>JAESUZ010005010.1:0-1458422 GCA_017311185.1 Proteles cristata cristata
AAGGAGACTTTAGAGAAAGAGTAAGAGTAAGAGAAGCTAGTCAAAAAGAACGGGGGAGCAAGGAGAACCCCAGCAACATGAGCAGGTCTCAGGGAGAATGTAGCCAGCTGGGGCCTAGGAGCTGTGGTATCAGATAGTGGTTTGTATTCATTAAAGATATTTTATCTTCTCTTTAAATACCCAAACAGTGTATGAATAAACATATTTTATACAAATCAAATGACAGGGATCTATTCAATTCAACATTTCAAAACATTGTTTGTGGAATGTGGAATGAATAAATGGGCAAAGACAGAAGGACCATGTGTCTCCAGTGGGCTAGAGGGGCAAAGTGTCCATGGCAGGCTCAGGGAATGGATCACGTTCTTTGACATGGATGGAGGACACCTACAGGCAAGTGGAGGCCTAGGGAAAAGTCAAGTCACTAAGATGCTGTCTGCAAATATGAGAATCTCTTTTACCTTAAAAGAGGGTGGCTCGGCGATCTGGATAAGGGAGCTCCACCTCAAACTCACTACCTGTATGTAAGTAAGTGACATGGTCAAATATAGAACCATGGACACATGTGGAAAGCACTGACCTTAAACAGGAACAGTCACACTCTACTTTATACCATGCAGCATATTGGGTCAATTTAATAAGTTGTAAAGATTTTAAAAAGACACTTGGTAAAACTTTCCACTTTTGCTTGTTATATTCTCAGGGGGCTAAACAAAGCATATATTCAGAGTGATGTGATGTGTGGAGGGGCATTTGTTATCTCTGAGTTCAAAAAGCATGCCCCAGATTGGGACAGAGCATTCACTGGACAGGTGTCTCATGGAGAGACAATTCCAGGAGCTTCAGATATTTCTCATAGAGCATTGTCTGCTCTGACATTCTTCTAGAAGGAAGACTGTACAGAAACCATGCATCTAAGGATGATAATTTATCTTTTTCCCTCCAAGTGGTTGTGACGCTAACAAAAGTCTGAAACCTTCGACTAACTATTCCACTTAAATGTGGGTTTTCTTCAGTGGCTCATACATGCTCTGTAATGGGGGACATTAGAGATGCCAGAAAATTGGCTGTTAAAAGTCGTCCTTCACTCAGATTCAATTCCATGGACAGAAGCCCACGAGTGAAGTTCAGATACCATCAGCTGACTCTTGCCCTTGGTAGGACCCAGTGACTGGCTTCATTTCAGGCAATGGTGGGATTCCTGAAGAATGGTTTACCCTGTAGATACTGGTAAACCAAGACTTTGAAATTACTCTCTTTATATATATTTTTTTGGATGACTGCTTCTTACTTTACTGAATAAGTTTCAATCTCTCCTCTACAAATTGTGAGCTCTAAGTCCCCCAAGACATCTTTACTCTGCCCTTGATTCTGGCTAGTGGTTCTTGCCTCATCTTTCTCCCTGTCCTTCCTGGACCAGCCCAAAAATGGTGCTTGGAAGGAAGGCTTTCTTCCCATTTTTTTCCAGGTTTTTCCTCAGGCCCGTGTCAAGGCAAGGCCCCATTTCACCATGAGTGAGAAATAGCCAATATCAGGGCTCATGGTGTCAGATGAATCTGTTTGGCATAATAGTCAGTGTGAAGTGACTCCAAAGTTCTCACGTGCACGTGCGCACACACACACACACGTCTCCATATGCCATGCTTTCATTTCTGCAGAGAAGTGGAGCCTAAGTTCTCACTTTTGTTGACTATATACAACTTCTCACAACAATGGCTGTATTAGTCTGGGTTCTGCAGAGAAACAGAATCAGTAGGATGCACATGGGCAGGATTTTCTATTAAGCTGTTACATCGAATGTACAGGAACATTAATTTCCTGTCTTCCTAATTCACACTCAGAAAACAGTGACAAGATTAAATGTAGAGTACTGAGAGAAATGGGTAGACTATACCCCAGCAGAATATTTTTGTGAATAGGGGGTAAGTGAAAGACATTTTTTAAAAAGACACCAAAAACACAAACTCTAAGATGAAAACTTGATAGATCTGACAACATGAAACTTCATGATTTTGGCTTAAAAATAAAACACCAGAAATAAAGTTACCATATGGTGACACAATAACAGAAGGCATTTGCAAAGCCAAAAAAGAACCAAGGGACTTTTATTTTTAAGTCAGGCATAAACTACGCATTTCCTTGTTTTATTCATGGAAAATTTCTGAAAAGTAGCCAGGAGAATGAGGAATCAAAACATTAACTTCACCTTCAGTAATCCAAGGAGAAGCTTACCCCCTCCTAAATTGCAAGTGGTTAGAAATGCCACTGAGAGTGGCAGATATAAGGCAGGGGCACGTTGAGGGAATGCAGAGGCAGACTGCTTAGTTGCAGAGCTCAAAATTAGCAAGGGAAGTAAACCTAAAACTGAGAGGCACACCTTGAGCTTTAAAACTCAGATTCCTTGGATAGTTGGGAACAGAATGTATTGCTAATTGGAGGAGCATTTCTAACTCTATTTGATTCCAAGAGGAAGCAGAGGTAGGGCTAATTGAGGATCCCATGTTTATAAGACACTCCCATCCTCTATAGCTGGAGTGGAGAGGAGAAGCTTCATACTGTGACCCAAAAGCTTCCATGCTCTGTTCTACTCTTGTCCCTATTGAAATATTTTGCCAGTAGATGGCCCAGAAAAAAAGCACCTGATTAAAAAATAAGTATTACAATAAAATGAGACAATATCTCTAAAAATGACCTTAAGTACAAATAATGAGGTAAGGGGTAGGAAAAAGCAAAGGGCAAATGAAGAAAATTTACAGAAAATGGTTTATTTGAGGCAAATAGTTTTAGTCAATAACTTATGGAGCAGAAGCACAAACTACAAAGAGAAATGAGGAAGGGCACAGGAGCCAATGGGAGCAATGAAGTGTGAGCTGGTGGAGCCCAACAAGGAAGGAGGAAAAACAGCAGGTGCCAGCACTGAAATCAAGGTGAAATCAGAGGGAGCACAATGGACAATAGATATTCCTGAAAACAGAGTAAACTACAGAGAAGACAGAAAGGATAAAAATAAGCAATATTAAATAATAAAGAAATAAATAGTTAAAAAGTAGCAATTAAATGGCATATGGTAGATAAGTAAGGAATGCCAACACACATATAATTAGAGTTGGGAAGGTGAAGTCCAAAATAGTGAAACCAAGAATATTTGAAGACATGATTAAGAAAAGTTTCCTGAAACAAACAAAAAGATTAATTTCAGAGCAAAAGAGCTCCCAAAATACCAATAAAAATAGACACATATCAGTTAGGACTGAGATTTAGTAAAGGTACCAAGCCTCTAAAATGAAGATGAGCATAGCATGAGACAAAGTTTAAACTCTCTGACCGTGGGGTTCTCCACAGCAGCATCAATTCTAGAAGACAGGGCAACATCACCTGGAAACTCCCAGGTAAGAAAACAAGGATTCAGATATTTATACCCAGCACATTGCTGCTCTGCACAAAGAGGAGAAATGTGTATTAGTGATCCTGTAGCAACAGGATTAAGGAGTAGTTTTCCCTGGAGTTATTCTTGAGGGACACACTGAATGAAAAACTTCAGTGATCCAGGAAAATAACTAAATAATGAAGGAAAAGACTGTGAAAATTGAATTTATTTAGCCATAGAAATTAAATTAAAACAAAGTCAGGGACTGAAGCAACAGATGATTAGAGAGGCTATAAGTACAGTATGACAGTGAAATAACAGTATAACTCAAAGATAAGTCAGATGGAAGGAAAAAAGACGGTAGGTAATATTTGTGCTTATTCCCTCATGCTGAACTGTGTAGGGAATCCAACAATATTTAAAACTGACAAATATAGTATTAAATGTAGGAGTGTTTTTCCAACATAGCCAAGAAGTAGGGGGACCTGAACTTCCTTCATCCCTCAAACAGAGCAATGTTGAGGTCGGACTTGAAATTCTGAGTCCAGGCTGCAGGGTGATAGAGACATCTCCAGGGGTCATGGTGACAACTTGGCTGGTCATAGGCACATGATTGTGAACTGGGAAAGAGAAGATGGTGACATAGACTCAGAGGAGAGGGATCCCCTCTATGGGGAGACAAAGGAAGAGAAAGAGGGGCTGTGGAAGTGTAGGATTATATTTGGACAAAAGAAAAACCACGGATCAGGGATGGGGGAAAAAATGGAGAAAGATCCAATTTCTAACTGCGAGGTTTGTGGGAGCCCGACAGTGACCACAAGAAAGCGTGGTTAGGGACGCGGGGATGTGCCTGCACACGGGGCTCCCTGCCTGGGCAAGGCATTCCTGCAAACAGGATGCTCTGCCAGGAGGCCTGCACACAATATCCAGGTTTAATGGTCCGCTTGCAAACGAGGGAACATGCCCTCCTTAGAAATAAGGAGAAGCCTGGAATTGTGAGCAGGCCTCTTAGTAAACATGTTGCGATCACTTCCTCTCTTTGCTCCCCACTGTCCTTGAAATGTGTTTGGCTACTTGCTCTTAATTGGTAAAGGAATGCATCTTGTAGATTTCAGTTTGTATCCAATTACCGGGTATAAAGTAAACCGCAAGAGGGGCTTGTGTAGAATTGTTCCTCCGGCCGGAGTTGTGTCTGTGTCTGTCTTTTGTGTGTGTCTTGTCCTTTGTGTCATTTCGTCCGCAACATCTGGCGTCCCAACGTGGGGCAGAGGGCGAACGAAACCGAAAGGGTGAGTACCCCTCGGGGATTGTAGGTCCAAGGCAGGGGAACTTTCGGGAAAATTATGGGGAATTCCCCATCAGCAAAGGCACAATACATGGAGCTAGTCAAAGGATTTCTCCACTCCATCGGGGTGAAGGTATCTAGTCGCCATTTATTTGAGTTATTCCACCTTGTGGAGCAGCATTGTTATGGGTTTAAGTGCCAACCCAAAGTACAATTAAACTTAAAGGAATGGAAGTTAATACAGAAGGAATTACAGCAACAGCATCAGAAGGGTAACATAATCCCTTTGAAACTGTGGACTCTATGTAGTGCTATCACTCAAGCACTTGCATTGCATTCTGCAATTAAGGAGTTGGTGGGAAGAGGAAGCCCGAAAGCAGGCTCAAATTAATGAGGGACAGAACCCTCCTGGTGCTCTGGAGAATAAATTGATGGGCGAGAGACAATTTCGAGCCTTGAGAAATCAGGCTCAATTTTCCGACCAGGATTTACAGCAGGTGCGCCAGGTATTTCTTAGGGCTTGGCGCCGTGTTGTACCTACTGGCCATGCTCAGCCTTCTTTTACAAAAACTCTACAAGGACCCAATGAACCCTATACTGATTTTCTTGCTAGATTGCGGGTGGCTGTTGAGCGGGATGTTGGACGTGATGAAATCTCGGAGATACTTTTGCAGACACTTGCTTTTGAAAATGCAAACCCGGAATGTAAACGTGTTTTGGGCCCTTTAAAAGGGCAGGGAGCTTCTATAGCTGAATATATTAGAGCTTGTTCAGGAGTGGGGGGACATGAACATAATGCTGCTGTTTTTGCTGCTGCTTTGGCTCAGGCTATGAAGCCCTCCAAGGGCGGAAATTGTTAAAACAATGCCGGGGACTCAATGGCTACGCCTCCCACTCCTCAAGTAACCCCTTTGTTTTCCAACAACCCTTAGAGATGACTGCTGCATCAGGGATAGCTAAACCTTTAATGGTGTCAGATTTATGCTCTGCAACTTCAGGGAGTGCGGCTGCTGATTTACCTCTTGCTGAAAATGTTTTTTTTTTGTCTCAGGAAGGTGGCATTTATAAATTAAGGACAAACATATTTGGCCCATTGCCTAAAGGCACCTTTGGCTTAATATTGGGCCGCAGCAGCGCAGCTTTAAGAGGCCTAACCATCATTCCTGGAGTTATAGACTCTGATTTTGTTGGAGAAATTTTAATTATGGTTTCTACTTCTATTCCACTTTAACTGTTGGCTGGAGAATGTATAGCACAAATACTTATCTTCTCTCTCCCATGGGGGCTTCTGTAACCATTCCGTCAGAAAACTAGTGGCCACTGCTCAAGTTCCTCGAGCACTCCCATTTTTGTTATTAAGAAAAAATGAGGTAAATCAGCTTATCATCTGGATCCTTAAATGCACATGTGCTTCCGTCTGGGGGATTAAATGAAAAGCTGGACGCAGCTATTTCCCTCCCCCAGGGCACACCGAAATGTCGGTTGGCCCTTCAGCAAACTCATAAACCTGTTTTGTGGCCACTTCTGTATCTGTTTTGTCCTGTTTGTCATTGTCATTGTTAGTCTTATCTGTAGAATTTCTGTGAGAGGGAATATAGTAACCTCTAGTATATACATAGATGTGAATATGCAATTCGGCCTGGCTTGCCTGCTGGGTTTGATTCTGTGGCTCCATGGGTGGCCACCCTTAAGGTCCCAAAAAGCCTATGGAGTCTGACTGTGCCTGTCTGCGATTTTGTGGTAAACGGCATACAGTCTATGGTGGCATCGGAATAGTTCCCAAAGCTGTGACCACTACAGCTAAGCATCTCTTAAGTTCTTTTGGGACACAACCAAACTGACATCTGACTGGTCTCCTCATTAGAGAGGGCACCCCCAACCCTTTGTCTGTCTTTGTGACACTGCCTCACTGAAAGAGTGCCCAACCAATATCTGGAAAACCTCATAAAGGGAACCTTATTGGTCTGGCTGAAATGAATTTAGACTGAAGGGGATGTTAACTCTCTCCTGTTCTCTGTTCCTCTTTCTAGTAAATGTTGAGGGCTTCTCACTCATTCTTTTCCCAGATTAATGGCTATAATTGAAGCCAACTGTGGCTGGTTTACCTCGGGACGGGGACTTTAAGGAATATTCCCAAGCAGCTGCCAAAACTCCTTTTGTTTCGGGGAAGTTCCTTGTCTTCTCCAGACTGATATAGACTGCCTAACAAACCTTAAGTCTTCTCTGTCTAAGCTCACAAAATTTAAAACTGCTAATTCTTTCTCTGCCTCCTGCTGTCAACTTGCCTTTTCTGCCTTCCCCATTCGTTTTGCTCTGTGCAGCCTGCTGAGCTGTGGGCTATTTACTTGGTTTTGCAAGACTTTCCTCGGCTCCCTGTTAACATTGTTTCGGATTCTCGGTATGCTGTGTTCTCTCTTGTTTGCAGCTTCCTCAAGTTTCACTGCCTATAACTCTTAAAACAGATATTGACAAATTATTTTATCAGGTACAACGATCACTTCTGCGGCGTTCAGAATTAATTTTCTTTACCCATATCCGTGCACATTTTGCCCTTCCTGGACCCTTGTCATTCAGAAATGCTGTAATTGATGCATTACTTTATCCTATAGAAGCAGCAAAACAAGAACATCGTCTGCAACATACTAACTCTAAAGGATTAAATAAAAAAAAAATCTTATTGTTCACTCTTGTTCTGTTTGTGCACCTTTTACCTTAGCATTTACCCCACCAGGTGTCAACATAAGAGGATTGCAAGCAAATCAGGTATGGCAAATGGATGTAATTTTTGTTTCATCCTTTGGACAACAAAAATGCGTCCATCATACTATAGATACATGCACACATTTCCAATGGGCTACTACATTACATTCTGAAAAGGCTGAGGCTGTTATTACTCATTTATTATCTGTTTTGCAGTTATGGGGGTCCCAATTGAATTGAACACTGATAATGCACCCACCTACCAATCTGCAAAATAAACTCATTTTTTATCCCAATATCATGTGATTCATACTTTTGGTATCCCTTATAATAGTCAAGGACAAGCCATTATTGAAAGGGCTAATCGTACTTTACGTGAGTATGTTGAAAAAATAAAAAAGGGGGAACAGGAGAGATTTATGAAACCAAAAGACCTCTTGAATAAAACCTTACTAACTTTAAAATTTCTGAATATTTGGAGCAAAGAAAATCTATCAGCAGCAGAATTGCATTTTCGAAGGAAAGAAGAGGAGAAGATGGCTGTGGTTACCTGTCAGGTAATGTATGCGCAAGCGATAGAATATACTTATTGGGCTTATGTTCCTATTACTCCTCTTGTGAGAGCTGTCTCTTGGGGTGAACCTGAAGTACAGGTATGCACCAATGAAACTGCATTCTTCCCACCACTGGCGTGTGGAGGAATTGAGCATCTGTATCATCATAATAATCAATATAACATAAGTAATGATACTGTTGCAGTGGAGGGTCTCCCCTTGTGCATCGGAGGACATCCCTTTTGCCTCTCTACAAGGAAGCAAAATCATCACTCTTATAATACCTGGGGAGTAACATATAATAATTATCATCCTGCTGTCTTTACTGTACTTGTTTCCACCAGGGGATTCAACACCTCTACGACGCCGATGAGTCACCATCCTGATACCTTTATACCATTATGCCTTCTATTTTTTTTATTCCTTCTCTAGAATCTTTGGAATGGGAAAGATGCCGAGGTCATCGGCCTTTTAAGGTCATGAATTATTCTGGATTTGTTATTGTAGATTGGAGCCCTGATCATGGTTAAATTTTGGAAAAATGGTCTAACAAAACTTTCAAATGGTATCAAATTAATGGTACTTTAATGGGTAACGGTAATGAACCCGTAAAATGGCAACAGTTTGCACTCGTCCCCCTAAATTGCAATTGTTAGGGTATCCCCACTTTCAAGGGAATATTTGGAAATTATGGGCAGTTTCAGGGAATCTCACTATATGGTCAGGAAACTATACTTTGGATAAGACTGACAGTTCAGGTCCCTTTCATGTTAACTTGCATGTTAATAAATCCTATTCTACTACGGCTTGTCTAAAATACCCCTTTGCATTGCTGTATGGGAATTGGACTTGGAATGCTACAGAGGGATCTATATCATGTAATCATTGTAATTTAACACAATGTGTAAGTCAGTTATGGTGGAAAAGTTTTGCAACACAAATCAATAACTCTAATTTTTCATTGGTGATTGTTAAAACTCGTACCGAAGAATGGTTGCCTGTAAATTTGACAAGACCTTGGTCAGACTCTTTTGCTGTATGTCATTTGGTGACTGCTATGCAAACTTTGCTTCACCGGTCCCGACGCATGCTTGGACTAATCATAGCTTCCGTTCTTGCAGTGGCTGCAGTTACTGCAACCGCTGCCGTAGCTGGACTTGCTTTGCATCAAGGATTCTAAACAGCAGACTTTGTTGTACGGGAGTGGCATAAAGACTCTCATTTATTATGGCAACAACAACGAGATCTGGATGCACAACTTGCAACTGATGTACTCAGTCTTCAACATACTGTTTCGTGGCTTGGGGATCAATTAATTGTCTTATCCACAAAAGGTGTATTGAAATGTGATTGGAACTCCTCTCAATGATGTATAACATCTGTGCCTTTTAACATGAGCGAAGGTTGAGAAAAGGTGAAATGGTCATTAACAGGGTATCAAAACCTAACTAAGGAAATTATGGAGTCAGAGCAGCAAATTTTGTCTACATTTAGCAAAACACTACCTGACATTACTGGGTCCGATCTGTTAAGGGATTTACAGAAAGGGATGAATAATTTGAACCCTCTTGGACATGTGTCTGCCCTAATTGGAACTGTTCTCGTGAATACTTTACTCATAATACTTTTATGCTGTGTTATTATTTTAGTCATCCGGTGCTGGCAAAGAAGGCAACAACTGAAAAAAGATAGACAACACGTTCTCGCCACTTTACAGTTTGCTACCGCTTCTCAGAAAAAAGGGGGAGATGTGGGAGCCCGACAGTGACCACAAGAAAGCGTGGTTAGGGACGCGGGGATGTGCCTGCACACGGGGCTCCCTGCCTGGGCAAGGCATTCCTGCAAACAGGATGTTCTGCCAGGAGGCCTGCACACAATATCCAGGTTTAATGGTCCGCTTGCAAACGAGGGAACATGCCCTCCTTAGAAATAAGGAGAAGCCTGGAATTGTGAGCAGGCCTCTTAGTAAACATGTTGCGATCACTTCCTCTCTTTGCTCCCCCCTGTCCTTGAAATGTGTTTGGCTACTTGCTCTTAATTGGTAAAGGAATGCATCTTGTAGATTTCAGTTTGTATCCAATTACCGGATATAAAGTAAACCGCAAGAGGGGCTTGTGTAGAATTGTTCCTCCGGCCGGAGTTGTGTCTGTGTCTGTCTTTTGTGTGTGTCTTGTCCTTTGTGTCATTTCGTCCGCAACAAGGTTTTCTCCAGACTGGGTCTGGCTGCCCTGTTCATGTCCCTGGGGAGGAGGGAAGCCAGCCCCGGGCTCAGTAACTACCTCAGAGGTGCAGTCCACAGTGGGAGAAAGCAACCCTTCCCTGAAGTGTTGTGGGAAGAAGGCAAAGAGCCATTCTAAGACAAAGATACCTGCCTGCACCCACCATCCTGAGGCTCTTTATTTATGGGGCAGAGCAAGATGTCCACAGTAAGGGGGAGTGCAGAGCAGGATCCTTTAAGACATTAGGATTTGAGGGGCGCCTGGGTGGCTTAGTTAGTTAAGCGTCCGGCTTTCGCTTAGGTCATGATCTCACGGTTCGTGGGTTCGAGCCCCGCGTCGGGCTCTGTGCTGACTGCCAGCTAAGAGCCTGGAGCCTGTTTCAGTCTGTGACTCCCTCTGTCTCTGACCCTCCCCTGCTCACACTGTCTCTCTCTCTCCTAGAAATAAATAAAAACATTTTATAAAAAGACATTAGGGTTTGAATCCCAGCCCAAAGCCAGGGATGTGCGGGAGTCAGCAGAGTGGGGATAAAACCACCTTGTTACCCCTGATGTGGCACTGTGAGGAGCCAGGGGCCCTTAGTTGGTGGCCTGGCGTGGCACTTCCCTGGAACTGGAGCATGCAGAGCGGGATCCTTTAAGACATTGGGGTTTGAATCCCAGCAAAGCACCTGGGAGGCCTATAAGACTATGGAGTGAAAAAAAAATGCCCACTCATGCCCTGTGCAGCACTGAGGATGGCCTGAACAGAGTGGTTTGGGATACCCAGTTTTGGGAGGAGAGACTGGGTGTGGCCATTTTTCTCTCCATCATCAATAAGGTGGGACCTCAGGGAACCAACAGCAGCCCATGTTGGAGGTGGGACCCGCCTACACCAAACCAGCCCTTCCACACCTAGTAACTTTGTATCTACCAGAGATAGACACTGACCAAGCAGACAGCCCCTCTTCTGGACCAGCACTGCCACCGGTTCCAAGATATCCAGTGTTTTGTAATTTCTGATTTAATTCTAGGACAATTTTGTGTGTGTGTGTGTGTGTGTGTGTGTGTGTGTGTGTGTGTGTGTGTGCATGTGTGTGTGTGTGTGTGCATGTGTTTCTTCCTTTTCTTCTTATTTCTTCCCTTCTCTAGTCTGGTTATTCTGGATGTTGGTTTGTTTAAACAGACATATTTAATCTATTCTTTTTACACTTGTTCTATATCTCTTTCTTTATTTTCCTCTCTCTCTCTTGATTAAGTCTTATAGTCTCTCTGTCCAATTTTCTTTTCTTTTCTTTTCTGTTCTTTTCTGTTCTGTTCTGTTCTTCTCTTTTCTTTTCCCTGACCCTGTCAGTTCTCTCTTTGTATAGGATAAGGCCTCTTCCACCACCACCACCACCACCACCACTACCACCCCTTTTTAGTTTCTTCTGAGGGTTACTTCATTGAACAAATCAAAACATACCTGGTGGAGGGTCCAAAACATCACTATGAGCAGGGAGATAAAGCAACCAGATTCACAACAACAGAGAACATGTAACAGACTCCAAAACACACCTCCTGAATGGCCAGGCTCTACACAGTTTATGACCCCTCTTTAATATGTAGTGCTCCCAGGTGCAGCACACATAACAAGCTTTTAAAACACATAAGGGACAGGAAACTAACGGAAATGGTGAAACAGAATAATCCTCCTCAAAAGATATTCCAGGAAGAAAAGACAGCTAAAGAATTGATTGAAACGTATATAAACAATATATTTGATCAAGAATTTAGAATAATAATCATAAGATTAGCTGCTTAAAGAAACATAGAATAGAGCAGAAAATCTATTGCTACAGGGATCAAGGAAAAAACATAGAAAGACAGCAAAGAATCTAGACTTGAAAAAACATAGAAGACAGCATAGAATCTGTTGCTACAGAGATCAAGGCACTAAAACAGTCATGATGAAGTAAAAAAAAATGCTGTAAATGACGTGCAAAATAAACCAGAGGCAGTGTCAGTGAGGATTGAAGAGGCAGAGGGGAGAACAATTGAAACAGAAGATAAAATTATGGAGAAAGATGAAGCTGAGAAAAAAAGAGATTAAAAAATTCTAGACTATGAGGGGAGAATTAGAGAATGAAACGATTCAATGAAATGTAATAATATCCATATCATAGGAGTTCCAGAAGAAGAAGAGAGAGAAAAGGACAGAAAAAAAAGCTATGAACAAATTATAGCGGAGAACTTCCCCAATCTGGGGAAGACATTCAAATCCAGGAGACACAGAGAACTCCTTTCAGACTCAACAGGAATTGGTCTTCTCCATAACATATTATAGTGAAACTGGCAAAATACAAAGATAAAGAGAGAATGCTGAAAGCAGCTAGGTACAAATGAGCCTTAAACTACAAGGATAAACACATAAGGGTAGTAGCAGACCTGTCCACTGAAACTTGTCAAGCCAGAAGGGAGTGGCAGGAAATATTCAATGTACTGAATAAGAAATATATGCAGCCAGAAATCCTTTATCCAGCAAGATTATAATTCAGAATAGAAGGAGAGATCAAGGTTTTCCCAAACAAACAAAAACTGAAGGAATTCATCAACACTAAATCAGCCCTACAAGAGATCCTAAGGGAGATTCTGTGCATTAAATATTGCAAGGGCCACAAAGGACCAGAGACATCACTACAAGCATGAAACCTCCAGTTAACACAATGACTCTAAACCCATATCTTTCAATAATAACATTGAAGATAAATGGACTAAATGCTTCAATCAAGACATAGGGTATCAGAATGGATTAAAAAAAATAAAAAGGCCAAGATCATCTCTTTTCTATCTACAAGAGATGCACTTTAGGCCTGAGGACACCTTCAGATTGAAAGTAAGGGGATGAAGAACCATCTATAATGCTAGTGGAAGTCAAAAGAAAGCTGGAGTAGCCATACTTATATCAGAAAAACTAGATTTTAAACTAAAGGCTGTAACAGGAGATGAAGGACATTATATAAGAACTACAGGGTCTATTGATCAAGAAGAGCTAACAATTATAAATATCTATGCACTGAATTTTGGAGCACCCAAATATATAAAACAATTTTTCACAAACACAAGCAATTTATTGGTAAGAATGTGGTAATTGCAGGGGACTTTAATGCTTCACTTACAGCAATGGACAGATCATGTAGGCAGAAAATCAATAAAGAAACAATAGCCTGAGTGTTACACTGCACCAGATGGACTTGACAGATATATTCAGAACTTTTCGTACAAAAGCAGCAGAATACACATTCTTCTCATGTGCACATGGAACATTCTCCATGATAGATCACATACTGTGTCACAGCACAGCCCTCAATAAATATAAAGAATTGAGATCATACCATGCACATTTTCAGATCACAATGCTATCAAACTTGAAATCAACCACATGAAAAAGTTTGGGAAACCTCCAAATGCATGGAGGTTAAGAAACATCTTACTAAAGAATGAATGGGTCAAGCAGGCAATTAAATAATAAATTAAAAACTATATGGAAGCAAATTAAAATGAACACGCAACAGTCCAAACCCTTTTGGGATGCAAGAAAGGCAGTTCTAAGAGGAAAATATATTGCAATCCAAGCCTATCCCAAGAAACAAGAAAAATCCCAAATACAATATCTCACAACACACCTAAAGAAACTAGAAGTAGAAGAGCAAAGAAACCCCAAAGCCATGAGAGAAGAGATATAATAAAGATCAGCAGACATAAACAATATAGGATACAAAAAAAACCAGTAGACCAGATCAATGAAACTAAGAGCTGTGTCTTTGAAAAAAGAAACAAAAACCTCTAGCCAGGTTTCTCAAAAAGAAAAGGAAAAAGACCAAAATAGATAAAATAAGGAATAAAAAAGGACTTAGCATAACCAATCCCTCAGAAATGTCAAGAATTAGCAGGGAATACTATGAAAAATTATACAACAACAAACTGGACAACCTGGAAGAAATAGACAAATTCCTAGACACGCAAACCCTACAGAAACTTAAATGGGACAAAATAGAAAATTTGAGCAGACCCATAACTAGTGAAGAAATTGAATCAGTTATCAAAAATCTCCCAACAAATATGAGTCCTGTGCCAGACAGCTTCCCTGAGGAGTTCTACCAGGCATTTAAAGCAGAGTTAATACCTATCCTTTTTAAGCAAAAAATAGAGATGGAAGAAAAGCTTCCAGACTCATTCTATGAAACCAGCATTGCCTTGATTATGAAACCAGACATAGACCCCACAAAAAAGAATTACAGGCCAATATCCCTGATCAACATGGATGCAAAAAATTCTCAACAAGATACTACAAATTGAATTCAACAGCATATAAAAAGAATTATTCACCATGATCAAGTGGGATTCATTCCTGGGCTGCAGGGCTAGTTCAATATTCACAAATCAATCAATATGATGCATCACATTAATAAGAGAAGGGGAAAGAACCATATGATCCTTTCAATAGATGCAGCAAAAGCATTTGACAATATACAGCATCTTTTCTTAATAAAAACCTTCAAGAATGTTGGGATAGAAGAAACATAGCTTAACATCATAAAGCCATATATGAAAATCCCACAGCTTTTTATCCTCAATGGGGAAAAACTGAGGGCTTCCCCCTTGAGATCAAGAAAACAACAGTGATGTCCACTCTCGGCACTGTTGTGTAACATAGTATTGGAAGTCCTAGCTTCAGCCATCAGACAACAAAATGAAATAAAAGCATCCAAATTGGCAAAGAAGTCAAACTTTCACTTCTTCAGATGAAATGATACTCTACATGGAAAACCTGAAAGACTCCACCAAAAAGCTACTAGAACTGACACATGAATTCAGCAAAGTTGCAGGAAACAAAATCAATGTACAGAAATCAGTTGCTTTTATATACACCAATAATGAAGCAACAGAAAGTGAAATTGAGAGATTGATTCCATTTACAATTACATCAAGAACCATAAAATACCTAGGAATAAACAAAAGATATAAAAGTTCTGAATGCTGAAAATTATAGAAAACTTATGATGGAAATTGAAGATACAAATAAGTGGAAAAACACTGCATGCTCATGCATTGGAAGAATAAACATTGCTAAAATGTCAATACTTCCCAAAGCAATCTACACATTCAACGCAATTCCAATCAAAATTGCACTGACTTTCTTCTCAAAGCTAGAACAAGCAATCCTAAAATTTGTATGGAACAAAAGACCCCGAATAGCCAAAGTAATGTTGAAAAAGAAAATCAAAGCCAGAGGCATCACAATCCCAGACTTTAGCCTCTACTGCAAAGCTGTAATCATCAAGATAGTATAATAATGGCACAGAAACAGACACATAGACAAATGGAATAGAATAGAGAATCCAGAATTGTACCCACAAATGTATGACAAACTAATCCTTGACAAAGCAGGAAAGACTATCCAATGCAGAAAAAACAGTCTCTTTAGCAAATGATGCTGGGAGAACTGGACAGCAACATGAACATGCATAAGAATGAAACCGACTACTTTCTTCCATCAGACACAAAAATAAACTCAGAATGGATGAAAGACTGAAATGTGAGACAGGAAACCATCAAAATCCTAGAAGAGAAAATAGGCAACAACCTCTTTGACCTCAGCTGCAGCAATTTCTTGATTAACATGTCTCAATGACAAGAAAATTAAAAGCAAAAATAAACTATGGCACCTCATCAGATACAAATGTTCTGCACTGCAAAGGAAACAATCAGCAAAACTAAAAGGCAACTGACAGAATGTCATTTGCAAATGATATATTGGATAAAGGGTTAGTATCCGAAATCTATAAAGAACTCACCAAACTCAATACCTGAGAAACAAACAATCCAGTGAAGAAATGAGCAGAAGACATGAATAGATGCTTTTCCAAAGAAGACATCTAGATGGGCAACAGACACATGAAAAGATGCTCAACATCACTCATCATCTGGAAAATACAAATCAAAAACACACTGAGATACCACCTCACACCTATCAGAGTGGCTAAAATTAACAACTCAGGAAATAACAGATGTTGGTGAGGATGTGGAGAAATGGGAACCCTCTTGCACTGTTGGTGGGAATGCAATCTGTGCAGTCGCTCTGTAAAACAGTGTGGACATTCCTAAAAGATAAAAATAGAACTACCCTATAACCCAACAATAGCACTACTAGGAATTTACTGAAGATACAGGAGTGCTGATTCATAGGGACACATATACCCCAATGTTTATAGCAGAACTTTGAACAATAGCCAAATTATGGAAAAAGCTTATATGTCCATCCACTGATGAATGGATAAAGGTGTGGTTTGTATATACAATGGAATACTACTCAGCAATGAGAAAGAATGAAATACTGCCATTTGCAGCAACATGGATGGAACTGGAGGGTGTCATGCGAAGTGAAATAAGTCAGTCAGAGAAAAACAGATATCATACGTTTTCACTCACAAATGGAACTTGAGAAACATAACAGAGGACTATGGAGAAGAGAAGGGAAAAAAATAGTTACAAACATAGAGGGAAGGAGGCAAAGCATAAGAGACCCTTAAATAGAGAGAACAAGCTGAGGGGTAATGGAAGAGCATGGGGGAGAGGGGAAAGTGAGTGATGGGTATTGAGGAGAACACCTGTTGGGATGACAACTAGCTGTTGTATGTAAGCGATGAATCATGGGAATCTACCCCCAAAACCAAGAGCACACTGTATACACTGTGTGTTAGCCAATTTGACAATAAATTATATTAATAAAATAAAGTTGCAAATCATTTCATCACCAAAAAATATAAAACAAAGAAAACAGGAGGTTGTCATTAACTAAACTCAGGTGTTAGAGGACAGGAAGATGAAGGTGAGAGAAGACGGAACATGTTAATTTTGTCATTACTGATTTTTGGCAATTAAGAGCTGGCCACCAAAAAATAGATAATTAAAGGCATAATGTAAAGTTATATTTATAAAGTGTTAAAAGATAAACTAGGCATACTAAACATTTAAGAGTTTATGTGAGCAAAAATCAATTTGAATAGGGCAGCATCCAATCCAACAGATAGAAAGGAGCTCAGAGATGTTGCACAAAAGGAAGGACTTTTATAGGCAGGAGGAAGCAAGAGCAAGGAAGTTAAATAGTAGGCAAAAAAAAAAGTGAATTATGTATTACAAAGTTACTTGTTTTTAGGAGATGGAAGGGGTCTGCCATGCAATTAGCTTTGCTAGTGCTGATCAGGCGATTCAAAACTGAATAGTTTAAGATTCCATTTCTGAAGAGCCAAAGCTGTTATTAAGTTAGGCCTTTGTTTGGTGACATGGGGCTGAGCATAAGGATCTCCACTGTTGGTGTTCCAACTTTGTCACTGACCACTCCTGTGGTCTTGCTTTAACAGAAGGTAATCCAATAATGCCAAAATATAGATTTTTATACTTAGAGAGAAACGTACAATGGAAACAGACTACATAGAAATGAACGAGAAAGTGACACAACTTACACTAAGCATGTCTGTCATTTCAATAAATGAAAATAGGCCAAAGTAATCTGCTAAAATGAAAGCACAGCTTTATTCTGTGACATGAGGCATGGATAAAATTAGTGATTAAAATCTGAATACAGAAATATGGACAGTTGTAAGCTAGCATATGTGCAGAAAAGGAAAACAAATAATTCATCTTAACATCAGATAAAATGAATCCACTCCAAAAGTCATTCATCAAAACAAATAGACACTTTAAAATGCTAAGGGGTAGAGGACACAGTTTGATAGTCATGGAATAGCATGAAACAGCATTTATAAGATGGCGAGTACCAGAGGTTTACTGAGCACTAGACACAGGAAAACTCTCTTACACTTGAAATTGAGGTGGAAACAGAAGGCTCGAGTATAATAGTAAGGATTACCTAATTACTATATTTAAAAATATATCCTAAAAGAAGGAACAAAACTTTTCATGTGCTCACAGTCACAAAATATGATGATATGATGGATCAAAAAAAACTTCAGTAATTCTAAGAATCAGAAATATAGCAATTATCCTATCTCATGCACTAAACCAAAGTTTAATAGAAGAACAAGAAAACAAAAAGTCCTTAACACCTGGATTTTAAGGTGCTCTCAAACAGTTATTGGTTACAGGGAAAAGCAGATAAAAGTGTTACAATAAGCATAAAAAATAATAACACAATAACAAGAATACCAACCCCACATAATCAAGACATTGGTGTACAAATAAAGCAAGGGTCAGGAGAAAAATCACATATTTAATTATAAGAAGAAAGTGGAAACATAGAAAATAATGATGATAAAGGGAAATCATATTAGAGGTAATTTAAAAGTCTTAAGACACCTCTTTGCTTAATCTGTCAAATATATTTGAAAACATGAAGGAAATCATAATTTTCTAACAAAATATACTGTATCACAATCTCTCTAGAAATGTAGAAAATCTAAACAGGCAGATCACTGTAGAAGAATTTTTTTTTTGTAAGGTTATTCAAGCTTTCAAACATGATGAAGAATCCTGACAAACATTTTAAGTCTTGGTAACTCCAAACATTTTTAAAATATTTCAAGCCAATGAAAAATAATAGTATTTTTTTCAAAATATTTTGAACAAGCAGGTATGATATTGATAATGTAACAATGATTGCATAATAAATTGTAAATTATAAGTCAATCTTATTTATAGATACTAATTAAAAAACTCTATGTAAAATACAACAATGAAGACTTTGAAGTCTTTTTATTTTTCTTTCCCCTTTTATTTAAATTCCAGTATGATTAACATACAGTTCCATATTAGTTTCAGGTGTACAATGCAGTGATTCAGCAGTTCTATACAGTACTCAGTTCTCACCATAATAAATAATTATGTCCCCTTCATAATTAGACCCCTTCACCTATTTCATGCATCCATCTACCCACCTGCCATCTGCTAACCTTTAGTTCTATGTAGTTAAGAGTCTGTCTTTTTGTCTTTCTTTTTTTTTTTTTTTTGCCTTTGTTTGTTTTGTTTGCTGCCTTCGTAATTTATTTTTCTCTGACTGACTTATTTCCCTTAGTTTTATACTCTCTTGCTCTATGCATGCTGTTGCAAATGGCAAGATTTCATTCTTTTTTATGGCTGAATAATAAATCCATTGTATACATATACTACATCTATTTTTATAATTTAAGTATTTCAAAAATGTTGAAAGGTCATGTGATAAAATTAAATTTCCATTTTTGTTTTAAAAAACTCCCTTCAAATAATTAATTGATCCTTATAAATGTCAATGCTGGGAGATTTTTGATAATTGATTCAATTTCTTCACTAGTTACGGGTCTGTTCAGATTTTCTGTTTCTTCCCGTGTGAATTTTGGTAGTGAGTATGTGTTTAGGAATTTGTCCATTTCTTCTAAGTTGTCCAATTCGTTGGCATATAATTTTTCATAGTATTCCCTGATAATTGCTTGTATTTCTGAGGGGTTGGTTTTAATAAGTTCATTTTCATTCATGATTTTGTCTAGTTGGGTGATCTCTCTTTTCTTTTTCAGAAGCCTGGCTAGAGGTTTGTCAATTTTATTTTTTCAAAGAACCAACTCTTGGTTTCATTGATCTGTTGAATTGTTTCTTTGGTCTCTATGTTGTTTATTTCTGCTCTGATTTTTACTATTTCTCTTTTTCTACTGGGCTTGGGGTGCTCTTGTTGCTCTGCCTCTAGTTCCTTTAGGCGAGTTGTTAAATTTTGCACTTGCACTTTCTCTAATTTCTTGAAATAGGCCTGGAGTGCAATGTACTTTCCTCTTAGGACTGCCTTTGCCGCATCCCATAGAGTTTGGATTGTTGTATTTTCATTTTCATTTGTTTCCATATATTTTTAAATTTCTCCTCTAATTGCCTGATTGGCCCATTCATTCTTTAGTAGGGTATTCTTTAACCTCCATGTTTTTGGAGGTTTTCCAGACTTCTTCCTGTGATTGATTTCAAGTTTCAAAGCATTATGATCTGAAAGTGTGCATGGTATGATCTCAATTCTTTTATATATATTGAGGGCTGCTTTATGGCCCAGTATGTGATCTATCTTGGAGAATATGCCATGCACACTTGAGACGAAAATGAATTCCTTGGCATCAGGATGCAGAGTTCTAAATATATCTGTAAGATCCGTCTGGTCCATTGTGTCATTCAAGTCCATTTTTTCTTTAGTGATTTTCTGTCTGGTTGATCTATCCATTGCTGTAAACAGAGTATAAATGTCAATGCATTATTTTAAAGAAATTTTTAAAACAAGAATAGAGATAAATACACTCACAAACATATACATGTGTACATATATATTTCAAAGAAAGGATTGTACTTTGTAGGGAAATACTAAAAGCATTCTCATTAAGTTGGACAAAATACAAAAATGTAAAATCTTATTTATCTCTAATATTATTTGCTGTTACTGATGTTACACTGCCTCCCAAAAAACTTAGAAAAGTGAATAAAAATGTACAAATATGGGGTAAAAGCTGTAAAATAACCACTATATCTGATTACATAAATCAAAGATGATAAACAAAATATTTTGGCAATGATAAAAACTTCAGAATTTGTGTGTTTGGGGAAAATAACATATAATAATCAGCAGCTTACATATAAAATAAAAATTTTAGATTTAAATAAAAATTCCATTTATATTAGCACAATATAAAGTAAAATATGTGGGAATACATATAATGAAATGTTTATAGTCTATTTAAACAATAATTTAAAACACTCCTGAGGGACAAAAGAATATTTGAACCCGCTAAATATGTTGCCACTGTCATTAGGCAGGAAAAGTCAACATCAAACAGATTTCCATTCTCCCTTATTTAATTTAGAAATACAATGAGATCCCAGTAATAGTATTAATAGTTATTTTAAGTAGTCAAGGCTCATGTGAAAATAGCAAGTTCTGAAAATAAAAACAAGGGGCTAGGGAAGCAGGTATTGTAACATGATAAATAGAAATGAAATAGAATAGAAATGAAAGTAGTGTGTAAAAGAAGGAAGAATAGATGGGCAATTAGCAAAACAGAATATAAGGACTAGATATACACTGAATCACATAAGCTAGTATAAGACAGAAGCCATCTTAAGGCATCAGGGAAAAAAGATATTATTTAATAAATGGCAATGGAACAATTTAGTAGTTACCTGGAAAATGAAATAAGCTGGATGCATACCTCATTTTTTTCTCAGAATAAATTCCAAATGATTCAAATATTTAAATATAAAAGTGAAATGATAAAGAGCTAGAAAGTAACTTAAGAGAGATAATGTGTATACACACATACAGAAAGAGAGCATATGAGAGCCTTTTCTGACTATGAAACAAGGCTCAGAGTAAGAAAACAATAATAAATAATTTTAGTTACATAAAATTAAAATTTTGACACTGTACACACAAGACAGTGAAATCAAAAGCCAAACTATTACTTAGGAGAAATTGGGATATGTTGCCAATATCATAGAAATAGCTCACTGCCGCAGCATATTAAGTGCTCCTCCAAAACAAAAGGCCAGCAAACTGAAAGACAAGCACAGCAGCCAGGGGACAGAAGTGCATGTGGGTGCTGTGTAGATGAAGGACTTGACCATTCCTGCAAGTGAATGCGCTGGGGTGCCAAGGTTTCACCAAGCAGTGTGGTAACATGCAGAGTGATAACCACCCCGCTTTGGCAACAAGGCATGAAAACAGATGCTCTCATACATCCCTGATGGAAATTCTCACTGGTACAGTCTCTATAAAAGACAATCTTGGAAATAAATTTCAAAATTAAAAATTCATGCACCCTTTGATCTAGCAATTTCACCTCTAGAACAGAGATAAAAGATTGGAAACAAACTAGATGTCTCTCAATTGTGGATGGGTTAAATAAATCATGGAACATTCCATCAAGGGAATGGCCCACAATTACAAAAGAAATAAAGGAAAGGAATAATTTCCAGGATAAGCAAATAAAGCAAAGTACAGAAGAATGTCTAATGATCTATCATTTGTGTAGAAACAGAAAGGGAAGAATATCTGTGTACCTGTGAATGCTCTTATGATTTATTTGCTTTCACATGCATAGAATATTTCAAGAGAGATAAATAAGAAATGAGGCAGCTGAGGGTCAGAGATCAAGGTGAGATTTTACAGAAGACCCTCTTTAGTTGTTGAAATTTGAAACTTATGAATATAATGCCAGTTGCAAACATGCATAAAGTTAAAATAAAATTCAAAGTAATCAATACTTAGTAATTAAAAGGAAATCTGCAATTCAATAAGATGATTACAAAGAAACCAATAGAAAGATAGGTAAAAGGTATAAAATGAAAATTTTCACCAATATGTAAACTGAAGGGCTTAGTGAATGTGGAGAGATGAACCTTCCCTGTAATCAGCTGTAATCAGAGAGCTAACCTATGACAACCAGGAAGCCTACCAGGAAGGCAGAGAGGAAAGGGGAGCTCCATCCAGTGCTGGAGAGGGTGAGAGTACAGGACCCTCCCTCTGGATGAGGGGGCAGTCTACCAACACATAATCAGGCTAAATCAGAGCATCCTCCCTGAGACCTGTCAGGATTACCCTGGTTCACAATTTGTTATGAAGCCCTTTATCTCCCTGAGTCGTGTGCTAGCTTCCCAGAGGCCTGGCAATTTTTTTTGTTTCTTTGTTTGTTTGTTTTTGCTTTTAGTTTACTTCATTTGTTAAATGTCCAGCACCTAGTACTGTGAAATGTAGGACTCTGGTTTGTCAGTTGTTCTCAAACTTGACATATTAACATGGAAATTTAAAAAAAAAATCTGAAAACCATGTCAAACTCAAGACAAATTATTCACAGTCTTGGAGAGGAGGATTGTGGACAAGTGTGGTAATTATTGATATTATCTCTTGGGGGCAAAAAGTCTTTTCTGTTTCCTGTTCATGAGACAGCCATCCAGCATGATGACAGGTTTGCACAATGGGTGCATGCTTTTTGACTGAGAGATATGCAATAAGCTCCTCACCCTTTCTGTGGACTCCACACATCATGAAGCTTCTCAGCTCCAAAGGCAGCAGAGTTAGCGAATCCCACTCCTAAATGACTGATCTTACCAAATAGAAAAAGAAATGCAACAACAGCAACAACATCAACAACAATAATAAATAGATGGAGAGTCGCAAATGCAGAACATATCCACAGGGCTGAGAGAGTTGCTGCTGTGGTTGTTCCATTGTGCTTTTTTTGTTTTGACTTGATTTTTATATCACTTTTTGCTCATGGGAAGTTAGAGGTTAGTTCTCTCTTGCTTGCACAATGGCAACATTTTCAAGAACATTCTATTTCCACCAAACCAAAGGACCTGTCTTGAATACACTTTTATTATGAATGAACCATCACTGCATCCTGTTCAGACTGAAGAATGAGGCCTAGATAAGAGACTAAGAATACAGCTCATATGGAGTAATAGATGCATCATGCATCTATATTGGGGGATAGATAGGGCCTGGGAGGTCATGTCCCACACACAGGGCTCTACCTTCATCAGTTATTTTGGCATGAATATCTCTTCCTTTATCACCTAGGAAATAGGCATTGGCTTCATCCCTTGTCCTTGTAAACTTGGATGTGAATGAGGTGTCTGCCAGGCTAGGACGGGAAATCACTCAGGGCCCTGGAATGCCAGCATGTTCTGACTGATGGTGGCCTTGGGTCTGGCATCTTGGAATGGAAATTTTGAAAATATTTCACTCTGCCCTTGATTTGAAGATTCTCTTGGCTTGGCTAAATTGTTTGGTCCTCATCTTCAAATTGGTGTTGTCCCAATATTATGTCTCCTTTTGGCTCAGAATTTCAGATTACTCAGACTTTTCTCAGTCTAGACTCGATTAACTGTGATTCTGATTGCTCAGTACAACACCCTTGTTTTTGGAGCTGGAGAAACTGTGTGGGGAAGACCAAGAGAACAGTAAGAACATTCTGGTTAATTTTCCATTTCACTTTGTTATAGTGTCCCCAAAACAATTCACAATGATTTTGATACAAGAATTGAACAGTTCTTTTGCATCTTTCTGTATTTCCACAATGTGTGTATTTCATGTACACTCATTAAACAGATGGCTGGGTCCTGCAGGTTATGAGGTTCAGGACAGTTAGTTTTGCTGGAGAGCCTGGTTCTATATGTGCAGCCTAGAAGGCCAGGCCTGCCTTGGTATGGAGAAACTGTGTTAGACTCACACAGGTCCAACAGGACTGCTTTCATGGCAGAAAGAATCTGATGTCCTCATGGATCTCTTAATGAATGAGAATCTCCTCCATCTTGTCTCACACTCAGGGCCCATTATTCCAAGTCTATCGAATCTTTCAGTTTGGTCTGAGGCCCATTTACAATAGATTCCATTGAGTGTTTTTGTTACAAATTTATGCTCTGTGATCTTACTGATTATTAAATTCTGAGCCTAGAGGCAGGGAGTGTGTATTTTCAGCAATAATTCATGCACTGTAGTTTTAGAAATGCATATATAAAGGGTCATGTTACCTAGATCACAATTTGAGAAATGTTGAGGAAATATCCTAGTGTTCCCCAAATTTATTCTTCATTGGAAACATCAGAAATATTTAGAAATTCAGATCTCAGTTACACCAGAGCCTTAATGAATCAGAATCTTTGAGAGTGAGAACAGGACATGAAAATTTGAACAAGTTACAGATAATTGTTTAGCAAGATGTTAGCACCTTGATGAAGTCTCCCAATTTCTGGAACTAGGTGCTACCTTCTCAATTTTTGTCATATGCATCTTTTTCTTCCTTTTCTTTTTTAAAAATTTAAATCCAAGTTAGTTAACATAGTGTAATAATGATTTCAGTAAATTATTGATCACTTACATATAGCACCCAGTACTCATCCCAGCAAGAGCCCTCCTTAATGCCAATCTCGTATTTATCCCATCCCACCACTCACCACCCGGCCAGCAACCCTCAATTCATTTCTTTGTGTTTAATAGTCTCTTATGGTTTGTCTCCCTATGTGTTTTTCTTATTTTTGCTTCCCTTCCCCTATGTTTTGTTTTGCTTCTTAAATTCCACATGTGAGTAAAATCATATGATATTTGTCTTTCTCTGACTGACTTATTTCACTTAGCATAATACACTTTAGTTCCATCCATGTTGTTGCAAATAGCAAGACTTCATTCTTATGATCACCAGGTGATATTCCAACATATATATATATATGTCTTCTTTATCCATTCATCAGTCGATAGACACTGGGCTCTTTCCATACTTTGGCTATTAGTGCTGCTATAAACATTGGTGTTGCCCATGCCCTTTGAATCAGTATTTTTGTATCCTTTGGATAAATACCTAGTAGTGCAATTGCTCAGTTGTAGGATAGTTTGATTTTTAGTTTTTTGAGAAACCTCCATACTGTTTTCCAGACTGGCTGCACCAGTTTGCATTCTCACCAGCAGTGTAAAAGATTCCTCATTCTCTGCATACTCGCCAACATCTATTGTTGCCTGAGTTGTTAATTTTAGCCATTCTTTAGGTGTGAAGTGGTATATCATTGTGGTTTTGATTTGTATTTCCTTGATGATGAGCGATGTTGAACGTCTTTTCATGTGTCTGCTACCATCTGGATGTCTTCTTGGAAAAGCGTCTATTCATGTCTTTTGCCCATCTCTTAACTGGATTATTTGGTTTTTTTGGGGGGTTGACTTTGATAAGTTCTTTGTAGCTTTTTGATACTAAGCCATATCTAATAGGTTATTTGCAAATATCTTCTCCCATTCTACTGGTTACCTTGCAGTTTTGTTGATTGTTTCCTTCACTGTGAAGAAGGTTTTTTTAATCTTGATTAAGTCCCAATAGTTCATTTTTGCTTTTGTTTCCTTTGCCTCCAGAGACATGTCAAGTAAGGAGTTGCTATGTCTGAGGTCAAAGAAATTGTTGCCTGTTTATGATTTAATGGCTTCCTATCTTTCACTAGGTCTTTCATCCATTCTGAGTTTATTTTTGTGTATAGTGTAAGAACGTGGTCTAGGTTCATTTACCTGCATGTCGCTGTCCAGTTTTCCCAGCACCATTTGCTGAAGAGACTGGTTTTTTTCCATTGGATATTCCTTCCTGCTTTGTCAACAATTAGTTGGCCATACATCTGTGGGTCCATTTCTGGGTTCTCTATTCTGTTCCATTGATCTGAGTGTCTGTTTTCATGCCAGTACCATACTGTCTTGATGATTACAGTTTTGTAATGTGTTTTGAAGTCTGGGATTGTGATGCCTCCAGCTTTGGTTTTCTTTATCAGGATTGCTTTAGCCATTCAGGGTCTTTTGTGGTTCCATACAAATTTTAGGGTTGTTCTAGCTCTGTGAAGAATGCTTGTGTTATTTTGATAGGTATTGCATTGAATATTAAATTGCTTTGGGTATTATCAACATATTAACAATATTTGTTCTTTCATTCCATTAGCATGGAATGTTTTTCCATTTCTTTGTGTCTTCTTTACTTCTTTTCATAAGCTTTCTACAGTTTTCAGTGTATAGATTTTTCACCTCTTTGGTTAGATTTATTCCTAGGTAATTTATGGCTTTCAGTGCAATTGTAAATGGGATCGATTCCTTGATTTCTCTTTCTACTGCTTCATTATTGGTGTATAGAAATGCAATAGATTTCTGTATATTGATTTTATATACTGCAACTCCGTTAAATTCTTCAGTTCTAGGAGTGTTTTAGTGGAGTCTTTGGGTTTTCCACATAGAGTATCATGTTGTTTGTGAAGAGTGAAAGTTTGACCTCTTCCTTGCATATATGGATGCATTTTATTTCTTTGTGTTGTCTGATTGTTGGGCTAGGACTTCCAAGACTATGTTAAACAACAGCAGTGAGAGTGAACATCTCTGTAGTGTTTCTGAACCTTTGAGGGAAACTCAGTTTTTCACCATTGTGGATGATATAGCTGCAGTCTTTCATATATGGCCTTTATAATCTTGAGGTATATTCCTTCTATCTTTACTTTCTTGAGAGTTTTTATCAAAAAAGATGATGTATTTTGTCAAATGCTTTTTCTGCATCTAGTGAGAAGATCATGTGCTTCATATCCTTTAATTAATGTGATATATCACATTGATTGATTTGTGGATATTGAATCAGCCCTGCATCTCAGGAGTAAATCCCACTTAGGCATGGTAAATATTTATTTTAATGTATTGCTGGATCTGGTTTGCTAGTACCTTGTTGAGAATTTTTGCATCCATGTTCATCAGGGAAATTACTCTGTAGTTCTCCTTTTCAGCGGGCCTGTCTTCTTTTGGAATCAAGGTAATGCTGGCCTCATAGAATGAGTTTGGAAGTTTTCCTTCTATTTCTATTTTTTGGAATAGCTCAAAAGAGTAGGCGTTAACTCTTCTTTAAACGTTTGGTAGAATTCCCCTGGAAAGCAGTCTGACCCTGGTCATGGACTCTTGTTTGTTGGGAGATTTTTGATTACTGATTCAATTTCTTTACTGGTTATGGGTTTGTTCAAATCTTCTATTTCTCCCTGCTTCAGTTTTGGCAGTTTATGTTTCTAGGAATTTGTCCATTTCTTCCAGATTGCCCACATTTTTGGTGTATAATTACTCATAATTTTCTCTCATAATAATTTGTATTTATGTGATGTTGGTTGTGATGTCTCTTTTTTCATTTTTGGGTTTATTTATTTGGGTTCTTTCGTTTTTCTGTTTGATCAATGTAACTAGGGGTTTATCAATTTTATTAAGTTTTTCCAAGAACAAGCTCCTGGTTCATTGATCTGTTGTACTGTTTTTGTTTTGTTTTTTGTTTTTGATTCTGACATCCTTGATTTCTGCTCTTAGCTTGATTATTTCCCTTCATCTGCTGGTTTTGGCCTTAATTTGTTGTTCTGTTTCAAGCTTCTTTAGGTTTAAGGTTAGGTTATGTATTTTAGGCCTTTCTTCCTTCTTTAGGGAGGCCCAGATTGCTTATACCTCCCTCTTATGACACTTTTGCTGCACCCAGAAGTTGTGTGCTGTAGTGTTTTCATTTTCCTTTTTTTTGAGGTCATTATACTTTTAGTTTGCATTTATTCTTATGAATAATTTTGAAAATTTTTTGTATATGTTTTCTCATCAAATTTCAATTTTCTTTTGTGAAATGTTTATTTAAATATTTTGCCATTTTCTAATTTAAGTTTTTCTTTCTTTTCTTTTTTCCTTCAGTTTTACTGAGATATAATTGGCATATAGTCCTATGCAAGTTTAAGGCATACAGTGCAATCGGTTGACCTACATATATTATGAAGTGGTGACTGCATTAAGTTTTGTTACATTTATCATCTTGTCATCAGATATGTCCTGAAACTTGGCCTTTACTGCCCGCTTGCTTTTGTTCACTAACTTTTGTCTTACATTTTCCCCAAGCTCTTTTATCAGATTTTCCTCTTAACTCAGGCAAATGAGACCTAAAGCAGCCCCCTCCCCCAGATGATGGTGACTGCAATGACAGGCCCTCCCACTGCCCCATACCACCCAGACCTTTTGAGCTAAACCCCCCAACTCAAGCTTGTGCAGATGGACCTTGGACTGGCCCCTGAAAAGATTTACCATTATTTTTACCTTATTATAATACTAAAATCTCCACTCAAGGAGGAGACTCAGTCTCATTTACATACATTAGTATAGACATGTTGCCTTAAGGTGCTTGTGTGACCTTATGCCTGCCTCTATATATGAAGATAAGGCTTCCCAACTAAATACCCATCGTGCTTTTTTTGGCAGCACATATACTAAAATTAGAACGATACAGAGAAGATTAGCATGGCCCCTGCGCAAGGATGACATATAAATTCATGAAGCATTCCATATTTTTACTGCTTCTTTGTGCTGGCTCCTGGCTGACTGGACTTCAGAGGAGCGGCGCACTGGCAGCCATTGTACGGCAGAGTGGCTTGGGCCCCTGAAAGAGCCGCGTGCAGACACCGGGCATCCGCACTCCTGGCTGGCTGGAACTCTAGAGGGAAGGCAATGAGCTAAAAACTGGGAAATTTGCCTGTGAGTTCCTGTTTCGGGTGACGAGCCACAAATGGACCTGGTTTTCCTCACTCCAGCGGGCTCAGGCTCAGCGCACCAGGCAGGCAAGCCCCCGCCCATGCTCGCCAGCCGGAGCCAGAAAAGGAAGCAGCAATTTTGGCTCCACCCCCAGAGCTCCGCAGGGGGCCTGGAATTGCCCCGAGGGAGTTGCCTGGGAAGGTGTGTCTAAGGCAATTTCAGCAGGGCACGCGGACTGGGATTTGGAGATTGGGACTGGCCTGAGTTGAAGAGCATAACCAATTTCGGCTGCACCCCCGGTACGGGGAGTTTACACGCCCAAAAAAGCGAGTTGCAGCGCTTGGTTCAAGAAGGGACTGGAGCACCATCACTCTCCTCCCCACAACCGCCAAGGCAGAACTCCCACCTGAGGCAGTGGATCACGCCACGCCCATCCCTGCTTGAGAGCTGCCCTCCTCCCTTCTTTTTTTTTTTTCCTTTTTTCTTCTTCTTTCTCTTTTCTCCCCAGAACACTGACCTGATTAACTCTGGTCGCCAGCTTGCTTAAACAATCATAATGAGTCCATTCTGTAGATGTAAATTCTACACCTACCGACATTTTCATCTCTTTCTCTCAGGAGTAATTAGACTATATAGTTTCTCTGGATAATACCAGCATCCTTCTCTCACCTATCCAACCATATTCTACCCTTTAGCTCTCTGAAAAAAGCTTCTTATCTCTTCTGCCTGTTCATTCTATTTCCAATTTTGCCTCATCCCTGCCCTGTCTTCACTCTCTTTCTCTATGCTCTTCAACCAGCACTGCATACACACGGCTATTTAACTGTAGCTGGGAAATCCGGTTATATGCTTTAAACTGTTCTTTGTCCATTGGTTTTCTTCTTTTTTCCTTTTCTTTTCTCCTTTTGACCCTTTTATGTATTTTATACTCCCTATTATTCGCCCTCCCTCCTCCATCTTTTCTTTTAACTTTTTCGTTTTCCCACTTGCTTTGCATGTTAGTTGAATTAGCCTGTGCGTTTGTGTGCTCCTGCTCCCTGTGTGTTTGTCTGTTTTCTTTTCCAGGGCTACCTCAAGAAACAAGCCAGAGTACACAAGGTGGAGAGTCCCAAATATCACTACAAATAGGAAAATAAAATAACCAAGGTCCCAACAACAGAGACCAAGACATACCATTCAAAAAACACTCTCTGAAAGGATAGGCCCTGGACAGTCAAAGAGTCTTCTTGGATACAACAGTGCTCATAGATACAGAGAGCATTAACAGGTCTTTAAAACCAACAAGAGCTGGAAAGCTAACTAAAATGATGAAACGAAAGAGCTCTCCTCCAAAGAAACTCCAAGAAGAAATGACAGCTAATGAACTGCTCAAAACAGATATCAGCAGCATAACTGAACAAGATTTTAGAATAATAATGGTAAAAATTAATAGCTGGGCTTGAAAAAAACATAGGGGACATCAAAGAAACTATGGCTACAGACAGAATGGAAAATAAAAATAGGCATGAAGAATTTAAAAAACGTGATAAATGAGAAACATAATAAATTAGAGGCCTCCAATGCATGGATTGAAGAGGGAGAAAGGAGAATAAGTAATTTAGAAGACACCATGATAGAAAAACAAGAAGCTGACCAAAAAAAAAGAGACAAACTGATCCAGGAACAGGAAAGAAGAATTCGAGAGCTCAGTGATAAGGTCAAATGCAACAATATCCGTATCATAGAAATCCCAGGAGAGGAAGAGAGGGGGAAAGGTGCTGAAGGAGTCCTGGACCAAATTACAGCAGAGAACTTCCCCGACCTGGGGAAGGAAGTAAATGTTGAAATACAAGAGGCTCAGAGGATTCCCCTCAGACGTAACTTGAATCAATCTTCTGCACGGCATATCATAGTAAAAATGGCAAAATATAAGGACAAAGAGAGAATTTTGAAAGCAGCAAGGGAGATAAAGGCCCTAACATTAAGAGAAACCTATCAGAGTGGTGACAGACCTATCTACTGAAACTTGGCACGCCAGGAAGAAATGGCAGGAGATCTTCAATGTGATGAACAGTAAAAATAGGCAGCCAAGAATCTTCTATCCAACAAGCCTGTCATTCAAAATAGAAGGAGAGATTTAACAAACCTTTCCAAATAAACAGAAATTTAAAGAATTTGTCACCACGAAGGCAGCCCTACAAGAAGTCCTGAGGGGGACGCTCTGAAGGAAAGGTTGCAAGGAACAAAGATACCAGAGACACCACCACAAACATGAACCCTACAAAAGATACAAAGACTCTAAACCCACATATTTCAGTAATAACACTGAATGTCAATGGGCTGAATGCTCCAATAAATACCCATCCTAACCCTAAAATAAAAGCCAGCGATTCACCCTTTATCAGGGAGCCATTGCTTTGAAGCCATTTCTGATGATGGCCTTATTTGTTGAAAATAAAAGTTTTCTTCCTGCGACAACTTACTTGGTGCAATTTCTGACTCACCAAGGAGTGAACTCATGTGAGTTTGGTTACAATCTCCTATAGATTTAAAAAAAAAAAGAAAAGAAAAGAAAAGAAAGGGGCTCCTGGGTGGCTCAGTCGGTTAAGCATCCGACTTCATCTCAGGCCATGATCTCATGGTTTGTGGGTTCGAGCTCCACATCGGGCTCTGTGCTGACAGCCAGCTCAGAGCCTGGAACCTGTTTCAGATTCTGTGTCTCCCTCTCTCCCTGACCCTCCCCTGCTCATGCTGTCTCTCTCTCAGAAATAAATAAAACACATTTTAAAACATTTTTAAAAAATTTCACTTGTGATGAGAACTTTTAGGATCTACTCTCTTAGGAACTTTCAAATGTATCATAGACTGGTGATAATTCATGTTGTACATTACATTCCCCAATACTTATTTATCTAATAATTGGAAACTTGTATCTTTTGCCACCTGGAACCAGTAAAAATATGGAATACTTCACGAATTTGTGAGTCATTCTTGCATAAGGCCTGTGCTACTCTTTCCTGTATTGTTCTAATTTTTAGTGCATATACTGATGAAGCAAACATTTCTTTCTTTTTTCTTTCTGGGAATTTTGAGAATTCTTTATTCTGAAACAGCAAGAAATACCTTCTCAAATTATATGGTTTCTAAATATTTTCTCTCAGCTATGGCTCCTTTTATTTTAACAGTATCTTTATTTAGCAGATGGTCTTAAATTGATAAAGCTTTATTATCAATTTTTACCTTTTATGTATTGGATTTTTGGAATCATAATCTAAGAAATTCTACCAAACATGCCGTCACAGAGATTTTGTATTTTTTTCCTACACGTTTTCCATTTTATTTTATTTTATTTTATTTTATTTTATTTTATTTTATTTTATTTTTATTTATTTCTAGGAGAGAGAGAGAGAGCAGGGAAGGGTCAGAGAGAAAGGGAGTCACAGACTCTGAAACAGGCTCCAGGCTCTGAACTGGCAGTCAGGACAGTGCCCGACGCAGGGCTCGAACCCACGAACCGCGAGATCATGACCTAAGCGGAAGTCGGACGCTTAACCAACTAAGCCACCCAGGCGCCCCACGTTTTCCATTTTAGATTTTATAGGTCCATGATACATTTTGAGTCAATTTTTGTACAATGTACTGTACTTTGTACAGTGCAAAATATAGGTCAATGTTTATTTTGTACTTGAATGCTTTAACTGTTATAGCAACTTGTGTGCTGTAGCAAGTTTGAACTATTCTAGTTCTTTTGACTTTCAATGTAAGTTTTAGATCTTGTTTGTCATTATCTAAAAACAAACAAAAAATCTACAAGGATTTTTTGGGGATTGCGTCAGATCTATAGATGAGCTTGCAGAGAATTTGACCACTCAACAACACTGATACTTCCAATCTATTAAGTGATTTCTAGTTTTAAGTATAGAGAAACTGTACATATTTGGTTGAATTTATACTTAAATATTTTATGTTTTTAGTTTTATATAAATTGTATTGATTTTTAAATTAAAATTTGGCAATTGTTCATTGCCAATACAAAGAAATATAATTTATTTTTTATTATTTACCTTGTATCTTACCTCCTTGTTAAATTTACTCATTAGATTAAAATTTTAGATTCCTTGGGATTTTTATTTCTTCTTTACCAATATATAAACCTTTAATTTCTTACCTTATTTTATTAGCTAAGACTTCTAATCATTTTAAGAAGAAAATATTCTTTCCTTATCATTAATTATGATGTTTCTTGTAGATTTTAATTTTTTAAAGATACGTTTATTGGGTTAACTAGTTTTCTTTTATTTTTAGCTTACTGAGAGATTTTAATCATAAATGTGTGTCAAACTTCAGTTTTCCTGTATCTATTGAAATGATCATATGGTTTGTCTTTAGTGTCTTGATATAATAATTTATATAGGGGCGCCTGGGTGGCTTAGTCGGTTAAGCGTCTGACTTTCGCTTAGGTCATGATCTCGCAGTTCGTGGGTTCGAGCCCCGCGTCGGGCTCTGTGCTGACTGCCAGCTCAGAGTCTGGAGCCTGTTTCAGTCTGTGACTCCCTCTCTCTCTGACCCTCCCCTGCTCACGCTCTCTCTCTCTCTCTCTCTCCTAGAAATAAATAAAACATTAAAAAAAATAATAATTTATATAGATTCATTTCCAAAAGTTGACCCAATGTTGCATTCTAGGGTCAAACTCCATTTGGTTATAACACACTGCTCCTTTTCTGTATTGCTAAATTTATTTGCAATTATTATTATTACTATTATTATTAATTTTTGAGAATTTTTGTGTCTACTGTTATGATAGGTATGGTAACATCTTATCTGAGTTTGGTTTCAGGGTAATGCTAGCCTCATAGAATGATTAGGAAAATATTTCCTTCTCTTCTGTTTTTTAGAACGTTTTGTGTTGAATTAGTATTATTTCTTCCTAAAATATTTAACAGAATTTTCCAGTAAAGCCACCCTGGGCCTGAAATTTTCCTTGTTAGAAGGGTTTTTTTTTTTAATTTTTTTTAAAATTTATTTCTAGGAGAGAGAGAGAGAGAGACAGCGTGAGCAGGGGAGGGTCAGAGAGAGAGGGAGTCACAGACTGAAACAGGCACCAGGCTCTGAGCTGGCAGTCAGCACAGAGCCCGACGCGGGGCTCGAACCCACGAACCGCGAGATCATGACCTAAGCGAAAGTCGGACGCCCAACCGACTAAGCCGCCCAGGCGCCCCTAGAAGGGTTTTAATAAAACATTCAATTTCTTTAATAGAGGTAGAGCTATTCAGACTACTATTTTCTTTGGTAGTTTGTATCTCTCAAGGAACTTTTTTATTTTATATATATTTTCACATTTATTTTACGATGAAAAATTCTTATTAATATTTTAATGTCTTCAGAGCATACTTCATTCCAGATGTTCACAATTTGTATAAATTTCCTATTCATTGTGACTTGAAGGTGATCAATTTTAAGTCTTTTTGAAGAACCTGTTTTTGTTATTAATTTTTCTCTATTTTTTAATTTTAAATTTCAATGATTTCAGCTTTTACTGGTATTTTTTTCCTCCCTCTGTTTGCTGTGGTTTTGCTCTGTTTGCTCTTTTTTTCCCTTATTTTCTTAAAGTGCAAGCTTAGTTCATTGATTGGAGACCTGTCTTCTCTCTTTTTTAAAAAAAAAGTTTTATGTTTACTTATTTTTGAGGGAGAGAGAGAGACAGAGGGTGAGTGGGGGAGGAGCAGAGAGAGGGAGACACAGAATCTGAATCAGACTCCAGGCCCTGAGCTGTCGGCACACAGCCTGATGCAGGGCTCAAACCCAAGAACTGTGTGATCATGACCTGAGCTGAAGTCAGATACTCAACTGATTTAGCAACCCAAGTGCCCTTCTTCTCTTTTTAATGTGAAGATTAATGTCATAAATTTCTGTCTGTGCTCTTTAGCAATATCTCACAGTTTTTGATAATTTTGTATTTTCAATTTTATTTGATTCAAAGTATTTTCTAATATCCTTGGTAATTTTCTCTTTGACTCTTGCATTATTTAATGAATGTTTTAAAGATTCATAGTGTTGGGGTATTTTCCATCTCTCCTTCTTTGAGTGATGGTTCCAATATTGATATAGTTTTTGAAATCTTTGCTGTCCTGCCTTGGGTCTATTCTGTACTTGTGCCACTCAAGAGTAAAATGAGCAAACCTGTATAAGGTATTTGACAACTTGTAGAATCAGTCTCCATAATGTATACAAACTCACAGTTTGAAAGTTTTATTCAGAAAGAACCAAAACTGTTCTTGCAAATGGAATAACAGTTCTTTTTTTTTTCTCAAGCTTTAGTATGTGGAAGAGTCCACATACTATATAAGGATAATAAGGATAGACTGTTAAAAGATAGGTTGTGGAACTTCAGATTTTGATGCACTAGGGTTGAGGTGTGCCCTAAGGACTTGTACATCTAATAAGCCCTTCCATGAAACTACTATTGCAGGTGGTGGGCCACAATTTGAGTAATGCTGGTAGAGAAGGCTTCTCATGATCTGGCCTCTGCCAGACACATACAGCTTTATCCTCCTCATCCCATCCTGAAGTTCAGTCATATCAAACCATTTGTGCCCTGGACTGAACTATGGTTCGGCACCATGTCTTCCTGCCTCATTCTTATCTCTAGAGCTTCTTGTCTTTCAAGGGGCAAGCAGGAATCTGTAAGCATGCTTAAATATGTAACATACTCATCTAGAGGATTATCCCCATGAAGCCAAGTATCTGCAGGAAGAAGCAGTAATCATTTTTTTAAAGTTTATTTATTTGGGGCAGAGGGGCAGAGAGGGAAGGAGAAAGAGAGAATCCCAAGTTGACTCTGCTCTGTCAGTGCAGAGCTGATGGGGGGCTTGAACTCACAACCCATGAGATCATGACCTGAGCTGAAATCAAGAGTCAGATGCTTATTTGACAGAACCACCCAGGCCCCCCTAAAGAAACAGTAATCATTTTTGTAGTTGCTTCTCAGGCCTTTGTCCTGTTAGAGCAATCATGCATCCTCTTCCTCACTGGATCACTCCTGCCACGCATGTATCATTTCTGTCACACAATAGTCACTGAAGGCAGTAAAGGTATGGGATGCTGCTGGTACTTCAGGAGGTTGCCCCTAGGACCTTTCTTCTCAGTTGAGGATGGGGCTCCTGACGACAACTGATCTTAGTTTTCATTGACATATTGACTTCCGTATTTTCTGCTGTTTATTATTAATTTCTCTCTTTAAATCAAATGTAAACCAAGCACATAGTTTCTTAGAGGTAGTACTTTATAATGATTAACTATTCTTATGTTGAAAGGAGACAACTCACTTTCTTGATTAACTTAATTATTTTTTAATTTGTGGGACTGTGGGCATGCTATGCTACTTAACCCTTCTGTGTCTCAGCTTTATCATCATTAAAATGTGGGACATAAGAGTAACTATGCTTCAGGATTAAATTGAGCTAATTGACATAAGATGACCAGCACAGAATGAGATTTCACTAATATTTCTGTATTATGATCAATATCACTATTGTTTCCATGTCTGTCTATACATGATGGCTTTAACTTACAGTGATGAGGGTTCACCCACCAAGTTTTATCAACATGGACAGAAGGACTCCTACATATTGAAAATAACAGTTAATTTTCTGCAGGAAGGTAGAAAGAGTTTGGTGTTCAAAAGGATCTAATCAAAATCAGGGTCTTTCGGAGCTCCTCACTCACTCATGCGTAGGACTAAGCAATGTTCAGAATTTGATCTTCTTTGATGGTTCCTGATACTGAAAGATATTGGGACACCCATGAAAGCCCCAGAAACTGTAGCCTTTATACTGGAATCATTTCTATTGAATACGCAGTGATATCATGGAGATAATGTGGGGTCCTGTCCCCACTCTGCATTAAGAGTATAGCTTTGAATACCTGTTCCATGAGAAGTTGTGGTTGGAGAGCATCCCATGCCGTTAGTCTCGAAAAAAGCCAGATTTCACGGAATAACTTTGCCTGATCCTAAGCACTTTAGCTGTAAACCTACTGAGAGACACTTTAGGCTAAAGTTGACACACATTTGATTAGTGTGACCTGAGCTAATTCACTCTGCACACATAATAACTACTAGGAGCATCAACAGTTGGACCAGATTATGTCAGTCTCTTCCAAGTTGTTTAATTATTAGACTTAAGTATTTAGAAACTTGGTAACAAATATTTGGAAACAAGAAATTGTAATTCCATTTCTTCTTCAACCATAAGCCATGAAAATTTTTAAAAAGAAGCATATCCTCTTTGATTCCTGCAAAGCAAATTATAAGACAAATGGCACATTAGCTATGCCATGCTTGATCTAAGCTCTGCTGCCTCCCTTAGTGGGTTTTGCATATTAATGAGATAATGTTCTTTAAATGACAAAGTCCCATGTGTTAACAATGCAATCAAAATTCAGATTTTTCAAATCAATCTGGGAAGAGGATATAAAGAATAATATATGAGAGCCATGCTGGCAATAGAAATACCATGTAAGTTACATACTTAACTAAGTTTTCTAATAGGTACATTAAAAGAAGTAAAAAGCTTTTAGTATTTTATTTAACATGAATATTCCAAATTATATTACTTCAACATATAATCAATGTGCAAATATTAGTGAACTATTTTCATATTTTTTTCATATTAAGTCTTCAAAGTTCAATTTACATTTTACATTTGAGGCAACCATGGGTGTGGACTCTTTACATTTCAAGAGCTTGATAATCATGTGTGGCTTGTGGCTACTTCATTCAACAGTGCAACTTTAAATTTTTCAAAATTTTTAAGTTCCAGTTAGTTGACATACAGTGCTGTGTTAGTCTCAGCTATATAATATAGTGATTCCACACTTCTTTACATCACTCATACTCATCATGACAAGTGCACTTTTTAATCCTTGTCATCTATTTCACCCATGCCCTCCCCCACCTCCCTTCTGGTAACCATCAGTTTGTTCTCCATAGTTGAGTGTGTTTCTTGGTTTGTCGCTCTCTCTTTTACTCCCATCGACTGCTTATTTTGTTTCTTAAATTCCACATATAAGTGAAATCATATGGTATTTGTCTTTCTCTGACTGACTTATTTTGCTTAGATTAATACTCTATAGCTCCAACATGTCATTGCAAATGGAAAGATTTCATCCTTTTTTTATGAAGAAGATACATGCACCTTCTATTTACCACAGCATTGTTTACAATACTTAAGATATGGAAGCCACCCAAGTGTCCATTGATAGATGAGTGGATAAAGAAGATATAGTGCATATACACAATGGAATATTATTCAGCCATAAAAATGAATGGACAGGGGAATTCTACAGGGGAAAAAATAAGGCGAATCTCTATTCTTTTTCTAGTCACTTTCTCGTTTGTTGTGTGCCTGCAATGGGTTCTCTAGACACATGCAGGTCTGTATGATTTTGTTTTCTGCTCCGCCCTTCTGGAGCATTTAGCCTACTATCACCTCCAAACTCTTGTTACTCTAGCAAATCTTCCTTCAAAGTCCTAAGTATCCAAATCAATAGCCATCAGAAGTCTTACACCCTGGCTTCCCTGCATAATTAACTTGTTTTTCTGTTGTGTACTTAACATACTTGTATTATTTACACTTATTTGCTTTCATGTTTTTTTCCTTACTTTGAGTGTCTCGAAGATTTGACCTGTGCATCCTTCATGGTTATATCCCAGTGAATATCAATGCTAAAATACAGTAGATATTGAATAAATGGCTCTGAGATAGTAATTTTAAACTCAGGCCTAGGGAAGCTTCCAAGGGCTTCCCTCTACCCTCATGTACTCTGTTTACAAAGGATACTGGGAAAGCTAAATTAGATGCTAATTGTACCCAATATAACATAACCACGCTGATATATACTAATAATTTTTAAGCTTACTTATTATTTATTTTGAAAGAGAGAGAGAGAATTGAGGGGCAGAGAGATAATCCCGAAGCCCGATGCAGGGCTCAAACCCACGGACCATGAGATAATGACCTGAGCCAAAATCAAATGCTTAACTGACTCAGCCACCCCAATAATTATTAATAAAATATTGATATAACTTTGTTTCTTAATTATTATATTTTTCTATCTTCTTAAATATTCCTGAACAGTGATCAATTAAGTAGAAAGCAACATGAATTTGGCTGAAATGAAATGCGGTTTTCAGAAAATATAAGCAGATTCTGTCAAAAAAGAAGAAAAGATAAGGTGTGTATAAAACACCATCTTATTTTGAATATGGAGTAAACAGAGTAACGGGATCTGATAAATAATGGAGTTAACACAGAATATTATGAAGGTTCTAGCCTCATTCTGAGTAGGAAGTTCACAGGTTTTATTAGCTACATATAACTAACAGTTCATTGAATAAATAAATACAAAAGAGAGAATATAAAGATAACCTGTACCCAAGGCCATTGACCATGGTACTGTAGTGAAGGCATATTTGCTTTGCTATGCTTTTCCACACTGATGACAGCCTGTGAGTGAGTCACATCCTATCCTTCTATTTGATGAGCTCTACCTACACCATGCTGCTTTTCTTCCCAATTCAAGTATTTTTTTTCTGTGTATGCACTGTTTTGTGGGGGTTTTTTTGTTTGTTTTGTTTTGTTTTGTTTTTTTCTGCTTTCTATCTTTCCATTTCCAGTTCTTATATGTGATTTATCCAATTGTAAACTTCCTAGGTCTTTTAAAATGTTGTTAAATATTAATAAATCTTTGCATGAGTCTTGTATTGGTGCATAAGCACTCCAACATTTGGTCACTGAACATTGTCTCTTATCTCTCAGAGCTCTGTGGGTTGGTTGGACTTAGCTGGACAGCTTTTGCTAGGGTCTGGCACTTGCTTACTGGGAAGATGGTGGCTGAGGTCTCAGTCCTTGGACAGTTTGGCTGGGCTGGACATCTAAGGGTGCTGGAGGTGATTCTGGCTGTTAGCTAAAGGTATTTAACCAAAATGTACCTGAGCCTTTTTCATCTGTCTTGGGCTTCTCATAGCAAGGTGGTGGGGCTCTAAGAGCAGAAGCTGGATGTCTTCTTATGACATAGACTCAGAAAATCTAGAATGTTCCTTTCATTGTTTTCTATTGGTCAAGGGTGTCACTAAGGCCAACTACACAAGGGACAGGGATTAGACCTCACCTCTCATTGGGAAGAGTGGCCAAGATTGGTGGCCATTTTTATCTACCACACTCCTTTTATATATGTTTTTAAACACTAGATTTGCTCTTTATAGAAATTCTAAGCTTAATTTAAAAGATTAGAATAAATTCTCAGAAATATATGTAGTTCTAAGGAAAAATCACTGCATATTCATCACATTTAAAATTTAACATGTTTGGTTTACAGATCATCACTTGAAACCTGCAACCATTGAACAAGTATTTAAGTGGAAATTTTGTCCAACTCGGGGGGATATCCATATATAGATAGCACATGTGGTGACGAACTGGCTGCAAAATATGACCATAATGTATTTTATTATTTTTTCCATGGGTCTTTTTTAAAAAATATAATTTATTGTCAAACTGGCTATCATACAGTGTGTAAAGTGTGCTCTTGGTTTTGGGGATAGATTCCATGGTTCATCGCTTACATACAACACCCAGTGCTTATCCCAACAAGTGCCCTTCTCAGTGCCCATCACCCATTTCCCCCATCTCCCTCCCATCAACCCTTAGCCTGTTCTCTGTATTTAAGAGTCTCTTATGGTTTGTCTCCTTCCCTTCCCTCTCTGTTTGTAACTAGTTTTCCCCCCTTCCCTTCCTCCATGGTCATCTCTTAAGGTTCTCAAGATCCATATATGAGTGAAAACATATGATATCTGTCTTTCTCTGACTGACTTATTTCACTCAGCATAACATCTTCCAGTTTCATCCACATTGCTGCAAATGGCATGATTTCATTCTTTTTGATTACCAAGTAGTGCCCATAATGCATTTTAAAGTCAAACCCAAAATAACTATTGAGTTATCTGTTATTTTTATTTAGTTACACTTCTGTTTTCCTTCATACTTTTGGATAAGTAAGTATTGGCTCCATCTACAGACTTCATTATGGACACTTCATATACATATGGACACTAAATATACATATTATTGTTTTTTTCTTCAAGACTGTTATCAGTATCTACTCCTTGCAATAGATTGTTTTTCTAAAAATGTTGCAACAATATTTCCTATCTCACATATTCTTTTTTAAATAAACTCTATTTTTAGAACAATTTTAGACTATTTATAAAAAATATTATCATGATAGTACAGAAGATTTTCATAGAATCTATACCCCATCTCCTTATTACTAAATATTACATTAGAATGATATCTTTGTCATAATTAATGAACAATATTGATACATTAGTAGGAACTATTGTATCCATATATTTATCTAATGTCCATTTCTTGTTCCGGAGTCTCATCTACTTTGTTCTCATAGCCCCTCAGCCTCTTCTAGGCTGTGACACTCACATGTCTCTGACACTTCTCCCATTTAGAGGTAGGATCTGTTCCCTTCCATGAGTCTGGCAGGCTTATGGCTACAGCACAAGGGATATTATTTGACTTTGGATGGTACCCCATATAAAGCAGACCTGCTTCCTTAGGATGCTTGCTCTCAGAATCCAAAGCATTGTGAGGAAGCCCAAATTGGCTCATATTGAGAGTCACATGAACAGGACAAGTATAATTATTTCTGCTAATAACCCAGGTGTGGTTCTAGACAACATCCAAAATCAACCATCAGATATGTCTCTAGCAATGCCTCTGGAAAATTTCAGCCTCCAACTGTTGAGTCGCTGTACACATCAAGTCTTCAGTTAAAGGCCCAGACTTCATATGGCACAGAGAAAAGCCAACCCCAGTGTGCCCTGTCCAACTCCCAACACAGAATCCAGAAGAATAATACAGTGATTGCCTTATGACACAAGTTTGGGTTGTTATATGGCCATGGTAACTGGAACACTTAAAATTCACAAATTTTAAATCCCAATTGCATTCTGCAAGTAGAAAGTAGTGGCCAGGAGAGAATAGGAGATTTCTTCAGGAGCAATTGGAAGTAGCAGGAGTCATTTATCATATGCCTGACACTTTTTTTTTGTTGTTTCTTATTTAACTTAAGAATGAATACATGTTTATTGAGTGCCTATCATGAGCCAGGCACTGTTATCATTGAGATACATCAATGAAGAATTATTGAACTATTTTAACAGAAGACAGATGCAAACAATAAATATCATAAATAAGTAAATGTATAGTGGGTTTGAAGGTGCTAAATGCAATTAATAAAAAGGAAAAAGAAAGCCTGCTACAGGGCTATGGGACAAAAGTGCTGTGGGCTGCTCAGAGCATTGAACAGGAGGGTCAGAATAGGTCTGATTGACATATATGAGCAAGGACTCCAGGAAACCACTGAGCCAAAGTCATCAAGAAGGCAGAGTCTGAGGCAAAGATTAAGTGTAAGCCCAGGATAGCAGAGAGAGAAAAAGAAGTGAAGACAAGAAGTGAGTAAAACAATGTGATGAGGTGAGTTATGGAGTAGGCACCTCTTCCTAACAGTTCACAAGAGAAGTGGAAGATTACTTGGTGGAGTGTTCACTCAGGAGTGAACAAATGTCCTCAGTAGGCTCACAGGATGGGCTTCACTTTGGTGAGGGTTCTCCATCTTCTGCCTTCTCCCAGTGACCCTGGGGCTTTTAGATTCTGTCATTCTTCTGACTATTCAGGAATCCAGACCAATAGTTTGCCATTTATCTGATCCTCAGCCAGAGTTACACAATGTGTCTCTCTTCTGAGTCTAGACTAACAACTCACAGTGAGCCTTTCATTTGATCCTGGATCAGCAGCACACAGTGTACCTTACACTTGAGCATGGACTAGTGGTGCATAGTGTGTCTCTCACCCAACTGCAGATGTAGTCAGACAGCTAAGTGCAGTTTGAGCTTGGGCTGAGGCTGTGAGCCTGGGAGTGCAGCTGGGATTCCTGCTTTGCAGAGCCTGGAAAGGGCTCAGCAAAGGCTTCAGGGCCAGGAGCAATGTCCTGACTATGGTCCCTTAGAAAGAAGGTGGTAATGCAGGGAGTCTGAATAGGGCTGTAGGTACTGTCCATTTCTAGAGGTGAGGGAGTTTGACATATAGAAATCTAGGGAAATGGTGCTCTGGGTAGAGGGAACAGCTGGATAAAACCAGTCTTGTTTGAGAATGAGCAAGGAAACCAGTGTGACTTGGACATGGGAGCAAGAGGGAGAGCAGAGGAGAAAAAGTTTGAGAGAAACAAGGACCCAGGAGGGGCAGGGTCTGTGAAGCTTAGGACCTTGGCCTTTACTCCGAATAAAGCACATGACACTAGATAGAAGATTTGACTGGAGGTTTGGAATGGTTGTTTATATTTTGAGAGGATGACTCTGGCTGTTAGGTTATAAATATTCAATGGGAATGTTTCATGGGAGGTTAGAGAAGCAGAGGGCATGAGATGTTAGGATAATGAAGAGGAAAAACAACAATGGCTCAGATCAAGGTGGTCCTAGGTGGATTCTCTCTGAAGGTAGAGCATGCAGGGTTTCCTAATGGATTGGATATGAGGTATGAGAGAAAGAGATGAGTCCATGCCTTTTGGCATAGCAGGATGGATGTAGTCACTATCACTTTGCATAGGGAAGGTGGCAGGTGCAGCTGCTGTCTGGGAGCTTGGAATTCCTGTTTGAATACGAGGGAGTGAGACATTTAGGTATAGACATTAAGTTCTTAATAGGATATAGGGGCAAAAAAGAGATGCATGATACACTTTAGAATTCAGGGAAACTGAGGTTAGATGTTCTGAGTCCCTGGAGGTCATTCAGCTCCGCGTGGAGGACCTGGGGTGTTATCCACTGCAGTAGTTGCTGATGGGAATGTCATGTAGGGTGGGCTGGCTGAAGACAGCCTGGCAGGCTGGCAAGCCACATCACGTATGTTCAATATTTTGGAAATTAAATTGAGCCCTTCTAATTAACCTAGTGAAAATGAACACGTTAAGTATGTCTGGCCTTGTTGCCTCAAGTAGACTGAAGCCTCCCAATTAGTGAAGCCATTGGTTAGCTGGGACTCGACAGAGGATAACAGCCTGATCTGTACTGTGTCTGGCTTTCCCAGTTTGAGCTGTCTAACCTTGAAGAAGTTACCCACCTCTTCAATGCTTGCATTTCCTCATTTCGAAGTAGGAGTGATACTAAAACTCTGCTCACAGTATTGTATGAAGAACCAAAAGTTCGGAGCATAGACAGACACATAGCCAGTGGTTAGTAAATGAGAACTTGTATTATGATGATAGTGGTGGTGGTGGTGGTGGTGGTTCTCAAAGGGTGCCCTCTTTTCTGAAGACATTTTCATCCTAATTTCATAAACTAAGCAGCTGTCTCATTGTATGACCTCCTGTGATGCTTCTGAGTGGGTAGCTTTGCAGTTCTAGGGGATTTTTTTCTTGGTGATGAAGCCACTTGATGGGTTTCAGCTGACAATTATAAATTAGCAGAAATACTTCTGAGGCATCCACTCTCCATATCACTAGGTGAAACAATAGGAGGCTGACAGCCACGAGGATACAATGGGGGAAATTGTATCATGTGGGACTGAATATACTGAGAAAACAACACAAAATGTGCACATTGTCAAGATTTCAAGTGCTCAACTGAAGGACCCAGGTGAGTTTCCAGCAAGCATAGCAGGCCAGTGTGACGATGCATTTCCGAGCTCTGGGCCTGGATCTATACAGGTAATCTATATCAAAATTCACCTTCATCAACATTTTCATGGAAGGCACTAATGTGCCCATTTCACTCACTAGGGATCTGAGGCTGAGACCTTCAGCAGCATGCCAATGTCACAGACTGAGTGCAGTGTGGCTAGGACTTGAGTCAACCCATGGGTCCAGGTACTCATCCCTCTGTTCACCTTGCTAAAAGGCTGAGGGATGGGGGTATAAGACACAGGAGAGTGGAGGGGCGTCTGGGTGGCTTAGTCGGTTAAGCGTCCGACTTTCGCTTAGGTCATGATCTCGCGGTTCGTGGGTTCGAGCCCCGCGTCGGGCTCTGTGCTGCCTGCCAGCTCAGAGCCTGGAGCCTGTTTCAGTCTGTGACTCCCTCTCTCACTGACCCTCCCCTGCTCACGCTGTCTCTCTCTCTCTCCTGGAAGTAAATAAAACATTAAAAAAAATTAAAAAAAAAAAAAAGACACAGGAGAGTGGAGGCCAGGCTGGCATTAGCAGGCAGGAGCTGCTCCTCTCTCTGTCTCCCAGTGCTATCAGTTGGAACTGGTCCATGCTACTGAAACTCCAGTGCACCATCTTGAAATGGAAGAAAAGAAGCAATGGATAGTCTGACTGGACAGAGGTTTTCATAGCTGGGAGAAGAGTGGAATTTTGGTTTTCCACTACAGATTAAACAAAAATAAATCTCTACTTGTACATGGTCTTTATGTTGTCATCAGAAGAAACAGTTTCTTAATTTTTAAAAATGTATCCCCTTGTGCATTAAAACTTTCTCTTCAGGGGCTAATTTGTCTCAATAATCCTCTTCTGCGTTTTGCTGCAACCAACTGTTTCAAGGCTCTCCAGCTCATGGAAAGGGGATATCCTGCAGCTGTAGCCTGCAGCCATCCTATTCAGCTGCACCTTTCATCCCTGGCTGAGTAAAGTTGCCTGTATCCTGACTGGTCATGGTGGGTCCTTGCTGGGGAGGCATGCTAACAACATTTCATTATCTCATGAGCCTTCCTTTACCTGGTCCTCCCTGGGAGACAAACTCTAAACAGAAGAGGCCATTTTCTTTCAGCTAAGAGAATAAATGCTGGTCAGAAACAATCTCGTCATCTATTGAAAACTAAGGACTCAACACCTAAGCTGTTTACAATATGCCACAAAACTAACTCAGAACCCTCTCATGAGCCCACTTGGAAAGCACATTTTCTACATCACTTTAATGGGAAAAAATAAACCAGTTACACATCTACTTAGAACGTTGACTTAAATGATGATTTAGGGACATTTTAAGTTAACCTTATAAAATTCTTCTAAGATTTGGGAAACTTTGTTTATTTTTTCCTTATAAGACAGCTTTAGGTAACTCACTGCTGGAATGTCCATAGGTCCTTACTTTTGTAGTCCTTCTATTTCAGTCCCTACCCCTTTTAATTAATAACCCTTTTGTGTTAAACAACTTTATATTGCGAAAATAGTATAGAGTTCTCCTATATCTCTTACCCAACTTTACCATTTTGAGTGATTTATATTAGTATGTTAACTTATTTTCAATTAATGAGCCAATATTGATACATTATTATTAATTAAACTCCAAACTTTATTCAGACTGCTAAGGCAGTTTTTTACCTGATGTCCTTTTTTTTGTTTCAGGATTCCATCAAGGATATTTGTATTTTGTCATCAGGTCTCCTTACACTCCTCTTGGCTGTGGCAGTTTCTCAGAATTTACTTGTTTTTGATGACCCTGACAGTTTTGAAGAGCACTACTTTAGCTATATGTAGAATGTCTTTTGGAAATTTTCTGTTTCTCTTATTTGGGGTTATGGGCTTCGATGGGGAGAACCACAGAGGTGAATTGCCATTCTCATGGCATTATATTTAGGGTATATGCCATCCCAGAGAATCAATTTTTCTAGCATTTTCCAGCTCTTAGAGGGCACCTGAACTCCTTGGTTTGTGGTATTCTTCCATCTTCAAAGCCCCCAGTGGCTGATGGAGACTTTCTCACGTTGTGTCACTGTGACACCTATTCTTCCCTCTTCTGCATCTCTCTTCTATTTATAAGGACTCTCGTCATTACTTTGGGCCCAGTTGGATAATCTAGGGCAATCTTTGTATCTTAAGGTCATCCAATTAGCAAATTTAGTTCCACCTGCAAACTTAATTGCCCCTAGTCATGCAATCCAATATATTACTATTTTCCTGGGGTTAAATATGGACGTTGGGAGACCATTAATCTGCCTACACAAAAACCAAAACTGTTTCTAGCTCTTCTCAACAGACATGGAAAGGAAATATATGCATTTTTTCAACCCATCTATAGACACATACACACACACACACACACACACACACACACACACACATCTTTCTCCATACTGAGCCCTTGACTATAATCTTTCACTACAACAATGAGAAGACTGGTTCCCAATATCTGCCATCATTTTACTTAATTATTCAATTACAGTATATATGGACCATATAATTGTCTATTTGAATTTCTATAAAGAAACAACGTCATCAATTAGAGTATAATTTGTATGTGCAGTTTTTGTTTTTAGTCTTACAGATTTTCTTCATTTCTAAAATTACTTGGCTCACCACTTTTAAGCCTGCCACTCTCAGGGAGGTTATTTCATATATTTGTAATACAGGGGTTTTTTTGTTTGTCTATTTCTTTTCTTTTCTTTCTTTCCGTTTTCAAATTTTTGGTCACAGTTTGAATTTCATTCTGGGATTCCCAGCCCCCTGTGAATATAAAAGATTTAAAAGAGATATAGTATGAGGGACCAGAGCACAAGGGCCCACAAGGGTAGGGACAGGTAATTACTAAAAATAATCCAACAGCTCAGAAAATACCTTGGAAAAGAATGTTTAGCATCAACTTGACTATTCACTACATTCCTATCCATATTTTATTTTAATATTTCGTTTCATTTCATTTTCCTTATGGTTTCAGGAGTGAAATTTAGTGATTCATCACTTATATATAACACCCAGTGTTCATCCCAACAGGTGTCCTCCTTAATGCCCATCATCTGTTTAGCCCATTTTCCCCAAACAACACCCTGCCAGCAACCTTCAGTTTATTCTCTGCATTGAATAGTCTTTTATGGTTTGCCTCCATCGCTGTTTATTTTACTTTTTCTTCCATTACCTTAAGTTCATCTGTTTTGTTTCTCAAATTCCACATATGAGTGATATCCAGTGATATTTATCTTTCTCTGGCTGATCTATTTCACTTAGCATAATACACTCTACTTCCATCTAAGGTTGCAAATGGCAATATTTCATTCTTTTTCATCACTGAGTACTATTCCATATATATATTCCATTATATATATATCTTTATCCACTCATCAGACAGTGGCAATTTGGGCTTTTTCCATAATTTGACTATTGTCAATAATCCTACTATAAACATTGGGGTGCATGTGCCCCTTCGAATTGGCAGTGTTGTATCCTTTGGATAAATACCTAGTAGTGCAATTGCTGAATCATAGGGTAGCTTTATTTTTATTTATTTTATTTTATTTATTTTTTTAAAATGGTTTCTTGTCAAGTTGGTTTCCATACAACACCCAGTGCTCATCCCAACAACTGCTCTCCTCCATTTACCTGATGATGAGAGATGCTGAGCATCGTCTTGGGTGTCTGTTATTTTTAGTTTTCCGAGGCACCTCCATGTACTGTTTTCCAGAGTGGCTGCACCCGATTGCATTCCTGTCAGTAATGCAAAAGTGTTCCCCTTTCTATGCATCTGTGCTACTCATCTGTTGTTTACTGAGTTGTTAATTTTAGCCATTCCAATAGGTGTGAGGTGGTATCTCATTATGGTTTTGATTTGTATTTCCCTGATGTTGAGTGATGTTGAACATCTTTTCATGTGTCTCTTAGCCATCTGGATGTTTTCTTTGGACAAATGTCTATGCATGTCTTTTGCCCATTTCTTCACTGAATCATTTGTTTTGGGGTATTGAGTTTGATAAGTTCCTTATAGATTTTGGATACTAACTCTTTATCCAATATGCCATTTGCAAATATGTTATCCCATTCTGTCAGCTGCTTTTTAGCTGTGTTGATGGTTTGTTTTGCAGTGCAGAAGCGTTTTATCCTTATGAGATCCCAATAGTTCATTTTCGCTTTAGTTTCCCTAACCTCTGGAGACATGCCAAGTAAGAAGTTGCTGCAGCAACTGGACAAGAACATGCAGAAGAATGAAACTAGATCATTTTCTCACACCATACATAAAAATAAACTCAAAATGGATAAAGGACCTGAACATAAGACAGGAAACCATCAAAACCCTAGAGGAAAAAGCAGGAAACAACCTCCTTGACCTCAACCGCAGCAATTTCTTTCTTGACACCTCCCCAAAGGCAAGAGAATCAAGAGCAAAAATGAACTATTGGACCTATTCAAGATAAAAAGCTTCTGCGTGGAAAGGGAAACAATCAATAAAACTAATAGTTAAAACTAATAATAAAACCGACAGAATGGGAAAAGGTAGTTGCAAATGACATATAAGATAAAGGGTTAGTATCCAAAATCTATAAGGAACTCCCCAAAATCCACACCCAAAAAGCAAATAATTCAGTGAGGAAGCGGGCAGAAGACATGAACAGACACTTCTCCAAAGAGGACATCCAGATGGCCAACAGACACAATGAAACAATGCTCAACATCCCTCATCATCAGGGAAATACAAATCAAAACCACACTGAGATACCACTTCACACCAGTCAGAGTGGCTAAAACGAACAAATCAGGAGACTCTAGATGCTGGTGAGGATGTGGAGAAACGGGCACCCTCCTACACTGTTGGTGGGAATGTAAACTGGTGCAGCCCCTCTGGAAACCAATGTGAAGATTCCTCAAAAAATTAACAATAGAACTCCCCTATGAACCAGAGTAGCACTGCTAGGAATTTACCCAAGGGATACAGGAGTACTGATGCATAGGGGCACATGTACCCCAATGTTCATAGCAGCACTCTCAACAAGAGCCAAAACATGGAGACAGCCTAAGTGTCCATCAGAGGATGAATGGATCAAGAAGATGTGGTTTATCTACACAATGGAATACTACATGGCAATGAGAAAGAATGAAATCTGGCCATGTGTAGCAACATGGATGGACCTTGAGGGTGTTATGCTGAGCGAAATAAGTCAGGAAGAGAAGGATAGATACCATATGTTTGTACGTGTAGGAGGATTAGGAGGAACTTAACGGAGGACAATGGGGGAGAAGAAGGGGGGAAATAGTGGGGCAGAGGGAGGGAGGCAAACCATGAGAGACTCTTGAATGCTGAGAAGAAACTGAGGGCTGATGGGGGTGGGGGCCAGGGGAAGGGGGTGATGGGCATGGAGGAGGGCAGTTGTTGGGATGAGAACTGGGTGTTATACAGAAACCAACTTGACAAGAAACTATTTAAGGGAAAAAAAGAATAGAGAACCTAGAAATGGGCTATCTTTTAAAAAGCATTGTGAAAGTGGCTTTCTCTCACTGTTTTCATTGTTGTCTCCTCTTTCTCCTGCTCCTCATTGTCATCCTCTTCCTTTTCCTCCTCTACCTTCTCCTCGTTCTTCTCCTTTTCTTCTTTCTCATCCTTCTTCTTTCTGGGCTAAATAAATGCATGATATTCTAATAACAATGTTGTCTCTCTTAAAATCTAGGATAAATAGATACCTGTATGCCCACTGCTGTTCCTCATAAATAAATCCCACAATTGAACCCATGTTCATTCTTCTTAAAGTATTCAGGTCTGCAGGTCTTAGAAAAAATTATTGATGTAGAAAAGTATACTGAATATAACAAATTAGAGAAAGAATCCCTGTTGCTCCAGCTGTAGGTCCACCAAGTCTTCTCTTTCTGTCATATGTCACCATTTGCAGGGTTAGGCATGATCCCTAGAAATTAGAGATGGCTTGTCAACTCCAAAGTGCACCTCATGAGAGGTGGCTCCCAGATAGAATGCCCAGTTTCCACTTTTATTTTGGGTTAAGGTGGAGAAGTCATTCTTATCTTCCCATAAGCAGAATTATGGCATTTGTGTCACTTACTGTTAGCTAAGCACCTATGCATTTTTCAAAGCCAACTTCAAGTATCATAGGCTTTTCTCAGTATCCTATTTTCATTAATACTGCTTACCACTGAATTCTTACATCAGATGTTGGATTTTTGTGCTGGACACTTGGATCTTTTAAACACAATGTCAACATGCTGGTCACATTATCAAGCTTATTATCTCCTCAAAAATATAGTTGTTACCACAGATAGGATTCATGTATTATCCTTTTCTCTGCTTCTCAAAGTGCCTGTCATGACATCTTATATGTAGTAAGTTATCAGTAAATTCAAGAGGATTGAGAATTAAATGTTACCAACTAAATCATTTCATTATCCAGGTGAAGACTGGCATTATCTTAAGAGTATCTACCTTCTGGGTCCACTCAACACAGGGACATCTTACATCTATTTACCACTCTGCAACATACACCAAACACATGAACTATCATTTTTTAAAAATCTTTATTTATTTTTGAGAGAGAGAGAGAGAGTAAATGTGGGGTAGGGGCAGAGAGAGAGGGGCAGAGGATTCAAAGAGGGCTCCATGCTGACAGCAGACAGCCCAATGTGGGGCTTGAACTCATGAATGTGAGATCATGACCTGAGCCAAAGTCGGACGGTTAACTGACTGAGCCACCCAAGTGCCCCAGAATTATCACATTTTCAAGAGGTAATAGGTAAACCAATGTCCACCTCTGTGCTCTCCAAAAGGCAGAGGTTGTGTTGCCATTCTTGGCTCAGGACACTGTTTTGTCATTGTTGTCATGCTAATTCCAGGAAGCATAAGTGAGAAAGAGGGGATGAGAACAGAAAGGAGATCTATAAAGTGCACCTTGCTGACCCGGTGACTACTTTGACTGATGGATATTTGTCTCATTGGGATCTGTGAGGAACCTCATAAAATCCACCCAGGGGCTATCCCTGTAAGGGATGAGACTGAGGATCTATCCACTGGCTTCTAGTCTTCATAGGTAGTAATTACCTCTGGGGACAATAACCAACACACTACATCATCACTTCCCACACCCCTACCACCCTCCCAGGTTGCAGCTATGGGTGGACTGAGGGCCTTCTTTGGCATAGAGAAGATCCTGAAACTAAAATCAGAGAGACCCTTTCAAGTCCTTGAGGTAAAACCTAGCGATATACACAGAGCTGCTTTCCTCTGTATATATATATATTTATATATATATATATAATGTTAATATTTCTCTCAGCCTTCCCCAATGGAACCTATGGTCTTTTATCATGAAAGCTGTAAATTAGGAAAAAAAGAAATAATCAACTCTTTTTTGGGACTACTGGACACTGGCTCTAAGCTAACACTAATTCGTGGAGGCCCAAAATGTTACATGGTCTACCAGTCAGAGTAGGGATTTATGGAGGTCAAATGATCAATGAAATTTTGACTCAGGTCTGTATCACAGTGTGCCCAGTGGTTCTCCAAACCCATCCTGTGGTTATTCCCCTATTTTAGAATGCATAATTGAAAAATATATGCTCAGCTGCTGGCAGAATTCCAATCTGCACCCTGACCTGTGGAGTGAGGATTATTGTGGTGAAAAAGGCCAAGTGGAAGCCTCTAGGACTGCCTCTACCTACGGAAACAGTAAACCCCGAACAGTACCACATTCCTGGAAGGATTTCAGTATCAGTGCCCAAGCTAGGCCCTGAAAGATACGAGGGTAGTGATTTTGTACCACATCTACATTCAATTCACTTATTTGGCCTGTGCAGAAGAAAGATGGATCTTGTATAATGGCAGTGGATTATCACAAGCTCCACCAGGTGGTGACTCCAATGACAGCTGCTATCCAGATATGGTTTCATTGTTTGAGCAGATAAAGATATTCCCTGGTATCTGTCTGGTATGCAGCTGGGACACACTTTATTCTCCATCCTTGTTCAACAGCAAGCAATAGAAGCAGTTTGCTTTCAGCTGGCAAGACCAGCAATACACTATCACCTTCCTACCTCAGGGGATTGTCAATTCTTTAGCCCTTATCCATAATTTAGTTTGCAATATCTTGATTGCTTTTCCCCTCCACAAGATATCACACTGGCCTATCACACTGATGATATTATGTTGATTGGACCTAGTGAGCTAGAAATCTATATTACTGATAATATTATGCTGATTGGGCCTAGTGAGAAAGAAGTAAAAACTACTCTAGACTTCTGGTAAGGCATTTAAGTGCAAGGGGGTGGGCAATAAATATGACTAAAATTCAGAAGTTTCTACCTCAGGGAAGTTTCTATGGGCCAGAGATGTGTGGCATGTTGACATCTCCCTTCTGATGTGAAAGGTAAGTTATTTCTTCTGGCCCTTCTTTCAATCAAAAAAGAGGTACAACACCTAGTGAGGCTCCAGATTTGGGAAGTAGTACATTCCTCGTTTGAATGTGTTACTCTGTCCCATGTACCAAGTGATCTAAAAAGCTACTACTTTGAATGGGACCAAGAATAAGAGAAGGCTTGCAACAAACTCCTGCTGGTGTGTTATCTTCTCTGCCCTTTGGGCCATATGATCCAGCAGATCTACTGGTGCTTGAAGTGTCAGCAGCAGATAGGGATGCTGTTTGGAGCCTTTGACAAGCTCTGTATGCATGAATAACTACTCACCTTTTGAGTGAAAGCTTTTTGCTGGATCTTATGGGAGACTGGGAAAATAACTAAGCTACATGAAGAAGTGGTCCAAATGGTCATGGTTTCCTCTCCCGTCACACTGTCTTTTCTCTCCCACCTCACCTATGGCCTCATGGAAAGCTCCTTATAATTAGTTGAAGAATAAGAGAAGTCAAGCCTGGTTTACATCTATCTTTGCATAATATGCAGAGGCCACAAGATTAGTTGCCATCTGTCTCATCCCCCAGAGCTTGTCTCAGGTGCAAATGCACCGTGGAAAAAATGGCTAAGAAAGATAAGATAAAGAAGCTTTTTCATCCATGTCTTTACCTGTCCTTTGCTACTTTACTTGGACTTGGACAATGAAGAGTGGGCTATGCCTCTATAATTTGTAGTCTCCAGTCCATATTACATCTTAATCAAAGCGTAGCAAGATTCATGTCCATATCTATAAGATAATAGTGAAGACTCTTATTATACCCATTTTGCACCTTCCTCTTCCCCTGTCCCAAGAAAGATATGGGTCAATAAAAGATTGTCTCTCAAAGACATAATTCAAAGTGAATATTGAGAAAAAGTGAAAAAAATAGGCTAATCTTAACCAGATCAATATTCTCACTAAACCCCTTCCCACAACTTTCAATTCAGGTAGGGTTTGACTGAAAAAAATATGGTTAGGTCTACTGTTCAAAGAATCATAATTGAAGATTCTCCATAACCTGTTCAAAGGGATATGACAAAAGTTTCTCAACTTATGCTAAATACTAGTGAAAGATGTATTCTGGGAAGCTACAGATGTAGAGAACTTGATCTTCTTGAGGATGTTCTAGTGGGACCCGAGGGATGGGGTAAATGAAATGAATTACATTTGTCCCTCTCCCTAGATTGTTGTATAGATTATTGTTGTTCTTATTTGGGATAAAACTGAATGATTTAACATGAAAGTATTCCCCTAAAGCCATGCATGGTGTTGATAAAGGTGTTGGGTCTCCTGCCCAGTTTCCCTGACTCTACCCACTGTTCTTTCCTGCACACCACACTGGTCTCCTCATATTACACTCACCTCACAAATGTTTGATCTTGTCAAGAGTTTTTGCAATAACAGCCAGCTTAACAGTCCAAAAGAGATGTGTTTAGATTAGCCTGTACAAGAATGGCCCACACAATGAACTCTTAAGTTTAATAAACATTCATGCAGTTCTGTGAGCAACACAGCCTGACCAGATGTCATTTGTAGGTTAGCAATTCTTTATTTATTAAATAAACCTATGGACATTATAATTAAATAATGTGAATCAAAATAATAGTAATCAAAATGAACAGACTTGTTCCTGTTAGAAATTTTGTTGTTCAACAAATGTCCTTTACAAATTAAGTAACTGATTAGTAGACTCATTTGATGGGACAGATGTGTCAATTTGTGTGTGAAATTGTTCCAGAGGGGTAAAGCCCTTTAAAAGAAATGAAGAAGCCATTTAGAAGAAATGGTCATAGAAGTATGACCATCTATACTTCTCAGGTATAGATGAGCAGTTGTCCTGTGTACAACTCTGGCATAGGCAGAAGTGCTTTTAAAATGTTCCATGTGTACTGCATTACCCACCATCTTTTGCAATTAGGTTGGGGTCATGCAATTGATTCTGACCGGTGGGTTATGAACAGAAGTGATGGCTCAGACACTTCTGGACCAAAACTGTTGTGTAACCTTTGCTGTCTCCTTCTCAGTGATCCTGGAAGCCATTTGCCTCTGTAGTAGTGCTGCAGCCAGAGAGAGCTGGGATCCTTGCATAATAAAGTGGAGGATGGTCTCATCAGCCAATCTCAGACTTTGAATGAGTGAGAAATATGACCTGAATATTCTAAGCGACTGAGTTCAGGAATTCTTGTTACCACAGCATCTTAGAACAACTTAACCAATATAACAACATTGTCCTAAAAAAGATGTGTAATAATAAAAGGCGTCAGGTAAAATCACTATTAGACCTACTACAATGGTTCTTAATCTATGGTTCCTAGACCAGCAGCAGCTGCACCAATTGGAAAAACATTAGTTTTCAAGCTCCATCCCAGTCCTATAGATTTACATACTTAGCAACATTTTAGTAATCTCTCTTGGCAATTCTGTTGCAGCCTAGAATTTAAGATCCACTGAGCTAAAATATGACACATGCACAGGGTATCCACAGTTTACCAGGTACCTGTATTTGCAATAAATACCTCAGGAGATGTAGGACTTTCTGACTGAATTCACTGGTCCTTTCAATGATATACTCTCCTTTATTTCTGAGAACCTCTGAAAGCATAAGCATCATTCCACATTTCCAGCTGCCTTCTATCTTTCAAAAAAATCTCATCAGCTGATAATGGTTCAAACCCTAGACCAAAAGGAGTAAGTCTAATCCCTCTTCCATATGGCACATATGGAAGATATTCACGTATCTTCTTTTAACTGGTGACACCATCTTTCCTGGGTGAGAACCCCCAGCAGAAATCCCATATTTCTGAGGAGGTGGAGGTATATGCTTTCCAGGGAGGGCCCATAATTTACTCCTATACATTGGGTATTTGGAGTAAAGCTTTAGAAATCACACAGAAGAGTACATGGGGAAGATGCTCATGATACCCAGCAAATCTCTAGCTTCCTTCTGGACGTGGCTATAATCGAGAGGTATGTTCCCTTAGGCACAGGCAAGTAAATCCTCCATCAGACATGAAGGTCCATGGAGCCTGATATTTCTTTTGGTTTTTAATTTTCCCCTTGAAACATTTGTTTTTCATGAAACACAATGGTACTCAGTGCTATTGCATGTCGAGGAAATGTTCTGTTGTCAAAAGTCAAAGTAAACTTTCAAACACCTAACATCATGTTTGGAGTAAGGAACTGTGAGGCTGAAATGCAAGACTTGTTCCAGAGTCTGATCACTGAACAATTATAAGAGGCTAATGTCCAGTTTATGTCTTTGCCTTTAGATAAGAGATTGGTATGGGGAAGAGGTGGGGATTGGAGAGGGGATTAAGAGAGGAATAGATCAAGTGATTAAAAGGAGAGAGACTGACAATTATGGGAAATGGTTAATGGAGTTGAGGCCACTTCTCTGGCAGAAAATATTCAACAGACGGATGGTTTTCCTCCTCTGCAGAAGCCCAAAGAAGGAAGAAATAGAGGGGCATTACAACAACAGCAACAAAAATGTTTGTTTAAAAAGATAAGAAAGAGGGGCGCCTGGATGGCTTAGTCGGTTAAGCGTCCGACTTTCGCGTAGGACATGATCTCACGGTTCGTGGGTTCGAGCCACGCATCGGGCTCTGTGCTGGCTGCCAGCTCGGAGCCTGGAGCCAATTTCAGAGTCTGTACCTCCCTCTCTCTTTGACCCTCCCCTCCTGTCTCTCTCTCCTAGGGGGGAAAAAAACGATAAGAAAGAACATCTTAACAATAAAAGCAATTCATTCACTGAATAGGTTCCAGAGAAGGCTCCAAACCATAGAGAGAAGTGACCTACTGGGCCAAACAACATTAATACATCCCACACATGCTCCTGAAGCCTTATGCCAACTAATACACATCAGATTCTGTCACACTGTCACTCCTAGTCTTGATCAAAAGTCTGCACCATGTCATTCAGTGAGGCTCACTTGGCTTAAGCCCACAGAATCCCACAAGTGCCTGGAAATGCACACTCCCATATCTTAACCAGTAACTGATGAGGGCAGAAGCATCAATACTGCAGCTCCCTTGCCCTTGATTGAGACAATCCTAGGGTGTGACTTACACTGTTCTCAGAGGTCTTTGCAAGGCAAACCCAAAGCTGCTCTCCTTTATGGGCTTGAACTGATATCCCAACCATGCAGGAGCTCCTTCCCCCACTACTGGAGTTTCTTGGGAACACTTCCTAAGCAATCACTTTCATGCGAAACCTCATCTTAGCAGCCACTTCAGGGGAGTCCAACCTGTGACAAAGCCTTCATTAATTTTTGCTGGATAATGAAGTATCCCACTCTTTGTGGCTCAGAACAACCACTTTTTATTGAACTTGTGATTCTGTAGTCTGGTGCCTTGTACTAGGCTCAGCTGAATGGCTCTTCTGGTCTGGAAAAGACCAGTACACTGTAAAATGGGGATTATATTTGCCACTCTTCCCATTTATAAGTGAAATTAATTTTCCCACCCCTTGAATCTGGGCTCATCCTGTGAGTCGCCTTGGACAATTAGATATAAAAGTTTTCATTATATGAAATCAGCTCTGATCATCTTCTTAATCAACATATAAGGAGCTTTCATGCTATTGGGCATTGGCCACTTGTAGGAGTAGCAGAGCCACCCTGTGCTATGTTTGTTTTCATGTGTTTATTCATTGTGCAGTTAGAATGTCTGCATAGTGTTCTTTGATATATGGTGTTAGTCTAAACCAGTGGGTCTTACATTTTCCTTAATTCTTCTTCAGACATAGGATTTCATTTTAGAACTTTAGGGATGTTCTCCCCAGAAAAATGCACATACTTAACCATTTTGTAGACAGTATAATTCTTAACTTCCTTGAAGTCTATTCATGGGATCCATACATCCTCAAGGTAATTATATCTGTGCTGGAAGATTCAATGTAGTTAAACAAGGAAAAACCTGGCCTTTACAATTGATTTCTCCAAATGTACCATTTTCATCAGTTTTCCAAAGGACTCGACTGTGAGGTAAGCAGAAATCTTAGAGGCCGGTCAGGGATCCAGGAGGAAGAGAGCTGACAGGAGGACTCACAGGTGGAATAAGGGCAGAGGAGAAGGCGCTAGCCTAGCTGGGAGTGCACATGAGGACCCCAGGCTTATCCAGCATTGTCAGTTCCTAGGATCTCCTCTAGCAGAGACTGCCAGTGTCCTATACTCTTCCTTGAGTTCTTCCACTGAAGTTTGGGTCCCCAAATGCCTGCCTCTGCATCTCTTTGCATGAGGATCTCTTGGGATGGAAGCTGGAAGAGGCAGGGATCCAGCACCCACGAGCAGCTCTCAACCAATGATGGATGGGAATTAGTGGGAAAGTGTCCAGACCTACCCCCACCAAAATTGGGAAACGAGGAGGCACAGGTTTCCATGAAGGATTTCCACAGTGGGAAGCATTCTGATAGTGGACAATCTTCTGACTGCCCAACTAGCCCTGTCTCACTTTCCCCTCCCCTGCCCTATTTATGAATGGCAGCACCTCTGAAACAAGCCATATGCACTTATCTCAGGGCTTGCTTCTGAGGAACCCTAAGGAAGGCAGGATTTTTCTAGCACCACCTTTCAATGTGTCAGGCAGGTGTTTGATGAGACCAATGTGGGTGATGACATGGGTTTCCAGATGGGCTGTCTTATGGGAGTGGTTCCTTGGGCAGAGCTGGGGTGGGCAGCAGGATCAAGCTTTTTGCAGGTGCCAGGCTGGTTGTAGCCTCACTCAGTTTACTGTAGTTCAGAGGCAGCAAAGGCTCCCAGCATGGTTCTGGCTGCAGTCTTGGCATCTGAGAGTCATTTTGAGGGTGAAGGCCACCATGGCTGAGTAGGGGCTGCAGTGTCTGCCTAGGCCGATGTGAGTTACAGCAAGATCAGGGGAAATCTTTCCCCCCATGTGATCTCCAAGTACAAAGATCCCACACCAAGGGAGTGTTCTCTTTTCTCTGATAAACATTAGCTCCATAAAGGAAGGAAGGTAGAGAGTGAAGCATAGGATGAAGAAAGAGCAGATTATCAGATACCACTGCACACACAGGGTGATAGCCAACAGAAAGAAGGTGAAATAGAAGATCTGCAAAATACATGGAGAACAGCTGGCACATCTAAGCTCTGAAAGCAGCCCTCCATTACATTACTGGAAGACCTAGGGTGTTCTGAACCCTTTTCCATAAAAAAAAAAAAAAAATCCTCACAGGTTGACAGTAGTGTTTAGTCTCCATAATAATTAACATGGGTTTTAAATCTATCCAGGCAACACATAGTAACCTTCCTAAGGATAATGAGGACCAGATACAAGGAATGGTCAGCTGGGGTCTAACGTTTATTGGCCAGTGGACACTTCGCTCCTGGGTCGTCTGCTGTCATTGACATTATTTTTCCAATCCAATAATATATCTATGTCCCTACAGCTGACTTTTGTTTAAATCCAGCAAATAGGAAATGTCAGTTCGCATCTGATACAGTTTATTTGGGTAGCAGATTCCCTCAACATTCATTTAAAACGTTCATGACAAAAAATAAAAATAAAAAAGAAGAGGAAGAGGAATAAAAGAAAAAGAAAATATTCATGACCATCTCAGATGGAACCCAATCAATCATGGCATTTTTCACTCATTTGCCTGTGCTGGTGGCATTGGTTTTATTCCAAGAGCTTGCTAAGCAGGCTGAGATGGCCTTTCAGCTTGTCTGTGACATTTTCACGCACACTAATAGGGAGTGCAGCTCCCCCTACCTCCCAGCTCAAAGAAAGTTCTGAAATCTGACCAGGCATACATTCACTTCTGCCCCATGTTGCCCATCAGAACTCAGGACATCATCCCCATCAGGAAGATCATATCTAAGTATCTTGGGAGATGAGTCTCTCTGTCTCTGTCTGTCTGTCTCCTTTCTCTGTCTGTCTGTCTGTCTCTCTCTCTCTCTCTCTCTCTCTCTCTCACACACACACACACACACATTTATTCACATGCAATTTTATCACACTGCTCCTGCAATTTGTGGTGGTAAGTTGAAATTAGCAAGAATCACACATTGCATGCAGTTGTATGAGTGTCGTTGTTTTGGAATTATCCTGATCTGGGGTCAATATTAAATCTATCACATTATGTGATCTGTTTAAGTCACACTAGATTTGTTGTATAATGCAAAACATCTAAGTACTTGCTTCCTAAATTTGTTACAAGAATTAAAAGAGATACTGTATGGAAGGGGCTTAATACATTACGTCATTCATTGTTTCAACCGATTTTTTAACTCTTAAAACATAACCGATGAGTGGACCATGAAATTAGTTTAGAGTACTGTAGCCAATATTACTAAACAGTGGCAGAATAAAATAGAAGATATCAGAATGTATCGAATATAATGAGGTTAAGTATTTACAGCTTGCTCTATTTTTTTTAAACTAGCCTCAATATAATCCCACATTGCTCTTCTAGAAGGGAAACTTCCTGCTCTACCACCAAGAGGTGAGGTTTAATTTCCCTTCCTTTTGAATCAGAGCAAGCTTGTGATTACTTGGAGGAACAATATGTGGTGGAAGTGGTCTGCGATTTCTTAGACTGGGTTATAAAATATCATGTATACCTTGTCAACTAGAACCTTTAATCTTGGAGCATACAGCTGCCATGTTACAAGCCAGGCTACCCCAAACTGCCACATTGTGAGGAAGCCCACACCACATGCATAGGCCACATGCAGGTCCTCCAATCCTAGACACTGAGCCATTCCAGCCTCCAGATTAACTTATTTGCCAGCTGGTAACCATTCAGTGGTTTCAGTTGGTGCTACAAGTAACAAAGTAATTACCCAGCTAAAGTCTGATTAAATCTTTGCTCATAGAATCCAAAGTAGAACACAATGGTAACTGTGTTAAGGTCTACAGTTTGGGTAACTTGTTATTTCAATATGCTTCATGGGTAACAAAGTAAAAAGTATCCTTTACTATGTGTTTCACACTTAATTAAAAAAAAAAAAAAACACTTCTGGTTTAGCCCAAAGTGAGTGCTCAAGTGTTCAATACATGTTAGCTGTAATTGCCTTAAAATTATTTTAGGTTTACCATTATTTCTGATAATCCTTATTAAGTTTTCACCCTTTTGGTAGTCAAATATGTAACCTTGAGCAAGTCACTTTACTTCTCTGTATCCCTGTTTTCCCACCTGCACATTGGGGATAACAGGACCTACCTTACAGGGCTGTTTAGAAGTTTAAATGAGTTAACCTTTGTAATTTTTCAAAACTATGCCCAAAACAGGGCAAGCCTTACATGAGGGTCTTTTAAATAGAACATGTGAGTTACTGGCTAGAATTATCTTTATGGTACTGATAAGGAAAATAGGAGTGAGAAAAAAATAAGAGACTTGTCCAATGTAAGAGTCAGTAGTGGGAGAAACAGAATTTGAGCTGAAGTCTTCTGAGTGGCCAGTGGGTATCTTTGCAGCATTTAGTGGGCTCCCTGGGCCCCCCACTCAATAGTGTGATGGAATCAGTGTATTTTATAGCTCTCCATTCAGAGTCTGAGAATTCTGAGTTAGGTCCTCCAGAGAAACAGAGCCAGATATATGTATAAGCTCCTATAGAAAGCATATAAAAGGGAATGTATTATGAGGAATTGGCTCATGAGAATATGGAGGCTGAGAATTTCTATGACCTGATATTTATGAACTGTAGACCCAGAAAAGCCAGTGATGTGAATATGAAGGCCTATGAATCTTAGGTGCTTATAGTATAAATCCCAGTCTGAGGGAAGAAGATCAAAGGGAAGAAATCAGTTCTTCTTTAGAAAAGCTGTTACATCTCAACCCAGATCATAGTGATTGTAGTACCGTAAGTCTGAGATGCCAGAAACAGCCCTCACTGAGGGACTGCACATCTAATTTGCAAATAAGAAACAAACAAACAAAAAAGCTAAGATTACACATTGAGTCTATGTTTTATAGGTTTGGCAGAAATGTCTTGTTCATGTTCCCTTGATTTGAGTCAAATATCTATTTGGTCCTGTTATTGAAGTTTTCACTCTGACTTAATCTGACATTTACCTTTTGGACTGACACAGCACTGCTGTACATCGACTCCAGTATCCAGAGAGCAAAGACAGCAGGGCCCTGCTGCACTAAACTACCAAAATTTTAGAAATGCAACTAGAAGATGAACTTCTTCTGAAGAGAACTGAGCATGTGTGTTGTGGTCTCTCTCTGATCACAGCCCACATCGGTTTCTGGAAACTGCAGAAAAGAAGAGAAGAATGGGGTTTACTGAGCCACACCAAGTAGAAGCAGAAACAGATGGCAGTGTGAATCCAGGGTGCCTGTGTGTCATCAGAGCTCAAAAGACAAGTCCATTTCCACGGGAAGGGCTTGAATGATAAACTACCAGGTTTTGGTGAAGACAGAGATTCAAAAGATTCAGAAGCTGACCTCTTGCTTAGCTCTGTCCTCAGGTAAGATCAGCCTGGTATTCTACAGTGTTTGCTTCTTTCCCAGAGTTGCAGCCTGGTGCATTATAGTCCACATAGTAAAGTGCACACCTCCAATACCTACCTAAAAATCATCTGGCAAGGGCAAATTGAAATATAAGTTGTCAAATCAACAAATATGTTTATCCCTGACTTTGTGGAAAGATTGTCTAATATCTGAGACAGAAATTTCCCTGTTTGAAGTCTTACAGGTTTAGCACAATAAGTTTGGAGAACATAATAGAAGAGCCATTATAGTCCAAGAAAATTTGATGACAGAGACAAGGCTTGAGCACAACATTGCAACTTTCTATTAATCAGAATACAGAATGTGAGTATTTATGGAAGCTAAATGGACTCTACTGTGTAAGAAGCTGGAAATATCCTCTTCTTCATCTGAAGCCTTAGGCTTATTTTGCCCTTAACTGTGGGTAAAGTTTTTAGCAGATGGTTAATATCTTTGCTTAGAGTTCACATTTATGGCATTTGATGGCTTTAGATCAAGCCTGGTAGGAAAACCCCACAAAGTATAAGAAAAGGCTTACTGAACCAACCTTCAGGGAAGGAAAGCAATCCCTTAAATGGGGAATCTATTCTCCATTCTGACTTCACAGTTTGGGGTGTTCATTTCTCCCTCTGAAAACAGAGACGTCATCCTTGTTCTTCTTCAGCAAGATTATGTGAATATCTCTGTCTGTGAAATGTTTGAGGATTCTCTTGAGGAAGCGGTTCCATTAGAAGCTGCAGTTTTCCTGTGGGATGAAGCTGGGGCTGACATGGCTGGAACTCCACACTACACTAGAGCCACCCTGTGACATCAATTAGCTATTAAGGTGATTTACTAAAATGCATTAACAATGAACTTGAGTTTTGATAATCATCATAATTAAGTGTTCATACTGTATCAGGGTGCTGATGAAGTGGCTTCAATTTTATAGGTATGACAATGATCTTTCTTTTGACTGATCAAGATGTGTTAAGCTTCAAAAGAAATTGTGGATTCTTACACTGTTGGCAGGAAGTATACCGAAGCCAGCAAATGTCTAGGGACAAAAACTTCTCCATCGGTGATCAGCAAAGAGCAAAGTATTCTAAACCAAGTTTATTCCAGAGATGCCAACATGCCAGACAAGAGATGACTATAACAAGGTCAGCCTGATTTCTGATGTTTGGAGGTGGTACTGGAACTTATTTTGATTTTTCTGAAAGTGTGTCAGAGAGGTTTCAAATTTTTATGCCTCTCAAAAAATAGTGACCACTCCAGAGGATGCTGGAGCTGCCTATGGAGCAGGGGGAGGTGAGATGAGAAGCAAACATCCAAGAAGCCAAAACCAGAGTATTCCGCCCTTGGCTCTTGCCCCATCCCTATCACTGCATTCTGGTGACTCCATGATTACCTGGTAATTTCTGCTAGTGCCTTCAGAAATCACCTAATACATCCTACAAAAAATGTGCAAAGAAATAACATAATGTTTAATTTCAAATGTGCAAAGAAATAACATAATGTTTAATTTCAAATCAACTACAGTATTCCTGAGAAAAGAAAAGATAAATTTTTTTTCCTTTTTCATGTTTAAAATACCTGTGGATTCCATTGCTTTATTCAGCAAAGTGAGTTCACAGCCAAAATATGGGGAGAAGCAGGAGTTTACATTAGCTATTCATTTTTCTGGTGAGCTCATGGAGGTTCATGGGATTTTAGGGTAAGTTTGTTGGTATATAATTTTTGTCTTATATGCAAGGACTTGAGAATGTAGGCATAAGAATTCCACATTCTATTGCTCTCCCCATCTAGATATTTATAACTAAATTCATCATAATACCTCTTGATATAAGAGATGACCATTGTCCTGCAAATCACCACACCAAAAGCAGGAAGGTCATCATTATCTCTTCTTGATTTCTCACTGCCTTACCTCCTCTCCAGATCATGTTCCCTCTCTTTCCTCTGCATTCCCTCCCCCCAACCCCTGTTTCTCTCCTCACTGATATGGCCTTACCAACGTTACTATATCTGACCTTGACTATTACATTTTCTCCTAATTTGGGCTTCTTGTTTATATTTATATATTATATAACCTTTCATGATTATATCCCTACTCCCTTCAGTCACTGGATGATGGATTTTGTGTTTTACAATATGATAATATTTACCCTTTGTTTAAAATCAATTCCTTTAACTCCCTCAGCTAAAAGCAAAAATGTTAGCCTAGCTTAAACTTGTTTTCCATGATTAACATCTATCATTTACCTGCTTAGCATTCTCTGAATTCCAGTTATGAATAAGTTCTTACAATTCTTTAATACTCTGTACCTTCTCAGGCTCCCATGCTGTTGAGCACACATAGGACTGTATCAGCTGCTTAAAGTCTTTAGTGGCTTACCATAGCTTTTGGAATAAATGCCAAACTTTTAACATGGTCTTTTAGCCACTGGATGGCCAAAACTCTCCTTTTCTACACAGTGTCACCTTGTCTCTTTCCTTCCTGTATTCCAGATGTTCCTTTTATTTAAAGGAACATCTTTCCTTTTATTTAAAGTTTATTTACTTTAGGAGAGAGAGAGAATACAAGAAAGGGAAAGGCAGAGAGAGGGAGAAAATCCCAAGAACTGACAGTGCAGAGCCCAGCATGGGGCTCAATCTCACGAACTATGAGATCATGACCTGACCCGAAACCAAGTGCTGGACACTTAACCAAGTGAGCAACCCAGGTGTCCCACTCTTTTTTTTTTTTTTTTTTTGAGAGATCAATTTTCAACATCTCATGGAAGATTTTGCTGAATTCTTTCACTGGGTCGGAGTATCACATATGTTTTCTTTGTGGCACTTAAACTACAGCTATAAATTTATACTTATTTTTATGTTTGTTGCTTTCTTCACTAACTGTAACTTCTATGAAGGCATCAGTCTTGTCTTGGTATTGTTTGTTGGCTTGCTTAAGTCCTCATGATTTTGTCACTAATAGTACCACAACATCTGGCATACCATGGAAGTTCAATAAGTGATAGTATAATTAATTAATAAATTTTAGCATCTATTGAGATCCTTATGCTTGAAATACAAACATTTCAGGGATGGATGAATTAGCCATGATATCTTTCTGGATGCTAAGATATAGAAAATTGGATCCTTTCTACTTCACTATTCAACGTTTGTTCTGATTTTTGTAATTGTAGAAGTTTGATCTTCTTTTTCCTTGTAACATGCATCACCCTTCCCCAGAACCAACATATCAAAGGAAGAGAGGAGATGACCAATGCTATAATGCTTCCCCACACCTATTTCTTGTCCTTCTCAACTTATTTTCCCTTTCCCTCTTACCTAGCTCAGGTGGCCACCTAGTAGATTCAACCATTCACCGAATTAGATGAGACAAAGTAAGACAAGAAAGCAGAAGCCAAAATCAGAAGAGAAGTTTCAAGGGTTTTGGGAATGAGGAATTAGGGAACAGGAATTAGTTATAACTGGGGACTAACTCTGGCTAGAAACGATGGTGGGCTCAGCACTCATTCACTCTTAAGGCACTACCACCTGGGATGGAACAGTAGCAGAGACCAGAGCTTTAAGTGCCAAGACCCTAACTCTTATTTGCCTGTTTGCATCTTGTATTAACCTTACATGGAAAATGGGTTTTGTACTCATCTTTTGCCTTCTTTGAATTTGCAGATAAAAGAGAAAAAACATGTCATATTTCCATCAGTCAGGGGATGGGTGGCTGAAGGTAGGCAGAGGAAATGCCAGCAGAACATAAGCCCCTTGGCAAACTGGCCTTAGCTTCTGGGGAATACCTGTGTAAGACTGAGCATTGTGACAATCATCCCTGTTAAGTTTCTTTAAATTTGCTTTTGCAGTTCCTTGGTTGTACTGTAGATATAAAAAACCTTTGTTCTTTCTCTCTATGGTTTAGTATCTTATCAATTCTTCCTTGGCTGGCTCACCACTCTTCAAGTAACTTCTTATCTAGCTATGACAAATCCTCTACCTTCTCCTTTTTCCTCCTTAACTCTTCTTCCCAACATTTATCCTTCTAGCTTATATCTTGACATCCATCTGGTCCATGGTAGAAAATTTAGTCATCCTTGGTCTCTGTTTTGTTCTATGTCCTGTCAGTTTTCCTACTTCCTAATCCCACTGGACCATGTTCCTTTACTCAGTCTTTCTGCCAGATCCAATCACTTATTCCCTTGATAGCAATAGATTCTATTGACCCTGAGTTGTAAGCCAGGAGCACTGTTTGTCTTATTTATGACATATCACTAGCTTCCAGGCAGTTCCTTGGTACAGACTAACTGCTTAATATTTATTGTTTCACTGTCTGATGTGTCTTCCTTTTACTAGGCTCTATTCTTTCCAGTTTGTCTTGTTACTATAGTTACTTGTTACTATATATGTATATATGATACATATATGATGTATCATATATACATATATGTATATATACCATATATACTTATGGTATGGTGTATATACATACCATAATGTATATACATACATAAATATATATGCTTTATTATAGGAATTAACTCAAGTGGTTTTAGAAGCCAAGAAACTTCCCAATCTTCCATCTGTAGGTTAGAGAAGTAGGAAAGCCAATAGTGCCAATCAGTCTGAATCTAAAGTGTTGAGAATCAGTGGCCATGTAAGTCTCAGAGTCTGAAGGCCCCAGAACAGGAGTTCAGATATCCAAGAGCAGGAAAAGATGGATTTTGTAAACTGAGGATGAGAGAGAGAGATAATTTGCCCTTCCTTCACCTTTTTGTTCCATTTTGGTTCTCAGCACATTGGATGATGTCCACCCACATTGGGGAGGCCTATTTCTTTACTCAGTTTACTGAATCAAATATTAATCTCTTCCAAAAATACCCTTACAGACATGCCCATAAATAATGTCTTGTTAGTTTCTCTGGAAATCTTAGTCCACTCAAGTTGACACATAAAATTAACCCTACAACAGCTTTTAATCACTTCCCATCACCCACAGAACAAAGATTATTCTCCCTGACACAGATGAAGAAGGTCTTAATCATTTGGCTATGAATTAATGTTCTGTTGTCACCTTATACCTCTTTCTACATGAATTCTCCAGTTCAAACACTGAAAACCTGTTGTTCTTGTTCTGGACATAGGGAAAGAATGCACTATGCTTTCTCTTTCTTTGTAAATGCTGTTTGTTTGTTTGTTTGTTTGTTTGTTTTCTGCCTCTTTCCCCCTTTTGTTTCCTCCACTTTTTCATGAAGGATAAAATTCTGCTCACTCTAAGATGCAGTTCATAGTTCATGTCACTCCCTTGAGTGAACCTTCCATGGCCCACCTTCTCCAGGGTATTCTCAGTGTTGTCACTGGAACCCACAGTTCTATGTCTACTTCCCTTTTATAAACTAACATAGTGTGTTATTATTTCATTATATGATTATTATTTGTCTCTTCAAATACTTTACAATAAATGAGTTGGATTTGGTTTCTATGTCACTCTTCCCTGATTATCCAAATTGACCCGTTAGTCCTGTGTGCCATAGTATGACAATGTTTTAACTTCTCTAATTTTTCCCTCTCAAGTTTCCACTTTTAGTGAAAGATCATTTATTCTTCAGTGGCAGAGACGCTACACAAGAGTAAGAGGATTTTAAAACTCTTTGTTTTAGTTTCCTCTGATACCTTTAATTCCTTGATGTTTGGTAAAAGAAAGTCCAAGGATTCCATTTCCTAAGTCTTTGTGTATCTTGGACCATGAAGGAGACTGTGAAACTGATTTTGTCAGTTTATGCCTCGAATCCAACTGCAGAAAGGGGATGAAAGGAACAGAATTACTTTGGAAAGTTAAGTGTAGCATATGCACCCCTACCTCTGAAAAAGGGGGAGAAGGTGAGTTTACCATCACCATTATCACCAGAACTTGGCAGATTACTGAATAGGGGTATTCCAGGGTGTGTGGAAGACAGGGAGATGAATCTAATTCTCATAAGGAGGGATCTAAAACTGAGGGGTGTGGAGATGGCTCTACTTTTGAATGAAGGGAGGTGGCTTTGTACGGACAATTGAATAGGGGTAGGGATTATCCTCAGGAATGAAAAGATAGTGTGGAATCACATCCAAGGGGACTTCTGGGAAAGATGAAGTGACAGACCAAGAGATTACCTAGAGAAGCCTGGGAGAATGAAAGGGTGAAAGAGATTGGAGTATGATACCTCAAAATATGTCACTGTGGAATAAGGATTATTATGAGCTGAAGGCAAATAAGATGCAGCAGATGCAAGGAAAGCTCTCTGCTGTCCCTTTCCATCTAAAACCAGGGGATACATTTCCTTCTGTAAAGGCAATGCAAATTTGTAAAAGTGTCTTTCTTTCTTATGCCAGGAAGAGAAGAAAGATGCATAATCACTTATTAATAGATAAGACACCAACTTGAGTCTGTATAACAAATCTTACTAAATAATTCTCTTTCGGGGCGCCTGGGTGGCTTAGTCGGTTAAGCGTCCGACTTTCGCTTAGGTCATGACCTCGGCGGTTCGTGGGTTCGAGCCCCGCGTCGGGCTCTGTGCTGACTGCCAGCTCGGAGCCTGAAGCCTGTTTCAGTCTGTGACTCCCTCTCTCTCTGACCCTCCCCTGTTCACGCTGTCTGTCTCTCTCTCTCTCCTAGAAATAAATAAAACATTTAAAAAAAATAATAATTCTCTTTCATTAATTTCTTCCATTTACTTTCCCACAACTTACCACCCCAAGAAACCCAACTCCACTATCCTTTCTTTATTATTTCTCCATAATTTGTCACCCTTCATCCTGTATTAAGATAGTATACAAGCCCCCAATTCTAACTACCACATTTTCTGTCAGTTCCTGTTCATACGTTCATAATTAAATCTGTGTTTTTTTTCCTCTTGATAATCTGTTTTTTTGAGTTTAATTCACAGACCCCAAGTAAAGAATATAAGAGGGTAAAGGATAGTTTTATCCTCCCCAATAGTGGAGTAAAAAGTGGTCTAACTGAAGGATCTCTATGTGAAAAACTATGACATTCTGATGACAGAATTGAAGAACTAAATATATAGAGAGATATTCAATGTTAATGGGTTAGAAGAATCAAAGTTGCCAAGATGTCAATTCTTCCCAACTTGATCTATGGATTCAATGTAACCCCAATCAAAATCCCAGTGAGCTACTCTGTAGATTTTGACAAACTGATTCTGAAGTTTATGTCGAAAGGTCAAAGATTCAGAATAGCCATACTGAAAGAGAATAACAAAATCTGAAGAGCTGTACTACTCAATTCCAAGACTTACTATAAAGCATTAATATTCAAGACAGCATGCTATTGATGAAAAATAGACACAGATGAATAGAACAGGATAGAGACTCTAGGCACAGACTCACATAAGTATGTTTAACTAATCTTTGGCAAAATAGAAAATGAAATTCAAAGAAGTAAGGATAGTCTTTTCAAAAAATGGTGCTGGAAAATTTAGATATTCATATGAAAAAATGAACATAGACACAGATCTTACACCTTTAGCAAATAGTAACTCAAAATTGATCATAGCCTTCAATGTAAAATACAAAAATATAAAACTTCTAGTGGAAAACATAGGGGGAAATCTATATGACAATAGGTATAACAAAGGAGAAATTCTATATGACAACAGCAAAACAAAATCTGTGAAGAAAAAATTGATAAATTAGACTTCATTAAAATTAGAAATCTTTTTCTTGTGAAAGACACTGTTAAGAGAATGAAAAGCACAGCCAGAGACTAGGAAAAAATATTTTTCAAACATGTATCTGATAAAGATTTTTATCTAAATACACAAATAACATTTACAAGTCATCAATAAGATAACAAACATCCCAACTTAAAATCACATAAAGATCTGAAGAGGGATTTCACTAAGCATGATATACAGATGGCAAATAAGCACATGCAAAGATACTCAATGCTATTTGTCACTAGATAATTACTATTTAAAACAACAACGGAATACTACTACACACCTATCAGAATGGCTAAAATTAGAAAAACAAAACAAAACAAAAACAAGCACCTAACAATAGCAGTTTGTAACAAGGATGCAGAACAATAGGTGATACCATTAATTGTTAATGAGAATGCACAATATTTGGCAATTTCTTGTAAGCAAGACGTTGTGTTGCCATATGATTCAGCATCTGAACTCCTAGGCATTTACCCAACTTACTTGAATACTGTGTTGGTACAAAAACTTGCATACAAATGTTTTTAGCAGCTTCATTCTTATTCTCCAAAAACAATTAAGTAACTAAGATGTCCTTCAACAGGCTACTGTATAAACAGTATAATGTTAAGCCATGAAAATACATGGATGACTTGTAACTGTATATTGCTAAGTGAAAGAAGTCAGTCTAAGAAGGTTGCCTACAGTATGATGTCAATTATATGGTTTTCTGGAAAAGACAAAACTATAGAGATGATAAAAGATCGGTGGTTGCCAAGGGTTCTTGGGGAGAGAGAGAGTTAAAAGGGGAATACACAGGGGATATTTTTAGGGTGGTAAAGCTATTCTATATGCTACTGTGATGGTGGATAGATGGCATATGCATTTATCCAAACCCATTCAACACTATTATACAAAAAAATGAAGCCTAATATATATGACTTAAAAATATTTAAGAGGTGAGAGGAATCTCAGGATAATAATCTAAAAATATGAGAGAGAGAGAGAATGAGAGAGAAAAGAAAAAAAGAAAAAATGGAAGGATGGTTTATATGGAAGGAAGCATAGTTAATATGATCAGAAATCTGGTCAGAGGTCCATGGTATGAGGCTCTCAGAGGTAAATGCTACATTCTGCAGGAGTGATGAAGGCTGGCCATCCTGCACCTGCTAAATAAGAGTCTTTCTTAAATCGTGAAGGCCATGAATATGTGCTAACAATTGAGGGGTTAAGATGTGGATGGGAAATATGAGAGGGGCCAAAAATGGCCACCTCTCAACTCCAGGATTCACACCTGTGTCCAGACCAAGCTGAGAGTGGTAGGAAGCTTGGTTTTCTGGGCCTTGACGGAATCAGGGGTCCATGGTGAGGTAAAGTGAATGTGTTTGGTGCTTGCACCGTACTGGGTCTAGCTCATGCAATACAATGGACAAACAAGGAGATTGGGTAATATCAACATAAAGAGAAGTGGAGAATAACTGAGGTGGCACAGCTTTGGTGGAGAGGTCAAGGGATCTGCCTAGGAGGAGATCTATGCAGACATTTGAGTAAAGTAGGGGTCAAGGCAAAGGGAGCACTGCTGCACCTCCCTGAGGTAGGCTGGAATATCTGTGTTTGAGAACCAGCTAGAAGGCTGACTTCCCAGCTCTTTCCCTGAGGCCAGAGTAGAGGAGAGAGAAGGGGAACTGGTCAGGTAGCCAGAGCCCAGCTCACAAAGCATCTGCTAGACAAGATGTGATTTGGACTTTGTTCCAGCAATAACGGGAAACCACTGGGAGTAGAGGTTGAAGAGTTTAGTTCCCTAAATCAAAATTAAGTCTTAAGCTTTGGCTTTCTTCATATAAAAATCAGGTTCATTAGCACTGTACAATGCTTGTTAGAAGTCTAGGATGAAATAATTCTTTTTAAGCATTAGTTAAATCTGATTTTCAATTCATGTGTCTTACCTGGAGTCAGCCAGGCCCTGGGTAGGTGTGAATGTGATGTTTATACAGGAACTAGTGGATGGCAGCCACCAGGATCAGCAGCCCCATTCCAGGACAGAAGGTTCAGGGCAATTACTTTCTCACCCTACATACTTCTATCTGCCCTACTTTGTGCCTAAGGCCCAGGGGCAAAGCTCACACTGGTATCACATCTGACAGTATGTTTATCCTATCAGCACTGGCCCCAGAAATTGACAGACATTGCCTTCAGCTGGCTCCTATATTCACTTCCATGGAGACAATCATTCATGTGATGGGTAAGCCACATGGCACATTCAGGATTGGTTGTTTTTTATTCTGACTCTGTCTCCAACTCCATCACATCCTATAAATTTGTGAGCCTCTCTTGACATATAAATGTGGTTTTTCATGAAGCTAAACTCATTCATCATAAAATCACTGAGTGAATTTCAGCATAGAATTAAAAAAGGCAGTGCCAAGGACTCAGCCTAAGCAGCCAGTAGCCTGTATTTGTCCCAAACCCACTTGAAATTTATCTTGTCTCTTCTCCTCCTTTTTCAGCTCTTTCCTGGAGTCAGTGTTCACTGTACATCTACTTCTGGGTGGAATTCAGTTCTTGTCATAATGAGTTAAACAGTTGGGCACCAGGAGGAAATAAGGACAAAATAGCCTTGGCCTTTAATAATCTTTGTCACAGTCTGGAATTAAGATGATATGGAGCTCTCCGGAATGTGTCACCTCCTCATAGAACTCGAGAAGGAGACTGAGTCAGCAGTTCCCTCCGTGGGGGTTGAATACCCCTCCATAGCACTCTACATTCACAGAACACAGGAGGAGGCTGCACTGTATCCCCAGAGAAAGAAAATCTCATTCTCCGTGAAAGAAACTTCATCCCTTCAGGCATCCACAAAGCATATTTAATACAGTGAGTCTATTAGTCCCAGGACACAGGCAGAAACTCAGGTCTTGCCTGAGCCCAAGCCTGGCCAGAAGAAGAATTTGCAAACATAACAATGAGGACAATGTTAATATTGGTCTTAATAATAAGACTGACATTTATGGAGCTTTCAGTTTGTGTAGTTATGATGACCCTCTGTGTCCTGTGTGAATAACTCTGTGAGTCCTCATAGTGATGCCATGGGGCTGGATGTCTTAGTGTCACCTTCATTGGACAGAAGAAATGAGAAATGCTCTTGGATGTTAAGTGACCTCTTTAAGTTTGCATTTAGCAGAGGAGTGTGGAGCCAGGTGCTGATTCATGTGTGCCTATTTTGAGGCACCTAATCACCATGCCACACAGAGATCTAGCCCCAGCTCACACTTAACTGCAGCAGGCAGGTAACCTTCACTGTAGTGACCAGAGAAAACATAAAGACCCAGGAATCACAGCATAAACTCTAATAAGAAAGACCCAGGTTCAATTTCTAACACTACTGTCTTTGAAATGTTACATACCTTTCTGAACCTCAGTGTCTTCATCTATAAAATGTGGATGAGAATACCATCTTCTTAAGACAGCTCTCAAGAGGGTTAAAAGGCTTACTTCATATAAAGTGCTTAGCACAACACCTGGAGCATAGTAAGCTGTTAATTTTAAAAACAAGTTAGCTAATTTTATTAAAGTATGTTTGATGAGTAATTTTATGCTGTGAGGGGCAGAGGTTTCACCACTCACCACCATATACACACACAGTATTACTGGGCAGGAGTAGGGTTGTGCAGTGGATATGGTGATGTCTTCTGTTGTTGTCAGGGATCATTTCTGGAAGTGGAACTTGGTCACATCATGCAAAGCCACTCTGCTATTTTTGTCATCACTCAACACCGGAATCTTGGGGGCACTCTTGTTTTTCTAGTCCTCCTGAAACTAACTTCTCCTATACTTTTGTCTAGACTTGCCAATCTCTGCTTTTGTGCAAAGACCACAATATCCATAAGATCTTTTACCCTGTAATGCTATCATTTTCCTGTTAGTAGTCTCTCTCAGTCAGCTTTGTTTCTCTCCCAGTGGGGGAACTGACAGGAAATGCCATTTCAGGAGGCTGAGGCTGAAGCTATACTCACCACAGCATCCAATTTTGAATCCAGGAAAATGTGACTCTCATTATGAAGGTCATTCATTCAAAAATATTTTATTTTTGGAGTTTATATAATTGTCTAAAAATTGTTTTAGACTCTGGTTATATGGAACTTGTGAATAAGATGATCATGGTGTTTCCTGCATGGGAAGGTATGGAGCTGTGGCCTCTATGCCCTTTGGCTCTTGTTGAAGGCTTGGGCTTCATAATCTGAGAAGTAAAAAGCCCCCTTGAAGTCATGTGAGATTTCTGGATGGAGGCGGTGGGTCAGGAACAGCCATTGTTCCTATTTCAAGTCTCCTACTCTCAGTATGTTCTTCTGTTCCCCACCGTCCACCCCAACTTGATGCTTAGTGCCCAACAGATTTTGCAGAAAAAATAAACATGACAGAACAAAACAAAACTGAAACAGAATTCAAAAATACAAATGCAGGGGCACCTGGGTGGCTCAGTCAGTTGGGCGTCCAACTTCCCCTCAGCTCATGATCTCGCAGTTGGTGGATTCGAGCCCTGCATTGGGCTCTGTGCTAACAGCTCAGAGCTTGGAACCTGCTTTCGATTCTGTGTCTCCCTCTCTCTCTGTACCCCTCCTCCATTAGCACTCTGTATCTGTCTGTCTCTCAACAATGAATAAAAACAGGGCACCTGGGTGGCTCAGTCGGTTAAGCGAACAACTTTGGCTCAGGTCATGATCGTGGACTGGAGTCCCTCATTAGGCTCTGTGCAGACAGCTATCTCAGAGCCTGGAGCCTGCTTCAGATTCTGTTTCTCCCTCTCTCTCCATGACCCTCCCCTGCTCACACTGTCTCTCTTTCTCTCTCTCTCAGAAACAAATAAACCATTAAAATTTTTAAACAATGAATTAAAACATTTAAAAAATAACACATGCATACATTCAAACAATGTCTACATGAGAATAGAAGAGATAAAAGTGTTTACATTTGAGAAAAGTAACCAACTTCAAATTGGAAACAAATTCTTACAATACCAAGTGCCTCAACTACTTCATGATGAAGAGCCTCTGGGAGTTAGTAAAAATAAAAATGAGTCAACGGAAACATGGACATCCATATGCAAACATAAATATTTGTGATGCTTTATAAATTTTATATGCAAATATTATAATTTTTGCAGTTGAGAAAGCAAAGTCCAGAACTACTAAGCAACATATAGAAAATCATGAAGGAAAATGGCAGAATTAGTTTCTTCCTCTTCTTAGTTGAATGCTCTCTCTGCCGGGCAGTAGGAGCTTGGCTGTCTTGAACAGCTGTGACTTAAGATGGGTTGTCTGGGATAGTACCTTTGGGACATGGTGGTGTGCAGTTATAGTAACATTAGACACTTGTATCAAATGGTGGATCATTTGGAAAGGATCAAATTAATTTTGGTATACAACAAATCTATCACCTGCTGATCACAACTTTGTGTAGTGAGCAAAACTTAGTCAACTGAATGTAAAATAAGACATGTGATATCCTATTAGAGAATAAGACTAAAACATCAGAAAATAAGTAGACATGGCTTCAGGCCTCAGAACAATGCTGTGTATCACAAAAGGATGACAAAAAGTATGAAGGAAATCCTTTTTAAATCACAAAAGCACTGAAATATAATGGAATACCTTTCCATTGACTCCTAGAGATCATAGAAATATCTCAATTCAGTACGTTAATGGGTAGTAAGAAAAAGACAATGACTATAGAAGTTTACGTAGCTAGTGAAAGGAGACCTAGAATTTGGACCCAAGTGGATGAATTCTCATTGCATTGCCTGAGGTTACTTGTGTTGAAGAAAAAGTGACTGAGGCTTAATTGTGAAGTAGCTCTAAACCAAAAAGATTCAATTGTCTCAAACTATACTTATCTTTTTACAAAAAGAAATGAGAAATAAGACTTCCAGAATGGTGTTGTGAGGAGCTTCATGGACTCTCTCTAGTAAAACAACCAGAACTGGTGAAAAATACATTTCATTATTTTTTATTAAAATTTGTTTAAGTATATTTATTTTATTTTATTTTATTTCATTATTTTTTTACAAATAGTTTATTGTCAAATTAGTTTCCACATAACACTCAGTGCTCATTCCCATAAGTGTCCTCCTCTATGACCATCCCCCCCCACATCCATCAGTCCTCAGTTTTTGTCAGCATTCAAGAGTCTCTCATGGTTTGCCTCTCTCCCTTTCCCCCACCATTTCCCCCCTTCTTCTCCCCCTTGTTCCTCAGTCAAGTTCCTCCTAATCCTCCTATACGTGCAAACATATGATATTTGTCCTTCTCTGCCTGACTTATTTCGCTCAGCATAACACCCTCAAGGTCCATCCATGTTGCTACACATGGCCAGATTTCATTGTTTCTCATTGCCATGTAGTATTCCATGGTATAGATAAACCACATCTTCTTGATCCATTCATCTGTTGATGGATGGACACTTAGGCTCTTTCCATGTTTTAGCTATTGTGGAGAGTGCTGCTATGAACATTGGGGTACATGTGCTCCTATGCCTCAGCATTTCTGTATCCCTTGGGTAAATTCATAGCAGTGCTATTGCTGGGCCCTAGGGGAGTTCTATTGTTAGTTTCCTGAGGAACCTCCACACTGTTTTCCAGAGGAGCTGTACCAGTTTACATTCCCACCAACAGTGTAGGAGGGTGCCCGTTTCTCCACATCCTCGCCAGCATCTAGAGTTCTCTGATTGGCTCATTTTAGCCACTCTGACTGGCGTGAGGTGGTATCTCAGTGTGGTTTTGATTTGTGTTTCCCTGATGAGGAGGGATGCTGAGCATCGTTTCATGTGTCTGTTGGCCATCTGGATGTCCTCTTTGGAGAAGTGTCTGTTCACATCTTCTGCCCATTTCTTCACTGGGTTGTTTGTGTTTCGGGCGTGTAGTTTGGTGAGTTCCTTATATATTCTGGATATCAACCCTTTATCTGATATGTCATTTGCAACTATCTTTTCCCATTCCGTTGGTTGCCTATTAATTTTCTGGGTTGTTTCCTTGGCTGTGCAGAAGCTTTTAATCTTGATGAGGTCCCAACAGTTTATTTTTGCTCTTAATTCCCTTGCTTTTGGGGATGTGTCAAGTAAGAAGTTGCTGCGGTGGAGGTCAAGGAGGTTGTTTCCTGCTTTCTCCTCTAGGGTTTTGATAGTTTCCTGTCTCACGTTCAGGTCCTTTATCCATTTTGAGTTTATTTTGTGCATGGTGTGAGAAAATGATCTAGTTTCATTCTTCTGCATGTTGCTGTCCAGTTCTCCCAACACCATCTGTTAAAAGGCTGTCTTTTTTCCATTGGATATTCTTTCCTGCTTTGTCAAAGATCAGTTGGCTGTATACTTTTGGGTCCACTTCTGAGTTCTCAATTCTGTTCCATTAGTCTATGTGTCTGTTTTTGTGCCAATACCATACTGTCTTGATGATGACAGCTTTGTAGTAGAGGCTATAGTCTGGGATGGTGATCCCTCCCGTTTTGGTTTTATTTTTCAGGATTACTTTGGCTATTTGGGGTCTTTTATGGTTCCATACAAATTTTTGGATAGTTTGTTCTAGTTTTGAGAAGTATGCTGGTGCAATTTTGATGGGAATTGCACTGAATGTGTAGAGTGCTTTAGGTAGTAATGACATCTTAACTGTATTTATTCTTCCTATCCATGAGCATGGAATGTTTTTCCACTTCTTTGTGTCTTCTTCAATTTCCTTCATAAGTTTTCTATAGTTTTCCTCATACAGATCTCTTGTATCCTTGGTTAGGTTTATTCCGAGGTATTTTATGGTTTTTTGTGCAATTGTGAATGGGATCAGTTTCTTGATTTGTCTTTCTGTTGCTTCATTGTTGGTGTATAAAAATGCAACCGATTTCTGTACGTTGATTTTGTACCCTGCAACTTGGCTGAATTCTTGGATCAGTTCTAGTAGGCTTCTGGTGGAGTCTGTCGGGTTTTTGATGTAGAGGATCATCTCATCTGCGAAGAGTGAAAGTATGACTTCCTCTTTGCCAATTCTGATGCCTTTGATTTCCTTTTGGTGTCTGATGGCTGATGCTAGGACTTCCAGCACTATGTTAAACAGCAGTGGTGAGAGTGGGCATCCCTGTCGTGTTCCTGATCTCAGGGGGAAAGCTGTCAGTTTTTCCCCGTTGAGGATGATGTTAGCTGAAGGCTTCTCATAGATGGCTTTGATGATGTTTAAGTAGGTTCCTTCTATCCCAACTTTCTCGAGAGTCTTTATTAAGAAGGGATGCTGTATTTTGTCAAATGCTTTTTTCTTCATCTATTGACAGGATCATATGGTTTTTATCTTTTCTTTTATTGATATGATGTATCACATTGATTGTTTTGCGAATGTTGAACCAGCCCTGTAACCCAGGAATGAATACCACTTGATCTTAAAATCAATTACAGGAAGAAGTCTGGAAAACCTCCAAAAACATGGAGGTTAAAGAACACCCTTCTAAAGAATGAATGGGCCAATCAGGCAATTAGAGATGAAATTTAAAAATTTATGAAAACAAATGAAAATGAAAACACAACAATTCAAAATCTATGGGATGCGGCAAAGGCAGTGCTAAGAGGAAAGTACATTGCTCTCCAGGCCTATTTCAAGAGATTAGAAAAAGCGCAAGTCCAAAATCTAACAGCTCACCTAAAGGAACTAGAAGCAGAGCAACAAGAGCGCCCTAAACCCAGTAGAAGAAGAGAAATAGTAAAAATTAGAGCAGAAATAAACAACATAGAGACCAAAGACACAATTGAACAGATCAATGAAACCAAGAGTTGGTTTTTTGAAAAAGTAAACAAAATTGACAAACCTCTAGCCAGACTTATCAAAAAGAAAAGAGAGAGCACCCAAATAGACAAAATTATGAATGAAAAAGACTTATTACAACCAACCCCTCAGAAATACAAGCAATTATCAGGGAATACTATGAAAAATTATATGCCAACAAATTGGACAACTTAGAAGAAATGGACAAATTCCTAAACACACACTCACTACCAAAATTCACACGGGAAGAAATAGAAAACCTGAATAGACCCATAATGAGTGAAGAAATTGAATCAGTGATCAAAAATCTCCCAACAAATGAGAGCCCTGGACCTGATGGCTTCTCTGGGGAATTCTACCAGACATTTAAAACAGAATTAATCCCAATTCTTCTCAAGCTATTCCAAAAAATAGAAATCGAAGAAAAACTCCCGGACTCATTTTATGAAGCCAGCATCACTCTGATTCCCAAGCCAGACAGAGATCCAGCAAAAAAAAAGAACTACAGGCCAATATCTTTGATGAATACAGATGCAAAAATTCTCAACAAGATCCTTGCAAATCGAATCCAGCAGCATATAAAAAGAATCATCCACCAAGATCAAGTGGGATTCATTCTTTTCTTTTTTAATTTTTTTAAAATGTTTTATTTATTTCTAGGAGAGAGAGAGAGAGACAGCGTGAGCAGGGGAGGGTCAGAGAGAGAGGGAATCACAGACTGAAACAGGCTCCAGGCTCTGAGCTGGCAGTCGGCACAGAGCCCGACGCGGGGCTCGAACCCACGAACCGTGAGATCATGACCTAAGCGAAAGTCGGACGCTTAACCGACTAAGCCACCCAGGCGCCCCTCATTCTTAAGTTTATGTATTTTAAGAGACAGAGAGGGTGGCCAAGGGGCAGAGAGAGATAGAGGGAGAGAGAGAATAACAGGCAGCTGACAGCATGGAGCCTGATGTGGGGCATAAACTCATGAATCATGAGATCATGATCTGAAACAAAACTAAGAGTCATACACTTAACCAGTTGAGTCACCCAGGTGCCCCAAAAATATCTTTTTAAAACCTCAAAGACATTTAAATTCTCTGGAAATTCTTATAAGGGCATAGAGTAAATGAAGCAATAGGTTTTCAACAAAATATATTAAACCACAGAGAAAGAATAGTGGGCATCTGTGGCTTTGGTAAGTCTTTCCTTCCTTCTCCTTCAGTTTATTGTAATGAAAATTCCAGGCAGGTGCAGTCAATAAAAAAGAACCTCCTTTCCCCCATTTCGTAGTCTAAGGCTATGGAATCCTTCCGGAAGGACCAGACCACCAACATTTCTCATCACCAATCTCTATGTCACATAAACGCTATTGTAGGAAAGAATGGCTGAGAAGTTTGGGGGGGTGGCCATTTTCTTCCATTCAGCCCTTACTCATAGGGTGAAGGCTCTATCCTACATGTGGCAGGCAGAGAGTAGTGGAGTTTCAATGGCTTTTTTTATGGTGTGTTTATGGGGCAGAAGTTCCACACCAGAAGAAGCTAACCAAGAAGAGCAGCAGCCACTGACTCTGCTCATAGAACAGGGGTGTCACTCTAAGAGAACGAGACCACTTTTCTGCCCTCAGTTCTGGAGCAGTGATTTAAAAGTTGTTCCTAGGAGGGGAGGGCAAGCCATAAGAATATTTCAAAGAGAGTTGATTTTATTTGGAAGGGACTCTGGGAAAGTTCAAGCCTAAAGGCACTCTAGAATACAGTGGAGATTTTCATGGTAAGCTATTAAGATACTCTGACAGCTCCATGAAAGAAATAAGTGAAAGCATAAACAATGTAGAAGTTTTCCAGACAGAATCAGGATAAGAGACATCTATATAGGTCTCTGAGGTGAGGAACTTACCCCAAAGGCCAATCTCAAAGACTACTTCAGTAAAGGAGTGAAAATTTAATGCATTAATCTGTAGAGCAGTTGATGTGCCCAGTCAGTGTTGAAAACAATATAGTAATCACTAGAAATTAGTGTGATACCAACAGAAGCAGTCAGTTTAGCAGAGAGATGAGGAAGAGACACAAAGAAGACCCTGGAAAAATAACCACCATCCCAGGATGGTGCATGCCAACTCAGTGCATGCCAGGTTTGTACCCTCTGAGGAGTGATAATAGAGGCTGCAGATTATGGGAGAAATAGACTTCACCATACTAGTCTAACCATGTTACCAAATAGATAAATAAGCAAACAACAACAGCAAGTACTGGGAGTAAGGGAATAATCAGTATTTAGAGTTGTTATAATATGTTGTGTTAAATGTGTAGCTTTTAACAACAAAAATACAAGACACAAAAGAAAAGTAGAAAGTGGCTCATTAACAGAAAATAATCTCAAAAAAGGGAGATAGAAACTGCCTTTGAGAGGGTCCAGATGTCATACTTAGGAAATAAAGATTTCAGATTAGCCATTACAAATATGTTCAAAGCACTAAAATAAAAGGCTTAAATAAGTAAAGCAAGCTGTGATCCATGCCAAGACAATTCAATGAGGGAAGAATAGTCTTTGCAACAAATGGTGAATAGTGTGGAGACAACTGGATACCCACAAACAAAAGAATGAAGGAAGAAGACTTCTTCATATCATGGTCAAAAATTAAACCAAAAGAAACCGAAGAGCTAGATGTAAGAGTTAAAGTTATAACACTGTTTAGAAGGAACTATGGCAAATAAAGACATGGGAAGATGCTCGTCAACAGCCATCAATGCAATGGAATTTTAAATCACAATGAAATACCACTTCATACCTACCATGACAGCTATACCAAAAAACAGATAATAGCCAGTGTTAGAATGTGGATACATTGGAACACTCAAACACTGCTAGTGGAAATGCAAAATGGTGTAGCTGCTCTGGGAAACAGCCTGGCCATTTTTCAAAAGGATAAACATAAGAGATTCAATAGTGACCCATCAATTCTAGTTTTGGTTATATACTGAGGAAAAATAGAAAATATAATACACAAAATCCTGTATATGAGTGTCCATAGCAAAATTATTCATAATCATAAAATGAAAAAGTTTCAAATATCCATTCAACTGATGAATAAAAACATAAAATGTGGTATCCCCATATATTGGAATATTATTCAACAGTAAAATGATATAACAATGCATGCTACAACATGAATGAACTTTGGAAACATTATGCTAAATGGAATAAACAAGTCATAAAAGACAATTCATTGTATGGTTCCATACCATAAAATTATATTTAAAATGTGCAGAATAAACTAACCTATAGAAATAGAAAAAAATTAATATTGTCTAAGGCTTGGATACTTGAATGTAATTGACTGTGACTGCTAGTGTATATGGGGTTTCTTTTTTGGGTGATGAAAATGTTCAAAACTTGATTCTGTTGATGGTTGCACAACTCTGTGAATATAATAAAAAAAAACATTGAATTGTATGCATTAAATGGGTGAATTACATAGAAATCAAATGATATTTCAATAAAGCCATTACAAATGTAGATAATGATAACAAAATAAATAAGTTTAAAGTCTTGTATCCAAATACATCTGTTTTATAAGAGATCCCAAGTGTAATTATACAACTTTTCATGACAGTGGAAAGTGTTGGTCACCGTCATTGCCATTTGCCAGGCACAGAGGGGTCACTGAGTAGGCTTCAGAGCTGTGCTGGGGCATTTGCTCCCATTTCTCAATGAAAGCATCTAAATTTGAAAGAAAAAATATGTGATCAAGCCCATTTGTCAAGATAATTTATCCAATCAGGTCATGGTATCTGTAGTCACCTTCATGGAGTTTAGAAATTAATTCACACTTGATTTTACCATTCACTGGCAATTATTCCTCCAAAAAGGACAAATTGATGGACGTTGCAAGATGGTAGCAACATTTGGCAGATTAGTAAACTCAATTGGACTCCCCAGGCATCTTTTTCTGTCAACCAACAATCAGTCCTGGTGAGATTAGCACACCAATGCGATCTGAACGAACCTGTTCAATTCTGAGTCTCTGTATAGGCCCCAAATTGGAATTTTGGGTATGAGAATGTGTTGGCACTCATTTAGTACAAATCTCTCATGTCTGATAGACATGAGGAGACTTCATACCTAATGCTATGACTCTGGCCAGCATCAGAATTAGCATCACACACCCATCGTGGCCCTCAGTGCTCATTCCAAGCCCCATGATGCTGTTCCAGTCTTCAGTGAGTGTGGGCCACAGCAAGGTTCTGGCACGGCTCCTGCAGCGCTGAACCTAGGCCACTGGGACCCTGACTTTACCCAGGGGTGCTGAAAGCTAAGTAAAATACTCCACCCCAGAAAAGCTCCCTGTTAGCACATGCTAAATATAAAATATTGACTTGGTACAGACTCATTTATACACCTAAATTCATTTCAGTTCCTGGAAAAAAAATTAAATGGTTTTGTAAATACTTTAAAACATTATGGTTATTAGCATTTCTGTGTATACAAAATCATTGTTTCATTGAGTATATGTAAGGGTTTCCAAACCTTCAAGATTTCCCCACATTGCTCATAGACTAATAAATTTTGAAGGATAAAGTGGAGTCACTTTCCTTGGGATGTAAAGGTTACCCAGGCTTTCTCTGATTCTCAACTCTGGCTTCATTATTTGTTAATTTGGGTTGGGAATAATAGATCAGCTGAATTTCCATCCTACAATATCCTCCTTGAATTTAATATTCCTCTTACCTTACAAATCTCCCATAGGAGCCAAGGTCTTAATATGCTTCCAGTGGACTTTGTTGCTTTATCACAGGGTTAAAGGGGTCTGCAGATACTGGGTAAGTCTATCTAAAAGCAAAGGTTTAGTTACTTATGTTTGTGCCACATCAGCAGGGAGACTCAGGTTAATTGCCTAAACCCATTTATTTAGCTACAGGATATATGTCAGCTGCTGTTGCAGAAAGCCAAGAAAAATGACTGAAACTAATTCCATTTTGTAAAGAGCTCCAATGAGCCTTGTCCAAGACGGGTGACATCATGTTTCCATGACAACCAGTCATGGAAAAGGGCCCAAACAATTGTTTTATGGACCAACTGTTTTATTTTATTTTTTTTTAATGTTTATTTATTTCTGGGAGAGAGAGAGACAGCGTGAGCAGGGGAGGGTCACAGAGAGAGGGAGTCACAGACTGAAACAGGCTCCAGGCTCTGAGCTGGTAGTCAGCACAGAGCCCGACGCGGGGCTCGAACCCACGAACCGCGAGGTCATGACCTAAGCGAAAGTCGGACGCTTAACCGACTAAGCTACCCAGGCGCCCCTGGACCAACTGTTTTAGAAGCAGTGGATAACAGGGGTGCTTGGGTGGCTCAGTCGGTTGAGCGTCCAACTTCAGATCAGGTCATGATCTTACGATTTGTGGGTTTGAGCCTTGCGGTGGGCTCTGTGCTGACAGCTAGCTCAGAGCCTGGAGCCTGTCTTCGGATTCTGTATCTCCCTCTCTCTGACTCTCCCCTGCTCACGCTGTCTCTCTCTCAAAACTTAAAACAAAAACAAAAACATAGAAGTAGTGGATAACAGAAATCAGAAGTAGAGAGGATTTAAGACAGTATTTTTGTGATCAAGTAAGCATATAACCTACTTAGGGAAAGAGCACTTTTTGGCTGGGAGAGGAATTTATTTATTTAGACTTAAGGGCCTGGCTGCCTTGTTGTGCTGTAGCTGCCCTCTCTATGTGATAGAAGTCACAGCAGCATCTCTTGCTCATATCAGGAAAACATTTGAGAGCAAAGAGATTTCTACTCTACTGAAACTTGCTGAAAAGTCTTTCTGAAGAACTTTCACATTGATCCAGTGGATACCCAAAGGGCGGGAATGGGGACAATAGACAGCCAGCAAGTGTGCACTGCATTGTCTTGATGGATTTTCAGGTTCAGGCATGGAGAAGGAAATTGGACCATGTTTGTATCATGGTAAGAATTTCCCACTTGCCTAACATGCTCTTCTCCATAAGATCCCATGACATGTATTGCACCACACTCAAAGTGATACTCAAATGTTGGCCCCATAGCATTAATGAACTGACAGACATGGTATGATCTAGTTCTAAGAGTAAGATGTTTTATTTAATTAATTGCAATCATGGAAAATTTTAAGTCTTCGAGTTGCAGCAATAACAACCAAGTTTGTGAAATAGCAGTTTGTCCTGATCTATGATAATGCTTCAATTACCAAATTGGCCATTTGATGACTGTGATAATGTGATGGTTTTAGAGTGCTTCATTGTGTTAGCCTTGTACACAAGGACTCAGCCTTATGCACAAGAATGTATCACAAATAATAGACATTAAAGCATTATTATCTTCATACCACATGTTCCTGGACATTCTTCAGCAAAACTATCTGCAGGAATTTGTCAAGGAGAGGAGCGAACTGGCAGGATAACAAGATATTAATTGGATCTAGAGCCACAATTACTGAAGAACTGTCAGCTTGCTATCTTGGAGGAGGGGATGCATGTGTTCCCCATTGCGTTGCATTTCTTGCCAGCATTATTGCTGGAACCTAGTAGGATTGACTAAGGATGTTGACCCCATGAGAACTCCATGTAGCCATTAACCAGTCAGAAGAGGAAATGGAACCAAATGCTGTCTTGCCATAGTTGCACATAAGCCTTCCATTTCCAGCCACCTGGAACAGTGCCTAGACAGACAACATTGTGTTGGAGATGCAAAGTGAGCATTTTGACCTGGACAGATGAATTTAGATCTTTATGGAGCAGAGAGGCAATCTGCCATAGAAAAGCTCCATAGTAAAGCCCCTGCTCCGCCCCCGTGGAGATTATTGAAAAATATGCATTCATGACAACCTTTGATTATAAACCTCTTCTTGATTGCTGATATTTTAAAAAGCACTAGTTTGAGAAGTATGCTGGTGCAATTTTGATTGGAATTGCATTGAATGTGTAGAGTGCTTTAGGTAGTAATGACATCATATGTTTGCACGTATAGGAGGATTAGGAGGAACTTGACGGAGGAACAAGAGGGAGAAGAAGGGCGGAAATGGTGGGGGAAAGGGAGAGGGGCAAACCATGAGAGACTCTTGAATGCTGACAAAAACTGAGGACTGATGGATGTGGGGGGGAGGAGGGATGGGCATGGAGGAAGACACTTGTGGGGATGAGCACTGGGTGTTATGTGGAAACTAATTTGACAATAAACTATTTGTAAAAAAAAAAAAAGAAAAGAAGAATATGGAAAAAGCAAAAAAAAAAAAAGAACAAAGATTTTTTTCATGCAAAAAATAAATAAATAAAATAAATAAAATAAAAAGAACTATACTTGGGGAGCCTGGGTGGCTCAGTCAGTTAAGCATCCAACTTCAGCTCAGGTAATGATTTCACGGTTTGTGGATTTGAGCCCCACATTGGGCTTTATGTTGGCAGCTAGCTCAGAGCCTGGAGCCTGTTTCTGATTCCGTGTCTCCCTCTCTCTCTGACCCTCCCCTGCTCTCTCTCTCTCTCAGAAATAAATAAAACATTAAAAAAAATTTTTTAAATAAACAAATAAATAACCAAAAGCACTATACAATGTCATGCTCACCACACTTGGGAAATATAGATTGGGAAATGCTTAGATATGCTTTCTTAGGATGAGATAGAATGGATTCATACCAAGGACTTGGAATTGATATTTATAAGTTTACTTTCTGTATATTTAGAAATGAAAGACGATGGGATATACTGCTCTTGGCCTTAAGAGCATGTTCCCTAGCTGAGAGTAAAGAGAGTCATGACACACACCTGCATGAAGACAAACAGCCTATACTCACTAAGACCAGGGGGCCTGCCAGGCATTTGGCTCTGTCACTCTGCACCATCGTCCTGGAAGCATAAACATTTCAATTTGGTGGATAAAATGAAGACTCTCTCTTACAGATTCTGAGAGTTTTTGTAATCTAGTTTTAAAAGACTCAATTCACTGATTTTAAAATAAGACCAAGAAAGTGTATAATTATCATTCTCTATTCATTGTGTATGTTGTCTGACCTTTTTCCTATAGTTGATTTAAATTTTGTAAATTTGCACTGATAAGTTTGTTTGTGATTAGAGAAATGAGTCACAGTTTATATGAGTGTAGGAGATTTAATAAAAAGGCAATTTCAAAATGAAAATATAGGGCAGTTGTAGGTCAGCCTCATAAAAACCTAGGAAATGTTTCTATTTAGAGTGTCAAGATAGTCATTGGACATTGTCTTTCTTTCTTTCTTTCTTTCTTTCTTTCTTTCTTTCTTTCTTTCTTTCTTTCTTTCTTTCTTTCTCTCTCTCTCTCTCTCTCTCTCTCTCTCTCTCTCTCTCTCTCTCTCTCTTTCTTTGGTTACTTGCTTTTTAACTGTTTGAAACTCTAGCCATAGAGGTTATTCTGCAAAGAAGTTAGACAAATAGATGGAAATGATATATTAGGGTAATAAAAAATGTTGACAGTCTCACAGACTTGGGTAGTGTTACAAGGATGGCTACAAGAGATGGTAAGAAGCAAATCAAGTAGAGGTCAATAGGCTCGAGATTCTGCTAGAGTGAATCAGCACATTAAATATGTTTATGAACATAATCTCTGCTGTAGTGACATCACCTGGTTGTCTCAGACCTCTCTGACTGTTGTCACTCAGTCCACTCCCTAAGCTCAGTGCCCAGAGCTAGTCCAGCAAAGTCACTGCAGATACTTGGTGCTTGTAGCTCATTGTGGCCCCACTGATCCCAAATCCTCTTCAAAGGGACCATCAAATTTAGATGAAGATGTGATGTATATTCAAATATGATATCCAGCCAGTTTCTTGATTACATGAATCCTTACCCAATGTATGTTTGTTTAATAAAGACTTGCATCCACATACGCAGAACAACCGTGAGGAAGCCATGATATTCCAGTTAGATCATGATTATCCATAGTTAACAGTAGGGACTGGGAAAGCAAAGACAAGTGAATTCCAAACATTGTCAGAGCATATGTTTCAGCTCATGTGAGATGAGCATCTTGTTTTAGGTCCATTTTCCTGAACTCCTAGCAAGAAAGTAATGGTTTTGACTTTACGTTTCCTTTACTTGTGCTATGTACCTTCTGATGGAGATGAAGATGTGCCAAAGAGAAGGTACAGGAAGAGTGAGTAGCATGGAAAAATGAGGAAGAGTGTATGATTCCTGTAATTTCCCCACCCCTGTATATAATAAAATCTCTGCATATTTATGATGTTCATCCAGAAATTGGCATAAATGGATATATGTCATGCATATGCCTGTGAATAAGGATATATGCATATCTTGAAATAGGCGATTATGTTGATCCTTGACTACTTAGTTTGACTTGCATATGTATTTGCATTACATTGAAGTAAAAGAACAGTCATTTTAAAGAAAAGTAGCCATAAGTACAATTTTCAAGACTCACAGTGAAACTTCATGGCTCAAGTGAAATCCCAGGAAGGCTTTCCTCTCTGTGTTATGCATAAGGCTCAGATTTGTTACTTATATTGTATCTCACATGCTTACACTAGAAATCTGTATTGTCAAGTACTACCTCCATCAGTTACTTTTATAAAAGAATAAACTATTAATTGATGTTTATTTAAAATTGTAATACCTTTAATTAGTAAAGCCTCTCTTGCTAAAGTAATGAATCATTTTGTCCAAGGTAAATATAGTTTTGGTCTTTCTTTCTTAACATTAGCCATTTGGCAGGTGACATAGCCTGGTGTAAAACTCACACAGACAACAATATATCTATATAATATTAAATACATGAACATATTGGTTCTATTAAATTCTTTTGGGATTAAGTCATTGAAAAATTTAATATATTTCAATAACTGTAAACACTGGAATAGTATTATTAGTGTGCCAAGATACAGTGAAGATTAAATAAAATGTTTACTTCCTTCCCCAGTTGGGGAAGCTCTCTGCTATAATTTGTTCAAGGACTCCTTCAGTGCCTTTCCCTCCTCTTCCTCTTCTCGAATTCCTTTGATATGGATATTATTCCATTTGAGTGTATCACTGAGCTCTCGAGCTCTCCTTTTGTGTTCATGGGTCAGTTCATCTGTCTTTTTCTCAGCTTCTTCTTTTTCTATAACTGTGTCTTCTAAATCACTTATTTTCCCTTCTGCCTCTTCAATCCATGCATTGTATGCCTCCATTTTATTTTGTGCCTCATTTATAGCATTTTTAAAATTCATCACAACAATTTTTAAGCTCCATAGTCTTTGTAGCAGTAGTTTCTCTGATGTCTTCCATGCCTTTTTCAAGCCCAGTGATTAATTTTATGACTACTGCTCCAAATTCTAGTTCAGTTATGTTGCTTATATCTGTTTTGAGCAGTTCTTTAGCTGTCATTTCTTCCTGTAATTTCTTTGGAGGAGAGTTCTTCCGTTTCTTCATTTTGGTTAGTTTTCTATCTCTTGTTAATTTTAAAATCTTGTTATGCACTCTGCCCCTGTGGGTGTTGCTGTATTAAAGAAGGCTCTTTGAATGTCCAGGGCCTGTCCATTCAGGAAGTGTTCTTTGAATGGTGTCTCTTGGTTTCTCTTTTTGAGATTTAGTTATTTTATTTCCCTACTCATAGTGGTATTTGGGACTCTCCACCATGTGTACTTTGGCTTGTTTCTTGAGGTAGCCCTGGAGAAGAAAACAGACAGACTACCACACAGGGAACAAAGGTACACAAACGCACAGACAAATCCGACAAACATGCAACCGAAAGGGAAAAAGGAAAAGAAGGAAGGAAGGGACAAAAAACAAAACAAAACAAAAAAGAAAATAAAAGAGGAAGAAGGGAAGACAAATAATAAAAATAAAAATTAATAAAAAGGAAAAAAGAAGAAAAGAAAAGAAAAAAGAAAAAAACCCAAAATACAAAAGACAGTTTAAAGGCATAAAACCAGAATTACCAGCCACAAATAAAGATCTAGGTGTATGCAGTGCTGATGGGAGAGCATATACAAAGAAAGAAATGACAGGTCGGGGAGGAATAGAAATTGGAAATGAAATGACCAGGCAGTGAGATTAAGAGGCTTTATTCAGAGGGAGAAATCATAGAATATGTTTAGAAGTAGGAGATAGAAATGAAGATGTAATTCAGAGAAAATATATAGTCTGATTACTCCAGAGAGAGAGAGATAAAAATGTAGCGGTGGAGGTGTAGAATGTAGAATGTACATTTAGAGAGTCGATTAAATGTGACTGTTTAAGCAAACCAGTAACCAGAGTGCCCCCACCAGCAGAGTGGAGGTTTACGAATGAGAAAAGGGAGAATATATCTGAATAGAACGAATTATCTAGAATTAATCATGGCAATGCATCCATGTTGGTCTTGACCTAGGCTCAGGTAAAAAAAAAAAAAAAAAAAAAGGTCTGTAGTGGGGATGGGCTTGGTTTGGTGTAGGCAGGTCTTAGCCTCCACTGTGTCCTGTGTCCTGCTGGGCACTCCCTGAGGCCTCACTTTGCTGGTTGTGGGGAGAAAAATGGCATCGCCCCAGTCCCTTCTGAATCAAGAGTTTCAAATCACTCCTTTGGGTCCGATCTCCCTGTGCTGCTGGTGTAGCCAAGGTGGGCTGAGTTCTATGCCCCACGCCTCACCTCGTTTCTAGGCCTCAGTCCATGTGCTTTTTTGATACTGACAGAAACAGTCCCGCAGGTTGCTGCTTCCCTGCTGTTGGTGGTTGGGAGGGCGGGGGGACTGGAGAAGTAGTGCAGCCTCAGAGCCGCTGGCATCAAGCAGCGGCACAATCTGGGATCCACTGCCTCCGCTGTGCTGTGGGTCATGTCCGGGGAACTCATCCTCAGCCCCCCCTCCCTGCACTGCTGGAGGCAAGTCTGGAGAACTTGCCTCTGCCTGATGCCACCGCGCTTACAGGACTCAAGTCCAGGGAATGCAGCCTCAGGCCCACAGTGTCCTTGCTGCCAGGGTTGGTGCTGGGAGTGTAGCAGAGCAGTTTCTCCTGGTGCCCTCTGGGACCAGGAGCACCTATTACAGTCAGCACCCCAGCTAGTACTAAAAACACTCTCTTTCCAAGGTGAGGTTTTTCTCTTCTCCAGGGACAGTTCTATGAGCAATTTCAGCTTCTCTTTGTTTTCCCCCTCAACTCACTGCAGCTGCCCATGAGCTGGGCTCCCTCCCCTCCCTTCTGTCTCAGGTCCTGGGCCTGCTTTTTTCTTCCCCAGTTAGCACTCATGCACTTATGAGGTTGCCTTCCCAGTGTGCTCTGTCTCTTCCTCTTCCCAAACTCCTGTGTCTCAGTGTCCTATGACTTCAGACCTTCTCTGAGAGATGGGTGCAAGCGAAATGCACGGAGCTGCCTACTTCTCCCCATCTTGCCTCTCTCCTTTCGCTCCTTGCCTTCTTTAAAGAAAGGGGACACCTAAAGTTCACCAGCAGTGAAGTTTGCACAGGGTGGAGAAGTGAGAACAAGTACTGGATTGGGAGGCAGAAGCTATGAGGGAAGTTTGCAAAGAGAAGTAGCTGATCTTGAAAGTTTGAAAAATGACTATGAATGAAAATCCCAATGTTTTAGTCCAAATGTCCTGTTAACCACAGTTTTTAACTTATTTTTATTTTTAGAGTATGATCCTTACTAAGCAGCATGATACATTATCATAAACCTTTAAAAACCTAATCGTAAATATTGTCACTTCCTTTTCACAGATGAGGAAACAAAGTTTGGTATGGGCAGGTTCCTGCCTATCTAATAAGAGCTAGGTTCAAGATTCAGAGTCTTCCTGCTTTCAAAGTCGAAGCACTTATACCACATTTCCTATTTTAGGCATACTTAACTTTTTAATTATATCTTATTATGACACTTATCCAATTTCCTGTGTCATATTTTTCTGATCATATTATAAGATCCCCATAGTAAGATCGCCCTGATTCATATCTTTTAATCCACCCAACACATAGTACCCTGAGTTTTATGTTCTTGTGCCTTGTTGAATGACTGGATAGGTAGATGAATGGATGGATGGATAGATGGATGGATGGGTAGATAGGTGAATAGATGGATGAGTGGATGGATGGTGCACCAATACCAAGTGGAAAATTCATCTAGTGTGGTCTCAACATTTTGGAGTCATTCAATATCTGTTATGGCAACACTGGAATCCCTTGGGAATCTTGTGGATTGAACATAAGAGAAGGTGAAAATGAACATAATTTCCTGAAATTTTCCTAGACCCAATATTTATTCTTTTTTTTTTAATTTTAATGTTTTATTTATTTCTAGGAGAGAGAGAGACAGCATGAGCAGGGGAGGGTCAGAGAGAGAGGGAGTCACAGGCTGAAACAGGCTCCAGGCTCTGAGCTGGCAGTCGGCACAGAGCCCGACGCGGGGCTCGAACCCACGAACCGCGAGATCATGACCTAAGCGAAAGTCGGACGCTTAACCGGCTAAGCCACCCAGGCGCCCCCAATATTTATTCTTAAGGGTATGTGTTGCTTATGGCTTATTCCATAAGCCATATTCAAAAGTTAAGGGACAACTAATTATCAAAATAAAAGTGATAACTGACTCTTTGTATGTGAAGCATATTGAATTGTCCTTAAAGGTGAATTTGAAAAACACAAACTGGGACACCTGGGTGGGTCAGGCAGTTAAATATAGAACTCTTGATTTTGGCTCAGGTCATAATCAAGTCCCACATCTGGTTCTGTGCTGACAGCATGGAGCCTTCTTTGGATTCCCTCTCCCTTTCTTTCTGCCTCTCTCTCTAAATAAATAAATAACATTAAAAATAAAAATCACATACTGTAAGAGCTATGGAGGCTACTAAAAAAATTATGTTTGATTTTTGAGTCCTTTGGAAATAGAGCAAAATGTGATTATGGAACTACTACAAGTTAAGACTTCATCTACTGTCATTGATTGAGGAAGCATTCAATTACAATGCAAACTAACATCAGTTTCTCCAATCCTATGAAATATTCACGACAGAGCAACAACCTTGCATGTTCTCCTTATGTAGCCATGTTCATTATGTTTATGCCTTGTTAGTAGGTTTTGTAAGCACACAAAGGCCCTACTAAATCAAATATTCAAGGTTAAACATCATCATATTGCATTGTTTATTCCCCCTCACATAGAATTTGACCAAAACAAAAACAAAAATAAAAATCCCAGATTATTCAAATGGGGTGGGGGACCTCATAAAAAGATAAGGTAAGAAAGTAAGACTGTAGAGATGAAATTACCTATAAATCTAATATGCAAACCAATGTTTCTCGATGTGTAGCCATCATTGTGACCTTGGGAGCCCATTAAAAATCAAAATGCTCAGGGGGTGCCTGGGTGGGTCAGTCAGTTAAGCAACTGACCCTTGATTTAGGCTCAGGTCATGATCTCACAGTTTGTGAGTTCGAGCTCTGCATTAGTCTCTACACTGACATTGTGGAGCTTGCCTGGGATTCTCTCCCTCTCTCTGTCTCTGTCTTTTCCCTGTCTATGTTCTGTCTTTTCTCCCTCAAAACAAATATATAAACTAAAAAAAAAAGAAAAAGAAATAAAAATTCTGAGGCTCTACTATAGACCTACTGAATCAGAAATTCTGGGGAGTAATACCCAGTAATGTGTGCTAGCAAGCCCTCCAGGGGATGTTCACTTAAGTTTAAAAGCATACCTCTAAACCAACCAGACAGACGACGTAAGGCACTGGTGTTAGCTGAATAGGTTCACTCCCAACGATCCACAAAAAAAATCAGTTTATTACTTTCTTTTTTGATAGAATGTAAATAAAAGAGAGAATGGGGGAATCACTGCAGAAATGGATTGGCTAGTAGGACAATTATTAGAGGCAGGTGGGAGTCTTGTTAGAGGCAGGTAAGAGTCTCATGAGTGTCCCAAAGAGTGTCGATCTAAGCATTCAACAAATCTTAAACTCCCACTAAGTGCCAGAACCATTAAAGGTGCTGCGATACAATAGTAAATGAGTTGGGTAAATGAAGTAGCCCACGCCTTCAAGGTTCTTATAGTCTAGTGAACAAAGCAGACAATAAGCATGGAATGACTCTTTCTCTGTAGCCAGCATTACCTTGATTCCTAAACTAGAAAAAGACCCCACTAAAAAAGGAGAACTATAGACTAACTTCCGTTATAAACACGGATGCAAAAATGCTCAACAAGACACTAGCCAACCAGATCCAACAACACATTTTTTAAAATTATTCACCACTACCAAGTGGGATTTATACCTTGGATGCAGGGCTGGTTCAATAGCTGCAAAAACAATCAACGTTATTCATCACATCAATAATGTAATCACACATCACACAACATCACATGATCCTCTCAATAGATACAGAGAAAGCATTTGACAAAATACAGCATCCTTTCTTGATAAAAACCCTCAAGAAAGTAGGGATAGAAGGATCATATCTCAAGATCATAAAAGACGTATATGAAAGACCCAATGCTAATATCATCCTCAATGGGGGGAAAGTGAGAGCTTTTTCCCTAAGGTCAGGAACAAGACAGACATGTCCACTCTCACCACTATTATTCAATATAGTATTGGAAGTCTTAGCCTCAGCAATAAGACAACACAAAAAAATAAAAGACATCCAAATTGGCCAGGAGGAGGTCAAACTTTCACTCTTTGCAGATGACATAATACTCTATATGGAAAACCCAAAATACTCCACCAAAAAATCTGCTAGAACTGATCCATGAATTCAGCACAGTTACAAGATATAAAAATAAATGCACAGAAATCCGTTGCATTCCTATACACCAACAATGAAGCAACAAAAAGAGAAACCAAGGAATCAATCCCATTTAAAATTGCATCAAAATCAGGGGCACCCGGGTGGCTTAGTCGGTTAAGCGTCCGACTTTCGCTCAGGTCATGATCTCGCAGTTTGTGGGTTCGAGCCCCGCGTCGGGCTCTGTGCTGACTGCCAGCTCAGAGCCTGGAGCTCTTTCAGTCTGTGACTCCCTCTCTCTCTGACCCTCCCCTGCTCACGCTGTCTCTCTCTCTCTCCTAGAAATAAATAAAACATTTAAAAAAAAGTTGCATCAAAATCCATGAGATAACTAGGAATAAATCTAACCAAAGAGATGAAAAATCTATACTCTGTAAACTATTGAAAACTTATGAAAGAAATTGAAGAGACACACACAAAAAATGGAAAAAATATTTCATACTCCTGGATAGGATATTTTTAAATACTACTGAAAGCAATCTACATATTTAATGCAATACCTACCAGAATAAGACTGGCGTTCTTCACAGAACTAGAACAAACAATCCTAAAATTTGTATGGAACCAGAAAAGACCCCAAATATCCAAAGAAATCTTGAAAAAGAAAACCGAAGCTAGAGGCATCACAATTCCAGACTTCAAAACATATTACAGAACTGTCATCATCAAGACAGTATGGTACTGGCACAAACACAGACACTCAGATTAATGGAACAGAATAGAGAAACCAGAAATGGACCCACAAATGTATGGGCAACTCATCTTTGGCAAAATAGGAAAGAATATACAATGGAATAAAGACAGTCTCTTCAGAAAGTGGTGCTGAGAAAACTGGACACCAATGTGCAGAAAAATGAACCTGGACCACTTTACACCATACACAAATATAAACTCAAAATGTATGAAAGACCTGAATGTAAGACAGGAAGTCATCAAAATCCTCAAGGAGAAAGCAGGTAAGAACCTCTTTGACCTTGGCCACAACAACTTACTCAACACGTTTCCAGAGGCAAGAAAACAAAAGCAAAAATGAAATATTGGGACCTCATAAAAATAAAAAAGCTGCACAGCAAAGGAAACAATCAGCAAAACTAAAAGGCAACCAACGGAATGAGAGAAGATATTTGCAAACAACATATCAGATAAAGGGTTGGTATCCAAAATCTATAAAGAACTTATAAAATGCAATACCCGAAAACACAAATAAACCAGTGAAGAATTGGGCAAATGACATGAACAGACATTTCTCCAAAGAAAACATCCAGATGGCCAACTGACACATGAAAAAATGCTCAGCATCACTCATCATCAGGAACTTACAGATCAAACCCGCAATGAGATCCTACCTCACACCTGTCAGAATGGCTAACATCAACAATTCAGGCAAAAACAGATGTTGGCAAAGATGTGGAAAAAGAGGATCTCTTTTGCACTGCTGGTGGGAATGCAAACTGGTGCAGCCACTCTGGGAAATGGTATGGAGATTCCTCAAAAAAAAAAAAAGAAAAAAAAAAAAAGAAAAAGAAAAATAGAACTACCCTACACCCCAACAATTGTACTACTAGGTATTTATCCAAGAGATACAGTATGTAATGACCCTAAAGTATAGAGACTGTTAGGTAAGGTATGTTACTAGGACTTATGAGACCAAAGAACATAACTACCCTTCATTGAAGGTGGTGACTTCTCCACTTTATTCCCAAAAGAAAAGTGCCAAATTTAGGATCCAAATAAAGTGCATAATGGAGGGCAAGTGTTCCAGGGTAAAGAAACAGCATGCGCAGAGAAATTGAGGCCAATCCATGTTTATGAAGTGTGAGGAATGGACAGGATAGTGGTTTAAAAAAAGAAGATGTTGGTGAGGGACGCAAGGCCATAATTAGGAAGTCTCTGAATCATTAAGTATTTTCACTTTCTTAGAATGGCATTGGGAAAGTGCTGACTGGATATAGACAGGGAAACAAAGTGAGTAGACTTTGTTTTGGGAAAATAGGTCTACATGAAAGACGGAATATGGAATCAGAAAGAGTGGAGCTGAAGGTGGAGAAACCAGTTGAGAGAATATTAGGGTAATCCAGTTAAGAGAAGACGATGGTGCCCAGATTAGTATGAATTTTCATTACAAAGAGCACATAAATCCCTTTATGACTATTGTTTCACAAAAGACACAATCTGCCACATGTTTCAATGGGAGTCATTGGCAAGATCTCATGGATACTGCCCTTGTTCTGCTGTCTGTGACTCTGACCAGGCAAGGACGGTGTCCTGGCTTATTTATGGTGTTGAAACCTTGAACTCACATGGGCACTTGGGGATTTGAAATATAGCTGAAGCTGTATTCCTACATCATCATTCAGTGTCATAACTCCTGGGTCTTGTCATTGTCTTTTTATGTTGTTTTTGTTCTGGATACCACTTGATCAGCCAGCCTCAAGTACACATCTCAGGTAAACCAAAAAGCATTAATTATCAGTGTAAGATGTCTCTGCTTCTCCTATACTGAGCTGCTCCCAGAGTGATTATTGAAAGGTACTAGCACAGTAAATGTGCTTATCTCAAGGTGTAATGAAAAAAGCTTGGGTACCAATATTTCAAACAGAATAAATCCTGGCTGGTTTGTTTTTCCTTTGTTTTTTCAAGATGAAAGAAAAATTATAGACGTTTTCTTAAATATCCTTCTAAGATCATTGATATTTAAGATTACTTTCATAAATGCATAATCACTTTGAGCTTCAAATTTCATCTTTACTGCAGAACATTTAAGGAATCAAATAAAGCTCAAGGGGCAGAATAGACTACCTGATACTCACCATTGGAACTCACACTGCTGAGAAAAATGAGAGAATTTTCTTGTGAAGCTAGTTAATCTTTCCTCTTTTCCTTCCCTCTCCAGCCAAAGAAGGGTGATGAAACAAATCCTTGCAGCGATTTTTAAAATCTTCAGCTAAGGGGTGCACAGGGAAGTCAAATCCTTCCAAGTGGAAATTACGGTTAAATCTGCAAGGAGGATGCTGACAAATCATAATGAATGGATTGGGGAAATACAGCAATATCTTAGTCTTTTCAAAACCTACTTTAAGTACTTTATGTTTCCAACAACTTTCAACTTCTATATTAATATTCAGCCTTGGAAAGTAAGATAACAGGTTTATTCCATCGTTTATGAATTCAACAGCCACTACCTTAACATCTACCTTGTTGGTACCTGTCTGTGGGTATAGGATTATGATAGTAACAAAACCACATTCCTGTTTTCTAGGTGCTTAGAAGCCTATGCAGTCTTTTTTCAAAATAATTTTTTTATATACATAAAATAAAATAAAATATACAAGATAAAAAATCAATGAATTATAACAGTAGAGACAATACTATTAAACTATTTTAAAAGTTATGATGCAGTATAGGTGTAATTTTAAATTAATGTATTAAACAGTATGAAAATATTGATTTTTATTAGTGCCAAAGACATAAGTAGCGCCAATATTTCAGGATATTTTTTTCTTTTGGGACCATATTTATAAATAGAAGTAAATTCTAATTGTCAGATGTAAATGAAAATAAAGTTACATATTTTCACATGCAAGTTTATAGAATCTGAATTCTATACATGGGAAATGAATGGGGGGTGTCTGTGAATCCAAGGTAAGAAATGACAATGCCTTTTTACCAAATCACTGGTGGGAGGGGAAAGAATGTTAACGCCTCTTAAAGAGAAGGCTGACTACATATTGCTTTAGGCTCAATCCATGAGCCTTAACCTGACTCACAAATAGAGATCTAGTCAGCTCTGAACAAATGGATGTCTGAAGTTACCATCTTGAAGAGGAATCCTAAGTAAAGGATGTGGGGCAGTGGGCAAATGTAAATAATATAAAGTCCCAGTCCTCTATATCATGCTGGGCATTATTGCAGAGCTTCCAAACTAAAGTTTTATTCATCCAGTGACACATTTCTCATCAAGTAAATTATAAGCCAGGGCTTGAAGAGCGAATTCCTCAACCCAGGACATACATTTCCTTTGGGAAAGCTCCTCTCTCTATCTGCATGGTGTTTGATCTCAGACACCTTGATTTATTCACAGTTAGGAACACGAAGTAACCCAAATTTTGCTGCCATCATTTTAGAGGAGAAAAAAATAGAATCCAAATTACTTCAGGAAACGAAAGCCACCTCTGAGAGTTATTCTTAGAAAGTTGTAAAACATTGAGCTACCTAAAGAAACTAAGGCAAGAAGTTGAGATTGTTACTGGAATGATTTAAAGACATTTCCACATTATCTGCAGCTCTTATTCCTTGTAAAGATAAGTCAAGTCATTGCAACAGAGCTTCTGCTTCTCCATGCACACCTACTGCTCCTACATTTCTCCTTATATCTTTTAATGGGGTCTCTTTTCCTTCAGTCGGTCAGGTTGACAACCACGGAGTCATCCTTGATTCTTTTTAAAATCCATACCCCACATTCAGTCAATGAGCAAATGATGTTGGCTCTACCTTCAAAATATATCCAGAATCTAGCCATCTCTCCACTTCTCCTGTTGCCATATCAGTAACTTTCCCTCCCCCTACAACTACATCTATCCTATACTCATTTCTTCTTACTTTCCACCCCCAGAGAGAGAGTCATGCTTTCTGCTTTCCCTGTTGTTTAAGCTCTGGAAAACCATCATATCCATATCTATTCTAGCAATTTCTTCCTCTCTTTTGAATGCCAAGTGACCCTATGTCTCAACTGAAATCGCTCCCCACCTTCACAGATCCTGCACCTATTCACTGCAGGGGACTTTAGCCACACCTCCTGACAATTAGGTCATGTTAGTCTCTTCTGGTCAGTTTCCAGCTGTGTACTCACTGTGTACCATGAGCTTTCCTGGTAAGATGTTGGTGTGGACCCTCCATACTCTGGCCCTCCACTCAGATACCTCTGCTTTCCTTGATGTGACTGCTCTATTTTCCTATTCCAACATTAAAATTTAAGATATCTTAGCAGGGAGCAAAGTGAATTATGAGGGAGAGACATGTAGGCAGGTAGAGATTTTGTGAACAAAAACTTTTATGTCTGTAGCCCTAATGTCCTGGGTCTTGTATCTTTAATTATCCCTCTCTACTTCTGTAACCCTGGTTAGACTAGAAAAAGCCAGGTAATTCCTATAGACATTGAATTTGAGAATCATAGCTTCATTTAGTCATTGAGAAGGTAGCAGATTTTCATCTCCCCTCAAGAAACCTCCCATAGTTACTTGGGTAAGTTAAATGTCTTATTTCTGTGTCCATGACAATGTATCCTTACTTCCATCTCAGGATGTGTACACTGCATTGCTGCCATCTCTTCATGTAAATGTTTTCTTCATTAAAGTGGATGATCATCAAGAGCTGTAATGTGATTTGAACTTGCTAAGTAAGTGTTTGGTAAAATAAAATCCATTCCCGTATGATTAAGTACTCCCTTGGTTTCTCAGGCACTGGGTAGAACTGAAATCAAATAAACAAAAATTAGCCATGTCTCTTCCTGTTTCCTCTTATATACTTCCAGTCAGAGCTCTATACTTTTAAACAGTTCTTCCCATCTTTTCTGGGCATTTCCGTGTGTACCTGACACACTCAAGAGCAACACTGTCATGTCCTTTTCCAGCAGCCCTCTCTTCCATCTAGGGATTTATTGCCTCTTTTTCTCCTGGTTCTTGCAGCCACACCGTTTAAGCTGTCCTTTGTTGAAACGCCACTGGTAAAATTTGGCTTCATTACCTTCTGTTTGCAAGGGGTTTCTCTTCATGGGGTTGATAGACAAAAGGACCACCATTTTTTAAAGTTTATATATTTTTTGAGTTTTTATTTTAATTCCAGTTAGTTAACTTAAAATGTTATATACATTTCACAATACAGGGGCGCCTGGGTGGCTCAGTAGGTTGAGCGTCCGACTTCAGCTCAGGTCATGATCTCACGGTTCGTGGGTTCGAGCCCCACATCAGGCTCTGTGCTGGCAGCTAGCTCAGGGCCTGGAGTCTGCTTCGGATTCTGTGTCTCCCTCTCTCTCTCTGACCCTCCCCTGCTCATGCTGTCTCTATCTCTCTCTCAAAAATAAATAAATTTTTTTTTTAAATTTCACAATACAGTGAATCAACACTTCCAATGATCACTTTTATTATACAAATTGAACACTTATCCACTTGAAATAGATATTAAAATATTAATAATTAGATAAAGTCAGGTCAAACATTTCTGGACAAGCCGATTCTAGTCCATCCTGGTCCAAGATAACACTAGGCTCACCAGAGAAGTGCATGCTATGACACACATGGCTCCCTGAATCCCCTCTTCTTGAGCTTACCTGGGTTTCCAGCATTAGCACATCCCTCACAGATGCCTTCCTTCCTTGCAACATGATATAGTTTAGCGAATATAGCACATTATAAACCTAATAATGATAGACTTTGGTCTTTCCTGGTCAATATTAGGAGGCAGTAAAACTCACTTACAAAAAGACTTTGAATTTAAACAAACTTGGTCAAATTCCAGTGACAATTAGCTAAGACCATGGGAATTCTACATTCATAAAACTTAATAATAATGTTTCCTACTTCATAGATCTTTTCCATGTATTGAGATAATAATTATTTAATAAAGTATTTGGTACATAGCAAGTGCTCAAAAATAGTAGTAATGGGAATAATTCTGATTTCATCTCCAACATATAAAAAACTCGTAGTCACTGCTTTCCTCCCTACAATAAATAAAGTTGAACAAACTGAGAATCAACAACTTTTCTTGGACCCATCAGATAAATGAGGTTACAGGGTAAACCACCACCCTGAAATCTGGGGAGAAGGGTATATCCATAGTGATACAGCTGAGATCTGCTTACCAGGAACATAAGCTTCTGGAGCCACAAATTGGAGTCTTATGTAAAAAGTAGACAAAAAGTGGAAACATATGGATAATGTAAGCAGAAAGGGAAAAACTGTAAGAAACGATCAAAAGGAAGTGCTAGAAGTCAAAATCACCATAACATGAAGAATTCCTATGACTGGCTTACTGGGAGATTTGAGACAGCCAAGGAAAGAAAGTGTGAGCTAAAAGATAGGTTAACTGAAATTTTCCCAACTAAAATGCAAAGATGTTTTTCAAAAACCGACTGAACAAAAAGTCCTAAACCATTGTTGGAAAACTTCAAAAGGCATAACAGATATGTAATTGGAATACCAGAAGGAGATAGTGGAGTGAAATATTTAAAAAGTTTTAAGAAAGTAAACCTGTTAATCTAGAATTCTATATCTAGGAAAATTAATATTTTAAAGTGAAAGAGGATAAAAAACCGTCCTCATATAAAAATTGAAACAATTGGTCACATTAAGACCACTCTGCAAAAAATTTTAGAAGAATTTCCTCAGGCAGAAGGAAATGATACAAGCCAGAAATATGGATTTATATTTTTAAAAATAACAGCATTGGAGAAAGGATAATTAAAGGTAAAATAAAATCTTTGACTTATCTTATTCTTAATATATAAATATAACTGTTCAGAATAATAATAGTAACAATATATTGGGTGTTGATAGCATATGGGTAAGTGTAATAAATGAGAGCGATATCAGAGGCAAGGAAAGGAGGAATCATGGAATAAGTCTGGTATTCTGGTATAAAGTACTTACACTACACATGAAATGGCATACTGTCATTTGAAGGTAGACTCAGATTAAACATGTAGATTGTAAGATCTTCCACTGTCATCTCCAATACTTAAAGAGTGGGAAATGGTCACTCTCGTACATACAAATAGGAAAAAAAACCCACTGGAAAAATGAAAATCAAAGACTTTTTTCCCCAGACCAATCAGAAAACTAAAATTATAGGGCAAACTACTACCCTAAAAACTGGAGAGGCAGGCAAATATAGACAAACAAAGTCAAGGTCAGTAACTGATAGATCGAGCAGACAGAAAATCATTAAATATATAGATTACTTAAATAGCACTATCAATCAATTTGACCTAAGTGATATCTAAAGACCATTTCATCTGGGGCACCTGGGTGGCTCAGTCGGTTGAGCGTCCGACTTTGGCTCAGGTCATGATCTCACAGTTTGTGGGTTCGAGCCTCACGTCAAGCTCTGTGCTGGCAGCTAGCTCAGAGCCTGGAGCCTGCTTCAGATTCCGTGTCTCCCTCTCTCTCTGACCCTTCCCTGCTCATGCTCTCTCTCTCTCTGCTCTCTCAGAAATAAATAAAACATAAAAAAAAAAAAAGAAATAAAGACCATTTCATCCAACAACAGCTAAACACACATTCTTCTTGAGCTCACATGGAACATCGCCAATATAGAGATCATATTCTAGGACACAAAATACATCTGAAGAAATTAAAGAGAAAAGTCATATAAAGTATGTTCCTGAAACACTCTGAAATCAAACCAAAAAATCAGTAACAGCATGATAACTGGAAAAAAACAAAATATTTTTATATTAAACAACACACTTCTAAAAACACATAGTTCAAGTCAGTCTGAAGAAAATAAATAAAATATCTTGAACTAAATGAAAATAAAAATAAGATGAAATTATTGGGATGCAGTGAATGCAGTGCTTAGAGGAAAATTTATTGTATTAATTGCATGTATAGGAAACATAAAATTTAAAGTCAATAATAATCTAAACTGCCACAGCACGTCTAGAGAAAGGACAGTAATTTAAATCTAAAGCAAACAAAAAAATATGATTTTAAAAATAAGCAAAATCAATGAACTAAAAACAAGAAATCAATAAATAAAGCAAAACCAAAAACAATGCTATTTGAAAAGAGTAGTATAATTGATAAACTTGTAAACAGGCTAGAGAGAAGACACAAACTACTAAATCGGAAATAAAAGTGGTTCTGATTTATAAGGATAATAAATCATACTATCAACTGTATGCCTACCACTTTGTTAACAGGTAAAATGGTTCAATTCATTGAAAGATGCAAGTAACCAAAACTCTTATAAAGAGAAACAGAAAGTATGAATAATTCTATAGCTATTAAATAAATTGAAACAATCGTTAATAACTTTCAAAAAAAAGAAATAATAACTGCTGGATGATTTCAGTGGTGAATTCTAGGAATCATTTAAGGACGAGACAATACAAATCCTCTGCAAACTCTTCTAGAAAAGGAAGCCAGAAGGAACACTTTCCAATTCACTCCATGAAGCCAACATTACCCTATTACCAATACTACATAAAGATAGTACATGAAAAAAAAAAGAAAACTTTCAGACTAATGTTTCTCAAGAATACAAATGCAAAATTCCTGAGCAAAATATTAGCACATCAGTTACAAAAATATGTTTAAAAACAGTATACACCATAACCAAAGGGGAATTATTGCAGGAATGTAAGGCTGATTCAGCATTCAAAACATCCATTTAATCTGTCACATCAACAAGCTAAAGAAGAAAATGCATGTGATAATATCAGTAGATACAGAAAAAGTATCTGGCAAAAGTTAACAGTCAATCATAATCAAAATTCTCAACCAACTACGAATAAAGGTGAACTTCTTTAATTTGATAAAGAATATCCTCCCAAAAAATCCATGGCTAACATACTTAATTGTAGAAAACTAGATGTTTTTTCTCTACAATTGGGAACAAGGTAAGGATGTCCCATCTCACTACCTTTATTTAATATAATATTGGAAGTCATAGCTAGTGCAATAAGACTCAAAAAAGAGAAAAATGTATATGGAATCAGGAGGAGGAAACTACTCACAGAAAATATGATTATCTATGTACAAGATTCCAAGGAATTGATTAAAGAAAAATCTTAGAAATAATAAGTGTTTATAGCAAGGTCACAGGATACAAAATTAATATACAAAAGCCAATTACTTTCCTTTTCCAGCAATGAACACTTGAAATCTCAAATAAAAATAATACAATACCACTTCCAATAGCTCACACAAAAGAAACAAATACTTAGGTACAACTCTACCAAAATACGTACAGGATCTATACGTGGAAAACTTTAATTGTGATAAAAGAAATCAAAGACCTAAATAAATGGAGGGATGTTCTGTGCTCATGGACTGCAAAACTCAATAGTTTTAAAATGTCAATTCTTCTCAGTCTGATTTATAGATTCAATGCAATCCCATTATAAATTCTGGCAACATATTTTGTATTTTATAGATGCCAACAAGTTCATTCTAAAGTTTATATAGGCAGATAAAAGACTGGACTAGGCAACACAATACTGAAGAAGGGTCACACTACCCAACCCACACTTACCCTCTAAGACGTACTTTAAAGCTACTGTAATTAAGAAAGCCTAGTATTGGCAAAAGAAGAAACCCACAAATAAGTAGAACAGAATAGAGAGCCCCAAAATAAAGCCATACAAATATAATCACTGATCTTTGGCTAAGGAGCAAAGGTGCTTTACACTTGTTGGGATGAGCCCTGGGTGTTATATGTAAACCAACTAGACAATAAACTATTTAAGAAAAATAAACAATGACTATTTGTTAATTATTTTTTTATTTTTTAATGTTTTTATTTATTTTTGAGAGACAGAGAGAAACAAAGCACGAGCAGGAAAGGGGAAGACAGAAAGGGAGACACAGAATCTGAAGCAGGCTCCAAGTTCCAAGCTGTCAGCACCCAGACGGACGCAGGGCTCAAACTCACAAACCACGAGATCATGACTTGATCTGAAATTTGAAGCTTAACCTACTGAGCAGCCCAGGTGCCCTGACAATGATATTTTTAAACAGCATACCAAAGTATAATAAATAAAATAAAAACTAATGAATTAGAATTTATTAAATTAAACATATCTGCTGTATGAAAGACACTGTTAAGAAAATGAAGAGAAAAGTCACAGGCTGAGAGGAAGTATCAACTCACATATATCTGATGAGGAGTTTGTATTAAAATGTTCAAAATAACTCTTAAAATTCAATGATAAGCAGAAAAAAAAACAACAAACAAAGGATGAAAGAGCTGGATAGCTCATTGAGGAAAATAAACAGATGGCTAATAAATATGCTAAAAATACTCCATATCATTTGTTGTTAGTGAACTGAAAATTAAAATAATAGTGAGATGCCATTACATAGCTTTTGGAATGGCTACAATAAAAAAAATCATAATATGTATTGCTAGTGAGGTTGCAGAACAATAGGGACTTTCATTTATTTCTGTCTCCCACTGTGGCTATGCCACTTTGCATTCCCAATAGCAGTAAATGTGGATCCATGGAGTGGGGTTTACTCTACACTGGTATTTATAACTGGTATTGTCAGATTTTTAAAATTTTGAGCATTGTAATAAGTGTATAATGAAATCCTTTTGTTGTATTATTTTGCAATTCTCTGAATAGTACAATATGGGGAAAAGGAAAAGATATTTCCTTCCTTTAGAAAGAAAAAATGGACAAAACCATATCAGTCAGGTTATCACATCAAATATCAACAGGGATGACATGATTAAAATGATATATTCCCCCAAACCCGTAACTTTAGTCTAAACAAGAGAAAACCACAAAATTTCAGCTGAGAAGCATCCTAAAAAATACCTAACAAGTGATCCTAAAACTTTCAAGATTATCAAGCAAGGTAGATCATCCAATTGAGTCATGCACTGGGCTCTGTGCTGATAGAATGGAGCCTACCTTGGATCCTCTCTCCCTCTCTCTTTCTGCCCCTCCTTACTCATGTTCTTTCTCTCTCTCTCTCTCTCTCTCTCTCAGCTAAGTAAAACATTTTTTAAAAAATTTAAAACAAGGTATACAAGATATGTCTGAGAAAGTGTCACAGCCAAGAGCCATCTGTGGGGGACCTGGCAAGTGAATGTCTTGAATGAAATGCCAGAATAGAAAAAAATAGTAGGCATAAACTAAGGAAATGTAAGTAAACCATTAACTTTAGTTAAAAGTAGTGTTCAATATTTTTAATTAATTGTAACTACATTTAACTATCATTGTAATGTTTTTCATTAAATGTAGTATACTAATGCAAGATATTAATAATGGAGGAAATAGCATGAGAGGGAACTCTCTATACTACTATCTCAATTTTTTCTGAAAGTCTGGAAATTTTATAAATGTTAGTTTCATTAAAACTTGATCATATGCCTTCTGACAGTAATCTACACTGCCTCACAATGGGCTGAAAACAACACAAGGTGGCCAGGCCAGCACCATATGAACTCCCTGCTACGTAGGATTCTCCTTCAGAGGAACACCATGGAGGAGGGGCCATTGCAATCCAATTTTTAAAAATATTTAAGTATTAGTAGTTTTTAATAGATTAAACCTGAATTTTTAACAATTACACCATGACTACATGGATCATTTTGGGAAACATGCAGATGCTCCCCAGTCAGAAGACTCCTGAACTAGCAGTGTATGTGTAAGTGTGTGTTGGGGGGAGGGGGGTTTGGGGGAAACTGAGGTAGGATCTCTCTGGGAAGGCATCTTGGTAGAGTCAATCATCTTCAGCTGTATCACTTCCCAGTCGCAGAAAGTAAGCTCGTCTGAGTTAATCCCAGGGATATTCCATTGTTCTATGAAAGTGCACAATGTGGAAATTCACATGTATATGCCAGAATACCAATTTGGTGATTCCAAATGAAGCTTATTTTTTCCTAGGGCCCATGGTGTTTGAGATAAGTCTCAAATGCTCTCCTTTTTCAGAAACTTTGCTGTGCGGTGAGCAAAACAAAGGAACTGGCTTGAGTTTTGGGGAAAACCCATTGTATACGCTCTCATCATAAAACAAAACACATCTGGAAGGGTCAGCTCAGTTCCCTCATGGAAGGGACTGCAAGAACTATGACAACTTGAGTTTGTTGTTGTTTGTCCTCTAAGATCTTTTGTTTTTCTCTAGCTACTTCATTTGAATATTTCTCTAAAGTATATACTGCATTTTTGGTGGTGTACTATGCCTAGACACTGCTTTAAGGATTTTGCATGGATAGAACACAAGGAGCCAAGATGGCAAAACAACCTGGAAGTCTTTTTGCTGTCTTTGTACATGAAATACAGCCAGACAAACACTAATCCATTCTGCACACCTAGAAAACTGATTTGAGGATTAACACAACAATCTGCACAACCTGAACCACAGAAATCAGCAGGTATACAGCACATAGAGGTGAACTGGGGGAGAGAGGAGATGCAGAGAACAGGGAGCTAATTTTACTCATGGAAAGAGGACAGAGACAGGGGAGAGTATGGGAAAAGCACCCCCCCCCCCAAAAGCAGGTGGAAAGAAAGTGGAAAAAGGTGGAAAAAAGTGGCAGGGACTGAACTAAAAAGGAAGAAGGGAGAAAGGAGTGGGTTTAAATTCCATTAGGACTCTATAAACAGGGGGAGTGCAGAGTCTGAATCTCCACAACTCAAATACCTAGTGTTGCTCTGATGAGAAGGGCAAATTCCCAGGAGAAGAGTATGGGAGGTCCCCAGGCCACACAAAAATTTTCCATAATCCCAGAAACGCTGCTGCTACACAATTGAGTATAATTTTTCTGGGGTAGATTGGCACCCTGCCACAAGTCTCTGGACATTGGCAGCAGCAGGGTCTTGCTAGCATTCCTGGGTGTGGCCGGCACCTGGCCATTGCTCCTGAAACTCTCCCCCAGAGGATCTGAGAGAGTCAAAGCCTCAGTCCCTCTGAAGTGAGAGGTCAGGAAATACAGCTGCATCTCAGATAAAACTCAGGCGTGAGATGCTACCTGACAACCTGACAGCATGGTTACAGAGAGTGCAAAAGCAGGGAGTGGACTGAGACTGAAGACAAAGGACGGGTGCGGGATTCCTAGTAGAGAGATATTAGCCTGGATACCTGTGTGGTGCCATTTTCAACTCACCTGTGCATGCACATACACACCTACAGGCACCACAACAATCCACACCAGTAAGCTAAGCAGTGCCATCTAGTAGAGAATGGAGCCATTACAGTGAACTCTGCCAAACTGGGCCAACCTTGCTGTTCAGGAACACCAGAAATCTCTCCGCCTGCTTAGTTGTGGGACTCTAGAGTGCTTCATAGTTGGATTTCAAGGGGGAAAATGATGTAATATTAATCATATTTCAGTCTGTTTGCCAGTCCATCTATTCAATTTTCCTTTTTCTTTTTTTTCCCCTCTTTTTCCCTTCTTTTCTTTTACTTGAATACAGAAATATAAAAAATTTATTTTTATTTTCAATTTTTCTTAAATATATTTTCCTTTTTTCAACTAAATTTTTTACTTTTTTGTAAATTTTTCAAATTCTATTTTAATTCCATCATTTCAAGGTATTCTATTTCATTTCAAGTTATTCTATTTCATCATGTTCATTTTCTCAAATTTTCAAACATTTTTGGTTTGCTTTTGTTTGTTAGCTGGTTTTGTTTTGTTTCTTTTTTCTTCTTTTCTCCCTACCTTTTTTCTCTAATCAATCAAGTTCTTTTCAACAACCAGACAAAAACACACCTACGACCTACCATCACTTATTTGATTGTGTGTGTGTGTGTGTGATGTTTTTAATTTTTTAATTTTAATTTTCCCCTTTTTCTCTAATCAGTCAATTTTTCAATAACCAGACCAAAACACATCAAGGATCTGGCATTTTTATTTGAGTGTGTGTGTGTGTGTGTGTGTGTGTGTGTTGTTCTTAATTTTTTAATTTTAATTTTTCTCTTTTTTCTCTAATCAATCTCCTTTCAATAACCACACCTAGGGTCTAGCATCATTTATTTGATTTTACTTTGTGTGTATTGTTTTCAATTTTTTAATTTAAAAACTTTTACCTTATTAATTCCTTTTCTTCCTTCAAAATGGTGAAATGAAGGAATTCACCCCAAAATAAAGAGCAAAGAGAAATGTCAGCCAGAGACTTAACCAACACAAATACAAGGAAGATGTCTGAACCAGAATATAGAATCACGATGATAAGAATACTAGCTGGGGTCGTCAATAGATTTTAATCTCCCTCTATGGAGATAAAATAAGTAAAAGGTAGTCAGGATGAAATAAAAAAATGCTATAACTGAGCTGCAATCTTGAATGGATGCCACAGTGGCAAAGATGGATGAGACAGAACAGCAAATCAGCAATATAGAGAAAATGAAGCAATATGGAGAAAAATGAAGTAGAAAAAAAAGAGGGAGAGTAAAACAAAAGAGCATGATTTAAGAATAAGAGAAATCAGTGACTCATTAAAAAGGAACAACATTAGAATCATAGGAATCCCAGAAGATGAACAGAGAGTAATAGGGGTAGAAGGGGTATGTGAGCAAATCATAGTTGAAAACTTTCCTAACCGGGGGAGAGACACATACATCAAAATCCAGGAAGCACAGAGGACTCCCACAAGATTCAACAAAAATCGACCATCAATAAGGCATCAAATTCACAAAATACTCAGACAAGGAAAGAATCGTGAAAGCAGCAAGGGAAAAAAAAGTCCTTAATCTACAAAGGAAGACAGATCAAGTTTGCAGCAGACCTATCCACAGAAATTTGGCAGGCCAGAAAGGAGTGGCAGGATATAGTCAATGTGCTGAATCAGAAAAATAGCAGCCAAGAATTCTTTATCCAGCAAGGCTGTTATTTAAAATGAAAGGAGAGACAAAAAGTTTCCCAGACAAACAAAAATTAAAGAATTTTGTGACCACTAAACCGGTCCTGCAAGAAATTTTAAGGGAGACTGTCTAAGGCGAGGAAAGATGAAAAAAAGAGAAAAAAAAGACCAAAAGCAACAAAAACTAGAAAGGACCAGAGACCACCAGAAACTCCAACTCTACAAGAAACATAATGGCAATAAACTCATATCTTTCAGTACTCACTCTAAACGTCAATGGACTAAATGCTCCAATCAAAAGACATAGGGTAACAGACAGAATGGATCAGAAAACAAGACCCATTTATATGCTATTTACAAGAGACCCACTTTACACCTAAAGATATCTTCAGATTGAAAGTAAAGGGGTGGAGAACAATCTATCATGCTAACAGGCACCAAAAGAAAGCTGGAGTAGTCATACTTATATCAGATAATCTAAACTTTAATTTAAAAAGTGTAACAAAAGACGAAGAAAGGCATTATACCATAATTAAAGGGTCTATCCACCAAGAAGACATAGCAATATTAAACATTTATGCTCCAAATGTGGAACATTCAAATATATAAAGCAATTAATCATAAACATAAAGAAACTCATTGATAATAACACCATCATAGTAGGGGACTTCAACACCCCACTTACAGCAATGGACAAATCATCTAAGCAGAAAATCAACAAGGAAACCATGACTCTGAATGACACATTGGACCAGATGGACTTAACAGATAGATTCAAAACATTTCATTCTAAATTTTTTCAATGTTTTATTTATTTTAGAGAGAGAGAGAGACAGTATCAGCAGGGGAGGGTCAGAGAGAGAGGGAGACACAGAATCTGAAGCAGGCTCCAGGCTCTGGAAGAAATGGACAAATTCCAAGAAACATGTAAACTATCAAAACTGAAACAAGAAGAAATAGAAAATTTGAACAGACCCATAATCAGTAAAGAAATCAAATTAGTAATCAAAAATCTCCCAAAAAACAAGAGCCCAGGGCCAGATGGCTTTCCAGGGGAATTCTATCAAACATTTAAGGAGAGTTAATACCTATTCTCTTGAAGCTGTTCCAAAAGATAGAAATGGAAGGAAAAGCTCCAAACTCTTTCTATGAAGCCAGCATTACTTTGATCCCTAAACCAGACAAAGACCCCACTAAACAGGAGAACTATAGACCAATCTCTCTGGTGAACATGAATGCAAAAATCCTCAACAAGATATTAGCCACCCAGATCCAACAATACATCAAAAATTATTCACCATGACCTAGTAGGATTTAATCTGGGATGCAGGGCTTGTTCAACAGCTGCAGAACAATAAACATGATTCCTCACATCAATTAAAGAAAGGACAAGAACCACATGATCCTCTCAATCGATGCAGAGAAAGCATTTGACAAAATACAGCATCTTTTCTTCATAAAAATTGTTAAGAAAGTAGGGATAGAAGGATCATACCTCGAAATCATAAAAGCTGTGTATGAAAGACCCAACGCTAATATCATCCTCAATGGGGAAAAACTGAGAGCTTTTTCCATAAGGTCAGGAACAAGACAGGGACATCCACACTCACCAATGTTTTTCTTCACAGTATTGGAAGCCTTTGCTTCAGCAATCAGTAGAAAGAAATAAAAGGCATCCAAATCGGCCAGGAGGAGGTCAAACTTTCACTCTTTGTAAATGACATTATTCTCTATATGGAAAACCCAAAATATTCCACCAAAAATCTACTAGAACTGATCCAGGAACTCAGCAAAGTGGCAGGATATAAAATCAATGCACAGGGGTGTCTGGGTGGCTCAATCGGTTAAGCGTCCGACTTCGTTTCAGGTCATAATCTCGCGGTTCATGGGTCCGAGCCCCGCGTCGGGCTCTGTGCTGACTGCCAGCTCAGAGCCTGGAGCCTGTTTCAGATTCTGTGTCTCTCTCTCTCTCTCTGACCCTCCCCTGCTCATGCTGCCTCTCTCTCTCTCTCTCTCTCTCTCTCTCTCTCTCAGAAATAAATAAAACATTAAAAAATATATCAATTTAAAATCAATGCACAGAAACAGGTTGCATTCCTGTACATCAACAATGAAGCAACAGAATGGGAAATAAAGAAATCAATCCCCTTTAAAATTTTACCAAAAGCCATAAAATACCTAGGAATAAACATAACAAAAGAGGTGAAAAATCTATACGCTGAAAACTATAGAAAGCTGATGAAAGAAATTGAAGAAAACCCACAGAAAAAAATGGAAAAATATTCCATGCTTCTGGTAGGAAGAACAAATATTATTAAAATGTTGATACTACTGAAAGCAATCTACATATTCAATGCAATCCCTATCAAAATAACACCAGCATTCTTCACAGAGCTTGAACAATCCTAAAATTTGTATGGAACCAGAAAAGACCCCAAATAGCCAAAACAATCTTGAAAAAGAAAACCAAAGCAGGAGGCATCACAATCCCAGACTTCAAGCTGTATTACAAAGCTGTAATCATCAAAGCAGTAAAGTACTGGCACAAAAACAGACACTTAGATGAATGGAACAGAATTGAGAACCTAGAAATGGAACCACAAACATATGGCCAATTCATCTTGGACAAGGCAAGAAATAATATACAATGGAATAAAGACAGTCTCTTCAGCAAGTGGTGCTGAAACCTGGACAACAACATGCAGAAAAATGAACCTGGACCACTTTCTTACACCATACATAAAAACAAACTCAAAATGGATGAAAGACCTTAATGTAAGACAGGAAGCCATCAAAATCCTCGAGGAGAAAGCAAATAAAACCTCTTTGACTTTGACTGCAGCAACTTCTTACTCAACACATCTCCAGAGGTAAGGGAAACAAAAACAAAAATGAACTAAGGGGTCCTCAGTAAAATAAAATCTTCTGGCCAGCGAAGGAAACAATCAGCAAAACTAAAAGGTAACCAATGGAATGGGAGATAATATTTGCAAACAACATATCAGATAAAGGGTTGGTATCCAAAATCTATAAAGAACTTACAAAATTCAATACCCAAAAAACAAATAACCCAGTGAAGAAATGGGCAAAAGACATGAACAGACACTTCTCCAAAGAAGACATCCAGATGGCTAACAGACACATGAAACTATGCTCAACATCACTCATTATTAGGGGAATACAAATCAAAGCCACCATGAGATACCACCTCACACCCGTCAGAATGGCTGAAATCTACAAGTTAGGGAATAACATATGCTGGTGAGGATGTGGAGAAAGAAGATATCTTTTGCACTCCTGGTGGGAATGCAAAGGGGTATAGCCACTCTGGAAACCAGTATAGAGGTTCCTCAAAAAATAAAAATGAACTATCCTATGACCCAATAATTGCACTACTAGATATTTATCCAATGGATAGAGATGTGCTGTTTCAAAGGGACACATGCACCCTAATGTTTATAGCAGCACTATCAACAATAGCCAAAGTATAGAAAGAGCTCACATGTCATCAATGCATGAATGGATAAAGAAGATGTGAGATATATATATATATATATATATATATATATATATATATATATATATATCACAATGTACTATATATATATATATATATCTCACAATGTACTATATAATGTATATGTATGTGTATATATGTACACACACACACACACACACACACACAATTGCTATTACTCAGCAATCAAAAAGAATGAAATCTTACCCTTTGAAACTACATGGATGGAACTAGAGGGTATCATGCTAAGCGAAATTAGTCAGTCAGAGAAAGAAAAATACCATATGACTTCACTCATAAGAAGATTTTAAGAGGCAAAACAGATTAACATAAGAGAAGGAAGCAAAACTAATACAAAAAAACAGAGAGGGGGACAAAACCATAAGAGACTCTTAAATATGGAGAACAAACAAAGAGGATTAGTGGAAGGGTTGTGGGTGGGGTCGTGGACTAAATGGGTAAGGGGCATTAAGAAATCTACTCTTGAAATCATTGTTACACTATATGCTAACTATCTCAGATGTAAATTTTAAAAATTAATAAAAAAAGTTTTTGCATGTTTTGGGGCATCTGGGTGGCTTAGTCTGTTAAGCACGCAACTCTTGATTTCAACTCAGGTCATGATCTCATGGTCTTATATTTGAGCCCCTCATTGGGCTCTGTGCTGACAGTGCAGACCCTGCTTGGATCCTCTCTCTCTCTCTCTCTCTCTCTCTCTCTCTCTCTCTCTTTCCCTCTCTGCTCTTCCCCATTTGCACTCTGTCATTTTCTCCCTCTCTCAAAATAAATAAATAAAAATTAAAAAAATAATTTTGTATATATTCACTCACTTAGTCCCATGACATCCCTTCATAGCAGATAGTAATATTCTTCATTTTACAGACAAGGGAACTCAGACACAAAAGGAATAAGCACTAGTCTGAAAAATTCCAGGGCTAGGAAAGGACACCACCCTGCCTGGTTCAGTCTGTTTCTGTCTGACTGAATCCCACCCCAAGTCTCTTGTGGCAGTTTATCATGAGTTAGTCTCTCCTGAATGCAGCATAGAAGACAGCCTACCTCTTATTTCAGGGTGTTAACTGTTTTTTTTTAAATTGTCAGATTTATATGACAGCTGAATGTTTTTATTCAGCATTATTTGCTATTCCCAGGTCCTTACCTCCAATCCAGAGCTTTTCCCCTTTTCATGACTTTTTTTTTGAGCCTTCAAAGATTTCCTGGACCTTTTTTAGCCCTCAGAACTTCAACCACACTATCCATTAACAATGATTTTTCAGTGACCTAAAATGGTTGCACCTGACTTTTCTGCCCTAGATTTAAGCTCTTGACAGCCTTCATATTTCTTTATCTCCTGCATTGCCAAGCATAGTACAAAACAATCAAGTAGCATATAATATATGCTTACCCATTTCTACCAGTTTTTGACAATAGTCATGCATGGAACTAATACCTGTACAAAGTCAGGGAGCAGCTGACTTCATTTGTTCGCATCTTCCTAGAATGGCACTTTGTGTCTGCAAGCTTTTGGGAGTCGTTGAGGTTTTTCTGAATTATTTGTTTTACTTTCAAACTACTCCACAGCCTTCAGGAACAACTTTTCTCCACTGAAAACCATTTTCTTGCAGTTATACTTACCGAAATATGTCGACCCCATCCTGTAACCACCAGCACTTTCATTACACCAATACTTAGGTGAATGAAAGAGCTCATCTCTATGCTCTGTTTTTCAAATAAGAGAAAGTTAATTTGTGTCAAATGTCTTTTCATAACCAATAAAGCCTGCAGGGCTGTGGGAGGCAGATAAGTCTTCTTCTCTGCACTGAGGCCCACTAATTAAGATCACAGAACCACATTTTGGTTATTTACATCCAAAAGCCTGTCTTTCCTCTTAATATCTCCTTTCTGCATATATATAAACACCACTGGGATGGATTGTCCCACCTGAGACATAGGCAGGACCAAGCATTTGAAGAAATGAAGCTCATGTTGATGCTTCATTATGGTTATCTTTGGCTTCTGCATGTGCATTATTCCCCTTGGGCAAAACATTTAGAAGATTAATTGGATGTCGGACATTAGGAGAGAGATAGGAGAGGAGATGGTGTAGATCTTGGTGCAGTGCCTTTGCTCTCTGAGTTCCAGCTCAGCAGCTGTGGGTGGTAGAAAAGACACAGGACATGGATCCAGGGATGTCTGCTTAAGGCTGTCATTCAGTCACTTACAGCTGGGTCACCCTGAGCCCTGTGGGACCATGATTTCCATGCATATGGTTATTTTGAGTATTAAACAAAATTATATTTAAGATAGTGTTATTTTCAAAGTCCGGTGTTGTTATTTGTTATTTTTTGAGACGCAGTTCTTCATGAACAGGAGTATTTCTATATTATAGCTGGTAGTGTCCCTCGAACTGTTCATGCTCTTTACCTTGGAGAGAGATAGTATGTCCCCAGAGACAGAATTGGACTCTGGGGGCCTACCTGAGAAACACCATACTATTTATCCTGACCGTTTTCTCTGGCCTTTTGGGTCATAGGGACCTCAGGCAAGACTTTCAGCTTCTGAAGATCAAATTTGCAATTGCAACACCAAGCCCCCAATTTGTAGGCTTAGCATATAGTTATTGTCCATATCAGGGCACTTTCATAGTGAAAGGGATGCTATTACTAACAAGGGTGGGGCAACAGTGTAATCTGTTTGTCACCCTGCAGAGACTTAACTCCTGCCAGAATCAGAGGAAAGGAAGGAAAATATTTGTGGTTTGTTTTCTCTGACCCAAAAATCATTGCATGAGACTGGGACAGGTGCTCTATATTCACCTTCTTAGCTCCTTTCTCTTGCCCTGGATAGTATTTACCTTCTAACAAGAGCACCTTATGTAAATCCCATGGGAATGATACAGTGAGAGTAAGCTTTATAGGAGAGGTACTATGGCAGAATGAGAAATAATCCAGGGCATTATCATATTATAGAGAAAATTGCCACTTCCCAATACCCACTTCCTCATGTTTGCACCCTATCATATACTCAAGGACACATAAACTGTTTGGGTGCTGGTTGTGAAGTGATAGCAATAGTTTTTGCTTGTTTGCTTGTTTGTTTAGTGTACAGCACATTTTTTGGCCCCAATCTTGGCTTCTGGAACAGTGTGGATTACAGAAGATGAGTAGACACTTGGGCCCCTACCCAACCAGCACACATTGGTTGTTTCTAAAAAGATCCAACCCACTGAGTTACCTTTGTACTTACAATGGCCCTATTATCCTGTCATCTCTAAGTAGGTTGTTCTACTTTCTCCTACTTTGTTAAATAAGACCACTGGGGAGCAGGGATAAGCCAAAGGACTGAGATTTATAACAGCTACTCATTTCCACTAACTTGCTTTGCCAACAGAACAATCTGCAGAAGATGTAGGTATGAAAGTTGCATTTCTGCCTCTTGAAATGAAGGCTTGACTAACTGTAGTTGCCTCCTTTTTCTTTTTAAAAAAATTTAATGTAATTGTTTTCTAAGGAGAGAGAGAGACAGAGAATGATCAGAGAAGGGGCAGAGAGAGAAAGGATCCGGGCTTTGAGTGGTCAGCACAGAGCACAACATGGGGCTCGAACTCACAAACCACGAGGTCATGACCTGGCCAAAGTCGGATGCTTAACTGACTGAGCCATTCGAGTGCTTCCCTTTTTCCTTTTCATGTGTAAAGTGTGTGTCAAGTAATATTTATACTATATTTCATAGAAGTCCCATTTGTATTGTCATGGATTATTTTCTAGTCAGTTCACATGTCCAATTTCATGCACAAAATCATAGACATTCAGGCCTACACCCTCTATATATAGAACAAGGATCACATCCTGCGTTTCAAGCCCCATATTCACTGACAGAGCCACATGGAAAGGTTCTGATGCTGCTCAGAATGCTGGTGTCCACCAGAGTCATGATGAGGAAATATGATGGTGCCTCCAAGGACAGCCTGAGCAGCTATAATGTGCCTGCAAAGGAGAGGTAACAAGTTATCAAACTCTGGTGAATTATACAGATTTTGACATATGATAAGGCTCACATATGCATACATAGACACATGGCCCTACACATACACACCACCAAAAACTATGAGAAAGGACATCTAGAAAGATTATGGTGTTGCTTCTTGTGTATAGTGCCACTAAACTACCAAAGACATCTGAAACTGACAATATTAAGCTATGTTAAAATAGATAAGCTTAAGCCAAAGAAAAGTAGATAGAAGAAAAGAAAGACAAATTAAAACTGGAAGAACCTGGATTTTAAAAATGCAGAGGCATGAAAAACAAAAGACCCTCAAAACATCTTTATATTCATTTCAATGAATGGATGGGAGTTTATTCAGAAATAAAGAAGAACAAATGGAAATGAAAAGAAATTTTATACAATTCTAAGAGGTACAAATATTTAAGAGCAAGATAATGTGAAAAAAATCTTAAAAATGCAAGGATTAAGTAACCTTAGTAAAAGTGTTGTGGTATAAAATTATGAAGGAAAGCACAATTTCTAAGCAAACTGAGGGGCAAATGATAAAGTTGATGATTAAATAGTTGTGTTTGATGATCAAATGTATACTATTTTCATTCAGAAATGAAAAACAACTACTGAACAGAAAAATAGAATGATCGGCCTAGAAATAGGATCTTCAACTATATTATTACATTTTTTTAAATGTTTTATTTATTTCTAGGAGAGAGAGAGACAGCTTGAGCAGGGGAGGGTCAGAGAGAGAGGGAGTCACAGACTGAAACAGGCTCCAGTCTCTGAGCTGGCAGTCAGCCCAGAGCCTGACGTGGGGCTCGAACTCACGAACCGCAAGATCATGACCTAAGCGAAAGTCGGACGCTTAACCGACTAAGCCACCCCGGCGCCCCCAACTATATTATTACATTTATTGACATTTCTTTCGGAACTTATTAAATTATGAAAGCCTGTAATATTGAGCCAATACTTTATTTTTAAATGTTTATTTATTTTTGAGATAGAGACAGAGACGGAGTGGGGGGAGGGTCAGAGAGAGAGGGAGACACAGAATCTGAAGCAGGCTCTATCTCTGAGCTGTCAGCACTGAGCCCAACACGGGCCTCCAGCTCACAAGCCATGAGATCATGAACTGAGCTGAAGTTGAACATTTAACCAACCGAACAACGGAGGCGCCACTAGCCAATACTTTAAAGAAGATTAGAGGCGCCTGGGTGGCTCAGTCGGTAAAGCATCTGACTTTGGCTCAGGTCATGATCTCGCGATTCGTGGGTTTGAGCCCCGAGTTGGGCTCTGTGCTTACAGCTAGCTCAGAGCCTGGAGCCTGTTTCAGATTCTGTGTGTGTGTGTGTCTCTCTCTCTGACCCTTCCCTGCTCATGCTGTGTCTCTATCTCTCAGAAATTAAAAAAAAAAATTAAAAAAAAGATAAAAGATAAAGGCTTCATCACAAAGTTCTTCAAGTGAGAAGAGTGGTTCTTTATACACTTGGATGGATGACAAATGTTAGTATGTTCAATGATTCTAAGGAAATCTATCAAGAGGGAGCCTCCATTGTGCAGGGCATTGGCACCTCAGCACCTAGGACAGCTCCTACACAAAGCAGGTGCTCCACAGTTCTATTTAAGGAGTACATTGTGTAAACAGTGATGGAGGATGAGGTTGTAAAGCCAATAGCACAAGACCCTTTGTATCTTACAGAAGGGAAACAGAAAATTTATTTTACTAGGTTTATACGAAAGACTTAAGAAATACAAGCATGTGAATCTTGAGTGTTTGTTAAAAATAGGCCAATCAGTATGAATAATCAAACAAGAAATGGTACCAAACTCATCTTGTCAAAAACCATAATAAATCTCAAGTAGATTAAAAGGTTATACTTTATATCTAAAAAAAATAAGTTTACAAAGTCGGAATAATATCTTTATACCATCTGAAGAAAAGTAATGATTTTATTATAGTGATAGGATAAATTACAAAAGAAAAAATGGACAGTAATGACCCCACACAATTTTTAAACTTCTATACAGTGAAAATCAACAATGAAATGATGAAAAAATAAATAACAGAACAGATAAATTGTGAAATGAATATGACAAGCAAAGATTAAGGTCTGATACATACCAAGTAGAAAATATTTTGTTACTGATACTTGCTCTCCTTCTGAAATCTACTTTGGCCAAACATAACATTGACTTTTACTGCCTTCTCACTCCTTCATTGCAGCTTCCCAGTTTTGGAACTCGTCTAGACCATCAGCCCCTGGGCCTCTGCTCTGGGTGCTCACAGTATAAGCAGATCTCCAACAACCCCTGGTCCTGGAGCTTAGAGTGAGAACTTAAAATATATTCCTGATGCCTCATGGTTATCCAACTCCCTCCCCAAGCCAGTTACCTTCCTTGAATCCATCCAAACACTTGGTTTATCTATATGTGTCTTGAGTGAAAACTATTGCTACGGGAACCTACATAATACATAATGTTGACAACTCACATATTGCTGTGGGTCTTCTCATACCTCAGACAGACCTTTGGTGGCACTTGGCAATGTTTTTATTCACCCCAAATTAGGACCAAAAAAATGCTTATCCCCCACTACTTAGTGTGTGCAGTGTAGAATGACTGTTTGTTTCTTAGACATCTTAGACATGGAGGCTCTCAGGGCCAAATCAGACTTGCTAAAAAAGATTCTGCAATTTACCAAGGTTCTGGGTGACCTGTTTGTACATTAAATTTGAAAAACCCTGGTCTAAACCTCATATTCCTCTTCTCTCAAAGCAAGGGAGCCTGGACCTAATTTCACGGAGAATATTGGGGCCAAGAATAGTGGTCCCCCTTAGATTTCCTCAGTTGCACACCTCTTTATTCAACCAGCCTTCTCCTTTGTCTCAAGATGAGTCCTGGCACACTGTTTTTCAGAGGCTAGTGCTTCTGCCTGCACTTCTGATTCTACCATTTTTAGAAGATGATAGCATCACTCATTCCCTCATATTTTCAATTAGTCACAACAAGCAGGTCATTTGTTAACCTCGCTATAAAAGGGAGTTCTGCCAACAACTATTTGACCTCAAGATATCATCCATTATTTTTTCTTTCCATCCTAATGGTTGGTGTTGAAAGGAGTAATTTGTACATATTGCTGATAAATTCTTCATTTCTTATCATTCATTCTTCATCCTGAGTTTGGATCTGAGGCCCGGACTGAGATTCTTCTTCTGAAGATTTTTAGTGCTTTTCTAACTGCTATAATGGCCTACTCACAAACTCCCTCCTTAACCCATCCCCTTCTTTTTTTAAAAAAATATTAATGTTTTATTTATTTCTAGGAGAGAGAGAGAGAAAGAGAGAGAGAGAGAGACAGCGTGAGCAGGGGAGGGTCAGAGAGAGAGGGAGTCACAGACTCTGAAACAGACTCCAGGCTCTGAGCTGGCAATCAGCACAGAGCCCGATGCAGGGCTCGAACCCACGAACCACGAGATCATGACCTAAGCAAGAGTCGGACGCTTAACCGACTAAGCCACCCAGGTGCCCCTAACCCATCCCCTTCTTGTACTTAACTTTGGGTGAAACTCCACTTCCCTACGAGTTCCTTACTCCTCTAATGTTTTTGACTATTCCGTTACTTTTTTCTACCCCACAACTACATGAGTAGCAGAGGTCTTGGTTGGGATCCAGTAAAGTTCTGGCATGAACTGGGATGTTGGGACTGGGTGGGGTGGGGAGACATCATTTGGGTGAATACCTGGGAAGAGGACTGGCAATGGGAGAGAGGATATAAATTCTAAAACATGATTCCTTACAAGAAAAATGTCAGTTCACAGGAAGGGCATGAGGAAATGTTGGAATTGATTCCACAAGGACCTTTCTTTTTAAAAATTTTTTAATTATTGGCATAATGACAGCCAAATGTTTATTTATTTATGTTTTAATTTATATCCAAGTTAGTTAACATATATTGTAATAATAATTTCAGGAATAGAATTTAATGATTCATCACTTACATATAACACCCAGTGCTCAACCCAACAAGTGTTCTCCTTAATGAGCCTTACCAATTTAGTCCATCCCCTAACCCCAAACCCCACCAGCAACCGTCTGTTTGTTCTTAAACAGGTCAGTTATTTAAGAGACTCATGGTTTGTCCCACTCCCTGTTTTTATATTATTTATGCTCCCTTACCTTATGTTCATCTGTTTTGTTTCTTAAATTTCATATATGAGTGAAGTCATATGATATTTGTCTTTCTCTGACTTATTTCACATAACATAATACACTCTAGTTCCAACCATATTGTTGAAAATGGCAAGATTTGTTTGTTTATTTAATCACTCATGATGGACATTTGGTGCTCTTTCCATACTTTGACTATTGTTGATAGCATTGCTAAAACATTGGGAGCATGTGCTCCTTCAAATCAGCACTCCTGTATCCTTTGGATAAATACTTAGTAGTGCAGTTGCTAGGTCATAGGGTAATTCTATTTTTTAATTTTTTTTGAGGAACCTTCATACAGTTTTCAAGGATGCTGGCACCAAGTTATATTCCCACCAACAAGACAAAAGGGCTCCTCTTTCTCCACATCATCACCAACATCTGTTGTTGCCTGAGTTGTTGATGTTAGCCTTTCTGACAGGTGTGAGGTGGTATCTCATTGCGGTTTTGATTTGTATTTCCCTGATGATGAGTGATGTTGAGCATCTTTTCATGTGTCTGTTAGTCATCTGGATGTCTTTGGAAAAGTGTGTATTCATATCTTTTGCCCATTTCTTCACTAGATTATTTGCTTTTGGGAGTGTTGAGTTTGATAAATGTTTTTGTTTTTGTTTTTTTTTGTTTTTTTTTTTGGACACTAACTCTTTATCTGGTATGTTGTTTGCAAATATCTTCTACAAATCTGTCAGTTGCCTTTAGTTTTGCTGATTTAGTTTTATGCACAGGGTTTTTTTTTTTTTTTTATCTTGATGAGTTCCCAATAGTTCATTTTTGCTTTTGTTTCCCTTGTCTCTGGAGACCTGTCAAGTAAGGAATTGTTGTGTCTGAGGTCAAAGAGGTTGTTGCCTGTTTTCATCTCTAGCATTTGATGACTTCCTGTCTTATGTTTAGGTCTTTCATTCATTTTGAGTTTATTTTTGGGTATGGTGTAAAAAAGCGGTCCAAGTACATTCTTCTTCATGTCACAGTCAAGTTTTCCTAAAACCATTTGCTGAAGAGACTCTTTTTTCTATTGGGTATTCTTTCCTGCTTTGTTAAAGGTTAGTTGGCAGTACATTTGTGGGTCCATTTCTTGGTTCTGTGTTCTGTTCCACTGATCTATGTATCTGTTTCTGTACAAGTACCATACTGTCTTGACGACTACAGCTTTGAAGCATGGAATTGTGATGCCTCCAGCTTTGGTTTTCCTTTTCTGGATTTATTTGGCTATTTGGGATCACTTCTGGTTCCATAAAAATTTTAGGATTGTTTGTTATAACTCTGTCATGAATGCTGGTGTTATTTTCATACATATTGTATTGAATACGTAGATTGCTTTTGGTAACAGTAACATGTTAACAATATTTGTTATTCCAATTCATGAGAATGGAATGTTTTTCCATTTTCTGTGACTTCTACAATTTCTTTTATAAGCTTTCCATAGTTTTAAGCATACAGATCGTTTACCATTTTGGCTAGGTTTATTCCTTGGCATTTTATGGTTTTTGGTACAATTTTATTTTATTTTATTTTATTTTTGCAAGATTTTAAAATTATTTTTTAAAAATTAACATCCAAGATAGTTAGCATATATCACAACAATGATTTCAGGAGTAGTTTCTTTAATGCCTCTTACCCATTGAGCCCATTCCCCCTCCTACAATCCCTCCACTAATCCTATGTTTGTTCTCCATATTTAAGAGTCTCTTACATTTCCTTCCCCTCCCTGTTTTTATATTAATATTGCTTTCCTTCCCTTATATTCATCTATTTTTTGTCTTAAAGTTCTCATAAGATTGCAGTCATATGATATTTGTCTTTCTCTGACTGATTAATTTCACTTAGCATGACACCCTCTAGTTCTTTCCATGTAGTTGCAAATGGCAAGATTTCATTCTTTTTCATTTCTGAGTAATACTCCATTGTATTGTATATACATACCGCATCTTCATCCACTCATCTATTGATGGACATTTGGGCTCTTTCCATACTTTGGCTATTGTCAATAGCATTGCTATAAAAATTGGTATGTATGTGTCCCTTCAAAACAGCACACCTGTATCCCTTGGATAAATGTCTAGTAGTGCAATTGCTGGGTCATAGGGTAGTTCTATTTTTAATTTTTTGAGGAACTTCCAAACCTGTTTTCCAGACTGGTTTCACCAGTTTTCATTGCCTCCAGTAATATAAAAGAGATCTTACTCTGCATCATCACCAATATTTGTTGTTGCCTGAGTTGTTGATGTTAGACATTCTGATAGGTGTAAGGTGGTATCTCATTGTGATTTTGATTTGTATTTCTCCGATGGTGAATAATATTGAACATTTTTTCATGTGTTGTTTGGCCATCTGAATGTCTTCTTTGGAGAAGTGTCTATTCATGTATTTTGCCCATTTCTTCACTGGATTATTTGTTTTTTTGTGTGTGTTGAGTTTGGAAAGTTCTTTATAGATTTTGGATACCAACCCTTCATCTGATGTGTCGTTTGTAAATATTTTCTCCCCATTCCATTGGTTCCCTTTTAACTTTGATGATTATTTCCTTCGCTGTGCAGAAGCTTTTTATTTTACTGAGGTCCCATCAGTTCATTTTTGTTTTTGTTTCCCTTGTCTCTGGAGACGTGTTGAGTAAGAAGTTGCTGCGACCAAAGTCAAAGAGATTTTTGCCTGCTTTCTCCTCGAGGATTTTGATGGCTTCCTGTCTTACATTTAGGTCTTTCATCCGTTTTTAGTTTGTTTTTGTGTATGGTGTAAGAAAGTGGTCCAGGTTCATTTTTCTGCATGTCGCTGTCCAGTTTTCCCAGCACCACTTGTTGAAGAGACTCCCTTTGTTCCATTGGATATTCTTTCCTTCTGTGTCCAAGATGAGTTGGCCATACGTTTGTGGGTCCATTTCTGGGTTCTCTACTTTGTTCCATTGCTCTGAGTATCTGTTTTTGTGCCAGTACCTTACTGTCTTGATGATTACAGCTTTGTAATGTAACTTAAATTCTGGGATTGTGATGTCTGTAGCTTTGGTTTTCATTTTCAAGATTGTTTTGGCTATTCAGGGTCTCTTCTGGTTTCATACAAATTTTAGAATTGTTTGTTCTAGCTCTGTGAAGAATGCTGGTGTTATTTTGATAGATATTGCATTGTATATTTAGATTGTTTTGGGTAGTATTGACATTTTAATAATATTTGTTCTTCTTATCCAGGAGCATGGGATATTTTTCCTTTTGTGTGTGTGTGTCTTCAATTTCTTTCATAAGCTTTCTATAGTTTTCAGTGAATAGGTTTTTCACCTATTTGATTAGATTTATTTCTAGGTATTTTATGGTTGGTGCGATTTTAAATGGGATTGATTCCTTGATTTCTCTTTCTACAGCTTCATTATTGGTGTATGGAAATGCGACCAATTTCTGTGCATTGATTTTATATCCTGAAAGTTTGCTGAATTTATGGAACAGTTCTAGCAGGTTTTTTGGTGTAGTCTTTTAAGTTTTCCACATAGAATATCATGTCATCTGAGAAGAGTGACTTTTGACTTCCTCCTTGCCAATTTGGATGGCTTTTAAGACTGTTACAAGAAAAAAAAAAAAAAGACTGTTACAAGAGATGAAGGGTATTATATCATAATTAAGGAGCCTATTAACCAAGAAGATCTAACAATTATAAACATTTATGCCCACAAAGTGAAAGCACCCAAAAATGTGAATCGACAGCTCACATACATAAAGAAAATAATTGTTAATAATACCATAATAGTAGGAGATGTCAACACCCCATGCACAACAATGGACAGATTATCTAGTAGAAAATCAACAAGGAAAATCTGGCTTTGAATGACATACTGGGCTGGACGGACTTAACAGATATATTCAGAACATTTCATCCTAAAGGAGAGGAATACACATTTTTCTCGAGTGCACATGGAACATTTTCCAGAATAGATCACATACTATAACACAAATCAGCCCTCAACAAGGACAAAAAGATCAAGGTCATACCGTGCATATTTTTAAACGACAACACTATGAATCTCAAAATTAACCACAAGGAAAAATTTGGAAAGATAACAAATACTTGGAGACCAAAGAACATACTACTAAAAAATGAATGGTTGAACTAAGAAATTAAAGAGGAGATTAATAAGTGCATGGAAGCCAATGACAATTAAAACATGACAGCTGACAGCTCAAAACCTCTGGGATGTAGCAAAGGTGGTCCACAATGACCTTTCTGAAAATGTGAGTAGAGATGGAAAGGATGCCTCGTACCTATTTTTGTGGAACCTGTTGAGTTTTAGGAGCAGGAGGCTATGATTGTTGACAGCTGAGAAAATGCAAACTTCTTGGAGAGTGAATATCAGCTAGAAGACAATGAAAGGCTTATGTGGTCACACATAAAACATATTGTAGCCTTTAGAAATACCCCAGATTCTATATACAGTATGCTGCTGGAGACCTGAGCCACCAAATGCTGAATTATTACTGTTAATACAGCTCCCTCCAGAGCTCATAGATAGAGAGGCCCGGGAAACCATAGTGCTATAAACACCTCCTTACTGACATGCTGGCAGTGGAAAATAGTGAACATGTCCAGCCTTGCCTTATCTTCAGCACTATCACTTTATTACTCGCTGACAGACGTGTCTCTAAGATGTTCCAACCTGTATGCTATTGCAGTGTCCCCCCGCCCCGTTCTTTGTTGCCTGTCTCTCACAGGGTTGTGGAATTTCAGTGTCATTATCAGTTTTTTTATTTTTACTCTGACCCTCACATCAGATGGGCAGAAAGTTCTTTCTCTACTTTCTTCCAATCTACTTGTTTATTCTTTTCCTAACATCTCCTTTGATCTTTATTCTTATTTCTAGTTATCTCATTTAAACCTGGTTTGTTTTTATTCACATTTCATTAATGTGTCCTTTTCTTAGCCATTTTTTTTAATCTTGAGAAATTAAATTTTTAATGGAAAAGGATACATGCAAAATGTAAACGAACAAAAGAATACAATGAAAATCAAATCCCTCTTTTCTCCACAGATTCTACTCTCTTCCACAGGTAGCCATCACTAACCCTTGACAGTGACCCTTTCTAAGGCATTACTCCATGAGGTACACAGATACAGGCACAAGTACAGGTCCTCATTGCATGCCGTTTCTTAGTCAGCCTTGGAAATGATCCTCTATCAGTGCAGAGGCTTCCACTCCCTCTGTGCCATGACTGCATTGCATTCCAGTGTTTGGACACTGGAAGAATCAATTTCCCTGCTCTAATACTCATGCAGACTTCAGTGTGCTTCCAATGTTTTGCTGCTAGTAACAATGTTTTAATAATAGCATGGTTAAGCAGTGTACAACAAATAGATGTTGCTATAACATTTTCCAAAATCTTGTTATATTTTCACTAACAATGCATGAGACACCCCTACAACACTGCCAACAATAGATAGTAATAGTCATTTGAATGAATGCAGGAAGTAATTTTTTGACAACAGATTTGTTTTTCTCTTATAAGTAGTGAATTTGAGCATATTTTTTGTCCATTTGGATTTGTTTCCCTTTGAATTACCTATTTTTGTCATTTCCCATTTTTCTTGTGTTTTCTTTCTCTTACCCATATGAAAACTTATTTTATATTATAGGTGTTAGCCCTTCTCATATCTATGGTTTGTCAATTGATTTTTTTAATGGCTTCTAGGTTTCTTAAAGTTTTGTATAACATACATGACTATCATTTATTTTATATCTTCTGTGTTCCAGTGTGGTTAAAATGGTTTCTCAAACATAGAATATGCATCTATTCTCTGAGATTTTCTCACAGAGATTTTAATTATCTCATTGTTTACATTCAAGCCTTTCATCAGACTAGATTTTAGATTTGTATAAGATGTTAACAAATGTTCAATTCAATTTTCTATCAGAAGAATATCTGTTGTGCTGCTGGTACTTATTAGCAATCTAATGTTTCCCTGCTGAGTTGTATTTTGTCACATATTAAATTCTCATATACTGAGAATGATGTTTGGAACACTTATAAGATTCCACTGATCCACCAGTGACATGCTGATTGATTATAATTGCTCTATAATAGTAACTAATAATTGGCAAACCATAACCAACCTTGTTGTTATTTTTTAAATATACTGTTCTTGACTATTCTCATACATGCATTTTTCCATATAAACTTTGCAGTCAGTTAATCCAATTTAAATAAAATACCTCATTGGGATATGAATTAAAATGAAATTGCACAGTATTTGGGAGAGCATGTAATATTAAATCCCATTTTATGCCTCTGCATTAACTTTGTTTTCATTTCATATCCTATCATAAGAGTATTAGGGGTGGATACAGCTTATATCTATTATATGGGTTATTGTTCTTTCTTATTAAACATATATCTATTTTATACATTGGTCACCGCTGTAGATAAGACAATTTTCTTATTTATTTTTATTGGTGGAACAGAAAAAATAAACCTATATGTTCTTCAGTGTATTATTGAGCCCAACAAACTTACCAAGTTTTTTTAAATTAATTTTTTTGAACTAGACTCTTTTGGGTTGTATCTCTATATAATCATATAATTGGCAAAGAAACAATAAATAAATAAATTCTCTTATGATGCTTGTACTATAGCAACTTTGCTTTAATCCACTTTATACATTCAAATTCATTTGAAGAAATCTTAATCCACAAAATAAAATTCATCTGTTGTAAATGTACCTCTCAAAGCAATGCAGGGTCTGGTTGTCCCATCTGATTTTATTTAGTTTCTTTCTAAAGCAGACCCTGAAACAAGGAGGGAAATCCAAAATCATTTATTTGGGAGGTGCTGGAAGCACTAGTTGGGGGCTAGGAAGGAGAATATGGAGCAGGGAAAAGGTCAGCAAAGGAGTTACCATGGGTGGGTGGGTGGGGTCCTGGACCTCTCTGGAAGTCAGCACAGAGACCACACAGGTGTCCTATACACCTGCCTCAGCATTTTCTCTCCTGAGTGTTGGAGGTGTTGGAGTATTTATACACCAGTTTGGTCAACATATTATCTGGAGGTTGCTCCCAGGAGGACAAACTCAGAAATTTTGAAAAATTCAGAGGGGGGAAGTACGCAACTAGGCGATTTAGCAGTACACTCTCATGTGCATGAAGTTAAGGTCATGTTTGTGGCCACCCTGAGTGTTATTACTTATGCTACTTAAAATGAAGTGAGTTAAGTAAAGTTCTAGAATAAAGTAGTGGAAAAGGCCAGCGTTTTGTATCTTCTTGAATTTGTAATACATAAAATCACCAAAAAAGGTTTAAAAAAGTTAATTCAACTTATTTCTGGAAGATGAGTTGTGTAATAAAAAATCCAGCAGTTTAATTCAGAAATCTATTAGTTAGGCTTTTGGGAAAGCCAGTACAATGATATCAAATGCTTCTCACATAGAAGTTCTTAGATCCAGAATGACATTTCTAAAAGCAAATTATATTGTAATTGAGAATGGTGTCTTAAATCTTCCCCACCATCTCCATAAAGGCAGAAGAAGGGGCAAGTCTGTGTGCAGCTGAAGGGAACTTTCCTTGCCAAGGAAAGGCATTGAAAGATGTGGAGGGCATGGGCACAAATGTCATTCTGAGGAGCAGGACTTTGTATAATTTGATAAGACGTGTTTAAAATTAAGTGCTATCAGATACTCTGCTCCTTTTGCTTGTTTCTTCCTCTAGAAAAGATTGTGTTCAATATGAGGAAACACTAGAGGCTTTCCTAAGTCCATAAAAAATTAATTATGGAAACCATCAGCAAATAACCAACAGGTGACAGAAGCAATAGCAGAAGCTCGATTAACTAATTTTTTATTGCTGAGGGAGAAATACTCCAGAGATAAGTGCTCTCATGCTCTTGTCAAGGATGCCTGCCAGCAATGTAAAGGTGCATCTTCTGAAAGAATGGGCATATTGATGGTGAGGCTAGACAGCTAGCAATTCTGAGTAGATAGGCTCTCCCAGGGAATACCAGCTTACCTATGAGGAAGCTCTTGGCTAAGCCATCATAGGTTATACATGTATCCACATTGTGACGAAGCCTGGATGGAAAGCTGAGGAACAGTTAGATGGACATTTCTAGCTCCCATGATGTCTAGTTAACTCTTAAAATTAACTTCCACTCTTTCTGAGATATTTTCACATCACAAATACAATTAAAGCTTCTCACACTGAAAGTTTCTCAGCCATGTTTGGAAATTTTTATCACGAATTTAAAGCTTCTCTATATCAATAGGAAAAAATCCAGATCAGGTGCATATGGGCTGAGAGACTCAAACATTCAGGTGAATTCCAGAGAACTCTCATAGGAAGGATGTCTTACCCTTGGCTCAAGGAATGACTCTTGCATAAAATGTCATAAGTTTGCCATATACTACAGAACAATTTTATAAGTAGAAATGATGACAGCCCCAGAATTTGCACTGAGAGTTCTGTGGATGGTTACACAGGTAACAAAAGAACAGGAGTCTGAGTATTATCCTGAGACTGCTGCTTGCATAGCAGGCATATTGTTTGTATGTTGGCATGTTCATGTGGAGGAGAAGTAACTGAGATTCCAGGCAGTTAAAGCTTCAGGCCATTCCTGCATGACACTCTTTCTCCATCCCTCTGTGTTTCCCACCTTAATCCCTCAAATGGAACCATGTCCTGATTGCTGCCCACTATATGGATGATAGTCTTCAGTTTCAAGTTTCAAGTTTCAAGAGGCACAAAACCTAAGTACATCTTCCCCACTGGTTTTTCTTTTCTGTGTATATTTTTTCACTTCAAGATATTATTAGATAAACTACATATTGCTCAGTCTTCATATAAGTACAATGATATTCCCTAATCTTTAATAACTGTCTGGCATTTCTAGGTCAGTTGGAAAACTGAATAGGTCCAGAAGTGACAAACAGAGTGTGCCTTCAACATGTATGGACTCAGAGTTTAGATAAGCCACACACTGAGCTGCAGTTATAAGAATTAGTTGAGGAGAGAGGTGCCTGGGTGATTCAGTCTGTTAAGCATCTGACTCTTGATTTCAGCTCAGGTCATGATCTCACAGTTCGTGAGTCTGAGCCTTGTATCAGGCTCTGTGCTGACAGCTCAGAGCCTGGTTGGGATTCTCTGTCTCTCTCTCTCCCTGCCCCTCCTCTGTTTGTGCTCTTTTACTGTCTCTCTTGTCTCTATCTCTCTGTCTCCCAAAAATAAATAAATATTTAGAAGAATGGGTTAAAGAGACAAAAGCACAGGAGTAGAAACAAAATCATTTAGTTTCCAGATCTGTCTCTACCACCGACTAGGTCTGTTTACCCAGAATAAAACACCTAATCTTTTGCTTTAAAATAAAAAATAACTCACCTTAAAAGGGGGGATTAGACTAATTGTTTCCAAAGTAACCTTTTCTAAAATAATTTTATGATCTTAGTTCTTCAGGAGTAAGCAAACTGGCTGGGTGGGAAACAGACTTCTGCCTCCAGATCCTGGAACCATACTTCCTTGGAACTCCTCTGATCCCCAGGGCCCAGGCAGGAAAGAAATCTCTCTGGGGGATTCACCAGCCAAGTTTCTCAAGGCCTCACCAGGATATTCTTCCTGCCAAAATCTCTGGCTTTCAGAGCCCACTGTTAGGGATTCCAGTTTATCCAGGATTTTCCCAGTTTTAGCACTGCAAGCCCTTCATCCTAGTAAGTCTTTGAGTCCTAGATAATCTAGAATGTTTGGCCCTCCAACCAATTACAATATCAAATCTTTTATGCTTTTGATAAACAACCTGACCCCAGACCACCTCAGCATAAGATAAACTTTTTGACATCAAACTTCCCTATAATTTCCATCTCTGGCTGTTGGAACATGGACAGCATTTCTGCTCATCCTTAGCTCACTCCCCACAACTGGCAGATTGTTGGACCAGACTTTCAGACTCCACTTAACTTATCTTGGCTACCTGACCCTGCAGAATCCGTCTTTTATTCCTTATGTGGCACAGGTCCCTTTTAATCCTTCTGTCTACCTCCAAATAATAACATGCAGTTGATATCTTGAATGGGCTAAATCCATTTGGTCACAAGGAAATAATTGTGTCTATAACATGGCCTCAAATCTTCCCCAGATGAGGGGTGTGCAAATGTATTCTGTGAAGGGTCTCAGAGTATGTATGTCAGATGAGTAGGCTACACATTCTGTTCACAGAGTAAGTAGAACCCTGCTTTTATCAATGGTTGTTCATAAGCTGAAGGGTGAGAGACACCCTAAGATGAGCTTGGGTAATTATGGGACAAATCAGTAGGAAAGTGACTGCTATTTGTGTGGACTTCAAACCTCTCACATGACCTTCAATTTAGACTTCTCCCATTATACACATAATGGAATTCTAGGGTACATCCAGGAATCCATAAGATATTAGATAGATGAATGATGTCAATTTGGATCTAAATTTAGAAGGAAAGAGTTATGGTTTGTGGACACTATGTATAAGCTAAGGGTTAGCATGGTGTGCACATGACATCATGCCAGAATCACTTTCCACCTATGCTTTTGCACCATCTTTAACAGTGATCTATGAAATGCAGAATATGAACCACAGAGAAGCATAGCCCCATGATTTGATTTGAATTGTTGCATTTTAATGAGAGCACATATTTGGAATAATCCAGAGGTTAATATTGGTATTAGGTGTCCTAATGACATAAAATCAAGAGAATTTAGAAACAGAGTATCTGCCATGTGATCGCTGGACATTTATGGTTCCCCAGCTGCAAGAGAAGGAATGGTACTGGGAAGGAATCCTTTAAGGAAACACCACATTTGTATTCAAATAATTAGCATGTCAGTCTGTACTGTTAAATGACCTAATTTTCCCTGAGGGCTGGATGCACTTTCCTATATCTTTGAAGCTTGTGAAATTGTTCTAATTTTAAAACTTTTGTCTCTATGTAAGGATGAAATAATTACAATAGAAGCTCAAAGAACAACCCTCTGCTCACCCTGGCTCTGTTGCTGCCTCTGTGCTTGTTCCCTGTAGGCATTGTGATCCTTAGCCCCCAGGTCAGCTCTGCTCAAGGTAGGATACACCACAGCAGCCCCTGACTACCTCCTGTGACTAAGGCCCTATTACTTGCAGGGCAAGTAATTTGCAGTAAAGCTAAAGACTACACACAGGCCAGGGGTCAGACACTGGACATAGTCATAAGCAGTTCTTCCTTCTCCCTGAACCCCTGTTACATTCACAGTGTAAGCCACACCTGCTATGGCAGATGCCTCCTCTTGATCATTGAGCAATAATTATAGGAGGCATGTTATGCCTCCTGTAAGATTGTGGACTCAGTATTTTGTGGGTGTTGTGGCCTGCAGTACTCTGTTGGGTTCTGTGCTACCTAAAGAGGACCCCATTGACTGGGTATTGCTCTCCTCAGCCATCAGGAGCCTAACTGGGTATTTTCTATTGATGGTCCTTTAAAAGCTGGTCATTTGCCTCTCACATGGATTGTTTACCTGTCCAGTTACCTTCCCATTCTTTGACCACGGGTTCTGTCCCTGGAGTGGCCCCACTTGGCTATAACAGACAATTCTGGTGTTAAGTCACAGTCCTGTGCCACACTATACTCCTATGGTGACAGGCAATTCCTTGTGTCCAGATATCCTCCTCCTCATGTCTCTGCTATCAGTCTCTTGGTTTTCTCCTCCAGGAGCTTTTATCTTAAACCACAGAATCTGTTTGGTAAAGGGAAATTGGCTGTCAATCCATAGAGGGTGTGCGGTGATAGATACATTCTCTAACATTTTCCACTTATCCCTTGGGTGTGCCTAGTCAGTGTCACCAATTGCCGATCCTTTGGTGGCTTGTTCTCCTGGGTTACAGTCTCTATCTCCCTCACTTCCACTTCCTCAGAGCCTCTCCCCTAACCTCTGCTCCCAGTTCATGCACATTTCAGGCTCTGGTTTAGGGATTGGGGGAAACTGAGTCATTGGGTCATTAGAGGCTTTGTAGGAAGTCCCTCTGACACAGGATCAGGTAGCAAATCCAGTTTGCTTTGGTAAAAAGGCGATAAAAGGTCTGTCCTAGCCATTGATGGAGTTATGTGTCCACTCAGGCAAGATCCAGGCAGCGAGAAAAGGAAGGTGAGATGTAATGAGATATAGAAGCCAGAGGTGGAAGGTCAGGGGCCCTGTAGCATCCAGGCCCATAGCTTTGCCACCCAAGACCTGGCACTCTGCTTCCTTTCTGTGGGTTAGTTAAAAAGTTAATAAACTCCTGCTCTTGCCTTGGCTAGTTCACAGGCACACAACAGTGAGGAAAGCCACAATTCCAACAATCATGCCTCTTAAGCACTGCCGACTGCTAATCACTCCTCAGCTCTGCTCCTGGAGCTGGACTGGTGCACTGCCCACAACATGCAGGGCCCTCATTGATGCTACGGCTAACTGTCCTTCCTTGGGCTCCATGCCCAAGTCCTTCCTGCTGGTTTTAATGCCTTCTCCTTTTCCCTGTGGATCTCTCTCTGAGACTCCTAAGTAACCACAATAACTAGGAGATACTAAAAGGAATCCAGGTTTCAGTAAGCAAAGGTCCATGTACAGTGACAACTAATATTCCTATCTTTGGATTCAGACTTTATTTCTGTCTCCTCCTATTTCTCATGCTCCTCCTTCCTGTTGTTTATCAAGTACATTCTATGAAGATTATATGTACTTTGAGGCTCTCTCTATGGAGCTCAAGGAGATTGGTTTTGTCACTGAGGTCTCATTGCCACTTTACATTGGTCAGGATCATGTTGTCTTGGACTTTTTTTCTCCCTCTTTAGTCTTTATGCAGTTCTTATTCTATTAAATGACTGAATAAAATTTGAGTCTGAATTTCATTATTTTATAAATAGCCATCTATTCTGCCATTTGAATAGTGGTAAACAACAAAAACATGAAGTGATACATCATTAACATAAGGAGAGGCCCTCAAGATCATAAATCCCAACATTCTTAATTTTTGTACAGTAGGGATAAGACCAAAGAGGTTAAATGCTACTGAAGTACACAACCACATTGGTGATCACTGTGTGACCACAGCAGGTGTGACCAAAGCAGGTGTGATTTCTGCAGGACACATACTCACACAAGTTTTGTTTTTGCTTTTTTTTTTTACACAAATAGTTTATTGTCAGGTTGGTTTCCATATAACACCCAGTTCTCATCCCCACAAGTGTCCCCCTCCATGCCCATCTTCCCCTTCCCCCCCACACCCATCAGTCCTTAGTTTGTTCTCAGCATTCAAGAGTCTCTCATGGTTTGCCTCCCTCCCTTTCCCCCACCATTTCCCCCCTTCTTCTCCCCCATGGTCCTTCGTTAAGTTCTTCCTAATCCTCCTATACGTGCAAACATATGATATTTGTCCTTCTCTGCCTGACTTATTTTGCTCAGCATTACACCCTCAAGGTCCATCCATGTTGCTACATATGGCCAGGTTTCATTATTTCTCATTAACATGTAGTATTCCATTGAATAGATAAGCCACATCTTCTTGATCCATTCGTCCGTTGATGGACACTTAGGCTCTTTCTGTGTTTTGGCTATTGTTGAGAGTGCTGCTATGAACATTGGGGTACATGTACTCCTATGCATCAGCATTTCTGTATCCCTTGGGTTAATTCCTAGCAGTGCTATTGCTGAGTCATAGGGGGGTTCTATTTCTAATTTTTTGAGGAACCTCCACACTGTTTTCCAGAGGGGCTGTACCAGTTTACATTCCCACCAACAGTGTAGGAGGGTACCCGTTTCTCCACATCCTCGCCAGCATCTAGAGTCCTCTGGTTTGCTCATTTTAGCCGCTCTGACTGGCGTGAGGTGGTATCTCAGTGTGGTTTTGATTTGTATTTCCCTGATGAGGAGGGAAGCTGAGCATCGTTTCATGTGTCTGTTGGCCATCTGGATGTCCTCTTTGGAGAAGTGTCTGTTCATATCTTCTGCCCATTTCTTCACTGGGTTGTTTGCTTATCGTGTGTGGAGTTTGGTGAGTTCCTTATAGATTCTGGATATCAACCCTTTATCTGATATGTCATTTGCAACTATCTTTTCCCATTCCATTGGTTGCCTATTAGTTTTATGGGTTGTTTCCTTTGCTGTGCAGAAGCTTTTAATCTAGATGAGGTCCCAATCATTTATTTTTGCTCTTGATTCCCTTGTTTTTGGGGATGTGTCAAGTAAGAATTTGCTGCGGTGGAGGTCAAGGAGGTTGTTTCCTGCTTTCTCCTCTAGGGTTTTGATGCTTTCCTGTCTCACGTTCAGGTCCTTTATCCATTTTGAGTTTATTTTGGTGTATGGTGTGAGAAATTGATCTAGTTTCAGTCTTCTCCATGTTGCTGTCCAGTTCTCCCAACACCATCTGTTAAAGACGCTGTTTTTTTCCCATCGGATGTTCTTTCCTGCTTTGTCAAAGGTTAGTTGGCTGTATACCTTTGGGTCCAGCTCTGAGTTCTCAATTCTGTTCCATTGGTCAATGTGTCTGTTTTTGTGCCAATACCATACTGTCTTGATGATGACAGCTTTGTAGTAGAAGCTAAAGGCTGGGATGGTGATACCTCCATTTTTAGTTTTCTTCTTCAATATTATTTTGGCTATTTGGGGTCTTTTGTGGTTCCATACAAATTTTAGGATAGTTTGTTCTAGTTTTGAGAAGTATGCTGGTGTAAATTTGATTGGAATTGCATTGAATGTGTAGATTGCTTTGGGTAGTAATGACATTTTAACTATACTTATTCTTCCAATCCATGAGCATGGAATATTTTTCCATTTCTTTGTGTCTTCTTCAATTTCTTTCATAAGTTTTCTATAGTTTCCATCATGCAGATCTCTTGTATACTTGGTTAGGATTATTCTTAGGTATTTTATGTTTTTTTTGCAATTGTGAATGGGATCAGCTTCTTGACTTCTCTTTCTGTTGCTTCATTATTGGGGTATAAAAATGCAACCGATTTCTGTACGTTGATTTTGTACCCTGCAACTTGGCTGAATTCTTGGATCAGTTCTAGTAGGCTTCTGGTGGAGTCTGTCGGGTTTTCTATGTAGAGTATCATGTCGTCTGCGAAAAGTGAAAGTTTGACTTCTTCTTTGCCAATTCTGATGCCTTTGATTTCCTTTTGTTGTCTGATGGCTGATGCTAGGACTTCCAGCACTATGTTAAACAGCAGTGGTGAGAGTGGACATCCCTGTCGTGTTCTGATCTCAGGGGGAAAGCTCTGAGTTTTTCCCCGTTGAGGATGATGTTAGCTGAAGGCTTCTCATAGATGGCTTTTGTGATGTTTAAGTAGGTTCCTTCTATCCCGACTTTTTCTAGAGTCTTTATTAAGAAGGATGCTGTATTCTGTCAAATGCTTTTTCTGCATCTATTGACAGGATCATATGGTTTTTATCTTTTCTTTTATTGATATGATGCATCACATTGATTGTTTTGCGAATGTTGAACCAGCCCTGTAACCCAGGAATGAATCCCACTTGATCTTGGTGGATGAGTCTTTTGATATGCTGCTGGATTCGATTTGCAAGGATCTTGTTGAGAATTTTTGCATCCGTATTCATCAAGGATATTGGCCTGTAGTTCTCTTTTTTTGCTGGATCTCTGTCTGACTTGGGAATCAGAGTGATGCTGGCTTCGTAAAATGAGTCCGGGAGTTTTCCTTCGATGTCTATTTTTTGGAATAGCTTGAGAAGAATTGGTAATAATTCTGTTTTAAACATCTGGTATAATTCCCCAGGAAAGCCATCAGGTCCAGGACTCTTATTTGTTGGGAGATTTTTGATCACTGATTCGATTTCTTCACTAGTTATGGGTCTGTTCAGATTTCCTATCTCTTCCCGTGTGAATTTTGGTAGTGAGTGTGTATTTAGGAATTTGTCCATTTCTTCTAAGTTGTCCAATTTGTTGGCATATAATTTTTCATAGTATTCCCTGATAATTGCTTGTATTTCTGAGGGGTTGGTTGTAATAAGTCCATTTTCATTCATTATTTTGTCTATTTGGGTGCTCTCTCTTTTCTTTTGGATAAGTCTGGCTAGAGGTTTGTCAATTTTGTTTACCTTTTCAAAAAACCAACTCTTGGTTTCATTGATCTGTTCAATTGTTTCTTTGGTCTCTATGTTGTTTATTTTTGCTCTGATTTTTACTATTTCTCTTCTTCTGCTGGGTTTGAGGCTTTCTTGTTGCTCTGCCTCTAGTTCCTTTAGGTGAGCTGTTAGATTTTGGACTTGTGCTTTTTCTAATTTCTTGAAATATGCCTGGAGTGCAATGTACTTTCCTCTTAGGACTGCCTTTGCTGCATCCCATATATTTTGGATTGTTTTCATTTTCATTTGTTTCCATATATTTTTAAATTTCCTCTCTAATTGACTCATTGGCCCATCGTTCTTTAGTAGGGTATTCGGTAACCTCCATGTTTTTGGAGGTTTTCCAGACTTCTTCCTGTGATTGATTTCAAGTTTCAAAGCATTATGACCTGAGTGGGTGCATGGTATGATCTCAACTCTTTTATATTTATTGAGGGCTGCTTTTTATCCCAGTATGTGATCTATCTTGGAGAATGTGCCATGTGCACTTGAGAAGAAAGTAAATTCCCTGGGCTCAGGATGCAGAGTTCTAAATATATCTGTCAAATCCATCTGGTCCAAAGTGTCTATCAGGTCCATTATTTCTTTAGTGATCTTTCTGTCTGGTTGACCTATCCATTGCTGTAAGCAGAATATTAAATTCCCTTGCTATTAGCACATTCTTATTTATAAGCTTGTTTCTGTTTGTGATTAATTGCTTTAAATATTTAGGTGCTCCCATATTCAGTGCATAGACATTTATGATAGTTAGTTCTTCCTGATGGATAGACCCTATAATTATTATGATGTGCCCTTCTTCATCTCTTGTTATTGTCTTTAATTTAAAGTCCAGTTTGTCTGATATAATTACAGCTACTCCAGCTCTCTTTTGATTTCCAGTAACATGATATATATTTCTCCATCCCCTTACTTTTAATCTGAAGGTATCTTCCAGTCTAAGATGAGTTTCTTGTAGACAGCATATAGATGGATTTTGTTTTTTATCCATTCTGCTACCCTATGTCTTTTGATTGGAGCATTCAGCCCATTTACATTCAGTGATACTATTGAAATATGTGGGTTTAGAGTCTTTGTGTCCTTTGTAGGGTTCATGTTTGTGGTGGTGTCTCTGGTATCTTTGTTCCTTGCAACATTTCCTTCAGAGCATCCCCCTGAGGATTTCTTGTAGGGCTGGCTTAGTGGTGACAAATTCTTTCAATTTTTGTTTATTTGGAAAGATTTTTATCTCCCTTTCCATTTTGAATGACAGGCTTGTTGGATAGAGGATTCTTGGCTGCATATTTTTCCTGTTCATCCCATTGAAGATCTCCTTCCATTCCTTTCTGGCTTACCACGTTTCAGTAGATAGGTCTTATAGTCTTCCCTTTGTATGTTATGGCCCTTTTCTCTCTAGCTGCTTTCCAAATTCTCTCTTTGTCCTTATATTTTGCCATTTTTACTATGATATGCCGTGCTGAGGATCGATTCAAATTACGTTTGAGGGGAGTCCTCTGAGCCTCTTGTATTTCAACGTTTACTTCCTTCCCCAGGTTGGGGAAGTTCTCTGCTATAATTTGTTCCAGGACTCCTTCAGCACCTTTCCTTCTCTCTTCCTCTTATGGGATTCTTATGATATGGATATTGTTGTGTTCGACCGTATCGCTGAGTTCTCGAACTCTTCTTTCATGTTCTTGGATCCGTTTGTCTCTTTTTTTCTCAGTTTCCTCTTTTTCTATAATGGTGTCTTCTAAATCACTTATTCTCCTTTCTGTCTCTTCAATCAGTGCATTGGAGGCCTCTAATTTATTCTGTATTTCATTTATCGCAGTTTTTAATTCATCATGCCTATTTGTATTCTCCATGTTTTCTGTAGCCATAGTTTCTTTGATGTCCCCTATGCTTTTTTCAAGCCCAGCTATTAATTTTATGATTATTATTATAAAATCTTGTTCAGTTATGCTGCTTATATCTGTTTTGAGCAGTTCATTAGCTGAGAGTTCTTCTTAGAATTTCTTTGGAAGAGAGCTCTTTCGTTTCATCATTTTAATAAGCTTTCTGGCTTTTGTTGCTTTTTTATTTTATTTTTTATTTATTTCTAGGAGAGAGAGACAGCATGAGCAGGAGAGGGTCAGAGAGAGAGGGAGACACAGACTTTGAAACAGGCTCCAAGCTCTGAGCTGACAGTCAGCACAGAGCCTGACGCGGGGCTCGAACCCATGAACCGCGAGATCATGACCTTAGCGAAAGTCGGATGCTTAACCGACTAAGCCACCCAGGCGCCCCTGGCTTTTGTTGGTTTTAAAGACTTGTTATGCTCTCTGCACCTGTGAGCGCTGCTGTATCCAAGAAGGCTCTTTGACTGTCCAGGGCCTATCCTTTCAGAGAGTTCTTTTTTTTTTTTTTTTTTTTTTTGAATGGCATCTCTTGGTCTCTCTTGTTGAGACCTTGGTTATTGTATTATCCTACTCGTAGTGATATTTGGGACTCTCCACCATGTGTACTTTGGCTTGTTTCTTGTGGTAGCCATTAGAAGGCTTTCTCAGTGGATTCTGCTTCCTTTTTCTCCTAATCTCTTGGGTTCTGAACGGTTTCCTATGGCTTCAGATCTCTTCTTTGCGAGATATGGGGGCGAGTGCAATGTACGGAGCTCCCTACTTCTCTGCCATCTTACCCCCTGCTATCACACAAGTTTTTAAAACTAGAAGATTCCTCTCTCTGGTGGTTATTTCATAACCATTATTGTAAGAAAAAGTGCCATAAACTGATAACTACAAAGGATAATTATCATTACATTTCTTATGGTTTCCCTAAAGTGGTCCTCCCTGCTCTGACAGGAGATTTGGTTCAAAGTAGGATGATGCTTACATACCATTGATGATGCTGGTCAATGAGGGAAGGGCCAAATGCACTTGAAACTGGGTCAGAAACAACACCTTTAGAAAAAGATGCAGTCGTTTCCCCCCATTTGTGTTATGCTTTTGTGCGAACCTTTTACTGAAGGTATGGAAACAATAGTACTCTTTCGATCTCTTTCTGGATACCTTTTTCCTTCTTTCATGAACTTACATCAACCAGTGTCTCCTCTAATTTGAGTGCTGTGACATCATTTTAGGTGAAGAAAACATGAAAGCAATGTGTGGTTTTATAGTTAGATGACTTCTTCAGGGACAATATCTTGTTCCAAGAAAATGTGCTAAATTAATTCTCTTAGGTAGTTTTCAGGGCATATTTTCCCATGAGCTAAGAAATTATTTGGAGGACAGAAGTAGCATGCAGGCCATTGCCAGAATATTTTCATAAAAATTAACCAATTCTCTCAGTCAAATAAGCTCCCCCTGAGCCATTTGTATTGTTGTGGGCTAGGCAGATGCCAGAGGAGCCCTCAGATGGCAGCACACTTCTCAATATCCATCCAAGGACCCGCCCATACTGTCCAGATCCATTACAATTCCCCGACTTGATGTGTCCCACAGTCAGCATTGTAGTAGGGGTTGCCAATACTCTAACATACAGCTCAGGTCCCCCAACTGGAGGTCATCTATAAGCAGTTCCCTATAGACCAAGGACCCCCTCCATCTTTCTACCTGAAAATGTTCCCAGGCCTCAGGAAAGAGTTTGATTCATAAGGGAAGCCAGCTAGTATTCTGTGAGTTAATGGCATTGGAAGCAGCCTTCAAACAGCAATGGACGGGAGCTGCTGGACACCTCTACTCTTCAATCTTCATGAGGGCAAGTAAGATGTATGCTGTACACAGACCTTCGGGAGGTCTGCAGTGAAACTGGACTCCAGAGGCCATAGTGATAACTCATTCATGAATGCACTCTACACTAGCCACCTTCCTTCACAGGCCTATCCCTTCACTCTTCTAATGATCTTTTCTGGAGTCACTTCTCAAATAAACTACTCACACCCAAAATTTTGTCTAAGAGCTTGCTTTTGGGGAAACCCAAATTAAAACAAATGTGAGAGAAATTCTCTTGTTATAATGTTGACCTTAAGGTGAACAGGTGTAACTACTGGGTCTTCTCTGATTCTCAGAGCTAAAGTTTGGTCAGAAACAATGAGAGTTTTAATGTAGTCTAGATTTTCTAAAATTTGAATGCACACCTGAAGACTTTGTGAAAACACAGACTTTACTTCAGCAGGACCTAAGTGGAATTAATATTCTGCATTTCTAACAGGCCTCTAGGTGATGCCAATGTTACCACCCCATTGACTACATGATAAACCTGAGGAAGCAAGAGGACCTGAAAGGCCAAGCTTTTATTCAGATTGACATGTAACTTTAATAGCATCTGACATCAGCATCTTTAAAAAATTGGAAAATTTCCTCTGGTGTTTGAGGATCTTGTTTACATTCTCTCCTTTTTGGTTCCCTATATTTCCTGTAAACTGCAAGTTGGTATAAAGGTTTGATTAGATTCCATCTGAATGTTTTTGACAAGAATACTTCATGGGTGACATTATTTTATTCTGCATTTTTTTTTCATTGTTCATGTCAAGTTTTATCAGCAGGTTCACTGGTTAACAATCAGATCTCTCCATTGTAAAATTAGATTTTCCCTTGAAATTGACAAGCAATCTGTGGAGTTTCCCAATGACCCATAATTTAATAGTATTACTTAATGTCCAATGGTTATCCTTGCCTGAATTAATTACATCACTGAGAGTTGCAGAAAGACCATTTTCTAATTCTGTCCTTTAGTTGGTGTCTTTCTGGGAAGAAAAATTGCTCTGTCAACTAAGAATGACTAAATTCTTTCTAAACAGGCAGAGTAAATGCCTAATTCCTTCCTTTTATCATCAATTTTTAGAATAAGCAATTGGTCAGTCTCCTTTAATGAGGACAAAGCAGTATCTCTCTCCTCCTCCATCTCTCTCCCTCCCTTGTCTTTTTCTCTGTCTCTCTCCCTCACTCCTTTCCCGCTCCTATCACTAAGGGCACATACATTTTTATCTAATGTTTTGAAATCAGTTACAATAGTTCTTCTTGATGTTTAAATTGTCACAAATATGTCTGGTAGGAGCCTTTTCAGACTGGTGCCTTTTGGCATGCTCCATTTGTCTTTTGGTCATCCTTTCACATTGTGACATAAAAGGACACCTCAGGTTCCTCTTGTATCCTCTCATCCTCAGATTTGGAATCAGAGATATCTCAGGGTTCCCTGAGACATCACGATCTGGGCATTGAGGTGGTTACTACCAAGAGTGACATTGCTTTTAGGTCATTTTAATTTTTCTAATGAAAATTATTTAATTATTATATTTAATTTCCTGAACACTTATAGTCGTATAAAGTTTCTCTTCTACCTTAAAGCATGATTAATAACATTAGCCTATTTGTGTATGTATGTATGTATGTATGTGTGTATATATATATATATAGTTTATATATATATATAGTTTTATATATTTATATAGTTTATATATTTATATAGTTTATATATATATATATATATATATATATAGTTTTAACATTTCTATATCAGCATTGCTACCAATTAAAAATAGTGAAGATAACTTTTTTGCAGTTCATGTCATTCAAATTTGTTCTCCAAAGATACATAGTCTTCAATTATAGATAACTATATAACCATTATAAATAGCATCCCATTTATAATGTTTCACACCTGGTTTTCTTTCTCCCATACCTCCCTCATTCCTTTTCTCCTTCCCTCCTTCCTTTCTTTATTCCCTTTACAGTAAATCACAGAGATTACTCTTTGTTTTACATGCTGCATATGGAAGCTGTTCGCCATCACCTTTTGTTTTTTTAACAGCTTTAGAGAGATCCAGTATGTGGCTATACTATATCTTATTCAGGCAATCCTCTATGGATGTTCCTTTGGATTGTTTTATATCTTTTTTTAAATCTTTTATTTATTTATTTTGAGAGATAAAGATAAAGCACAAGAGGAGGTGGGACAGAGAGAGAGAGAGGAGAGAGGGAGAATCCCAAGCAGACTCTGCACCATCAGCTTGGAGCCCTTACACAGGGCTCGTATACACTAACCACGAAATCATGACCTGCACCAATGTTGGATGCTTACCCCACAGAGCCTCTGTTTTCTATTTTTTGATGCAATAAATCACACAATGAATATAGGGGAACATCCACTGTTTCATATTTGCGAACATGTATTTTCAGACTGGAATCCTTAAAATGAGATATCAAAGTCAAAAGTAATTCAGAAGTAGTGCCGTTAGATATTGTCAAGTTCTCCTCCATAGAAATTTTGTCATTTTGCCTTTTTCACACAAGTCACTGCAAGATTTGTCATAAGTTTTCTTGTAATGTGATGAGTAAAAATTAGCACCCAATGCTGTTAATTTCTATTTACAAACATCATGTTTAGAATGTTGTCATTGATATCCATAACTGATATTCATTTGCATTTTCCTGTTGTGTACAAAATTATATTTGCTTTGTTTATGTTCCAAAACAATTCAAGTAGAATAGAATTACATTGTCTTTGAAATTTTAGTAGATCCTTTATTAATCATTGAGCTGAAGCTTTGTCAGTGTGTTCTCCATTGTGTGTGTGTGTGTGTGTGTGTGTGTGTGTGTGCATGCACACAGCATTGGGTCTCTTCAGACTCATATAACCATTGTAATAGTTTAGGAAATAATAGATTCTTACTATGAAATTACTTATTTCATCTAGGTTTTCAAATTGTATTACATAGTCTTGTGTGAAATAATATCATTTGATTTAATTGTTTTTCTTTCTTTTAATAGTAATTTTCCCATTATTATTTCTTATTTTGTGTAGTTTTGTTTTCTCCAGTTTAGGTAGTTTTTGTTTTGCTTTGTTTTTGTTTTCCACAGAGACAGAATCTTAATTTACAAATTATTTTTTCTATTTTCAAATTCAGTAAATTCTTTTAATATCTTTGCTGAGAATTTTACTTCATTTGGTATGAATATTCTGCTTTCCTTTGCATGAGGTATCATTTTCCATCCTCTTACTTTTAATTTGCATATATATATATATATACACACATACATACACATAGCTACATATATATAATATATATGATCCTTATATCAAGTTGAGAATATTCCTCTAATCTTAAATTTTTAATGTTTCTATTTATTTTGAGAGAGAGAGAGAGAGAAGAGAGAGAGAGAATGAGTTGTGCAGGGGCAGAGAGAGAAGGAAACACAGAATCCAAAGCAGTCTCCAAGCTCTGAGCTGTTAGCACAGAACCTGACATGGGGCTTGAACCCACGAACTGTTAGATAATGACTTGAACTAAAGTCGGACGCTTAATTAACTGAGCCCAGGGGGCCCAGGATGTTCTCCTATTCTTAATATTTTATGAGTATTTTTTATCATAGGTGGACTTCAAATTCTTTTCTGCATTTATTGATGATTCTGTGAGATTTATTCTTTAGTCTCTCAGTATACTGAATTACATACAGATCTCCTATATCTTTGATTAGGTTTATTCCTAGGAATTTTATGGTGTTTTGTGCAATTGTGAATGGGATCACTTTCTTGATTTATCTTTCTGTTCCTTCATTATTGGTGTATAAAAATGCAACCGATTTCCGTACATTGATTTTCTACCCTGCAACTTTGCTGAATTCATGGATCAGATCTAGTAGGCTTCTGTTGGAGTTTGTCGGGTTTTCTATGTAGAGCATCATTTCGTCTGTAAAAAGTGAAACTTTGACTTCTTCTTTTCCAATTCTGATGCCTTTTGTTTCCTTTTGTTGTCTGAATGTGAATTTGGGTAGTAGGTGTGTGTTTAGGAATTTGTCCATTTCTTCTAAGTTGTCCAGTTTGTTGGCATATAATTTTTCATAGTATTCCCTGACAATTGCTTGTATTTCCGGGGGAATGGTCGTAATAAATCCATTTTCATTCATGATTTCATCTATTTGGGTGCTCTCTCTTCTTTTTGAGAATCCTGGCTAGAGATTTATTCCTTTTGTTTATTTTTTCAAAAAGCCAACTCTTGGTTTCATTGGTCTGTTCAACTGTTTTTTTTTTATTCTATATTGTTTATTTCTGCCCCCATTTTTATTATTTCCCTTCTCCTACTGTGTTTGGGATGCTCTTCTTGCTCTCCCTCTAGTTCTTTAAGGTGTGCTCTTAGATTTTTTTACTTGTGCTTTTTCTAATTTCTTGAAATAGGCCTGTAGTGCAATGTACTTTCCTCTCAGAACTGCCTTTGCTGCAACCCATAGAGTCTGAATTGTACTTTCATTTTCATTTGTTTCCATATATTTTAAAATTTCTTCTCTAATTGCCTGATTGGCCTATTCATTCTTTAGTAGGGTGTTTGTTAACCTCCATGTTTTTGGAGGTTTTCCAGATTTCTTCCTGTGATTGATTTCAAGTTTCATAGCATTGTGATCTGAATGTGTGCATGGTATAATCTCAATTCTTGTATATTTATTGTGGTCTGCTTTATGTCCCAGTATGTGGTCTATCTTGGATCATGTGCCATGTACACTTGAGAAGAAAGTGAATTCCATGGCCTAAGGATGTAGAATTCTAAATATATCTGTCAAATCCATCTGGTCCAAAGTGTCATTCAAGTCCATTGTTTCTTTTGTGATTTTCTGTCTAGTTGAACTATCCATTGCTGTAAATGGAGTATTAAAGTCCCCTGCTATTAGCACATTCTTACCCATAAGATTGTTTCTGTTTGTGATTGTTTTATATATTTGGGTGCTTCCCTATTCAGTGCGTAGACATTTATAATTGTTAGCTCTTCATGATGGATAGACCCTGTAGTTATTATAAAATGCCCTTCTTCATCCCTTGTTACTGTCTTTACTTTAAAGTCCATTTAAAAAAAAATTAAAAAAAAAAAAGAGGGCCACCTGAGTGGCTTAGTCGGTTAAGCGTCCAACTTTCGCTTAGGTCATGATCTCACGGTTCGTGGGTTCAAGCCCCGCGTCGGGCTCTGTGCTGACTGCCAGCTCAGAGCCTGGGGCCTGTTTCAGAGTCTGTGACTCCCTCTCTCTGGCCTCCCTGCTGCTCTCTCTCTCTCTCTCTCTCTCTCTCCTAGAAATAAATAAAACATTTAAAAAAAATTTAAGTCCATTTTGTCTGATATAAGTAAAACTACTCCAGATTTCTTTTGACTTCCAGTAGCAAGATATAGTTTTCTCCATCTCCTTCCTTTCAATCTGAAGGTATCCCCAAGTGTACAATGAGTTTCTTGTAGACAGCAAATAGACAGAATTTGTTTTTTTTAATCCATTCTGCTACCCTATGTCTTTTGATTGGAGCATTCAGCCCATTTACATTGAGTGCTATTATTGAAAAATATGGATTTTGAGTCATTGTGTTCTTTGCAGGATTCATGCTTGTGGTGGTGTCTCTGGTACCTTGCGTTCCTTGGTACATTTCCCTAATAGGTTCCCCCTCAGGATTTCTTGTAGTGGTGACGAATTCTTTCAATTTTTGTTTATTTGGGAAGACTTTTTATCTGTCCTTCTATTCTGAATGACAGTGTTGCTGGATAGAGGATTCTTGGCTGCATATTCTTTTCTGTTCATCACATTGAAGATTTCCTGCCATTCCTTTCTGGCCTGTCAAGTTTCCGTAGATAGGTCTGTCACCACTCTGATAGGTTTCCCTTTGTATGTTGGGGCCTTTTTTCTCTAGCTGCTTTCAGAATTCTCTCTTTGTCCTTATATTTTCCAGTTTCACTATGATATGTCATGCAGAAGATCGATTGGAGTTACATCTGAGGGGAGTTCTCTGTCCCTCTTGGATTTCAATGTCTGTTTCCTTCCCCAGATTGGGGAAGTTTTCTGCTATAATATGTTCAAGGACTCCTTCAGCACCTTTCCTCTCTCTTTGGAATTCCTACAATAGGTATAATATTCCGTTTGATTGTACCACTCAGCATTCAAACTCTCCTTTTGTGTTTATGGATCAGTTTATCTTTTTTTTCTCGGCTTTCTCTTTTTCTATCATTGCATCCTCTAATTCACATATTCTCCTCTCTGTCTCTTCAATCCATGCAATGGATGCCTCCATTTAATTATGCAACTCATTTATAGCATTTTTTAATTCATCACAACTATTTTTAAGCTCCAGTCTTTGTAGCAATATTTCTTTGATGTCTTAATGCCTTTATCATGCCCAGTGATTAATTTTATGAGTATTGTTGTAAATTATTGTTCAGTTATGTTCCTTATATCTGTTTTTGAGCAGTTCTTTAGCTGTCATTTCTTCTTGGAATTTCTTTAGAGGACAGTTCTTCTGTTTCGTCATTTTGGCTAGCTTTCTGTCTCTTGTTAGTTTTAAAAGCATTTTATGCACTCTGCACCTGTGAGTACTGCTGTATTAAAGAAGGCTCTTTGACTGTCTGGGGTTTGTCCATTCAGGAATTGTTCTTTGAATGGTGTCTCTTTGTCTCTCTTGTTGAGGCCTTGTTTATTTTATTTCCCTACTCATAGTGGTATTTGGGAGTCTCCACTATGTGGACTTTGGCTTGCTTCTTTAGGCAGCCCTGGAAAAAGAAACAGACAGACAAACACACAGGGGACAAAGGCACACAAACGCATAAATAAATCCAACAAACAAGCAAACTGAAAGGGAAAAAGAAAAAGAAAAAGAAAGATGGAAAAAAAAGAGGTGAAACAAATAATAAAAATAAATGATAAAAATAGGAAAGAAGAAAAGAAAAGAAAAGAAAAAAAGCAAGAAAACCCAAAATACAAAGGACAGTCTAAAATCATAAGACAGAATTCCCAGCTACAAATAAAGAGCAGGTGTATGCAGTGCTGATGGAAGAGCATATAGGATGAGAGAATTGACAGGGCAGGGGAAATGGGAAATTGGACAATGACCAGGCATAGAGACTAGGAGGCTTAATCCAGAGAGCGAAAGAGGAGAATATGGTAAGAGGCGAGGAGAAAGAAATGAAGATAGTGTCACTCATATAAACTATATAGTCTGATTACTCCAAAGAGAGATAGAATGATAGTGGTGAAGGTGTAGAATATACATCTAGAGAATGGATTAAATGTGACTGTTTAAGCAAACCAATGACCAAATTTCCCAGTCCAGTGAGGGGAGGGATAAAAATGAGACATGGGAAAATATATCTGAACAGAAAGAATTGATCTGCAGTTAATCACGGTAGTACATCCATGTTGGTCTTGCCCGGGGCTCTGGTAACAAAAAAAGCATGTCTGTAGCGGGGATGGGTGTGGTTTGGTGTAGGCAGGTCTTATCCTCCACTGTGTCCTGCAGGCCACTCCCTGAGGTCCTGCATTGGTGGTTGTGGGGAGAAAATGGTGGCACCCCATTCTCTTCTCAAACCAAGTGCTACAAATCACTCTTTTGGGTCAGATCTCCCTGTGCTTCCGGCATAGCAAAGGTAGCCGTGTTCTATGTCCCAAACCATGCCCCATCTCCAGATCTTAGTCTGTTCGCTTTATTGATACCGCCTGAAATATAAACCCACAGGCCCAGTCCTTCCGAGCAGTTTCAAGCCTGCCGCTTCCCCACTGGGGATAGAGCCAAGCCAGGAGAGTGGCAGAATGGTTTTAGGGCATGTCGTCACTTCCCCTCCAGATTGAGCTGGAGAACAGAGGAGCAATTTCTACTGGCACCACCTGGGACTGGGTCACCCAGCTCAAAGGTAGCACCACAGCTGGAACCAGATCACTCTCTGTCCTGAGCCAAGGTTTTTCTCTTCTCCAGGGAAAGATTCTTGAGCAGTTTCAGCTGCTTTCTTTTCCCTTTGACTCACTGTGTCTTCCCACAAAGGGGGCTCCCTCCCTTTCCTCCGTGTCTCGGGTCCGGTCCGGTTTTATCTTCCCCAGTTCGTACTCACGTACCTATAAGGTTGTTTTCTCAGCGGAGTCTGTCTCCATTTCCTCCCAAACTCCTGTGGTTCTGTAAGGGTTCCTATGGCTTCAGGCCTTCTCCATTTGAGAGATGGGGTAAAGGAATCTACAGAGCTCCCTACTTCTCCTCCATCTTCCCCCTTCTCTCTAAATTGGTATATTTAGATAATTTACATTTAATATAATTTTTGGCATGTTAGAGCTTAAGGCTGACATTTTACTTTTATTTTTCTCTCTAATTTTGTTTCTACTTTTTATTCCTCATTTCTGTTATTTGAATATATTTTGAAATCCCATTTTTATTTATTTAAAGTGCTTTTCAGTGTAGCTGTTTGCATAGCTTTACTTAGTGGTTGTAGTTAGTGTAATATTATGTGCGTGGAATTTATCATTTCTATAGGTATTATCATTTTACCTGTTCCGGTAAAGACAATCATCCTTTATATCTCTTTACCCTGCCTAATTTAAATAGAATTGTTTTAAATATTTGTATATATCAGAATCATATTAGAGGATATTATAATTTCTATGGAAATTATAAAACCTTAGGATTTTCCATGAATGTATTACAGGATGAAGCCTATTTATAAGAAACTCTTCGGTGTATCCTTGCTGGATTTTCATTTCCAGTTTTTCACTTATCCAAGCCTGGACTGTTTTTCTGCCGTTTCCATTTTATGTCAACACTTCTGCCCTCCTTTGACCACTCCTGAAGCAGACCCTGCAAAACTGATTTAACATCCTCAGTAGTTATAAAACCTTCATGTATCATCCCTCTGAGAAAGATAGATGTTCTCACAACCAAGTACTGGCACCTCTCACTCCTTGCAGGGTGAAGACCCAAGGCAGAGAGGGAAAAAAAAAAGGAAGGGGGTAATCTCTGGGGGAGTCCCACACTGGGTGTGTCAGCTTGATCCTGAAGAAGACACCTCAAATGTAAGCTAGACTTCAGAGTTGTCTCCATCCCAAAACAACAATCTGGGCTTTCACAGTTTCACCCTTGTCAGTCATTGTTCACATCTTCTTAGTGTGAGGGGGAATGCAAGTTCCCAGGTACATCTGGTGTCTGCTGACTCTAGTAGCCTGAGGGTTTTTTGTTTTGTTTTGTTTTGTTTTTTTTGAGGAGAGTCACAGGTATTGGCTTTGGAAGTGAAAGTATGCTGAAAGGTAGGGGTAAAAAAGTGGTAAAAATATCTGAGGGAGTCAGGGTGAAGAGATGTCACTATCTGCTACAGAAAATCTACTTTTCAGTATGTATGCCCTCAGAGCTCCAGTTCCTATGGGTTGTGCAATAGGATATATTACAGATCACATATACTTATAAATATATATATGTATTATACATCATATGTATCATGTATACTTATAAATACACATATATAAGCATTGTGTATATTGCATATATCATGTATACTTACATATTTAAGTATCCTATATATATCTAATAAAAATGGGGTACAATGTATATATACATATACATAAATATACAAATTTATATGACTATACAATAATACATGTGTTTGATTACCTTGTATTTAACTATCCTATATATATCTCATAAAAGTAGGGAGCAATATATATTTTTACCTAGTATTCTGCCAGAGCCACTGCTGTGCTGATCACACACATTAGCTAATGTTTCTCTAATGATCTACAGCTTCACATGGTCACTTTTCTCTCAAGAATGGGACTAAAAGTCCATGGAGGACCTGAGAGTATGAGGTGGAACTGGGGGGCAGGGAAGAAAGGCAGAGCACAGCAGAATGAAGGACGTCAGATCTGGGAAACAGGCAGAGTGACTGATGCAAGAAAACCCCCTCACCTCCAAGCAAAGTGTCTTTGGAGTGAAGCTTGACTCTTACCCCCCTGATAACAGCAATACAATTCTGTGATTGTCTGAGGTCATTACCAGGGAGGCAAATCCAATTTACAGTGAGGAGAATCAGGACAAAGTCAATTTAGAAATTTTGGCTGCTCACAAGACAGGGGCAAGATGGTGGATGGCCAAGGGAGTAGGAAGTGGGCACAGAGACTGGAGATGTCAAAATCCTGGGAAGCTTGGCAGAGGAGGGGAGCAACTACAGGGGAGCTGCTACTGGGCCATTAGACCCCAAGGTTCTCCCTATAGTGGAGCCCTTGGCGCAAATCATGAGTCTTCTCAAGTCCTACTCCATGCATGTGTCCTCCTGATAAACCTCTCAGTCTAGGATCCCACTTGTCCTTGACAGGGCTGGGGAAGCTGTAGTTACTAAGTGATCAATGTAGAGGGAGGCAGGGAAGAATGAAAGCATGCACAGACATCCTATTCTGGGAGCAGTTACCTTTCCCCAACCAGGCTGATTCTTTGTGTATTGTACTCCAGACCTCCTACAAACCCTGTTTCCTCCAATCTCCCTCCTCTTGGGACCCTCTACATTTTGGAACTGCTGTCCTCCAGCAGTACGTTATGTTTCATCCCTGTTTCTGGGAACACACTATCCCTAAAGTCCACTAAGGAAGGTACATCTGAACCTTTAACATCAAGAGGACTTGCCCTTGATTTTTCCCTTGCTCTGATATCAAGACCCTGCCCTGGAAAAAAAATGGAATTTTGGCTAGCTGCATTTTGGCTATGTCTTTCCCAGCTTGGACTCCATGTCCAGTTATCAGATTTCCACCAGGTGCATGACTTCCTTTCCAATTCATTGTTGCCTTGAGGCAAAATCCAGCAGGAACTAGATTCATGCCCTCATACCTCACCCCCACCCCTTCTCCTCCATTTTCTGCTTCAGTCCCAAGGGCTTGCTTACTCTGGTCACTGGAATCCCTCCCCTTAACCATCTCACATTACATTGGAGACTGGTGCTGATGAGTAAGAGGGTATGTGGAACAGGACACCATATTATGCCACCTACTAACATGAAAAGTGGGTTTTTAAATTTTTAAAATTTTCTTAGAGTTGTTTATAAATTGCATTGGTGTTTTAACCAACTCAATCTGTTCTCAGTTTCACAGTTGGACAGAACTTGGAGATGCTCAGTTCATGAATGAACAACATTCAAGGAAGAACTGTCTAAAAAATGGCTTTGGGCCAAGAGTAGCTTAGAAATCTTCTCTGCTTACTTAGATTGTCATGACCTTGTTTCCTTGCACAGATTAGCACTTCTGTCTAGGTAAGCGTTTACAGATTACTAGAGAATGTAAAGATAGAGAGCAGACAGGAAATAATTCTGATTTAATGGGTTCCTCAGCCCTGGAGTGGTACTGAGATGAGGAAGGATACTGGTTAGCCAGAACCTTATGTCTATTTTCTTGGAGACAAAGAAGGCAAGTGAAGCTGGGACATGAACATGCTGGGGTATATTCTTATAACCCTGTTCTCCTCTGAATAGTGTTTTCCTTCTACCGGCACCCCATGAGCCAAGGGGGTAGTCAGACAAGAAGGGGGGAGGAGGTTGTCTTGTACTTCTAATAAAATGTCTTGTTCCCAAAGTACCAAAGAAACCTTGAAAACTCACATTAGGTTAGTAGAAAATGAAGTGTGAACATGCTAGCAGCACTTTGCCCAGAAAAATCAAGAAGATTCACAGCTCTGGGCAGCAATTGATTGTGGCTATTATGAAAAAGTTTATCCAAGCAACGTAGTTTTGGGGAAGAGTCCTCATAGACTGTGCTTATGTCATACACCAGTCCCAAATTCAGGGTTTCCATGACTACCATTACTTTGTACCAGTTGGTTCCAAATTTGGGGATCTCCAAAGGTGCTTATAGATTTGAGAATTCACTACAATGACTCACCAAATTCAGGAAAGCATGACACCTACAAAACAGTTTTATTTTAGCACAAGGATACAAATTAGAACCAGCCAAAGGCAGAGACACAGAGGGAGAATTTGGGGAGGACTCCAAACACAAAGTTTCTGTCATCCTCAGAGACTCAGTATAGTCTCAACATCAATGTGTAAGAATATACACAAGGTGTTGCTAACCTGTGATGATCACCTAAGCTTTGGTGTCTAAGATTTCTTATTGGAGTTTCATTATGTATGTATGATTGGTTGAATCATTGGCCACATGGTTGAACTGAATTTCCAGTTCCCTCCCCTCTCAGGAGTTCTGGCTAACATCATCTGACCCCAGCCCTCCAACCCTCTAATTACATGGTCAGTCTTTCTGGCATAGCCAGCCCATCCTATGTCATATAATTAGCATAAATGATCAGGTGTTGTGCCAGGTGTCCACCATGAATAACAGAGTCTCCTATCACTCAGAAAAATCCAAGGGTTTAGAGGTTAGTTCCCAGGAGCAGGTGCAAATACTAGCCCCCTTTTGGTAAGATTAGTTCTTCATTCAGTCATAGATGGACAGATTTGTGAAGATCCTCAACTCCATCGACCTTTGTCTTGCAGTTGAGTAACATGGGTAATGTAGGTGTTAATATCTCTCCCTTTCTGCAAGATGAGGGTATTTTGTTGGTCAAAGAAAAAGTGGCTCAGAAACACTTAAGATACAATAAGTAAGCTAAATTTTTCTCAGATTATTCCATAACCCTTATCAATCAAAGCACTGCATTTTCTTAGAGATCGAGTTATTATTTATAATGCATTTATTGTGAGTGCATCTTTAATAATAATGATGTCCAGTCACATATTCCCTGGGTATTTCCAAGACATTTTTCCATTGTTTAATTGTATTTCACAGCCCCTGTAAATAGGGGAAAGCAGAAGGTAGTAGTTGAAGATTGGGAAATTATGCAGACCACTGAATGTGTACTGACAGAATGTATTCATACTTCACATCAGAGATGGAACTGGCTCTATCAGACTTCCTGATGATGGACTGGGTAAGCTGCCTGGCTGGTACTAGAGAACTTCTACTTTAGGAGAAACATTAAATTATACTGAGAAACATAAAAATTCCTTAAAACTCAATATAAAATTATAACATTTTTTGGATTATTTCCCTCATGATACTTTATTCACAGGGTGATTCAAGTACTTTGATTGCCTCATCAGTGATGGTCATTTGGCAAAGAATGTTAGATGGCAGGGAGCTACATTTTGGGGAAAAATAGATGGTTGAAAATGACTGAAGGATGGGTAGAGATTTAGTTTGGTTTTCAAAAGGTATAGACTTTGAAACAATTTGTTTTTTAACTCTACCCAAGCCAAAAGTGAATTAAAAGGGAATATGATTCTTTGACTTAAGAGTTTCATAAATAACAAACATGTGAATTCACTCATGTTCAATTTAAGAAGCAAAACAGATGAACATAGGGAAAGGAAAGCAATATATATATATATATATATATATATATATATATATATATATATGTATATACATATATGTATATTATGTGTATATTATGTATATTATGTGTTTATATATATATAAACACAGAGAAAGGCAAATCAGAAGAGACTCGTAAGCACAGAGAATAAACTGAGGGTTGCTGTTGGGGTATTGGTTGGGGAATGGGTTAAATGAGTGATGGACATTAAGGAGGATATTTGTTGGGATAAGCACTGGGTGTGATGTGTAATGATGAATCACTAAACTCTACTCCTGGAACTAATACTACACTACATGTTAACTAACTTGAATCTTAATTTTAAAAAAAGAAGAGGAAATGTATAGTGTCCAGGAATATTCTTGTACATACCTATACCAGCCTGTAAAAGTACAGTTAGTTTATTGCAGTCATCACTAATGATATTTCAGAAACCTACCTTTTTAATTATTTATGTATGTTTTTGTTTGTTCTTGCCAGGGTCGTCTGGATTTAAGTGAAGATCGGGATATTAACCGTAGTTCTAAGAAATAGAATCTGTGGTATGACAAATGTAATAGAAATAAAATAAAAGACATGAATTTTTAGGTGTTTTTGATCTCCCTTTATCACTTGACAACTCTCCATAGGGTCATGGATTCTAGCTTTCTGGGTCAATTTCCTCCTTTGTGTGCATAATCTGAATAAGGGGCAAAAGAAAGGTAAAAGTCTATTATGGTTACACGATGAAGAAATGTGCAGAGAGGAAAGACCTGAGCCCTCGGGATAGGCTAGGTGTGGAAAAGCAATTGAAGGAATACAGTCAAGAAAAAAAGGGGTTTTGAAGAGAGTAGCCAGTCGGCATGTGAAAGAGATTGAGATAAGAACACTATTTGAAGAATCTTTAAGTTATGTGAGTTAAGAATGTTCTTCCCCTCTTTGATTACTTTGCAAGACTTTGAATAATGTTTGAATTGTAGAGTGTGGTTTCTTATGTCATTTCCATTATTTTGGATGGGCTCCTGGAGAAGCAACTGCTAAGTGTTCAGCTCTATCAGAGTTACAAGAGGAAGAGGGCCAGGGTCCTGGGTACTGAGGACTCCTTCTGCCACATCTCTTGTGATTTGAGTTACGTTTTCATACATGTGGGTATTCCCACATTTATTTTATTTTAGGATAACCCAAAGGAAACCTAGGGAACTATGGGGCTAGACATGCCCCTCACACTTTAGAGAAGATCCTTTTCTTAAGAAGACCTAGAATGTAGTGGCATCCAGATACACTGTTGTTCTTGACTTTCTTTCTCTTTGAGGTCATTTTTTCTTAATGTTAGAGAAGTAATAGCTGAGGGCTCAAAGTTTGGTTTTGACTGGGAGGAACAATCCCAGGAGGGCCCTATTGGCAAACAGGAGTGCTATGATCTTACCTAAACTAATCCAAGGCTTGAGGCTTAGATGATATAGCTGGTACCTGGGGTCCCGATGCTCCCACTCTAATCCTTGAGCAAAGAAACTGTACTCATGAGCGCTCACAGGCTGAAAGGGAGAGTTAGGGCTTTTGCTGGATAGAGCGCCCTCTAAGTATATCTTGGGCCGCCAATCTGGGAATCAACAACCCAGAGAACTCCTGTTGAGTCTAGAGAAGCACATTCTGAATATCAAAGTGGGAAAATGTACAGGTCGCAGACTGAGCAAGGGTCTGAATCTTCCTAGTGGTACATCTCAAGGACATCCATCTGAGGAGAGACAAAGTTCTTCTTGTATGGAGACAGGAAGAAAAAGAAGATGTGCTCTTGAGATTCCTCTTGGCCTCAGGATTCAATGATCCACCCCTTTCCCTCTTCACCCTAAGGAGCTCATCACTCTTAGGGAACCATGACCTTAGGATACAAAATGTGACAGAGGAGGGTATTCCTTTTAAAATGTCTTTTTCCCAGTCATGCTTTGGATTGAGGGATTCTGTCCTTCATACACTCACTATCAATACATATGGCTCTATTTTTTTTTTTAAGAAGCAATTTTAATTTATTTCTGAGAGAGAAACAGCATGAGCAGGGGAGGGTCAGAGAGAGAGGGAGACACAGAATCTGAAAAGGCTCCAGGCTCTGAGTTAGCTGTCAGCACTGAGGACTGAGGCCAACACCAGGCTCGAACCCACAAACTGTGAGATCATGATCTGAGCCAAAATCTGACGCTTAATTGGCTGAGCCACCCAGTCGTCCCCATATGGCTCTGGTTTAATAATTAGTTCTACTTTAATATTCTATAGGCTTGACTCTCCAAACATAATTAGAATTCTTTTCATATTAAAAATAATACAGAATCGTATTGAAAGAAGACCCACACTTTAGACCCTTTTCCTGCAGAGTTGGAATAATTGGAAGGCAATACCTAAGTGGAGTTAAATGTTGGGAAAAATCCTCAGAAGCTGTGGTTTTAGAACATAAGAGTTTTTCTAAGGCACTATTTGACAGGGTCAATAGGGTTCAGTTTTGCAGAGCAATCTCCAAGTAAATAAAATCTTCAGGGTAATTGGTGTGCACAATATATCTGAAAGATGTGCCAATTTCTTAAGTGGTGTTTTCTATGAGAATTAAAGATTGCAAAGGGAAAAACTTCAGATCTATTCCTTAATCTCAAATGGGTGCGTGGTGTCCAGGCAGAAGATGCACCAAGAAGCTCTACATATATAGGATAGAGAAAGAACTGAAATAAGGAAACCATGCCTTGATAGTGATTGGGGTTTGTTTAGATAATACTTATTCAAATTAATTACTTATTAAAATTAAATTACTAAATTAAAATACTTTCGGAAAATATAATAGATAATGATTCTCCACAAGAATATGATAATCACTGATTGGCCTCATGTCCATTCTTTGACTTGTGGTGTGTCTATTGTTCTTTAAGAGAACAAACAAAAGGTAATAGATTCTGGATGTCCCAATAACTTTGAATTTATAAAGATCAAATCTGGCTTCTTATTACCTAATTTCTATGTAAATGAATGTGAAGATAACTCAAAATATTATCCTAACCTACCACAGCTGTTTAATCAATACATTTTGTGACTTGACAACATGTTAACCTTCTTTTGCAGTTCTTATTACATTTGACCAGAAGCCTTAAATGTCAGAAGATAAAGAGATCCCAGGTATTTTTTTAATATATATATATATATATTTTTAATTATTTATTTCTAGGAGAGAGAGAGAGACAGTGTGAGCAGGGGAGGGTCAGAGAGAGAGGGAGTCACAGACTTGAAACAGGCTCCAGGCTCTGAGCTGGCAGTCAGCACAGAGCCCGACGCGGGGCTCGAACCCACGAACCGCGAGATCATGACCTAAGTGAAAGTCGGACGCTTAACTGACTAAGCTACCCAGGCGCCCCAATCCCAGGTATTTTGTAAAACACATGTCCCCATAAGAATTAAAGCTTCATTCTAAGTTCCTAGGTACCCCTAGTAATAGAGGGACAGTTTTGCATACAGCATACTCTTGATTGTAGAGAGGATAAAAGAATAGTAAAGATGGTGGGAAAAATACTCAAGGAAGAAAGTCACAAGAATAGGTTCTGAGGGAGTTGACGGATCAATTATGAAGTGCTGGTGAGGGGAGGAATGTGGTCTAGAAGAGAGAGAGGGACACAGGGGAGGAATTATTTTCTGTGGCATATCTTTAGTTCAAAGGTCTCCCCTCTCTGAACTGACTCCTCCTTGGAATATGCTGGTAGAAGGGGCACCTTGCCCTAAAGCAGTTGATAACAAAAAGGTGTGGGAGAGGAATGTTTGAGGGATGTGTATACCCATGGGGGAACAAATCTAAAAGTTGATCAAGGAAAAAATTTGGAGTGGAGTATAGAAAGTACATAGTGGGGAAAGCCCAGGTTTCAGATTCAGACAGATCAGGCTCTATGTGGTTCTCAGAGACTGTGAGAAAGAAGCTCAATGGTTGGTGAGTGTAAGCAGTATTTGCCTCCTTAAACCTCAGTTTCTTTGTCTGAAAAAAAATGTATAAACATTGCCATTTATACAAATGAAAACATACTCATTTCCCTGAATAGGTTATTTCTGAAAATATAAGTGAGCAAGACAAAATGAAATAAAACAAAAAGCAAACCTGCTAGGATTACTGTTTCTGGGGAGGAAACTGGACGCCATGTCCCCATGGTAGAGACTACCTTTCATTGAATGCACACTGACCCAATTTGACATTTGAAAAAAATTTGCATGCATATGTTTTAAAATTAAAATAAAACATTTTTTAAGAACACACATTAACTATGTATGAGATCATAACCTCATGTTTAAAGACATTATAATGCATATGGAAACAGATTCTAAAATTTGAATTTCGGGCAGGGAGACCATGACTAATTCCACCGAAAGGGAGAAGACCAGTTCAGTCCCCAGGTCTTTGAGCCCTTGGCTTGAAATTTTTTTAAGCTATTTACACTCCCCTGATCATGCTGTCTCTCTCTCTCTCAGAAATAAATAAAACATTTAAAAAATTAAAAAAAAAATAAAGCTATTTACAGAGCACAGGATTGCTTTTTGGCTTCTACCACATATGTCTCCTCTGGTGGAGGGGAGTTTCAGAGGCAACAGCTGTAGGGTCAGGTGGAAAGGTGGAGAGCCACATCTGCAGCATTAGACAAGTGTAACCATGGGGCGTGTGGGCTGGGTACATGGAAGCAGATGTGCCTCAGTGGGCTTTGAAACATGAGATAAGCAGCAGGAAAATATCAAATATTGGACAGGAAAACATTGCTCATATTAAAAGGGAAAAAAAGGTGGGGGGGTGGTTAAGACAAAATCCCAGCCTAGATAGAGGGAAAAGATAGGCAGACATGGAAGCAAATAGAGACAAATAATAGTAAAGCCAGACTTGAGGTCGGGTCTGCAAGGTCATTCGGATTAGCAGATTAGCCTTGGACACAGCTGCCCCTGCTCCCCAGGAGGGCACCTTCCCACCACAGCCCTTGGATGCTGTTTTCACTGCAGGGAGCTCTGCCTGAATTTTGAGAACTGCTAAGGACAGCACCGTAACAGTATGTAGAGAGATTAAAAGCAATTAGTGTTCACAAGCTCCTTGCAATTCCAAAAGTTCTGACAAGATAGGCATTTAAATTGCTTTATAGTTATCCTGTAGAATTAAAAATTACAGATTTAAAGTGCACATGATTACCCAACTGTGTAGGAGAACTGCTATGATCAGAGAGGCCACACTGTTAACAATAATACAAAAATCAGCATAATACAACTCTCTTCTTCTGAAGTAATCATTATAATTAACAACAGTATTTTATCACTGGTTCCCTCAAATTCAAATATTTCAGGATTAACTCTGCTAATTGGGATAAAAAATTCTTTACAGAAGTCATAATATACCATAAAGCAGTGTTGTATGTACTGATTTTGGTCTCAGAATTAGGAGCCGGTGAGGAAGAGGCTGGGCTGCATTCTGGCGATGATGACATTAGCAACAGTGCATGACTTCTTGTGCATTATTTTATGTGTGGTTTTAGCCCTCTTCTGTGGGTTTTATGCACCAGCAATAAAGCAGCCAAAGAAAGAAAGTTAACTTGTTGTCTACAACTCCCCCGTGATTCCCACTCCATGTCTTCGTGATTTCATGAAGGAACCCACAGTAGGTGGTGGACTCATTTATATCCCATGTACCTAAGATTCCACTGCTTACGTACCTTCCTTGGCATAATTGAAATGATATTCACTTGAACTGAGACAGGATGCCTGGCAGCTTAATGCACACAGGCACCGGAAATTATTCAGTCAACTCAGGGTCTGCACTGTGGACTCACTTTGGCCTCAGAGAATGGAAATTTTTCTGTGTGTAGTAATGCATGACTGAGATAGAAGCATTTCTTCTGACTACTGGATTATTAATAACACCTAAGTGTTTAATTGTTTTGTATGCTCAACTTATTACATCTGCAAACGTTTGTTACAATCTATAGACAGTGGTAACTTATCTTTACCCACAATTCTTATGATTTCTTTTAAATATTTTTATAATCTATATTGTTAGTGACCATACTCTAATGATTGTAGCTATACATGTTCAGCAGTATCCAGTTGATAATGGACTTCTATCATTCCCCGGCAAGTTGACATGTTTTCCACTTGCTCAAAGAGTAATATGAGACTCTTAACTGCCGGAGGCCGGCTCCAGCAGGTCCAAGCGTCCCTGAAAGATGGACGGTGTGGGCGAGAGAGTGAGTGACAGCTCCGAGATTCTTTCTGATCACCAGGCAGGCATCTCTGTCCTGTCGGTTTTGGTGTCTTTATTTGAAGGTTCAACAACAACATGAGATCAGAAAAAGGAATTTTTACAATAGGAAGCTCTTTGTGATAAGATACTTTGAAAAGTGTACAAGAACAAGTTTTTCGGAAATATTCTTGCAGAATTACCCCAATCATAGTAAAGTTGAGTAAATCTTACAACTAAGGAAATAACACGATGTTCTTAGTGAAAAACAGGATGACATACATATTTGTTCTAAGTTAATAATGCTAGGATTAGGATATAGGTTAAGTTGTATATGGAAGGCTAGGAGTCATTCTGTCTGACTTTCAAGAGGATGAATGTTTTTGAACTGGTTAATAAGTTGTTTGTGGAAACCTATTTGACTTGATGCTGAATGTGTAAACACCACAGAGGCTCTAAATGTGTCAGCCTTTGTTTTTGGGTTATGTTTTAGATACTTTTATCTATCCTCATCACAGCCGCCGGTAAGGGAGGGTGTTTGCAGAAAGTAGGCCTTAGGGAAGGGACTGTCATACATCACCAGTTAGAAAAGGTGTAAGTATTAACTTAAATTCTGCCCTTATCTATTCCTTAACTCTAAATTAGGCTCTTTGTCTCGGGGTCAGGCTCAATTGTTTTGATCTGCAAGGCCCATAGGAAGAGGCTTTTGACAATCATCCACAGTGCTTTCATCTAAAATCTCTTTTGAAAAGACAAGAATATGCTTTTCCTTATGAGATATCTGTGTTCAGAATATCGGTCTGATATGGAACATTGTGAGGCCTGGTCAGTACCTGCAGGCTCATTTCCAACATGAACCAGTAGTAGCAGAAGGAGATACCAGTTTTCGTTTCTCATGGCAGGAGCTGTGCAAACGCTGCCATTTCCTCCCTGTGACTGTCACCCGGCAAGGCCGGTGCAGCTCCCAGCACCTAACATTTCAAAAATCTTGTTTGGTATATTTTTTTTATTATTTTCAACTTTTTTCCCTTATTTTTAAGTGTTTCTCCAATGTGTAACACATTGTTACATTTTGCTTTTTCTTATTAAATATGAGGGTTTTGATTTTTACATTAGTATGCTTATGGTTTTAAGTATATTACAGCCTTTGTCTTACTAGGTACTATTTCTTCTTCCTTATTCTACATATACCATAATATTTAGGGTTTTTCCTTTGTCTTCTTTTCACATCTACCACTCCTTGTGCTTCTTATGTGTATCCTCTTAATATAAGCTTGATATTTATATTTACCCAAGTAACTCTGGACTTCCATACTTTGAAATATGACATGCATATGGAAAATTTCACCAAATTGCCACATGTAGTTTAATGACTAGCTGTAAAACTAACATCTGTTTAACTAGTATCAAAACAGTAAGTGGAAGGCTATCCTGACTGTGCATTCCACCGAATAACATTTTCTCCCCAAATGCCCATCAATTGATAAATGGATAAAGAAGATATGGTGTATTTATACAATAGAATACTACTCGGTTATGAAAAAGAATGAGATCTTGCCATTTGCAACAACGTGGATGGAACTAGAATATATTATGCTAAGAGAATTAAGTCAGGCAGAGAAAGACAGATATCATATGATTTCACTAATATGTGGAATTTGAGATACACAACCCATGAACACAGGAGAAGGGAAGGGAAAAGAAGATAAAAGCAGAGAGGGAGGCAAACCATAAGAAACTCTTAAAGATGAGGGCACTAAGGTAGCTCAGTTGGTTAAGCTTCTGACTTTGGCTTGGGTCATGATCTCAGAGTTGGTAGGTTCGAGCCACATGTTGAGCTCTATGCTGACAGCTCAGAGCCTGGAGCCTGTTTCAGATTCTGTGTCTCCCACACTCTCTTTCTCTCTGCCCCTCCCCTGCCCATGCTGTGTCTTTCTGTCTCTCAAAAATGGGTAAGGGGCATTAAGGAATCCACTCCCAAAATCATTGTTGCACTATATGCTAGCTAACTTGGATGTAAATTTTAAAAATAAACTAAATAAAAATTTTTAAAAATTTAAAAAAATGAATAAACATTTAAAAATTTTAAAAAAAGAAGCTCTTAAAGACAGAGAACAAACTGAGGGTTGTTGGAAAGTAGTAGGTGGGGGGATGGGTTACATGAGTTAAGGAGAGCACCTGTGATGAGCATTGGGTATCATATGTAAGAGATGAATAACTGGCTCCTACTCCTGAAGCCAAAACTACATTGAATGTTAACTAACTTGAATTTAAATTAAAAAATAGAATAAAATAAAGTAAAATAAAAACTAAATAAAATAAAATAAAATGAAAGTAACATTTTCTAAACCCAAAAGTTAAGCATAAAGTATAGAGTATGTATTTCAGTTTCTTGATATATGGGGAAAACTGATCAACGTAATTTTTCTTTTCCTGTTTTGAAACTTTTGAATTAAATCATATGATAGAAATTATTATATTTCATTTAATATTCATAATATAATGTTTGAGATTTTACCCATGCTTTGGCACCAATATCAAGTTTATAATTTTCATTTTATATAATATTGCATGGAATTAACTTTTTGAATGTAATGCAATTTTAATACATTTCTTGATTGAATACAGATGATTTTTCTGACCACATCTCAAGATTTTAGAGTCCATGAAGCAGAAACATGTACTGGTAAAATTCAAAACTGATTTATTTGCAACACGATTTCTTATAAAATAAAAGCTGCCTATTGATAAGCAGATGAGTGCATAAAATAGCCCTTTTATATGGTTAGCCCCTTTGTAAGTCTTTTACATTACACTTAGTAAACTTCTCTAGTATGCTTCTTCTCATAGTTAGATCAACAGTTTGAAGCAAATTAGTTGATTAGTTGATTAGGTAATTGATGGTGTTTTCAGTCCTTTCTATAGTCCTGTGAACAGAGACAGTAGTAGCTCCTCCATGCTGCTCATCAGGCCATTGAATGATAGGTTCTGGCTCTGGTGGTTTCTCATCAAGAAAGACCAGCCTGACAGACACTCCTGGGGCAAGCTTTTCTTACCAAATAAGAGAAGTTCTGACTTGGGTGTCATACTTATACTTCCTTGCCTTTCTTAAACATGTACAGGTTGTTTAATGTCCAAAGTGCACACTTGCCATAGTTCTGAAGGCCTCCTTGTCCACACACACCTCTCAGGAAGTTTCTGGGGAATTGGTGACAAGAGCCAGAGGAGACTCTGTGCAAGGAGGGGCTGGTGAGGAGCTGGCTCATCATGGCCACCCACCACCTCCCTCCCCCATCTATTCAGGCCAGGGCCTATCTACTGTTTTCAGGAACCCAAGGATACAAGCCCATGGGAAAGGAACCTTTTCTACAGCTTCACTGATAAAGAAATACATGAAACAACTGGTCTGAGGCGTTTACAACCCTGGAGACTTAGTTTTCTGATCCCATTTCTTATTGGACAAGAAATGACCTTTTGACAAAAGTTCCCACTATGCCCAGATTATTCATATGCTTCTCTAGCTGTTGGGGGCAGAAGTATTGGCACAGATAGGCTACAGAAGAATACCAAATCTGCAAGTAGTCTTTTACTAGCTCCGGAGGCCACTGAAATGAATTTTCTTAGAAGAGTTCTCTCTCTTTTCGTGTTTCTGTGGACCCAGGATGCTGGCAGCTCCCAGCTTTCATAATACATACATATGGATGACTTAAAGAAAATTGAATTTGGGCCTGTTTGTCTGATCAGTAGAGTTTCCATTCACACTTGCAGCTTCCTAAACTCCTACTCCTTTACACTGTTTAGAAAAGACAATACCCAGAAGAGAAGGGGAAAGCACAGGTACTTTCTGTCTTCAGACCACCAGCATCATAAATGCTGAGCTCGTTAGGATTATAATGGTCACCGTCTAGTCAACTAGTGAATCTGGATAGTTCCAGCAGGGAACAGGTAGAGGCATCCCAGATGGGGGATCATTTGGGCTCAAGTAACTTCATCCCAGTCTGTTTTAGAAAATATGGATGGTGAAGGAGGACAGTGAGGCGAGGACCCAGCACTATAGGGCAAACTCTCATCACATCAGTTAGGGCTGGGAGGAAGAAACCTTTCTTTTGGTGTTTTTAGGAGGTTTTGCTTAACAGCAGAAAAGGCTGCCAGTATTTCTGGTAAGGCAAGGTAGGCTCCAGGAACTAAACCTAAGCCCTGGAATTAGGAGAAGAGAGGACTCCTGCCCATGTTCAAAGAATTGCTGAGTGGTCCTGGGCAAACTGCTTCCCTCTTCCTTACCTCCATGCTGCATATGTCTGGAAGTTGAAAACCCAGGACTGGCTGTCTTGGAGGACTGTAAAGATGCCCACGTTCTGCACCCTCCCCCTACCCAACCAAAGAGACAGATTCCTCAGTGGTTTTGGGACCACTCTCTTCCCGTCTGGCTCTAAGGTACTGCCACCAGCTCCTAGGAAATGAGGGTAGGGCAACCATACCTCTTCTCCCAGCTCCTGGAAACCACCTTCCTACAGGCTGTCTTTATGAGTTTGAGTGTTCCACATAGCTCATATAAGCATTATCAAAATATGTGTCCTTTTGTAAGTGGCTTATTTCACTTAGCATAATATCTTTCAGGTTCAGAATTTTTCTCTGTAAAGCTGAATATTCCATTATGTATATAGCCATGTTTTGTTTATTTATTCATCTATCAATGGACATTTGGGTTATTTCCACCTTCTAGCTATTGTGAATAATTCTGCTGTAAACATGGGCATACAAATGTCTGAGTCCCTGTTTTCAATTTTTTATATGTGTATATACCCAGAAATGGAGTTGTTGAATGCTGTGGTAATTCTATGTTTATTTATTTATTTTTTTAGAAACCATACTGTTTTCCACAGCAGATGCTGTGCCATTTGACATTTCTACCAGCAGGGCCCTCAGATTTGAATTTCTTCACATCTGAATGAAAATACTTGCTATTTTCTGCTTCTGGTTTTGTTTTTGCTTTTATAATAGCCATCTTAATGGATATGAAATAGTATTGTATTGTGGGTTTGGTATGAATTTGCCTAATGATTAAAGATGTTGACCACCTTTTCATGTGTTTTTGACCAGCTTTATAACATCTTTGCGTAAAAATCTATTAGAGTCCTCTGTCCATTTTAAAACTGCATTTGGTTTTGTTGTTGAGATGTAGGAGTTTTTTATTCAGGATATTAATCCTTTAACAGATATATGATTTACAAATATTTCCTCCATTTGGTGTGCTGCCTTTTCACTGTGTTAATAAGATTTCTGGATGAACATTTGATATCATACTCAGTAAATCACTGCCAAATTCTATATCAAATAGTTTTTTCCCCTATGTTTTTTTCTGAGGGTTTTATAGTTTTAGTCTTCACATTTAGGTCTTTGATACATTTTGGGCTAATTTTTTATGAGGAACAAAACCTTCCTTTTCACCTCAGCTGATGCCCTCCCTTTAGATTTCACCTCTGGCCCATTGCATGGCTTTAGGGCACTGTGGCTCTGTCCCACATACAAGCCATATCCAGTTCCATTCCAGTGAAGTCTAGAGTTCCACCCTTGTGCCTGTTATGGGCAAGTCATACTTTATTTAGTTACCTGTTTAGTTGGGATGCAAGAACACAGGAGTTAACATGGAGGGGCCCTTTGGCTGTGAGGGATGGGTGCCAAGGAGAGATCCTTTTCTTTTTTTTTTCTCCCTGGTGGGCAATTCTGAAACTCATTCATAGGCTCTCCAGAAGGTCAAGGTGGGATGGCACCCAGTTGTCCATACTGGTGCCCACAGATACTAGTGGATTTCCTTCTTCCCTGTCTCTCCTTCTTTGTCCCGCAGCTCTGCCCTCTGAGGTCTGATATCCAAATGAACTATCCTAGTACAGGCTTTGCCTCAGGAGATCCTAAATGAAGACAGCAACTGCCCTTTTTTTTTCTCTCCTCCTCTCTCTTTTCCTGATTCCCCCCTCTCTCACACACATACATCTACCTATGCTCACACACACACACCTAAGCTGTGCACACACACTTGTGCCCACACACACAGAGACCTATGCCCTCACACCATACACCTGTGTTCACACACAAATGCACTTTGTGTTCACCTCACCCACACATATCTGTACTCACACACACATGACCTTGTGTTATCACACACATACACACATATACCTGTGCTTGCACATACACACACAAACACATACAGCTGTGTTCCAGAATGCATATATACAACCCTACCCCTGCTACCTTAACTAATACAGTGAGTTTAAGTCATCTCCAAACCCAACTCAAGTTGGTCTTCAAATCTGAGGTTCACTCTTTACCCTTCCCTTCATTATGCCCCATACATGTTTCTTGTGTGAGGAAGGGATTTAGGATCTAACACTGTTTGCATGCTTTTGCTATAATGCCAGATATTGTTGTAGGTGTTTCTACAAGTGCTTTTTCATTTATTTCTCATTGTAACCTATGGCAGAATATTCCTAGCCATATTACATGACGGGCATATGGGGCTTAGAAGCAATGTTTCTGGTTAAAGATTCCTCCTGTTGCTGGGCCTTTGAGAAGGGTTAGAGGGAGGAAGGGCTTTTGTTCTACAGGAAGCCTGGTGTAGAGCTGGGGTTCAAGTTAGACCCCAGAGTCCTTGCATGGGAAGAATTGCCAATAAACAGAAACTCTGATTTCTCTGAGAGACCATCCAATTTCTCTCAATTCCAGTAGGAGATATCTGGGAAATCTGGCTTGCTGTGGTCACTTGCCCTGTCCACAGAAATAGATGTGGAACAGAACTGCATGTTGTTCAGGAGAATGGTGGCAATGATTCACACACACAGGGGCTGTTGCTTGTGGTAAGAGCAGAAATATCACAACAATGGGCATTCCAGGACTAGCAACTTTGCTAGGGGTGGGGGTGGGGGTATTCTCTTCTTTTTTTTCCCAGAGGGTGATGGGCTCAATTGCAGGCATTTCACATTAACAGCATATGTTACTACATAGGGCCACAGAATCAGAAATCTATCCAAGGAGGAGCCAAAATCTTAAGGACAACTTAGGCATAAAAACTCAGAAAGCTTTTCAAGCTAATTCAGATACCAGTAACCTGTGTTGCCACAGTGATGTAACAACAAACCACCCTGGAACTCAATGGCTGGAAACAGCAATGCTGTGGCTGATCTGAACTGGTCTCTCTGGGCCATTGGGTAACCTGGGCTGGGCCCCTCACCTATGCAGGGGCCCATCTGGGAGAGTGGGACTGGCAGGCTCATTTGTGTTTCATCCTCTAGCACTCTAGGCCTGGCTTGCTTTCAGAGCTATAAGAAGTCTAAAGAAGTTATGCAATGACACAGCATTTCTTCTGTCACATGCTATTAGCCAAAGAGAATGGAAAGCCCAGGTTGGAGGGATGGGAATGGAATGGGCTGCAGGAGGCATGGATTCATGGAGGAGTGGAGAACTGCAGCCATTAACCATCATCTACCAGGGGCTTATCAGGAGGATTTATAGAGGAATTACGGGAAATTCCAGTGGGTTTTGTAGGAACTGGAAACACATCATTATTCTTACCCCTTTCTACCCTTCCTGAGGGTCCACTCAGTCTCACAGTTCTGTGTGCTCTTGATGTTTGTTATGTTTGCATCTCTCTTTCCTTTCTTCCTCTGTTAGAGCTAACATTTTTACCTATCTGATGGAAACAAGTAGACAGGTGCTGCCCCGTTTCAGTTTTCCCTGTTCAAACTGATTAGACATGACCATGCAGCCTCAGAATCTGACTGCCCTAGTCTCCCTCCATTATATATATATATATATATAATTATATTATAATATAATATAATTATATATTTAATTTATATATAATTTTTATATATTAAATACATAATCTCCTATGTGAAAAATATATAAAGTTTATATATACATATATTTAATACAATAAATTGGCTCACAGGATTGTGGAGGCTAAGACTCACAATCTAGAGAATAGGTAGAAACTGTGCTGTAAAGTCCAGTCTGAATCTGAAGGCCTGAGAACCTGGGAAGACAGTGGTGTAAATCCCAATCCAAGGGCAGATGAAGAAAGTACCAGCTCAGTGCTCAGGTAGAGAGGGAGTGAATTATCCCTTACTCTGTCTTTTGTTCTATCCAGGCCCTCAATGGATAGTATAAGGACCACCCATGTTGCAGAAAGTTGTTTGTTTTACTCAGTCTATTAACTCAAATGTCAATTTCACCTCAAAACATCCTAGCAGGGGCACCTACATGGCTGTCGGTTAAGTGTCTAACTTCAGCTGAGTTCACGATCTTGTAGTCTTGGGTTTGGGCCCTGTATCAGGCTCTGTGCTGACAACTCAGAACCTGGAGCCTGCTTCGAATTCTGTGTCTCCCTCTATCTCTGCCACCCCTCCCCCACTCACACTCTGTCTCCCTCTCTCTCAAAAATAAAAAAAAAAACATTTAAAATTTTAGGTAAATACATACATACATACATACATACATACATACATACATACATAAACCATCCTAGCAGACACACCCAGAAATAATGATTAGCCAAATATATAAGCATTCTATGGCCCAATCTGATAAATAAAAGTAAATATCATTCTAAATGTTTTACACAAAATAAAATAGTATTTCATAAGATCTGCCTGGTCAGGAAACCATATCAGACACTTAGAAGCAAACTTGCACATGTATGTTTTGCCCAGGGCTTATAACCATCATCATGCAACTAGAAGTGATACCCAGGCCATTCTTGCACCTTTGATATTTTTCTCAAGCTGTGAAAAGTACTGTCCCACAAATACCACTTTGAGTTCCAGTTTTTAAGTCGCAGTCCCCAGAGGATTTAAAATTGTCCACATTTAAAGGTGGTAAGTGGATTTTTTTTGTATCCAGCATTTGTCAGAACCTGCAAAGTCAAGTCAGCCTCATGGAGAGGAGGTTGGGGTAGGGGTGCTGCTGAACAAAGTCATGAGCGTTCAAGGCCTGAGTATTCTGTATTCACTTCAGAGGTGGACCTCAACTTATCTACCAGTCAAGTTGCTGATGTCCCTCAAGAGTGCCTGGTCATAAAGATGTGTGTGAGTGAGCCTTCAGATTTGACTCTCTGGAATATTTACCTTTTGTATCATTGGGTTCCAGGTCTTCTTTTAATGTCTAGCCACCTCATAGCCAACAAAGTCCTGCTTACATGTCTGCCTTGCAGCCAAACATGCACTAGAAGTCTGATAGATAGACGGCCTCTCCCCTCTTGGTTTGTTAAAATCCTGCTCATACCTCAAGGCCTTGATAAAAAAGCATCCAGATCTTCACTGGGACTTTGTTGTCATTTGTGCAGAAGCCTTGGCTCAAGTCATATTTGAACCTCCACTCCTCAAACTATTGGTTTCTTGAGGGCCATGCTGCTCCTAGAGCCTACAGCATGGCCCTCAATGGCATAACCCCATAAAATGCTGCTGAAATGGTTCCCTGTTGAGAGAAGATGCTACAACTAAAAATCTAATGAGGAGAAGCAATTACTTCATTCTGCTTTGGCCATTGCATTCTGTTTTTAATCAAGCATTTCTCTCCTCACCCCAACCTCTTTTCTTGGCTTTTTCATTCTGAGGCTTCAGGAAGATTGTCTGGCTGTCTGTGATTTACAGTTCACTAGAAATACACTTTACTCATTTAAGTGCAAGGAAGTCATGGTTGAGATGGCATCCTCTTGCCATGAACTGCAGTGGTAGATCCTCAGCCAGACCTGGGCTAGGCTCCTGAGAACTTAGAAGAGCAATTTCACTGAAACTTGAAGGCTAATACGTTCTGACTTAACTAAACCCTTGAGCTCACGGCTGTCAACAGGCTTTCACAGTCCTGTAAAATCCAGTCTTTGCTGATCTAATGGTCTTGTCTTTACTGTGATTTATTTTCATTAGAGCAGGGGCCTAGCAGAAAGTTCAAGGCTCCTTTAGACTGTGAGTTTGCCCAGATGATAAAAAGAGACAGCAAAGGCACTAAGAGCTTCTCTGCCGCCATGTCCAGAGGTTGAGTGTCTGTGTGAGGGTGAGATCAAGCCAAAACAGCAGACTCCAAGACCCCAGAACACAGAGAGAGGGACTCTTATAGGATTATTCAGGGGGGCATAGGGACTCCCCGATGCTATAAGTATTTAGGATTTTTCTACAGCTGTATCACTACAGTTGAGAAAATAACCAAATGTCTTGGGCTGTTCTAAGAGAAAACTTCTAAAATCAAAGGTTCATTGAAATTTGTTTCAGCTGTGCATCAGAGACCTTTTCTGGTTTCAGAAGTGATTGTTGATGTTATACTAGCAGGTCTGTGGTTCTCCATTTGTCTGTCTTGTGACTTTAATTCTAGACACATCAAAGAAAAAGAAAGATTGGTTTGTATTTAAATAATTTGAGATTCAGAAGAGACTTGTCTTCCCTCTGTCTTGATGTCTAAAATTGGCAAATGAGCAGTTCTTGGTTAGTCCCCTAGTAAAGCTGTGGGTTTTAAAATTAAAATCAGTCACATTATGCACAACCAAAAAATTCGCTAGGAAAAAATATTGATTTTCTTCATCTTATTTAGCACTGCATATTTGCAGAGTGTTTTACAGCCCGCCATTAACTAATAGCTGGGGCCTCAGTATGAGAATAGCCACAATGAGCCCCATTAGTCAGAGAAAATACAGACAGAGTCTGCATATCAACTACCCACTCCTGCAGGACTGTCATTTCCCATATGCCTGAGGGACTTATTAACACGCCCTCCTCTGAGGGCAGATCTCTGCTGTCAAGGTTTGCATTTATAAAGAAGAGATGCCACAGAAAAGGGCTTTTTAGCAACTCATTGTCAGTGAGAAGGACTTCTCTATTAAGGACTGAAATGGAGCTTATCAATAATTACAAATGGCTCTCATTGATCAAATCTGCCTATATTTTAGGGGTGCCCTTACTGCTCCTTCTGTTTACAGGTTGTATCATCAAGAGTGACCTCCAGTGAGAACTCCCAGCATTTTTCAGGCTGCATATTCTGCAGCGTGCGTAGGTGCATGTTACCCAGAGGACCTGGCTGGAATTTGATATGTGCTCACTCACAATCTAGACATGTCTGCAGGAAAGGGGCAGTAGATTTAGGGGATTTGAGGCTTTAGGGGAAATATGAGGTGCCCATATCACAAGACACGCATAAAGGTGAGGAAGGGTGTGATGATGCCACCCTGTTGCTCTAGAGAAATGTTACGTTTATCAAAGGTCAGCTCGGTGCTACCATTCACAAGGAGGTCACAGTTTTAAGTCCCACCTTGTTTTATAGCAGCCTGCTCCATTTCAGGGTCCAAAACAACTGTCAAAAGAGCACAACAAAAATGCAAGGAATGAAATGCAGGCAATGCAGGAGTACATCAAAGAGCTCTCAACTGGCTGTGAGAGTAAGAGGTCAAAGCACAGTTTCGGGAGCAAGATCACAGAGTTCTAATATCTGCTGAGGGGCCAAGAAGTCCATTCCCAGGGGGATCTCGGACGCTGTGGAAACTGAAGCAGTCTAGTGTGGGGAGTGGTCCAGGATGAGGGACAAGGAAGAAAATGGCCATTGGATGTGGGGGCCCTTTGCGATGTGAATCTGCTACAGACAAGAGAGTGTGATAGACAGCAGGCGCTAGAGAAGTGAGCTGCGCTCTGAGTCAGGTCAGCATTTTGGACCCCCAAAATACAGTGGTCAGCCTTGGGGGCAGCAGCCCTGGTGACTCAGGCCTGGGGCTTGGAGAAAGCAGATTCACATATCCCAGGAGATGGCATGCTGTGGGCTTCTTTTTAACAGAGCTGTCTGCCTTCTTAATAAAGGTAATTTTCACAAATTGGATGATCCTCTTGAGCAATTGCAGAGGCTGGTAAATTTCTCTTAGCATTTTCATTAAGATCAAGTGCAGGCAGACTGCCGGGAAGGAGAACATGACTGTGCCAGCACAATGCCTTGGGACTCTGTGATCATCACTCTTACACTTCCATAAGCTGTCTTGTCACAGAGGATGAGAAACTGAGGACAAAACATTTCGTTTCAGATGTCCCACTGGTTTAATGTGTAGCCTTGCCCTGTTGGTTTGTTTGGGTCAGTGGGTTTTGTCTCTCAAGTCAGTGCTGTGTCACATAGAGGCAGCCTCCCCACAGTGGCTCTTCATCCAGCCTGCCTTCCCACTCTTTTCAACTGAGCCTTGATGTAGACCCATCTAAGGTCTCCCAGGTGCATTTTCCCACTCTAGTATTCAAGCAGAAGTCATATTGTTCCTATGAGACTTTTCTTAGCCATGAACTGTGAAGGACACAGTAACTACCTTTTGTGGCTGGCTGCTGGTCTGGCCTCTGGACAGGCCATCCCAATGCTCGGCTACCTTTAGGTGGCGCAGAGAGACACAAAGAGTGTACTGTGTCTTAAGAATAATATGGGAGTGTGAGAGTCCAACTCAAGCAGGTTCAGGGGTCCCTGGAGGATGGACAGTGTCAGTGAGAGAGGGATGAGAGGGGCACGAAATTCTTTCTGGTCACCAGCCAGGCCTCTCTGCACTATCTGAGACTCTATTTTATGATTTAGTGTTTGGGGGATGGCACAGAAGTGGCATTCTGATGATAAATTCTTTGATCAGTAAAAAGTTTCCAGAACATTGATATGCACAGATGTATGGGGAACAGCCCAGAAGTGGCATTCTGATGATAAATTCTTTGATGAGTGAAAATTCTCCAGAACACTGATATGCATAAGTATATGGGGAACAGCCCAGAAGTGGCATTCTGATATAAACAGGGTAATGTTTTTAGCATAGTAAAGGCAAAAGTTAGTTCTTTGTGAGAAGGGTCAATAGTCTGTTTATTGCTTAATAGGAGGTATTAGAAAAACAGGTTTTTCAGGGATGCAATGTTGCTCCCATAACCATAAAAGAAGACGGTCCTACAGTAAGTTCCTTCACAAAGTGCAATCACCATATCATGGCCAGAATGAGTCATTCTGAGTACCAATCAACAAGGTGCCTTGGGGTTCAGGACTAAAGCAGAAACAATTGAGTCGGAGTGGATATTGGTTGCCATCTGATGGTAAGAGTCCATGCAAACTTACCTTAACCTCACAAGGAATTTTTCTTAATTAGGGAGTTCAGAAATGGCTCACAACATGGGAGGAAAAAGCTAAACTGGGTTGTTTAAGATCAAGTTCTGATGGTGGTACTTACCAGATTTCCAGAATCTATTACACAGCCTTGATGTCTCTGAAAATTAGTAATTATTTTAACCAAGACAGTGTTTGCATTTTCATTACTTCCACAGGCCACTAGAACAAAGTCAATCTCCATTATTCCTTTTGGTCCTCAGGAAATATGTTATCATTTTGGCTCAGAGTCTATGTTACAGAATGTAGGCAGCATCTACCAGATATAGCTGTATAGGAATCCTTCTTGAACTGACATGCTTTTCAGGCAAGGCAGTGCTAGAGTTGTATTGGGCAGGCTGAGGGCCTGTTAGGGGTACCCTCATGTTAGCAGCACCCCTCAGCATACAGGGTTGGAGTCTCTAGCTTGCCTGTCCTTGTCCAGAACTTCTTTGCCATGGGAACAGAAGGGTGCACAGGGATGAGTCAGATGTGTGCTCAAGGTGGAAAGGGACAAAGAAGAACAGTAGCTCTGTTGGCTCCATGCCCCAGGCCTAATGCTGGCCCAGCAGAATCATTTCTCTCTGACACTTGACAGGTTCAGGAAAAAATCAAACTGTGTAGTTAGCTGACTTGTTCCTCTGTGTAAACTCATTTTTATTTGAAATTTTGCCTGAAGATGCTGCTAGGGCAAAATACGATCAAATGTCCAAAGCCTAGGATCCAACCCTCCCTACCATTCTTGGTGTTCCTCTTTTAGTGGAATTTGGTCCCAGGACTAGAAACCCAGTGATATCCATTAGCAGAGTTTCTGATCCCTGTTCTCTTCCATGGAAGCCAACTGACAAAAACCTCCTATCTAGTTCTTACAGCAAGGGTCACAAATCACCTCTGGGAAGGTACGCTGGACCTTGTTCAATATCTTATTTCTAAAGTTCCTGCTTTTGTATGCCATTGGATGATTAGTGAGCCCTCTGAGTTACTTGCCACAGAAGAGGAAACTGAAGTAAAAGTAATGTCAGAATAGAACTTATTATTTATTATTATTAATAAATACATATTTAATAAATAAAATTTATTATTCTATTTCATTTAGCAGGAGAGAAAGACTCACTAGGCCTTATAGTGTCAAAGTCTGGCTATGGACAGGTTGAAAAAGCTTTCTGGATTTCCCCATAAGATTTCTGCTTCTGCTTCTGAATGTATAAAATCTTAAGAAATCCATTACCTGTGGTTTTACTGAATCTGCAGAAATCAACCACCAACTCACATAATGACATTTTCTGGGTGCTTGGGTAACTAGGTTCCCTGAAATAGACAGAAACACAGCTTCTCTGTGAGCCAGTTTCTACTTTAAATAAATCCCACAGCAGTGAGTTTTGCAATGTTTATAAATTAGGGCATCCATGTGCTGCAAGTCAGCAGAGAGATGGCCCACCATACTCTGAGGGGTGTAATGTTTTAAAATGTGCCTGACACAAACCACGAGAGACTCTTGAATGCTGAGAACAAACTGAGGGCTTGTGGGAGGGAAGATGGGAAGGGAGGTAAAGGGCATGGAGGAGGGCACTTGCTGGGATGAACACTGGGTGTTATATGTAAACCAACGTGATAATAACCTATAAAAAATAAAATAAAACGTGCCTGACATATTCTTGAAAAACAGATAATGTTATCCCAGGGGTGTATGAATGCTCAAGAAGGTGACATAGAACATATTTTTCTTTCTCTACAGAAAGCTTCCTAACATCTCCTAGAACAGCAGCATCTTCAGGAGCAGAATCCAAGGTGGGAGGCCTGGCCCATGGCACTCAAGGCTTCTTACCTAATCATATCCTTGAAGAGAATACTGAGGAGGGGAAAGATTGTCATCCTGGATGCTGTAATAATTTCCTCTAAGTATCCTTCCTTGTCCAAAGTCCACAAGGCTCCTTTTTGTCTCCTGCTCTGGAAGAGGAGGAGGGCTAGAAAGGGGATAGCTGGTCCTCATCTATGCGACTGGCTGGTAATATTCTATTCATATTCCTTTATTTTCTCTATCTCCAGAAAACAAATATGAGTTCCATATTTCAACTTCTGTCTGCTACAGTCTCTCTGACCAAACTGAACACTGAAAAAAAACCACAAACAAAAAAAAACAGCCCCAAACAATTTGACCAACAGCACACGGACATCCCAATCCATTGATTTCATCTAATATCCAAAGAGACTGTCATTTGCTCCACACACTAGGTACCAATATGACAGATGGTCATATAAGTACAGACATGTTTATAGTTCATGGGGAGCATGAGTGGGTGGTCCTTTCCAAGACTCCAGAGATAGTATTTCTTTTTTTAAAATACTTTTTAAACATTACTTATTTATTTTGAGAGAGACCGAGACAACACAAGTGGAGGAGGGAGCAGAGAGAGAGAGAGAGAGAGAATCCCAAGCAGGCTCTGCACTGTCATCACAAAACCCCATGTGGGGCTTGAACTCGTGATACCGTGAGATCATGACCTGAGCCAAAATCAAGATATAGAGGCTTAACCAACTGAGACACCCAGGCACCTTGAGACAGTATTTCTTATCACCTGTTGCAAGTGGAGACCCGTCTTATTTGGAGATGGTCATGGCAGAGCTACTGATCAGTACCCTCAATATCCATTCCCCACTTTTTCCATAACACTAAATTTATAGCTGATATACGGCCACCCAGGCTACATTTGTAGCCTCTCTTGCAGTTAATTGTGGCCATGAGAACACAAATATGATAGAGCAGCCCATAGGATCTTTCTCAAGACACAGTCAGTATGCTGCTTTGTGTTGTTCTACTTTGTTCCTCCCTCCACTCATCTTACTGCCTGGAAAATGGAAGGACCACCATGGACCATAGGATTGAGGCCATATATGACAGTAATAGGAAATCTTGGAGTGCAATATCCCTCCTGCACAGCTGGATGTTAATGTGCAAGTGGAATAAACTTATATCTTGTTTAAGCCGCTGGTAAATTGAGGCTTCTACCACTTCTGGATGAATCCATTCCTAACTGATTTAGCCTACCTCCTATCTAGAGAAGCTGGGCTCCCCCATTTTGTGAAAGGGAGTGGCTAAATCTCAGGCCCTGGAGTTAGGCTGTCTGTGTTAGACCCCAGAGTTGCAGCATGGCATGTGGCATGTGGTACAGGGCATGTGGAATGTTTGGAAGGACAGACAGGTGTTGGTTCCAGAAGACCTTGTCCCAAAGCTAGTTCTTTCACCTCCCATCTCCCAGTCTTAAGGAACCAGTCTCTCTGAGCCTTGGTTTCCTTATTCCTGAGGGAGGAATTGCAAAACATCCAGTACACTGACTGGCACTTTTGGGAAATTCAGTAGTTGTGTTGTATTAGAAAAACAGACTGTTTCTTTACTAGGACCTAGCACTCCATGCACATTTCTTTTGTCTGACTTTTTTAGGGTGGTCTCTCAGTCTCAGATATTCATCCAAGCACTATGATGGGCCTACTGGGCATTTCTTCATCTGACAGGCAGAGGGAGAGTCAGGGTTTATCTCCAACCAGAGGTTCATGGCACATTGCTGGCCCAGTGTTTGTGGAGAGAAGAGAAGGCACATTGTAGAAGTGACAGTGTTTCCTCCCATGTGTTCTCTCTCTATGTCCACTCATAGCTCACTTGGGTGATGTGACAGCTTTGCCTTATTTAAAGTAAAAATAGCCTACACCTTGCTGTTTTAAGTTTACAGGTAGTGTCAGATTTTGTTGGTTAAAACTCAGAAGGTTGGTTTTCAAATTAGTAATGTGTGGGGTTAACAAATTATGTGAGAATTAGCTGAGTGATCTCTCATAAGAAACAAAATCTTAACAAATCTTAATTATGAGCACCTGGGTGACTCAGTTGGTTAAGTGTCTGACTCTTGATTTCAGCTCAGGTCACACTCTCATGTCATGAGATCAAGCCGTGAGTCAGGCTCTGCACTGACAGTGTGGAGCCTGCTTGGTATTCTCTCTCTTTTTCTCTCTTTACCCATCCCCACTCATGCACATTCTTACTTTCTCTTTCTCTCTCTCAAAAAAAATACATAAACATTTAACAATATCAACAACAACGAAACAAATCTTAGCACAAGTTGACAATAGGTCCATCTGCATGTACCTAATAGCTGTAGCCTATTAGGAGGCACACACTTACCTTCCATTATTATACCCTTATGTAAGTTGTTTCACTGTGGCTAGTGCAGTACCCAATAACACCAATGTGTCAAAACCCTGCCTTACCATAAACTAAAATCCTCTCTTTGTTGCTTCTGTTTTCCTCATAAGGAATCTGTTTTGTTGTTGATAGAGTCATCCTGCTTGGCTCTCTGTGGATGATAGATCAGAATATACTGCCCCTGACCTCTGAATAGGTAAGATAATGCTTAATGTTGCTTATTATAAAATGTCAGGAGCAAAAGGCAGGCGACTCCAAAATGCAGAGAGATAGCTCCGGGAAAATTTGATGTCCCAGAGACCAGAAGCCTGACAGCTAATGCATCATTTTTCCTGGCTGAAATGAATTGATTCTGTCACCAGTAAACTAAATGAAATCAGGATCTTGACTGGAATCATAAATTGCATTTAAATTACAGTTAGCAGGGAACTGAGGCTAGAAAACAGTGCAAACAAGTTTGCAGAGATACATGGGTGAGTAGTTTCTCATGTTTTTAGGACCCTAAAGTTGTTTCTTCTTCTTCTTCTTCTTCTTCTTCTTCTTCTTCTTCTTCTTCTTCTTCTTCTTCTTCTTCCTTCTTCTTCTTCTTCCTTCTCCTTCTCCTCTTCTCCTTCTCCTCCTTCTCCTTCTCCTTCTTCTTCTCCTTCTTCTTCTTCTTCTTCTTTCTCCTTCTCCTTCTCTCTCCTTCTCCTTCTCCTTCTCCTTCTCCCTTCTTTCTCCTTCTCCTTCTCCTTCTTCTTCTTCTTCTTCTTCTTCTTCTTCTGTTATTATGGGAAATACTCTGACACACATTTGTGTATCAAAATACTATTGGGAGGGGAAGAATATTCCTTTGGTGATCATATTTAGTTAAACTTGGATGTATTACAGAGTATTCAAAAGTCATGATGCATCAAAACTAAACTAAACTAAAATAAAACAAAACAAAAATATATAATTTTTTTGGTGTGGAGTCAAATGTTTAGTAGAGTAAGTTTCAACATGTGTAAACTATTAAGCCAGGAAATGCCTGGTTGTGAGCTCTACATACATTAATTGGCTCCTTCAGTGGGGAACAACATATTCTCCTGGAAAGTTCTCTTTTGAGAAGGGAATGGTGCTTTGCTGATTAGATGTTTCAAAATGTGCCAGCTCTCAGAAAGGGATGTCTAAAAAAGCAGTTCTTTGCAATGGGAGCCTCTCTTGATAATCTCAGAGAAGGAGAAAGTGATTTAAGTGAAAGTGATGTCTGTCATTAGTAGGCTTTCTGGGGCAAAAAGCTTAGAAGACCATGGATTAGAAATATCTTAGAAAGAAGGACAGGTGATGGGTGAAGGGAGAGCAAATCATCCCGCTGTGGGCGTGTTGCTATGCACCTATTCTGTGGCAGGGTTTTGTTCTAGAACAGATCCTACCATTCTGACAGTAAAAAAAAGTATACTTAAAATAGCCACACTTTTTAGTCAGATATCTTTTATTTTTTAATTAAAAAAGTTTTTTTCAGACAGACATCTTTTAAATAAAGTTTCCTACATGAAAATATAAATTATAAAAGAAATAATAAGAGCACAAAAGAAATGATCAATGTAAAAGCATACTGTAAAAAGGCAATAAGAAATAAGTTAGAAGTTACAAACCTTTGGAGGAAAGGGAGAAACACAGTATAATAAAACAGTGAAGTAGATAAAGCATTAACTGAACCAGTCAAAGGAAAATAAAGAAGAATGCACAAATAAAAAATAAAATTGGAAATTCAAAGATTATGCTCTTTTTTAATGTTTATTTTTGAGAGAGAGAGAGAGAGAGAGAGAGAGAGGAGAGCATGAGCAGGGGAGGGGCAGAAATAGGGAGACACAGAATCCAAAACAGGCTCCAGGCTCCAAGCTGTCACCAGAGAGCCTGACGTGGAGCTCAAACTCACTAACTGGAGATTATAACCTGAGCCAAGGTTGGACACTCAACCTACGGAGCCACCCAGGTGCCCCAAAGGCTATATTCTTAAAGAAATAAAAAGCCTGTCTGAAAAATATGCTTAACTTTAAATAGTAAAGCTAAGAAAAAAAACTGAGGTGTAAAAGAAAATGTCTATATGTAAATTATCAAAATTGTTACAAAAATGAATATAAATATCCAAGGAAGAATATACAAGGAAGAAAAGGAAAATGGTATTAAACAATTAACTTTTAGTAGGAATACAAACATAAGAATGGCAAGAGTCTGTGGCTTTTGAACCACATTACACTCCTTCCTGCATTCTCCCAGCTCAGCATGAAGAAGGTTAATTTGGGGAGTGTATAGACTACCATACAGGCCTCCTGCTCCCCATGCTCCAAAAGTAGAGCTTCAGTATCTCTGCTCTAGGGACAGGCAAACAGCATTTCTCACCCCCTCTATCTCATGCTGTGGGAAGTCTATTTCAGGTAGTCATGACCAAGAATCAAAGGCTCCTTGTTGGTGCCCACTCCCATTTATAGGACAGAAGCTCTGCTAACAGCATGGCAGGACAGAGCTTGCTTGTAGGGTACACAAGGAGTGTTTAACTGAGAGTATCAGAGGCTCTCAGCTCTGCCTAGTGACTTGTTCATAAAGCATGGGTGTCACTCCTAGCTCTAGCTCTAGAATAGTGGTGCAAAGTTTTAGCTCAGGAGGAGAGAGGGCCCATTAAAGAGAGAGGAGAGAGAGAGAGAGAGAGAGATCTCCATAGGTCTTCCCAAATGGAATTTACTTCATGTAGAAGAGAGCATGGATCAACATCACTCATTATCAGAGAAATAAAAATCAAAACCACAATGAGATATCACCTGTCAGAATGGCTAAAATGAACAACTCAGGAAACCACAGAGGTTGGTGAGGATATGGAGGAAGGGGAACACTTTTGCACTATTGGTGGGAATGCAAACTGGTGCAGCCACCCTGGAAAACAATATGGAGGTTCCTCAAAAAATTAAAAATTGAATTACCCTCAGCCCAGAAATTGTACTCCTGGGTATTTATCCAAAGGAAACAAAAATGCTGATTAGGAGAGGCATATGAACCCCAATGTTTATAGCAGCATTATCAACAATAGCCAAATTATGGAAAGAGCCCAAATGTCCATTGACTGAAGAATGGATAAAGAAGATGTGGTGTGTGCATGTGTGTGTGTGTGTGTGTGTGTGTGTGTGTGTGTATAATGGAAGATTATTTGGCAATCAAAAAAAATGAAATCTTGCCATTTGCAGCAACCTAGATGGGAGTACAGTGTATTATGCTAAGCAAAATAAGTCAGTCAAACAAAGACAAGTATCATATGATTTCACTCATATGTGGAATTTAAGAAACAGAACATATTAACATAGGGAAAGGGAAACAAAAATAAGATAAAAACAGAGAGGGAAGCAAACCATAAGAGACTCTTAAATACAGAAAAGAAACAAGGTTGCTGGAGGGGAGTTGGGTGAGGGGATGGGCTAAATGAGTGATGGGCATTGGAGGGCACTTATGGGATAAACATTAGGTGTTTTATGTAAGTGATGAATCACTAAATTCTATTCATGAAACCATTACTACCCTATGTGTTAACTAGCTTGGATTTAAATTAAAATTAAATTAAATTTAAAAAATAAAATTAAAAAAAGAAGGCATGGGGAAATTTAAGCTTAAGAGCCTGTCAACCCAGAATATTATATCAAGCAAAACTCTCTCCAAAAAAAAAAAGATAAAATACATTCCCTGATGGAAAAAGATGATAGAATTCATTGCTAGCAATCCCACCTCACAAAAAACATTAAAGCGATTCTTCATGCAGAAAGCAACTGATACCAGACAGTAATCCAAATCCATAAGATGAAAAGGAACATCAGGAAAGTAATTATATAGCTATAAAGGGGTAAAAGTGCATATATTTTTTTCTTTCTTATGTTATATAAAAGGCATTTTTATAAAGAACATGTATATGATTATAATTTTAGGTCTATAACATTGTATAAATGCATTTGACATAAAAGAGGGAGGTGGAAGTATAGCTATATTAGAGTAAGAAAATCAAACCAGATGGACAGTTGATTCACTGAAGCACAGAAAGCCAGAAATGAAAGATTTAAAAATTAATATAAAAAGTTTATAAATATTTCTATTTTCCTTTATTACATTAGCTTATTTAATAACATAAAATACATAAAATAATAATTATAACAATGCACAATTGAGTTTACAACATAGATAAATATGTATATCCATTTTAATAGAAAGGTTGGAGAATGGAGATATATAGGAGTAAAACTTGAATATCTCATTAGAAAATTTAGTTAGTATAAATAAATCTGAAGTCGTTTTCAATAATTAAAGTGTTTATAGTAAGTACTAGAGCAACCACTAAGAAGATAAATAAGATACTATCATGAAAAAACATTAAATATATTAAATGAAAGGAATTAATAGTCAGTGCAAGGAATAGTAAAAGAAAAACAGAAAAAAAATAAAGAAATACATAATAGAGGGGTGCCTGGGTGGCTCAGTTGGTTAAGCAACTAACTTTAGTTCAGGTCATGATCTCATGGATCATGGGTTCTCTTTGGGCTCTGTGATGACAACTGAGAGCCTGTAGCCTGCTTTGAATTGTTTCCTTCTCTCTCTGCCCCTCCCCCACTTGCACTCTGTCTCTCTTACTCTTTCAAAAATAAACATTAAAAATTAATAAAAATGCATTATAGACATATTTAAAAATCAATTAGCAGATGTAAATACAAATATCAACCATAGCATTAAGTATCTTAAAAAATCTATTAAAAAGGCATACATTGTCTAAATGAATAAAAATAATACCTAGCTATACACTCTTTAGAGACAACACACTTCTGATTGAATAATACAAATCGATGAAAATAAAAGTGTAGAAGAAGATATACAATCCTGTTTAAAACGTTAATAAGATACAAAATCTCACTTTAAAAGTTTCGTTCTTTAAATTTTTAAAAATGTTTTATTTATTTTTGAGAGAGAGATAGAGACAAAATGAGTAGGGGAGGGTCAGAGAGAGAGGGAGACACAGACTCTGAAGACAGGATCCACGCTCTGAGCTAGCTGTCAGCACAGAGCCCGATGTGGGGCTCTAACACATGTGCTGTGAGATCATGACCTGAGCCAAAGTCAGACGCTTAACCTACTGAGCCACCAGGCACCCCTCACTTTAAAAGTTTCAATACAGGGGCACCTGGGTGGCTCAGTCAGTTAAGTGTCCAACTTCAGTTCAAGTCATGATTTCACTGTTCATGAGTCAGCGAGTAACCAAGGGCTTAAAGAAGAAATTAAAAGATAAATTAGAAAATGTGTATTAAAGTCCCCTGCAATTAGCACATTCTTATCAATAAGATTGCTTATGTTTGTGATTGTTTTATGTATTTGGGTGCTGTTGAATTTGGTGCATAGACATTTATAATTGTTAGCTCTTCCTGATGGGTAGACTCTAATTATTATATAGTGGCCTTTTTCATCCCTTGTTACTGCCTTAACATTAAAGTCCTGTTTGTCCTATACTCCAGATTTCTTTTGGATTCTAGTAGCATGATAGATATTCTTCCATTCCTGAACTTTCAATCTGAAGGTATCCTCAGGTCTAAAATGAGTCTCTTGTAGACAGAAAACTGATGTATCTTTTTTTTATCCATTCAGATATGTCTTTTGATTGGAGCATTTAGTCCATTTACATTTAGTGTTATTATTAAAAAATATAGGTTTAGGGTAATTTTGTTCTGTGTATAATTCATGCTTGTAGTGGTGTCTCTGGTACTTTGTGTTCCTTGCTAGATAAAGGATTCTTCCTTGCATATTTTCCCTGTTCATCACATTGAAGATTTCCTGCCATTCCTTTCAGGCCTGCCAAGTTTCAGTAGATAGGTCTGCTACTTCCCTTATGTGTCTACCTTTCTATTTTAGGGCCCTTTTATCCCTAGCTACTTTCAGAATTCTCTCTTTATCTTTATATTTTGCCAGTTTCACTATGATATGTCATGCAGAAGATCGATTCAAACTATGTCTGAGGGGAGTTTTCTGTGCCTCTAGGATTTCAATGTTTGTATCCTTCCCCAGATTGGGGAAGTTCTCAGCTCTAATATGTTCAAGTTCCCTTTCAGCCCTTTTCTCCTCCTCCTCCTCCTCCTCCTCCTCCTCCTCCTCCTCCTCCTCCTTCTTCTTCTTCTTCTTCTTCTTCATCTCCTTTTGGAATTCCCAGGATAGGGATATTTTTGTATTTGATCAGTCAGTCTCAAATTCTCCTTTCATGCTCTTGGATAAATTTATCTCTTTTTCCTGGCTTCCTCTTTTTCTAAAATTGTATCTTCTAATTCATTTATTCTCCTCTCTGTCTTTTCAATTCATACAGTGGCCTCCTCCATTTTACTATGCACCTCATTCATAGCATTTTCAAATTCATCATTACTATTTTTGAGATCCATGATCCTTGCAGAATAGCATCTCTGCTGACTTCTATATCTTTATGAAGCCCAGAAATTAATTTTATTACTATTTTTCTAAATTCTTGGTCAGTTATATTGCTTATACCTGTTTTGATCAATTGTTTAGCTGTGACTTCCTGGAAATTTTTTGAGGAGTGTTCTTCTGTTTCATCATTTTGGCTAACTTTCTGTCTCTTGTAAGTTTTAAAGGCTTTTCATGTCCTCTGCACCTGTGAGTACTGCTATATTAAAGGGGGCTCACACACTGTCCAGGGCCTGTCCATTCAGCAAGTGTCCTTTCAAGGGTGTGCCTTCGTCTCTCTTGTTGAGACTTTGGTTATTTTATTGTCTTACTTGTAGTGATATTTGGGACTCTCCACCATGTGTGCTTTGGTTTGTTCCTTGAAGTAGCTCTGGAAAATAAAACAGACAGACAAACAAACAGGGAAGAAAAACACACAAATGCACAAACAAACCAAACGAACAAGCAAACTGACAAAATAATAATAATAATAATAATAATAATAATAGGAAATCCAAAAGCATGAAAGCAGAAATCCCAGCTCCAAATAAAAAGCACAGTGGAGGCATTGCTGATAGAACAGCATATACAAAGAGAGAAATGACAGGGTTGGGGAGAACAAAAAATGAATGTTGACCAGGCAGAGAGACTAAAAGCCTTAATGCAGAGAGAGAAAAGGGAGAATATGGCAGGAGGCTAGGAGGAAGAAACTAAAAGATAGTGTTACCCAGAGAAACTACATAGTCTGATTATTCCAGAGAGAAAGGAAGGTAAAGAAGGAGGTATAGAACATGCATCAAGAGGATGAATTAAATATGTCTGTTTAAGCATAACCATAACCAGCATAACCAGCCCAGAGGAGGGGAGAGATAAGAATGAGAAAAGGGAGAATATATCTGAATAGCAAGAATTGATCTAGGTTTAATCATGGCAATGCAGCAGCACTAGTTGGGGGTGGGGTGGGTTGGATGGGCTGTCTGTTTCTGCAGCATTACTGGATTACTGGCTCCCAGCAGCTACTAAGCACAGATGGGCATGGTTTGGTGTAGGTGGGTCCTGTCTCCACTGCGAGTTCCTGCCGGCCGATCCTTGAGGTCCTGCCTTGTTGGTTGTGGGGAGAAAAATGCGACCTCCCAGTCCCTTCTCCTTGAACCAGGTGTCCCAAATCAGTCCTTTGCATCCATTCTCCCTGAACTATGGGTGCCGCCAGGGTGGGCAGTCTCCTATGAGCCATGCCCAGCCACATTCGAGCTCATCATTAATGATGCTGCCCTATATGTAATCCCAGGAGCCATTGCCACTGCACCCCTGAGGTACCGCCTAACCCCGAGAGAACTTATTTTGTCCAGACCCTGGCACAGGACCAGGGCACCCAGTCCAAGGAAAGCTCCACCGTTAGAGATGGGATGATAGGATCCCTCTCTGTCTTGGGCGGAGGTTTTTCCCTTGTCCAGATACAGTCCTACACTTCCCCAGTCGCTCTTTCTCTTCTCTTTGTCTCTTCGTAGAAGGGGCTCCCCCCTCTGTGCCTCCTTGTTCCAGCCCGTTTGTATCTCCCCTAGTTTGCAGTCATGCACCTATGAGGCTGTCTTCTTAGTAGACTCTATCTCCTTTCATCCCAGACTCTTGGGGTTCAGAGTCTTTTGGCTTCAACCCTTCTTTGAGAAATGTGGATGGGAGGTATGGATCCCCCTATTTCTCTGCCATCTTTTAGTTTATTTATTTAGCTTGAAGGAGAGTGTGTGAGCAGGGGAGTGGCAAAGAGGCAGGGAGAGAGAGAAAATCCCAAGCAGGCTCCTCCCTGCCAGTGCAGAGCCCCATGCGAGCTTAAACTCACAAAATGTGAGGTCATGAGCTGAGTTGAAACCAAGAGTTAGAGGCTTACAGACTGAGCTATCCAGATGCCCATGAGTAAAAATTTAACGAAACCCTACAACATGTAAAAAAAAAAAAAAAAAAGGATTATGCATTATGACCAAGTGGTATTTATTCCAGGGAACCAAGATTAATGTTTATCATTCAATATTTGTCAGCATTCTTCAGAGAAATAGTACCAAGGGGATGTGTATACACATTATAGAAAGAGTTTTATCAGAAATAACTTGCTTGCAAGTTTATGAAAGCTGGTAAGTTTATTTATTTATTTTTAAATAGTTTATTAGCAAGTTGGTTTACATATAACACCTAGTGCTCATCCCAACATGTGCCCTCCCCCATGCCCATAACCCCACTTCCCCTCTCCCCCACCCCCATCAGCCCTCAGTTTGTTCTCAGCATTCAAGAGTCTCTCAAGGTTTGCCTCTGTACCTGTCCCCAACTATTTTCCCCCTTCTTCACCTCATGGTCCTCCATTAGCTTCCTCCTAATGCACCTACATGTGCAAACATATGGTATCTGTACTTCTCTGCCTGACTTATTTCTCTCAGCACAACACCCTCTAGTTCAATCCATGTTGCTACAAATGGCCAGACTTCATTCTTTCTCATTGCCATATAGTATTCCATTGTATAAGTATACCACATTTTCTTGATCCATTCATCAGTGGATGGAAACTTAGGTTCTTTCCATGTTTTAGCTATTGTTGAAAGTGTTGCTATGAACATTGGAGTACATGTGCCCCTATGCATCAGCACTCCTGTATCCCTTGGATAAATTCCTAGCAGTGCTTCTGCTGGGTCATAGGGGAGTTCTATTGTTAATTTTTTGAGGAACCTCCACACTGTTTCCCAGCACCAGCTTACATTCCCACCAACAGTGTAGGAGGGTGCCCATTTCTCCACATCCTCACCATCATCTAGAGTCCTCTGATTTGTTAACTTTAGCCACTCTGACTGGCGTGAGGTGGTATCTCCGTGTGGTTTTGATTTGTATTTTCCTGATGAAGAGGGGCACTGAGCAGCGTTTCATGGGTCTGTTGGCCATTTGGATGTCCTCTTTGGAGAAGTGTCTGTTCATGTCTTCTGCCCATTGCTTCACTGGATTGTTTAGTTTTCAGGTGTGGAGTTTGATGAGTTCCTTACAGATTTGGATACTAACCCTTTATCTGATATGTCATTTTCCCATTCCATCAGTTGCCTATTAGTTTTCTGGATTGTTATCTTTGCAGTACAGAAGCTTTTCATCTTGATGAGGTCCCAGTAGTTCGTTTTTGCTCTTCATTCCCATGCCTTTGGGCATTTGTCAAGTAAGAAATTGCTGGGGTTGAAGTCAAGGAGATTGTTTCCTGCTTTCTCTTCTAGGGTTTTGATGGTTTCCTACCTCACATTCAGTTCCTTTATCCATTTTGAGTTTAATTTTGTGTATGATCTAGTTTGTGAAAATGATCTAGTTTCATTCTTCTACATGTTGTTGTCCAGTTCTCCCAGCACCATCTGTTAAAGACGCTGTCTTTTTTCCATTGGATACTCTTTCCTGCTTTGTCAAAGATTAGTTGGCTGTACATTTGTGGCTCCAATTCTGAGTTCTCTATTCTATTCCATTGGTCTATGTGTCTGTTTTTGTGCCAATACCATACTGTCTTGATGATTACAGCTTTGTAGCAGAGGCTAAAGTCTGGGATGGTGATGCCTCCTGTTTTGGTGTTCTTTTTCAATATTACTTTGGCTATTCGGAGTCCTTTGTGATTCATACAAATTTAAGGATAGTTTGTTCTAGTTTTGAGAAGAATGCTGGTGCAGCATGGAAGTTCTTCCATTTCATCATTTTGGTTAGCTTTCTATCTCTTGTAAGTTTTAATAGCTTGTTATGCACTCTGCCCCTACAGATGCTGGTGTATTGATGAGGGCTCTTTGACTATCCAGGGCAGTCCATTCAGTAAGTGTTGTTTAATGGTTTCTCTTGTTGTGGCTTTGGTTGTTTTGTTTCACTGCTCGTAGTGGAATTTGGGACTCTCCATTTGTACTTTGGCTTGTTTCTTGAGGTACCTCTGGAAAAGAAAACAAACAACCACACAAGGAACAAATGTACACAAATGCATAGACAAATCCAGTAAACACAGACTGAAAGGGAAAAAGAAAAAGAAAAAGAAAAAAAGGGGGAAGAGACAAAACAAAAAGGTACAAAAAAGAGAAAAAATAGGAAGGAGGGAAGACCAATAATAAAAATTAAAATTAAAATTAATAAAAAATTGAAAAAAGAAGAAAAGAAGAGAAAAGAAAGGAAAAAAAGAAAAAAACACAAAACAAAAAGGACAGTCTAAAGGCATAAAACCAGAATTCCCAGCAACAAATAAAGAGCCAGCTGTATGGAATGCTGATGGAAGAGCATATACAAAGAGAGAAATGACAGGTCATGGAGGAATGGAAATTGGAAATGAAATGACCAGGCAGAGAGACTAAGAGGTTTGATTCAGAAAGAGATACTGTAAAATATGGTTAGAGGTGAGGAGAAAGAAATGAAGATGTTACTCAGAGAAACTGTATAGTCTGATTATACCAGAGAGAGAGAGATAAAAAGGTAGCGGTGAAGGTGTAGAATGTACATGTAGCGAATGGATTAAATGTGACTGTTTAAGCAAACCAGTGACCAGAGTGCCCTAACCAGCAGAGTGGAAGGTTACTATTGAGAAAAGGGAAAATATATCTGAATAGAAAGAATTATCTAGAGTTAATCATGGCAGTGCATCCATGTTGGTCTTGCCCTAGGCTCAGGTAGAAAGAAAGAAAAGAAGAAAGAAAGAAAGAAAGAAAGAAAGAAAGAAAGAAAGAAAGAAAGAAAGAAAGGAAAGAAAGAAAAGAAAGAAAGAAAGAAAGAAAGAAAGAAAGAAAGAAAGAAAGAAAGAAAGAAAGAAAGAAAGAAAGAAAGAAAGCATCTCTTTATCCGGGCTGGGTGGTTTGGTGTAGGCAGGTCTTAGCCTCCACTGTGTCCCACTGGCTGCTCCCTGACGCCTAGCCTTGGTGGTTGTGGGTAGAAAAATGGCGTTGCCCCAGTCCCTTCTAGAACCAAGTGTTGCAAATCACTCCTTTGGGTCCGATCTCCCTGTTCTTTGGGTTAGCCAAAGTGGGCTATGTTCTATGCCTCATGACCTGCCTCGAGTCTAGGTCCCAGTCTGCGTGCTTTATTGAAACACAGTCCGGCAGGTCGCTGCTTCCCTGCTGTTGGGGGTCGAGGGTGGGGGAAAAGTGGTGCAGCCTCAAATCCGCCGGGGTCAGGCAGCAGCACAACCTGGGATCAGCTGCCTCCGTGCTGCCAGGGTCACATCCAGGGAACTCAGCCTTGGTCTGCTGCCTCCACGCTGCTGGGCGGCCAAGCCTGGGTAATGCAACTTCAGGCCCGCAGCGTCCGCACTGCTGAGCATGGTGCAGGGAGTGCAGCAGAGCAATTTTTCCTGGCACCCTCTGGGACTGGGGGCACCTAGTTCAAAGTCAGCACCCCAGCTAGAACTAAAAACACTCTCTTTCCAACCTGAGGTTTTTCTTTTCTCCAGGGACAGTTTTATGAGCAGTTTCAGCTTCCCTTACTTTTCCCCTTGACTCACCGTGGCTCACCTCGGCTGTCTGCAAGCCAGGCACCATCCCCTTCTTCTGTGTCTCTGGTCCGGCCCACTTTTATCTTCCCTAGTTCATACTCATGCACTTATGAGGTTGCCTTCCCGGTGTACTCTGTCTCTTTCTCTTCCCAAACTCCTGTGGCTCAGTGTCCTATGACTTCAGGCCTTCTCTGTTTGAGAGATGGGTGCAAGCGAAATGCACAGAGCTCCCTACTTCTCCACCATCTTGCCTCTATCCCCTGGAAGCTGGTAAATTTAAAATCTTCAGTGTGGCCCAGATGCCTTCAGACCCAGGAAAGCCGTGGTGCAGATGGAGTCTGAAGGTATTCTTCTGAATAATTCTCTCTTTCTTGAGGAAGTTGATCTTTTTTTCCTATTTAGAATTTCAAATAACTAGATACCATATCATAATGGATATATAATAATTCACCGTTTTAAATATTAATCTCATGCAAAAATGCCCACCATGCTGATACATAAAATTAACCATCATAGATCTAACTGCAGTCAAATTAGCACCTGTACACATCTCCTGAAACCATACTTAATCTCCACTAAAACAATATCAATATCATACTTCCACATAACATGATACATCTATCGTGCATACAACCTTTTCCCAGATGAGGATACAAGTACTTGGATGACGTTTATTCATCTTCTTGGTTTTCCATAACACAAATACTATGAAAAATGATACTTAAATACTATTATATATATATGCATATATATAAAACATGTATTGACATTATATATATTCCATATATGTATATATGGAATAAGAAAGGAAAGAAAAATATTTTTGATTTACACAAGCACACACACAAATACAATAATACCTACATGAGAAAAATTACTCATGATAATTATAGTCTTCATTTCTATTACTGGGTATGTGATTGTGTCTGATATTTATAGTTACACTTTACCACTACCCACGTCATATCCCCTTGCCTTTAATGAAAACCTCAGCTGGTTTTGATTCTTTACCTGGTGGAATAACCCAAACACTCATGTCTAAAGGATCTGAGCCATTAGTCATCCAGCTTAATTAGTGGTTGTAGTTTTTCATTAGCTTTAATCTCAAGGCATGGTAATACTAAGAGACATGCTAAGTGATCTCCTATATTCCATACATACTAATCCTTACAGCCAGTATAAAGTAGCAGCATAATTTCATCTTGGTAATAAAGACCAATCACCCCAGCCAGATTAGTAACTCTCTTTGTCACCTGTGATTTATAGGCATGAGGATACCAAAGTGGCTGAGTGGTAGTTTTAACTTACAGTTCAATGAAATTGTTGTTTCTCTTGGTGAATGTCTTCCTCTTGTTGGAATTAAGACCTCTAGACGATTGAAACATGAGGTTCTAGGAATTGAAAGCAAACATTTTGCTAGTGAGTCTCTAGGGATAATAATAAGTGGTATCATTTCTCTTTCCACCCCTTGATTCCTGGACCCATGATCCCTGGCAGTGAGAGAAACAGTACTATATATTAGATGCTGATTCAGAGCATATTCAAGTTCCTGAAGAACTGTGCCTTAGCCCAGTATTGCCAAATGGGTAGTGGTATAAGTGAGTCTTCAAAAGGCCACTCTACCATTTTACCAAGCTAGTTGCTTTAGGGAATGTATAAGACCATGAATTCCATAAGCATGGTTCTGTTGGTATACTTCATTTGTGTTCCTTGGTCAGAAACATTGTTGTGTGAAATATCATTAAGGTGAATAAGGCATTTTGTAAGTACACAGATGGTAGTTTTGGCAAAGGCACTGCATGCAGGGAAATCAAATCCAATCCAGTTAAGTGTCTATTCCAGTAAGAAGAAAACACTTCCCTTTCCATGAAGTAGTCCAATGTAATCAACCTGCCACCAGGTAGCTGGCTGTTTACCCCAAAGAATGGTGCTATATCAGAGGTTTAGTGTTGGTCTTTGTTACTGGCAGATTGGGCACTCCACAGTGGCTTTAGCCAGGTCAGCCTGGATGAGTGGAAATCCAAGTTGTTGAGCCCATGCTTAGCCTCTATCCCTGCCATCATGATCATATCCATAATGAGCCCACTGGACACTGACAGGGTATCTGGGTAAAGAGGCTGACTGGTATCCAAAGAAAAGGTTATCCTATCCATTCAATTACTGAAATCTTCTGCTGAGGCCATCTTTTGGGGGGCATTCACATGGGATACAGATATCCTCATGGTTTATGCCCATTCAGAGAGATCTATCCACATAGCCCTTGCTCATATATCCTTGTTACCAATATTCCAATTATGTTACTTCCAAGTCCCTGCCATCAGCCACACTGTTAGCCACAGCCTGTGAATCATTATATGATTATATGCCTGGTAATTTTTTCTTCTAAACACAGTGAACAACCAGGTGGACTGCCTGAAATTCTGCTGACTTGAGGTATTTCCCTTCACCACTATCTTTCAGGGATGTCCCAGAAAAAGGCTGTAGTATTGCAGCTGTCCACTTTGAGGCGGACCCTGTATATCACACATCCTGTGTCTGTAAAAAAGGCCTGAGTTTTCTTTTTCTATCAATTGATCATAGGAAGCACCCAAGAGACTATATACACAGACTGGGAAAGAAAAGGAAAAATAATAGAAAAAGGGGTCATGAACATTGGGGTCATTCTTCAGGTAACTTATTTGTGCCCTCATGGCTTCCATAGGCCCACTCATATATATATCATTTCCATTTGATAATGGAATACTGCTGTGCACACCCAACTGTATGACTTGGTGGATCTGATTATACCCAAATTCATGATGGACTGCTCAGGTTACATGGTGACTTGGTGTCCTATGGCTAAGTGTTCAGTGTCTACTAAGTCCTCATAGCAGGCTATGATCTATTTCTCAAAATGGGATTCATTATTTGTAGAAGGTGCCAGGGATTTGCTACAGAATCCTAAGGGACTTCTCTGTGAGTCACCCATATAAGGTCTGCCAAAGGCTCTAAACAACATCCTTATCTGTTGCTGACACTTTAAGCATTGGTGTATCTGCAGGATCATATGGCCAAGCAGAAGAGCAGCTTGCATGGCAGCCTGGACCTTTTGCAGAGCCTTCTATTGTTCTCCCCCCCCCCCCCACTGCACACACACAAAAAAAACTAGCAGCTTTGTCCTACAAATGGGGCAAAGTAATGGGACTCAAGTGAGGAATATGTTGCCTCCAAAATCCAAAGTGACCCACTTTGTGCCTCTTTTTTTGTTTGTTTTTTGTTTGAAAGAGGGACCAGATGCAATAACGTATCCTTTACCTCAGAGAGGAGATCTGAACATGCCACACATTTCTGGGCCCACAGAAACTTCAGTGAGGTAGAAATCTCTGAATTTTAATCATATTTTTTCCCAATCCCTGGCACTTAAATGCCTTCCCAGAAGTCTACATCAGTGTTACTTCTTGCTCACTTGGCCCAATCAGCATAATGTTATCAGTAATATAGACTTCTAGCTCACTGCACCCAATTGGCATAATTTCATCAGTGTGATAGGCCAGTGTGATATCTTGTGGAGGGGAAAAGCAATCAAGATCTTGCAAACTAAATTATGACAAAGAGCTGAAAAGTTGATATTCCCCTAAGGTAGGAGGGTGATGGTGTATTGCTGGCCTTGCCAGCTGAAAGCAAACCGCTTCTAGTGCTTGCTGTTAACAAGGATGGAGAATAAAGTGTGTCCCAGCTGCATACCAGGTACCAGGGAATATGTTTATCTGCTCAAACAATAAAACCACATCTGAATAGCAGCTGTCATTGGAGTCACCACCTGACTGAGCTTAAAATAATCCACTGTCATTCCCCAAGGACCATCTCTCTTCTGCACAGACAAAATAGGCAAGTTGACTGGTATATGGTAGAAATCACTACTCCTCCATCTTTCAAATAGTTGATAGTGGCACTAATGTATGAAATCCCTCAAAGAATGTGGTATTGCTTGGGGTTCACTATTTTCCTAGGTACCGGCAGTTCTAGTGGCTTCCATTTGGTCTTCCCCACCATAACAGTCCTCACTTCACAGGTCAGGATACAAATGGGTATTCTGACAGCTGCTGAGCATATTTATTCCATTTATATATCACAAGATAGGGCCAGAGACCCACTGGGAACATTGTGACATATACCTGAACCAAGATTTTATTGATCATCTGACTTCCATAAATCCCTACTCTTGATTGGTGGGCCATGCAGCATTTTGGTTTTCCTGGAACTAGTGTCAGTTCAGAGCCAGTGTCCTGTAGTCCTAGAATGATCTTATAACTTCCTTGATACACAGTTATCCTGATAAAAGACCATAGTCCCTTTTGGGGGAGGCTGGAAGAATGATTAACAGTATACATTTTTGAAAATGTACCAGAGTCCTTCCTCAAGGGAACCTGGTCTCATCTAATTCAAGAGCTCTGTATTTGTAAACTGGCTCAAAGATGGAAATTAATTGAAAGACCATGTTTATCTGTTTTTATGATTCAGGTTCAGCTTTTGTTTACTTAACTTAGATCACTTCTACATGTATAAATCTGGTAAGAATATAGTAGGTTTCCTACATATTTCATGTCTAGAAATACGTCATCTACAAGGCAAATTCGTAGGTTGGCATGAGTCAGACCATTATGTTGCTACTTTGGCACTGCTGACCACTATGGTGAACACACCTCGCTTGCTTTAGACAGGTGAGTACTGCCACTTAGCCTCTACTACATAGAATTCTGTTACTTGACTTTCATGTACATTTATCAATATAGTGGGCACAGTTCCCATTGTAAGCTCTGGCCTATGGTGAAAAGCAATCACAGGATTCTTCAAGTATGGCAGGGTTCCACACATGAATTTATTTTCATGATCCTGGTGAAATGTGTCTCTTCTAGACCCTTCTAGTGTAGATGAATATATCTTCAATGACAAATTCAGTCTAAATTCCAATTTTCCTAAGGCTTTAAATTCCCTCCTCTATAGTAAAACAAGGCATAACTGACATTTATCCTCACTCACTGAAGGCCACCGTTTGGTTCATGTTTCAGCCAGACAACGAAACTACTAAAGCCCTTTCTAACTCCTTGAGCTGCAATACTAAATGTAGATTCTTTATTTAGTATACCTATATCTGTAAAGTTAGACTGATCCAGCTTTGCTTCTTTGACCATTATCCCACACACCCAATCCCACACATATTGTATGTATTTCTATGTATAGAAGTTAGAAAACTACAGCACCTTTTTGGATTGTAGTGCATTTCATGGGCCACATCTCATACCTTCTTTCTGGGGGGCTTCTTGAAATTGAGTCTAGCTATAGGTCTAGAAGAGGGATGATAGTGGTGGAACCTGAAGAGAATCACCATTGCCTTAGAAGGCAACTACTCAGGGCTGGCCATTTGAGCTTCCACAGGTAATTCAGGATTACTATCTTCTGATAAGGATGGGGAAGCTGCTTCCATGGAGGATGGAGAGTCTGCTTCTATCAGCAAGGAAGATTCATCAGAATTTAGGGGATCGTCATTCAGGACACTGAACAGCATGTCAACCCTATGGTTGGGGGCTATTTGAAACAGATAAAACAAGACCTCTGACTGGTTCAGGTGGTAGAGACTGCAACTCTTGGTCTCCGAGTTCAAGCCCCATGTTTGGCACAAAGTTTACTGAGAGGAAGGAAGGAAGGAAGGAAGGAAGGAAGGAAGGAAGGAAGGAAGGAAGAAAAAGAGATAGAGGGAGGAACGAAGGAAGGAAGGAAGGAAGGAAGGAAGGAAGGAAGGAATCACCAAAAAGAAGCACAAAATGTAAAAGCCATGTGCTAAAAAGACACAAACAGGACATTTATTTATAGTATGAGATCTGAAATAGGATGACAGAGCACTATTCTTGTTCAGCCTCAGCTGAGAAATGTGTGCAACAGGTGACTCAAGTTTCTGCTTCTCTGTATGTGTCTATGAATAGCTGTGGAAGCACTGTGAGCATTGATTTTGGGGTTACAGATTATTTTACTAAGGAGGAAAATTTTAAAATACTAAATCCATGAATAAGGAGGATTGACTGCATCAGATATAAGTAGGTCTATTATCTAGAATATGTAAAGAAGTCTTACAACTTAATAAAAATAATGTATAATGAATTAAAGTGGGCAAAGGATCTACATAGACATTTCTCCCAAAAATTATATATAGACTATAGCACATGAAATGAGGGGCACCAGAGTGGCTCAGTTGGTTGGTTAAGTGTCTGACATTTTATCTTGGCTCAAGTCATGATCTCACATTTTGTGATTCCAAGCACTATGTTGGGCTCTGTGCTGACAGTGTGGAGCCTGCTTGGGATTCTGTCTCTCCCTCTCTCTGCCTCTCCCCAGTTAATGCTCACTCTATTACTCTCTCTCTCCCTTTCTCTCTCTCTCTCTCAAAATAAGTAAATAAACTTTATTTTTTAAAAAGAACGTGAAATGATGCTTACTAGCATTAAACCTAAGGGAAATGCAAATCAAATCCATGATATATTACTTTATACCCAGTAAAATGGCTAAAATTAAAACGATGAGCAATAGTGTTGACAAGACTGAGAAAAAAGTAGGCCTTTATTTATCTTTGTTTTTTTTTTTTTAATTCTAGTATAGTTAATATATAGTGTTATATTTGTTTCAGGTGTACTACATAGTGATTCAACAATTCCAAACATCATCTGGTGCTCATCACAAGTGCATTCCTTAATCTTCATCACCTATTTAATCCAACCCCCACCCACCTCTCCTCTGTGAGACAGTTTGTTCTCTATAGTTAAGAGTCTCTTTTTTAAGTTTGTCTCCCTGCCTCTTTTTCCTTTGATCATTTGTTTCCCAAATTCCACATATGAATGAAATCATATTTGTCTTTCTCTGGCTGGTTTATTTCACACAGCATTATACTCTCTAGCTCTATCCATTTCATTACAAATTGCAAGATTCTTTCTTAAGGCTTTTTTATGTATGTATGTGTATATATACATACATATGTATATGCATATATGTATATACATATATATACACACATTGCACATACAAATTGCAAGATTCTTTTTCATGGCTTTTATATATATACATATCCTTTTTATTTATGTATATATATGTATATATATACATATTCTTTTTATTTATGTATATATATGTATATATATATACATATTCTTTTTATTTATGTATATATATGTATACACACACACACAAACACACACACACACATTTTCTTCTCGAGTGTACATAATACATTCTCCAAGATAGATCACATGCTGGGTCATAAAGTAGTCCTCAATAAATATAAAAGAATTGAGATCATACCATGCACACTTTTAGATCACTTTGCTATGAAACTTTAAATCAGTCACAGGAAAAAGTCTGGATAATCTCCAAAAATATAGAGGTTAAAGAACACCCTACTAAAAAACTAAAGGGTCAACCAGGCAATTGGAGATGAAATTAAACAATATATGGAAACAAATGAAAATGAAAATACAACAATCTAAACTCCTTGGGATGCAGCAATGGCAATACTAAGAGAAAAATACATTGCAATCCAGGCCTATCCCAAGAAACTAGAAAAAAACCACAAATACAAAATCTAACAGTGTACCTAAAGGAACAAGAGGCAGAGAAGGAAGAGCACCCCAAACTCAGCAGAAGAAGAGAAATAATAAAGATCAGAGAAGAAATAAACAATATAGATTCCAAAAAAACATTTAAACAGATCAATAAAACCAATAGTTGGTTTTTTGAAAAAAATAAGCAAAATTGATAAACCTCTAACTGGGCTTCTCAAAAAGAAAAGAGAGAGCACCTAAATACACAAAATCATGAATGAAAATGGATTTATTACAACCAATACCTAAGAAATACAAGAAATTATCAGGGAATATTATGAAAAATTACATGCTAACAAACTGGACAACCTAGAAAACATGGACAAATTCCTAAACACACACACACTACCAAAATTCAAAAAGGAAGAGATAGAAAATCTGAACAGACCTATAAATACTGAAGAAATTAAATGAGTTATCAAAAATCTCCCAACAAATAAGAGCCCTGGAACAGGTGGCTTCCCCGGGGAATTCTACCAGACATTCAAATCAGACTTAATATCCATTCTTTTCAAGTTGTCCAAAACATAGACATGGAAGGAAAATTTCCAGACTCATTTACAAAGCCAGCATCAGTTTTATTTCCAAACCAGAGACCCAGCATAAAAGAGAACTACAGGCCAATATCCCTGATGAATATGGATGCAAAAATCCTTAATAAGATACTAGCAAATGGAATTCAACAGTATATAAAAAGAATTATCCACCATGATCACGTGGGATTCATTCCTGCGTTACAGGGCTGGTTCAATAATCGCAAATCAATCAGTGTGATACATCACATTAACAAAAGAAAAGATAAAAACTATGTGATACTGTCAATAGATGCAGAAAGAGCATTTGACAAAATACAGTATCTATTCTTAATAAAAACCCTCGAGAAATTTGGTATACAAAGAACTTACTTAAAGATTATAAAATCTATTTATGAAAACCCCACAGTTAATATCATCCTCAATGGGGAAAAACTGAGAGCTTTCCCCCTGAGATCAGGAACAGGACAAGGATGTCCACTCTTACCACTGTTGTTTAACATAGTGCCGGAAGTCCTAGCATCAGCAATCAGACAACAAAATAAAATAAAAGGCACCAGAATAGGCAAAGATGAAATAAAACCTTCACTTTTCACATATGACATAATACTCTACATGGAAAACTGGACAGACCCCACCAAAAGTCTGCTAGAACTGATCCATGAAGTCAACAAATTTACAGGGTACAAAATCAATGCACTGAAATTGGTTTCATTTTTATACACCAATAATAAAACAACAGAAAGAGAAATCAAGAAACTGATCCCATTCAAAATTGCACAAAAATCCATAAAATACCTAAGAATAAACCTAACCAAGATATAAGAGATCTGTATGATGAAAACTATAGAAAACTTATGAAGGAAATTGAAGAAGACACAAAGAAATGGAAAAACATTCCACGCTCATGGATTGGAAGAATAAATTTTGTTAAAATGTCAATATTACCAGAAGCAATCTACACATTCAATGTAATCCCAATCAAAATTGCATCATCATTTTTCTTAAAACTAGAACAAACTATACTCCAATTTGTATGAAATCAGAAAAGACCCTGAATAGTCAAAATAATATTGAAGAAGAAAACCAACAGGGGAGGCATCACAATCTCAGACTTTAGCTTTTACCACAAAGCTGTAATCATCAAGATAGTATGGTATTGGCACAAAAACAGACACATAGACCAATGGAATAGAATATAGAACCCAGAATTGGACCCACAAACGTAGGGCCAATTAATCTTTGACAAAGAAGGAAAGAGTATCCAATGGGGGAGAAAACAGCCTCTTTAACAGATGGTGCTGGGAGAACTGGACCGCAACATGCAGAAGAATGAAACTAAACCACTTTTTTACACTGTACACAAAAGTAAACACAAAATGGATGAAGAACCTGAATGTAAGAAAGGAAGCCATCAAAACCCTAGAGGAGAAAGCAGGAAACAGCTTCCTTGACCTCAGCCACAGCAATTTATTACTCTACACATCTCCAATGGCAAGGGAATCAAAAGCAAAAATGAACTACTGGGAACTCATCAAGTTAAAAAGTTTCTGCACAGCAAAGAAAACAATCAACAAAACTAATAGGCACTCAATAGAATGGGAAAAGATAGTTGCAAATGACATATCAGATAGAGGGCTAGTATCCAAAATCCATAAGGAACTCACCAAACTCCACACCCGAAAAACATATAATCCAGTGAAGAAATGGGCAGAAGACAGGAACAAACACTTCTCCAAAGAGGACATCCAAATGGCCAACAGACACATGAAACGATTCTCAGCGTCCCTCATCATCAGGTAACTACAAATCAAAACCAGAGATACCACCTCATGCCAGTCAGAGTGGCTAAAATGAACAAATCAGGAGACTATAGATGCTGGTGAGGATGTGGAGAAACAGGCACCCTCCTACACTGTTGGTGGGAATGCAAACTTGTGCAGCCCCTCTGGAAAACAGTGTAGAGAGTCCTCAAAAATTAACAGTAGAAATCTCCTATGACGCAGAAATAGCACTGCTAGGAATTCATCCAAGGGATACAGGATTGCCAATGCATAAGGGCACATTCACCCCAATGTTCATAGAAGCACTTTCAACAATAGCCAAATCATGGAAAGAGCCTAAATGTCCATCAACTGATGAATGGATCAAGAAGATGTGGTTTATCCATACAATGGAATACTACATGGCAATGAGAAAGAATGAAATCTGGGCATTTGTAGCAGCGTGGGTGGAACTCAAGGATGTTATGCTAGGTGAAATAAGTCAGGCAGAGAAGGACAGATACAATATGTTTCCGTTCATATGTGGATAAGGAGAAATTAACAGAGGACCATAGGGAAAGGTAAGGGGAATAAATAATTAAGGAGAGGGAGGCAAACCATAAGAGGCTGAGAACAAACTGAGGGTTGATGGGGGCTGGAGACAGGTTCCAGCGGGTGATGGGCATGGAGGAGGGCACTTGTTGGGATGAGCACTGGGTGTTATAGGGAAACCAACTTGACAATAAACTTTAAAAGAAAAAAAAGGGAAATCACAATAGTCCTATCAGTGGAGGATGCTTTGCATTTTGTGGGACCATAGCAAAGTGCCTATGTGTTGTAGCCAGTGAGTTTGGCTTTCTTTCTCATCAGCAGTAGGGTGTTAATTTTGGAAGGCATTTGATACATGACCTTGCCCAATACCTCTACTTATAGGAAAGTACACTGAAGCTCAAAAGGGTGTTATTTGTTCTTGTTTACAGCTAATTAGAAATATAGTCAGAGCAAGGATAAAATTTTAAAATTCATTCTCAATATGGTTTTTATAGTCACATTATAAGGCATTGGTAGTTGTATAAGAAAATTTGCCATGATATTGTTTTAAATATGTGCTCATCTGGAATACTTAAAGGAAGCTTTTTTTGGTAACCTAATTAATGGGTATTACAGGAAGACACTATCCATGCACATTCTTTTTACAGGATTACAAATACACTCAGGAGCATGATAATTATTTGTCTTTCTAGCCTTTCTAATATAATCACCAAAAACTCTGCTGATACATGTAATTATGTATCATTTTCAACTTTACTGCAAGGTAAGAGTCCCTAAGAAGATCATTTCCCAATTGTCTCTGGAATGAATGAGAAGCCTTATAGTTTATGAACCCAAAGCTTATAATCAAGGTAATTTCTGTTTGACTTCTGCAAGAGGACTTCCTCATTGCCCACGAGAATTCAAGTCTAAAGGTAATTGCTAGTGGTGAGGCCAAGCTGGGAGCAACTGCCTTCTTCTGTCTCTGTCTCCTGGTGGAATGGTGATGCTGTCCTTCTGGCTTGGTTCTGCCCTGGTCAGGACTGCAGAACAGCTGTGCCTAGCTTTTTTTCCCTGTTGAGAGGCAGTGGGCCTCCAGTGCCTCTCTGAACTCTGTATTACTTACCTGCAAGTTAGAGATCCTGAATGTGGGCTCTTTCATTGGTTGAATAGGTAAAGCACAGGTAAATTTTGAGGGGAGTGAGATGGTTTTGTTTGATACAGTTATGGTCGATACACAACACTATGGATTTATCAAAATCCATAGAAATTTATACAGCCCCTCTGGAAAACAGTGTGGAGGTTCCTCAGGAAACTAACAATAGAACTCCCCTATGACCCAGCAACAGCACTGCTAGGAATTTACCCAAGGGATACAGAAATGCTGATGCATAAGAGCACATGGACCCCAATGTTCATAGCAGCATTCTCCACAATAGCTAAAACATGGAAAGAGCCTAAGTGTGCATCAATGGATGAATGGATCAAGAAGATGTGGTTTATCTATACCATGGAATACTACATGGCAATGAGAAAGAATGAAATCTGGCCATGTGTAGCAACATGGATAGACCTTGAGGGTGTTATGCTGAGCGAAATAAGTCAGGTAGAGAAGGACAGATATCATGTGTTTGCACGTATAGGAGGATTAGGAGGAACTTAACGGAGGACCATGGGAGAGAAGAAGGGGGGAAATATTGGGGGAGAGGGAAAGAGGCAAACCACGAGAGACTCTTGAATGCTGACAAAAACTGAGGACTGTTGGATGTCGGGGGTGATAGGCATGGAGGAGGGCACTTGTGGGGATGAGCACCGGGTGTTATGTGGAAACTAATTTGACAATAAACTATTTGTAAAAAAAAATCCATAGAAATTTAAAACACATAGACTGGAACTTAATGTATGAAAATTTTAAAAAATAGGAAGTTGTGAGAATCCTAGGATGGAATGCAGTTGTGAAAAAATTAAAAAATGTGTGTATTTCAAATGTATAAAGCAACCTCAATGAAGTGTTGTTCTGAACTAAATAACTTTGGAAGTAAAGTTTCCAAAAGTTCTGAACTAAATAACTTTGGAAATGAGTTGAGTTTATGTAAAGGAACTACACATAAGCACTCTACTTTAGTTGATGAAATTGCTTCTCATGTGAGTATAGGTTAACACTTTTCATTCAGCTCTACATGTGTTCTGGGATTGAGCAATTGAGATGGTGGATGGTGAAAGCTATTTTCTCACTGTTGGAGTGGAAGTTATAGATAAGCAAAAGGAGGAGATAAGAATGATCCATTCAGTAATGGATTCGGTTAAAAACATCAGTATGAATTCATATTTAGCTTAGCAGAGATATAGACAGCTACATATAAAAAGTTTATAAATGTGTGTGAGTATGTGTGTGTGTGTATATATATATATATATGGATGAATCGGTATACACTCACAAATGTCCTTGTTCTGCTAGCTGAGGTAGCTCAGAAGAATCTATCGGCAGAAATGAGCATACTTAAGGCCCTCATTGTGACTTCAAATACAGGCATACTTCATTTTACTGTGCTTTGCAGGTATGGCATTTTTTTACAAACTATATTTTTGTGCATCAGATAAGTCTATCAGCACCACTTTTCCTACATTTGCTCACTTTATATCTCTGTCACATTTTGGTAGTTCTCACAATATTTCAAACTTCTTTATTATTATATCTGTTATGGTGACCTGTGTTCAGTGACCTTTGATGTTGCAATTGTAATTTATCAGGCAGACCACAAACCAGGCACATATAGGATGGTAAACTTAGTTGATAAGTGTTGTCTGTGTCCTGACTGCCTCACTGACAAGTCAGTGATTCCCTCATCTCTCTTTCTCCTTCAGCTTCTCTATTACATGAGACACAATAATAATGAAATTAGGTCAATTAATAACTCTGCAATGGCCTGTAAGTGCTCAGGTGAAATGAAGAGTAGATATTCTTACTTCAAATCAAAAGCTAGACATAATTAAGTATAGTAAGGAAGCTTGTTAAAAGCTGAGATCAGCTGAAATCTGGGCCTTTTGCACCAAACAGTTAGTCAAGTTTTGAATGCAAAGGAAATGTTCTTGAAAAAAATCAAAAGTTCTACTCCAGTGAATACATGAATGACAAGATAGTGAAACAGCTTTATTGTTGATGTGGAAACCATTTCAGATGTGATAGAGAAGTGCAAGTGGAAGCAGTAGGTGCTGAAATAGAAACTGTAGCAAGCTATCCAGAAGACCTAGGTAAGATAATTAATTAAGGTGCCTACCTTCAAGAACAGATTTTCAATGTAAACAGCCTTGTATTGAAAGAAGATACAATCCAAAAATTTCATAGCAATAAAGGAAAAGTCAATGCCTTACTTCAAAACTTCAAAGAAAGTCTGACCCTCTTATTAGAAGCTAAAGCAACTGTGACTTTAAGTTGAAACCAATGCTCATTTACCATCCTGAAAATCCTAGAGCCCTTAAGAATTATGCTAATATCTACTCTCTCTGTGCTTTCTCAGTGGAACAACAAAGACTGGCTGACATTTTAAGCTCACTGTTCAGACCTATTGCTCAACTATACACACACACACACACACACACACACACACACACACACACACTCCTTTCAAAATATTACTTCTCACTGACAATGCACCTGCCTTACCCAAAAGTTCTGATGGAGAGTCTAATATGGTTAACATGGTTTTCATGCCTGTGAGAAAGCCATTCATGCTGCAGCCAATGGATTATGGAATTATTTTATTTTATTTTACTTTTATTTTTAATTTTTTCCTTAAATAGTATATTGTCAAATTGGTTTCCATATAACACACAGTGTTCATCCCAACAAGTGCCCTTCCCTACGCCCATCAAGGAATAATTTTACATTTCAGGTCTTACTATTTAAGAAATACATTTTGTGAAACAATAGTTAACATAGGTAGTGATTCCTCTGATAGATTTGGGCAAAGTAAATTGAAAATCTCTTGAAAATTATTCATCATTCTAGATGCTATTAAGAAAATCTGCAGTTTGTGGGAAGAAATAAAAATACCAATGTAAACAGTAGTTTAGAAGAATTTGATTCCAACCTTCATGGATGGCATTGAGGGATCAAGACTCCAGGGGAGGAAGTAACTGCAGATGTAGCAGAAATAGCAAGAAAGCTAGAGTCAGAGGTGGAGCCTGAAAATGTATCTGAATTGCTACAACTTCATGATACACTTTTAATGGATGAGTTGTTTTCTTATGGATGAGCAAAGAAGGTGGTTTCTTGAGATAGAATCTTCTCCTGGTAAAGATGATGTGAAGATTGTTGAAATGACAACAAACTATTAGACTATTACATAAGCTTAGTTGATAAAGCAGTGGTAGGATTTGAGAGGATTGACTCCAATTGCAAAAAAGTTTCTACTGTGGAAAAAATGCTGTCAAACAGCACTGCATACTACAGAAAAATTGTTTGTGAGAGAAAAAGTCAATTGATACAGCAAATTTCATTGTTGTCTTATTTTAAGAAATTGACACAGCCACCCTAACCTTCAGCAATCATCCCCTGATCAGTCAGCAGCCATCAACACTGAGGCTTTCCACCAGCAGAAAGATTATGATTTACTGAAAGCTTAGATGATGGTTAGCAGTTTTTACCAATAAAGCATTTTTAAAATTAAAATATGTACATTTCTTGAAATAAATGCCATTATACACTTAATAGACTATAGTTAAGTGTAAACATAACATTTGTATGCATTGGAAAATCAATGGATTAATTAATTGGATTTCCTTTATTTTGATATTTGTTTTATTGTGGTGGTCTGGAACTGAACCCACAGGATCTCTCAGGTATGCAGTGGTCTGGAACTGAACCCACAATATCTCTGAGGTATGCCTGTACCTTTCTCCAATAAAAGAAATCAGAGCTCCTTGATAAAATAGCAAATTCTAAGACAGGGATAAGAAATATATAAAGTAAGAGTGCATCTTGTAAGGCAGAAATGTAATGCCCCCTATAATGCAAGAAAGTAAGAACATGGTAAAACTGAAAACAAACAAAACTATTTTCATCAGGGTTTTTCTAAAAGACACAGGAGCCAATTGAAAAAGCTCCCAGTGCTCATGGTTGGTGCAATTTGATAATGACATAAAGCAGTCTAGGATTATAATCCAAAAAACAAAAGAAATATTCATGAGTCCATTTGGACTCCTAAATCCTTAATCTTTTTTTTTTTTAATGTTTTATTTATTTCTAGGAGAGAGAGAGAGCGTGAGCAGGGAGGGTCAGAGAGAGAGGAGTCACAGACTGAAACAGGCTCCAGGCTCTGAGCTGGCAGTCAGCACAGAGCCCGACGCGGGGCTCGAACCCACGAACCGCAAGATCATGACCTAAGTGAAAGTCGGACGCTTAACCGACTAAGCCACCCAGGAGCCCCTGGACTCCTAAATCCTTAATCTTAAACTGTGCATAATGACCTTCTCCAAAGAAGACAGTATGTAAAGGGGAGAAAAGAATAACTATACAATGGAAGAACTAGACAAACATGACCCCAACTAGGTCAATATCAAGAGTGGTACATTTTGGCATTAGTCACTTTTGATAGTATGTGATGAAAATGTCATTTTACCTCTGTAGTCTTCCTCACAGAAACCAATAACTCTAATGTAATCTTGGGGAAAAAATCAGGTAAAGCCCAATAGATCAGAAGTCTACAAAACACCTGGCCAGTGCTCCTGATCAGGAGTAAAGACATGGTAAAAATGGAAAAGATATTTCAGACAAATACAAAATGAAAGCTGGTGTTACTATTGCAATATTTTAAAAAAGGCATTTTACTACAAAAGTTACATGGTAAATGGAACATTAAATAATAAAAGGTTTACACATTAAGAAACACAATAAATCAGAATGTTTATCCACCTATAAAGACAGCTTAAATATATATATTTATATCATACTACAAAAGTCTCCAGGGTAAACAAAAAAATCACTTTTGTAATATATAATGGGATAATTTAACACTTATTTGCTGATTATTACAAGATCATCAAGGCAAAGAATTAGTCAGGATTTAAAAGATTTAAGACACAAGGAACACTCTTGATGAACAGAGAATATGTGCTTCTCTCAGGCACATATAGATCATATCCTTTAAAAAATAACTAAAGATTATGGCATAAAACATGATCAAAGATTTTTAAATAATTGGTATCATAAAGTTATTCTCTCTGACCACAATGCAATTAACTTAGATATCAATTACAAAAATGTAAATTAAATGTTATAATCTTAACAATTAAACAACATACTTATAAATTACCCATGGGACAAGGAAGAAATCAAAATGAAACATTAAAATTACAATGACAATTAAATGTGAAAACATTACAATCCAAACCTCTTATTGAGAAAAATGAGAAAGGAGCTTAACAATAGATTCAACAGTGATTAGAGAGATAATTAAAAGTTAATAAAAATACAGTTTACAACCCTGTCAACAGAACTTAGATCAAATAGAAAAAACATCTAGAAAAAAATAAACTTTGTAAACGAGATTCAAGAATGAATAAAAAACCTGAAAAATCCCATAACTATTAAGGCATTTGAATCTGTATTTCAGAATCTTCCCACAATAGTAATTACCAGACATTCTACATAAAAGTTAAATTAAACTTTGAAAGAACATATTATTCTAACATGATAGAACTCTTCCAGAAGAAAAAAAAAAAGCAGAAATCCCTGTTCAACGATGGAAACCTTAATATTATAATCTACATGGTAAAGTATGAGAATAAAAAATTACTAGTTAAGGATAATCATGAATATAGATGCAAAAATCCTAAACAACATATAAGGTCACCAAATAGAGCAATCTATTAAAAAGTTAGAATATTGTTGTCTAGTTGAAGCTTATTCTAAAAATGCAGGAAGTTGTTTAACATTATAAACAATTATAATTGGAATTCACCTGATTAATATATTAATGAAGAAAATGCTAATAATCACATAATTATATATTGAGAAAGAATTTGATAAAATTGACCTATTTTCCTGATAAAAACTCTTAGTAATTGAAAAATAGGAAACTTTCTGAACTGGTAAAGAGTATCACTCAAACAACTCCAAAAAAATCAATTTCAGTGTAGAAACTTTATATGCATTCCTTTTAAAATGAGGAGCATAATGATTCCCACAGATAACATTATTTAACTCTGTCCTTGAGGTTTGCATAGATATAGTAGTGATAGAAGTTATGAATTTGAAAGGAGGAAAGAAAACTGAACACTATATAAAAATGAAAATAATGGAAAGCTATTTACAAAGTTATCAAAATGCCTAAGAATGATGAATATAAAGCAAATTCATTGCATTTTTATAGACCAGAATTCAACAGTTAAAAATGGGAAAGGCTTGACCTATCAGTTATCAGAACTTATCACAAGATGATAGGAATGAAGACTGTGGGTTAGCACATCAACATAACAGTTCTCAAGGGAACAGAACAAAAAGCCCAGAAATGTATGCATGTGTTGAAATTGATACAAAGAAGAGATGTCAGTGCCTATTAGTTGGTAAAGGATGGACTTTTTTTTTTTTTTTACAAACAGTTTATTGTCAAGTTGGTTTCCATATAACACCCAGTGCTCATCCCAACAAGTGCCCTCCTCCATGCCCATCTCCCCCTCCCCCCCACACCCATGAGTCCTCAGTTTGTTCTCAGCATTCAAGAGTCTCTCATTGTTTGCCTTTCTCCCTTTCCCCCACCATTTTCCCCCTTCTTCTCCCCCATAGTCCTTCGTTAAGCTTCTCCTAATCCTCCAATACGTGCAAACATATGGTATCTATCCTTTTCTGCCTGACTTATTTTGCTCAGCATAACACCCTCAAGGTCCATCCATGTTGCTACACATGGCCAGATTTCATTCTTTCTCATTGCCATGTAGTATTCCATTATATAGATAAAGGATGGACTATTTTTAAGAAATTGTACTACAAAAATTATCCACATAGAGAGGGGGAAATAAATTGCATCCCACTTCACATTACACACGCATGCACACACACACACACATAGTTAGATTAATGATAAAAATGCTTAGAATAAGTTTTGCACACCTTTAGGAGAAAACTCAGGAATATCTTTAAGATTTGGGTATAAGGAAGGATTTTTTAAAAACACACAAAATGCTCACCATCAAAGAAAAGACTGACAACTAAGCTAAATTAAATTTAACAAGAAGCCTCATAAACGAAGTAAAAATACAAACTACAAACTGGCCAATGGCATTTGAAACACATAATAAACTAATAACTAAAATCCAGAAACCAGAAAGAATCTGTGGAATACAATAAGTAAATAAAGAGTAAAAACTCAAATTAAAAAAAAAAAACAGTTTAGAACACGTGGGCCGGCCTTTAAGAAAATGGATACAAAGATAATCAAACAAATAAAAAGGTGTTCAAGGAAATATCTTTGATTACCTCCTTGAGATGGCAGATGGGCATGGATCCTTTCAAGGTGGAACCTAGAACCTCAGCTGGCATTCCTACACAGTACTGCTGGAAACACAATCAGAACACAAACTTTGCAAAACAACTTGATGTTATCTTGTAAATGAAATATTAGTACACTCTGAAACTAGCACATCTTCTGCAACCTTATATTCTAGAAAAAATTCTTCCAGATGCACCAGGAGACAAGACCACAATGTTAATGACTACATCATTCATAGAGAATTGTAAAGATGCTCTCAAAAAGTGATTAAAAAAATAAGAAAGGGGGAGGGGTAATTAAATAAATACAAATCAGCTTTCATCCTTATTGTAATCATTTCAGCATTGTTTCATTCTCAACTATTCCTCTTTTAAAAAATAAAAAAGATTCATGAATTTCAAGCATAAATTCTGGAATTTTGAAAAGGAAATTTCTGTTCTTTTCTTTGTCTTCAGAAGCTTAGCTTTACATGGGAATTCTGGCAGGAATTTTCCCTGTTAAGTATAGGAAGCTGAACTTCTTCACTTTTATCATTAAAACAACAGTGTCATATGATTTTACCCCTTTTTTCTACTCCATTGACTTGTGTTTTCCTTCCTGTTCGCTATAGATTTCACACAAATAGGTTAAGTCACTTAATAGAAAACCAGCAAGATGGGTGGAGAAGTAGGGAGCTCCTGCATTTCTCTTGCACCCATCTCTCAAACAGAGAAGGCTTGAAGTCATAAAAGGCTCAGTCACACTGAGCCACAGGAGTTTGGGAAGAGAAAGAGACAGAATACATTGGGATGGAAACCTCATAAGTGCATGAGTGCTAACTGAGGAAGGTAAAAGCCACCTGAACCCTGAGATACGGGGAGGGGGGGCGGGAAGGCAACACAGCTTGTCTGCAGCTGCAGTGAGTGATGAGCCTCGGCAAGTGTCTACATAGAAACTACATAGAAAACCTGACAATCTCCACCAGAAGCCTACTAGAACTGATCCATGGATTCAGCAAAATTGCAGAATACAAAATCAACGTACAGAAATCGGTTGCATTTTTATACACCAACAATGAAGCAACAGAAAGAGAAATCAGGAAGCTAATCCCATTCACAATTGCACAAAAAACCATAAAATACCTAGGAATAAACCGAACCAAAGATATAAGAGAGCTGTATGATGAAAACTATAGAAAACTTATGAGGGAAATTGAAGACACAAAGAAATGGAAAAATTCTATGCTTATAGATTGGAAGAATAAATAGAGTTAAAATGTCATTACTACCGAAAGCAATCTACACATTTAATGCAATCCCAATCAAAATAGCACCAGCATTCTTCTCAAAACTAGAACAAACTATCCTTAAATTTGTATGAATCACAAAGGACTCCGAATAGCCAAAGTAATATTGAAAAAGAAAACCAAAACGGGAGGCATCACCATCCCAGATTTTAGCCTCTGCTACAAAGCTGTAATCATCAAGACAGTATGGTATTGGCACAAAAACAGACACATAGACCAATGGAATAGAATAAAGAACTCAGAATTGGACCCACAGATGTACAGCCAACTAATCTTTGACAAAGCAGGAAAGAGTATTCAATGGAAAAAAGACCGTCTTTAACAGATGGTGCTGGGAGAACTGGACAGCAACATGCAGAAGAATTAAACTAGATCATTTTCTCACACCATACACAAAAATAAACTCAAAATGGATAAAGGACCTGAATGTGAGACAAGAAACCATCAAAACCCTGGAAGAGAAAGCAGGAAACAACCTCCTTGACCTCAACCGCAGCATTTTCTTACTTGACACATCCCCAGAGGCAAGGGAATCAAGAGCAAAAATGAACTATTGAGACCTCATCAAGCTAAAAACCTTCTGCATGACAAAGGAAACAATCCTAATAGGCAACTGACGGAATGGGAAAAGATAGTTGCAAATGACATATCAGATAAAGGGCTAGTATCCAAAATCTATAAGGAACTCACCAATCTCCACACCTGAAAAACAAACAATCCAGTGAAAAAACGAGCAGACACAATCCAGTGAAAAAATGAGCAGACACTTCTCCAAAGAGGACATCCAGATGGCCAACAGACACATGAAACAATGCTCAGCATCCCTCCTCATCAAGGAAATACAAATCAAACCACACTGAGATATCACCTCACGCCAGTCAGAGTGGCTAAAATGAGCAAATCAGAGGACTTAAGATGATAGCGAGGATGTGGAGAAATGGGCACCCTCCTACACTGTTGGTGGGAATGTAAACTGGTACAGGCTCTCTGGAAAACAGTGTGAAGATTCCTCAAAAAATTAACAATAGAACTCCCGGGGCTCCTGGGTGACTTAGTCGGTTAAGCGTCTGACGACTTTCACTTACATCATGATCTCGCGGTTTGTGGGTTCGAGCCCAGCATTGGGCTCTGTGCTGACTGCCAGCTCAGAGCCTGGAGCCTATTTCAGAGTATGTATCTCCCTCTCTCTCTGGCCCTCCCCTGCTCATGCTGTCTCTCTCTCTCTCTCTCTCTCTCTCTCTCTCTCTCTCTCTCTCACTCCTAGAAATAAAAGAAGAAGAAGAAGAAGAAGAAGAAGAAGAGAAGAAGAAGAAGAAGAAGAAGAAGAAGAAGAAGAAGAAGAAGAAGAAGAAGAAGAAGAAGAACTCCCCTATGACACAGCAATAGCACTGTTAGGAATTTACCCAAGGGATACAGGAGTGCTGATGCATAGGGGCGCATGTACCCCAATATTCATAGCAGCACTCTCAACAATAGCCAAAACATGGAAAGAGCCTAAGTGTCCATCAACTGACGAATGTACCAAGATGTGGTTTATCTATATGATGTAATACTACATGGCAATGAGAAAGAATGAAATCTGGCCATGTGTAGCAACATGGATGGATCTTGGGGGTGTTATGCTGAGCAAAATAAGTCAGGCAGAAAAGGATAGATACCATATGGTTGCACGTATTGGAGGATTAGGAGGAACTTAACGAAGGACTATGGGGGAGAAGAAGGGGAAAAATAGTGGGGGAGAGGGAGGGAGGCAAACTATGAGAGACTCTTGAATGCTGAGAAGAAACTGAGAGCTGATGGTGGTAGGGGGAGCGGAAGGGCGGTGATGGACATGGAAGAAGACACTTGTTGGGATGAACACTGGGTGTTATATGGAAATCAACTTGACAATAAACTATTAAAAAATAAATATTAAAAATTTTTAAAAAGTCACTTAAGAAAACATTGCTTCCTCTCTTTGTTTCCTCAAATGGCTGACTGATTTTTTTTCAATTTTACCCAAATTGTCCTATCAATGGGATCCACGTAGGCACTGTCTCAGGGAGAAGCCTAAGTGAGTGGAATGGGGTGCCCCAATTCGAATGTTCCTTGAAGTCATATGTGCACCTACTTCTCTGGCCCAGGTTCATTGAGTCCTGATGGTAAAAGAAAAGCACAGGGTCTCATGGACTTTGTCAAAAGCAGAAAAAGAAAGCAGAGAACAAAAGCCAAGGCAATTTATTCTCTCAGAAGCATAGAACAAAAGCCAAGGCAATTTATTCTCTCAGAAGTCAGGTAGGAATTAACCATTATGATGATTTTGTAATACTATACATTTCATAATTTTGTCACGATGGCTCTCATTTGATACAGAATGTCCTCCAATGGAATTCTGACAATGTCAAGCAGAAATCTCCACCACCAGAGGTTGTCTGATGGTATGGTGTGAGCACCTTTACCTGTCTTTGGCTAGGATATTTTGCAGTTCTGTAGAAATAGAAGTGGATTTGTAGAAGACTGATGGTGATGCAGTCATTTTGTGTCCATCATGATGCAAATGGTTTCCCTATAAGGCAGTGCACATATTACCCCCCACCCCCACCCCAGGGAGATAGAATTGATTTCTGATCTGTAGAAGAGTTATCCAAATATTCTATTTTGTTCAAACATTACATTTTAGTGCCTGAAATATTACCCAGGTGTGTATCTGTTAGTGAATCCATCCCAGCATCCTGATTGCCTTTATATATATGTTCTTTAGATACTGCTTTGAATGTGTTTTCATATCTTACATCATTAACTAATGAATTAAATGAAATTATTAACACATTTACATTTGCATTAAAGTCACAATTTTACCTTTTTGAATATTATCCTTTAAAACTTTTTATTTATTGTGAATTAAAAGAAACAAAATACTACAAACCTTAAATTTTACCATGGATGTTCACAAATATTCCACTTGATTCTCTCAGAAAATGTTAGAGGGACTATACCTTATTTTTCAGATGTTGAAGAGGCTCAGATAATTTTAGCTACTAACACTTAGCTTCATGTCTCTTAAACAGGCCTGCACTCCAGCTTCTAGAGAGTATGTCCCCAGAAAACAGGAAATTCTCAGCCCCATCCCAGCCCTACTCATTCAGAAACTGGGGGTGAGAGGGAATCAGCTATTTGTGTTTTACTAAGGCCTGCAAGTATGCTGACACACACTCAAGTGCTACTGCCCTAGAGCTGCACTGGTGAAGCACCAGAAGAGCTTTAAGCAAAATGCTGATGCCTGGGCCCTCTGCTAGGGATTCTGATTTAGTTGGTTTGGAGTGTGTCCATGCATCTAGACTTTTAAAAGCCCTGGGAAGTTCTAATGTGTAGCCAGGGTTGCAAGCTGGTACTCCTATAGAGTGACAGTCTCAAATGAGAAATGCCCCTTACACACTTGAAGTATTTTCAGCCTGCACTGTCTACCTGGGTAGGCAGATTTTTACTAGACAGATATTAATTAGATAGGATACATCAAAAGGCATCTCATAAAGAGACTGATTTCACTCTGCACCAAATATTATAATATGGACCATAAAAGAATAAGGTATACTCCTCTCCCTGAAGAGAAGTAAATGGAATGTTCTTTGCGTTGAAGAAAAAATAAAAAGAATGTCATTTGGATTGGCCCCATATGGCTCAGTTACTTCTCAATATAGCACAAATTCACTTTAATTTAATGGATTTGTTACAAATTTCCTGAAAAGCTTTTTGAGAAGGAGGTTGTGAATTAGCAGCTCAGCATCCTACTGAGGAAGTCATTATGTAGCAAGCTCCAAGCTGAGATAATCAAATAATAACTGGCAATTTATAACTTCCAAAGTAATATTCTTAAATATGGGATTGTGAAAGGGAACATTTGCCAACAGCATTATTGCAGTGGAGATGATTAGTTTTCAAGACAACAAACAAAGTACCTTCTTCTTTGTGGCCATCTGCCCTTGCCTTTGAGATATTTAGGCAGTGGGCACTGATCCAAGTGATTTCTCCTTCTGAAACTTCCTCTGCTGAGCCTGACAGCATGAAGCATAACTTCAGGGACTCTGCGAAAATGTTTTATTTACTCAATTGGTAATGAAAATTAGCAAAGAAATGTGCTAACTTGAATATACCAGAGTTGGGGGGGGGGGCGGGGGGGTGGTAAGAATGAATTTCTTATGTTTGTGATACGAGGTGTCTCAAGAAAATGTGTTTTTGATAGGATCAATACAGTAACTGGCAATTATCCTTTCATTCATCATGGTAACTGTCTAATGAAGCTCTAAACTAAAGAATCTCTAAATAAACCCAAATATGCAATCTTGGGATTTGTTTAGGACCCAACATTCTCACTATTTTCTGAGTAGTATTTTATGATTTGTGGTTCAAAAATATTTTTTTCACATCAAGAAGGATTTTTAGGGTATCTGTTAGACTAACTGGATGTTAAGAAATTTTATTCTGTGAAGAAAAATTCCTCTTCTGCTCAAGAAGCATCTCATCAATCATGATTGCTGCTGCTTAAGTCCACCTCATAATAAGTTCTACTTTTTATAACCAATTATATGTTCATACCATAAGATATTAATGCATCTGTGTAATTCATTAATCTATGCATATCTTTAATTCCTAGTAAGAATGTCAGTACTCTGAGAACAGGGCAGAGCAAGGATAGTGTGTCTTACAGTTACAATTCATCTTTGGGTCTTAGATATATGGCCGGCATGTCATGCATCTGGTAGTTCTGATGAGGGAGTATCTATGAATTCACTCATTTGTTTCACACAATGCGTTAACCTCTGAGAAAACTTACCTTCAAAACCTGGCTCTGCTATAAACTATTTATGTAGTTTGAGCAAATTGTATGGTATGTGACTCAGTTTCCATAGCTTGTGACTCAGTTTTCTCATTGATAAAATGGCAATAAGAATTGTATCTACCTCATAAATTTGTTTTGGTAAGATCAAGGTATTTAATTTGGGTAAAATACTTAAGAACAGAGCTGAGAACATGTTAAGAGTCAATAAATGTTAGCTAATAGCAGTAGCACGGTGGCAAGATTTGATTTCTGGGACCCTGAAGGACACTTTGTCACTAAATGTCTCCTGTATCTGCCTGATTTGGTATCTGAAGTGAAATTGTTGAGCAACACCAAAATCCTTGTATCGCCACCTTCTCCATGTAGGTTTCAATACATAAGCCTGTTTTCTGGAGTGATCTTATGCCGGAGGCCGAGCCGGCTCCGGCAGGTTCAGGGGTCCCTGAAGGATGGACAGTGTTGGAGAGAGAGAGAGAGAGAGAGAGAGAGAGAGAGAGAGAGAGAGAGAGAGAGAGAGAGATGCCCTGGAGATTCTTTCTGATCACCAGGCAGGCATCTCTGTCCTGTTGGTTTTTGTGCCTTTATTTAAAGGTTCAGCAACAAGATGAAGTCATAGGAAGGAATTTCTTACAATGGGAGGTCTTTTGTGATAACAATAGTAGAATTATTCCAACCAAGGAAATAACAGAATGTTCTTAGTGAAAAATAGGATAACATATAGGTCAAATTGTATATAGATAAGTTAGGAGTATTTTGTCTGGCTCTCAAGAAGATGAATTGGTTTGTTTGTGGAGACTAACATGGGGACCCTGAATGGGTCAGTCTTTTGCCCCTGGGTTATGTTTTAGCTACTGTTATCTATCCTCATCCCAGCTGCCAATGTAATAGAGAGAGTTTGTGGAAAGTAGGTCTTGAGGAAGGGACTGTTATGTTTCACCAATCAGCAAAGATATACGTGGTAACTGTGTTTTGCTCTTAACCCCAAAATAGGCTCTTGGTTAGGGTCAGGCTCAATTGTAATTCTTGTGTTCTTAACCCGCTAAGTCTCAGATCTGCAAGGCCCATAGGAAGAGCCTTTTGACAATTTTCCCCATACAGCTTTCATCCAAAATTTCTTTTGTAAAGGCAGGAATATGCTTTTCCTTATGAGGTACCTGTATCCAAAATATGGGTCTGATATGGAATATAGTGAGGCCTGGTCAATACCAGTAGGCTTATATCCAACATGAGCAGAAGGAGATACCAGTTTTCATTTCTCATGGCAGGAGCTACAAACATTGCCATTTCCTTGCTGTGATTGCCATCCAGAGAGGCCAGTGAGGCTCCTGGCAATCTTACTACTGAGCGTAACTGAAATGTCACAGGGTTTGAGTTCCCAGACCTCCCTATGACTTCCAAAGCACTGGGAGAAATGGAAGCTCAGTTTAGATGGGGAAAGAAGGGAAATGTGAGAGAGGGAAATGAGCCTGATGTCAATTGGTGGGAAATCAGCAGGAGCAGAAGCCTGGGAGAAGGGAGGGCAGAAAAGGAATGTGCAATACTAACCTCTTGTTAGGTTTCTCATGGACACAACTTAAATGTAAGGACAATTGGATGCATCAGGAAAATAATTAACGGAACAGTAATTAAGTTAGGATAAGAACACCACATGTAGCAAATACAAATATAGCAAACATAGTATATCAGAATCCCATCAGGGAACAGATGTTCCATTATTCCCAAATTAGCATCATTTGAGGACAGATCACTAAAGGGAATATTTACAAAATGGAAGGCAAAGTGTTTCTTTGGCCACCAGATTCAGGAAGTTTCTGGCTGTCTGTGTTCATAGCTCTCTTTGAATGCTCTCTTGCTCAGATCGGTTAACTGAAGTTAGAAGGAGGTCTCCTGACACTGTCACATGATTAGGACATTCTCATCTGCTTATTTATTTTGGTGCTACATTTGGATAATTCAGAAAGTAAGTGCACGGTAGATCTTGAAGTTTCTAATTACAGATCTTTGATACTGATCTGATGTCTCAATTAACTGTCCCTGGTGTTTATTCTTATCAAAAACCAATTGAACCAGTACATGGATTCTTTCATTTCACTACCACATTCAGCTTATATTGAAGATTATCACATTCCTAGGACTGAGGAAGAAACCAAAGAAATACAGCTTCTGTTTCATGTTCAATGATTTATAATCTCACTAAGGAAATGTAACACCAAAGTAAGCTTTATGGTCTGATGGGAACAGGGTTGACGTGGGAAACAGAGAACTGAGGATCCCAACCAATGATCCATGTCTGTCTTTGTTCTTTATTATCTTTGAAATTTATTTTTACTTACCTGGGTGAGGGCCAGTGGCCAGAAAATGGAGAATAAGGACAGAAGGGGATGTCTTGGTGGGGCTGTCAATAAGTTTGAGAACAAGCAGATTGGTGTAGTAGAGAACTATGAAGCCCAAGACTGGTCAGACCTGGGAGTACTTCCTAGATGAATGAATATCAGTAAGTTAATCTTGGGAAGACAGTTTCCCCAACTGCAAAATGAGGGAAACAGTAGCTGCTCTTCAAATTTACTTTAAAGATTAGATGTAGCACAGGTTAGCAAATTTCCACATTGCAGATTCCCTAAGGGTAGTAATTTTCTTTTCTCTTAACCATGTATCAATTCCCCAGGCATGGTGTCTCACATGGATGGGATTTTGATAAATATTGTTTGGTTTTACTTAACTAGTTAAGTGTCTAGTATATAATAGACAATTAAAAATGGTAAATATTTCATTATGCTTTTCATTCCCAGCTCTAAAATTATGTGATTTGTTGATAAGATTCTAATGAAAACTAACAATAAAGGGAATAAGTTCCTTAAACTGTATTTTATTTTTTAAAAATTTTAATGTTTATTTTATTTTTGAGAAAGAGAGATGTAGCATGAGCTGGGGAGAAGCATAGAGATATACACATACACAGAATCTGAAGGAAGCTTCAGGCTCTGAGCTGTCATCACAAAGCCAGATGTGGGTCTCGAACCCATGAACCCTGAGATCATGACCAGAGCCAAAGTTGGATGCTTAATGGACTGAGTCACCCAGGTGCCCCAAGGGAATAACTTCTTTATTTGCTGAAGCATTTTCAGTGATCTGTTGTGGCAAGAGATTGGGCTCCAAAGATGAAAATGGCTATCTTTTCACTAGAGTGAAGGCTGAAGAAATTGGACAAGTAAGGGGAGAGGCAGTGAAAGGATTTAGGTGAGCCTTAGAAATGAGTCTTCTAAGACATAAGCCTGTTGAGCTTGGGACAGTCCTGGGGCTCTGGATCTATAGAGAGTATTGTAGCAGAAGTCCTCCAACAGACAATCCTGAGTGAAGGGTGTACTTGTCAATGATTTATTAAGAGCATGAAACTGGTAATATGATAAGCAAGATAGGGAAGAGGTGCAATATCAAATGGAGTCTCAGCCTCAGCCTGATCCCATGGGAGCTCTGGTGCATAAATTATACCTGCTTTTGTTTATCATCCCACCAAAAGCCAGAAAGTTGGGATTTTGAACTTCTGCTTTAGTCATTCATTGTCTAAGCAACCCTCAGCTTTGGGAGTGGCAGGGGCTATAAGCTTCTAGGCAATTTCACCAGCATAAAGACAACCCTCTGGAGAATGGCATAGGTGTGAGCAAACACAAAGAGGTTGGAGGATTGGGGTACAAAACCATTAAGGGATCCACAGAGATATGGTTAGAGATATGGGTAGCGTCTGATACTGAGGCAGGAGCAGAAAGGTGGCCACCTTAGAATAGAGCTCTGAGAGTCTGGATTCCGACACTAAGTCTCCATTTCCAATGGTCTGTCTGCAAAAAAGGCGTTCAGCATTTGATGCTGATACATCTCCTCCTCGTCTAATTCAATCCCATGCAATTTTGTAGCATGGGCACAAGAGGTTGCCTGAGCAGCTTCAAGGGGATTAAGCAGTTCTGGTAGCAAAAACAATTTCTTCAGAGCCTAAAAGAAGTGAAGATCCCTCCTCAGGGATAAATGCTGGAAAGATGAGGCATAAAGTAGGGAGGAAGGGCACCACAGGTGGATCAGCTGCTGGTCCCAGATATCTTTGTTTACCCTAAGAAGATCTCTTTAGGGACCTCTTTGATCTTCTTTGAGCCTCCAAACAGAATTAGGATTAGCAGTGACATGAGAAAAAGAACTTGCAGAGATGCTTCTATCATGAGGAGCCCAGGCACTGCCCAATTTCTGCAAGCCAAGATCTGGACAGAGCCCTTCACATACTTTATATCTCTCTTAGCACAGTATTGTGAGATAAGCAGCAACCCTCCTGACAGGGGAGGAAGCTGAGACAAAAAAGCTCAGGTACAGCTCCCCAAGAGGACTGGTAGGCAAGATTCCAAGTGCAGTCTATACTAATTCCAAACCCAGAAGCCTTTCACTTTGGCCAAAGAACAACTTTATGTTCTAAAGAGCTTGTCATTGACTAAGTCAATCCTTGAACTGGCAATTGAAACAAACAAACAAACAAACAAACAAAAACTTCAAAATGTCAACTTGCATTTGAATTTTTAGACAATTTCTGATAGCAAAGGTAGAATCCAAATTCTGACATAGGTAGATACTTTTGGTGAGGGCTAAATATGGGATGATTTGTATATTTAAGTGAGTGATTCCCTGCCCAGTAGCCAGAAAAAAAATGCATTTCACTGGAGCAGAATGTTTACTCATATCCTGTAAGAACTGGTAATTGCATAAGCAATTATGTCACCCTAAGTAATGAAAAATAGAATCTCTGTGTTGCTTATCTGCAGCAGGTGGACAGTGTTTAAGGTGTGTCTTCTGTATATTAACATCAAATTGGTCTCTGTCTTACATTTTATCTTTGTCTTATTTTGCCATATAATGACTATTCATTTTTCAGCTTCAACCCTATCTGGAACAATTATTTCTTTTAATTATAGACCATGAATATATTTTAGCCAAGACATTCTAACTCTAACAATGTCAAGGGCAGTAATGAGCCCTTGTTCCACCCCTTTGTTGCTTGAAACAAATATATATTAGTACCTCTATCGTATTAGAATACAATCATCCTATTATAGCCTGTTCTTCCTATTGACTCACAAGTCCTTTAAAGCAGGAGCTAGATTTTATGCAAGTCTTTTTTTTAACCTCTCTTATATTTTACATTTAAATGGCTGCTGTTCAGTGTGCAAGTGGTCACTGGTGCTTGGCTCATGCCAGTTCATCAGTCTACACCAAGAACTGATGCTGTTTCCCATTTCGTCAGAAATTATCCCTATGGCTGAAAACCTGCCATAAGTTATTTTGGTGTATAATAGAATAAATATGTATCTAATAAATGAAAAATCACTGCAAACACCAGTGATATTGTTTATTTATGTATAAGACAACATATATATACTACCATTCTTAAAAGGGGAGAAGGGATATACATAAGTAGACATAGAAATGTAACAGGAAAAATGTGAATTTTTGTTATCACTAGGTTAAGAAATTCTAGATGAATCTCATTTTCCTTCCACCATTCAACAGTATCCAACATTTCTAACAATGCCAGAAGACACACAATAAAATATTTTTAAAAGTGCAGTTATAAATGGATGGAAAAATCCTTCAAAAATAAGGGAGAGGATAAAAATTGTTGTAAAAACACATTTTTATTTGGAAAGATGTGTCTCTATAGTGAACATTGTTGCCTTGGCTGTCCAAGAGCAATTAAATAGATTGTCCCTCCAGAGGTACATGCACTGTGTTAATTTTTACATTAGTCATGAAAGATTTATTTTTAGAGTATCACTCTTGACAGAACAATATTCGAAGTGTTAGATTTTACTTTTTAGTTTAAATTCTTCTCTCTACTTTCCCAATTTAAGTCACTTATTTGCAACAAAATAGTAAGTGAAATGTTACCATTGGAATAAATAAAGCATGAACTCCAGAGAATACAGCCCTCATGCTGTGTGTGTAATGAAATCTATTTCTCTTTGATGATCTCAATTAAAAGAAGTTAAAAATTGAGACTGTGACTTTAATTATTTCTTGATGTATTTGTGCTTTTTGCCAGGCAGCAAAAGTAAGCAAGAACTTATGGCAGGGTTTCCCAGGGCTGTCCTTAGCTGCAGACCCCTGGAATGAGTGAGAAAGATTATTTCAGGGAAGAGGACTAAGTGCTAATCTTAGAAATGAAAGAGTGAAAGCCCTTTGTTCCTGGTGGTTATCTTTTTATACCAAACAGCCCAAGCCATAGAGGGAAAACAATAATCACTCTATTTGGTTCACAATCAATGTGTCAGGAATTCTGACTAGGCTCAACTGGGTGATCTTTCTGCTCCATATGATGCTGAGTAGGGTCACTTAATGGTGTTCAGTTGCCAGCTAGTCTGGTCTGGAGGGTCAAGGTGGCTTTCACTTACTTCTCTGGTACTTTGTGCAGATGCTTGGGAGATTGGACTCAGATAATCCCTTCTCCTTCTCCATGTCATTGTAAATTCTCTCTTGTGGACTCTCTAACAGTATGGTAGTAACACGGGCAAGTGTTCAAAGAGGTAGGAAACAAAGGCTGCCAATGTCTTAAGGCCTCATTTCAGAAACTTGTGTATTTTTGTTACCATTATCTTTTCTTCAAAGCATCCACAGAACATGCTCAGATTCAAACAGAAGAACATAAATTCCACCTCTTGATGAACGTGTGTCCAGGAATATGTGGCTCTCTTTAATCCTGCATATTCTCTTATCGGGGTATTTCCTTTAGAAATAGGATACCCCAGGGGCGCCTGGGTGGCTTAGTCGGTTAAGCGTCCGACTTTCGCTTAGGTCATGATCTCGCGATTCATGGGTTCGAGCCCCGCAGCGGGCTCTGTGCTGACTGCCAGCTCAGAGCCTGGAGCCTGTTTCGGAGTCTGTGTCTCACTCTCTCTCTGACCCTCCCCTGCTCACGCTGTCTCTCTCTCTCTCTCCTAGAAATAAATAAAAATATTTTTTAAAAAAAGAAATAGGATATCCCACTCTTATTGTTTCTAAACTGATGCCTCAAAACTCCTGGTCCCTTCCAGAGATTGGTCAAGGTCAAGTTAACCCACCTTTGCATGCAACTAGATAACGTGACATATTCGAGTCAAGGTTTGATGTTTGCCCTTGCTGTTCCCTAGATAATCTTTAACATCCTTAATTATCGAGGTCTATAATAAAAATATATTCCCTGGCTCTATAATTAAGTATAAGCAAAACCGAGTGACTCTTACCTTGTTTGAGATAATTTATCATCTGTTCTAGAGAAAAGTTTTACTCAATTTATCATAAAAGGCAATGAAAGGTAGAGTTTCTTCAATACCTATCATATATTAGATATTAAAATTCTGGTTGAATCTTTTTTTTTCCCTTAATGTGCCAGGAATCGTTCTAGGTTCTGGAGATCTACTGTTGAATAAGATTTTTAATTTTTTAAATTATTTTTTAATTTACAAAATTTAAGTATTTACTTTTGAGACAGGCAGACAGAGTGTGAGCAGGGAGGGGCAGAGAGAGAGAGGGAAACAGAATCTGAAGTGGGCTCTGAGTTCCAAGCTGTCAGCACAGAGCCTTACATGGGGCTCGAACTCACAGATTGCAAGATCATGTCCTAAGCTGAAGCTGGACACAAACAACTGAGCCACCCAGGTGCCCTATAAATACGATTTTTTTAAATTGCTACCTTCCTGGAGTTTACATTCTCATGATAGAGACACATGGTAAGTAAATAAATACATAGACAAGTAGTTTCAGGAATAGTAAAGTACAGTGAAGAAAAATAACAAGTAATGAGCTAAATAATAATTGTGGAGACAGGAAGGTGGCATTTCTGCTTAAGCAGCAAAGGGGAGGGGTCTCCTGGCAAGTGACACATGAAAAGTTTAATTAATAAAGTGAGGAAGGTAACCATATGATAACACTAGAAAAGAAAATTTCTTTGATTTGGAAAAAAAAAGAAACACAAACTGCCTGAGGCAGAAATCAGCTTTAACTATTTGAGCAGCACAGAGTGATTGAAGCAAACTCAAAAACGCAAGCAATTATGTTATTAAATGCAGCCCCAAGCCCCGTGACTGAAATCAGTAATAGTCAGTCATTGTACTTCATGGATTCTGTTGGTCAAGAATTCAAGAGTCACTTGGCTGCAAGGCTGTGGCTACCAGTGTCCCTTGAAGCTGAAGTCAGGTCAGTTGGGGCTACAAGCACAAGCCAGCCATGAGGCTGGAAGATCCAGGAGGAAGCCTCGTTCTCCACATGGCACAGCGTTAAAACAGTAATGCAGCACCATTTTGATCGACCCTGTTGATCGAAGCCCAGATTCAAGAGATGAGAGGAGAGCCAGGATTGGGATACACATGTAGTTTTGACTCTTTGAGAAATACAGTCTGCTCCAAGTGGCTAGACAAGGCCTTTTGGGCCATAATGAGAAGTTAGAATTTTAGTGCAAATGCAATGAGTATCCTTGAAGAATTGAGTAGGGGAACAGTAGGAACACATAGGGAGAGGGGTGACTTACAGCCCTGCCTGATCCTGGGGTCCCCAGGGCTTGCTGATGGTTTCACTGGGCCTCCCTAGGAACTCAGATTTGCATTTTTAGAAGTTCACATCAGATGATGTGGGAAAAAATTGACTGTAGGGTAAGAAGATAAGGCATTGCTGGAGGTCTCCAGGAAAGAAAAGATGATGAGTCAGCCTATTTATAGCTGTGGATATAGTAAGAAATTTCAAATTTGAAAAAAGTTTTGAAGCTTGAGCCCATAAGACTTACTATTCGATTGGATGTGGGATTTGAGAGAACTGAATTAGAAACAATTGCTAGCATTTGGGCTAGAGCAAAGAGGTAGATGACGCATTCTTTACTAAAATGGAAGAGCCTGGTGACAGAACTTATTTAGGGGTGCTGTGTCTACTCAGTTTCCACACCCAGCATGTCCAGTATGGTTGGTGCCTATTGATGAGTCCCAAAAGTTCTAGGAACAGGTGGTGTGGTGGGCAGTGGGAAAGTCTTTGGTGATCCTGACAAGACCTTGAAGACATTGTGGTTAGAATGGTTTAAATAAAAAAATAAACAAAGGAGAGAAGACAAAATTAGGGATGCATATTAAAAATAAGGCCTCGGGGCACCTGAGTGGCTCAGTTGGTTAAGTGTCTGACTTTTGATTTTGGTGCAGGTCCTAATCTCATGGTTTCTGAGTTTGAGCCCTGCATCAGTGTCCATGCTGACTGTCCAGAGACTGCTTGGGATTCTGTCTCTCCTTCTCTTTCTGCTTCCCACCCCTGGCTTGCACTCATGCATGCACACTCTCTCTCTCAAAATAAATAAATTCAATAAAATAAAATAAAATAAACTTCATTGAGAAAACTATGGAGTTTCATTGAAGACCAAAAATATCGAAGAAATGAAATGGTGCAATTAGTTTTCCATGTCCCAAGTCCAAGGGGCAGATCAGTAATTTTCGAAACAATAGTGATTTGCTCACCTTAACAGTCTGTCTACAGTGTACACACCAACGGTCTCATGACAGTCTCATATTATTGAAGAGGGTTCCAAAGAGGAGGAACTTGTTACTGTAGTCAGGAAAATTCAGAGAAAGAGCTAAAAATAGATTCTGCTTTCCCAACTCCAAATCTGAAATTGTGTGTGCACATGGACACACACACAGATAATCAGGTTTTCTAGTGTTGTACACTCTGTAAAGGGCAAGAGTACAAGATTATAGGAAGGAAGTCATGTCTAGGTCTTAGGAAGCTGGGATTGTCTAGCAATTCATTTATCTTTCAGGTTTACTATGGAAGAACAGATGGCTCCCCACCACAAGGCACTGTACTCTGTAGTTTGTACAGTTGACCCTTGGACAAAGCAGGGGTTAGGGGCACTAACCTCTACACAATCGAAAATTTGAGTATAACTTTTGACCCCCTTTAAAAATTAACGAATAGACTATTGTTGCACTGACTAGACCTTTACTGATAACACAGATGGCATATTGCATGTATTATATACTGTATTCTTAAAATAAAGCAAGCTAAAGAATAAAAAAAAGTTACTAAGGAAATCAAAGAAAATATATGTTTACAGTGTTGTATATATTTTTTATTGGAAAAAAAACCCACACATAGGTGGGTCTGGCCAGGATAGGGACAGAGCTGGACCTGGCCCCAGGATGGTGATGACCTGCAGCCTCATGGCCTGGGGTCAGCAGCAACAGCCACCAGGCAGTCTGTTGGTAGCAGTAGCAGCCTGGGGGCACAGTGGAGTTGCCTCATAGGCCTGCAGATGTATCATCACCTGTGGCCATTGTAGCTACAGTCACAGGTAAGTGGCTGGGAGGATGTGGCACCCCTGGGAGAATGTGAAGAGTGGGCACCCATCTGGGAGGGATATGAGGGCTGCAACACCTGAGCACAATCCTAGAGCCCAATGCATGGAGGACTCATAAGGGCTGGGGACACCAGGGACATCAGGCTTCCTGCACAATGTCCTCCCCACCCTCTAAGTGCATACCTCAGCTTGAGCTTAGCTTGTGCTGATGATTTGACCCAACTACTGCATCTGAACACCTGGCAACCTGCAGCCCTGCCTGGCCTGAGGCCGCAAGGGCTAGTGATAACCTCAGTGGCCTCCCTCATTACTCAGAAGGCAGCAGGCCCAACCTCTGCACAAGTTGCCTTTGATTCAGTCCCTTAGAGACTGGGATGGGGACTTTTAAATAAATGGTTTGTGGCTATTGCTTTCAAATCTTTGGGGGGAAAATCTGCTTATAAGTGGATCTGAGCAGTTCAAGCCATAAATGGTTCATGGGTCTCCATGGTTCAAGGGTATATAGGTTAAAGTTATTTAATTTGTGGATATTCTTGACTGAGTTTTATAATGGACATAGACCCTCACCCCATAGGTTGACACATCCAACTTAAATGCACTGAGCACTTGCTGTGTGCCAACTGTGTACTGCTGAGTGTTGGTAGTCAATACTGACATTGCAGATAAATGATATCTGCTGGAGAAATAAGGATGTTCTCGAGATGGGAGACTATGTAGTCCACCCCAGAGTTAATTACTCAATACAAAGGAAGCTCTCCCCTTCAGTGTGCCTGTGTTTATATCCTTCCATTCACCTGTGGACAGGCCTAACCTTAAGGTGGGGTGAACTAGTGAAAAACTGCTCTTCTGACTGGCCCAGAAGTGGCTTGACCATCCCAGATGTTGCCATGCTTCCCAGTGGGGAGTTGGTGGGAAGAGTCTAAGGCAGATGTGTACACGCCACAGACCCAAACAACCAGTACATCTCCTTCAGACCCAAACAACTAGTACAACTCCTTCAGACTAGAAGCTTCTCTCCTGCCCTTGACTATGCTGCAACCTTAAAGGCCCTGTGTTTGTCAGATATGGAAGGCATATTTGCTCTGGGCACCAGGTTCTAGAAGCCATTTTCCCAGTGCAAACCATGCTGACTTATAGCTATAGCCCTTAACAAAGAAGGTGTTAGTGGGAATCTAGACCACTGACCATTTGTCTTACTTCTGAACTTGCGTCTGTTCATCACTTTCATCTCCAGGCTACTCACCACCATCTAGGCCTCATAAACTCTGTGCTTCCTTAGAGGCTACAGCATCAATAAAGGTTTATCTATTGAACAAGAATTCAATTTCAGGGAAGACAAATTCTGCTCCTGTTAACATTAGAATAACATTGACATTTTAGAAATAGATAGATAGCTGCTAAAATCACACTTCTTGTTATTAATGAAATTGGATTTTCTTAAGGCTACATAAAATGTTCAAGTGGTACAGCTCTGCAGATACTCTGGCATTAGGCTTTCCAGGCAAGTGAATATTATGGCTACTATGTGACAGAACTTCCTACCCTGCTCAGGTCATTAAGATCACCTGAAGACAAGTTCAGTTTCCTATGGAAATAACGGCCATGAAATGCTCCATAAAGTGCATATTTCCTCAAGTTCTTTCTGTTTTCTTAACTCTCAGCACTAATTCACTAAAATGTACCTAACAAATATGTTTCCTCAATATCCTTGCTCCATGGGTAAAACAACTGCACTCTAGTGCACACAATGGTTTACCCAGGGTCATACCTCCAACTTGAAGCAGAGTTAAGGGTACAACATCTTTTAAGGGTACAACATCTTTGAAGCAGAGTTAAGGGTACAACATCTTTTAAGCAGAGTTAAGGGTACAACATCTTTTAAGCAGAGTTAAGGGTACAACATCATTTTAAGGAAATGAGTCATATCACTCATTTCAATTGGCCATCATTGCTATAATTGGGAAATTTCCAAGTATATTTTTTTATAGATGCTACTTCAAGTCCTTTTGAGTGTCATTCATTCATTAATTCAACAAATTTTCATTGATAGCCACTGATGGGCTGGATACCATGCTGGGTTTGGGGAACCTCAAAAAGGATTAGGCACATGACAAGACATTACTGTCTGGGTTCCTGGACCACAAAATTGTGAGATATAATAAAATGTTCGTTATGAGCCATAGTTGTAAAACAGCACCTTGCATTGATTCATTTAGGTTGTTCAGCTTTAGCTCAGACTCTTAGTATTTAGCTGGAATTTATAAAGGGCAGCTTTAAAAGGTTCTATTATTAACTGCATATATTAAAGCATTGAAATTTTCACCTATTTGTTATTATATGGTATCACAGAATAGACTTGTTATGTAAAACAAGCCTGTTTTAAGTGCAGTAATTTTAAGAGGGAGCTTCTTAAATTGTTTGTCTAAGAGTAATCATCTACTCTAAACCAGGTGCCTGGACTTCTAGCAGCTTTTGCCTTGTATAAGGATGTCCTTACTAACATGAGACATTTAACATTAGCACTACAGGAATGAAAATTAAACCACTATGGCTTTGTACTTTTTATTTATTTAATGTTTGAAGGAGAAATGAATCTAAAAAATCAATTTTTAATTTTTAAATGCTTATTTTTGAGAGAAAGAGACAGAGTATGAGTAGGGGAGGGGCAGAGATAGAAAGACAGAGAATCTGAAGGAGGATCCAGGCTCTGAGCTGTCAGCACAGAGCCCAAACCTATGAACTATGAGATCATGAACTGAGCCAAAGCCAGATGCTTAAACAACTGAGCTACCCAGGTGCCCCATGATTCGCTTTTATTTTTATACTTTTCTTAGAGTCAGTTCATTTGAGCCACTATCCAAGAAGGTGGGAAGATCTGTGTGGTTTAGCAGTGTCTTGAACTGTTATACAGTATCCTTAGAAATGATATATTTTAGTCTAGGATTTTTTCTTTTTAAATTCATATGTATTTTATGGAAAATAGTTTGTAGATTCAAGATTTGATCATATTTACAGTCCTTCAAATAGAAGACTTTTCACAAACAGTAAACTTCTTTGGGCCCCCAAAAGATCTATCCTAAGTTAGAGCTGTTCCTCTAAGTACCTCATTTCTCATTTCTTTTAAAAAAATTTTTAGGGGCGCCTGGGTGGCTTAGTCGGTTAAGCGTCCGACTTTTGCTTGGGTCATGATCTCTCAGTTCGTGGGTTCGAGCCCCGCGTCAGGCTCTGTGCTGACTGCCAGCTCAGAGCCTGGAGCCTGTTTCAGTCTGTGACTCCCTCTCTCTCTGACCCTCCCTGCTCACGCTGTCTCTCTTCTCTCTCCTAGAAATTAAAAAAAAAAAAAAAAAGAATGAAATCTAAAAAAAAATTTTTTTAATGTTTTATTTATTTCTGAGAGAGAGAGACAGACAGAGTGAGCAGGGGAGGGTCAGAGAGGGGGAGATACAGAATCTGAAACAGGTTCCAGGCTCTGAGCTAGCTGTCAGCACAAAGCCTGACACAGGGCTCGAACCCACGGTCTGTGAAATCATGACCTGAGCCAAAGTCAGAGGCTTAACCAACTTAGCCACCCAGGCACACCTTATTTCTCATTTCTAATAGAGATTTTGAGAGTTGGAGAAATATGAGACCTCATTTCTGTGCTGTGAGGAAACTCAGTATTTTCCCTCTAAAGATAAATAATAAATTATTTTTCCATCAGGTTTAAATTTTATGAAGTATTCAGAAGGCAATAAAATTTATGGCTGTAAGTAGTTTAAGAGAATCTTAAAAGAATTCTGGCCATTATGAAAGCCACAGACCAATAACAGACTTGTGTCAGTGGTTTCAATTTCAACACACAAAAAGTACTATGCAACACTCACCAGATAGTTGGTGTTGACAAAGGAAACTGGGTTTTGCAAATAGCAGGCGAGAGCCCTTTAAGTTACAGTTCCTTTAAAAAAGAAGTTCATGTATTCAAATTAAGAACTACAGAACTATTAAGAATGCAAGTCCCGGGGCGCCTGGATGGCTCAGTTGCTAAGCATCCGACTTTGGCTCAGGTTGTGATCTTGTAGTCCGTAGGTTCAAGCCCAGCTTTGGGCTTTGTGCTGACAGCTAGCTCAGAGCCTGGAGCCTGTTTCAGATTCTGTGTTTCCCTCTCTCGCTGACTCTCCCCTGCTCATGCTGTCTCTCTGTCAGAAATAAATAGAACATAAAAAAAAAGAATGCAAGTCCTTTACATACAAAACCCAAAGCCAAGAACACACTGTAGATACTCTATGTTAGCAAACTTGACAATAAATTGCATTTTTAAAAGTTTAAAAAATAAAATAAATAAAATAAAACAAAACAAATCATTAGATCATAAAAAGTATACAAGTCTCCAAAAGTAAAACAATATAAACTTTAAATGAAAAAAAGAAGAAAATCTTGTCTGATTTAGTAAAAAATTAGATTTTCAGAATATTCTTTAAACATCAACTATTTCAAAAAGAATAGTATACTCATTATAAGATAACACAAAAGCCGGTTTCAGACTTTTACTTCCAAGAAGATAAAGTAGGTATATTTGGTTCTATGTCTCCCAATAAGTACAAGAAAAATCCTGGACATCATATATGAACAAATGTAAGAAGACTCATAGAGGTGGAGAGTTACAGAGTAACTAGAGACTTTGGGACACAAGAAATAACACTGTACTGAATTTCTTGCTTTTCATTTTGCCACATATTCCAGATGATGTGGAGCTGAAGAAATGAGGAACCCAGAAATTACAATCAATGCAGAGAAGAAAAACCCCAACAAAAGCTTGCTCTCTGTTCAGTGGATAAATAGATACATAAATGTGGTCTATTCATACAGTGGAATATAATTCATCCTTTAAAAAGGCATGGACTTCTAACACATGCTAAAGCATGGATGAACCTTGAGGACATTATGCAAAGTCAGTGAAATAAATCAGCTGCAAAAAGACACATGCTATATGATTCCCCCTATATGAGGTTCCTAGAGTAGGCAAATTCATAGAGACAGAAAGTGGAACGATGCTTGCCAGGAGCTGGTGTCAGGGGAGAATAAGGAATTGTTGCTTAATGAGTATAATGTTTTAGTTTTGAAGATTGGTTGCACAACAATGTGAATATTTAAATTTACTTAACATTACTGAACTGCATACTTAAAAATGGTTAAGGTGTAAGCCACAATTTAAAAAAAAAAGTCTTCTCTCTAGCTTAAGATATAGAAAAGGACTGCATCTCCCCTGAACCCCAATACCCAACACACACACACACACACACACACACACAGAGCTAGGATGATATCAAAAAAGGCTGAGACTTTCATTCTTGCTAAACAGTGACCAAGCCCATCCCCCTGAAGTGTCAATGTGTATCCAACTTTTACCTTCACCTGATAAGAATGCAGAATCACACCCCTTTCCTTGCACTATTGGTGTCAGAGGAAGTCAACTAAACCAGAAGGTATAAATAATATTTGGAATTTTGAAACATAATAATAAAATGTCCAGTCAAATCTTCAATTAAAATCACTCAAACTAGAAGTAGGAAGATCTTAAATTGGGTCAAAATGCAACCAATAAATTCCAAAATCAAGATGACAGAGATATTAGAATTACTTGCAAAGATTTTACAGCAGCCATTGTAAAAGTATCTCAACTAACAATCACAAACATGTTTTTAAAAAAGAAAAAAAGAAAAGTCTCAATAAAAAATTGAAAACACAAAGAACCAAATGAAAATTTTAGAACTGAAGAATTTATAACTGAAATAAAAAGCTCTGTGAATGGGTTCAACAGCACAATGGAGAGTACAGATACAAGAATTAGTAAATTGAATGATAGAACAAAATAAATTTCCCAATCTAGACAACAGAGAGAAAATTACTGGGGGAAAAAACCACATAATTACAAAAACCTGTAGGTCTGGGATTCCTGGGTGGCTCAGTCAGCTGAGTGTACAACTTCAGCTCATGTCATGATCTCATGGTTTGTGAGTTTGAGCCCCACAGCAGGTCTCTCTGCTGTCAGCACAGAGCCCACATTGGATCATCTGTCTCCCTCTGTCTCCTCATTCCTGGGTTGCATTGTCTCTCTCTATCTCTCTTTCAAAAACAAATAAACATTTTCAAAAAATTGTAGTACTTAAACACCCAAAGACCTACTTCTTATATAATCTTTTCCAGAAGAAAAGGAGAGAAAGGGCAGAGCTGAAAAACTATTTTAAAAAAATAATACCCTAAATTTTCCAAATTTGTCAAAGCATGTAAACTTACATATTCAAAAGGTTAAATACCTCTCAAACAAGATAAACTCAAGTAAATCTACACCAAGACACATCAGAGTCAAATTTCTGAAAACTAAAGAGAAAGAAAAAAAATCTTTAAAGCAGTAAGAGAGAAACAATTGGAATGATAGTATATTTACCATAAAAAAATTGTAGAAGCCAGAACAAAGTAGCATGTACCAAACACCAAAGCTTAAATGATAAAGCAAAAAATGATAGAATGAAGGGATAAAGAAACAAACTCATTATTGTAGATGGAGATTTAAACATTTACTTCTCTTTCAACAATTGATAGAATAACGAGACAGAAAATAAAAAAGTATATAGAGAACTCAACCACACCATCAATCAACAAGACCAAATCAGATTTATATAATACTCCATCCAACAGCAGCAGAACATAGATTCTTTCCAAGAGCCTACATAATACATACCAAGATGGACTAGATCCTATACCATAAAACAAACCTTAACAAATACAAAAGAATTAAAATCTAACAAAATATGTTTTATGACCACATGGAATCAAACTAGCAATTGATGACAGAAAGATGACAGGAAAATCTCTAAACACTTGAAAGTTAAACGTTATGCTTCTAAATAATACATGAGTTAAAGATAAAATCTTAATGGAAAACATAGTTTATACTGAATGAAAGTAAAAATAAAGCAAATCAAAACCTATGGAACACAGCTAATGCATGGATGAAAGGGAAATCTATAGCACTAAATGCATACATGAGAAAAGAGGAAATTTTTAAAATCAATCATCTAAGTGCCCAACTCAAAAAACAAGAAAAATGAGAGCTAACTAAATCCAGAGAAGTATAAGGAACAAACAAAAAGTAATAAATTAATATGAAAATAGAAAACAATACACAGTAGAGAATAAATGAACCACATGAAACAAAAGAGTGGTTCTTAGTAAAGTTTAATAAAATTGACAAAACTTTAATAGACTAACAAAACCAAAATAGATAAAAATTATCAATATAAGGAATGAAATGGGGATTATCACTTCTACAGATGCTACAGACATCACAAAGATAATAGTGAAATACTATGATCAACTCTACTCATATAAATTTGGTAACTAGAAGAAATGGGTCAATTCCTTGAAAAACAAAAACTGCAACAACTTCATATAGAATGTAAATAATTTGTATAGCCCTGTAACTATTAAGGAAATTGAATTTGTAATTTTAAAGTTCTCTAAAAAGAAATTTCGAGGTCTATATGTTTTCACTGAAGAATTCTAAAAATATATTAATTAAAAAATCAACACCATTTCTACACTATCTCTTTGGAATAGAAGAAAAGGGAACACTTCCCAACCCTTTTATAAAGTCAGTATTACTCGGTATAAAAAACAGACAAAGATTCTACACAGAAAAAAAAGAAGAAAACTACTTACCAGTATCCTTTATGGTTATAAACCAAAAAATATTTAAAAATATTAGACATCACAAGGATAATAGTGGAATACTATGATCAGGGCGGGGGTGGAATTTGTAGCAATGAATGCAAACATTAGAAAAGAGGAGACTCTCAAAATAATAATCTAAGTTCTCAACTCAAAAACTAAGTAAAGGGGTACCTGTGTAGCTCAGTTGGTTAAACGTCTGACTTTGGCTCAGTTCATGATCTCATGATTCATGGGTCTGTTCTCGCATTAGGCTCTGTGCTGATGTCTCAGAGCCTGGAGACTGCTTAAGATTCTGTGACTATCGAAATAAAGCAGAGGGGGAGCAAGATGGCAGAGAAGTAGGGAGTTCTGTGCATTGCACTCACCCTCATATCTCACACGGAAAAGATCTGAAGCCATAGGAAACCTTACAGAATCCCAGATTGGGAGAAAAAGGACACAGAATCCACTGAGAAAGCCTTCTAACGTGAGTGCGAACTGGGAAGATAAAATCGGGCTGGGATCGGGGACTCAAGGGACGGGGCGATCCTCCTGTGTGGGGAGTTAGAGGAGAAAAAGAGAGAGTATGAAACTACTCAAGATATGGTCCCTGTCGCTGGGAAACAGAAAAACCTCCACTTGGGGCACAGAAAGACCGTGGGCGCCAAATCCCTGCGAGTCAACTCATCCCGGAAGGGCTGCGTGTGTGCGCGCACCCCTCCTTTGTATTCCTGGCTCCGCTGGATCCCTGGAGGAACCACGTGCACCTCTGTGCTCCTGGCTGGCTGGAACAATAGAGGGAAGGCGAAGGGCTTAAAAGAGGGAGATTTGCCTGTGAGTTCGTGTTTTGGGTGATGAGACAAGAGGAACCTGGTTACCCTCTCTTCAGCAGGACTGTGCACCCCCCAGGCAAACCCCCGTCCTTGCTCGCCAACCCGACCTGGAGGAGAAGGGAGCAGCAATTCTGGTTCTGGCTCCACACTCAGGCTAGACAAGAGGCTTGGAATTGCCCTGAGGGGATCACCTGCGAGGTTGTGTCTACCGCAATTTCAGTGGGGCAAGCAGACTGGGACTTTGAAACTAGGCCTGGCCTGGGTTAAAGAGTGCGATCCACATTGGCTGCACCCCTGGCATGGGGAGTTTACACACCCAAAGAAGCGAGGTGCAGTGCTTGGTTCAAGAAGGGACTGGAGCGTCGCCACTCTTCTCCCCAAAATCACCAAGGCAGAACTCTCGCCTGACTCATTGGATCACACCATGCCCATGCTTGCTAGAGAGCTGCCTTCCTACTTTTTAAATTTTTTTCTCCTTTTTTTTTTCTTTTTTCTTTTTCTTTTCTCTTTTTCCCAGAACACTGACCTGATTAACTGGTCACCGTCTTGCTTAAACAGGCACAATGAGTCCATTCTGCAGATGTAAATTCTACACTTACCAATACTTTCATCTCTTTCTCTCAGGAGAATTAGACTATACAGTTTCTCTGGATAATAACAGGGTCATTCTCTCACCTATCCAACCATATTCCACCCTTTAGCTCTTTGACAAAAGCTTCTAATCTCTTCTGTCTGTTCATTCTATTACCAATTTTACCTCATCCTTGCCCTGTCTTCTCTCTCTTTCTCTATGCTCGTCAACCAGCACTGCATACACCCGGCTATTTAATTGTAGCTGGGAAATCCGTTTATATGCTTTAAACCATTCTTTGACCATCGTTTTCTTCTCTTTTTCTTTTCTTTTCTTCTTTTTGACCTTTTTATGTATTTTTTATTCTCTTATTTGCCTTCCCTCCTCTGTCTTTTCTCTTAACTTTTTCATTTTCCGTCTAGGTTTGCGTGTTAGTTGGATTTGTCTGTGCGTTTGTGTGCCTCTGCTCCCTGTGTGTTTGCTCCTCTTTTCTTTCCAGGGATACCTCAAGAAACCAGCCAAAGTACACATGGTGGAGAGTCCCAAATATCACTACGAGTAGGAAAATAAAATAAACAAGGTCTCAACAAGAGAGACCAAGGGATACCATTAAAAAAACAATCTCTAGAAAGGATAGGCCCTAGACAGTCAAAAGTCTTCATGGATACAGCAGCGCTTATAAGTGCACAGAACATAACAGGACTTTAAAACTAACAAGAGCCAGAAAGGTAACTAAAATGACGAAACGAAAGAGCTCTCCTCCAAAGAAACTCCAAGAAGAAATGACAGCTAATGAACTGCTAAAAACAGATATCAGCAGCATAAGTGAACAAGATTTTAGAAGAATAATGGTAAAATTAATAGCTGGGCTTGAAAAAACATAGGGGACATCAAAGAAACTATGGCTACAGACAGAATGGAAAATAAAAATAGGCATGAAGAATTAAAAAATGAGATAAATGAGATACATAATAAATTAGAGGCGTCCAATACAAGGATTGAAGAGGCAGGAAGGAGAATAAGTGATTTAGAAGTCACCATTATAGAAAAACAGGAAACTGAGAAAAAAAAAAGATACAAACTAATCCAGGAACATGAAAGAAGAGTTTGAGAGCTCAGTGATACAGTCAAATGCAACAATATCCGTATCATAGGAATCCTGGGAGAAGAAGAGAGAGAGAAAGGTGCTGAAGGAGTCCTGGAACAAATTGTGGCAGAGAATTTCCCCAACCTGGGGAAGGAAGTAAATGTTGAAATACAAGAGGCTCAGAGGACTCCCCTCAGAAGTAATTTGAATCCATCTTTGGCATGCCATATCATAGTAAAAATGGCAACATATAAGGACAGAGAGAATTTTGAAAGCAGCTAGGGAGAAAAGGGCCATAACATACAAAAGGAAATCTATCAGAGTGGTTACGACCTATCTATTGAAACGTGGCAGGACAGAAAGGAATGGCAGGAGATCTTCAATGTGATGAACAGAAAAAATAGGCAGCCAAGAAACCTCTATCCAGCAAACCTGTCATTCAAAATAGGAGAGATAAAAATCTTTCCAAATAAACAAATTGAGAGAATTTGTCACCACTAAGCCAGCCCTCCAAGAAATCCTTAGGGGGATGCTCTGAAGGAAAGGTTGCAAGGAACAAAGATACCAGAGACACCGCCACAAACATGAACCCTACAAAGGACACAAAGACTTTAAACCCACATATTTCAATAATAACACTGAATGTAAATGGGCTGAATGCTCGAATCAAAAGACATAGGGTAGCAGAATGGATAAAAAAAAAAAAAAACATAATCCATCTATATGTTGTCTACAAAAAACTCACCTTAGACTAGAAGATACCCTCAGATTAAAAGTAAGGGGATGGAGAAATATATATCATGTTACTGGAAATCAAAAGAAAGCCGGAGTAGCTATACATATATCAGACAAACTGGACTTTAAATTAAAGACAATAACAAGAGATGAAGAAGGGCACTACATAATAATTACAAGGTCTATCCATAAGGAAGAACTAACAATCATAAATTTCTATGCACCGAATATGGGAGCACCTAAATATTTAAAGCAATTAATGACAAAGAGAAACAAGCTTATAGATAAAAATGTGCTAATAGCAGGGGACTTCAATACTCCACTTACAGCAATGGATAGGTCAACCAGACAGAAAATCACTAAAGAAATAATGGACTTGAATGACACATTGGACCAGATGGATCTGACAGATATATTTAGAACTCTACATCCTGATGCCAGGTAATTCACTTTCTTCTCAAGTGCGCATGGCACATTCTCCAAGATAGATCACATAATGGGACATACAGCAGCCGTCAATAAATATAAAAGAACCAAGATCATACCATGCACACTCTCAGATCATAATGCTTTGAAACTTGAAATCAATCACAGGAAGAAGTCTGGAAAACCTCCAAACCATGGCGGTTAAAGAACATCCTACTAAAGAATGAATGGGCCAATCAGACAATTAGAGATGAAATTTAAAAATATATGGAAACAAATGAAAAAGAAATCACAACAATCCAAAATCTATGGGATGTGGCAAAGTCAGTCCTAAGAGGAAAGAACATTGCACTCCAGGCCTATTTCAAGAAAAAGCACAAGTACAAAATCTACCAGTTCACCTAAAGGAACTAGAGGCAGAGCAACAAGAATGCCCTAAACCCAGTAGAAGAAGAGAAATGGTAAAAATCAGAGCAGAAATAAACAACACAGAGACCAAAGAAACAATTGAACAGATCAATGAAACCAAGAGTTGGTTTTTTGAAAAAATATACAAAATTGACAAACTTCTAATCAGTCTTCTTAAAAAGAAAAGAGAGAGCACCCAAATATACAAAATTCTGAATGAAAACTGAGCTTATTAAAACCAACGCCTCAGAAACACAAGCAATTATCAGGGAATACTATAAAAATTTATATGCCAACCAATTGGACAACTTAGAAGAAATGGACAAATTCCTAAACACACACTCACTACCAAAATTCACATGGGAAGAGATAGGAAATTTGAACAGACCCATAACTAGTGAAGAAATCAAATCAGTGATCAAAAATCTCCCAACAAATAAGAGCCCTGGACCTGATGGCTTCCTTGGGGAATTCTACCAGATGGTTAAAACAGAATTAATACCCATTCTTCTCAAGCTATTCCAAAAAATAGAAATCGAAGGAAAACTCCTGGACTCATTTTATGAAGCCAGCATCATTGGGATTCCTGACCCAGACAGTGATCCAGCAAAAAAAGAGAACTACATGCCAATATCCTTGATGAATACGGATGCAAAAATCCTCAACAAGATATTTGCAAATCGAATCTAGCAACACATAAAAATAATCATCCACCAAGATCAAGTGGGATTCGTTCCTGTGTTACAGAGCTGGTTCAACATTTGCAAATCAATCAATGTGTTACATCACATCAACCAAAGAAAAGATAAAAACCATATGATCCTGGGGCGCCTGGGTGGCTTAGTCGGTTAAGCGTCCGAATTTCGCTCAGGTCATGATCTCGCGGTTTGTGGGTTCGAGCCCCGCGTCAGGTTCTGTGCTGACTGCCAGCTCAGAGCCTGGAGACTGTTTCAGTCTGTGACTCCCTCTCTCTCTGACCCTCCCCTGCTCACGCTATCTCTCTCTCTCCTAGAAATAAAAAAAAAAAAACCCATATGATCCTGTCGATAGATGGAGATAAAGCATTTGACAGAATACAGCATCCCTTCTTAATAAAGACTCTAGAGAAATTTGGGATAGAAGGAACCTACTTAAACATCATCAAAGCCATCTATGAGAAGCCTTCAGCTAACATCATCCTCAATGGGCAAAAACTGAGAGCTTTCCCCCTGAGATCAGGAACATGACAGGGATGTTCACTCTCACCACTGTTGTTTAACATAGTGCTGGAAGTCCTAGCCTCTGCCATCAGACACCAAAAGGAAATAAAGGACATCAGAATTGGCAAAGAGGAAGTCAAACTTTCACTTTACGCAGACGACATGATACTCTACATAGAAAACCCGACAGACTCCACCAGAAGCCTACTAGAACTGATCCATGAATTCAGCAAAGTTGCAGAGTACAAAATCAACGTACAGAAATTGGTTGCATTCTTATACACCAATAATGAAGCAACAGAAAGAGAAATCAAGAAACTGATCAAGAAATTGTGCATTCACAATTGCACAAAAAAACCATAAAATACCTCGGAATAAACCTAACCAAGGATACAAGAGATCTGTATGATGAAAACTGTAGAAAACTTATGAAGGAAATTGAAGAAGACACAAAGAAATGGAAAAACATTCCATGCTCATGGGTCAGAAGAATAAACTTTGTTAACATGTCGTTACTACTCAAAGCAATCTGCACATTCAATGCAGTCCCATTCAAAATTGCGCCAGCATTCTTCTCAAAACTAGAACAAACTATCTTCAAATTTGTACGGAAGCACAAAAGACCCTGAATAGCCAAAGTAATACTGAAAAATAAAACCAAAACAGGAGGTATCACCATCCCAGACTTTAGCCTCCACTACAAAGCTGCCATCATCAAGAGAGTATGGTATTGGCACAAAAATAGACACATAGACCAATGGAATAGAATTAAGAACTCAGAGCTGGGCCCAAAGATATACAGCCAACTAATCTTTGACAAAGCAGGAAAGAATACCCAGTGGAAAAAAGACAGCGTCTTTAACAGATGCTGTTGGGAGAACTGGACAGCAACATGCAGAAGAATGAAACTAGATCATTTTCTCACACCATGCACAAAAATAAACTCAAAATGGATAAAAGACCTGAACGTGAGAAAGGAAACCATCAAAACCCTAGAGGAGAAAGCAGGAAACAACCTCCTTGACCTCTACCGCAGCAACTTCTTACTTGACACATCCCCAAAAGCAAGGGAATGAAGAACAAAAATAAACTATTGGGACCTGATCAAGATCAAAAGCTTCTGCACGACAAAGGAAACAATCCACAAATCTAATAGGCAACCAACGGAATGGGAAAAGATAGTTGCAAATGACATATCAGATAAAGGGCTAGTATTCAAAATCTATAAGGAATTCACCAAAGTCCACACCTAAAAAACAAACAACCCAAATAACCCAGTAAAGAAATGGGCAGAAGATATGAACAGGCAATTCTCCAAAGAGGACATCCAGATGGCTAGCAGACACATCAAATGATGCTCAGCATCCCTCCTCATCAGGGAAATACAAATCAAAACCACACTGAGATACCACCTCACGCCAGTCAGTGTGGCTAAAATAAGCAAATCAGAACTTTAGATGCTGGCGAGGATGTGGAGAAACGGGCACCCTCTTACACTGTTGGTGGGAATGTAAACTGGTACAGCCCTTCTGGAAAACAGTGTGGAGGTTCCTCAGGAAATTAACAATAGAACTCTCCTATGACCCAGCAATAGCACTGCTAGGAATTTACCCAAGGGATATAGGAGTGCTGATGCATAGAAGCACATGTACTCCCATGTTCATAGCAACACTCTCAACAATAGCTAAAACATGGAAAGAGCCTAAGTGTCCATCAACAGATGAATGGATCAAGAAGATATGGTTTATCTATACCATGGAATACTACATGGCATTGAGAAAGAATGAAATCTGGCCATGTGTATAACATGGATGGAACTTGAGGGTGTTATGCTGAGCGAAATAAGTCAGGCAGAAAGGAAAATATATGTTTGCACGTAATGGAGGCGTAGGAGGAACTTAACGGAGGACCATGGGGGAGAAGAAGGGGTGAAATGGTGGGTGAAAGGGAGAGAGGCAAACCATGAGAGGCTCTTGAATGCTGAGAACAATCTGAGGACTCATGGGTGTGGGGGGAGGGGAGGAGAGAGATGGGCATGGAGGAGGGCACATGTGGGGATGAGCACTGGGTGTTACATGGAAACCAACTTGACAATAAACTATTTGTAAAAAAAAAAAGAATAAGATTTTGTCAGTATCTCTCTCTCTGCCTCTTCCCCACTTGCACTTTTTCTTTCTCACTCTCTCTCTCAAAAATAAGTAAACACTAAACAATTTTTAAGAAACAAGAAAAATGAGATGACAAAAAATCATTAACAAAATATTACCAAATAAAATAAACAATATATACAAATTATTATGCACAATGTTCAATTGGGTTTATTCCACAGATGCAGGTTTGGCTTAATATTCAAAATTCAACCTATCATATTAACAGTCTAAACAAGAAAAATCACATGATTTAGTAATTGATGCAGGAAAAATAATTCAACATAATTTAAAACCTATTCATGATTTTAAAGAATAGAAAAAAGGAATCACAAAAAATTTCCCAAATTGGTAAAGAACACTTACAAAAACATATAGTTAACATTATACTAATTGGTAGAAGACTGAATGCTTTTCCTCTTACATTAGAAATAAGACAAAGGCAAAAGGAAAGAAGGAAGGAAGGAAGGAAGGAACGAACGAACGAACAAAGGAAGGAAGGAACGAAGGAAGGAACGAAGGAACGAAGGAAGGAAAACAAAGAAGGCAAGGGCAGGGCAACTGCTCCCACTATTTTAATTAATTACAGAATTGGAAGTTCTATCATGTGCAATAAGGCAAGAAAGGGAATAAAAGACATAAAGAAAAAAACGGAAGAAAAAAAATACGGTCCCTATTTGCAGATGACATGATTGTCTCTGTAGAGAAATCACCATAAAAAAATCCCTACAGACAAAAAAACAAACAAAGACAAAATCTACAACTAGCAAATGAGTTCAGGAAGGTCACATAATACAATATAAATATACAAAAATCTGTTTTTTTTGATATGCTAGCAATGAACACATGGAAACAGAAATTAAAAAACGATATGTTTACAACTGCTCAAAAAATAAAATAATTAGAAGCAAATTTAACAGAGCATGTATAGAACCTATACAATGAAAACTATAAAACAATGATTTAAAAAATCAAAGAAAATCTAAGTAAAAGGAGAGATATATGAAGTTCATGAATTGGGAGATTCAACATAATGAACAGGTCAATTCTCCATAAATTGATAGGAAAAATTTAACAGAATTCCTTAAAGAAATCTCAGAAAATGTCTTTTTCTTTACAGCCCAGCAAGATTATTTTATTTATTTTTTTCTAAATTCATTTATTGTTTAATTTACATCCAAATTAGTTTATATATGGTGCGACAATGATTTCAGGAGTAGATCTCTTAATGCCCCTTACCATTTAGACCACCCTGCCTCCCACAACCCCTCCAGCAACCCTCTGTTTGTTCTCTATATTTAAACATCTCTTATATTTCGTCCACCTCCCTGTTTTTGTATTATTTTTGTTTCCCTTCCCTTATAATCATGTTTTATATATTAAATTCCTCATATGAGTAAAGTCATATGATATTTGTATTTCCCTGACTGACTAATTTTGCTTAGCATAATACCCTCCAGTTCTACCTACATAGTTGCAAATCGAAAGATTTCATTCTTTTTTGATTGCCGAGTAATACTCCACTGTATTTATATACGACATCTTCTTTATCATTCATCTATCAGTGGGCATTTGGGCTCTTACCATACTTAGGCTATTGTCAGTAGTGCTGCTATAAACATTGGGGTGCATGTGTCCCTTTGAAACAGCACACCTGTATTCTTTGGATAAATATCTAGTAGTTCATTGCTGGGTAGTTCTATTTTTAATTTTTTGAGGAACCTCCATACTGTGTTCCAGAGTGACTGCACCAGTTTTCATTTCCACCAGCAGTACAAAACAGATCTTTCTCTGCATCATGGCCGACATCTGTTGTTGCCTGAGTTGTTGATGTTAGCCATTCTGACAGGTGTGAGGTGGTATCTCATTGTGGTTTTGATTTGTATTTCCCTGTTAATGAGTGATGCTGAGCATTTTTTCATGTGTCAGTTGGCCATGTGGATATCTTCTTTGAAGAAGTGTCTGTTCATGTCTTTTGCCTATTTCTTCACTGGATTATTTGTTTTTTGGGTGATGACTTTGATAAGTTCTTTATAGATTTTGGATGCTAACCCTTTATCTGATATGTCATTTGCAAATATCTTCTCCCATTCTGTTGGTTGCCTTTTAGTTTTGTCGATTATTTCCTTCACTGTGCAGAAGCTTTTTATTTTGATGAGGTCCCAATAGTTCGTTTTTGCTTTTGTCTCCCTTGCCTGGAGAGACGTGTTGAGTAAGAAGTTGCTGTGTTCAATGCCAAAGAAGCTTTTGCCTGCTTTCTCCTTGAAGATTTTGATGTCTTCCTGTCTTACATTTAGGTCTTTCATCCACTTTGAGTTTACTTTTGTGTATGGTGTAAGAAAGTGATTCAAGTTCAATTTTCTTCATTTCGCTGTCCAGTTTTCCCAGCACCATTTGCTGAAGAGACTGTCTTTATTCTATTGGATATTCTTTCTTACTTTGTCAAAGATGAGTTGGCTATACGTTTGTGGGTCCATTTCTGGGTTCTTTATTCCATTCCATTGATCAAGTGTCTGTTTTTGTGCCAATACCATACTGTCTTGATGATTATAGCTTTGTAATACAGCTTGAAGTCTGGGAGTGTGATGCCTCCAGCTTCAGTTTTCTCTCTGAAGATTGCTTTGGCTATTCAGTGTCTTTTCTGGTTCCATATAAATTTTAAGATTGTTTTTTTCTAGCTCTGTTAAGGATGCTGGTGTTATTTTGACAGGTATTGCACTGTATATATAGAATGCTTTGAGTAGTATTAACATTTTGACATTTGTTCCATTTTTTGGTGTCTTCTTCAGTTTCTTTCATAAGCTTTCTAAAGTTTTCAGTGTATAGATTTTTCATCACTTTGTTATAATCTGCAAGATTATTTTAAAATACATGTGAAAAAACAAAGGAACTACAAAACAGACAAAATTCTAAAAATACATAGAAAGGCAAAGCTAAAACAACTACTGAAAAGGAAGTTAATGTGGGAGAATTCTGTCAATTTTGAGACATTGTATGACTACAGTTAAAAGATAAACTGTAGTATTGGTGAACGGACAGATAAAGAGAACAGGATAGAGAACAAAAAACCTTGACCAAAGTTTCACATTTTATATGAAAATTAATTCAAAATGGATCATAGATGTAAAACATAAAACTATGGTGCTTTTGGGGAAAAAAGACAAATCTCCTAGATCTAGGGCTGAACAAAATTTCTTATATTTGATGTCTAAGCATAACCCATAGAAGTAAAAATTGATACATTAGACTTCACAGCTTTGGAGTTTTCAATTCATTTGGGACTTCCATTGACCCCATGGTTATTCTTTGTCTACTGATTTTCAACCCTTTAAAATAATTTTTCTTTGAAGGAGATGCTCTCATCCTTTCAAGGTTATGCATAGATAGTTTATTCATTCATGTACCAAATATGGACCAAGGACTTGGTTATCTTGTGCCACACACTGAGCATGGCCCAGACATGGAAAATAGGAATAAGATCAAGCCCCTGTCTTGAGAAACACAGAGCTTGTGAGAAGCATACCATAGGCTCCATATGCAGTGAAACAGAGGGGAAGGAGGCCCACATAACCCGGGAGATTGTAGGCTGTTGTGACCCCTTGGAGAAGTCTGGGGTGAGTCATCAAGGTGGGTCTTGAGGATTAATGAGCATTCAAGAAGCCACTAGGGTAGCCCAATAATATAAGTTTTGGAGGTAAGCAAAGACATAAGGCATATTTGTGATATTTGTGGAATAGATAGAGGCAGAGAGCAGCATTGTGGCCAGAGGTGAGGTACAGTGGGGTGGGAAAATCTGTCATGCTGTGCTCAGGAGACTGAGCCTTAAAGGTACTAAAAACCTCAAAGGCCTTTTAAGCAGGGGAGCTTAGGCTGTCATAACAAAATACCAGACACTGGGTGGCTTTACAATAGTAACATATTTCTGGAGGCTGCAAAGTCTAAGATCAAGGCCTTATAGGGTTAAATTTCTTCTGAGAGTGACCTTTCTGGGTTGCAGATGACTATCTTCTTCCTGTTTACTAATATGGTATAGAGAGGGCTCTGGCGTCTCTTCTTCAAGGACAGTAGTTCTTTTGGATCAGAACTACACCCTGTTACCTCATTTAACCTTAATTACTTCTTTGAAAGCCCCATGTCCAAATATGACCATTCTTGTATTTTACAGTGTAATGATAATAATGAGGAGGAGAATCAGAGGTTAGGGCCTCAGCATGTGAATTTGGGAAGACAGGGACATTTACTCCACAGCAGAAGCCATGGTCAGATTTGCCATTTGAGGATACTGACCATGAGTGTGAAGGGTGATCCCAGGGCCATCACACTGACTGAGTGAAAAGCTGTGGCTGGAAATAAGGAGTTTTTCATACAGTGTGAACAGACTTCAGATGTTTAGAGTCATGTAAGTTGAAAAACATTGGGGATCAACTGGATATATGACAGATTAAGACGGAAACACCCAAAATTACTCTGGGATCCCGGGATTGCTCTTGCTGGGAGTGACCCCATCCCTTAAGACTAGCAGGGAGAAGTTTTCTGCCCATGATCCACAGGTAGGTGTTGCTCTAGGCTGCATGAAATCATACAAAAACAGGAATGATGCTTCAGAAGTATCAGAGGGAGGTTCTGTCTCTGTCAGATATTTCCTGGGAGCTCATGGGCACACACACTGATTTCCAGGCATCCAAGTTGTATTAATACCCATACGACCTAGACACGATCATTCCCATTTTACAGACCAGGAAACTGAGGCAGAGTTTAAGTTTCTTGCCTAAGATAAGAAGTGATATCAGGATTCTGAACTTAGACCACATGATGTTGTACAGCAGAGGAGAAAGGACTAGAGACTGAAATCATGGAGTAGTAAAATAAATAAATAAATAAATAAATAAATAAATAAATAAATAAATAAATAAATAAATAAAATATTCATAATATTTTTCCAGAGAGAGGGAGTGCATGTATGGAAGAGACAGAGAACGAGGGAGAGAGAAAATCTTAAGCAGACTCCACACCCATTGAGGAGCCCAATGTGGGGTTCAATCTCATGACTGTGATATCACGATGTGAACTGAAATCAAGAGTTGGATGCTTAGAAGGGGCAAAATGGTGGAGAAGTAAGGAGCACTGTATATTTCATTCGCTCCCATCTGTCAAACAGAGAAGGCCTGAAGCCATAAGAACCCTTAAAGAATCCAGGAGATTAAGACGAAAAGGAGACAGAGTCTGCTGAGAAAACCTTATAGCAGTTTCCTCAAGAAACAAGCCTAAGTACACATGGTGGAGAGTCCCAAATACCACTATGAATAGGGAAATAAAATAGCCAACGTCTCAACAAGAGAGACCAAGAGACACCATTCAAAGAACACTTTTGAACGGACAGACCCAGGACAGCCAAAAAGCATTCTTTAATAGAGCAATACTTGCAGGTGCAGAGTGCATAACAAGCTTTTAAAACTAACAAGAGATAGAAAGCTAACCAAAATGATGAAATGGAAGAAATTCTGGGAAAAAATGACAGCTAAAGAACTGCTCAAAACAGGTATAAGCAACATAACTGAACAAGAATTTAGAACAATAGTCATAAAATTAATTGCTGGGCTTGAAAAGGCATGGAAAACCTCAGAGTAACTTTGCTACAAAGACTATGGAGCTTAAGAACAGTTGTGATGAATTAAAAAATCCTATAAATGAGATTCATAATAAAATAGAGGGGTCCAATGCACGGATTGAAGAAGTAGAAAGGAGAATAAGTGGTTTAGAAGACACAATTATACAAAAGAGGAAGCTGACAAAAAGAGATAAACTAATCCAGGAACACGAAAGGAGAGTTCAAAAGCTCAGCGATACAATCAAACAGAACAATATCCATATCACAGAATTCCAGAAGAGGAAGAGAGAGGGAAAGGCATTGAAGGAGTCCTTGAACAAATTATAGCAGAGAACATCCCCAATCTGGAGAAGGAAGCAGACATTGAAATCCAAGAGGCACAGAGAACTCCCCTCAGACATAACTTGAATCGATCTTCTGCATGACATATCATAGTGAAACTGCAAAATATAAGGACAAAGAGAGAATTCTGAAACCAGCTAAGGATAAAAGGGCCCTAATGTACAAAGCAAAACCTATCAGAGTGGTGACAGACCTATCTACTGAAACTTGGCAGTCCAGAAAGGAAGAGCAGGAAATCTACAATGGGATGAACAGGAAAAATATGCAGCCAAGACTCCTCTATCCAGCAAGCCTGTCATTCAGAATAGAAGGAGAGATAAAAGTCTTCCCAAATAAACAAAAATTGAAAGAATTTGCTATCACTTAACCAGCCCTACAAGAAATCCTGAGGAGGACGCTACGAGGGAAATGTAGCAAGGAATGCAAGGTACAAGAAACACCACCACAAGCATGAATCCTACAAAAAACACAATGACTCTAAACTCATATTTTTCAATAATAACACTCAATGTAAATGGACTAAATGCTCCAATCAAGAGACATAGGGTAGCAGAATGGATTAAAAAAAAATCCATCTATTTTCTGTCTACAAGAAACTGATTTTATACCTGGGGATACCTTCAGATTGAAAGGAAGGGGATGGAGAAAAGAATATCATGCTACTGGAAGTCAAAAGAAAGCTGGAGTAGCTTTACTTATATCAGACAAACTGGACTTTACAGTAAAGGCAGTAACAAGGAATGAAGGGCATTATATAATAATTACACGGTCTATCCATCAGGAAGAGCTAACAATTATAAATATCTAAGCACTGAATATGGGAGCACCCAAATACATAAAACAATCACAAACAGAAACAATCTTATGGAAAAGAATGTGCTAATAGCAGGGGACTTTAATACTCCACTTACAGCAATGGATAGTTCAACTAGACAGAAAATCACTAAAGAAACATGAACTTGAATGACACATTGGACCAGATGGATTTGACAGATATATTTAGGACTGTATATCCTGAGGCCATGGAATTTACTTTCTTCTCAAGTGCGCATGGCACATTCTCCAAGATAGATCACATACTGGGACATAAAGCAGCCCTCATTAAATATAAAAGACTTGAGATCATACCATGCACACTTTCAGATCACAATGTTATGAAACTTGAAATCAATCACAGGAAGAAGTCGGGAAAACCTCTAAAATCCTGGAGTTAAAGAACACCCTACTAAAGAATGAATGGACCAATCAGGCAACTAGAGAAGAAAATTTTAAAATATATGGAAACAAATAAAAATGAAAATACAACAATCCAAAATCTATGGGATACAGCAAAGGCAGTCCTAGGAGGAAAGTACATTGCACTTCAGGACTATTTCAAGAAATTAGAAAAAGCACAAGTACAAAATCTAACATCACACCTAAAGGAACTAGAATGAGAGCAACAAAAGCATCTCAAACCCAGTAGGAGGAGAAAAATAATAAAAATCACTGCAGAAATAAACAATATAGAATCAAAAAAAAAAAACACCCAAACAGTTGAACAGATCAATGAAACCAAGAGTTGGCTTTTTGTAAAAATAAACAAAATTGACAAGCCTCTAGCCAGGCTTCTCAAAAAGAAAAGAGAGAGCACCCAAAGAGACAAAATCATGAATGAAAATGGACTTATTACACGCAATGCTTCAGAAATACAAGCAATTATCAGGGAATACTATGAAAAATTATATGCCAAAAAACTGGAAAACTTAGAAGAAATGGACAAATTCCTAAACACACACTCAGTACCAGGTTCACATGGGAAGACATAAAAAATCTGAACAGACCCATAACGTGAGGAAATTGAATTACTTATCAAAAATCTCCCAACAAATAAGAGCTCTGGGGCAGATGGCTTCCCTGGGGAATTCTACCAGATATTTAAAACAGAATTAACACCCATTCTTTTCAAGCTATTCCAGAAAAATGGAAATCGGTGGAAAACTTCCGGACTCATTCTATGAAGCCAGTACACTTTGAGTCCTAAGCCAGACAGAGACTCAGCAAAAAAAGAGAACTAATGGCCAATATCCTTAATGAATACAGATGCAAAAATCCTCAACAAGATATTTGCAAATCGAATTCAACAGCACATAAAAAGAATTATCGACCACGATTAGGACGATTCAATCCTCGGTTACAGGGCTGGTTCAATATTCTCAAATCAATCAACGTGATACATCTCATTAACAAAAGAAAAGATAAAAACCATATGATCCTGTTGGTAGATGCAGAAAAAGCATTTGACAAAATACAGCATCCCTTCTTAATAAAGACCCTCAAGAAAGTCAGGATATAGAAACTTATTTAAACATCATCAAAGCCATCTATGAGAGGCTCTCAGCTTACATCATCCTCAAAGGGGAAAACCTGAGAGCTTTCCCCCTGAGATCAAGAACATGACAAGGATGTCCACTCTCACCACTACTGTTTAACATAGTGCTGGAAATCCTAGCATCAGTCATCAGATAACAAAAGGAAATAAAGGACATCAGAATTGGCAAAGAAGAAGTCAGACTTTCACTTTTTGCAGACGACTTGATAGTCTACATTGTAAACCCTACAGACTCCACCAGAAGCCTACTAGAACTGATTCATGAATTCAGCCAAGCTAAAGGGTACAAAATCAAAGTACAGAAATCGGTTGCACTTTTATACCCCAATAATGAAGCAACAGAAAGAGAAATCAAGAAACTGATCCCATTTACAATTGCACAAAACACCAAAAATACCTAGGAATAAACCGAACCAAAGATATAAGAGATCTGTATGATGAAAACTACAGAAAACTTATGAAGGAAATTGAAGAAGACACACAGAAATGGAAAAACATTCCATGCTCATGGGTCAGAAGAATAAATATTGTTAAAATATCATTACTACCCAAAGCAATCTACACATTCAATGCAATCCCAATCAAAATTGAGCCAGCATTCTTCTCAAAACTAGAACAAACTATCCTAATTTTGTATGGAACCACAAAGGACTCTGAATAGCCAAAGTAATATGGAAGAAGAAAACCAGGAGAGGCATCGCAAACTCAGACTTTAGCCTCTACTACAAAGCTGTAATGATCAAGATAGTATGTTATTGTCACAAAACCAGACACACAGACCAATGGAATAGAATAGAGAACTCAGAATTGGACCCACAAATGTATGGCCAATTAATCTTTGACAAAGCAGGAAAGAGTATCCAATGGAAAAAAAGACAACAGATGGTGCTGGGAGAACTGGTCAACAACATGCAGAAGAATGAAACTAGATCATTTTTCTCACACCATATACAAAAATAAACTCAAAATGGATAAAGGACCTGAATGTGAGACAAAAAACCATCAAAACCCTGGAAGAGAAAGCAGGAAACAACCTCCTTGACCTCAACCACAGCAATTTCTTACTTGACACATCCCCAAAGGCAAGGGAATCAAGAGCAAAAATGAACTATTGGGACGTCTTCAAGATAAAAAGCTCCTGCACAACAAAGGAACAATCAATAAAACTAATAGGCAACTGGTGGAATGGGAAAAGATAGCTGCAAATGACATGTCAGATAAAGGGCTAGTATTCAAAATCTATAAGGAACTCACCAAACTCCACACCTGAAAAACAAATAATCCAGTAAAGAAATGGGCAGAAGACAAGAACAAACACTTCTCCAAAGAGGACATCCAGATTGGCAACAGACACATCAAACGATGCTCAGCGTCACTCTTAATCAGGGAAATACAAATCAAAACCACAAGGAGCTACCACCTCATGTCAGTCAGAGTGGCTAAAATGAACAAATCACGAGACTGTAAATGCTGGAGAGGATGGAGAAACGGGCACCCTCCTACACTGTTGGTGAGAATGTAAACTGGTGCAGCCCCTCTGGAAAATAGTGTGGAAGTTCCTCAAAAAACTAACAATAGTAGCTGCGTATGACCCAGCAACCGCACTACTAAGAATTTACCCCAGGGCGTACAGGAGTCCTGATTTATAGGGACATATGTATCCCAATGTTCATAGCAGCACTCTCAACAATAGCCAAAACATGAAGGAGCCTAAGTGTCTTTCAAGTGACGAATGGATCAAGAAGATGTGGTTTATCTATACAATGGAATACTACATGGCAATGAGAAAGAATGAAATCTGGCCATGTGTAGCAACATGGATGGACCTTGAGGGTTTTATGCTGAATGAAATAAATCCGGCAGAGAAGGACAGATACCATTTGTTTGCACGTATACGTGGATTAGGAGGAACTTAACAGAGGACCATGGTTGAGGAGAAGGGTAAAAAGAGTTGGGGAGAGGGAGGGAGCCAAACCATGAGAAACTCTTGAATTCTGAGAACAAACTGATGGCTAATGCGGTCAGTGAGAGGGGAAGGGGGGTTATGGACATGGCGGAAGGCACTTGTTGGGATATACACTGGGTGTTATGTGGAAACCAACTTGACAGTAAACTATTTAAGGGGAAAAAAAAGAGTTGAACGCTTAATGGATGGAGCTACCTAGAAGCCTCTAATAATAAAATTTTAAAAAATCAAAGAAGATAAGCAAAAAAACACAAAAAGCAAAGTCAGGAGAAAGCTTCAGGGAAGGGGAGAAAACAGTGACAAAGAAAACTACCAAGGAAGCAAATGAAGGAGAACAGTTTGATTTGGGGATGAGGGCAGCTGGAAATACTAGAGAAGCATTCATGGCAGTTAATGAAGGGATCCAGCCTCAAACCCTTCTATCCTTGCTTTATCCAAACAGAGCTCCTGTCTCTGCTATTGTGCCTTGGATTGTGGCCTAATGTATTTCCCTTTCAATCTGCAATGAAAAGAAAAAGTGCCCACCAGGGACTTCTGCCCAATGCTCTTGTGATGGAAAAGGTACGAGTGCTTCATGTGGGAATAGTGGGTCCACTGTCTGACCACAGCCTTAGAGCAAAGATCAGGGTAAGAGGCCCAGTCCAGGAAGACCCAGGCACTGAGGCACTGGGGGCCACAAGAAGGACAGTGGGTTCCAGGAGGGGCTTCATGGGGGCAGTAATGGACTGTGATGTGGAAGGCAATTGGGAAGTTTCCAATGACAGATCCACCTGATATTTCTGCTTAGTTCAAAGCAAATGGCTTCTGGTTTTTGCAGCCAACAACTATAGGCAAGGGATTTTCTACTGAAGTAATATTCATATTTTTGCATTTATGAAAATGTTAGTATGATGGACTGGTGGTGGAAAATCATGTACATTCCATCAACAAGTTAATGAATATATTTTTCCACTCCTTCCATTATGCTGGTCCCTGTTATCTTAAGTGGTCAAAAGAGGCAGACACACTCCTGCTCCCAGAACTCTCATTCTAATCAGTTCAACTTCTAACATTTGAGTTTTAGTGCTGGGCTTCAATAGGGACAATTGCATACTATGCCAATTCCAAGTGGCTCTAAGCAATGGAGGAAGCAACCAAAACTGTACATAGGTTTCTAGGTAATCTTCCAAACCAAGGATCTTGAATCCATTTGAGTAGGCACTGCAACACACTTCAATGTGTGTGCGCTAACTTCTTTAGAAATACTGACCACCACATCCTGCACTTTGTATACTTTGTACTGCAATACCTTATAAAGCATGTATTATAATAAAATACCTAAAAAGTTGAGATAAAAATATAAACAGAGCTTCTATTTCTTTGTGTAACTCAATGGGTCAACATGAGTACACTGCCTTGAGATCCAGTATTAAGGATCTACTTGACGGAAACTCTATGAGGCTCAGCCTCATTTGAGGTGAGAAGGGTTGCCAGAAACAGATCCTGTTGTAGATACTATCTCTGGAAACTGAACTTATCCCCCAACCCCATTATTTTGTTCATTTCTTTTGTTTGTTTTTCATTTTGGCAAGCTCTGAAATAAAATACCAGGCCAGGAAATATATCCTAAGGATATGTCAAGATGAAAAAGAGTCCCTCGCAAGCTTTTCTTTTCTAAAAAAATAAGCTCCCTTATTCTGAAACTTCCCTATTTCTTCCACCTTTGACTTCTCACCCCTGCTTGGTGCCTGAGACCAGTTTCTTATCCATGACCCTTCCTGTAAGAGATTTATCAACTATCTCGTAGGTTTGCTTTGGGCCTAGCCTATGATCTATGAAGAATGACAAGGTCTATTACTCATGTTCCTTCCCTGTTTTCCTAAGAAAGCCAATTTGTACTCTGACTCGCACCCACCCCACCCCTCATGCCTCTGATCCTAGCAGACAAGAGATGAGGCAAGGAAACCTAAGTATTAATGTTTCTTTCCCACTGTCATGACAGCTGCTCCTCTGTTTTTTCTAGAACCAAATATTCAATGGATGTCATGGAGTATTGGCATGTGAAGCAAGCTTTGTGCAAGGGTTGCACCTCTCTAATAGATAATGGATAGACCTTCATACATTTATGTTCCTAAGAGTCAAGATTGTAAGTACCAGAAATCAAAACCCTCATATGAACTGCAAGATCTGCAATCTTTCAGTTGGAAAACAAATTTCGAGTGCTTAAATCCAAACAAGAGAGTGGTTGCTGGGGTTCTGGGTGGGGCCATTCTAAAGGCATGGACAGCTTGTAGCCAGTCCCTGAGAGCCATTTTGTGCAAAGTCTTTCTAACTACCATCAAGTATACACATTTCACATTAAAAATACCTTTGCTTTCTTTATTTTGTTTTGTTCTTATTTGTGAAATACTGAAGAACACAAAAATGTTTTTAAAAAATCATAATCACAGCCCATTCTCAGCAGGAAGCATTTTCAAAAGGGAAGATGCTTCTCAGGGGAGCATTCAATTTCCTTTTCCTGCAGCCTCCAGCATTATGAAGAGAGGATTGACATTGTAACCTGTCATTCAAGAAGAAAAGGTCCTACAGACACTTCCACAGCAGGGGCACCAGAGCAGCAGCCTAACCTCCCAAAGCCTCTCTATGACCCCATCGACCCTGGGAGTGTTTAAGGGGAGGACTGCTGGACCCCTTCCCCTGTGGTTTGGAGCCCAACTCGCCTGACTGAGGCATCTACACTTGCCCTGTCCAGGTTGTGGATTCCATTCAGTCACTTCCTTAAATGTAGGCAGTGATGAAAATGCTGCTGATGACCTTGCCATCACACGCTCTGGTGCTACTGTACTATCTATGTAAGGACTGAGAGATCAACAGTCTTTCAGGAGAAAGAAACCCCAATTCTTGCTGAGATTGACTTAGCAAAGCCTTTGTACACACACACTGGGAAATGAACAGAAACAAAAAAAAAATCTGTTTATTAGGCTTGGGCCTTTTCATTCTTCTATTATATGATCAGACGTTCTAACCTGCAACTTGCTTCATGACTAGCAATTAAATTGCTTTGTGACAAAATTTAAATAATATTGGAGAATGGTCAAATGTCCACTTTGAGCAGTGGATACTTATTTAAAACTGACGCAAGTGGAGTGGTGTTGCCCCTGTCCCCCACAACCACCACTCCATCACTTGGCCCTGTCCTGGAGGCAGATCTCTGGACAAGGTCTGAATACTAACTATCCCAAATGCTTCTCCCTTGTCTTGAGGCCAGTAGAGACTTCCAGCAGGGAATTGATAGACAGTGTGTAGGGAGCAAAGCAGTGTGGCATCCATTCAACTTCCCCTGTAGACACTTGTGTCCTCCAGGCAACCTGTACACCATTTCCTGATAAGTGACCACAAGTGACCACACCAGCCACAGTTCAATGGTTTTTGCATGCTAGGCTTTGTTCTGTCCATCCTGCCACCATTTCACCCACCTATATCCATGCTTCTGGGTTTCAAGCCCAGTGCTCAGATCTTCATCAAGTCACCTTTCTGGGTGAATAGACCTGCTGACATCACTTCCCAGTAATGCTGGCCAGGTTTGTGCTGACATGTATGATATATTTCAGTCTGGTAAACACACTGGCTTTGGAAAAGTCATATAAAAATAAAAATGTTTTTCTTAGGGTAAACTTAATTGATTTAAATGTTAATTTGTATATTAACATGAAATATTGATGGGCATGCCTTCAAATATTAAAGCATACAATTCTAACTGGAACACTGTGTTTTAGTTCTGCCTTGAAACCAGCCTTTCAAAACATATCTCCCGCTTTTATCCCAGGGACACAAGGAGTGTAGCCAAATGCTTATAGGCCCTTTGCAAGGCAGCAGTTAGTGCTCAACATGAAACACTTATAGGCCATGTCCCAAGATGCCAAGCATATGGATCTATAGGGAATCTGCTGACGGGTAAGTCTGCACTAAGTCTTTTCCTTATTGAATTCTAGACCTCACTCCAACTGTTTTTGCTATTATAAGTTTATTTAGAGAGGTTTTTTTTTTTTTTTTTTTTACACAGTCAGCCTCATGCCTAGGTAGATGACAGATTACATACTTGCATGGCAAGAAAGACTCTCGTAGGTGTATAATACAATGACCTTACTTTACAGATGTAGAAACTGGCCACCAGGGAAAATGACTTGGCCAATGTAACTTAGCTGGAGGAAGCAACACCACTTTGGCCAAAATAAAGAAGGGCTATTTATTGATTTAGAGGACTCCTTGTTGGGGCTTCCCCACCCTACAATTCATGAAGTTCATGTGCCCAAGGCACCTACCCACCTGGAGATGAGGGCTCTTGGGCAATGATTTGCTGAGGGAAGACTCTCAGGAGAAACCTGCACAGGTGTGACAGAAGCACGGCAAAGAGAAGAAAAAGAGTGGCAAAGATAGACATGGTGTTGGGTGAACCCGATGGGTCAGCTTCATCCTCTAGGGACATCACAGAATTGGATGCACCTTGGGGCAGCAAGTAGGACCTTTGAGTACTGTGCCCATCAGACAAACCCAAGAGAGATCTTGGAATGTGCCTTTGAAAGAGCACACCAGGCAAAATGACCATTGCAGATAACAGTTGGGAGTCTTTACTGACACCTATACATTATCTTCTTTTCCACACCCTTTCATATGCATGGGAAAATTTAATCTGCTTTTCAAAGCACAACACTATAATCAAAATATGAGAACATCTGGTAGTAATATCTGAAGTTTATCAAGTGCAGAATAACCATAGACAAGGCTGGGAAGAAGGGTCTGAGAGATGGCTCCGTGTTGCTAATGAGACTTGCTATTAATACAAAAGAAAATGAAAAGTAACCATACAAATATACTGTTTACTTTTATTTTATTTAAATGTATTAGTATTCTGAAACTCACTCTCTAGTTGTGGACTTAATCTTGTTTTACTTTTAATTTCTCATTATGAATTGGAAGAGCTGATGACCCATGGGAATTATATTTCTTTTTGCAGTAGTTGTGATCTTGAGACAAAATGGTTGAGGCAAATGTTGGTAGGGCATGAAAGAAAGTGAACATAAGATTCACTAATTGCTGAAGTCTGTGCCAGCTGGTAGCCTGACCTCCTCACTTTGCTTTCTGATAAACAATCTCCTTTTATGATCTCCATATTATAGAGTTACTTCTAGATTAAAAATATTACATAAAAAATATCAAAGTTCTAAAAGATACATGAGATTAGCTTATCTTAGAAAAAATAGATGTGTAATTACTTTAAGTAAGTGAGAGCATGTGCCATCAGGCTTGCTTTATCTGTTGCATTTTGGTGCCTCTCCCATAATGATTCCAATTTATTATTACCTTTCTCTTGCAGCTGGGATACCCTTAGATAGGTGCCAGCACTCTAGGTGAGCAGCTGTCAGACTGAACTCACAAACGGTATTTGTCCACAGGTCTAATTTGAGGAGACAGACCAGAATCTTGGGAAACAGACTCAAAAATCATAACTGTTGGGTTGATGTAGATGGTTGAAATCCAAGAAAAGATACACTTGAGGATACCAAGGCAGGTTGTGGGCTACAGCAGAAGGGTCACAGAAGAATCAGTGATACAAAGATACTTGTTAATTAGATTGTATTTTGGCCCAATTATTTACTTCTGTATTTATCCATGTCATTTGCATTGTGACATTTGTAGTCTGCCTGCTAGAGAAGTGTGTCTGTTCACCTCGTGATTCATATCAGCCAATGTCATATGGGTAGAACTGCCTGTTCTATGGCCTTCTCTAAGAGGCTTTGCATATTTTCCATTACCTTCATCTTTCTGCCAATGAAAAGAATAAATCCCAGCTAGCCTACTAGTCCAAGGAGGATGAGAAATGTCTGAGGCAGAACTACCCCCGTCACTGCAACCTGAGGCAGAGTTGCCCAGTCTAGCACAGCCTTGATCAGCCAAACCACAGCTACTCACTGATACATGAGCAATAATACATATTCATTGTTTTAGGCTGCTGACTTTTGAGATGCTTATTATACAGCACAATTATGGAGATAGTTAACCAGTACGGTCACTTCAAAATGGACAGTTGAATGTTTTTCTTTTGTGTATGACTTGCCAGGTGTCATCTGGAAGAAGATAGCAAGTTGGTTATTGAGATTTCTTGCCTGTGCTATGTTAAAAGTTTCCCAAGACTTCACCCAAACCTTGCAGTAACCCCAAATGAACTCTGACTCCCCTTCAGTTCCTTGAAGAGATTCTTGCATCATTAATTTTTTTCCTGAAAGTTTTTCTCTTTCCTTCTTTCTTTTTATCATTTCATCCTCCCTTCCTCTCTCTACCCTTTCTTTTGTTAAAATTTTAAATGTTTATCTATTTTTGAGAGACAGAGTGTGAGCAGGGGAGGGTCAGAGAGAGACACACATACACACACAGAACCTGAAACAGGCTCCAGGCTCTGAGCTGACAGTGTAGAGTCTGAAACGGGGCTTGAATTCATGAATGGTGAGATCATGACCTGAGCCAAAGTTGGACACTTAACCGACTAAGCCACCCAGTCACCCCTCTTTTACCCTTTCTTTTTCCTTGTTTTCTTTGTTATTTCCCCAGGAGCTCCATGCTAATATCCAACTCATCTAGAATCCTGAATATTTGTCTCTGAATACTGGACTCATGATTAAGAATCATGGTTTTGAATGACCAGTAGGAAATGACCCATTCTAACTTCTGCCATGGCTTAGGTACAGTAGATACCATTAGTTTTAATATTCTTAGCAACTAAAAACCATTTGAAACCTTGCCCTGGTTACACTTGCCCTGATGATTCCATTAGAAATCAGGATGCTTCCTAATCTCTTTTCATCAAGAGAAACAGTATAACACAAATTTAATAGAGTTAGCATCAGAGAAATTGAGAGTTGGTGACAATGTTCAAGAGTGTACCTTCAAAGAGGAATATACACATCAGAAAGGTTTAGTAGTCTCCCACTAAACTTCCCACTAAATTTATACAGCTTGTGAATGACAAATTCTAATATAAACCCTGGTATTTAGATTCAAACTCCAGTGCTAAGAATGGAGAACCAGGCCTATGTGAGTTTATTACTAATCAATCACAATACTCTTTTCTGCAAGATCTTTCAAATACCAATACCCTACCTGCATTCTTTCACTTTCCCAAAACCTGAAGAGAGACTGGGTACCACTGAGGCAGGACTCCCTTGGACAAACAGTGCCTCTACATACCAGAAGATTGTATTTGCAGTGGTCTTTACACCCCTGGAGAGGTGTAAAGGACTGAGAGAAGTAAAATGTTCATTCTATAAGGAAAAATCCAGACTAAGTATAAAGTCTTGAAGGAAAGGACAATTGTTAAAGATGTCACAGAGTTGCCATTTCTTAACTAATCTTGCAATTTTTTCAATGCAGAATTTAAAAATGTCGCAGAAGGCCATGGACACCTATAGCTGGTGCCTTAAAAAACTACTTTTTAGGGGATATGATAAGATTCCTTTCTCTTCCCTAACATCAGCTGCCCTGCAAAGAGAACTCAGACGTGTGGCGCATTGGAAATCCTACACCAGTTACCACCTTGACCTCCCTGAAGCTGATGGACAACATAGAACCAAGTCAGAATCCATGGAGGAGCCATGGAGAAATATTCTGATTCCTTGATACCCACTGAATCATGAGAGCAGGTGATGGGAACATTCAAAACAAGCCCCAAAAAGCTACCCTCTAAAATCTGTCATTGTGACAGTTGTCTCATTTTCTTCCTAGCTCAGCCCCCTCTGAACTGAATGTCCAAAAAGGCCACATTCCATCATAAAGAGACCCTCTACTAGGAGAGAGAGGGAGAAATTTTCTGCCATGGGACTTCAGCACATAATGGATGGTCATTTGGAGGTGACCCAATAACCTATTATGGGCATTGATCAGTCAAAAGGAGCATCCTTTAAGGTCCTTAAAATGCTCAGCACCAAAGAGACTGCACACTCTCAGGGAATGACAAACACAAGTAACAAGTAACAAATAACCATTGAGAACATCAGCCACGCTGTATCCCATTACGTCAACCATCAGGAAGGCAACCTGGAGAGAAAAGGAATGCAGGGTATCTTCAGCCCAGAGATTAATTTTATGGCTATTGTTCTAAATTCTTGGTCAGTTATGTTGCTTGTATCTGTTTTGACCCATTCTTTAGCTATCACTTCTTCCTGGAATTTTTTTTGAAGAGAGTTCTTCCATTTCATCATTTTGGCTACCTTTCTCTTTCTTGTCAGTTTTATAGGCTTTTTATGTGCTCTGCACCTATGAGTACCGATATATTAAAGAGGCTCATAGACTGTCCAGGGCCTGTCCATTCAGGAAGTTCCTTGATCTCTCTTGTTGTGCCTTTGGTTATTTTATTTCTCTACTTGTAGTGATATTTGGGACTCTCCAGCATGTGTACTTTGGTTTGTTTCTAGAGGTAGCCTGGTATACCATGTCAGGTCCAAGCCCTCACATGCCAGGCCACCCTGACTCCAGCAGGGAAGGTGGAGGAGCAGGGCTGGTCTGAGGCGACAGAGGGGGAGACTGCTGAAATTCAGGCAGGGTGCGCTTCTCCTTTGGAGTCTTCATTCTGTCACCACCTCACCGTTTTCCCAAACCGGTGACAACAGTGGGCCAGTGTGGTTGGGTTTCCTGATCAGGGAACCAAATGTTATGGAACCTGGTCTGGATCACCTGGCAGAAGAACTTAGTGGCACTCTGAGGTCTTGGAAAGCAGGAGGTTTATTTCACACCGGAGGGCTCAGAGGAGATTGTCTTAGAGCTGCAGCGTATCTTCTGGAACGCACAGGCAAGCAGTACAAAAGAGGCAGAACCCAGCGACCTCAGGCCTTTGCCAGTTGCATTGGTAATCCCATTACACCTCACCCATTTCCACTTAAGCATCACTCTCTTTTCTGTATCTGCAAATTTCCCATCTCAACTGGGTCTTCAACCTGAGAATCCAAATTTGTTTCAAACTCTCCCTTGAAATACACATACACACAGACACACACAGACACACACACACACACACACAGACACACACACACACGCACCTCCAATCGCCAGTCACTCTACCATCTTCTTGCAGGGCTGTTTCTGGGAAGGATGGGACACAGAACATGCACTTTGGGAATCCAGTGCACATGTTGTGGTCATCCTGTCATTTTACCTCACTGTGGCATCTGGCTGGTCTTTCACAGAATTCACTTATCCCATGGGCTGCCACATTGATGTGCTTTGGTTGGGGTGCTTCTGCTTTGGTAAGTCCTCATCTTTTCATGGGCTCCCTCTCCTTTGCCCTCTCTGGTCCTCTTTTTTTTTTTTTTAATATTTTTATTTATTTCTAGGAGAGAGAGAGACAGCATGAGCAGGGGAGGGTCAGAGAGAGAGGGAGTCACAGACTGAAACAGGCTCCAGGCTCTGAGCTGGCAGTCAGCACAGAGCCCGACGCGGGGCTCGAACCCACGAACCGTGAGATCATGACCTAAGCGAAAGTCGGACGCTTAACCGACTAAGCCACCCAGGCGTCCCTCTCTGATCCTCTTTTTCTCTGTCTTCCTTCTTAGAGCAGCCTCACTCACACCACAGTTTCAGCTACCCTTCAGATGGTTACCACTCCTGGAGCTATATAGCCCTGCCCAAAGTTCTGAGCTCCAAAACCATCTATCCAATTTATAGATGTCCTAGAGCTGCCTCAAATACCACATGCCAAACAGTAGACTTATTATCTTTACCCAACTTACTTTCCTCCTTGAAGGTACAATTTATCTTTTTTCCTCCAGATAGAATCCAGGGAGGATCACAGTCTCCTTTTATTTACCCAGACATTGGATCAGTCCCCAAGTTCTAGAGATTTTTCCTTATCAATTTCCCAGATACACCTCCCTCCTTCTCTATTCTTACTGATACAACTTCCTCAAATGGTTGTTGCTTTCCACCTGTGTCCCCACAATCCCTCACCAACTTGTATTTGTGTGTCCAGACTGGCCCTCTGTCAGTTAATTTTCCACCTTACCTTCAGCAAGACCCATTCAAAGAGTAACTCACACAGAGTTGTTCCCTACTTTAAAGCCCCAGTGGAGCTCAGTAGGTCTCAGGGCGCCATGCAAGCACACGGACACGGCAACCCAGGCCCTTCCCCATCTGTCCCTTGCTTGCCTCTCTGGTCTCATTTCTCATTATCCCCACATGCCTCTGTGCCCCCAGCCTCACTTAACTTCTTGGAATTTCTGGGACTGCCCAAACAATTTCACAATTTATAGATACCAATTTCCTACTTGAAACACACTTCTGCATCTGCCCCCACTCCTCCTTTATTTCTTCTTTATTTCATCCCTTGAAATGCCGCTTACTTGGGGAACTTTCTTGGCTTCCATTGGTGTGGTAAAGTGCCTTGGAAACCCCTGTATCAGCACACCTACTGTGAGATACTGCAGTCATCACATGGTTGGGTGTCACCTCTATTAACCTATGAACCCCCAGTAACAGTATGCAGTGGGAAGAATAATGCATGTGAAGATAACCATGTTTGAATCCCTGAAAACTGTGTATATACTACAGGGCAAATAAACCTTGCATCTGTGGGTAAATTAAGGATCTTAAAATGGAGAAATTTTCCTAGATTGTCTGAGTGGACTCAATATAATCACAAGGGTTCTTAAAAGTATAAAAGGAAGTCAGTGTTTCAGGAGAACTATGGAAGAATCATCAGATGGGTGTAATATTGCTGGCTTTGAAGTTGGAGGAAGGGGCCATGTGCCAAGGAGTGTAGGGAGCAGCCAGGAACTGGCAAAGGCCAGGAGAGAGATCTCCCTTAGAGTCACCAGAAGAGACCACAGCCCTGCTGACACTGATTTTAGCTCATGAAGCCTGTGTCAGACTTCTGATCTCTAGAGCACAATGTGTTCTTGTGATTTTAACCCCTACATTCATGGCAATTAGTTATGGCAGCAAGAGGAAACCAATACAAGCCATGTCTCCCTTACTGGCACATCCCAGAACTTAGCACAATGCTCAATGAGAACATTTTTAATATATCTGTAGGTCAGATGACTGGATAAATACATGGATGAATAAATAACAATTGAAAAAAGGTTGCATAGACACCCAGGTTTCCAACTGGTGTGGATAAAACCCATTCATCCCACCCAGACAGGTCACTATGTGCCACAGAGTACTTTGAACAGCCTCAGGAATCTACCTGTGGTCTCTCAGTACCTTGGAGACCTCAGTAAGTCCAGTAAGACCAGCAACATTTCTGCAGGCTTTGAGTAGAAAGTCTTCATCATCTAAAGAAGATGTAGTGGTGGTGGCGGTGGTGGTGGTGGTGGTGGTGGTGGTGTGTGTGTGTGTGTATTGAGAGGCCTAAATAAACTTAACCAGCTTTTCCACTTCTGGGCAAATGCCTGCGCTGCGGGAAGCTAACACCTAACCAGCTCTCTCTGCTTCTGTAACAAAGCTTAAGGCTTGCTTCCCCGAGGCCGGATTGCCCAAGGGACTAGCCTCAGGGCGGCAGCCACTCCCAAAAGGCCAGCAGCTACCCCCCACCTTGCTGAGAGAAGGGCCTGGAGAGAGAGATGTTAACCTGTTAGTCGCCAAACAAGACTTTAAACTCGCTCTATGATAGACTGAATTCAAAGGTATCCCAAATGTTGTAATTAGATCCAGCCAAACCTGATGGCGGGAACCAATCAGATACGGTATATGTTCACATTTGAATGTTAACCAATGGCAAACTTGTAACCATGGAAATCTGTCCCTCCCCATGACTTGTTTACTTCTGTCTATAAAAAGGCTGCAGAGGCTTTGTTCAAGGCCTCCTAGCGTCACCGGCAACGAGTGAGTGCGCGGAGGACCGGGTTCGAACCTGCAAATAAACAACCCTTGCCGCTTGGCTTTGACTCTGGTCTCTGGTGGTCTGTTTTTGGGGTTCTCTCGAATTCTGGGCGTTTCAGTATGAAAATGGCAATGAAAAATAATAGAATCTTGTCATTTGCAACTATGTGGATGGAACTAGAGGGTATTATGCTAAACGAAATTAGTCAGATAAAGATAAATATCATATGACTTCACTCCTCTGAGTACTTTAAGATACAAAACAGATGAACACAAGGGAAAGGAAGCAAAAATAATGTAAAAACAAGGAGGGGGACAAAACATAAGAGACTCTTAAATATAGAGAACAAACAGAGGGTTGATTGAGGGGTTTTTGGAGGGGAATGGGCTAAATGGGTAGGAGGCATTAAGGAATATACTCTTGAAATCATTGTTGCACCACATGCTAACTTGCATGTAAATTCTAACAAATAAATAAATGATAGAAAAAAAAAAAAGAAAGTCCTCATTATCATTTGGGTAAATGTTGCCCCAACTTGGTGTTCTCAGTTCTGGGATTCACGTGAAATTGCCACGAATTGATAGAACATGTAATTCTCATTCTGGGTAGATGGATGGATAGATAAATCATAGAGTGATAAATACAGAGAGGGAGAGAGTTTTTTTCTTTATATTTTGGGCAACTGAGGATTATGAATGCCATATGTATGATCTCAGCATATTAAAAAGAAGAAGGCCCCTGAGGTCTCCAATAAAACCTGCTTCAGGGATAGGCTTCCTGAGTATCCATCCTTCAGGGCTCCATGGCATAAATGCAATTCCACTGCTTTGTTTTCTCTGGAGATGCATGATGTTTAGAATGACTGCGTGAGAAAAATCTCAACTCTCTCTCTCTCTCTCTCTCTTTTATGACTTTTACTTTTATGTTAGCATAATGCTGAAAACCTGGAGGACCAAATGTTTTCATTTGCATTGTTACTGCCCCACATAATGAATTTTGACTACAGAGCACTGGAATAATTGAGAGTGGGTATTAAAGTCTGTGTTTTGTGTTTTGGTTTTAGGGGCTTTGATATTTTCTCAGAGGAATTTTGGTTATTCTTTTTCTAATTTGGCCTTGTCTTGGCTGTCCCACGCATGAAAAATAAGCTCCCATGTCTGGGGATTATGTTTTGAGTGGGCTCCTGGGGCGCCATGCAGTAGGCATCCCTTCCCTGGGTGAAAGGAGCAGAGAAGAGTGGAGTTTCAGAATTTTTTATTACTAAAGGCCATTGCAGCAATTAAGGTCCAAACTAAAATCTCTGAAATGTGGATAGTGGTTACCAGTGGTTTATGGAGAAACAATATGAATGACATACAGTGTGGTTTCTTGCCGGAGGCCGGCTCCGGCAGGTCCAGGGGTCCCTGAAGGATGGACGGTGTCGGCGAGAGAGAGAGAGTGAGAGAGCCCCGTGATTCTTTCTGATCACCAGGCAGACATCTCTGTCCTGTCGGTTTTGGTGTCTTTATTTATAGGTTAAATGATAACATGACATCAGAAAAAGGAATTTTTACAATGGATAACTCTTTGTGATAAGATGCTTTGGAAAGTGTACAGAAGCAGGTTTTACAGAAATATTCTTGCAGAACTATTCCAATTATAGTGAGGTTAAGTAAATCTTATAACTAAAGAATTAACAGGGTATTCTTAGTAAAAGACAGGATACATATTTGTTCTAAGTTAATAACGCTAAGGTTAGGGCATAGGTTAAGCGTATAGATGGGCTAAGAGTCATTCTGTCTGGCTCTCAAGAGGATGAATGTTTTTGAGCTGATTAATAAGTTGTTTGTGGAAACCTATTCGATACTGAATGTGTGAACACCATGGAGGCCCTAAATGTGTCAGCCTTTTGTTTTTGGGTTATGTTTTAACTACTCTTATCTATCCTCATCTCAGCCACCTGTAAGGGAGAGTGTTTGCAGAAAGTAGGCCTTGGGGAAGGGACTGCTATACATCACCAGTTAGAAAAGACGTATGTATTAACTTAAGTTCTGCCCTTATCTATTCTTCAACTCTAAATTAGGTTCTTTGTCTCAGGGCCAGGCTCAATTGTAACTCTTGTGTTCGTAACCCCCTTTATTATCTAAGTCTTGGATCTGAAGGCCCATTGGAAGAGCCTTTTGACAATCATCCACAGAGCTTTCATCTAAAATCTCTTTTGTAAAGGCAGGAATATGCTTTTCCTTATGAGGTATCTGTGTTCAGAATATTGGTCTGATATGGAATATTGTGAGGCCCGGTCAATACCAGCAGGCTCATTTCCAACACGAGCCAGTAGTAGCTAAAAGAGATATCAGTTTTTGTTTCTCATGGCAGGAGCTGTGCAAACACTGCCATTTCCTTGCTGTGGCTGCCATCCAGAGAGACCGGTAGGGCTCCCAGCAGTTTCTAGAGATGCAGCTTCCTGTGTCCAGACACTGTAACTTAGCACTTCCTATGAGTCCCAGGGTCAGCTGGGCAGGCAGAGGTCCCAGAGCTAACACTGTGTGCTCTGCCCTCCAGAGCTCACCATATTGCAAGAAAGGTCATTAGGACTTGAACCATGAGTACCCCTCACACCTGGGAAGGTAAGTTGACAGTTGATAATCTTAACCTAGGTAAGTGACAACAGCAAAGCGTAGGTGCCATACAAGAAGGAGAGACAGCATCCTGGCTCAGAAGTATACCCTGATGATGTGGCCAAAGGCCACAGGGAAGACCAACATGTTGCTAGAAAGTGTTGAGACTTGAACTGACTTAGAAAAGCATCTCGAAGAATGAAGCTGCAACAGGAAAGCCTGTGGGCTCTGGGCAGTGGGAAGGGAGACATGCAAACAGAGGTGATGTTCTTTGAAAAATAACATGGTAATGATTCTGGAAATGTCTCCAAGCAGCTTGATAAAGGAAGTCTATGGGAGAGGGATGAGAGCTATACAGAACAGAGTGGGGCCCTGTGGGGAAAGGGCCACTTTGTGTTTCTTGAGGGCACATCTGGGAGATCTCCTGTGGCTCACAGGACTAAGGAATTTTAAATAACAGTGATGAGATATCCATTTTTTATTATTTTCCTGCTCCACCTGTGGTCCGACCCAACATCATTACCCCCGAATGCTTCCCACACATTTCTGCATTATATTGGAGCTGTTTTGAGAATTAAAGGAGGGAAGGGTTTGTAGGGTCAGGTGAGGTGAAGAAAGGATGGTAGAGGTGGGATGCAAAATAGCCAGTGGGCTTAGGGACCACTCAGGGTAGGGAAGTAGGCCAGGCATGGGTGACACAGGAGTCAAAAGGAAATAAGGCCTTCTGACCTGCAAACACACTCTATATAGTCTAGGTGGGGAAGATAAGCTCCTGCAGTTATTGGGTAGGGAATATCCTGCCAAGAGATTCTAGAATTACATGTGTTCATAATTTTTTTTAAAAAGCTAAACAGTAATACACAGACAAAGCTGAAGAGGTTGGGGAATGGTTTATCTGGGGAAAGAAAGGTTTACTTGGAGAAGATGGATTTGAACAAACCCACATATATCAGTAGGGTGGGAAGGTGACTACTTGGACCACTATTTCTTCATCTGTGATATAGGCTTCATCCTAACTTTTGTGAAAAATCAATTCATTAAAGATATGAAATAGTTTTGATAACTATGATGTACACAAGGGGAGACATTACTGCATGTCAGTATGACAGTCAGCTCATGGGGTTTTCTGGTTTCAGAGAATCTTAGATAACTGTCATTGCAGCAATTTTTTATTCCTCAAGACTGTTGTTTTTAATTATGTATTTGTTTTACATTAGAAGTAAGTTTGTGCTATCTTATCTGCTTCCTACAGATTAGGTTTGTGCACAGTAAGGCCAATATGGATGCATCAATTTGTCCCAAATACATCTGTCTTGGTCTGGACATCCCACATTAAGGATGTGAGGAATAGCAGCTTTGGGGGGAGATGATCCCAGGAAGCACATGTACTGATGTGGGAAGATGGATGATAGAGGCTGTGTGTTCAGCCACCTGGGACATCACTGTGGGAAGCTGGGGTTTGGAATCCCAGGGAACAGTGTGGAGCATATTTCAGTTGTCCCATGCTCTCCCCACTGTAATTGTCTAAGAGCTGTTTGAGAAAACTTCTGAGCTGTCCCACACCCCACCCAGGGAAAAGATCCCATATGGAGGGTCACAAGTCTCAATGGAAAGACCCCTCCCTGCCATCCACAGGTAAGACAATTTGCTGTGAAATTGAAGGAAGAAAGGATGGAGGGGCAAAGAGAGAGGAGGACAAAGAAGAATGGGATGCATGTGCCCTGGGAACAGAGTGCACGTCTGCCCCAGTGAGTTTTAGTGCTCCATAGGAGGTCATCAGTATCCCCAGTGACACCTGGCCCTAGGAGTCTAATGCAGCCACAGACCCAGATATGGTTTCCAGACCCTCTTATCAGATTTGAGAAGGATGCTAGGGAAAAGGGAAGAATCCTACAACTCCCAATAGGCCTTCTGGAACATCTCAAAAACAGTAAAGGCATTTTAACATTTATTTTCCTTTACCAGTTTTGACAAAGTACATAAAAGTAAAAATAAAAGGAGAGGAAAAGAACGTGTGTGAGGGAGTGCTTGTGTGTCTTCTTTGTTCCCAGAAAAACCCAGCAAGGGAGAACTGGGACAGTTCTCCTCTCAGCCACATTTCAGCACAGGGCACAGGTTGGTTCCTAGGCACACTTCTCCCTGTCTACTGCAGAATTTGGGTAAGTTGCCCCAGGCTCCTCCTCCCTCCCCTAATGTTTTTCTATATGAGCTATAATAATAAAACAATTAATAATACATAGTTGCTATTTAAGAAGCATTGATATGGAACACAGTCTCAATTATGCACTGTGCTTCTAGTGCATTCCAGAAGCCCAGAGTTGAGTTCAAGGACATCAAAGGGGTCAAGTTGCTATGAATTATATAAGGGTTGCAGCCAAAGCCTGCCTAAGCCCAGGGGGCTCCCTAAGACCGGCAGGAGTCCTGGATGTTAGGTGTCACTCACAGTCAAAGTCTTCCTGGAGCTGCTCCCAGTGGGGAGACCCTCTCTGAGGGTGTTTCACATCCAGCACTTCCTTGAATGAAGCCATGGCCTCCACGGACTGCAGCACTGAACATCCATCTCAGCTCCCTGCTCCCCATTAGGGCTGCAGCACCACAGGTCAGCGTCTCCCTGTGCCCAGGGCCTCTTCCCTTACTACACCTTCCCCAGGATCTCCCAGATGGCTTGCCCTTTTACAACTGTTGATTCCCATCTGCTCCCTAGGAAACCTGACCCTAAACCCCAAGAAGCAGAGTTCAGGTTCTTGGAAGCAGCGTGAGCCCACCCTGGGACATGCTCTGCCCCTATCTGCGCTGTCCCTTATGGAAGCTCAACAAGACACGGCAGGGTTGATGGAGATGGGCCATGTCAATGTGACCCCTCCTCTAAAGCGAAAATCTGATGGGCTCAGCTGCCCCTGTAAGGACACAAGTCTAAACCATACAAATTCCATGACAGGCCTTAAGTTTCTCCTCTAAACTAGAAGGCCTAAGTTTCAGTCCCTCTGGAACTATCAGGCAGCTACACACTGCCCAAGGCCGAAGAAACTGCCCACCACTTCACTCCACTGAACTACCTTGGCAACGCCTAATCAAGAAAGGCCAGCAACTATAGATAAATCTTAGCTGCCTAAGATAAAAGTTAACCCATTAGTCTATGGTTGGTTGAATTTAAGAGTACTCTAAATGTTGTAATTGGATCCCGCCAAAAGTAACAGATACTCTGGATAACATGTATGGTTAAACCCGCTGTCAACAATGCTGTATAATTACGATTGGCTCACTATTCTCACGTCACAACTTCTGTAACTCCCCTCTCACAAACCTTATAAAAACCCCACTCTGTCTTTGTTCTGGGCTCTCAGCACGGATCCATGGCACTGGTGAAGTCTGTGAGCCTGATCTCGAGCCCATAATAAAGCCCTTTGCTTTTGCATGCGTGACTTGGTCTCCCTGGTGGTCTTTGGTTGGTGAGGATACTGCGATCTGGGTATAACACCCCCAAATGCCTAAATCAGATCAGCCAAAGCTCCAGGACCTAGAAGGTGGGCCCTCTTCTATTTAAAAAGAGCTAAGAGCTCCAGTTCTGGAATGAGAGCCAGACAACTTTCCAGGTGTATGAGCTCAAGCAAGGTTCTTAGGCTCTCCTACACTCACTCAGTTACCCCACCTGTGAAACTGGGGTCATGCTAGTGACCATGATGTCAAATGTGGGCTCAAACACATGAGGACAAAATGAATTGAGATGTTAAAACACAGTTTACATTAGCTAGCATCTGTCTTGTGAGCTGAGTTTTCTCCTTGATGGGGACAATAATCTTTGTGATTTCCACTAAGGTGCAGTTTTACTGATTTAGCATTTTGGACCAGGCTGAGGGCCTAGAAATAATTGTAGGGATTTCATCTTCACTTTCCTCATTACATGGCTCTTACCCCTCAGTACAGGGGACTGATACAAATTTCTGCCAGTAGCCAGACCAAGTCTTCATTCAGGGACCAGGGACCCAAGTGAGATGAGCTGAAGCCCAGTGTCCACTTATCACCTGAGCTCCATGAGCCTCACCTCCATCCAGAGGCGTAATTAGCTATCTAATTCTCTCACTCTTTTCATCATCTGTGAGCACTCACCACTGGTCTTTATAGGCCAGAGCTCCTGATTGTCTATCTGTCTGGCACTGCTTGACCACTATTGTAAATTATCTCCTCCTTCTCTCTGGTCCCAGCTTGTCCACAATCTTACCTGCTGGTCCCATGTCATCTTTCCCTGCAGACCACAGCCTCTGAGGATAGTTACCACCACCAAAAGTGTCAGTGCCTGCTTTTTAGGGTGCCCTGCAGTTGTTACTCTGTTTACACATCAACAGAAAAGAGAAAACCCAGGAGGGGAAAGATAAAGAAACATGAATAACAATGACATCACTAGACAAATAATGTAATTAGTAATTTTAAAAAAACTTCCTTATTTTAAAAGCTAAATTTTGAAAGATAAATGTATATTAAAAGATGAATTTTAAAAGACTCTGAGGCCTGAAGTTGGATGGCTGGAGGATAAACTCATTCAAATAAAAATATTCTCAAAGACAGTTAAACATTTTTTTAAACTGAAGTTTCTCAAAACCAAATTCAAGCCTTTACCACCACAAAGAAAAACTATTCTGAAAGCTGGACAGGTGCCAGGGGGCTGGGCTATGAATAACAAAGACAAACTTACTTTGCAACTTTGCATTAAAAAAGGATGGCCCCAGAAAAGCCAAAAATGTAGAGGGCGGGTAGAGGGTTGGAAAGAAAAACAGCCTGAAAAGATGTTTGAATAGAGCAGAAGGCTGGATAATTGAGCAAGGCTTGGGAAAGAACAGGCCCTGTCAGATTAATTGGGGGAGGAAGGCGAGTGAATGTGGGTGTGACTCTAATAATAAGATAATGGAGCCTTTCAGATAAAATTGCTGAGATACAAAATCCTGCTTGAGAGCTGCAAATGCAGACTGAATAGGAAAGTTGGGCTCAGAACATATTTTTCCCCCTCATGATCAATAAAATGTAATAAACTTACTTATATTTACATTGATGATGATTATACTGCCTCATGCTTCGATATTTCATTGTATTTTAAGACCACAACAGAAACGAACACTGGTGGAGATCTGTGGCAGTGGAGAGATGCCTAGCTAGGGAGTCAAGAAGCTCCATGCAACTCACCAACTAAGTGATGTGGACAGGTTTCTCCTCAGATCACTAACTTGTAAGCAGTTGGGACTTAGGGTATTTGAACAAAGGTGGATCTGGGGGTTCATGTGGGTGTTCCAAAAATACCCTGAAATTAAAGACAATGCTGTATGTTTGTATAGTTTTCAGGTGAGAGGGTAGGTCTGTAGATTTCCTCATGTCCCCGAAGGGACATGAGGTGCAGTCAATCGATTGCCACTAAACTAGATCATAACTAAGGAATATTCTAGCTCATTGATACTAAAGGTAATGGAAGACCATAGAAATGGGGACTTGAAATAACCTGAGATACATCAGAACCTATGATAATTGGTTATTTAAATACAAACTGTCTATGAGGTGAATGGTCATATACAATAATTCTAATAAAATCAGATTATGTTTTATGGATTAATGTCTTAATTTAGGTTCCCCAAAAGCAGACACCAGGAGATGTGTGTTTAGGTGGTTTCCTGGAAAGGAATACTAGGGACATAAGTGAGGGATGGGAAAGTGAGAAGGGAAAGGTGTTGATGAGCCATATACTACTGTGGGCAAATAGGACATGATCCTACTGGGGGCAGCTATAGACCAGGTAAAATGCACCTCGGATTGTCCCAACAAGGTAAGGAAGCTGGTATTAATGTATCCAAGGATTCCTATCCCTCATCAACTGAGGGTTGCCCCTCAGGCATAAAATCCAACTGCTTTGCACATGGGCCCAGGGACTACATTGTGGGTGAAGGAACTTTCAAATAGAGAAGCAAAGACACATAAGCATGTAGGCAGGAGCAACGATGCACACATGTACAATCATCAGAGCTCCCCATGGCCTCTGGGGGCTGAGAAGATATAAGGTGTGACATAAACAAACCGGACCTGGCACATGGATCCAATCAGGTCTCTACTTGGTGACTGCCACCTTAAGCCATGAGCCAACTAGAACTGGACCCAATGCATGGTTGAGTGTGGGCCTGTCCACAGTGGCAAGAGAAAGAAAAGCAAAATTAAACTATTGGGACTACATCAAAATAAAATTTGTGGTCCCTGGCTCAGTTGATTAAGTATCCAACTTTAGCTCAGGTCATGATCTCAGAGCTTGTGAGCTCAAGCTCTACATTAGGCTCTGTGCTGACAGCTCAGAGCCTGGAACCTGCTTCAGATTCTGTGTGTGTGTGTCTCTCTCTCTGCCCCTCACCTGCTTGTGCTCTGTCTCTCTCCTCTCATAAGTAATTATTAAAAATAAAATAAAATAAAATTCTGCACAGCAAACAATCAACAAAACTAAAAAGCAACCTATGGAATGGGAGAAGATATTTGCAAATGACATAACCCATAAAGGGTTAGTATTCAAATTATGTAAAGAACGTATAAAACTCAACACCAAAAAAAATGAATAATCTAACTTAAAAATGAGCAGAAGACATGAATAGACATTTCTTCAAAGAAGACATCCAGATGGCTACCAGACACATTGGAAGATGCTCAACATTACTTATCAGGGATATGCAAACTGAAACAACAATGAGATATAACTCATGCCTGTCAGAATGGCTAAAATCAACAAGACAAGAAACAACAGGTGTTTGCAAAGATGTGGAGGAAAAGGGATCCTCATGCACTGTTAGTGTGAATGCAAATTGGAGCAGCCATTCCATAAAACAGTATGGAGGTACTTCAAAAAGTTAAAAATAGGACTATTCTATGATTCAGGAATCCTACTACTGGGTATTTATCCAAATACAAGAACCATAATTCAAAGGGATACATGCAGTCAATATATGGATATCTATGTTTATAGCAGGCAAGATATTTATTTTTTTAAATTTTTCAGTGTTTATTTACTTTTGAGAGACAGAGAGAGACAGAGTGAGAGCCGGGGAGGGGCGGGAAGAGAGTGAGACATAGAATTGAAGCAGGCTCCAGGCTCTGAGCTGTCAGCACAGAGCCTGACATGGGGCTCGAACCCACGAACCGTGAGATTGTGACCTGAGCCAAAGTCAGATGCTTAACCGACTGAGCCACCCAGGCGCACCTCATTTGTTTTATTTCGAATATTCTTTGATCTAAGTCTTGACTTGCAAAGTAACCACATTCTCTTTTGCAGGTAGCTCTTGGGGAAAAAAGGGCTTTCTCGCCACAGCAATCTGAGATCAGTGGAATTGGAAGGATTTCTGAATATTAATGTAAAGCAAGCTGTAGAAGAAAGCAGGCATCTAAGAAGACTCCTGGCTTCTTTCTAATGCAGGGAATGAGCTGGTCGGTGGTAGTAACTGATTTAGAGATAGGGAAAGACAGTTGTCATAAAGCTGCAATTTCAGGGGCAATGCTAGTCCAGAGAGAGGGTTGGCTCGAATCTGGGCTAACAGTGTTATCATCCCATCCCATGTACCTCTTGCTCATAAGCTAGTGCCCCTCAAACTGAGCCAGGTAAGGGATGGCCCTAGGTGCCTCTGCCTGTGACGGGTTCTCCCATATCCCTTCTGTTCTCTGTGAATGTGCTATTGTGGACATGTCCAGCATCATGTTCCAGAAGGCTGGCAGCACTCCCACTCTGGTGAGGAAGGGGCTAAGAAACTTTGTTTGTGTTTTCATAACAAACTATCATCAATTGGGAGACTTGTGAACAACAGAAACTTATTTCTCACAGTTGTGGAGGCTAGGAAGCTTGGAGTCCATGTCTGGTGGGCCTGCTTCCTGGCTTGTATTTCTGCTTCCTCCTCACTGAGTGAAAGAGGTAAGGAAGTTTTCTGAAGCCTCTCTTACAAGGTTGCAAATCCCATTCATGGGGGCTTCACCCTCATGACCTAATCACCTCTCAAACATGCTGTTGACAGCACTAAGCAAACAGGATCTGGACTCAGAGGGCACCTGAAAGAAATATGAATTAACAGAGATTTTGAACAGGTGTTGTGCATCTGTATGCTGCCAGAATAATCCTTCTGGGAAAACCTTGCTAATCAGTTTGCAGAAGTGCTGGGGCCAGCAGATTTGGTAGCTGGGAGGGAGAGGCCCCTTCTTCCTTACTGAAGCCCCCAGCCAGCTCTTGTCTGCAGAGAACAGGGCTATGGCCGCTAGAGGCAGAATAGGGGTGCAGGGGTCCCAAGTGAGGATTGCCTCATGGCTCTGTGCAAAGACCTTCTCCAGGGCCTGCCAGACCCCAGGATGCAGCCTGCCCTCCTGAACTCACAGGTAAGGGTGGGAGAGATAGAGGAGGAGGAGGGAGTGGGGGAGAGCAGGGGCATCCTTCAGTGTCAGGTTGGGTGACCAAGGCAAGGGGCCCAGATTTTGTGGGAGTGCAGGTCCTGATGCATCTGAAGGTATCCTGTCCTAAGGCCCAGGAGCAAAAGATGAGATGTTTGTTGCAAATGTCTTACTTCATTTTCTCCTGTAGGAACCATTATTAACTCAGTTTTAAAGCTGAGAAAGAAAAGTGAAGGAACTTGTTTGAGGTCCCAGTGCTGACAGGTAGTCAAAGGAGCACTAAAGCCTTTAACTTCCTGGTGTCAGAGCCCCGGATCCTGAGGGGCTCTGCTTCATTCAGTGCCCTCCACTGAGCCTGACTTCTGGAGGGCAGGACAGAGCTTTTCAGGAGGGGTTTCTCCAAGGCTTTCTGGCTGTTCTCATTTGGATATGTAGTTTATTAATTTGTTAAAAATCAGACAACAGGCCCCAAATGGAGTTGCCTATGCTCAACCCCACATCACCAAATTGATACCTACCTTACAGTTTTGGCTTTCCTCGATATGGAATCCTAAACCAGTAGTCAGGAATCACCTGATCAGCACTAGTGAGGTAACCTCCCTAACAGACCCCTTCAATCCCCTACAGGAAAGTAGTCTGGCCATAACCAACTCACTTTTTTGCCCAGTGTAACCTCCTGGTTCCCACTCCCATCTGCCTATAAAAACCTTTTATTTTGCACAACTCCTACAAACACCTTTCTATCTACTGGATTACATGCTGCCTAATTCATATATCATTCAATAAAGCCAATATAATGTTTAAAATTTACTCAGTTGAATTCTGTTTTATAACACATTTTCTTAAGACAGGAAGAAAATACAAAGCATAGATAAAATACAAAATAGGTCTTGTTCAACTTGGTTAATGTGCTAATGTTGACTGTGAATGGTTGAAGATTTGTGTAGTATTTACACCTCCCTAGGATTGCAATTCCCCATACACATAGTCACACGTGAGTGAGTGTCTGTGTAATGCTGGCCATGTCTAATCATCTATCCATCTCTTGTAGGTGACATTTATTAAACCCTATCATACACCAGATGCTGCTGTGAATCCCTGACACATATCTTTTTTTTTTTTAAATTTTTTTTATTTATTTCTAGGAGAGAGAGAGAGAGAGAGGGAGACACAGAGAGGGAGCCTGAAATAGGCTCCAGGCTCTGAGCTGGCAGTCAGCACAGAGCCCGACGCGGGGCTCGAACCCACGAACCACGAGATCACAACCTAAGTGAAAGTCGGATGCTTAACCAACTAAGCCACCCAGGCGCCCCTCCCTGACACATATCTTATTCAATCTTCAAACCAAGGTGGGTACTAGTTTTATCTCTGTCCTCAGATGAAAAACTGGGGTGCAGGGCAGTGAGGTTATCATTTTAATGACACAGGGTCAAGTAGGTTGGGGGGACAGTGACCCTGACCACTGGAATGGGTATTTTATGGAGACCCCGACCAGAGACTTCATGGTTTGAGTATGCTACTTCTTTAATTAAAGGGTATGGGTGTTTTTGCACCAATGCTTGTGTGAATGTTTCTTCTATTAAAAAAAAATAAGGCGAGGGGTGCCTGGGTGGCTTAGAAGGTTGAGCATCCGACTTTGGCTCAGGTCATGACCTCTCAGTTTGTGGGTTTGAGCCCCGCATCAGGCTCTGTGCTGACAGCTCAGAGCCTGGAGCCTGCTTCAGATTCTGTGTGTCTCTCTCTCTGCCCCTCCCCTGCTTGCACTCTTTCTCTCTCTCTAAAATAAATAAATGTTAAATTTTTTTTAAAAAAAGAAGAAACTTACAAATTGTGAAATAAGACAAACATAGTAGGAGAAAGTGTTAGGATGTAGAGAAAACCCAGCTCACCCAAGTGCCCATTAGGGACAAGTAGACTAGCAAAAGGAAAATGTCATTCATGAGTGATTTCTCTGAAGAATCAGGAGAAAGAGATTCTGCTTTAAGGACATTTTATGGTGAGTCTTAGAACCTAAGTCACCTTAAAAAATTGTGAACGGGGAATTATTATTTGAATATGGAAGGAAAAAATATATATAAATGAAGATAAACCAGCTGTTTGTGGATACTTTTCTGCTCCAATGCAGGCAGGCGTGGTGGCCAGTCCTTCTCTGGTGCCCTTTCACCCCAGGCAGTCTGCCCATTTGTCCTTGGACAGCTCAGCTCCAGTGTGACAGGGAGAACTGGTCCAATTGGTGACAAGTCATTTTCTTCTCTAGGACAAGTGAGCTGCTTATTCTGAGCTTGGTTATCCATTACTAGGCCTCAATGAGGAAGGATGGGAGATAGATTGGGTGGCTTCCCAGTGAATGAGGAAATGACGTTCTTTCGAGGCAGCCACACAGTCTGGGCCACTGGTAGGGCCACACACAAGGGAAAGCTGTGCCTTGTTACTTGTGGAACTGAGTGTGCACTGGGACAAAGCTTCAGGAGCAAGCAGAACTCCACTGCACCCACCCAAGACCTCTAGCTCTAATGAGACTCTGAAGCCTAAACAGGGCCCTGTGTTTCACAAGCCAGCTCTAGGATTTTATTCTCCTAAAATGGAAACAACAAAATATGTACTAAGCCTCCACTATGGGAGTACAAAGATGGACAAACAGCCCGGCTCACATAGCCTCTGCTTTTGTTTCCTGGGGCTCTCATAACAAATACCAAAAATGGGTAGCTTAACGAAACAGAAATGTATTCTCTCATAGTTCTTGAACCAGAAGTCTCACATAAGATGTTGGGATGGGCATGCTCCTTCCAAAGCCTCTAGAGGAGGGTTCTGCCTCATCTCTTCCAGTTTCAGGAAGCCCCAGGCTGTCCTTTGTCCTTGCCTTGTGTCCCCAGCACTCCAGCCTCTGCCCTATCATTGCATAGTCTTCTTCCCTCCATGTCTAGGTCTCTGGATCTCTCTTCTCTTTCTATAAGGACACCAGTCATATTGGATTAGGCCCCACCCTAATGACTTCACCTTAACTTGATCATATCTGCAAAGACCCTATTTCCACAGAAGGAAATATTCACAGATACTAGGGATTAGGACTTCAACACATACTTTTTGGGGAGCCACAACTTAACCCATAACATGCTCTAGTGGGAACCTTTCAATGTGCAGCGGAATCTATCCTTTTTCCAGTTTCCCTATGTGCTTAAGAGCTCCAGCCATCCATCATTGTAAATGGTTTATCAACCTATCCTCATTGGCCACCTTTCCTCCTGTCTCCCCTGCCATTGTTCCTTTATCTCCCCCCAAAAACTACCTGACCTTGAACCTACCCTAAGACACGGGCTGCAAGTTCGTGGCTTTGGTGGTAGTGGGTGGAGTGATGGGGCAGGAACAGTTCTTTGAGGGTGCTTCATCTTCAGGCTAAACACTAGGGGGCCTGTGAGGCTGGGAATGCACATGTCCTGGATTGAGTACGCATGACCCAGGGTCCTTCCTTCAGTAGCAGCTAGCACAAATCCCCGGGTCATCCAGCAATACTGGTAGCCTCTTTGACCTGGGACTCAACTCAGGCCCCATGCTGCCCACGCCACATGGATAACCCCATTCAAGAGCTCAGAACCCTGGTAAGCCCCTCCCTATGGACAATTAGACCCAGTACTGTTGGTAAGAGAATTCTTCCACTTGGCTGAGAAGAGATGACAGAGTTCATTCTCCTCTTAGGGGCCACTTTGGTCCTCCTATCCCATGGCAGCTGACTCAGACTCTAAAGAATAGACACACATTTTCTATGGAAACAAGGGCATTTCCAAGCAAAAGAACATCTACCAAGATCACAGTGAGGTCTTATTGATTGTCCAGAGTATGGCCTCAGGAAGCAGCCCATCACTTCTGTGGTGGCAATCTCTCCTCTACAGTGTAAAGAAAGTTTCCCCTTCAGGGCTCCCAGCCCAAGAAAGGTGAAAGGTCAGTCTGAGAGAGCAAGATGATAGCAGGATGGTAGTGCATGTAGGGTAGAAGGTATGTGGCCCTGCTAATGAACACCTACACTAGACAACAGCAACCCACATCAGGGAAAAAGAGATGATTTCTCCACTAGAGGCACCATAAAAGGCCACCAAAGTGGAAGTTCATTCAGGTAAAAATAATCCACAGCATCAGGTCATTCCTAGTAGAAGCTTCTCCCAGACCCCAGGTCTTGGCATGCACAGGGGGAATCTAAATGGACCCCTAAACATGAGACATATTCTTCTCTCCTTACCGGTATCAGAGTTTTTTAATGGATTTTGCAGTTTAATGAAATGTGGAAGGATCTCCTACCAGTATAATTAAAAAGGCTAGACTTGGTGGAATGATATCACCAAGATGGCATAACACAAGTTGTTTCTGATTTTTCTCCCCCTCACAAGAACAACTAACAACTATTCAAGAACAAAATACCACAGAGACAATCCTAGACCACAGGGATGAAACAGAGCAACCCCTGCACCATAAAGAACAAGACAGACAGAGTAAGAGAAGTGGTCAAAACTGACAACCTTGCCCCTTTCCCAGGACAGTGCATCACCATGGGGACAAGTCCCTCCTGAGCTTCTAGTTCCTCCAGTGGGAAAAGAAAGCCCCCAGGGGACAACCAGCCACCTCCACCCCTTGTGGATCACTTCAAGAGCCTCTACTCTGGTCTCACACTATGGGGATTGCAGGGGAGCCTGTGGGGCCCAACCACTGGGAATTGGACTGTGATGGAGAAAGGGGGAGGGGCTTGCAACAAACAGCACATAGATGTGGCAGACCGAGTTCATACCTGCAGTGCCCAAGTTGTAATTCCAACCAGTAGCCTTGCTCATCTTTGCAGAACCAAGTGAAGGAACTTTTGGGGGTGTAGATCTTCCTGATTAAGATCTAGAACAAGGAATTTTGCTGTCCCTAGAACCTGGTTTTCCCTCACCTAGGCAAGGAGCTGAGTCATCGCACCATCCACTGGAAGAGGGGACTGGTGAAAGCACCTGGACACTGTGTAGCCCAGCAACACTCAGGCTGAGGGGCAGAGGGGCAGCTGATCACCCCCAGAGCAAAGCCAGCATTGGGTGCGCGATGCCCAGGCAGAGGGATTAATTAATTCATAGCCAAGGCTAAGGGTAGCTCCTGGCCCCTCCCACCTAGAAAGAGAACAACTTGCTTTGGGGAGGAAAATGAGAGGGGAAGACAGAAACTCAGGACACTATGTCCCCTCTCTATCTAGCAGCCAAAGGGGCCCTGGGGACCAAGACCTGGGCTTCCATGAGTCCTGAACCCACTGCCCTGTGTCAGGCAAGTCCCTCACCTTTTGAACCCATTTTCAATTCTGTAAACTTGAAATACACCTCACCAAAGGGATGTGAAAATCACACATGACACAAAGGGGGGAGATACAAAAGTAGGCCACTGTAATAATTATAATTCATCACAGTAACTAATATTTCCTCAGCATTTTACACTCTCCATGAATTTTTCACTCCTTCCTTCTTTTGATCAGAGCAAAATCAAGGAAACACACCCAGGTGCTCCTGCTGCCTTTGCAGCTTGGCTCATTCTTCTAATCAGTCAGTAATTGTGGCTGGGGCTGGATTAACCCTGCTGCCACCAGCAGAACCAGACTTGGTGGGGGAGAGGGGTTCAGAGGAGAGCCTAGGTGAGGGGCTGGAAATGGGATTTAGGATGCAGAGACAGTGTCCTGGGAGGAGTGAAACTGAGTATGGATAAGCAGTCCCTTATTCATACTCTGTGGTCCAGCTCTGCCCGGTCCAATACGGTAGCCACTACCCATGTGAGATTATTTAAGCTTAAATGTGAATTAATTAAAATTAAATTAAATAGAAGTCAGCCCCTCAGTCCCACTACCCTCATGCTCAACAGTCACATGTGACTGGTGGCTGCCATATTGGACAGTGGAGATACAGAAATGGCCCTGATGGTAGGATATTAGACAGCACTGGTCTCCACTGCACAATGATTACTAGGTGTTTTTCTCTGCCTGGTTCTAGGGTTACAGAGGCGATGTCTACACCCAAGAGTGCCCATTTCTGTATTATGGTGTAGAGAGCAGAATGAGGCAAGCCTGCACCGCACAGGTCCCACACAATGGGAAGCACTTTGATTGAACCACCTGCAAGTAAGTATCTCTGTATCCTCAGAGCCAGCTATCATTGTCCCCTTTAATGGATTATAAAAACAGATGCTACTAAGCATAATAGGATGCATCAGCCTGGCTCTGAGTGCAAGTTCCACCCCAGCTTTGTGCCTTCTTGAATAGGCTCTTGTCTAAGGATATTGTTTATGCCCTCAATAATTATACTTTGGTAGAAGGCTGTGGATTGACACACTCCAGCCACAACAGCACACATTGCTTGTTGAGGAAAGTGGGTCTTTTACAGAGCAGCCCACACAAGGCCAGACATGCAGTAAGGGATCACTCTGTCCACCTGCTGCATACTCGGCCTTTTTGCTTCTCAGATGGCTGTTTAAATTGGGATAAGATAGTTGATATTTCTGTAGTTTAATTCCCCCTACTGATACTGGGCATCAGTCTATTCTAGATTTCTGATAATAACAGATCCAGAAATGTGTAAATGAGTTGTTTGAGTCTCTGAGCAAAGCTGTATTATAAAGGTTACCCAAGTCACTACCAACGTCATAATGAAACCCAAATCAAAGACATGAAGTACAAACAAAAGCTCTTTCTCTTATCTTTTTCTGAGTATTCTCAAAGAACTATTCTACCTTCTTCTAAATGTTCCAGTATGTTTTATAGCTGAGATGCAGCACCTAGGTAAAAAATTGGCTCTGTCCAATAATACCAAAAGAGGCCAAGGGACTCAGAGACTTTCTAGAGACTATCAGGGGTAGCCCTGGGGTTGGAACATAATCACATGGCCTCAAGCAACTACTCTCTGAACCTGAGTTTTCTTATATGTGAAGTGGGACAACAAACTGGTGACTGATAGAGGAGAAGAGGTAGAGAATGGGAAAAATAGGAAAAGGGGAGTGCGAGATCCAGGCTTATAGTTTTGACATGTATATAGGGATATAAGGTACAGCATAGGGAATATAGCCAATAATATTGGAATAGTGTTGTATGGTGACAGATGGCAGTTATACTTGTAGTGAGTACAGCATAATATACAGATTTGTACAATCACTATGTTGTACACCCTAAACTAACTTAACATTGTGTGCCAATTATACTAAAAATAAAAAAGGACAAGGACATAGAATTAGCAGCTGTGATGTCAGGCCCTAACCCATGGGCCTTCTTCAGGAAGACAAAGGGGAACCCAAGTTCATTTCTCCAGTTGTACAAAGCTATTGCCACCTAGGGAAATGTCTTCCTCACCAGTTTGCATATTAAAAAACAAGAAATAGAACAACAACACTGGAACAACAGTGACACTGGATTTGAATGATTTTTAATACTTATTTTGGGTCCTATTAAAATCTATGTGAACAGAATGAATAGAGAATAGAATTAGGTGGAGAATGATAGGCCAGTTTTAAGCTAAACTTCGTTAGTTATTCCTTGTTTTAAAACTTACATCTAATGGGGCATCTGGGTGGCTCAGTCAGTTGAGCATCTGACTTTGGCTGAGGGCATGATCTTGTGGTTCATGAGTTCGAGCCCTGCATTGGACTCTGTGCTGAGAGTTCAGAGCCTGGAGCTTTCTGCAGATTCTGGGTCTCCCTTTCTCTCTTGCCCTCCCCTGCTCACACCCTGTCTCTCTCTCTCTCTCTCTCTCCCTCAAAATAAATATTAATTTTTTTTAAAAAATGACATCTAAGTTCTGATACATCTGTAGGCAGGACAATCAATAATTTTAATTTAAACAGAGGGAACAAAAATCCATAAATGACAAAGGAAAGTAAATTAGACTATTTCCTCTATTGCATTTACACTAATCTTTAAACACAGATTCAAGGGGAAAATGTCCCCCAAATGAAACCAAAATTTCAAGTTGCATCTTTAATATTATCTTACAAAGATACCTGTCTTCAGTGGGTAACAGTCTGAACTCTAGAAAAGTAACTTGCCTTGTGCCTCAGCGCAATTGTTAGTTCAGATTACGATTGGATACAAGTGACAGAAAACCTGAGCCAATACCCTAAATAAACAGTGGTTGTTTTGTTTCATGTGAGAAGTCAGAGGGAAGTGGTTCTTACCATTGGTTCAGTGACTTAAAAATACAAAAACTGATGGCTCTCATAGTGTTTGGACCCTTCCCTCGCATTTGCAAAATGGTAACTGCAGCTCCAACCATCACAACTGTATTCAGGGTGAAAGAAAAAAAGGTGAGGGAAGAAAAGGTCAGTATCAGATACATCTGTTTTCTGTTACTGAGAAAACATAAGGTTTCTGAGAAGCTTTCAGAGAATTCTTTTGGCTTTCATTGGTTCATATAACCTCCCATATAACATCCCACTCAGCTGCCAGGTAAGCTGAGAAAGCTAAAAACAATAAACCTCTAAAATTATGGTCCTGATAGAAAGAGGACAAGGGATGGATGTTATGTTGACATTTTTGGTCATGTTCCTTAGGAGCAGAGTCTGAGATAGGGGTTCCAGAGAATGGGCTTATTGAGGGAGGGCTCACAGGAGAAAACCATGAAGAAGTGAGGGAATCAGGATGAGGTAGGCAACATGTGATTTCATCAGAAGCCTATCCTCCACCCAAAGTGAGGACTACATTCTGTGACTTCTCACATTAAGAGGCAAGGCCTGTGTCTTCTCCCCTGGAATCTGGGTGCATCTCTGACTATTTTGACAAAAGGATGTGGTAAGAATGATGTTATGCTAGTTTCCAGGCCAGGTCTCAAGAAACTAGTGGCTGGCACTCCCTGTCTCTTAGAAGGCTCGCTCTTGGGGCCCTGGGCTGTCACATAAGAAGCAGCCCAAACAGGGGCACCTGGGTGGCTCAGTCAGTTGAACGTCCAACTTCGGCTAGTTCTGATCTCCGGGTTCATGAGTTCAAGCCCCGTGTCAGGCTCTGTGTTAACAGCTCAGAGCCTGGAGCCTGCGTCAGATTCTATGTCTCCCTCTCTCTCTGTCACCTCCCCCTACACACACACACCTCACACTCTGTCTCTTGCTCTCTCTCTCTCTCTTTGAAAAATAAATATTAAAAAAAAAAAAAAAAGATGCCCAAACACCCTCCTGGAGAGACCACGTAGAGAAAGATCCTGAGATACTATGAAGACGGAGAGGGGCCCATCTAGGCCCAGCTTTCCACTGTCCCCACCAAGGCAATAGGTAATTGACTGAAGCTGTCTGTGACCCTTGGGACCAATTCATTTGCCTGCTAACCTCCTCTTTTATTTTTAAATTTATTTCTGAGAAAGAGATAGAGAGAGAGAGACAGAAACAGCATGAACAAGCGAGGGTCAGAGGGAGAGGGAGACAGAGAATCCGAAGCAGGCTCCAAGCTAGCTGTCAGCATAGAGCCTGACGCGGGGCTTGAACCCATGAACCGCGAGATCATGACCTGAGCCGAAGTTGGACACTTAACTGATGGAGCCACCCAGGCGTTCCTAAACATCTCTTACACCATAGTCAACACTATGTGAAACAGAAGAATTGCCCAGGTGAGCCCTTCCTGAATCCCTCATCTATGGACCATGATATGTAATACAATGTTGTTTTAAGCTGATTAGTTTGGGGTGGCTGTTATGCCACAAAGCAAACTGGGATCCATGAGAAACTCAGGATTATAAATGACATCTGAGGGTTGTCCCACCTAAGACAGGAAGCCAGAACCTTGTGCCCCAGGATCAGTCTTTACAAACAAGAAGGCCTGGGGTGGGAGAAAACAACCTAAGGGCAGCTTTAGGAGAAGCATTTCCCACCAGCCAAGGACAGCTCTCCATTAACCAAAGGTAGTTTTCCAGAGAAGATATGACTCAGGAGCTTATTGGTACACCTCCTGGTGGCAGGAGATGGGCTCACCAGCTGAGGAGTGGGGATCTGGGGGGGGGGGCATCAGTGGCATTTCACAGGGGTTGATTAACAGTGCCAGCCAGAGTTGATGCACACACACACACACACACGCATGCATATACACACATCTACATGTATATACACGTGTGTACATATGTACATACATATATTCATGTTTACTTAGGTAAACACATAAGTATATACCCAACATCAATAGAAATACTTAATTGCATTTTCTTTCAGCTTTGAGAATCAAATAGCATATGTTTAATCTTCATTGACTTTGCTGTTTGCTTGCCTTGTATGTCACCTCTCTCTGTCTCCCTGTGTCCCTTACTGTGTGTGTATCTGTCTGTCTGTCTCCCTGTCTTTTTGTCCCTCTCTTTTACTCTTTCTCATTCTTATGATCTCTTTCTCATCTCTTTAATTTTTCTCAACCAACTATGGTAGGTCACTAGGCAGGAGGCAGTGCTTGTCCATAAGGACCAAACCTCAGTGGCCCAATTTTTCTGAATATACCTGCTTGGTGAACACAGTGATGAACACTAACATATTGATTTCATTACAGAGGCTGAAGTCAAAGCATCAAAAGAAAGGAGCAATGCACCAGGGACTTTGATATATTATCACTTAAAATATATATTCCCATGTGGGAAATTCCTAGGTGGACTACATATCTGATTATAAGATTACTTGAATTATTATTATTAATAGAATAATATTCATCCAGAGGTCTTTTTACAGAGGTCTTACCTGCTACTGTTTTGAGGGAGGTCATTAAGAGGGCATGACTGCTGGTTTCACCAGTTACTCACCAGCCCTGTTTTTAGAATGTGCATTCCACTTGCCTTTCCTTCCCCCAGAAGCTTCCCCAAGGACCCACACTTGATATAATGGTATATTGAGCCCATCTGGATAATATAACTGGATGGGCCCAGTTAAGCCCTATCTATAAATTTAAGATTATTGTGGGCAAGTACAGACATCTACTCATCTTGCAACGGCTCAAGACAAGTCTCCTCTGTAAGTTGCCTTGCTTAATAAAACTGACACCTACCAATCTGGAGTGACCTGCCTTTCTCTTTGGTCTCTTCCCACCCTCCATGAATGGAGGCCAATTTCATATTTTGCCAGGGAAGCTCCAGAGAAGGTTATAAACCACCAAATGCCAAACTAAGAGGTCAGAATAATGTTCACACTCTGTACTGAGCAATGTTATGTTTGGGTGTTAGTGTCTACTGAGCACCAGGCCTGACTTAAAGAGACAGACTTGCAGATGGCTCCATTGCTTTCATGACATGTAACCAGCTCTTCTCTCCTTTAAGTATGGTCCGTGATAACCCTTTGCCTTATCTTTATTTTTTAAAATAGTTTATTGTCAAGTTGGTTTCCATATAACACCCAGTGCTCATCCCCACAAGTGCCCTCCTCCATGTCCATCACCCTTTTTCCCCTCCTCCCACTCCCATCAGTCCTCAGCTTGTTCTCAGCATTCAAGAGTCTCTCATGGTTTGCCTCCCTCCCTCTCCCCCACTATTTTCCTCCCTTCTTCTCCCCCACGGTCCTCCGTTAAATTCCTCCTAATCCTCCTATACATGAAAACATATGGTATCTGTCCTTCTCTGCCTGATTTATCTTTAAAATGGAATGCTGGACTGGGCTCCTAGGTGGCTCGGTTGGTTGATCATCTGACTCTTGATCAGGTAATGATTCCAGGATTGTGGGATTGTGGGATCAAGCTCCATGTTAGCATTCTCTCTCTCCCTCTGACCCCAGCACTCTCTTTCTCTCTCAAATTAATTTAAAAACAAAACAAAACAAGTAGAGTGCTAGAGATTTTGTGCTTACAGCAAAAAGAGACATTTGCTTTTGAGAAGAGAGAAATAAGAGCTCTTGAGTGGGGTGGTCAATTAAACCCTGACCTACTTGCAGAGCAGCACCTCTACTCCTTGTATGGACTCCTGTGTGGATGGGAGTGGTCTTCTGGAGGCATTGGGTAGCACTGAGCAGAATATCCAGGATTCTTCTCTCTGACATTCATTGAAACAGGTTCTGCCCCTCTTCACAGGCAGGTCCCTCAGAGAGCAAAGGCCAGAGGGTGGGAGCAGCTCTGGAAATTGTTTTTCCCCATGTATCTCTCTTTATCTCACAGAGAAGGTCCCAGGGTCCTGCAAGAGGTCCTGTGTTAGTCACCATGGTAGCACACAGTTTTGAACAGCACTTACTATAAGTAAACCATTCCAAGAGCTGTGCATCAGAACACACATGAGCATTAGCATGAGAGACGACTAACTTGATACTTCAGGATCTGAAGAAAACTCAAGTTTGGGGGTTTTCTCCTTTCCTGACCTCTCATTTCTAATACTCTACCCAATTTTCAGCATATGGCACCAATAGATCCTCAAAAATCATGAGATGATGGTTGTAGTCCTTATACAACCAAGTCTACATGAACTTGAGGTGTGGTCCCACACAAATACCCAAAAGGCTGTCATCATTTCAGATAGGAACAAGAAAGGGACTGACCTGGCCCTTGAAAAAAAAATTGTTCCTGGATGCCACCATTTTCATTTCTAGCTATTTATCTCACTAATCTCTCTCTAAGTAATTCAGATATTCAGAAAACCCTTTAAGCTCCCCACTTTTCCCCTCCCATCCATGTCAGGTTGTGTATAAGATTTTCTCCAAATGTTAAGCACCTGCCCAGATAAGCCTCTAACCCACTCACTGTTACAATTAGCTTTCATCTTCATCCATTTGAATGTGTAGGTTAGCATATCACTGTACCTTTCTTCCTATAAGTTTAGTAGACTTTCATAAACAAGGATGTTTCTGATTCCTAGCCCCAATGAATGTCAGGGTGCTGCTTCAAGTAAATCAAGTAAATTTATAGAATCAAGTAAATTAGCATGGTAATGATAAATTCTAGAACCCTTCCTTTTTGCTACATCCAGCTAATGGTGGATTTCACTGTCTCCTCCCCATTTTTCAGAAACTGGAAGAACAATTGTAGCACCTACTTGGACTGCCAACAGAATAGCATTTCAGGTAACCCTCTTTGTCCACACTCCAGCAGTGACAGGAGGGAGAGGTGACATTCATTTTGTCAAAACACAGGGGGGGACATAATCTTTGGTAACAACTATATTACTACATATTACTTAAAACTAATATTGCTAATTTATTCAAATTCAATTCATCTCTTCCATGATGAATGGTTGCATGTTACTTTTGCTCTGGGCAAAATCAGAAAGAAGAAAATTTAACCCACATGACTTAAACAGGGAGAGGATATACAAATTATAGGGTTAGACCCAACTGCTTACCTGAGGGGCAAAAGTCAAATACTTGACTTCCTATTTAAGTCAAGCTATTGGACAGCAACCTTCATTTAAAAAGCTGGTAGGAAGAAAATCAAGATTCCATTTGCCCTAGTAAATGATTTGTGTGTGCTCACCCTACCACTTGCACTTCTATTGATGAGTGTGTCCCTTCCTTATTTGTTTCCAGCCCCTGAAGCCTGACCTCAACATCTTTAATCTCCTCCTTCCATCCTGTCTTCAAGAAACAGGTAGTGGAAAAGACCACTTTTATGGCTTTTATGAAGCACCAATGGGGAGTGCTGGGCATACAGCCAGCTCCTCATTCCTTGCTTGTTGCTGGAGGTTTATTCACATCAGAAAAGAGTACACTCAAAGGCAATCACAGTTTAAGCAAAAACTGAGTGTGTGTGATATATTATATTGAATATACTATATTGAATGTGAAAGTAAAACTCATAAAACAGGTTGATCCTGGGTTATTTAAGACAAAACTTAGGTTTCTTTATAACCATGTTCTACTTTATAGGTAAACAAATAATGAATCAAGAGTGGATGGGCATGTGGGGATCAAATTTCCCCAAAACTTGAATGCCCAATATGATGCTCTTTACCTCTGTTGGCCTTCCATAGTCCTATACTAAGGAGAGAAGTTTGGGGGTTGATGTAGGAATAGTATTCCAGAATTATATTAATTTTCCCAGAGCTCTATTAATCTACTTATAGTCAAAATGCTCTCTTCTGAAGCTGTTGCATTGTCGGCCTAGGTGATCTTTCTCCTCCTGGGCCTGGGGTCCTGGTGCTACCAAAGTAGTCAATGCCGCTCTTTGTCCAGCCCCCGATGTCTGCCTCATCAACTTGCCCAGATCCTGCAGGTTCTTCAAATCAGTGGTATTCTTTTTACAGGTACTTTGCATTTTCTTTGACCTATCCAGAGTTAACAACTATCAACAGAGAGATTGTGACACTTATATTAGGGGATTAGTAGAAAAATATGAGGATTAAGCAGAGGGAATGATGGAATGGAGACTCATTTTCCAAGTGCCAGCTCATGAGGGATTACTCATGATCAAGCCATGATGCTTCCCTGTGAAACCATGTAATTGTGTGGCATCAGAAAAAAAACACTCAAGTGATGAGGACCCTCTCAAAATGCTGTCCAATCCTGAGAGCAATTAGCAAGATGCAGACATCTACTCCCACCTTTCAGAGGAATAACAGACTCACAAGTGAAAGGAGTTATATAAGTTTTCTCTGCTTACCCATACTTCCTTGCCAGAAGACAAAATGAAACCCTCCATCTCTGCACTGTAATATGCCAGGCCTCCTTACCATAGTTAAACACCCAGCTTGAGCACTCTATCCCACACACATATTCTCAGATACAAGCTCTGTCTCACCAAATTCAAAGGCCTCCAGAGGGAGCATCCTCACCTGGGTGCCCCAAACCCCAAACCGCAAGTGCCTCAGATAATAATAAGCGTCTTCCACTTAAAACGAGTACCCAACTCCACTCTTCCAATCTATCCCTTTAGCAAAATGGCACCAACATTTACTCAGTGCCTGACCCAGGAGTTCAGGATCTTCTTTTCTGCCTCCTATCCGTCCCCACCAACCCCCCACTGAATCTTGTGTTTTTACCTTTATACTTATGCAGTCCTTGCCTTTCCCCGTAAGCCAGCATCATCTCTCACCCAGGCAATCCTGATCATCATAGATAATTAGTCAATGGGTCTTAAGTCTTACACATTCTCAAAACTGCAACCAAATTGCCTAAGATGCAAATCCAATTGTTTTTATTATTGATATTTATATTTTTAATGAAGTATAGTTGACTCAATATTACATTAGTTTCAGGCATACAACATAGAGATTCAATAATTCTAATCTTATACAATGCTCATCACAAAAAGTGTAGTTGCTTTCTGTCACCATGCAACATTATTACAATATCATTGACTGTATTTCCTATGTTGTGCTTTTCATCCCTGTGACTTATTTATTTTATAATTAGAAGTTCATACCTCTTAATCCCCTTCACATATTTTACCCATCCTCCCCATCCTTTCTACTGGCAACATCAGTTTTTTGTTCTCCATATTTATAGATTTATTTTTCTTTTTTGCTTGTTTGTTCTTAATGTTAAAATGTTCATGCTACCCAAAGCATACTACAGATTCAATGCAATCTCTATGAAAATACCAGTGATACTTTTTTTTAAAGTAGAACAAATAATCCTAAAATTTGTATGGAGTCACAAAAGATCCTGGAAAGGGAAGAACAAACCATAGAGGCATCACAATGCCAGATAACAAACTATGCTACAAATCTATAGAAACCAAAATATGATACTGGCATAAAAATACACACATAGACCAAGAGAATAGAATAGAGAGTCCAGAAATGTACCACTTCTATGACCACTTTTAAACCCAATCCCATAAAATATAAGCCACACTATTGTGAAGTATACAAATCTTTTATTTCCTGCTGAAGTCCACCCTCTCAAGCTTCCTCTCCCATTGACCCCATCACCACACCCAGACTTGTCTCCTGAGGTGGTCCACCCCCTGCCCCAGAGCTCCCCAGTGTCAACACAGGCTGACTCTGTCCATGCCACCTGCCAGAGACCACCTGGGGTCAGCACTGGATTTATTACCTGTTGCAGCCCAGGAGACCACAGGCCAGGAGGACCTGGTGCATCCCCTTCAGAGGGTGCCAGGAAGAGTCTGTGACTGTGGTCTGGGCTGGTGTTATGTGACCTGAAAGGGGTCAAGAAAACAAGGGAGTCTGGGTTGGATGCTGCCAGAAGATGGGGTCACTCCATAGTTGAGTCTCTGTTTTTGTCCAAGGGGTGGGAAGATGGAGCAGGACTAGAGCTAGAACAAGCAGAGAAGTAGGAGTCACTTCTCTGGAAGAGGAGAGAATGTGATCCTGCCTCTGCCTCTGCTTTGCATATTCTTCCTATTTGTGTCTGTGCTCAGACATGATAACAGAGGGGCCTTGATTTTGCTTGATTCCCCCATGGCTGCTGAATGGCTTTTTCTGATGTTGATTTTTGTGAAATGATTTAGGTTCACCCTGTCCCGTCCATTAGCACCAGGCCAGCTGTCAGCTCTGCAGAAGCTTCTTCCTTTCCTTACCTTTTTGATTTTCAACTTTTTTGTTTCTAGCACCTTGAGAGTTTCCTTATTTCTGAACAAGCTTAACTTTGCATGAAGAGGATGTTTCTTGCACTTTGCCTAGTGTTCTTGGGTGTATTAGAGTGAAAGAGAGTCTCAGGATACCATATATTTGGAAATGGAAGTCTGATTTATGGTGCTTTCCCCTCACATTTCATGGCTCAGTGCTGTGGCTTCCCTGGGCAACTGAGAGAATCATGTTCGGCACACCTGAGAGCTAGCATCCCTCCTAAAAACTCACATGCACACCATTTCCCTTTTTCCCAACTTTTCATTATTGATACCACTGCTAATCTAGACTAGAGAAGCTGTTGGTTTATTTTCTACTACAGTGGTTCTTTTTTGTTTTGTTTTTAATGTCTTGGTTTCTCCAGTTAAGTTAGAAATCTGCATAAATTTACCATGGTGTATTGCAGGTTTAAATGGCCCCACTTTGTTCCATTTGTATTCACTTGTTGATTTCCAAAGTATATAATTATGTTCTTAATGAACAATAAAATAAAAAAGTGGAAGTTATTGTCAAAAATAATAAAGTGCACCAATAAAAACTATCAGAAAGCAATGGCATATTTAAGAGAATATATATTCACTACTGAGTGAAGAGGATTTGTCATGAAAAAATACTCTTATTTTTAGAGAATCACAAAACCAGAATTTCAAAGAGATTAATGAGAAGCTGCAGAAAAGGGGGCTGAAGTAAATTAAAGGTAAATTATGGCATGCATATAGGGCCATTTAAAAAATCAGCATATGTTTATTTCCTTCACAAATAAGGTATCCGGGAGAAACAGATGAAATCAAAGTAGGCAGAGGAACTGAGGAGTAAGTGACAAGGAAAAAAGAATTTAATTTGTCCAAAAACCTTCAGTTTAAAAGGAACATATTTTCTTAGCACCTTTTCTTTTCTTTTTAAAACTAATTTATTTAAATTTAAGTTAGTTATAAAAATGCAACTGATTTCTATATGTTGATTTTGTACCCTGCAACTTGGCTGAATTCTTGAATCAGTTCTAGTAGGCTTCTGGTGGAGTCTGTCGGGTTTTCGATGTAGAGTATCATGTCATCTGCGAAGAGTGAAAGTTTGACTTCCTCTTTGCCAATTCTGATGCCTTTGATTTCCTTCTGTTGTCTGATGGCTGATGCTAGGACTTCCAGCACTATGTTGAACAACAGTGGTGAGAGTGGACATCCCTGTCATGTTCCTGATCTCAGGGGGAAAGCTCTCAGTTTTTCCCCGCTGAGGATGATGTTAGCTGAAGGCTTCTCATAGATGGCTTTGATGATGTTTAAGTAGGTTCCTTCTATCCCAACTTTCTCTAGTGTCATGTGGAAACTAATTTGACAATAAACTATTTGAAAAAAAAAATAAATAAATTTAAGTTAGTTAACATACGGTATAGTATTGGTTTCAGGAGTAGAAGCCAGTGATTCATCACTTATATTCAACACCCAGTGCTCATCCCAACAAGTGCCCTCCTTTAATGCTCATTACCATTTAGCCCACCCCCCACCCATCTCCTTTCCAGCAGCCCTCAGTTTTAAGAGTCTCTTATGGTTTGCCTCCCTCTCTGTTTTTATCTTATTTTTCCTTTCCTTCCCCTATGTTCATCTGTTGTGTTATTTAAATTCCACATATGAGTGATATCATATGATATTTATCTTTCTCTTACAGACTTATTTCACTTAGCATAATACACTCTAGTTCCATCCATGTTGTTGCAAATGGCAAGATTTCATTCTTTTTTATCATCTCCAGGGTTTTTCTGTTGAGCATTTAAGGATATAAATAATAAAGCCCTTATTTTAAATGTTTTTCTAATTCATAAAAGAATCACCTGTCCCAGAAGTTACCTCTCCACCTGGGCCTGGTATATAGGTGGGCATCTGTGGCCAAGAGGGGTCTGACAATATGTTTGGACAGAAAAGCATGCAGGTTGACAGGTCAGCATGAGCGAACTGCATATTTATTGGAAGGTTTCTAGACATTAGACCTCAGCTTTCACATCTTTAGGCCATTAATGACTTTAATAATAATTATTTCAGCCCAAACTGGAAAACTGGATCAGTGATGGAGAAAACATTTTGGGACAGAAAACGCACCTTTAGAACAGATTTAAGTTACCCTGGTAAAGGCACCTATCTGTGGAGTTGGTTCTCTGGGGCATCTCAGCTCCATCCTGGAGTCTCCCTGCCAAGGACAGGTCTTCTCTGTCATTGTCCTTCTTCCTGAAATACACGTTTTCTCTTCAAGAGCAATAACCTCACCAATGGGTCTCTCTCTCTCTCTCTCTCTGAGATCTGTCTCTCTGATCTCACAGATAAGAGACAGCTCCTTGGGTAACCTTATTAGAAAGAGCATTCTGAGAAATTCCTTCTGAGGGCTCCAGTGACTGGGAAAACACAGAGGCTTTCCTCCTCCTCCTTCTTTCTGAATGGCTGAGTTGTGGCTGCTGTTGCCCATGTCAGTGTCATGTGCAGAGGGGAGCTCTTCCACCTTTGGTGGGGGTGTAGTCTGGCTGGTCCTGGAGGAAGTGCTCCTGCATCACTGGCTCCTCCTCAGACAGGAAAGGGGGTGGGGGGCAGAGGCAGTGGGACTGGTCGGGAGTGACCTCCATTGCTTCTCTTCTCCTCTGAAGGTTCATGTAGGGCACCTCATCCCCTGTCCTCCTTCTGCTTTTCTTTCATTTTTCTGTTGGCACAAACTGTGTTCAATTCCACAGGCAGAGGACAGGAAGCCCTCTGCTTTCTCAGAGCTCCTTGTCAAAGCCATATTCCCCAACAGCTTACCTCCAAGCTGCCCTTACATGGAGGGTCATTTAGTACTTTCTGAGTGTCAACAAGATGGAACACTAATTCCTTAATCAGCTCTCATATTTGTGAATTAGCTCCCCTGGTGTAAAACCCAAGGTGTGGGCAATTAGGGGCAGACATAAAACCCTACTTTAAAGCCCTAACAAGACTCATATTGAGCACATGTGGGCAGCTGACATTTGTGTTCTCAATAATTACTCACAATACCAAGCAGCCATTATCATCTTCATTATTATCCATTGCACGGATGAAGACACTGAGGGTAGGGTAGCTCAATGACTTCACCACAGTTAGGTGCCTGACAAGTGGGAGATCTATGTTGCCAAAGCCTCTGATGACCACACTGTGCCATCCTCCTGTCCTCCATTCCCCTTGGATACCAGCCAACATGAGATGCAGCTAAGCTGCCAGTCCCTTGTCTTGTACAATGACATGGTTCTCAGCTCTGCCTAAACTGCCCTATAGACCAGTTGCCTTCTTTTAGAATCATAGTCTTCTAGAGAAGAAAACATATCTTAATTCATGGTCTGGCATCTATTGACTGACTGGGGCCTAGTTAGGGTGAAGCCAGGCCTGAGACTGTTGTTACTCATCCTGTCCTGGGAGGGGTGGTCAGGAATACATGCCATTTGGACTCTGGCCTCTCCTTTGCTGAATGAGATCCACTAGGGAGCTGGAGCTGGGTTCACTGTCCTGTTGACTTCCCATGAAACTGCAGTTACATCTGTTCCTCTTTCCATTCCACTACCTTTATTACTGCCAAAACTCCGTTTCTAAAGAAACAAAAACAAAAAAACCCTGAATCTCCCCATGGTACTGACTACTTACAGACCTCTAATCATCAGTAACACTGACCACTCATATAAAACTTAATCTGTGCAGGATACAACTCTGAGAATCCTCACTTATTGGGTGGGTGCTACTATGGCCACCATTTTGCATAAGTGGGAACTAAAGGACAGAGATGTTCTATAACTAGCTCATGCTCACACAGCCAGTGGACAACAGCATTAGAACTGGGAAACAGGCAGGGCACCTGGGTGGCTCAGTTGGTTGAGCATCTGACTTCAGCTCAGGTCATGATCTCACAGTTCATGGGTTCGAGCCACATATTGGGCTCTGTGCTGACAGCTCAGACCTGAAGCCTGTTTCAGATTCTGTGTCTCCCTCTCCTGCTTGTTTGTTCTCTCTCTCTCTCAAAAATAAATGAAGATGAAAAAAAAAAAAGAACTGGGAAACAGGCTGCCTGGCTACAGAGCTATACACGCAGTCAGGACACACCCCACCAAGCCACCTGCTAACTCAAGTATGGGTCACATCCTGGCACCTGTCCTACTCTCCTGCCTCCAGGATGCCACTGCCACCTTGGACAGCCTATGTTCCATCACATGAAACTACTTTAGTTCCCAGAACAAACTGATACCTTTAGCAGCTTCCTCTTTTTGCATCAAAGGAAGATGCTTCCTTCGATTATAATGCTCTCCCCTTTCTGGGCTGGGCAAGTGCTTATTCCTTCTTCAATTTGTTGACTCAGTTCTGCCTTCACCTCCTCAGGAAGTCACCTTCGATCATGCCACAACTGTGAGCCTTGCTTCTCTTGGGGCAGAACCAGGGCTTCCCAAACTGTAATGAGCATGTGAATCATCCAGGGAGCTTGTTAAAATGTAGGATCTCAGGGTCTGACTGCTGATCTGGGGCAGGGTCTGAGCTTCTGCATTTTCAACAACATCCCAGGTGAATCCAGTCCTGACTTCTCCAGGACCACACTTAAACCAAGGTGGTCTGTAGCATCTTCTGCCACTGCTCCCCCTGTTGTAGTGCTTGGACCTGCACACTATCCCTAATGGGCCTCCGAGGCAGGTGCCAAACCCACTGTACTTCTACTACTAAGTCACCTATCTCAGTACCTGGCACACTGGAGGAGTAAAATATGCAATTCAATTTCTTTCAGTTAATTCTAAAAGGCATCTCAACACCAAGAGCTAAACAGCATCTAGATGAAGTGTAAATAATGGAGGGAGTATAAGCAACTTGCTTTTAAGTTCATATTTTTTCATGAGAACCAAAAATATGAGAAGAGACAGGAGCCTATTAAACATAATAAATCAAGACTTAAAACTAAGAAAAGCAACAGGAGACTTTCAGATAAGTAAACCCAAACTAGATACATCTGCCCATAATTATCTTAGCCAGCAGCCCATGAAATAAAGACCCTCTGGTATGTAATTTCTCTTATTTGTTTAACTTAAAAGCCTATGTACAGCCACAAAATGTATTCTGTGTTGAGCATCCAGAACTGATAAAAAGAACAAACATGAATTGTAACCACTCAAGCTTAAGAACCAATTTTAGCCAATCATGCTTCACACATAAGAAAAATGAGCTCACTGGTTTCCCCTTGAGGTTCCCCAAAGTGCACATTGAGAAGAGAAATGGGGTAGAAGTTCACCTGCCGTGCAGAAGGAGAAAAGGAGAGCTCATCTGTGTTTTAACCCAGTGACTGGAAACACTCTACCCCCTGGAAAGTTTGACAGGCTCTGAGTCTGCATGGCCAGAGGCCAAGGGTTGAGACATCCTGGGAACTATGGCATGTGAACTCTGGGGTGATGGCCTTGGTAGAACAGAAGGAGCCCAGATACCAGAAAGGACTCCCCTAAGCCTATTATTTGGCCAAAAGGTGCTTTGGAAACTTTGTTAAACCACAGACTTCGGTTCACAGAAATGTTTTTATTATTTTAGGTAGTAGTGAGTTTTCCATTTTGGGGGCACTGAGTTAATTGCATCTGATGTAGTGAACATCATATACTACTCTATGATTTACAGAGCTTTAGTCTCATGGAGGCAAAGAATGCTACAAATAGAAAGGATCCAGATATCACATTTTATTTTCTTCATATGAGAAAATAAATCCTGAGAAGGATGAAGTAGAGTCCCCATGGTCACATCATCAGTGAAGGACAAAATCAAAGGATGGGCCTAAATTTCTGAACTAATTCCTATTCTCATCTTTTTATGAGAAACTGAACATAGAGTTAATTCTGAAGGAAATTAAGAAGAATTGGATTCTGGGGCCCCTGGGTGGTTCAGTCAGTTAAGTGTCTGACTTCAGCTTAGGTCATGATCTCACGGTTCATGGGTTCAAGCCCCGCGTCAGGCTCTGTGCTGACTGCCAGCTCAGAGCCTGGAGCCTGTTTCAGATTCTGTGTCTCCCTCTCTCTCTGACCCTCCCCTGTTCACACTGTCTCTCTCTCTTTCTCTCTCAGAAATAAATAAAAACATAAAAAAAGAATTGGATGCTGAGAACAAACTGAGGGCTGATGGGAGTGGGGGAGAGGGGAAGGGGGGCTATGGACATGGAGGAGGGCACTTATTGGAATGAGCACTGGGTATTATATGGAAACCAACTTGACAATAAACTATGAAAGAAAAAAAAATAAATGGAGATTCAAAGAACTTGACAATCACCTCTTTGCCTGCTGCCACAAGCCATGTACAGCATCCCCCAACAGACTAACCACCCCTCCCTCCATCCCTCACAATCACAGAATCCTGCAGCTGGCAGCTTCCTAGTTTTATTCCTATTATTTTATAATCAAGACCATCCTGAATGTCAGAGAGGGAGCACTAGGCTCAGTGACTAGGTAAAGTCTGACCTCCAACATAGAAACCAGCATTGGTCCCTGTGTCCTCAGTGTCATTAAATTATAAGACATGATAAAATGCTGCAAGTTTCCACACTGGACACCCTCCTGCTTTGTGAATGACTGTTCCTTGCTACGGTGTCTCCTCAGCACAGTGCCAGTCCTTCCCACAGTCAGCCTAACAAGGTCCTAATAACCCCTGACACTGACAAGTAGGGAAGCTGCCCATCAGGTGTCACTAAAGTCAATCTACAGGACCTGCCACTAAGTGGGAAAACTGTATTAGGAAAATGAAGCCTAGTCTTCCTTGCTGGATGCAGGAATCATATTATTAGAGAAAATGTATTCAATTCAGTTTCAACCTTGTATCAAAATGCTACTTTGCTCGGTGATGCAGAAAATAAACTGAAGTCAAATCATGGCCACAGAAGCCCAGAGAGGTGTGTGTGCAGTGGGAGGAGGAGGGGAGTGGTGCATGTGGGTCTCAAGTGGGTGAGGAGGAGGTTGTTTTGGTCTCATTTGTGGGGGTGGGGGTGGGTGGTGGGAGAGTATACGCATGCTTTTTACCCCTTTCTGAAGCCTGACCTAAAGCAAACTTGGGCTGCATCATCTCTGAATGAATTAGAGAGTGCTCTGATGGCATTTCCCTCTTTCTGTCTAGCTTGTCCCTTCCTCCACACCTCATACAAATCACCAGGGCCCTCTGGAGCACTCTAAATCTACCCCTGGTTTGTTCCAGAAAAAGAAAAAGGTTACAGATCTCCAGGAATGAACAGTTCTTAAGTCAGCCTGAACTTAGCCTAGGTGAAATATTTCAGATGTGATTCTTTATTATTATCAATAAGAGTAAGCCTCTACCAGGCATCTGCTCCATGCCAGGTGCTGAATTTTAAGGCCACATCTTTTCTCGACTACAATCCTACATGTGGTACCAGATCATGCCATTATCCGCATGGGGAGACAGAGTCTGAGGCAGGTAGGAAGCCAAGTTGACAGATGGACCCAGGAGTGTTTGATGTCTAATCCCAGGCTTAGAAACCACAGGCAAGACAGTGATAGTAGGACAGAACTGAGATCAAATCCTGATTTCACAGAGTCAACCTCCAACTTGATAAAATGCTCTCAAGAATGTGTGAAAAATATATTTGAGCTCCAGACCTCACACTTGTGAAGATGGGCCTGAACACACCAGTCCTTTGGTTCTACATTCTAATGCATGTTAAATCAGCTGTGGAGCATCAGCCCCAAAGGTTCCCAGCCTGTCTGACTAGAGAAACAGGACACGTGAGGCTGAAATAACTACCTAGGTGAGCACACTGAAAAGCAAATGTTGAGAACAAGCATCACTGGGCTCTGTGCTCTCCAACCTGAATGGAAGCCACCCCGAGGGCTCAGTACAGACCCAGAGTCTCTGGGTTGGGCTGGAGTTGGGCCAGAGAATCTGCATTCTAAGGGCCAAGCGATGCTAATACTGCTGCTCTAGGGACTACTGCTATCTTGTGAGGAATACATGAAAAAAAAAAGGCAAGTAAAATACTAATGCAGGGTTGGAGGAAATGGATCCAGTCATGAACTGTGCAGGTGGTCTCCCTATGCAAATTCCACCATGTTGTTGGCTCCTGGATGGACATGATCCAGCCCTGACCCCCATGTTTTTACTCCAACTGGTCAATTCAGCAGATCTCATGAATGTTTTAGGAGCACCTGGGTGGCTCAGTTGGTTGAGGGCAATTCTTGGTTTCAGCTCAGGTAATGAACTTGCAGTTTGTGGTTTTGAGCTCCGTGGTGGGCTCTTCATTGGCAGTGTGGAGCCTGCATGGGGTTCTCTCTCTCCCTTTCTCTCGGCCCCCTTCCCTGCTCACTGTCTCTGTCTCTCTCTTAAAAAAATTTAAAAAGGAAGATCTCATGAATATCTCAGAAAATAGAATATTTGTTCTCAAAAGGACAAGTGTTTCTTTATTTTCTTGTTTTGTTTTTTGAGCTACCTTTTTAAAATACTCACTAGTGACTCAGAGAAATAAAATGACTTGACAGAAAGCAGATGGTTAGCTATTGCATTTCTGGGACTAGAATTGAGCCTTTCTGGTCTCCAGATCTCTAATAAAGTGAATCTGGCACTGGATGCCTGAGACCCTCTTTGCTGGAACCCTCCATGCCCGTGGTACCTTGGACCTGTCAGAATGCTGTCTGCCCTGTGGTTCCAGAGTGCAGAGGCTTTGCTGGCCTTCAGGAATCAGTATACTTGGGCACTGATATATTTGCTATCTCTCAAAGAGGGAAGTGTGGACACAGCATGCACTCACTGCCTGTTTAATTCCATGGGGGTGACTCAGGAGCTAACCATCCTGCACTAGCTCACATGCTTCTGGCTCATCCTCGCCTTCTTGTCACTTCCTTCATAATGTTAGATATTTGTGACATTGTCAGTCTTGAGTCTGCTTAATTTACTCTCCCAGTATGCCTGAGCTGATCTCTTTTTCCACTCTTTTCATCTTCACCTATGTTTAAATTAGCCTGATCCGAGACATCTTGTCTGAGCCTGTCTGGCCAATTTGGTGGTGATTACTTCTGCTACCTAATCCACTGACCACAAGGATGTGAAACCTGTTTTGTTTGATTAGGAAGTGAGAAGCAGTCACAGATCCAAACCTTTGGAAAGTGCTTTCAGGCACGCACAGAACACCCACACAGAAGGTGACCCTGGAGCCCAGAAAAATGGCAATTAACTATGTGGGCGCAGGGAGGTGGAAGAAATAAATGCTTCCTATGCCCTGAAAGAGCACATGGAAAGGAAAACAGTGATTCACTGGAGAGAGTGTGCAGATACATTGCTTTATTTACTGGGTCAACACTTCCTAGGACAACCTCTCAGGCTCAGTCTCCCCAGGGGGCTCTCCATCTGCCAGAGTCTGGGCCCCTGGTGTCAGAGCTAGGTCCACGTCTCTGTCCATAAATCCAATGCCTTCTCTGTAGGGACAGGAAGGCCTTGAAGTCACATCCTGAGGGACATGCTCTGTACCTTCACATGCTCATCACCTCTCTGAGCCTCAGTTTTCCCATCCATCCTATAAAGCTGGTGGACTGATGGCTAAATGCTGACTCTCATTGCCATATTCTCAAAGGTAACCCCTCAAGCTTTGTCCCCTGATAAGCATCATTGAGCATCAACTGATGGCAAGGAGAGCCCTGTGGGGGGAGGAGGGAGGGAAAGGGAAGGGTCAAATAGGGCCTGAACTAAGCCCGCAGTTCCTTATCTTTCTTCTGAAAAGGGACAAAGATCACCATTGGTTTTATACAACTAAGGTCCGAGGGCTGTAATTTTACCTTCCCAACACCCCAGCAGGTAGTGGGGTCATTGGCATTTTGTGAACAAGGGCTATGAAGCAGAAGAGTTTAGTACTGTGCTCAGGATGCCCAACTGACAGGCAAATTTGCGGTCTCGTGTCTCCATGGTGATGCTGCCTTAGGAAGTGGAGAACAAGGAGCCTGTGGGCCCAGGGTTCTGAGAGAATCTTCTGGATGTGGCATCATGGTAGACTCAGTAGAACACAGGGGAAGCCAGTCTCCTCCTCCCTTCCCCAGAGGGTAACACCTACCATGGAGAGAGAACATCACTCTGAAGGGATCAGGAGGATGTTAGTCAGTAACTGCCACATGTGTCCCTTCCAGAAAGCTGAGTGTGTGACAGGACACATGGATGGAGATCAGACTCCCTGACATCTTGGGGTATGCCAGTTAGGTTCTGTAGGTGAGGAACACAGAAGTGAGTGGTTTCTGTCAGGACAACTTGAACAGCACTAGTGGGGTCATGCAGGTCTCTTACCCTCCCACACACCTCTTAAAATCAGCTTATCAGGCCCCATGAAAACCTCTGGTGAGGCTTTTGTTAGGATTGTATTATATTGTGAGATCCATTTGACACTCTAGAATATTGAGACACTTGACAGGTCTAGAATATTGAGATTTTTTTTGCATATAAACAAATGTCTCTCCACTTAAGATTTTTATAATCATTTTCAACAAATCATACATTTTCATGTTTAAAGTCTTACATTTAAAAACTTTATTTCTAGGTCCCTTATATGTGTGCCATTGTAATGAAATCTTTTAATCGCATTTAATTATAGTTGAGTACAAAATATTGTCAGCTATAATATGTAGTCCTTGTATTAACCAACAATATTAGATGCTATTCTTTTCTTATAATTTGCCTATAGAATCTTTGTGGTTTCTGTGTAAATAATTATAATATCTGCAATAATGGTAGTTTTGTTTCTTCCAATTCTTGGGCCTTTGAAGTGTCTTTTTGCTCTGATTGGGATATCCTACATACTATGAATGGAAATGTTAATGGTGGGCATCTTTGTCTTATTCTTCTTTTTAAAAGGAATGCTTCTGACATTTCACATTTAAATAGGAGTTTTTCATACTTTTCTAGAAGATATTATTTATCAGTCAAAGACTGTTTTTACTGATTCTAGTTTGCTAAGAGTTTTTACCATGGATTTGTATAAGATTTTTGAAATAATTTTTCTACTTTCATTGAGCTAACTGTATTGTCCTTTTCCTTTGGTTATTTAAGTTGTGAATTATTTGTTTTTCTAGTGTTTAACCAATATTGCATAATGTCAGCTTAGTCACGAGTATTATTTTTTTATATATATAATGCAGTGTTTTGTTTAAACACTTTGTATCTATGTTCCATAGAAATTGGTCTGATTTTCTTTCCCTTCACTTGGTTTTGGCATCAGAGTTAGACACTATTTATTTATGTATTTATTTATTTATTTAGAGAAAGAAAGAGCACAAGCAGGGGAGGGGCAGAGAAAAGGAGAAACAGAATCCCAAACGGGCTCTGCACCATCAGCGCAGAGCCTAATGCAGGGTTCAAGCTCAAGAATGGTGAGATCATGACCTGAGCCAAGATCATGAGTCAGACGCTTAACTGCTTAGCGACCCAAGCACCAGCATAATGAAAGGGGATTTCTTTCTCTGGAAAGGCCTATGTAAAACAGAGATCGCTGTTCCCAGGAAATCATCTGTGTGTCCAGTGCATTGTGGTGTTCGTTGTTGTAGGATTTGTATATACCAATGGCCCAAATTCAAATCCTGACTCTATCTCTTGTGTGGCCCTAGGCAAGTCACATAACCTCTCCATGATTCAGTTTACTCACCTGCAGATTGGAGTAGCATGCTACCTGCAAGGTGGAGTCATTGTGACGGTTAAATGAGTTGATATATATATGCCACTGGGAATAATGCTGACACATGACAAGTATACATAAAGAAGAATGGCTGGGGGCCCCAAAAGAAATTTAGGACCCATGAATCTACGTAGAGAAATTCACTTGTGGGAAACCTTTAACTTACTTAGTTCATTTAAGGAAAAATTAATAGAATTTAGTCCAGTGTTCTTTTTCTTCTCCATTCAATTTTTAGCATTTGTACTTCTTTAAGAATGCATCAATTTTACTAAATTTTCCAACTCATGAAAGTATTAATTCTTTGCTACATCTGTAATTATATTTTACTATGTATTCCCAATAATGTTTATGTTATTCCTTTTTTCCTCCAACAATTTCATCTCATGCTTTTCAGTTTTCTTGGTCTTTTGAATATGTTGGTTTTCTGTTTCATTTGTTGCTACTTTTATCCTTATTACATTTTCCCTGTATTCTCTTTGGGCATAGTTTGTGGTTCCTTTTCTAGCATCTTAATTCTATGGATGGATTTTTAATTCTCTTTTCTAATATAGAAGTATAAACATGCATTGCCTGGTTGATACTTCCTCAGAGACCTTCCCTTTGTCTTATGCTCAAGGTTTTATTTCATTCTTTGCCATAGTGCTGCAACAGTTTTTAGTTTCTGGGGGTTTTTTTGTTTTGTTTTGTTTTGTTTTTACAAATAGTTTATTGTCAAATTAGTTTCCACATAACACCCAGTGCTCATCCCCACAAGTGCCCTCCTCCATGCCCACCCCTCCTCCCCCCCACATCCACCAGTCCTCAGTTTTTGTCAGCATTCAAGAGTCTCTCATGGTTTGCCTCTCTCCCTTTCCCCCACCATTTTCGCCCTTCTTCTCCCCCTTGGTCCTCTGTTAAGTTCCTCCTAATCCTCCTATACGTGCACACATATGATATTTGTCCTTCTCTGCCTGACTTATTTCGCTCAGCATAACACCCTCAAGGTCCATCCATGTTGCTACACATGGCCAGATTTCATTGTTTCTCATTGCCATGTAGTAGTCCATGGTATAGATAAACCACATCTTCTTGATCCATTCATCTGTTGATGGACACTTAGGCTCTTTCCATGTTTTAGCTATTGTGGAGAGTGCTGCTATGAACATTGGGGTACATGTGCTCCTATGCATCAGCATTTCTGTATCCCTTGGGTAAATTCCTAGCAGTGCTATTGCTGGGTCATAGGGGAGTTCTATTGTTAGTTTCCTTAGGAACCTCCACACTGTTTTCCAGAGGGGCTGTACCAGTTTACATTCCCACCAACAGTGTAGGAGGGTGCCCGTTTCTCCACATCCTCGCCAGCATCTAGAGTTCTCTGATTGGCTCATTTTAGCCACTCTGACTGGCGTGAGGTGGTATCTCAGTGTGGTTTTGATTTGTATTTCCCTGATGAGGAGCGATGCTGAGCATCGTTTCATGTGTCTGTTGGCCATCTGGATGTCCTCTTTGGAGTAGTGTCTGTTCATATCTTCTGCCCATTTCTTCACTGGGTTGTTTGTTTTTCGGGCGTGTAGTTTGGTGAGTTCCTTGTAGATTCTGGATATCAACCCTTTATCTGATATGTCATTTGCAACTATCTTTTCCCATTCCGTTGGTTGCCTATTAATTTTCTGGGTTGTTTCCTTGGCTGTGCAGAAGCTTTTAATCTTGATGAGGTCCCAACAGTTTATTTTTGCTCTTGATTCCCTTGCTTTTGGGGATGTGTCAAGTAAGAAGTTGCTGCGGTGGAGGTCAAGGAGGTTGTTTCCTGCTTTCTCCTCTAGGGTGTTGATAGTTTCCTGTCTCACGTTCAGGTCCTTTATCCATTTTGAGTTTATTTTTGTGCATGGTGTGAGAAAATGATCTAGTTTCATTCTTCTGCATGTTGCTGTCCAGTTCTCCCAACACCATCTGTTAAAAAGGCTGTCTTTTTTCCATCAGATATTCTTTCCTGCTTTGTCAAAGATTAGTTGGCTGTATACTTTTGGGTCCACTTCTGAGTTCTCAATTCTGTTCCATTGGTCTATGTGTCTGTTTTTGTGCCAATACCATACTGTCTTGATGATGACAGCTTTGTAGTAGAGGCTAAAGTCTGGGATGGTGATCCCTCCCGTTTTGGTTTTATTTTTCAGGATTACTTTGGCTATTTGGGGTCTTTTGTGGTTCCATACAAATTTTTGGATAGTTTGTTCTAGTTTTGAGAAGCATGCTGGTGCAATTTTGATTGGAATTGCATTGAATGTGTAGAGTGCCTTAGGGAGTAATGACATCTTAACTATATTTATTCTTCCTATCCATGAGCATGGAATGTTTTTCCATTTCTTTGTGTCTTCTTCACTTTCCTTCATAAGTTTTCTATAGTTTTCATCATACAGAACTCTTGTATCCTTGGTTAGGTTTATTCCGAGGTATTTTATGGTTTTTTGTGCAATTGTGAATGAGAGCAGTTTCTTGATTTCTCTTTCTGTTGCTTCATTGTTGGTGTATAAAAATGCAACCAATTTCTGTACGTTGATTTTGTATCCTGCAACTTGGCTGAATTCTTGGATCAGTTCTAGTAGGCTTCTGGTGGAGTCTGTCGGTTTTTTGATGTAGAGTATCATGTCATCTGTGAAGAGTGAAAGTTTGACTTCCTCTTTGCCAATTCTGATGCCTTTGATTTCCTTTTGGTGTCTGATGGCTGATGCTAGGAATTCCAGCACTATGTTAAACAGCAGTGGTGAGAGTGGGCATCCCTGTCGTGTTCCTGATCTCAGGGGGAAAGCTCTGAGTTTTTCCCCATTGAGGAAGATGTTAGCTGAAGGCTTCTCATAGATGGCTTTGATGATGTTTAAGTAGGTTCCTTCTATCCCAACTTTCTCGAGAGTCTTTATTAAGAAGGGATGCTGTATTTTGTCAAATGCTTTTTCTGCATCTATTGACAGGATCATATGGTTTTTATCTTTTCTTTTATTGATATGATGTATCACATTGATTGATTTGCGAATGTTGAACCAGCCCTGTAACCCAGGAATGAATCCCACTTGATCTTGGTGGATGATTCTTTTTATATGCTGCTGGATTCGATTTGCAAGGATCTTGTTGAGAATTTTTGCATCCGTATTCATCAAGGATATTGGCCTGTAGTTCTCTTTTTTTGCTGGATCTCTGTCTGGCTTGGGAATCAGTGTGATGCTGGCTTCATAAAATGAGTCCGGGAGTTTTCCTTCGCTTTCTATTTTTTGGAATAACTTGAGAAGAATTGGGATTAATTCTGTTTTAAATGTCTGGTAGAATTCCCCAGGGAAGTCATCAGGTACAGGGCTCTTATTTGTTGGGAGATTTTTGATCACGGATTCAATTTCTTCACTCGTTATGGGTCTGTTCATGTTTTCTATTTCTTCCCGTGTGAATTTTGGTAGTGAGTGTGTGTTTAGGAATGTGTCCATTTCTTCTAAGTTGTCCAATTTGTTGGCATATAATTTTTCATAGTATTCCCTGATAATTGCTTGTATTTCTGAGGGGTTGGTTGTAATAAGTCCATTTTCATTCATAATTTTGTCTATTTGGGTGCTCTCTCTTTTCTTTTTGATAAGTCTGGCTAGAGGTTTGTCAATTTTGTTTACTTTTTCAAAAAACCAACTCTTGGTTTCATGGATCTGTTCAATTGTTTCTTTGGTCTCTATGTTGTTTATTTCTGCTCTAATTTTTACTATTTCTCTTCTTCTACTGGGTTTAGGGCGTTCTTGTTGCTCTGCCTCTAGTTCCTTTAGGTGAGCTGTTAGATTTTGGACTTGTGCTTTTTCTAATCTCTTGAAATAGGCCTGGAGAGCAATGTACTTTCCTCTTAGCACTGCCTTTACCGCAACCCATAGATTTTGAATTGTTGTGTTTTCATTTTCATTTGTTTCCTTATATTTTTTAATTTCATCTCTAATTGCCTGATTGGCCCATTCATTCTTTAGAAGGGTGTTCTTTAACCTCCATGTTTTTGGAAGTTTTCCAGACTTCTTCTTGTAATTGATTTCAAGTTTCAAAGCATTGTGATCTGACAGTGTGCACGGTATGATCTCTATTCTTTTATATTTATTGAGGGCTGCTTTATGTCCCAGTATATGATCTATCTTGGAGAATGTGCCATGCGCACTTGAGAAGAAAGTAAATTCCCTGGCCTCAGGATGTAAAGTTCTAAATATATCCGTCAGGTCCATCTGGTCCAATGTATCTTTCAAGTCCATTATTTCTTTAGTGATTTTCTGTCTGGTTGACCTATCCATTGCTGTAAGCGGAGTATTAAAGTCCCCTGCTATTAGCACATTCTTATCTAGAAGCTTGTTTCTGTTTGTGATTAATTGTTTTAGATATTTAGGTGCTCCCATATTCGGTGCGTAGACATTTATGATTGTTAGTTCTTCCTGATGGATGGACCCTGTAATTATTATGTAGTGCCCTTCTTCATCTCTTGTGATTGTCTTTAATTTAAAGTCCAGTTTGTCTGATATAAGTATCGCTACTCCGGCTTTCTTTTGATTTCCTGTAGCATGATATATATTTCTCCATCCCCTTACTTTTAATCTGAAGGTATCTTCCCGTCTAAAATGAGTTTCTTGTAGACAGCATATAGATGGATTTTGTTTTTTAATCCATTCTGCTACCCTATGTCTTTTGATTGGAGCATTCAGCCCATTTACTTTCAGTGTTATTATTGAAATATGTGGGTTTAGAGTGTTTGTGTCTTTTGTAGGGTTCATGTTTGTGGTGGTGTCTCTGGAATCTTTGTTCCTTGCAACCTTTCCTTCAGAGCATCCCCCTCAGGATTTCTTGTAGGGCTGGCTTCGTGGTGACAAATTCTTTCAATTTCTGTTTGTTTGGAAAGGTTTTTATCTCTCCTTCTATTTTGAATGACCGGCTTGCTGGATAGAGGATTCTTGGCTGCATATTTTTACTGTTCATCACATTGAAGATCTCTTGCCATTCCTTTCTGGCCTGCCACGTTTCAGTAGATAGGTCTGTCACCACTCTGATGGGTTTCCCTTTGTATGTGAGGGCCCTTTTCTCCATAGCTGCTTTCAAAATTCTCTCTTTGTCCTTGTATTTTGCCATTTTTACGATGATATGTCGAGCAGAAGATCGATTCAAGTTATGTCTGAGAGGAGTCCTCTGATCCTCTTGTATTTCCACATTTACTTCCTTCCCCAGGTCGGGGAGGTTCTCTGCTATAATTTGTTCCAGGACTCCTTCAGCACCTTTCCCTCTCTCTTCCTCTTCTGGGATTCCTATGATACGGATATTGTTGCGTTTGACTGTGTCGCTGAGCTCTCAAATTCTTCTTTCCTGTTCCTGGATCAGTTTGTCTCTTTTTTTGTCAGCTTCTTGTTTTTCTATAATGGTGTCTTCTAAATCACTTATTCTCCTTTCTGCCTCTTCAATCCGTGCATTGGAGGCCTCTAATTTATTATGTATCTCATTTATCTCATTTTTTAATTCTTCATGCCTATTTTTATTTTCCATTCTGTCTGTAGCCATAGTTTCTTTGATGTCCCCTATGTTTTTTTCAAGCCCTGCTATTAATTTTGCCATTATTATTCTAAAATCTTGTTCACTTATGCTGCTGATATCTGTTTTGAGCAGTTCATGAGCTGTCATTTCTTCTTGGAGTTTCTTTGGAGGAGAGCTCTTTCGTTTCGTCATTTTAGTTAGCTTTCCGGCTCTTGTTGGTTTTAAAGACCTGTTATGTTCTCTGTGTCTATGAGCGCTGCTATATCCAAGAAGACTCTTTGACTTTCCAGGGCCTATCCTTTCAGAGATTGTTTTTTGAATGGTATCCCTCGGTCTCTCTTGTTGGGACCTTAGTTATTTTATTTTCCTATTCGTAGTGATATTTGGGACTCTTCACCTTGTGTACTCTAGCTTGTTTCTTGAGGTAGCCCTGGAAAAGAAAACAGACAGACAAACACACAGGGAGCAGGAGCACACAAACGCACAGGCTAATTCAACTAACATGCAAAGCGAGAGGGAAAACGAAAAAGTTAATAGAAAAGACGGAGGAGGGACGGTGAATAATAGGGAGCATAAAATACATGAAAGGGTCACAAAGGGGAAAAGAAAAGGAAAAAAGGAGAAAACCGATGGACAAAGAACGGTTTAAAGCATATACCTGGATTTCCCAGCTACAGTTAAATAGCCGTGTGTATGCAGTGCTGTTTGAAGAGCATAGAGAAAAAGAGAGAAGGCAGGGCGAGATGAGGCAGATTTGGAAATAGAATCAACAGGCAGAAGGGATAAGAAGTGTTTTTTCAAAGAGGTAAAGGGTAGAATATGGTTGGATAGGTGAGAGAAGGATGCTGGAATTATCCAGAGAAACTATATAGTCTAATTACGCCTGAGAGAAATAGCTGAAAAGGTCGGTAGGTGTAGAATTTACATTTACAGAATGGACTTGTTGTGATTGTTTAAGCAAGCTGGCGACCAGAGTTAATCAGGTCAGTGTTTTGGGGAAAAAAGCGAGAAAAGAGAAAGAAGAAGAAAAAAAGAAAGAGAAAAGAAAGGGGAAAAAAAATAAGAAAAAAAAGGAAAAAAACAAAAAAAGGAAAAAAGAAAGAAAAAAAAAAGGGAGGAGGGCACCTCTCAGGCAGGGATGGGCGTGGCGTGATCCGATGCCTCAGGCGGGGGTTCTGCCAAGGCGATTGTGGGGAGGAGAGTGACGGTGCTCCAGTCCCTTCTTGAACCCCGCGCTGCAGCTCGCTTTTTTTTTTTTGGCGTGTCAACTCCCCGTTCCGGGGACGCAGCCGAAGTTGGTTGCACTCTTCAACCCAGGCCAGTTCCAATCTCCAAATCCCAGTCTGCGTCCCGCTGAAGTTGCCTTAGTCACAGCTTCCCAGACAACCCCCTCAGGCTATTCCAGGCTCCCTGCTGAGCTCTGGGGGCGGAGTCAGGATCGCTGCTTCCTTCTCTGGGTCGGGCTGGTGCGCATGCGCGGGGCTTGCCTGCCGGGTCCGCGTAGCCTGAGCCCGCTGGAGTGAGGAAAACCGGGTCTCTCTATGGCTCGTCACCCGAAACACGAACTCACAGGCAAATTTCCCAGTTTTTAGCTCTTTGCCTTCCCTCTCGAGTTCCAGCCAGCCAGGAGCGCGGACGCCCGGTGTCTGCGCGTCTCTTTCAGGGGTCCCAGCCGCCCTGGAGCTACAATGGCGGCAGGCGTGCCGCCGCCGCTTTCTTTAGTTTCTGTTTTTATTTGTTGCTTCATGAGTTGCTTATAAAGTTAAAAATATATAATATTTCTAGTAGCTTTGAGAGACTGTTGGTCATTGTGGTATTATGGATTTACAACAGAATCCCATCATGCTCACAGGTTTAAGTCTGCACAAGACAGAGCCACTCAAGTGAGCTCAAGGTGATGGAAAACTTATTTCAAATGTTCACAGGAAGCTAGGATACCAGTCTTGGTGGTTCTCCAAAAGAAGCCCTCCTTATCACCCAGGCCACAAGTTGTGGTTCCAGCCCCTCAGCCCTTTAGTGCTTCCTCCATCGCTACCACATTCCACTCCACTGATTTCCTCCTCGTCCGCTTCTGCTTCCTTTCTCATTGTCTTTTACCAGTGCCCTGAAAGCAGGGATCTGGTTGGCTCCCCGTGTCACCATGCTGCACTGTGATTGGACCAAGCCCTTGCAACACACCCTCTCATTGGTTAGTGGCCTTGCTTTACCTAGGCTAAGCTAGATTCCTGTCCTATCTGGAATGCCAAGGATGACAGAGATCTAAGTTGCAAAGCATGAATTCTGTTTCTAATCCTTTAGCCTATGACAGACTTCCAGGGGACACTGGCCATGACAGTCAATCCTGAGGGCAGCTGGGCCAATTGTGATCTCCTTGGGGTTTCTCATCTTGGACAATATAGACCTGTAGGATAATTGAACACAGCAAACTCCTATTGTCAGCTCTCTGACTTCTATCCCAGGAACTGAAATCATCAGCCATGGGGTATATGCAGTGCCAGGAGGGAGACCTCATCCCTGCCTGCAAAGAATGAATTTTGAGTAGGAAAAAAAGGTATTATGAACATTCAAATTGCAGGCACACCTCATTTTATTGTGCTTCACAGACACTGAGTTGTTTTTGTTGTTGTTGTTTTTACAAATTGAAGGTTTTTTTGCAGCCCTGCATTAAGAGATTGAATTGGTGCTATGTTTCTAACAGCATATATTCACTTTGTATGAATAATACTGTGTCACATATTGCTAATTCTCAAAATATTTAATTATAAATAATTATTTATTATGGTGATCTGTGATCATTGATTACAACTCACTAAAAGCTCAAATAATGGTTAGCATTTTTTATCAATAAAGTATTTTTTAAATTAAGGTATATACATTGTTTTTTAGACATAATGTTATGTTTCACACTTAACAGACTGCATTGTGTAAAGAATTTTTACATGGACTGAGAAACCAAAACAAAAGTTCATTTGATTTGCTTTATTGTGGTATCTGCTTTATTGAAATGGTCTGGAACAGAACCTGCAATATCTCTGAGTGGTGCCTGTACTATTATCATGTAAGAGGAAAAAGTGGCTGAGGTACTTGAAATTTATGGAATAAAAATCAGGGAGCAGGACTCTGGGATGTCTTAGTTCCTCTTGCAAATGCACCAAATTTTCAATGTGGGAGGGGAGAGTGACAGCACTGGAACCTTAGCAGTCCATCTAAAGGACAATATAGAGTCTCTCCCCAACTCCCCTTCTCTTCCTCTGATACTTCCCTGGGAGATAGCCACAGGTCTGTGATGGATACAAGCCTGCAGTCCCCACCTTCTAGTCGGCAGGGGCTTCTTTGCCGTACTGTTGATTAGTGCTTTCATAAGTGATACCTGCTGAGGCAACTCAATTTCTGCACCTGAAAATTGACATCCCAGTGCCAGTTACCATCAGAATCTAAAGGAAAAAAAGGACACCATCTGGTTTGAAAAATTCCCCATTGTGATATGGGTCTGACCTTTTTATCTTGAAATGTGGACCAACTTGCAAAAAAATAAATAAATAAAAACATGTTAGAGAGAGAAACTAAATCTTTATTCTAGAGATTTGGCTTTCCTTCCTGTATTCTGTTTAGGATGGGTCAACCTTAGACAAGATTTAATAAGTTGCTATATCTGGTCTGAAATGACATCATCACAGGAGGCACCTCTGGCCCCTGGTTGTGTTGAAAAATATGAAGTTTCTCTGAGAGGTCATTTTTCTTCCTGGGGGAATCTATATTTTGCAATGTTATTTCATCATGCCCAAACAATGTCCATATTAAGTTCAAAAAGTTTCCTTCTTACACTTCATTAGAAGCTATGTTAAAGAGGAGATAGTTTTAATTCATGTTTCACTGATAGATTTGGGAGAGTAACTTAATGAATATTTTCTGAAGTAATTGCTTATGATGTAGTCAGAGAGGCAAATATCACATTCTAGTTAAAGTTTTTTCTGCCATTTGGCAAACGTGTTTACATAGAATGACTATATCTGTAGCTCAGCTGTGAAGTGAAAATACAACTGACATCATTTCTGTTAACTCTGAGGAAAATCATCCGTGTATTTGGGTTGAAAAGAGAAAAAAATGCTAATGGCATTGCTTTGTCAAGGCTAGGACCTTCTGGGGCCTAAACAGATGAATTTGGCAATAATCAATATTTCAAATCAGGAGACTGGGTTTGATTTAATCTCTGGGGAAGTAGTTGATCATGGCTGGCATCTAACTGAGAAGGCCTAATCCCATTAGCAAATTACTTTCTGCCCTGAAAGGAACAGAAAGCAGAGATGCCAGGCATACAGAGGGATATTCACTGCCTAATTAAGCCAAAATGGAGCCAGAAAGCTGCGGGCAGCACTCCTTGCTCCAACTAACTGATCAGAACATGGCAGTGCAGGAATATGGGATTCATGTCTTAATATTTTTATTGAATGAGTAATATAATAATCAAGTACATTTTAGGGAACCTCTAAAAATAAATGATATTGAGGCAAGAGCTGTATAGAATATATGTATCTATTATAAGGGCAATGTTTGATAGATTTTAACAAAGGTGTTTAATGTGTAATCATTCTCATCATCAAGATATCTGATATTTCTTTTTTTCACTTATATGTGGAATTTTATTTTATTTTATTTTCCTTAAGTAGTTTATTGTCGGGGCGCCTGGGTGACTTAGTCGGTTAAGCGTCCGACTTTCGCTTGGGTCGTGATCTCGCGGTTCGTGGGTTCAGGCCCCACATCGGGCTCTGTGCTGACTGCCAGCTCAGGGCCTGGAGCCTGTTTCAGTCCGTGACTCCCTCTCTCTCTGACCCTCCCCTGCTCACGCTGTCTCTCTCTCTCTCTCTCCTAGAAATAAATAAAAAAAAATTTAAAAAAAAAAGTAGTTTATTGTCAAGTTGGTCTCCATATAGCACCCAGTGCTCATCGCAACAGTGCCCTCCTCCATGCCCATCACCACCCTTCTCTCCTCCCCACCTCTCAGTTTGTTCTTGGCACTCAAGAATCTCTCATGGTTTGCCTCCCTCCCTTTCCCCCACTATTTTTCTCTTCTCCCCCATGGTCCTCCGTTAAGTTCCTCCTAATCCTCCTATATGTGCGAACATATGGTATTTCTCCTTCTCTGCCTGACTTATTTCGCTCAGCATAACACCCTCAAGGTCCATCCATGTTGCTACACATGGCCAGATTTCATTCTTCCTCATTGGAATGTAGTATTTCATTGTATAGATAAACCACATCTGCTTGATCCATTCGTCACTTGATAGCCACTTAGGCTTTTTCTATATTTTGGCTATTGTTGAAAGTGTTGCTATGAACATTGGGATACATGTGCCCCTATGCATCAGCACTCCTGTATCCTTTGGGTAAATTCCTAGCAGTGCTACTGCTGGGTCATAGGGGAGTTCTATTGTTAATTTTTTGAGGAACCTCCACACTGTTTTTCAGAGGGGCTGCACCTGCTTACATTCCCACCAACAGTGTAGGAGGATGCCCATTTCATCACATCCTCGCTAGCATCTAGAGTCTCCTGATTTGTTCATTTTAGCAACTCTGACCGGCGTGAGGTGGTATCACAGTGTGGTTTTGATTTGTATTTCCATGATGATGAGGGATGCTGAGCATCGTTTCATGTGTCTGTTGGCCATATTGGTGCCCTCTTTGGAGAAGTGTCTGTTCATGTCTTCTGCCCATTGCTTCAGTGGATTATTTGTTTTTTGGGTGTGAAGTTTGGAGAGTTCCTTATAGATTTTGGATACCAACCCTTTATCTGATATGTCATTTGCAACTACCTTTTCCCATTCTGTCAGTTGCCTATTAGTTTTATTGATTGTTTCCTTTGTCGTGCATTAGCTTTTAAGTTTGATGAGGTCCCAATAGTTCATTTTTGCTCTTCATTCCCTTGCCTTTGGGGATGTGTCAAGGAAGAAACTGCTGCAGTTGAGGTCAAGGAGGTTGTTTCCGGCTTTCTCCTCTAGGGTTTTGATGGGTTCCTGTCTCACTTCAGGTCCTTTATTCACTTTGAGTTTATTTTTGTGTATGGTGTGAGAAAATGATCTAGTTTCATTCTTCTGCATGTTGCTGTCCAGTTCTTCCAGCACCATCTGTTAAAGAGGCTGTCTTTTTTCCATTGGATACTCTTTCCTGCTTTGTCAAAGATTTGTTGGCCATACATTTGAGGGTCCAATTCTGAGTTGTCTATTCTATTCCATTGGTCTATGTGTCTGTTTTTGTGCCAATACCATACTGTCTTGATGATGGCAGTTTGGTAGTAGAGGCTAAAGTCTGGGATTGTGATGCCTCCCACTTTGGTTTCCTTCTTCAATATTACTTTGGATATTTGGGGATTTTGTGGTTCCATACAAATTTTAGGATAGTTTGTTCTAGTTTTGAGAAGAATGCTGGTGCAATTTTGATTGGGATTGCATTGAATGTGTTGATTGGTTTGGGTAGTAATGACATTTTAACAATATTTATTCTTCTGACCCATGAGCATGGAATGTTTTTCCATTTCTTTGTATCTTCTTCAATTTCTTCATAAGTTATCTATAGTTTTTATCATACAGCTCTCTAATGTATTTGGTTAGGTTTATTCCTAGGTATTGTGTGTGTGTGTGTGTGTGTGTGTGTTTGTGTGTGTTTGCAATTGTGAATGGGATCAGTTTCTTGATTTATCTTTCTGTTACTTCATTATTGGTGTATAAGAATGCAACCGATTTCTGTCATTGATTTTATACACTGCAACTTGGCTGATTCTTGGATCAGTTCTAGTAACTTCTGGTGGAGTCTGTCGAGGTTTCTACATAGAGTATCAATCGTCTACGAAAAGTGAAAGTTTGACTTCTTCTTTGCCAATTCTGATGCCCTTTATTTCCTTTTGTTGTCTGATGGCAGATGCTAGGACTTCCAGCACTATGTTATACAACAGTGGTGAGAGTGGACATCCCTGTCGTGTTCCTGATTCAGGGGGAGAGCTCAGTTTTTCCCCATTGAGGATGATGTTAGCTGAGGGCTTCTAATAGATGGTTTTTGTGATGTTTAAGTAAGTTCCTTCCATCCCGACTTTCTTGAGGGTCTTATTAAGAAGGGATGGTATATTTTGTCAAATGCTTTTTCTGCATCTATCGACAGGATCATATGGTTTTAATCTTTTCTTTTGTTAATGTGATGTATCACATTGGTTGATTTGCGAATATTGAACCAGCGTTGTAACCCAGGAATGATTCACCCTTGATCATGGTGGATAATTCCTTGTATGTGCTGTTGAATTCGATTTGCAAGTATCTTGTTGAGGATTTTTGCATCTATATTCATCAAGGATATGGGCCTGTCATTCTCTTTTTTTGCTGGGTCTCTGTCTGCCTTGGTAATCAAAATGATTCTGGCTTTGTAGAATGATTCCAGTAGTTTTCTTTTGAGTTCTAATTTTTGGAATAGCTTGGAAGAATGGGTATTAATTCTGTTTTAAAAGTCTGGTAGAATTTCCCAGGGTAACCATTTGGCCCAGGGCTCTTATTTGTTGCAAGATTTTGATAACTGATTCAATTTCTTCACTAGCGATGGGTCTGTCCAGATTTCCTTTCTTTTCCCATGTGAATTTTGGTAGTTAATGTGTGTTTAGGAATTTGTCTGTTTCTTCTAAGTTTTCCAGTCTGTTGGCATATAATTTTTCAAGTATTCCTTGATGATTACTTATATTTCTGAGAGACTGGTTGTGATGAGTCCATTTTCATTCATGATTTTGTCTATTTATATACTCTCTCAATTCTTTTTGAGGAGCCTTACTAGAGATTTGTCTATTTTGTTTGTTTGTTTGTTTGTTTCAAAAAACCAACTCCTGGTTTCATTGATGTGTTCAACTATTTTTTTGGATTCTATATTGTTTATTTCTGCCGTAAATTTTTTTTCTTCTCCTACTGGGCTTGGGGTGCTCTTGTTGCTCTCTTTGTAGTCCTTTGGTGAGCTATTAGATTTTGCATTTGTGCTTTTTCTAATTTCTTGAAATTGGCCTGAAGTGTAACGTACATTTATCTTAAGACTGCCTTTGCTGCTTCCCATAGAGTTTGAATTGTTGTATTTTCATTTTCATTTGTTTCCATATATTTTTAAATTTCTTCTTTAATTGCCTGATTGGCCCCTTCGTTCTTTAGTAGGGTGTACTTTAAACTCCATGTTTTTGGAGGTTTTCCAGACTTCTTTCTGTGGTTGATTTCAAGTTTCATAGCATTGTGATCTGAGCGCGTGCATGGTATGATCTCAAATCTTTTAGATTTATTGAGGGCTGCTTTATGTCCCAGTATGTGATCTATCTTGGAGAATGTGCCATGCGCACTTGAGAAGAAAGTGAATTCCATTGACTCAGGATGTAGAGTTCTAAATATATTTGTCAAATCCATTTGATCCAATGTGTCATTCAAGTCCATTGTTTCTTTCATGATTTTCTGTCTAGTTGATCTATCCACTGCTATAAATGGAGTATTAAAGTCCCCTGCTATTAGCACATTCTTACCCACAAGATTGTTTCTGTTTGTGATTGTTTTATGTATTTGGGTGCTTCCGTATTCAGTGTGTAGACATTTATAATTGTTATCTCTTCCTGATGGATAGACCCTGTAATTATTACATAATGCCCTTCTTCATTTCTTATTACTACCTTCGCTTTAAAGTCCAGTTTTTCTGATATAAGTATAGCTACTCCCGCTTTCTTTTGGCTTCCAATAGCATGACAGATATTTCTCCATCCCCTTACTTTCAATTTGAAGGTGTCCCCAGGTCTAAAATGAGTTCCTTATAGACAGCAAATAGATGGATTTTGTTTTTTCATCCATTATGCTACCCTATGTCTTTTGATTGGAGCATTTAGTCCATTGACATTCAGTGTTACTATTGAAAAATACGGGTTTAGAGTCATTGTGTTCTTTGTAGGACTCATTCTTCTGGTGGTGTCTCTTGTACCTTGAGTTCTTTGCAACATTTCCTTCAGAGCATCCCTCTCAGGATTTCTTGTAGAACTGTGGTGACGAATTCTTTCAATTTTTGTTTATTTGGGAAAACTTTTTATCTGTCCTTCTATTCTGAATGACAGGCTTACTGGATAGAGGATTCTTGGCTGCATATTTTTTCTGTTCACCACATTGAAGATTTCTTGCCATTCCTTTCTGGCCTGCCAAGTTTCAGTAGATAGGTCTGTCACCACTCTGATAGGTTTCCCTTTGTATGTTAGGGCCCTTTTATCCTTAGCTGCTTTCAGAATTCTCTCTTTTTCCTTATATTTTGCCAGTTTCACTATGATATGTCATGCAGATGATGGATTCAATTTACGTCTGAAGGGAGTTTACTGTGCCTCTTGGATTTCAATGTTTGTTTCCTTCCCCAGATTGGGGAATTTCTCAGCTATAATTTGTTCAAGGACTCCTTCAATGCCTTTCCTTTTCTTCCTCTTCTGGAATTACTATGATATGTATATTGTTCCATTTGATTGCATCACTCAGTTCTCAAATTCTTCTTTCATGCTCCTGGATCAGTTTATCTCTCTTTTACTCAGCTTCCTCTTTTTCTACAATTGTGTCTTCTAATTCACCTATTCTCCTCTCTGTCTCTTAAATTTGTGTATTGGACGCCTCCACTTAATTATGCACCTCATTTATAGCAGTTTTTAATTCATCACAAGTATTTTTAAGCTCCATAGTCTTTGTAGCAATAGCTTCTCTGATGTCTTCCATGCCTTTTACAAGCCCAGCGATTAATTTTATGACTATTATTTTAACTTCTTGTTCAGTTATGTTACTTACATCTATTTTGAGCAGTTCTTTAGCTGTCATTTCTTCCTGGAATTTCTTTAGAGGAGAGTTCTTCTGTTTGGTCATTTTGGCTAGCTTTCTGTCTCTTGTTAGTTTTAAAAGCTTGTTATGCACTCTGCACCTGCAACTACTGCTGTATTAAAGAATGCTCTTTGGCTTCCCAGGGTCTGTCCATTCAGGAAGTGTTCTTTGAATGATATCTCTTGTTCTCTCTTGTTGAGACTTCAGTTATTTTATTTCCTTACTCATAGTGGTATTTGGGACTCTCCACCATGTGTACTTTGGTTTGTCTCTTGAGGTAGCCCTGGAAAAGAAAACAGGCAGAGAAACAAATAGGGAACAAAATGCACACAAAAATCTGACAAACACTCAAACCAAAAAGGAAAAAAGAAAAAGAAGGAAAAAAAGAAGCGAAAGAAAAACAAAACAGGAGGGAGGCAAAACAAATATTATTTTTATTAAAAATAAAAAATAAATAAGAAGAAAGAAAAGAAAAAAGAAAAAGCCCAAAAGACAAAAGACAGTCTAAAAGCATAAAACCAGAATTCCCAGCTACAAATAAAAAGCCGGGTGTATGCAGTACTGATGGAAGAGCACATACAAAAAGAGAAATGACAGGGTGAGGAGGAAGCAAAAATGGAAGAGAAATGACCAGGCATAGAGACCAAGAGGCTTAATTCAGAGAGAAAGAGGAGAATATGGTAAGAGGCGAGGAGAAAGTAATGAAGATAATGTTATCCAGAGAAACTGTATAGTCTGATTACTCCAGAGAGAGAGATAGAAAGGTAGTGGTGGAAGTGTAGAATATACATCTAGAGAGTGGATTAAATGTGACTGTTTAAGCAAACGAATGACCAGAGTGCCCAGTCCAGCAGAGGGTAGGAATATGAATGCGACAAGAGAAAATATATCTGAATAGTTAGAATTGATGCAGAATTAGTCATGGCAGTGCATGCATGTTGGTCTTGCCCCAGGCTCCATTTAAAGAAATGCAGCTCTCTATCAGAGATGGGCGTGGTTTGGTGTAGGCGGGTCTTAGCCTCCACTGTGGACACCCTGGTTGCTTTCTGAGGTACAGCCTTGGTGGTTGTGAGGAGAAAAATGGCATCGCCCCAGTCCCTTCTCGAACCAAGCATTGCAACTCACTCTTTTGGGTCAGATCTCCCTGTGCTGCGGGAGTAGCCATGGTGGGCTGTGCTCTATGTCCCAAGCCATGCCTCATTTCCAGATCTTATTCTGCGCACCCCATTGATACCACCTGAAATATAAACCCACAGGCTGAGGCCCTGTGAGCAGTTTCAAGCTTCTTGCCTCCACACTGGGAATTGAGCCTAGCCAGTGTGAGTGGCAGAGCAGTTTCAGGTGTACCACTTCATCTCCAAGTCAAGCTGGCGAGCAGAGGGGCAGTTTCTCCCAGGGCCGCCTGGGACCAACGCGTCCCACTCAAGGTCAGCTGGACAGCTGGAATTGGATCTCTCTGTGTCCCCAGCCGAGGTTTTTCTCTTCTCCAGGGACAGGGACAGTTTCTTGAGCAGTTTCAGCAGCTCTTTCTTTTCCTCTCAACTCACCTCAGCTCCCTGCAAAGGGGGCTTCCTCCCCTCCCTCTGTGTCTCTGGTCCAGACCCATTTTTATCTTCCCCAGTTCACACTCACGCTATAAGGTTTTTTCAGTGGACTCTGTCTCTTTTTCTTCCCAAACTCCTGGATTCTGTAAGGGTTCCTATGGCTTTATACCTTCTTCGTTTGAGAGATGGGGGTGAGTGAAATGGATGGAGCTCCCTACTTCTCCACCAACTTGCCTCAAAGAACCAAGATATCTGACATTTCTATCACCCTCAAATATCCCTTGTGCTCTTCTGTGATCAATACCTTACCAAACCCAGAAAAATGTAATCACTGATCTGTTCTCTGTTATGTCAGATTTATCTTTCCTGGAATTCCATACAAATGAAACCATACAGTATGTACACTTTTGTGTGCCATCCATATTGGTACATGTGTGAACAGTCATCCATTTTTATTTACAAGTGGATAGTTTTTCTCCAGTTTTTGGCTATAGTGAATAATGTTGCACTGAACACCAGTGTACAACTTTCTCTGTTGGGCATCTGCTTTCATACTTTTATGGTAAATGTATGCTTAACTTCTATGTGCAAGAATTCTAGTGCAAGAATTGTCACAATATGAACTAGATATAATGAGATTCATGAATTAGCATGATTTTCTAAGGCTTGACTTGGATTGGCTCTAACTTGATTAGGACTTGGAACTAGAAGCTGAATGAGTGGGAGAACAGGAGCTTTCTATTCTTTTGTTTGTTCCTGAGATTTCATTGTTACTCTTTGTCTTTAACCTTCCAGCTTGCCTTGCTCCACATCTTGCAATCACCAGGATGATAGAAGGCTCTGAATAGCTGAGGAGCATATAAGTTTAAGAAAAAAGGAAGAAGTATTTAGATTTGTTCATTTGTTTGTCTCAGCTGTGGATAAACCAATTTTTGAATTTTAACTTGTAACAAAACACATTCACAAGTCTAAAACAACTTATTATTGAACTTCTTTGATCTTTGTTATCTTAGGAAACTTAAATCTCTATCCCTGCTTTCCCTTTGAAAAAAATTTTTTATGAATGTGATCTTTGGGTAATAGAAGGATGCTTAGCAATGAAATGAAACCCAGTGTATTCTAGGCCTTCCAGAGGGTCTCTGCGGTATTAGCTGCAATGAGACTCTAACAGCAAAGATTCTTTTTTTCCAAAGCCTTTTGTTCCTGTTTAATCTTAAAAAAAAAACACTTTTTGCTCTCTAAAAATCAGCCCAATACTTACTGTTCTGATAAACCCAAAAAGGATTTAAGTTTATGGGCCTTAGTAACTCCCCCTTTGCCCAGGCTTCTCCACCAAATCAGATATGATGTAGAACTAAATCATGTTTCTGGATCAAGATCACAGTCAAGGGACCCCCAAATCTTGAGTCTCCTTTACAACAGATCCACCCCCAAAGAAGGATATACAGAGGAAGAGTCCTGATAATCCTTGGAGTTTCCACCACCCAATGTGGTCAGAATTCTGGAAGGCTGAGTATGCCTGGTGTGCCCTACATGGTGCTGACCAACTTCCCCTACTGGCTTTTTGGGCCTTGTCTTCCTCTTGAATGACCATAACCATCAGAGAAACCAAGTCCATTTTGATGGGGCTTTGGTACCAGATCTATTCCTTACACAGAACATTTTACATCGTGGCAGTTTATGCACTGCACACCTGAGGACTCCATAATGCTGTTCCCTGGAGTTGTACAGCGTGGAACAAGGACAATCATATACAAAAATCCTGTTATCTTTTGCCAACTCATTTTCCTAATCAAACTCTGGCCAGTGACCACCACCACACACACAATTTTACAGAATGAGCCTCTCCTCATTGCCTGTCAATCGAATATTTGACTCTGATCTGATTTCTGCTCAAGTCTTTTGATCCACCTCGCATCTGGACATTAAAACCATTCTACTTCCTTAGTCACTGTGCCTGAGGACTCAGCTGCATATATTGACTCAACCCCCCGAAAGCTAAGATAGGGCTCCCAAGATTAGCACACATGTGAGGCCCAGCTCTGAAACCAAAAGACTATTCATTTATTCAACAATTACCACCGAGCACCCCTCCATACTAGTTGCCAATTTCCCACCTACAAACCAGCATTGGGCAATAATAAGATGTCATTCACATAATTTTTCTGATTGATTGCTTCCACATCTTTTATGGCCTTTCAAAATTTTAACTGAAATCAAGTAGATTAGCAACTGTACAGAATTTTGCTTACAAAATCAATTTGTTAATTTTGCTTAATTAACAAATCTATGACTTAAAAGGTCAGTGTGGCATACAATGGAAAACTACTCAGCAATAAAAAGGAATGACCACTTGATACTTGCAACAATTTGAGTGAACCTCAAGAAAATTATGTAGAGTTAACAAAGCTAATACTAGGGTCGCCTGGGTGGCTTAGTCGGTTAAGCGTCCGACTTTCGCTTAGGTCATGATCTCTCGGTTCGTGGGTTCGAGCCCCGTGTCGGGCTCTGTGCTGACTGCCAGCTCAGAGCCTGGAGCCTATTTCAGAGTATGTATCTCCCTCTCTCTCTGGCCCTCCCCTGATCACATTGTCTCTCTCTCTCTCCTAGAAATAAAAAAAAAAAAACCCATTAAAAAAAAGCTAATATTAAAAGAATACATACTGAATGATTCCATTTATGTAACATTTATGAAATAACATAATTATGGAGATGGAGAAATGATTGGTGGTTCCATGGCTAGGATAAGGAATGGATTGCGACGGTAGGTATGGCTATAAAGAAGTAGTAAAAGGGAGCCCGTGGTAATAGTAGAGTTGAGTGACTTGATTGTGGTGGTGTTTACGCATGTGATAAATTTGCATAGAGCTATACACCCCACACACACACACACATGAGTGTATGGAAACTGTTGATATTTGAATACATTCTATGAATTGTAAAAATGTGTTTCCTGGAGGCACCTCTCTGTGCATGGCATCAACCTCATGGAGGTTTTTGAGAGATTAAATGATATAATGGATATGAAGCAGTGAGCACTATGAATGACACATCACACTCATAGTAGATTTATCAATATTTCCAACCATCTGTCTGTCCATTCATCAATCCATGACTGTGATGGTAGTGGGAGTGGTGGTTATTTCCAAAATCACAACATGAGTTGACCAGTAGAGCAGGAAATTCAGAATAACACTGACTTGGTTACAATAAATACGGATTTATTTTTCCTTCCTCTTTCTGCCATAAAATTGTTGTCCTCTTCTCTGAATTCCCCAGAGTTCACATTTACCTTCTGTTACCACAATGTATAGTAAACACTTAGGAATAAATAATAAACCATTCAGTCATATTCTCCAGAATATCTAATTCATCAGCCATGGTATTTGAGTCCTTTGGGAAAGGCCTAGGATACCTCAGAAAAGTGTATTGATTATCTAGCAAGATAATTTCACAAATACTAACCAGAGAAGTTACTGGCGATGTTTATCTTAGAACTGTCCTCCAATGCCTTCATTTAATACAAGGAGATCCCAAAAGTCAGTCAAAATCAGGGGTTGGGAAGGAATGAGTCAGAGTCAAGAACCAGAAGGTGCTAGCCAAACCATTGGTAATAATGGAAAGTCCATTTTAGGGGATGGAGCTAAGCAGGAGGAGATGATATGGGAAGAGGAGATGAAGTGTCACTTGCCAAACAAAGCAAGCTTTTCTCTGTTATATTTTTATGGCTTAGGTGTGAACTGATGGCTTCTACCTTGACAAAATACTTTTATGGGAGGTACTGATCAGTTAACCATGCTACCTGTCCCTCCTTTCTTTATGCCCTGCCCCTACCTCAGGCCATTTCTACTCTGCAAATCCCTTTGCTCTTTTATCCATTATAATCTGTGAAATATTGTCAGAAATAGCTTTATATTTTATTTAATAACATTAATTTGACTTAGCTGAAGCCTTACAACATGCTCGGTACATATTTCAGCATTTTTTGTAAAAATTAGCTCGTCAGCAAGATAATCTCACTCTATAGATGGGTAACCAAGCCACAGTGGGTTTGAATGAATTTCTCATGTTACCCAGATAGTGCAATCCATGCATTCTCTGACCTCTTGTGAAACTTCCAAATCCACTTTTTCATCCCTCTTCCTAGTATAAGTTCAGAGCCTATCTTTCCTTAAATAAATAGTGAGATTCTCACTTTCCTCACTGTCTCTACAGTTGGTTGTTTTTTCCCCCAAACCACTGACTTCTACATATTTTAGGCCATCATCTTTCTTAGCTTCATCATTCTTCGATCTTAAGTTCCTATATTCACACAATGATTTTCAGTGGGCTTTAATTCACCTGACTCCTCATGTAACTGTTCCTATTTCATGGGTGGCTTGGCCATCAGTGTCAGTAATGGTCTGTATGCAATACTGAATGGCTTCTCATTTTTAGGATAAAGCCCACTCTCATTAGATTAAAAAAACAAAGTCACACTGTTTCTCATCTATATTAACAGTCTTCTTCCTATTTACTCTGGTGACTCACCCTCCACTCTAGCCCCCTTAATTATTCATCTTTCCTTTTGTAGCCATGCACATCTAAGGATCTAACTTGGATGACTGGATGGATGGATTTTAAATAAAAAAAGAATAACTGATTGGAAAGTGAAAGAAAAATGATATGATTGGGATGTGAAATTAACAGTTCTTCAGCATTGACTCCATCCCACTCATTCTATGAATATTCTTACTGAATTCTCATAAAGTGCTTTAAGGTGGGCATTATTGTCCCATTGTATAAATGAGAAACCAAGATTTCCGGAGTACAGTAGCTTATTCAAGTATATGCAATGCCAGAACTGGAATTCAAACTCAAGTGAGATGTATCAGAAATGTATGCTCTTTCAACTGCACTATATTGAATCATTTCAGTTGGGAGCATAGTGACTGACAGATGCCTCAGTATATCCTCACCATATCTGGTAAATAGACATATATTCACATTCAGTGCTCAGGAGAAAAGGTCTCTGAAGATAAGGGTTTGGGACTCATGGCATGTAGGTAAGAGCTGAATCCATACAAACAGACATATATAAAGCACATACTATATGTCAGACATTCTTCTAAGCACTGAATGAAATGGGAAAACTGGTAAGAGGACCCAGCACAATGACTAAGGAGAAAAAAAAGTGGGAACATAGACCTTGAAGTCATGGCATGGAAGATGCCCAAGGCATGTTCCTGGCAGAGGAGTGGAAGTGAAAACAGTATTCCAGGTGGTTAAGGGAACAAGTATGGGCCAAGGGAGGAGAGAGACATTTAGTACTGGAATGTAAAGAGAAAAGATGATTGGCTTTCCATATGAAACTTGCAGACTGTGTTAGGGAATTTGGCCCTTAGAACAGTAGAGAGTCCCAAAGGGTTTCACAAGGATGAATGCTGTGATCATCTCTTGATTTTCAAGTGCACTCTGGGAAGACATGGGCTTTGGGGAGCATTTGGGGTCACATCAGGTGTCCAGGGTACGGAGTGACTTCTGGGACTAGAGCCTCAGAGCCTGTCCCAAGTGATGCATGGCTCTGAAGATTTCCTACTTCTCATCTGCTCCAGATCATGGACTTTGCATGGCAAGTGCAAAACTGTCTCTCCACTTTAAAATGTGTATGTGAACCAACTAAAGCAGCTACATATCCCTTGAGTTCCATGGCTATTGTTTACAGCCACCATGGCTTAGTGCCTCCTGTGGGTAGAGACTGAGAAAGGAGCAGCCTTTGTATTTGGCAGAGCCATCCCTCAATTAATATGCATTGGCTCCTTCAATCTGATGCCTCCCCTCTCCATTAATCTAAGAACTTCCAACACGGCTCCATCTCAACTAGCTGTGAACAAGCCTCTTAACATCTTCATTAAAATCCTGGCAGAATCAGTTTTATTTTAATTAACTTGTGCTCCCCAGGTCCTTGGTGGCTTACATTCAGTTTGAGGATCATCACTGTGACTGGCCAGGTCCCTTTCAGGATGTTCGCACCTTTAAGATACAAATTTCATCAATCCTGGCCTCACTTTTTACCAGGGACCATGTTTTAGACCTGAACTATGGATTTCTTTTAAATAATACACGTTTTAAAAATTGATTTAAGAAAGCAGGGAATGGGAAGGAGAGAAGAGGGATAAAGCAGAAAGAAAGCCAATGGAAATGAGTATTGGAAAAACAGTTATCCAACTGACTTTTTAAAGTCCCATAACAGTCTGTGTTCTTATTGAAACTCCTGAGAAGTGTTCTTGGGTCTTTTGCCTCCACAACCGACAACACAAAAGATCATCTGGTATACTCAGGCATTGCATTTTGATTAGTCACATCTAATCAAAAGTACAAAAGTACAGTGAAAGTACAAAAATGAAGCCAAAAGTAAATTTATTATCAGTTATAAATTATGGAGAAAATTTTGAACAGTCAGTAGTAGTTGTCAAGGCCTATCTTGAAGGCACACATATTTTCAGTAGGATGAATGAGAAGTGGAGGGCATTTCAGTCCAAACTGACAAATTTACTGCATCATGGAATTTATGAGCTAAAAGGAAACTTGACAATCATGTTTCCATCCTGTTCTAGAATTTCCTCTTTTTTAAAATAGTTCATTGTTAAGTTGGTTTCAATATAACAAAGAATTTACTCTTTAATATCTTTATCAAGTATTTAAATGATTGATACCATCATGATGCAATAGTTTTAAAACCAAAGATTAGATAAATGCCAGAATAATGGTTAACAGAGGAAGCAGAACCAAGGCTGGTGTCCATTTGGGGTTTCCTTCAGCCAAAGCAGGGATGCGACAGTTTCTCTAACAGAGAGAGAGGACTAACACTTTCCTGTGGGGAGATTCATCTAACTGAATCTTTCAAACCCTTGCTCCCTGTGCATCTTTTCGGGGAAGGCAGTGGATGCTTCAGTAGTATCTTCCCTCTGCTACATATGTACCTAAATACTGGAATAGACTCATGTCTGAATTCTTCTTGGGAAAAAACAAGAGTAAATCATGGAAGCACAGCTCAGTAAAAGAAATTTGGCAAGAGCAGAAGAGATAGTCTGATAATCCAACCAAATTCAAATTATGGCTTAGAATATCTAGAGAAATAGATGAGCTGCATAGTTTTTTAAAGTATTTTGCAAAAATGGCATTTCAATCAGGCTTTGTGTATGTACCATCAATCAGTTATTTGAAGTCAGTCTCTCTGGGAAAGATGGAAATGGCTTTGAGAATAAGGAGCTAATTCGTATGCTTTAAGAAACAGGAGACAATGTGAGGAAGCTGAAATTCACTCATAAGAGGGATCACCAGGATAAACTTGAGGAAGGCAGGATGTCACAAAAAGAATATTTCTCCAAAACTTGTTTTTACCTTATCCAACTGCTGAACGGAACCAACAATTAAGACTCCATACAGCATGAATGTGATTATTATGACCTAGAACATTTTCAAAGTAGAAATTTGTATGTACTAGACAACAAAGAAAAATCTCAGTGGTGCTTCTATTAAGGTTTAATTTTGAGAGATGTTGTTTTCTGCTAGAATGTATTCATGGCTGAATGTGCACATCTCCATGGATTTTGGATACGGACCAACTGGCTTTTGGAGAACAATTCTGCTTCTGGTCTGAGATCACTGGTTTTGGCATTCTGTGCAGCACGTGTTAGATTGTAGGCTGTCCTACTTAATGACAATAAGACTATATTTGTAATACGCAAACATAAACTGCCCAACAATCTTTGGGAAGGGTACACAGAGAGTTTTCCAGATCCTTAAGATATGTGTTATGAAAGAAGATAAGAATTCCAGCCCTGCTTTCTCCATCTTGGGGTGTAATGGGACTCATCAGCCTGGTTTGTAACCATAATAGCAGACTTTGAGGTTACCATGAACTTTTGAGTTAGAGAGTTTGTAGAAGCCTCAGCAACTAGGGGCCTCTACTTGTTCAATTTAACTTGGACACAGAATCAAACAACAAGGAAGAGTGAATAAAAGCTATCCAAATTGTTCTCTTTAGTTGTAACAGATTTTACAGCAAGATGTTAGGGAACTCGACACCCACCAAACATAGCAGGACTATGCTGAGTCTCATGCCTGAGATGAACTGATTATGCAGAACCAAACTGGGAAAACATTCAGTGGGATGAATGCCACTTGAGTATTGAGGTAGAATAAGCTCCATTTCAGATTTTTGACATGCCAATCAGGATGGGTGCTAAGATTATATGATGAAGGAGGTAGAAAAAACCCTATACAGTAAAGAAATATAATTTGAGATGATGCTGGGTGCTACTAAGGATATAAAGGTTGTTATGACAGTGAAGGGGTCACCTCCTAATTTAGATGGGATCATTTAGCATGGGGAATTTTAATGGAGACCTGTGTAAAGGGAAAAGCATGCTATGTGATGACACCTGCAAGAAGAGGGTCCCAGACCCAGGAAACAAATGAGCCAATGTCCAAAAACAGCAATGAACTCTGTGTGTGACATCACAGGAAGTGAGGGTGGCTGAAACATAATGAGTAGGTGGAGAAGGGTCAGGGGTGGTAATGGAAAGCAACCAGAGCTGGAAAACTCAGAAACCAGAATGAAGGATTCAATTCATCTCTCCTCTAAACACAGCAGGAGGCTTTCTGAGTATGTCAAATGGGAAATAGTTCTTTCTCACATTTTTGAAAAAGTATTCTTGCTGCTGAGTGAACAATGATATGCTGGGAGCAAAGAGTGCCTTGGCTGTTTGGTTTGAGCTTTATTTTATTTTATTTTATTTTTTCAAAAACTTACATAGGAGTTGGTACCAGGTCTCAGAATGAGAGGTACTTAGAGTTTTTATAAAATTCAAGGTTGCTTTATTAAGATGAAGCTGCAAGAAGTATCCCAAGGGTCACTTAGGGTATAATAATATACCTAACTCATAGTATTCATGACTTTCTTTTAAAATACTTCCTTCCTCAGGAACAGCAGACCCCTTTCTGGGGTTTATCTACATGCTGAAGGCTAAAACATATTCTCCATAGGAGGGGGACTTGTAGTTAGAATAGATAAAATGATCATGAAAACTATGAGAAAGGACAGCGTGGTGGAAGAGCTGTCCTGCCGATCCAAGAAATAGGAGAAATGCTTGATATTATGCAATTTGGATAGGTTCCCTCAAGGTCACAGAGTGGGTTTTTACTCCTATCTCACTTCTAACACTGAAAATTCCAAACAAGAGCATAAGTAGGAGTCCTCACACCACATGCCAAGTGTATTAACTCATTAATCAAAAGAGCAAATGGCTAAATAAATTGTATTCTTTTTAAAATGTTTTTTATTTATTTCTGAGAGAGAGAGAGACAGCATGAGCAGGGGAGGGTCAGAAAGAGAGGGAGGTAGGGAATCTGAAACAGGCTCCAGGTTCTGAGCTAGCTGGCAGCACAGAGCCTGATGTGGGGCTCAAACTCACGAACCATGAGATCATGACCTGAGCCGAAGTCGGACGCTTAACCGACTGAGCCACCCAGGTGCCCCAAATAAATTGTATTCTTACCTCCAACCTCATCAGAGTCATCTTCATAACAATTAATTAGAAATATAATTAATTTTTAATAATAATTTTAATATTAGATAAATATATTTAAGGATATGTTTTTCATATGACTTAATGTCAGCAATGTGCCAAAAATTAGGGGAAATCTCCCATGCTGAATTCTCAATGATTTACATAGTTAAGTGATTAAGTATATAGCTATATAGCTTTCCATTTCTTTTTTATTTTATTTTATTTTTTTATTTCTGAGAGACAGCATGAGCAGAGGAAGGTCAGAGAGAGAGGAAGACACAGAATCTGAAACAGGCTCTATGCTCTGAGCTAGCTGTCAACACAGAGCCTGATGCAGGGCTCGAACCCACGAACTGGGAGATCATGACCTGAGCCGAAGTTGGACGCTCAACTGACTGAGCCACCCAGGTGCCCCTAGCTTTCCATTTCTTAATTGTGGGCTGTGTATCCTGACTTTCTTTCAAGTCATAAGAGGGGTGGTTAACTTTACAAGGGAGAAACTAAATAATCCTGACCTCAGCCAAGTGACCAGGTTCAACACCACCAGTTATAAATTATAGTGATAGTGTGATGTGATGAGAAGGGCCCTTCACCTCTGGGGTCTTCCTCCTCCAAATCTGTAATCCCAATCTAATCAGGGGAAAAACATCAGACAAATTCCATTAGATGGGCAATCTGCAAAATATTGTGCCAGTACTCCTCAAAACTGTAAAGGCTATCAAAAACAAGGGAAGTCTGAGATATACTTATAGTTCTGTTCCAGCCTGTAAGGAGCTTAGAAGTCATTTTTATAACTTCACAATAAAAAAAAAAAAAAAGAAGCTGAGCAAACCAAAAATCAACAGCTCTTCTTAGATCTGTCAGAAAATTGAGGTGCACATGGATGTTTATAGCAGCTTTATTTATAATTGCCAACACTTTGAAGCACTCAAGATGTGGATGAATACATAAACTGTGTTCCATCCAGACAATGGGATGTTATTCAGCACTAAAAAGAAATGAGCTGTGAAGTCGTGAAAGGACATGGAGGAAATTTAAATGTATGTTACTAAATGAAAGAACCAATCTGAAAATGCTACAACTGTGTATGATTCCAACTATGTGACATTCTGGAAAAGGTAAGACTATAGAGACAACAGAAAGTTTGAAAGTTGCCAAGAGTTGAGAGATCCAACATAGTAGAGAAATAGGGGGATCCAAACTTCCCTCAACACAGCAGCGTTGGGCCCAAAAGCCTTTGAATTCCAAGAATCCGGGCTGCAAGAGTGACAGAGGCATCTCCAGAGACCCACAAAGACAACCCAGTGGGCCATAGGTGTGTGATGACAAACTGGGAGAGACAGAATGGGTGGCATAGGCACGGAGGGGAGGGATCCCCTTTTGTGGAGAGACAAAGGGAAGGGAAAGAGAGCTTGTGAAAAAGCCTAGGATGGTACCTGGACAAGAGAAAAACTATGGACCGGGGATGGAGAAAATCTGGTCTCTAACTGCGGGGCTTTCTCTGGATTGGGGCTGGCTACCCTGTTTGTGCACACCTGGGGAGGAAGGGAGCCAGCCTCAAGCTAGGTAACTAGTTTAGAGGCTTAGTCCGCAATAGGAAAAAGCAATCCCCTCCCTGGAGTGCTGTGGGAAGAAGGTGTATAACTGTTCAAAGGACAAAAACTGCCTGTACCTGCCAGCCAGAGGGGATAAATCAATGGCACAAAATGGCACATTCCCGGAGCCGGGGTGCACAGAATGGGACCCTTTAAGACATCAGGGTTTATATCCCAGCTGAGTGCCAAGGAGGTGCAGGAGCCTCATTCTCTCCTGCAGCACTGTGAGGATGGCCTGAACAGAGTGATTTGGGACACCCGGTCCATGGAGGAAAGACTAGGGTGTCATCATTTTTCTCCCCATCACCAAAAAGGTGGGAATTCAGGGAAGGGACAACAGTTCCACAGTGGAGGTGAAGCCCCCACTCCCACACCAGACCACGCTCCTCTGCACCTGGAAAATGCATATTTACTGGAGTGGGATTGATGCTGAGGAACCCTCAGCCCCTCTTCCAGGCCAGTGCTGCCACTGGTTCCAAGGCACCAAGCAGTTTTGCATTTTCTGATTTAATTATTGGATAATTCTTAATATATATATATTTTTTTCTTCCTTTTCTCCTCATTTCTTCCCTCCTTTAGTCTGGTTAATCTTGTTGTTGGGTTATTTAGGCAGACATATTTAATCTATTCTCCTTACACTTGTTCTAAATCTCCTTTATTTTCCTCTCTCTTTCTCCAGATAAAGCCATACAGTTTCTCTGCCTGGTCAATTTTATTCCCCCTTTTCCCCTCTGCCTCTATCATTTCTCTCTTTGTATGGGATAAGGCCTCTTCCATCAACACTGACCCTACCCTGTTTTTTGTTGTTGTTGTAGTTGTAGCCGGTGTTTTGGGGTTTATTTGTTTTTAAATGTTTGTTTGTTTCCTTCTCCAGGGTTACTCAAAGGAACAAATAAAAGCACACCTGGAAGAGGCACCAAAATATCACTACAGTAGGGAGATAAAGCAACCAGAGTCGCAACAACAGAGAGTACATAAAACTCCAAAAAACACCTCCTGAAAGACCAGGCCATGGACAGTGTATGAGCCCTCTTTAATATAGAAGTACTTGCAGGCACACCACACATAACAAACTTTTGAAATACATAAAGGGATATAAACTAGCCAATATGATGAAATGGAAGAATTCTCCTCAAAAGAAATTCCAGGAAGAAATGACAGCTAAACAATTGATCAAAACAGATATAAACAATATAACTGAACAAGAATATAGAATAATAGTCATAAGATTAATTTCTTGTCTTGAAAAAGGCATAGAAGACAGCAGAGAATCTATTGTTGCAGAAATCAAGGAACTAAAACATAGTCATGATGATACAAAAATGTGTAAGTGAGTGGCAAAATAAACTAGAGGTGGTGACAGTGAGGATTGAAGAGGCAGAAGGCAGAATAAGTAAAAGAGAAGATAAAATTATGGAAAAAGATGAAACTGAGAAAAAGAGAGATAAAATAATTTTAGACCAAGAGGGGAGAATTGGATTACTAAGTGATTCAACGAAACATAATAGTACCCATTTCATAGGAGTTCCAGAAGAAAAAGAGAGAGAAAAGAGCCGATGGTATACTTGAACAAATCATAGCTGAGAACTTCCCCAATCAGAGGGAGAAAACAGACACTGAAGACCAGGAGGCACAAAGAACTCCCTTCAGACCTAACAGGAATCCATCTTCTATACAACATATCATAGTGAAACTGGCAAAATACAAAGATAAAGAGAGAATTCTGAAAGCAGCTAGGGACAAACGAGCCTTAACCTATAAGAGTAGCCACATAATAGTAGTAGCAGACCTATCTACTGAAACTTCGCAAGTCAGAAGGGAATAGGAGGAAAACTTCAACGTGATTAACAGGAAAAATATGCATCCAAAAATCCTTTATCCAGCAATCCTGTCATTCAGAATAGAAGGAGAGATAAAGGTTTTCAAACAAAACCTAAAGGAGTTAATCACCAATAAACCAGCCCAATAAGAGATCATAAGGGGGAATCTGTGAGAGAAATGTTGCAAGGAACACAAAGGATCAGAAATGTCACTACAAACATAAAGCCTACAGATAACACAATGATTCTAGATCCACATCTTTCAATAACACTGAATATAAAAGAACTAAATGCTCCAACCAAAAGCCATAGGGTATCAGAACTGATTAAAACACACACACACACACACACACACACACACACACACACACACACACACACACACACAAGACTTATATATCTCCTGTCTACAAGATACCAATTTAAGAACTGAGGACTCCTTCAGACTGAAAGTGAGGGGATGGAGAACCATCTATCATGCTACTAGAAGTCAAAAGAAAGCTGGAGCAGCCATACTTATATCAGACAAACCATATTTTAAACTTAAGTCTGTAACAAGAGATGAAGTAGGGCATTATAACATAATTATGAGGTCTATCCATGAAAGAAGAGCTAGCAATAGTAAATCAATATGCACCCAATTCAGAAGCACCCAAATATATGAAATAATCACAAACATAAGCAATCTTATTGGTAAGAATGTGATAATTGCAGGGGTCTTTAATACTCCACTTACAGCAACAGACAGATCATCTAGGCAGAAAATCAATAAAGAAATAATGGCCCTGAATGATACACAGGATCAGATCGACTTGACAGATATATTCAGAACTTTTCATCCTACAGCAGCAGAATACACATTCTTCTTGAGTGCACATGGAACATTCTCCAAGATAGATCATATACTTCTATATATATCATACATTATATTACAAAGTAGCCATCAATAAATATGAAGAATTGAGATAATACCATGCACATTTTCAAATCACAATTGTATGAATCTTGAAATCAACCACAGAAAAAGTTTGGAAACCCTCCAAATGCACGGAGGTTAAAGAACATCTTACTAAAGAATGAATGGGTTAACCAGGAAATTAAAGAAGAAATTTAAAAACATATGGAAGCAAATAAAAATGAAAATTTGAGTCCAAACCCTTTGGGATGCAGCAAAGGCAGTCATAAGAGGAAAATAGATTGCAACCCAGGCCTATTTCAAGAAACAAGAAAAATCCCAAATAAAAATCTAAAAGCACCTTTAAAATAACTAGAAGAAGAAAACCAAAGAAACCTCAAGGCCAGCAGAAGAAGAGAAATAATAAATATTAGAGCCAAAATGAACAGTATAGAATAAAAAATAACAGAAGAGTTGTTTTGTTTAAAAAATAAAAAACACAAAAACGAAAACAAAATTGATAAACCACTACTCAGACTTCTCAAAAAGAGAGAAGACACCAAATAGATAAAATCACAAATGAAAATGGATCTAATACAAGCAACCCCTCAGAAATACAAGTGATTATCAGAGAACACTATGGAAAATTATATGCTAACAAAGTGGACAACCTGGAAGAAATGGACAAATTCCTAGATATCCACACACTACCGAAACTCAAACTGGAAGAAATAGAAAATAAGAATAGACCCATAACTAGTGAAGAAATTGAATCACTTATCAAAAATCTCCCAACAAATAAGGGTCCTGGGCCAGATGGCTTCTCTGGGGAATTCTACCAGACATTTAAAACAGAGTTAATACTTATCCTTCTTAAGCTGTTCCAAAAAAATAGAAACAGAAGGAAAGCTTCTGAACCCATTCTATGAAGCCAGTTAATTACCTTGATGCCCAAAACAGACATCGACACCACCAAAAAAGGAGAATTATAGGCCAATATCCCTGATCAACATAGATGTAAAAATTCTCAACACGATACTAACAAACCGAATTCAACAACATATAAAAAGAATTATTCACCATGATCAAGTGGGATTCATTCCTGGGCTGAAGGACTGGTTCAATATTAACAAATCAATCTATGTGATACATCACATTAACAAAGGAAAAGATAAGAACTATATGTCAATAGATACAAAAAAAGTATTTGACAAAATATAGCATCTTTCTTAATAAACACTCTCAAGAAAGTCAGGATAAAAGGAACATACTTAACCATTATAAAACCAAATATGAAACACCCACAGCTTATATCACCCTAAATGGAGAAAACTCGATAGTTTTCCCCCTGAGATCTGGAACATGACAGGAATGTCCATTCTCACCACTGTTTAAATAGTGTTGGAAGTCCTAGCATCGGCAGACAACAAAATGAAATAAAAGTCATCAGAAATGGCAAAGAAGAAGTCAGACTTTCACCTTTTGCAGATGACATGATACTCTACATGAAAAGCCCAAAAGACTCCACCAAAAGACTGCTAGAACTGATACATAAATTCAGCAAAGTTGCAAGGTATAAAATCAATGTATAGAAATTGGTTGCATTTCTATATATCAATAATGGAGCAACAGAAAGAGAAATCTGGAAAGTGACCCCATTTACAATTGCACCAAGAACCATAAAATACCTGGGAATAAACCTAACCAAAGATGTAAAAGAGCTGAATGCTGAAAACTATAGAAAACTTACGAAGGAAATTGAAGACAGAAAGAAATGGAAAAACATGCCATGCTCATGGATGGGAAGAATAAATATTGTTAAAATGTTAATACTACCCAAAGCAAACTACACATTTAATGCAATCCCAATCAAAATTGCACCAACATTCTTCTCAAAGCTAGAACAAACTATCCTAAAATTTGTATGGAATCACAAAAGACCCCGAATAGCCAAAGTAATATTGAAGAAGAAAACCAAAGTGGGAGGCACCACAATCCCCGACTTTAGCCTCTACTACAAAGCTGTACTTATCAAGACAGTATGGTATTGGCATAAAACCAGACATATATACCAATGGAATAGAAAAGAGAACTCAGAATTGGTCCCACAAATGTATGGCCAGCTAATCTTTGACAAAGCAGGAAAGAGTATCCAATGGAAAAAAAGACAGCCTCTTTAACAGATGGTGCTGGGATAACTGGACAACAACATGTAGAAGAATGAAAATAGATCATTTTGTCATACCATACACAAAAATAAACTCAAAACGGGTGAAAACCTGAATGTGCTCCTGAATTCAGTGCATAGACATTTATACTTGTTAGCTCTTCTTGATGGATAGACCCTGTAATTATCATATAATGTCCTTCTTCATCTCTTGTTACAGCCTTTTGTTCAAAATCTAGTTTTTCTGGTATAAGTATGTCTATTCAGCTTTCTTTTGACTTCCAGTAGCATGATAGATTGTTCATCTCCTCACTTTCAATGTGAAGGTATCCTCTCAGGTCTAAAATGGGTCTCTTGTAGACAGCAAATATATGGGTCTTGGTTTTTTGTTTTTTGTTTATTCTATTCTGATACGCTATGTCTTTTGATTGGAGCATTTAGTCCATTTACATTCAATGTTATTATTGAAAGATATGGATTTAGAGTCATTGTGTTTCTGTAGAGTCAAAGGTTTCATACTTATAGTGACGTATCTGGTCCTTTGTGGTCCTTGCAACCTGTCTCTTACAGATTCCCCCTTATGATCTCTTGCTGGGCTGGTTTAGTGGTGATGAATTCCTTCAGTTTGTTTGCTTGGGAAAACCTTCATCTCTCATTCTATTCTTTTTTTTTTTTCAAAAAATTTTTTAATGATTTATTTATTTCTGAGAGAGAGAGAGAGAGAGAGAGGCAGCGGTGAGCAGGGAAGGGTCAGAGATAGAGGGAGATACAGAATCTGAAGCAGGCTCCAGGCTCTGAGCTGTCAGCACAGAGCCCAACGCGGGGCTCGAACTCACAAACTGTGAGATTATGACCTGAGCTCAAGTCGGACGCTTAACTGACTGAGCCACCCAGGTGCCCCTCTCTTTCTATTCTGAATGACAGGATTGCTGGATAAAGAATTCTTAGCTCCATATTTTTCCTGTTCATTACATTGAAATATCCTGCCACTCCTTACTGGCCTGCAAAGTTTCAGTAGATAGGTCTGCTACTACCCTTATGTGTCTACTCTTTTAAGTTAAGTCCCATTTACCCTTAACTGCTTTCAGAATTCTCTTTATCTTTGTATTTTGTATTTTGCCAGTTTCACTGTGATATTTCGTGTAGAAGATCCATTCAATTTACATCTGAAGGGAATTTTCTGTGCCTCCAGGACTTCAATGTCTGTTTCTTTCCCCAGACTGAGGAATTTCTCAGCTATGACTTGCTCAAGTACAACTTTGGCTCCTTTCTCTATCTTCTTCTTCTGGAACTCCTATGATATGGATATTGTTCTGTTTCTTTGAATCACTTAGTTCTCTAATTCTCCCCTCATGATCCAGATTTTTTAATCTCTCTTTTTCTCAGCTTCATCTTTTTTCCATTATTTTCTCTTCTAATTCACCTATTCTCCCCTCTGCCTCTTCAATTCTCACTTTTATCACCTCTAGTTTATTTTGCACTTCACTTACAGCATTTTTAAATTCATCATGACTATTTTTCTGTGCCTGATCTCTGCAGCAATAGATTCTCTTCTATCTTCTGTTTTTTTCAAGCCCAGAAATTAATCTTATGACTATTATTCTAAATTCTTGTTCAGTTATATTGTTTATATCTGTTTTGGGCAATTCGTTTGCTGTCATTTCTTCCTGGAATTTCTTTTGAGGAGAATTCCTCCATTTCATCATTCTGGCTAGTTTTCTTTATGTGCTTTATAAGCTTGTTATGTGCCCCGCTTCTGTGAGAAGCACTATATTAAAGAGTGGTCATACACTGTTCAGGGCCTGGCCTTTCAGGAGACGTTTTTTGGATAGTGTTACTTGCTCTCTGTTGTTGTAACTTTGGTTACTTGACCCTCCACCAGGTGTTTGTTTTTATCTGTTCTTTGATGTAACCCTGGAAGGGAAAACAAACAGACAAACAAAAAGAAACAGAAAACAAAAACATGCAAACACACAAACACAAAAACAGAAAACAGAAACATCAGCTACAAGTAAAAAACAGGGTGGAGGCAATGCTATGGAAGAGGACTTGTCCCATACAAAGTGATCAATGACAGGGATGGAAAATAAATAAAAAATAAAAATCAACTAGGCAGAGAAACTACAGACTTAACCCTGAGAGAGAGAAACAAAAATAAAGAAGGGGACAGGGAAAAAGAAGAGGAAATAAAATTGATCAAAGAAACTATAGCATAAATCCAAAGAGAGTTAGGAAAATAGAGGAGGCAGGGAAAAGAAAAGATAAAATTGCCCAGACTGATAAACTATATGGCATAATCCAGAAAGAAGAAAGGAAAATAGGGAAGGAGGTTTAGAACATGTATCAAGAGAATGGATTAAATGTCTGCTTAAACAGACCAGCCCTCAGAGTAACCAGAGTAAAGGAGGGAAGAGATAAGAAGTGGAAAAGGAAGGAAGAATATATCTATATAATAAGAATTGTTTGACAATTAAACCAGAGAATGCAACAGTGTGGGGTTTCTGGTTCATCAGTGTCAATCCTGCTCCAGTAGATATGCAGTTACTGAGCCAGGCTTGGTGGGGTGTGGTTTGGTGTAGGCAGATTCCGCCTACACTGTGGGTGCACTCTCTGTTCCCTGAAGCACCTCGTCTATTGCCCATCAGGTATCCTAATGGATCCCTGGAAGCAGCTCTGCCTGTTTTCTGCCCATACTCTTGAGGTTCAAAGTCCTTTGGCCTCAACATGGCTTTGTTTGAGAGACGAAGGAACTTTGGATTCCCCTACTTCTCTGCCATGATGGCCTCTCCTTCCACCCCTTCTCTTCTGAGGAACTGCAGCTTTGACCTGTCTCAGTGAAAAATACCTCGGTCCTGACCCACCCCGAAGAACTTTCAGGAGACCGCACTGCTGCGGGTGCCCAGAGACTGTGGCTGGGTGCCAACTTGCACCAGAAAATGTTTGTGCGATCTTGTAACAGCAGTGTTTCAGGGATTATGGAAAATCACAACACACATCTAGTGCCAGGCTTCCCCCTTAATGTTTTTGCACCAACATCAGTGAATGTGGTTGTTCTCCGGGGTCCACTGGGTCCTTGCCTGTGGGGTAGCCTCATAGCCTTTACCACATGTCCTCTGTGCAGGGGAACTGCCACTCCCTGTGTGGTCCATGGACCCCTTGGATCTCGCTCTCTGTTCTTGGAGATTCATCCTTCTGATCAGAGCACCACCAGGTATCAAGCTGCAGAGTGCTTCCCCTGTTTATAAAGTCTAACTTGAATTTAAACCCTCTCTTTCTCTCCAGCTACTTATGGAGGATGGGAGGTTGGTGCTTTTCCAATACTCTCCCCCATCTCCCTCCTCTCTCTGCAAACAAAAACAGCTCCCTGCCCTCTGCGGCTTTTCTCTCCCCCCTTTTCACCTCTCCATGCTGTGAGTTCTGTGGTTCAGGTTGTGCAGATTGTTGTATTGATCCTCAGCTCAGTTTTCTAGGTGTTCAAGATGGTTTAATATTGATCTGGCTGCATTTCAATGATGAAAGACACAAAAACATAAACAAAAACAAATAACAAAAACTTCCATGCTGTTCCATCATCTTGGCCCCCTCCAAGATTTGTTTTTTGAAAGGATCCTTCTGTGTGTAAGGAGGGGAATGAATGGTTTTTCAAAGGTGAAAGAGAAACAGAATAATTCCTCCATGTAGTGTTATGTAGGATGGTTATATTTGACGGGGTGTGTAGTAGAGTGTTGCATGGCTTCTGGCTCTGCTAATAAGTTCCTGTGGACATGTATGACTTCTGGGAGCCTTGATCTTATCCATTGGTTCCAAAGGTACCTGCAGGCATCAGGAGCTGTAGTTACTGGCATAGAGAAAGGTCATTTAATGAGCGTTCTGGGCAGTTTGAACTCCTAATCATACAGTTACTAATGAAATTGCTTGGACTCTTTATAAATAATATTTCAAGTTGTTCGTTAGCCACTAAGTTTTACAGATGAATAGAGTTGTCAAATCTATGTATATTGGCCATTCCTCTTAGAATTTCAAAGACTAATGGGCTTTATATGACCATGTACTCAATCATCACTAGGACAAAGAAAATTCCCCTAAGACAGCAGAACTGTGTTTATCAATGGATTATATTTGCACATAACAAATAATAGAAGGATAGTTACACTTAGCTGATGTAATCACATATTAATTGTACTGAGTTGTTCTCAAAGAGCTTTTAGACAAAGAACAAAAAATATCAGTTATGATTTTTTAAAACATTTCTTCTTTTTTTTTCAGAAAATACATTATTCAACTATAATTCTCGCCTTTAGACACAGAAGATGACCTTTATGTGGTGTGTCTGGGATGTGGCCAACAAGGCACCCTGGTCCCATGCTCTCCCTGCTGAAGCCAAGATTCATACCACTAATAGTTATTATATAAGGTGAAGTCATTCCTTGCTAGCTTCTTATTTTAAAGGTAAATACTTGGCACTGTGGTGTCTTTATTGAACAATGCTAATATAGAACGTTCTCTAGGCCAAAAACCCTCCTAATCATTTTAAAAACATTAAGTTATTTGATGCTTCTAATAGTCCTCTGAGACCCAAAGAGGTGGAATAGCTCACCCATAGTCACATACCTGGAGAGACCGGCTCCCAAGTCTGTGCCCTTCAGTACCATGATCTATGTCATCCATACTCTGATAGATGAATCTGATAGTTGACTCTCCTATCCATCAGGAAACTACTGAATGAGGAACAGTAAAAGGGAAAGAGGACCCAAATTTATTCCAAAGGCAAATATGCCTCCCTTGCCAGTTGGCCATGAAGAGTTAATAAAATGATATACATGGATACTGTTAAAGAAGGGGTTGGAAGCCAGTGGTTCAAAACTTGACTTTACTTTTTCACTAACTGTGTAAACAGTAGGTGATACTTTCTATTCTGTAAAATTACATTAAATTCTTTCTAAAGTAACTTTCCAGTTCTAAACCTTTGAATCTAATGATTAACATAAACTTTGTTTCCCAAGAATTCTTCCCATTTATCTTTATTCTCTGCTTTGTGCTGTTCTATTAAAAAATGAATTGCAGGGACATTATAGGAATATTAATCTTTGATAATTCAGAAGGCAGTTTGGAGTTTCACAGTCCTCAGGGTTATCATTTAAACATCAATTATCTTTGCTTGGTTGCTAAGCAGAAGTCTTCATTAATAGAAAGCTCTGTTTAATAGATGCCAAACAGCAGTGAGGTTTCTGTAATTGGATGGGCCACAGTTAGCAACTTTTGGATTTATGTGCCTTATGTGGATTAATCTGGTCTCTTGTGGGCAGGCAATGGGAAGGGCAGATAGGAGTACCAGGTGGAAGGGCATAAAGGATAAAATAACTGGTTTTATGACTATGTACAGCACTGCTGCACCCTGAAAAGCTCATGTCATCTTGATAAAGATGTAAGAAATGTCCTGGGGTGTTACCACTGTGTGTTAGAAATCCATGGTCCAAAGGAATACATACTATTGTGTAGTTTTCCCCTGGGCAAATCCCATCATTTGGTGTTTGTAGGTAAGAATTTGGTTTGTGCAAAGGTACACATTTGGTAGTTGAGGGAGAGAAAGGTAGAAGTAAGATTTTTTTAAAGCATTTTTAAAAAATGATTTATTTCTAGGAGAGAGAGAGACAACGTGAGCAAGGGAGGGTCAGAGAGAGAGGGAGTCACAGACTGAAACGGGCTCCAGGCTCTGAGCTGGCAGTCAGCACAGAGCCCGACGCGGGGCTCGAACCCACAAACCGAGATCATGACCTAAGCAAAAGTCGGACGCTTAACCGACTAAGCCACCCAGGCGCCCCAGTAGAAGTAAGATGTTGAAGAAATGCTGTGTGTTTAACTTACAAATCAAGTTAGTATATTCCTTGGCTAAGAAAGAGTCTTTGTTGTAGTGGGTACTTTGGGCCACATCATTCAAGTATCAGGAACCCTGGGCATTTCCAATGTAGTCAAGGCCAGAAGAATGGAAAATAGGTGCTGAGCACCACAGTACAAGGGTCCTGGCCAGAGCTCTGAGCAGCATGCAACCAATGCTCTAAAGCCAGTGCAGAAGAAACAAGACACAGAATACTCAGATGCCATAGCCCCATGAGACAGGACAGTGTACAAAGCAGGCAGGTAACCCTGGGTCAGGCACATATCAGGCAGGACTTGTAGGAGACCTCATATTCCTTTCCTGCGTTGTAGATACACCTTAACAAAAGCTAGAATATTCTTGGACCTTAAATCTCTGGGGAGAATGCCATGTACTGCAACCTCTCCTATCAAGGCGAAGAGGAATCAGGCAGGAGTCATTTCCCTAACTTGGGAAGAGATATTCATTTATCTGAAAGCCTGTCTTAAGGTTCCATTTTGGCAGCCCATCACCTGCCTAAATATGACTTGATGAGGCTGTATGAAGAACATTTATTTTCCAAGAAGGCTCAGAGAGCTTTAATCTTCTTTAAAGCTGGAGAAAGGGACTGCTGATGTTCATTGTTTTTGTTTTATGTGACTTATTAATCAAGTCTTCCTCCCTGTTATGTGGGCATTTCACAGATAATGATAAAATGTTCTCCACAGCAAGGAATCACAATAAGAAGCCATCAATATTTCTGCAAACCCCTCTTCTTAGTTGAGCTAAGTCACTTTTCTCTGTAGATACCTCTGTGTACATCCATTACCTACCTATTCAATCAATAATAATGATATATAGACTTTACACATATACCTAAAGTTGCACCCAGCACTGCAGGTGGGGTGTTAACAAAGAAATAGACTTATGGTTACCAAGCAAGTACTGTACTGGGTGGGCAGAATCTACTGTGGATAAGCACATCTTCACGCTCCAAGGAGTGTATGGTTCAATGAGGGAGAAACAGATAAGAAAACAAATCACAATTTAGTATCCTTCAAGCTAAGAGAAGGGACCCAGAGAAACAGACACAACCCATATTCATGGAGGGAAAATTCAAAACAAATAGTATGCTGCTCCATATCTAAGTAGCATTTGGAGGTGACAGAGTTCAATCGAGCTCTGAAGAGGAGACGTTGAAATGCTGTGGCAGACATCATATCCACTACCAGATGTCTATCAGTGAAAGCTGCTGCTGGGGGTGCTAGCCACAGATGGACTCAGGGTCAGTCCCTCCAGAGAGGGCCTGGGCTGCTCAGAGCCCATATGCAATAACAGTGTTAATGTAGCAGTATAAAGTTCTGATGGCTCAGGTAGGCCCAACTCAGCACAACTCTGAGGAGCCTTTCTGGCTCCAGAGCTCCCTGTATGGCCAACCTACATACTTCATGGCTGGACTCCCTCCTCTTCTTGCACTGCCTGTCTTCCCCCTTCCTCTAGAAGCCAGTCCTAATGGTTCTCCTTACTGAATAGTCTGTACACTAGGCTCCATCTCAGACTCTGCCCACTTACAAACCCAATGTGCAGCAAAGGTAGCCAGGAGTGAGAGCCCTTGTCCAAGGGGGTGTGGGATATCAGGGGAGGGTAGAACTTGATCTTCCAAGTCAAATCCATTCTTAGCACAACTTGGGCAGACTTTGTGGCTGTGTTTGACCTGTTATGACCCACACATCTTTCTTTTCCTTCCAACATAACTGGCTCCTTGTTTGCCAAATGCTATTTTGAGATTTATTATTTCCTCCCAAGGACAATCTTCCATAAAAAGCACGTTTATTATATACCATTTCTCTTGATTTGGGCCCTGTGCTATTTTCTCCATGGGGCATTCTGAAGGCCAGTTCAACTCCCTAAAGCAGCAGCCATCAAAGCCAAATTGGTTTCATCTAAAAATTTCATAAAGCAATTTTTTCCTCATAGTTTAGAACATTCATGAAATATGCAGTAATAGGTGCACTAGAGTCCACCTAGAATTAAATCTCATTTGATACAGTATTTCAAATGGTATCACCTACACTGGACCCTAATTGGTCCACACAGTTTTGAATACCACACTTTTTAAAAAAAATTAATGTTTATTTATTATTGAGAGACAGAGACAGAGTGTAATTGGGGGAGGGGCAGATGGAGAGGGAGACACAGAATCTGAAGTAGGCTCTAGGCTCCGAGCTGTCACCACAGAGCCTGACGTGGGGCTCTAACCCACAGACCATGTGATCATGATCTGAGCCAAAGCTGGACACTTAACCGACTGAGCCACCCAGGTGCCCCTGAGTATCACTCATAACTGCTGAGTGATGGTGGATTGAACCACACCTGTCATCAGTCTCAAAAGATGTCTCTGGACAAATGTAGTATTTTTTAATTGTGAAAAAATTAAAATTAACCTTGACTTGAAATCGTTATAATACTCTTTTAGATGAATTAGCATAGCCTCTGGTTTCCTTAAGCTAGGTTGAAAAGTATTATTAAAGATATCTATTTTATCAGAAAATGTGCTGTACCTGTTGGGTTGTAGCCTCCTCATCTCTCTATCCTCTGAAAATGCCCCTCTCTGACATTACGTCAGGCTCCTCTGAGCCCTCTTCTCAACTGGGCCCAAACCGTGGCCTGCCAACTTGCCATTGGCCTACTGAGCCTAGTTTTTTCAAAGAATCTCACTAATGCATTTTATGTATTGTCCCCTGTTCCTGATATCTAATCAAGTTCCCCTTAGTAATTTTCCATCCACTGACCCTCTCTTTCTTCTCATTGGCTATAAATCCCCAGCTGGCCTGCTTTATTTGGTGTTGAGTTCTCTCCTATTGCAATAGTATTAAAATTTTCCTTGCTCTGTTTAGCAAGTATCCAGTAAATGGTGTCTCTTTACCACCTTTTTTCTTAAGCCAATATCTCTCAAGCACTGGGAGATGTAAGCCATATACAGATTCATGTGCTTTTCCTTAAAGGTATGCAGGGTTGTAAGTGTATATTCACATGCCTTTGTGGTGGTTCAGGATGTCCTTAAAGTTGTCTTCAGCAGTATCCTTTCCACAACTGCAGTGGCTTCACTGATATGTTCAAGGATTTTAAAAATACAAAATCAAGCAAATGCAAAACCAATCCTCCAGGGGATTCTGGTGCTCATCAAAGTTTGAAAACAATAGAGATGTAGTCAAGGGTGTGAGCCCTGACTCCATCTCCCAAATTTGAATTCTGATCTGCCACTTGCTAATTATGGCACTTCACACACTTTCCTAACATCTCTGTGCTTCAATTTTCTTACCTAAAGTATAAGGACATTAATTAGCCTTTGCCTTTAGATAACTAAATGGAGCAATGCATTTTGGACATTTATTACTGTGCCTGGTCCATAAATGCTACAACCAGAAGGTAGAAAGTTTTAACGAAAACCACAATATAGACACATAGATATACACACAACAGGCTGGGCCAAAGTGGGAAAAGCATCTTGTGAGGTTAATGTAGACCGAGAAAGAAGAGAGAAATAAAATTTAAGAAAAGCATCATGGAAAGTCCAGATGTCAAGAGGTATAAGTCATATAGTCCAAAAAGGATAGGAAGTAGGAAGTTCCTTCTCATTGCTCTGGATATAGGCAAATCATTTCAGAGAAGAAAGATTTTACTAGCATTAGCTTTCTCCTAACTTCCAATCTAAGGGGTCATGATAAAGGGACAGTCATTGGAGACTTGTCATGAGTGCTACTTCATTGGTACTTAATATGAATTCATGTCAGGACGTCATCCTCCTTGGGAAGACTAAACAGTGATAAAGGTATTCTTGATTTGGAGTCTAAACTAGATCAATCACTTTATCAAAATTCAAGGCTACCCAGCTGCATCACACACACCACCAGGAAGCCAACAATATCAATGGGCATGATTTCCCCAGCGGGTTCAGTTTGTATGTCTATTTCTAACAAAATGCAAAAAGGTAAGACCGCAATGGAAGAAAAGATAAAGGCTTTCTTTTAAGCCAGCTGCCTCTTGGTAGGTTTCAAAAAACACTTCTGCATGTATTTGTATCTCACCATATCCCTGTGAAGAATATATACATGAGTTTATTCTTATTTTGTTCATAGTCATTAGTATTACCTTAGTTTATAGATGAAGAACCAGGCCTGGAAAGGTTAAGCAACATGACCAAATTTAGAGTATTGGAAAGAAGCCAGGGTCAGAGCCCAGATCATTTGACTGCAGGCCTTTGCACTCTTCTGCACTATACTTGCTCTGAAATCCCAGCAATATAGCCTCAGAGCAAGGGACTGAATTCAAGGTTCAAGTGGTAGTGAACAAAAATACTTTCAATCAGAATCTAGATTTTAAGACAAGTCATTACATCTCCAGAAACTGACAGGGCCAAGGAATTCATTCCAGTGGGGAAGAATGAAAGCAGGGTTAGTGGCAAATAATAAAGTAAAATGACAACCAACCAGAGAGAGAGGAATTAGAGGAATGCCATATGTTCCTCTGAAATTGGAAATAAGCCAATGGCCATTTTATGTCTGGCCACCATAATGTATGAATGTGAGGCTGGAAATGTAAAAATGCTTAAATCATTCCATTAAGATCTTTCCTTTGCACTCATAATTAGATGGCTGTATATTATAAAGGACCAAAGGGATATATGCATTTGATAAATCTGAAAAGTCAGTCCATCTGCTTCAGGATACCACCTAGGAAGGCCACCTCATATTTGTGATGGCTAAAGCTATCAAAATAAGTCCAGATTGGGCCTGAATCAGGGATTTGGGCCTCATCAGTGCCATGGTGCCATGGTTCACACCACAGGTCCCAAGGAGCACTTGAACTCTCTGTACATCTACCTAAGCCTCATTCCCTGCACCATGAATTCAGCAAGGGTTTATTTCCAACATTTATTTAAACAAAAAACTCACTTTTATTTAGGTAAAACTTGGAAAGACTCTCAGGAGAAATGCTGCTGAACGTGCTAAACATGAAGACAAATGAAAAAGCACGTAGTCAATGTCTTCTTAGCAAAGTGTTGTTCAGGGGATTGGAGAAATGGCTACACATTTATTTTCAACTTTTGCATAACAAATTACCACACAATTATCAGATTTTTTTAAAAGCACACATTTATTATTTTAGCTTCTGCATGTCTGGAGTCCAGGTACAGTTTAGCTGGGTTTTCTTGTCATAATCACACAAGACTGTAATCAAATTATGGGCCAGGGCTGCATTCTGACACTAGACTGGGAAAAGTTCTGCTCAGAACTCACTCATGCTGTTAACAGAGTTCAGTTCCTGGAGGTTGTAGAATTAAGGGTTTCGGTTTTTTGCTGGGCATCAGCCAGAGGCTACCTTGAGCTCATAAAGGCCATGCATTTCCTCAACCTCCCAACATAGGCAGCCACAATGTGGCAGATTACTTTATAAAAATCAGCAAGTGCTACGCTTTCATGTATGTAATTATGTACATTTCTTCAAGTTTGCCACATTTCACTGGTTAGAAACAAATTCCAGGTCACATCCATGAAGGTGGAAACCATGCAAGGGCAAAACATCAGAAAGTAGTGATAATGGTGGGAGGGGTAGAGACTATTCTTTATTTCCTCTATCTTTTTTAGCTGGACTCCAATCCATATGATGACCCACATATGCCACTGATAGTAATTTTCAGCTACCTAAAAACACAGGGAGGATGTGCCATTTCCTGAACAACTCATACGTTTCCACTACACTGTGACTGCCTTTACACCAGCCCATCAGCCTAAAGAGATATATTCTCCCTTTATACACCAGTTCATTCTTCATGAGGTCTTTCTTGAATGCTAGGTCTACCTAGATCAAAAGAGACCCTCATCTGTTTTCCCATAGCACATTTTACATATTTTCATTGAATAAGTTTTGTATCAGTGTAGCTTATTTTATATGCATCCTGTGAGTTAGATTAGGATCTCACAGAAAGCAAGGGTCATCTGTTGGGCATGATATTCCCAGCAACTTCCAGAGGGTTTAGGTCAAAGGTAGTTTTCAACAGACATTTGTTTAATCAGAGAAAGAATGAGTATGCATAAACACCTCTACCACTTTCACATCAAAAAAAGGTTCAAAGACAAGTAGGGATACACTTTAATTAGCGTCATCTTGAAATAACATAAAAATACACATTGTTATTCAAATGTTATCTTCATCACATATAAAAATGGCCTGCTGAGGTTTTATATCAATTTGACTTGACAATGACACTTCAAGGTGTGTGTTTTAGCTTTATTCTCTTAAAGAGTCAGACATTTTCTACATACATTTATTTGCATTCCTTTGTGTCCAACAGGAAAAAAATGATGGAAACAGCTGCCTGGAATGACCAGGGCCCTTGGGGTACAGTAAAGTCCACAGACCCACATGATAATGTCATGGGTGATGCTGGTCAGTGGAGGAACAGAGTGCTATCTCCCTGCCAATACTCCCTATCTTATTTCCTTAGAGGTCCTTACTGAGAGGTCTTGACAAAGTTTATTTCTAATACAGAATAAAACATCTTGATGATCAGATTAGAAAGCCAAAATAACTATATAAAATTAGATAAATTCTTAGGAAAACATTATTTAAAGGTAGTATAGCTTTAGGAAAGGGCCAGGTTACTGATTCATTCCTGTTGTTACAAACAAATGGGCACTGAGACTCTAACAGTATCATCAATCACTGAGCCATTATAGAGCAAAGTGGTCCATAGATGTGGAAGCTACCACCAGTGCAGTTCTGTATGGTCCCAAGCCTCTTCTTAAGCCATCTACCGATGTGCTTCTATGTGATTCTTTGCCTTGTCATGGTTCATTAGGTGAAAGATAGAATAGATATGTTTAAGCAGGTTCACCTTGATCTTAAGAAATCATTAGCATTTTCAGAGCTCTTGATAGAGAGCCTAAGTGAAATAATTTTTTTTAATCACAAAAAAACTTCACTTCAACTTCTCTCCTCCTAAGTACCCATTTGTGTCAGGAAGTGGGAAAATTTTACAGAAATTTTTACAATAGATATATTTCAAATGTCAGGCAGGTATCCTAAGGAAGTCATCCAAACAATACTTTAATGTTAAAAAATACTTTTCTTTCCACACTTTTGATCATATAAATAAAACAATCTCATTGGTTCTCAACATTAAAATGATAGTAGCTAACCTGAAAATAATGAGACCATGGATATAATTTCCTGTCCTAATGGGCTGAATATGTTTTGGCGTAACTGTGTCATTGTTCCTTGATTTCATCTTCATTTAAAGGAAACTACATTGGTCCCTCAACTCATCCTAAAACTCTGGAAACTTAGGAACTTGAGATACTGCTGGGTATCTGTCCCTTTAGAAGACACAACCATGTTTTCAGAGAAGGAATATGAAAACCTTCTCAGAAACAAGTGGGAAAGATAATATTTGTATTTTTTCCATGGTAACAAAGAAACATTAATTTGAACATTTCCATTTGTGATTTTTTTTCTTATTTTACTATTGTGCACCAAATGGGCCACAAAAAAGGTGGGAATACAACACATTGTGTCTCTTTGAATTTCATTCTTCAGAAAACCAGCAATGGTACCTTTTTTGATAAATGCAGGCATTTTTAAAGGCATTTTTAAAGTTGTTTTGAGGGGGCAGTGGAGAGAGAGAGAAAGAGTGCACAACATTCATAAGTGGTGCGGGGGATGGCAGAGGGAGAGGAAGAGAGAGAATCTTAAGTAGTCTCCATACCCAATTTCATGACCGTGAGTTCATGACCTGAGCTGAAATCAAGAGTTGGATGCTTAAACAGCTGAGCCACCCAAGTGACCCAATGCAGGGATTTTGGGGAAAAAAATTTTTTTTCCTCCAGAGTGTATAAAAATCTTATGAGAAATAAAATTAATTAGAAATCTGAAGGAGAAGAATCTTCCAAGAAGAAAAAAGAATATATGGCTATATTATCATTACCATTGTTACTCATCACATTTCTATAGAAATTTATTTTCTTTCAGGTCACCTCAAAGTGATGACTCTTGGTTGATAGAGTTGAAAATAATATTAAAGAAAATTACTCAAATTATAAAAACGTCTCAGGGTGCCTGGATGGCTAAGGCAGTACAGGATGAGACTCTTGATCTCAGGGTTGTGAGTTCAAACCACACACTGGGCACAGAACTTACATTTAAAAAACAAAACAAATCTTAAGTAATGACTGATAAGGATATTATTTCTATAGCCCCATTCTCAGAAAACTATTATGATCTGACTGGTCTGGCAGTTTCCTGAAAATTCCCACTTGTAGGGTTTGTCTTTATTTAACCTGACTTGTAGCTAACTTCCTATGAACAGCTTTTCCCCAGAGAGTCTGTTGAAAACAATTGGCAACATTTGTTTCACGTCAAAACTGCCTGAGGTGGAGATGCAGTTGGAACAAACAAGAAGCTGAACAACCATCTTAAAAGTAAAGTTGGGGAATGAGATATTTATGGGGGGCTTTGGCAAACTTCAGCACATATTGGAATCTAGAACATCAGGCACATATTTAAGACAGTGTGCATGCCCAGGAAAAGTCTGAGACAGCTCCAAGCTCTTGCCTTTGGCTGATCTTGAGGATATACAGCCAGGAGATAAAGGTGAAGGCAGAGTTGTAAGCTCCTTGCCGGAGTGTGGAAGGCATGGCTCAACACACACATAAAACCATTCAGTAAAGGCTGAGAGACTTATTGATTCAAGACATTTAAAGAAATCTCTTTCTAGGGGTGCCTGTGTGGCTCAGTCAGTTAAGTGTCCAATTACAGCTCAGGTCATGATCTTGCAGTTTGTGAGTTCAAGCCCCACATTGGGCACAGCACAGAGCCTGGAGCCTGCTTTAGTTTCTGTGTCTCCCTCTCTTTCTGTCCCTCCTCTGCTCCTGTTCTGTCTCTCTCTCTCTCTCTCTCAAAAATGAATAAACATGAAACAATTTTTAAAAAGAAAGAAATATCTGTCTAATCATTAGCTAACTATGAAGCTAAATGAGCAGAGACTTCAGAGGCCACAAATGACAAAGAATACAGACTTTACCGAATTAGCCCAAGAAAGTCACTCAACAAACAAACAATAACAAACAGAAAGAAAAATAAACCATGGAGGAGGAAGAATCAGATTTCCATTATATTCTTTACAATATCCAGTTTTCAACAGCAATACACAAAATATATGATATACGAAGAACAAGAAAAGAAAAGTTAGTCTACACAGAAGAAAAAAAAGTAGTCAATAAGCACTATTTGTTAAGAAGACCAGATATTATACCTACTGTAAGAGACTTTATATAACCTATTTTAAAATATATTCAAAGAAATAAGGGACACCATATCTGAAGATCTTAAAAAAAAGTAAGAGGAATATATAGCTCACTAAAGAGATAATACCAATAGAGAAATTTAAATTATCTTTAAAAAGAATCAAATAAAAATTCTGGAGTTGAAAACCACAATAACTGGAATTAAAAATTGCTCACAAGCAAATTTGAACTGACAGATAAAAAAATCAATAAATTTGAAGTTAGGCAAATTGAGATTACATAGACTGAGAAATAGAAAAAAATAAGGATGAAAACTAAGCAATTTCAGAGGCCTGTGGGGTACCACCCAGTATACTAGCATATACATTTTGAAAGTTCCTGAAGTAGAAGACAGCAAAAGGGACAGAAAGACTATTGAAGTATTTTTGAAAGATTATTAATTTGGGGGAACCTGGGTGGCTATCAGTTGAGTATCCAACTCTTGATTTTGGCTCAGATCATGATCAGGGTTGTGGGATCAAGCCCCAATGTCAGGCTCCATGCTGAGCATGGAGCTTGCTTAGGATTCTCTCTTTCTCTCCCTCTGCCCCTCTCTCCTTCTCATGCACTTTCTCTCTCTCTCTCTATCTCTCTCTCTCTCTCTCTCTTTCTCTCTCTCTCTCTCTCAAATTGAAAAAATTACAAAGATTATTGACTCATTTAATGTAGTAATGATTAAAACCTTACCAAGTTTTATAAACAATATAAATCTACACATTCGAGAAGCTCAATAAATTTCAAATAGGATAAACGCAAAGAGATACATAATAAGGCATATCATAAACTGCTCAAGACTAAAGATATAATATCTTGAAAGCAGAAAAAGAGAAATTACTCCTCATGTATATGGGATCCTCAGTAAGATTAACAGTTGGTTTTAGATCAGAAATCGTGGAGGACAAAGAGTACTGGGATGACATATAAAGGGTTTTCAAAGAAAAATAAAAGAAACAGAATAAAACAAAACTGTCAACAAAGAATCCTTTTTTAAAGTTTATTTATTTACTGAGAGAGACAGAGAGATATAGCATGAGTCGGGGAGGAAAAGAGAGAGAGAGAGAGAGAGAGAGAGAATCCAAAGCAGGCTCCACATTGTCAGCACAGAGAACACTGTTGGGCTCAAAGTCATGGACTGTGAGATCATGACCTGAACCAAAGTTATGCTTAACTAACTGAGCAACCCAGGCGCCCCACCTTATTTAACTTTATTTGTTTACTTTGAGAGAGAAGGAGAGAGTGAGCATCAAGAATTCCTTATGTGGGAAAACTACTTTTCAAAACTGATAAAAAAGGAATCTGTCGTAGGCATATCTATTTTATAAGAAATACTGAAAAGGAATTTTTAGGTTGAAATGAAACAATAGTGGATAGTAACAAACCCACATGAAGAAACAAGAATACTAGCAAAGGTAACAACAAAGTTAATATAAAAGAGAGCATTAATGCAATTTTAATTAACATTTTCCCGCAAATTTGATGAAAAACTAAAACCATATTAAAATAATAATTATAAAATTGTATTGGTGGGTTTATAATGTATAGAGATTCGATTTCCATTACAATAATAGCAGTGTAGAAAGGAATGAGCAAAGTTTTTTCATACTATTAGAAGTAAATTGATATTAACACAAGCTAGATTGCTATAAAATTAAATAGTTATGTTAAATTTTTTCTTTTATAGTTTATTGTCAAGTTGGTTCCCATATAACATCCAGTGCTCATTCCAACAAGTGTCCTCCTTCATGCCCATCAGCCCTTTCCTCCTTACCCCCACTCCCATTAACCCTCAGTTTGTTCTCAGTATTTAAGAGCCTCTTATGGTTTGCCTCCCTCACTCTCCTTAACTATTTTTTCCCCTTCCCCTCCCTCATGGTCCTCTGTTAAGTTTCTCCTGTTCTATATATGAGTAAAAACATATGGTATCTGTCCTTTTCTGCCTGACTTACTTCATTTAGCATAATAATGTCGAGTTCCATCAATGTTGCTACACATGGCCAGATTTCATTCTTTCTCATTGCCAAGTAGTATTCCATTGTATAGATAAACCACATCTTCTTGATCCATTCATCAGTTGATGGACATTTAGGCTGTTTCCATGATTTGGCTGTTGTTGAGAGTGCACGTGCCCCTATGCATCAGCCCTCCTGTATCCCTTGGGTAAATTCCTAGCAGTGCTATTGCTAGGTCATAGAGGAGTTCTATTGTTAATTTTTTGAGAAACCTCCACACTGTTTTCCAGGGGGGCTGCACCAGTTTACATTCCCACCAACAGTGTAGGAGGGTGCCTGTTTCTCCACATCCTCGTCAGCATCAAGAGTCCTCTGATTTGTTCATTTTAGTCACTCTGACCCACATGAGGTGGTATCTCAGTGTGGTTTTGATTTGTATTTCCCTGATGATGAAGGATGCTGAGCATCGTTTCATGTATCTGTTGGCCATCTGGATGTCTCCTTTGGAGAAGTATCTGTTTATGCCTTCTGCCTATTCACTGTCTATTCATTTGTGTTTTTTTAGGTGTGGACTGTGGTGCATTCCTTATAGATTTTTGATACTAGCCCTTTATCCGATATGACATTTTCAACTTTCTTTTCCCACTGTCAGATGCCTATTAGTTTTATTGATTGTTTCCTTTGCCGTGCAGAACTTTTGATCTTGATGAGGTCCCAATCGTTCATTTTTGCTCTTGATACCCTTGCCTTTGGAAATGTGTCGAGTAAGAAATTGCTGCAGCTGAGGTGGAGGAGGTAATTGTCCGCTTTCTCCTCTACAGTTTTGATGGTTTCCCATCTCACATTCAGGACCTTCATCCATTTTGAGTTTATTTTTGTGTATCATGTGAGAAAATGATCTAGTTTCATTCTTCTGCATGTTCCTATCCAGTTCTCCCAGCACCATCTGTTAAAGAGGCTGTCTTTTTTCCATTGGATACTCTTTCCTGCTTTGTCAAAGATTAATTGGCCATACATTTGTGGGTCCAATTCTGAGTTCTCAATTCTATTCCATTGGTCTATGTGTCTGTGTTTGTGACAATACCATACTGTCTTGATCATTACAGGTTGGTCGTAGAGGCTAAAGTCTGGGTTTGTGATGCCTCCCCTGTTGGTTTTCTTCTTCAATATGACTGGCTATTTGGGGTCTTTTGTGGTTCTATACGAATTGGAGGATTGTTTGTTCTACCTTCAAGAAGAATGCTGGTGCAATTTTGATTGGGATTGCATTGAATATGTAGATTGATTTGGGTAGTATTGACATTTTAACAATATTTATTCTTCCAATCCATGAGCATGGGATGTTTTTCCATTTCTTTGTGTCTTCTTCAATTTCCTTCATAAGATTTCTATAATTTTCATCATAGAGATCTTTTACACCTTTGGTTGGTTTATTCTTAGTATCTTATGGTTTTTTGTGCAATTGTGAATGGGATCAGTTTCTTGATTTCTCTTCCTCTGTTACTTCATTATTGGTGTATAAAAATGCAACTCATTTCTATACATTGATTTTGTACCTTGCGACTCTGCTGAATTCATGAATCAGTTCTAGTAGGCTTCTGGTGGTGTCTGTCGAGTCTTCCATGTAGAGTACCATTTCATCTACGATAAGCAAAAGTTTGACTTCATATTTGCCAATTGTGATGCCTTTTATTTCGTCTTGCTGTCTGATTACTGATGCTAGGACATCCAGCACTATGTTAAACAACAGTGGTGAAAGTGGACATCCCTGTCGTGTTCCTGATCTGAGGGGGACAGCTCTCAGTTTTTCCCCACTGATGATGATATTACCTGTGGGCTTTTCATAAATGGCTTTTGTGATGCTTAAGTATGTTCCTTCTATCCCGACTTTCTCGAGAGTCTTTGTTAAAAAAGGATGCTGTATTTTGTAAATTGCTTTTTCTGCATCCTTACAGGATCATATGGTTTTATCTTTTCTTTTGTTAAGGTGATGTATTACATTGATTTATTTGAGAATATTGAACCAGTCCTGTAACCCAGGAATGAATTCCACTTAATCATGGTGGATAGTTCTTTTTATACGCTGTTGAACTAGATTTGCTAGTATCTTGTTGAGGATTTTTGTATCTATATTCATCAAGGATATTGGCCTATAGTTCTTTTTTGCTGGGTCCCTGTCTGATTTGGGAATCAAAGTGATTCTGGCTCATAGAATGAGTTCAGAAGTTTTCCTTCCGTTTCTATTTTTTGGAATAGCTTGAGAAGAATGGGTATTTATTCTGATTTGCATGTTCGGTATAATCCCCTAGGAAAGCCATCTGGTCAAGGGCTCTTATTTGTTGGAAGATTTTTGATAACTGATTCAATCCCTTCAGTAGTTATGGGTCTTTTCAGATTTTCTATCTCTTCCTGTTGGAGTTTTGGTAGTGTGTGTGTGTTTAGGAATCTGTCAATTTCTTCCAGGTTGTCCAGTTTATTAGCATATAATTTTTCATAGTATTCCCTGATAATTGCTTGTATTTCTGAGGGATTAGTTGTATTATATACATTTTCTTTTTTGATTCTGTCTATTTGGGTGCTCTCTTTTCTTTTTGAGGAGCCTGGCTAGAGGTTTATTAACTAACTTTGTTTATTTATTCAAAAGACCAACTCTTGGTTTCATTGATCTGTTCAATTGTTTCTTTGGTCTCTATGTTGTTTATTTTTTTATTCTATATTGTTTATTTTGTCCTGATCTTTATTATTTCTCTTCTTCTGCTGGGTGGTGTTCTTGCTTCTTTACTTCTAGTCTGCTTAGGTGCAGTGTTAGATTTTGTATTTGTGCTTTTTCTAGTTTCATGAAATAGATCTGGATTGCAATGTACTCTTGTCTTAGGACTGCCTTTGCTGCATCCAAAGAGTTTGATTTGTTGTATTTATTTGTTTCCATTTATTGTTTATTTTTTCTCTAATTGCCTGATTGGCCCATTCATTCTTTAGTAGGGTGTTCTTTAATCTCCATGCTTTTGGAGGTTTTCCAGACTTTTTCCTGTGGTTGATTTCAAGTTTCATAGCATTGTGATCTAAAAATATATGTGATATGATCTCAATTGCTTTATATTTATTGAGGGCTGCTTTATGACCCAGTATGTGATCTATCTTGGATACTGTGCCATACTTACTTGAGAAGAAAATGAATTCCATAGCCACGGGATGTCGAGTTTTAAATATATCTGTCAAACCCCTCTGGTCCAATGTGTCATTCAAGTCCATTGTTGCTTTAGTGATTTTATGTCTAGTTGATCTATCCATTGCTGTAAGTGGAGTATTAAAGCCCCCTGCAATTAGCACATTCTTATCATTAGGACTGCTTATGTTTGTGATTAATTGTTTTATGTATTTGGGTTCCTCCAAATTTGGTTTATAGACATTTATAGTTATTAACTCTTCCTGATGGATAGACCCTGTAATTATTAAATAATTCCATTCCTCATTTCTTTTTTTTTAATGTTTTATTTATTTCTAGGAGAGAGAGAGACAGCGTGAACAGGGGAGGGTCAGAGAGAGATGGAGTCACAGACTGAAACAGGCTCCAGGCTCTAAGCTGGCAGTCAGCACAGAGCCCGACGCGGGGCTCGAACCCACAAACCGCGAGATCATGACCTAAAAGAAAGTCGGATGCTCAACCGACTAGGCCACCCAGGCGCCCCCCATTCTCATTTCTTATTACTGCCTTTACTTTAAATTCCAGTTTGTCTGATATGAGTATGGCTACTCCAGCTTTCTTTTGACTTCCAGTAGCATGACAGATATTTTTCCATCCCCTCAATCTGTAGTTGTCCTCAGGTTTAAGATAAGACTCTCTCAGACAGCAAATAGATACATTTTGTTTCTTTATTCATTCTGATACCCTATGTCTTTTTATTGGAGCATTTAGTCCATTTACATTCAGTGTTATTATTGAAAAATATTGGTTTAGGGGCGCCCGGGTGGCTTAGTTGGTTAAGCGTCCGACTTTCGCTCAGGTCATGATCTCGCGGTTCGTGGGTTCGAGCCCCGTGTCGGGCTCTGTGCTAACTGCCAGCTCAGAGCCTGGAGCCTGTTTCAGTCTGTGACTCCCTCTCTCTCTGACCCTCCCCTGCTCATGCTGTCTCTCTCTCTCTCTCTCTCTCTATCTCTCTCTCTCCTAGAAATAAAAAAAAAAATATATTGGTTTAGAGTCGTCGTGTCTCTGTAGGATTCATGCTTGTGGTGGTGTCTCTGGCAGCTTGTGTTCCTTGCAATATTTCCTTCTTAGAGTCCCCTTTAGATTTCTTATAGGGCTGGTTTAGTGGTGATAAATTCCTTGAATTTTTGTTTGTTTGGGAAAACCTTTATCTCTTCTTCTATTCTGAATGATAGGCTTGCTGGATAAAGGATTTTTGGATGTATATTTTTTCTCTTCATCACATTGAAGATTTCCTGCCATTCATTTCTGGCCTGCCAAATTTCAGTACATAGGTCTTCAACTATTCTGATATGTCTCCTTTGTACGTTGAAGCCCATTTCCCCTACCTGCTTTCAGAATTCTCTCTTTATCCTCATATTTTGCTAGTTTGGCTATGCTTTGTCATGCAGATCTATTCAAGTTACATCTGAGGGGAGTTTTCTCTGCCTCTTGGATATCAATATTTGTTTGCTACCCCAGCATGGGGAAGTTCTTAGCTATAATTTGTTCAAGCACCCCTTCAGCGCCTTTCTATCTCTCTTTTTCTAGAATTTCTGTAATATGGATATTGTTCCATTTGATTGCATCACTCAGTTCTTGAATTCTCCTTTCATGCTCCTGGATCAGTTTATCTTTCTTTTTCTCGGCTTTTTCTTTTTCTGTAATTGTATCTTCTAATTCACCTATTCTCCTCTCTGTCACTTCAGTCTGTGCAGTGGCCACCTCCATTTTATTATGCATCTAATTTATAACATTTTTTAATTAATCACAACTATTTTTAACCTCCATAGTCTTTGTAGCAATAGCGTGCCTGGTGTCTTCCATGCCTTTTTAAAGCCCGGCGATTAATTTTATGATTATACTAAATTCTTGTTCAGTAATGCTGCTTATATCTGTTTTGACCAATTCTGTAGCTGTCACTGCTTCCTGGAATTTCTTTTTTGGAAGTAAGCGTCAGGAGGAACTACCCCCTTTCCATTTCATCAGTTTGGCTAGCTATCTGTCTCTTGTCAATTTTGAAAGCTTTTTATGCACTCTGCATCTGTGATTACTGCTATATTAAAGGTGGCTCATAGAGTATCCATAGCCTGTGCATTCAGGAAGTGTTCTTTTAATGGTGTCTCTTTGTCTCTCTTGCTGTGACTTTAGTTATTTTATTTCCCTACTCATAGTGACATTTGGGACTCTCCACCATGTGTACTTTGGCTTGTTTCTTGGAGGTAGACCTGGAAAGGAAAGCAGACAGACAAATGAACAGGAAACAAAAGAATGCAGATGCACAAACAAATCAAACAAACAAGCAAACTGAAAGGAAAAAACAAACAAACCCAAGACCAAAACAACAAAAGACAAAGGACAGTTTAAAAGCATAAAACCAGAAATTCCATCTACAAATAAAGAACAGGATGGAGGCAGTGCTGATAGAAGTGCATATACAAAGAAAGAATGAAAGGAGTGGGAAGATAGAGAAATTGAACATTGACCAGGCAGAGAGACTAAAAGGCTTAATTCAGTTAGAGAAAAAGGAGAATATGGCAGGAGGTAAGGAGAAAAAAGAAAAAAAAAACCCTAAGTTAATGTTACCCAGAGAAACTATATAGACTGATTATTTCAGGGAGAGAGAAAGGAAGATAACGATGGAGGGGTAGAACATGCATCAAAAGAATGGATTATATATGCCTGTTTAAGCACATCTATAACCAGAATACCCAGTCCAGAGGAGGAGAGAAATAAGAATGAGCTAGGGTAGAAAATGGTGAAACCTCAGTCCCTTCTTGTACCAAGCATTGCAAGTCACTCTTTTGGGTCTGATCTCACTGTGCCACAAGTGTAGCCAAGGTGAACTGTGTTCTATGTCCCGCACCCAACTTCGTTTCCAGATCTTACTCTGTGCACGTTAATGATACTGCCCGAAATGTAATCCTGCAAGCAGGGGTACCTCATAGCAGGGTATGGAGTAGGGGACCAGTTCCTCCTGGTGTCAACTGCGGCTCCTTCTCTTGTGCACTATCTAATCCTGGAGGGAATTTCTGGGACTGGGTCACCCAGCCCAAAGAAAGCTCTGCAGTTAGAGATAAGATCTCTCTCCAAAAGCCCTACGAGGCTGTCTTCTTAGTGGACTCCATCTATTTTCCTGTTAGTCTCTTGTGGTTCGGAGTTCGTTGGCTTCAGTTCTTCTTTGTTTAAGAGATGCAGGTAGGAAGTACAGAACTCCCTATTTCTCTGCCATCTTGCCCAGTCATCGAAAGCCAGGACCTAAATAGTAGTCTTAAGGGCATCCATTAAAAAAAATAACTCAAGTTATAAGGAAAATTTGACAAGAAAATTAAAATAGTACAGAGCAAAATATTTACTTAACACAAGAAGCAACAGATGAATAGAACATAAAATACATAAGACATATAGAAAACAACACAATGGCAAGATGTAAATCTTCTTATCAGTGATTACATTAAATATAAATGTTTAAACTTTCTAGTAGAAAGGCAGACATGAAAATTATAAATGAAAACAGTGACTCAACTATATACTGTCTATTAGAGATATGCTTTAGGTTCAAATACATGAATAATTTGAAAATTTAAAAAAATGGAAATGCATTTATCATGCTAACAGTACCCAAAGCAGAAGTGGAGTTCCTGTACTAATATACAAAATAAACTTTAAGACAAAAGTTATTACTAGAAACGAATTTTTATTTTTTAATATTTTATTTATTTTTGAGACCGAGAGAGACAGAGCATGAGTGAGGGAGGGGCAGAGAGAGAGAGGGAGATACAGAATATGAAGCAGGCTCCTGGCTCTGAGCTGTCAGCACAGAGCCCAATGTGGGACTCGAACTCACAAACTACAAGATCATGACCTGAGCCGCAGTCAGACACTTAACCAACTGAGCCACCCAGGCGCTCTTATAGTATTTTTATAATGATAAAAGTGTCAATGCATCAGGAAGGTATTATATGTATAAAAAATGTATGCACTAAGCAACATATCCCCAAGATATCTACAAGAAGTAGAAATTGGTTTAATTGAAGGGAAAAACAGACAATTCAACATTATTAGGTGGAAACTTAAATATGTTACTTTCAATAATGGAAAGAAGAACTAAACATAAAAATAATTAAGTTGCAAGACTCACACTTCTCAATTTCAAAACTTGCTACAAATTTATAGTAATCAAGACAGTATGGTACTAGCACAAGAATAGTCATATAGCTCAATGAAATGGAATTAAGAAACTGGAAATAAACTCTTATATGTACAGCCATTTGATTTTTGACAAAAATGCCAAATATTCAATGGATAAAGAAATGCCTTTTAACAAAGTGTTAAGACAACTGGATATCCATATACAGGATATCCTACTTCACACCGTATTTTTAAAAAATGCAAAATTGATTCAAGAGTTAAATATAATAGCTGAAACTCTAAAATTCATAGAATAAAATAGAAAAAAGATAGGTGTAAAGCTTTGTGATCTTGGATCAGGCAATGGTTACTTAGATACAATACCAAAACCACAAACAAGAAGAGGAAAAATAAACGAAAATAAATTGAACTTTCCAAAACTTATTTGTGTGCTTCAAAATCACTTTCAAGATAGTGAAAATACAACCTACAAAATTAAAGGAAATATTACAAACCATGTATCTAATAAGGTAAAGAACATTTACAGTTTAACCAAAAGGGATACGTAATTTAATTTTGTAATGGGTAAAGGATTGAATAGACATTTCCTCCAGAGAATATATACAAATTACCAAGAGCACATCAAAAGATGGCCAACATCATTAGTCATTAGGCAAATGCAAACTAAAACCACAATGAGATATCACATTATAGCCACTAGGATAGATATAATAAAAGATACAGAAAACACAGGTGTTGGAGTGAATGTGGAGAAGCTGAAACCCTCTTACATTGCTGGTAGGAATGTAGAATGGTGTAGCTACTTCGAAACATTTTTGTCACTTCCTCAAGTAAACATAGAATTGCCATCTGACTCAGGAATTCCACTTCTAGATACATACCCAAGAGAACTGTAATATATATATATATATATATATACACACAAAAACATAACCACAAATATTCACTGCCACTTTATTCATAACAAACATTGGAAATAATTCAAATATCTGTTAATTGGTTAGTAGATAAACAAAATGTTTTACACATATACAATGGATTATTATTCATACATAAAAAGGAATGAGGGGTGCCTGGGTGGCTCAGTCAGTTAGGTGCCCGACCTTTGATTTTGGCTCAGGTTATGATCTCACAGTTCCTGAGTTCAAGACCCATGTTGTGCTCTACTCTGGCAGCAGGACAGAAAAAAATCCTACTTGGGATTTTCTCTCTCTCTCTCAAAATAAATAAATAAACTTAGAAAAAAAGGAAAAAGTGTTAATACATACCTCAATGTGGATAAATATTGAAAACATTATGCTGAGTGAAATGAACCATACACAAAAGGTCATGATTCTTTTTATATGAAATACTCAGAATAGAAAAATCCATTAAGAAAGCAGATTGGTGGTTGTGAAGGGTTTATGTTAGAGTGGAATAAGGAGTGACTGCCAATGTGTACAGAGTTTCTTAGAGGGTAATAGAATGTTCTAGAATTAAATGTGTGGCTCAGTCGGTTAAACGTCCGACTTTGGCTCAGGTCATGATCTCACTGTTCATGGGTTTGAGCCCTGCATTGGGCTTGTGCTGACAGATAGCTCAGAGCCTGGAGCCTGTTTTGGATTCTGTATCTCCCTCTTTCTCTGACTCTTCCCTGTTCACCCTCTCTCTCTCTCTCTCTCAGAAATAAATAAAACATTAAAATTAAAAAAACCTAAAAATTATTTAATTGTATACTTTAGAAAATACATTTTAGGATATGTAAGTTGTATCTCAATTAAAATAAATAATAAATTAATGAAAGAAAAATATCAGTTGATTAACATAAATCATCATTCACAATTAATGATGGGCATAAAATAATTAAGTATCTTAAATGTGTGCTGCACTCAAGCATAAATTCAAAAGGCAATTTTGATAAGTCAGTTTTTAAAAAATATATACAAGAGCCTAATATTGTTCAAATAATATTATATCTCTTTTACTGTTACAACAACAATCCTATGGAGAAGGTGTTTTTCTGTCCTCCAATTAACACAACAGAATTTAAGCAAAGAGGAGTTAAATTACTTGCCCAAAGTCATTGAGTACTATTATTTTGTTGTCAGCTGAAGAATTTTTAAAATAAAGGACCTCATCAAGATTAAAAGCTTCTGCACAGTAAAGGAAACAACCCATAAAGATAATAAGCAACCAACAGAATGGGAAAAGATAGTTTCAAATGACATATCAGATAAAGGGTTAATATCCAAAATCTATAAGGAACTCGCCAAACTCCACACCCGAAAAACAAACCACCCAGTGAAGAAATGGGCAGAAGATATGAACAGACACATCTCCAAAGAGGACATCCAGATGGTCAACAGACACATGAAACGATGCTCAGCATCCCTCCTCATCAGGGAAATACAAATCAAAACCACACTGAGATACCACCTCACGCCAGTCAGAGTGGCTAAAATGAGCAAATCAGAGAACTCTAGATGCTGGCGAGGATGTGGAGAAACGGGCACCCTCCTCCACTGTTGGTGGGAATGTAAACTGGTGCAGCCCCTCTGGAAAACAGTGTGGAGATTCCTCAAAAAATTAACAATAGAACTCCCCTATGACCCAGCAATAGCACTGCAGGAACTTACCCAAGGGATACAGAAATGCTGATGCATAGGCACACATGGACCCCAATGTTCATAGCAGCACTCTCAACAATAGCTAAAACATAGAAAGAGCCTAAGTGTCCATCAACGGACGAACGGATCAAGAAGATGTGGTTTATCTATATGGTGGAATACTACATGGCAATGAGAAAGAATGAAATCTGGCCATGTGTAGCAACATGGATGGACCTTGAGGGTGTTATGCTGAGCGAAATAAGTCAGGCAGAGAAGGACATATATCATGTGTTTGCACATATAGGAGGATTAGGAGGAACTTAACTGAGGACCATGGGGGAGACGAAGGGGGGAAATGGTGGGGGAAAGGGAGAGAGGCAAACCATGAGAGACTCTTGAATGCTGACAAAAACTGAGGACTGATGGATGTGGGGGAGAGGGGGGAGGGGCATGGAGGAGGGCACTTGTGGGGATGAGCACTCGGTGTTATACGGAAACTAATTTGACAATAAACTATTTGTAAAAATAAAAAATAAAAATAAAATAAAATAAAATAAAGTAACTCCACTTAGTTTATATGCTAAGGTCCCAAAGACAATACATTCTTTTTCATTTCATCATTTGCTTTTTTTATTTTCAAAGACAGGTATCTATAATTCTCATTTTACAGATGAGGAAACAAGTCTGAGAGGCTAAAATTTGAAACAGCAGGTCTGTTAAGAGGAAGAAAAGAGTACTTGTTGAACCATGTCCATCCATGAGCATTGGAATTAGCCAAACCCTGCACCCATGCACATTTTAATTTTAAAAATTAGAGATACTATATATTAGACAACTCAGCAGTTAAAAATGCCTGTGTATTATTTGTATGCCATTTTTGGAAAGATAAAACTACATGTACAGAAAGAAGATCACTGGTTGTTGGCATGGAGTGAGGGTAGGAAAGGAATTGTCTATAAAAGGATGTGAGGAAACTTTTTGAGGTGTTGGGAATGTTTTGTGTCTTGGTTGTAGTTGTTTATACGATGTAATGTATTTATCACAACTCACAGAACAGGACACTAAAATGAATATTATTGTAGCAAATTATACTTCAATAAATCTGACATTGAAAAAATAAGGAATCGTTGGCATCCTAAGGCTCATGCCTAGTGGGGTGAGAGACAAAGCTGTAAGTGTAACCCAAGTCAGCCAGTGCAGTATAATAATCTAAGTCTGAAAGCACAGGACTTGCTGCTATGACTACATCCTTCCAGGAAATAACACTCAGCACCTTGTCCTCCCACCCGAATGGGAACCTTCATTACCATAAGCTGGAACTTTGACATGAAAGTCAATTTTCTTAAATTATATTTTCCAGCAAGTATATAATAAATCCTTTTAGGATCTATTTCCTTTCATGGATATTTCCTTCAATAAAATAAAATAAAGCTAAATACATCTGTATTAATAACCGCATTCTTCAGCAAGAAGTGCTTTGACATTTTTTGCATTGGTGCTGCACAAGATTGGAAAGTCAGGATTATTCAAGCTCACAGAGAAAACTTCATTTTTGTTTAATCAGTGTTGCCAGTATGCAGTTTGTCCAGGACAGCAGGGAGAGCTGTGCTGGTCTTAAGACCTTCCCGCAGGCAAGGGTTTTTTGATGGAGAGAATATAAGAATGAGAATAGGGATCCCCATTAATGGCCCTGGCCATGTAGCTGTGCAGGGCTCCCCAGAGAGGTCTGTCTGCAGATGCTATGGGAAGTGAGTCATTCTAGTTTGAACTCTTCCCTCCAGCAAAATGCAAAGGTCCCCTGTGAACCTGTGGATCAAATCTTGAGTTAACAAGAAGGAGAGCTGAAACAGGCATGCTGTATTATATCATATCTCAATGCATCTCAACATCAGATCAAGTTATTATTTCAGAAAACATCATTTCATTTATTATGTTCCTGTCACCAATCTATGCATTTTATAATTATTAAGACTTTATCTATAGAAAATAATATTTTGTATATAATACCTATAAAGAGGTTATTATTACTATATCCATACTAAAAACATGTAAACTGAGGCACAAGGAGTACGTGTATCAAGATCACAAATCTAGTAAGTGACAGTGTCAAGATTTGAATCCATCCATTCTTTCTCCAGCATCCTCCTCCTAACTGTGTGGAGTCTTTTCACGTTTACGTTATAATGTTTCATATAATTATATATACATAGATATAGATATCTACATGTAATTAAAATTGATAGAAAGGTATGAATGGATGAATGCATGGATCATGGCAGTATGGATAGAAGAAGAAATGTAAGGAAGGAGGAAACAGGGATGGAAGGAAGGAGAGAGAGGAAATAATGAAGGAATAGCTGGGTGGATACAGGAAGGGACAGAGTGATAGGGGAAAAGGGAGGAAGGGACTGAGATATGGGTAGATAGGTCCTGGAGTTAAAAGAAGGTGGGATGGGTGAATAGGTGGATACATGGAAAGACAGTTTCTTGACTTCAGAGTATTAAGATACAAAGATAGTGCAACAAAAAGAAAATAAAACTTTACATTTGCAGCAACTAACACATACTAAGCACTTAAAAATATAGACATTGTTTTTAATCTAATATCAATTATTTTGAAGCCATAAAATTAAGGCCCTTTATTAACCCATATTTTGGAAGAAGAGAAGGTGGAGGGTAAGAAGGAGAAGTGGCAACTAAAATATCTTTTTCCACAGATTCCACTGCTAACTATGTAAGTCCCAATATATTATCTATGTACCGGGTGAAAGGAATGAGTTGTTGACTCCAAAAAAGCATTAAAAAATAGTAAAGTGAGGACATGGGTTCAGGGTCAGAGAGGAAATGGCTGATCCAGGGAACAGGAGTTGGGAGTAGCTCTTGTTTTTTTCACAACTTCTGGAGTTCTAATTGCCATCAAGCAAACCATCAACCCTAAAGAACAGTGTGTGGAGGACAGTAGAGAGGGAGGAGGAGTTGAAATAGGGAAAAAGAATTAGATTTACCTTCATCTAGCCAGCGTTTCCACATCACAAAAGAATCCAACTTTCAAAATGTGGACATCTAGCAACAGTAAAACCTGTTTGACCCCAAGTGGTAATATTAGTATCATATATCTTAAGTTTTAGCCGTGTAAATTCATTCTATATACCTGAAAAAAACCCACACTATTTTTATTTTGATAGGAATCCAACCAGTCCTTGGTAAATTCAAATGTATTAGTTTTATTGCTTTGGCTGTTAAAAACAAGGTAAACAAAAATTGTACCTCTCTATCTTTCAGAGACACTAAGAAAGAAAGTTCTGTACATAGTAACCAAACAAACAAGGTTATAATGGAAAATATATGGAGTATTAAACTATTTATGTAGTATCATTTGGCTTTCACTGTGTAACAAACCTCCTCAAATCTGAGTGGCTTAATGAAATAACTGTTATTTAGCTTTTGATTCTATGATATTAGTTGGGTGGTTTTTCTGGTCAACTTAGCTTAGCTGATCTCAAATGGGCTTATTCTTGCTGTTGTCAGACCATGAGATGGCTGACATAATCCAGGGTGGTGGATAATCTAGTCTGCCCATGTTCACATGCTTGGCACACTGTTAGATAGGGTAATAAGGTTGGCTGAATTATGTGTTTTTCATCATCCAACAAACCAACTCAGCCTTCTTCAATGGCAGCAATTGAGTAACTCCAAAAGCAGAAAGTTCATATGCCCCAATCACAAATGCTTTTCAAGTTTCTGCTTGCATGACAATAGTTAATGTCCATTACCCAAAGCAGATAATATGGCCAACACAAAATAAGGAACAGAGAAATAGACTTTGCCCCTTAATGGAAGGAGATGTAAAATCACACTGCCAGGGAAAGGAAACTCAGAGAAGATCTGCAGCTGTTTTTTAACCTGTCACACATACTGCAAGATAATGTATATTACTTATATGTGTAGATTCATGGATTAAAATACAATCTTGAAAAAAAAATCCATAACTCCCTATTCCAGTATATAACAATTTTGGAGTTATGGCACTGTCTGAAATCTGACAAACTCTACACTTTTTCTTTTAAAAATACATGTGCATATTAGAATCCTTCCCCCCACCCCAATCCAGATCTACAAATTTAGGGACAATTTCCAAATTTATGTCTGTACTTCTTAGAATGTTGAGGCCAAAAAGTAGAAATGCATTCTATTAAAGTGTTCCAGATTAAAGGACACTAAAAGACATGCCAACTAAATGCGTTGTAGAATCCTAAATTGTAGTGTAGATAGAAGAAAAAATTTATAAAGAATAATGTATCCTTTCCTGAGTAACCAACAGATCAAATACGAAATTAAAAGGTAAATTGAAAAGTTTCCTGATACAAATAAAAACGGAAACACAACATACCAGAACTTATGGATGTAGTAAAAACAGCTCTAAGAGGGAAATTCATAACAATAGATAATTACATTAAGAAGCAAGAAATATCCCAAATAAACAACATAACTCGATTCTCAGGGAACTAGAAAAAGAAAAACAAACTGAACCCAAACTGATAATATGGAAGGAAACCATAAAGATTAGAGTAGAAATAAATAAAATGAGGAATAAATAAACAATAAAAAAGATTAACCAAACTAAGAGGTGGTTCTTTGAAAAGAAAACAAATTGGCAAACCCTCAGAGAACCCAAGTCAACAAAATTGTAAATGAAAAATGACATATTACAACTTATATCACAGAACTAAAAGAAAATCATAAGAGGCTACTATGAATAACTCTACACCCACAAACTGAACAATCTAGAAGAAAGGGAAAATTATTCCAAAAGTACAACTTACCAAGGCTGAGTCAGAAATAGAAAATATGAATAGACCAATTACTAGTTAAGGGGGTTGAATCAGTAATCAAAACTATCTCAATAAAGAAAAGTCCAGGACAGACAGCTTCACTGGTGAATTTTACCAAATACTTTAAGTATTAATACTAATCTTTCCCAAATTCTTCCAAAAACATTGAAGAGAAGGGAATACTAGTAAATTTGTTTTAAGAGGCTTGAGTTGTCTTGATACAAAAACCAGAAAAGGAAATGACTACAGAAGAAAACTGCAGTCCAATATCCCTAATGCATATAGATGCAAAAATTCTCGGTAAAATACTAGAAGACTGAAATCAGTGGCACATTAAAAGGATCATTCACTGTGTCCAAGTGGGATTTATCTGTGGGATGTAAGGATAATTCAATATTGGCAAATCAAGCAATGTGATAAATAGCATTAATAAAATGAAAAGAATCATATCTCAATAGATGTAGAAAAGGCATTACACAAAAGTCAACATCTATTCATGATAAAAGCTTAAAATATTAGACACAGAAGGAACATATCTCATCATAGAAAAGCTCCCAGCTAACATCATACTCAATGGTGAAATGTTAAAAGCTTTTCTTCTAATATTAAGAAGAAGACAAGGGCACCTACTCTCATCACTCTTACTCAACATAGTAGCTACTTGGAAGTACTAGCTAGGGCAATCAGGCAACATACCTACATACCTACATACATACGTTTTTAAAATGTTTAAAAATAAAAACAAATGAAGGGTGTCAGCATTGGAGAGGAAGAAGTAAAGCTGTCTTTATTTGCAGGTGATATAATTTTACTTATTTTTAATATAATTTTATATGTAGAAAAATCCTAAAGACTCCATTAAAAAGCTGTTAGATCTAGTCAATGAATTCAGTAATGTTCCAGGATACAAAATTAACATGTAAAAATCAGTAGTATTTCTATACATTAGAATGCGTTTTCTGAAAAGGAAACATAAAAATCAATTCACAATTGCATAAACAACAAAATACTCATGGAAAAATTTAACTAAGGAGATGAACGATCTCTACTCAGAAAACGGTAAGACAGGGAAGAATTGAAAAAGACAGAAATACATGGAAAGATATCCTATATTCATGAATTGGAAGAATTAATATTGTTAAAATGTCAACACTATCAAAGGTCATCTATATATTTAATACAATCTCTATTGATATTCCTATGGCATTTTTTATAACAGAAATAGAAACAAATCTCTTAAAATTTGTATAAGATGACAAAAGATCTCCAATAGCCAAGTAAATCATGAAAAAGAAGAGCAAAGCAGGAGGCATTACATTTCCTGATTTCCATCTATACTATAAGCTATAGTAATGAAAACAGCATGATACTGCATTAAAAGTATAAATAGACCAATATAACAGAATCGAGAGCCCAGAAATAAACCCAAATATATACAGTCAACTAATATTTGACAAGAGAGCCAAGAATACACAATGGAGAAAAGAGAGTCTCATCAATAAATGGTGCAGGAATAATCGGATATTCACATGTAAAAGAAAAAAACTGCACTCATACATATACCACTCACAAAAAATAACTTATAATGGATTAAAGACTTCAGTGTAAGACCTAAAACCATGAAACTCCTGGAAGAAAATAGAAATAAATATCCTTGACCTGGGTCTTGGTAAAGAGTTTTGGGATGTGACACCTAAAACACAAGCAACAAAATTAAAAATAATAATTTAAAAATTAATAATAATAATAATAACAACACAAAACAAGTATAACTACCTCAAACTCAAATCTTGGGTGCAGGGGAAGAAACCATAAACAAAGTGAAAAGACAACTCATAGAATGGGAAAAACATATGTGCAAACCATATATATTAAAAAGGTTAATATCCAAAGTATATAAAGAAATCATACAACACACAACCAAGAGAAAAAAGTAAAATAAAATAAAGTAAAATAAAGGCAAAAGAGCTGAATAGACATTTTTTTAAAAGAAGATATATGAAATGCCAATAGGTATAGTCGTTAGAGAAATACAAATGAAAAGTTCAATGAAATATTACCTTTCATTTGTTTGGCCATTATCCAAAATCAAAAGATACATGTTGGTTTGGATGTGAGGAAAAAGAAACCTATGTGCACTTGTGGTGGGATTGAAAATTGGTGAAGCCACTATGGAAAACATTATACAAGTTCCTGGATAATTAAGAGTAGAAGTACCGGGGAGCCTAGGTGGCTCAGTCGGTTGAGCATCCGACTTCGGCTCAGGTCATGATCTCACGGTTCGTGGGTTCAAACCCCGCGTCGGGCTCTGTGCTCCAGCTAGCTCACAGCTTGGAGCCTGTTTTGGATTCTGTGTCTCCCTCTCTCTCTGACCCTCCCCTGCTCATGCTCTCTCTCTCTCTCTCTCTCTCTCTCTCTCAGAAATTAAAAGAGACAAAGAAAGAATAGAAGTAACTTATGACCCAGCAATCCACTTCTAGGAATATATCCAAAGGAAAGAAACAACCTAATTCAAAAAAATATCTGCCTTCCATGTTCATATCATTATTTACAATAGCCAAGGCATGGAAATAACCTAGGCGTCCATCAATGGCTAAAGAGATAAAGAAGTTGACATACTATTATGCAACCATAAATAATTTAGGGAATCTTAGCATGTGAGACAACATGGATGAAACTTAAAGGCATCATACTAAGTCAAATAAGTTAGACATTGAAAGACAAATACTGTATGATCTCACTTATGCGTGGAATGTTTAAAAATACCAAAATAATAAAATACCAAATAATAAAGAAGATCAGATTTGTGGTTACCAAAGGTGGAGGGTAGGGAGAGAAGGAAATGGAAGGAGACATAAACTCCCAGTTGTAGACACATAAATACTAGGAATGTAATGCACAACGTGATATCACAGTTAACACTGCTATATGGCATATAAATTATTTGTTGAGAGTAGATCCTAATAGTTTTCATCACAAGAAATTTTTTCTTTTTTATTCCCTTTCTTCTTTCCCTTCTTTTTATTGTATCCATATGAGGTGATGGGTGTTGGCTGAACCTATTGTGCTAATCATTTCACAACATATGTAAATGAAACCATCATGCTGTAAACCTTATTTATTTCTGAGAGAGAGAGAGAGAGTAGGGGAGGGTCAGAGAAAGGGAAACACAGAATCTGAAACAGGCTCCAGGCTCTGATCTGTCAGCACAGAGCCCGACATGGGGCTTGAACCCTCAAACCGCGAGATCATGACCTGAGCCGAAGCCAGACGTTTAACTGACCGAGCCACCTAGGCGCCCCTGTAAACCTTAAACATACACAGAGATGTATGTCAATTACTCATCAATAAAACGAGAAAAAAGAATAATAAGCCCACAAGGATGTTCACAGCCTAATCCCAGAACATGTGAATATGTTACCTGATGTGGCAGAAGGGACTTTGCAGATGTGATTAAGTTAAGGATCTGAAGATGAGGAAATTATCCGGTATTATCTGGGTGTGTCATAAATATAGTCACAAGGATTTTTGTAAGAGGGAGGCAGCAGCATCAGAGGTGGGAGATCACGATATGAGATAGGGTCTAGAGTTTGAAGTGACGGAGGACACCCACAGGAGCTGAGGAAGGTAGGTGGACTCTAGAAGTGGGAAAGGCAAGGAAATGATGCTCCCCTGAAACCTCTGGAAAGAGCCAAATCAGGCCTAAACCTTGATGTTAGACTTCCAACCTCTAGAACTGTAACTGAATACATCTGTGTTGTTTTAGCCAATATATTTGTGGTAATTTATTATAGCAGGAATGGGACATTAACACAGATACTGGAGGCAACTGGCAGAAGGTGTACATGACCTGTGGATGAGATTATTGTGCCAATGTTAAATTTTCTAATTTTGATAACTACACTGTATTTATGTAAGGATATCCCCTTGTCTTCAGGAGGTACTCTTAGAGGTCACCAGGGGTAAATGGACACAACATCTTTAAGTCACCTTCCAATGGCATGGGAGGAAAATGTATATACACATACACATTCATGCAATAGATATATAATAGATCTAACACACACACACATATAATATATATTTACATCTTAATGAGATATAAATATGTAAACATACATATAAATTCATAAATATATAATACATATTTACTTCTCATACATAAAATATGTAAACATGTAAAAGGATGTTTATTTGCATCTCATACAAAGTGAGAACTGAGTGAATTGAAGAGAGAATTCTTGAGTGAATTATAAAGAACCAAAATATAAACAATTGGTGAACTGGGCAAAGTACATAACAAAAGTTCATTTTATTGTTCTTGCCATTTTTATGGAAGTTTGAATTATATCAAAATAATTACACAAACAAACTAATATATCAAATTTTCACACACAAAATAGATTTTAAGGCCGTGGGATGCAATCCCAATCAAAATCACACCAGCATTCTTCTCAAAGCTAGAACAAACTATCCTAAAATTTGTATGGAGCCACAAAAGACCCCAAATAGCCAAAGTAATATTGAAGAAGAAAACCAAAACGGGAGGCATCACAATCCCAGACTTTAGCCTCTACTACAAAGCTGTCATCTTCAAGACAGTATGGTATTGGCACAAAAACAGACACATAGACCAATGGAATAGAATAGAGAACCCAGAATTGGACGCACAAATGTATTGCCAACTAATCTTTGACAAAGCAGAAAAGAGTATCCAATGGAAGAAAGAAAGCCTCTTTAACAGATGGTGCTGGAAGAACTGGACAGCAGCATGCAGAAGAATGAAACTAGATCACTTTTCACACCATACACAAAAATAAACTCAAATGGGTGAAGGGCCTGAATGTGAGACAGGAAACCATCAAAACCCTAGAGGAGAAAGCAGGAAACAATCTCCTTGACCTCAAGCACAGCAATTTCTTACTCGACACATCTCCAAAGGCATGAGAATCAAGAGCAAAAATGAACTATTGGGATCCCATCAACATAAAAAGCTTCTGAACAGCAAAGGAAATAATCAATAAAACTAAGAGGCAACTGATGGAATGAGAAAAGATAGTTGCAAATGGCAAAGGGCTAGTATCCAAAATATATAAGCAACTCACCAAACTCCACACCTGAAAAACAAATAATCCAGTGAAGAAATGGGCAGAAGATATGAACAGACACTTCTCCAAAGAGGACATCCAGATGGCCAACAGACACATGAAACATTGCTCAGAGTCACTCATCATTAGGGAAATGCGGTCAAAACCACACTGAAATATCACCTCACACCAGTCAGAGTGACTAAAATGAATGAATCAGGAGACTATAGATTCTGGTGAGGATGAGGAGAAACGGGCACCCTCCTACACTGTTGGTGGGAATGTAAACTGGTGCAGCCCTTCTGGAAAACAGTGTGGAGGTTCCTCAAAAAATTAACAATAGAACTCCCCTATGACCCAGGAATAGCACTTCTAGTATTTACCCAAGGGATATAGGAGTGCTGATGCACAGGGGCACATGTACCCCAATGTTCATAGCAGCACTCTCAACAATAGCCAGAACACGGAAAGAGCCTAAGTGTCCATCAATGGACGAATGGATCAAGCAGATGTGGTTTATCTATACAATCGAATACTACATGGCAATGAGAAAGAATGAAGTCTGGTTATTTGTAGCAACATGGATGCACTAGAGGGTGTTATGCTGAGCGAAATAAGTCAGCAGAAAGATAGATACCATATGTTTTTACTTATAGGTGGATTAGGAGAAACTTAACAGAGGACCACGAGGGAGGAGAAGGGGAAAAATAGCTGGGGAGAGGGAGGGAGACAAACAATGAGAGACTCTTGAACACTGAGAACAAACTGAGAGCTGGTGGGGGTGGGGGAGAAGGGAAGGAGGTGATGGGCATGGAGGAGGGCACATGTTGGATGAGCACTGGGTGTTATATGGAAACCAACTTGACAATAATCTATGAGAGAAAAAAATAAAATTAAAATTAAAATAAATTTTAAAAAAGGCCTTGAGAAACTAGGAAAAGGGAATACAGGATCTACCAATTCCCTCGAAGGAGATTCTGAGCCCAGCTTAAGATCTCCAGTCCTTCCTATTATATCCAGAAGTGCAAAATTAGAACTCATTCATTTGCCGTGCAGAAGCTTTTAATCTTGATGAGGTCCCCATAGTTCATTTTTGCTCTTGATTCCCTTGCTTTTGGTGATGTGTCATGTAAGAAATCGCTCCAGTTGAGGTCAAGGAGGTTGTTTCCTGCTTTCTCCTCTAGGATTTTGATGGTTTCCTGTCTCACGTTCAGGTCCTTCATCCATTTTGAGTTTATTTTTGTATATGGTGTGAGAAAATTGTCTAGTTTCATTCTTCTGCATGTTGCTGTCCAGTTTTTCCAGCAACATCTGTTAAAGAGGCTGTCTTTTTTCCATTGGATATTCTTTCCTGCTTTATCAAAGATTAGTTGGTTGTATACTTTTGGGTCCAATTCTGAGTTCTCAATTCTATTCCCTTGGTCTATGTGTCTGTTTTTGTGCCAATCCCATACTGTCTTGATGATTACAGCTTTGTAGCAGAGGCTAAAGCAAAATAAGCCAGACAGAGAAGGACAACTACCTTATGTTTGCATGTATAGAAAGATTAGGAGGAACCTAATGGAGGACTGTGGGGGAGAAGAAGGGGGAAAATAGGGGAGAAGAGGGAGGGTGGCAAACCCTGAGAGACTCTTGAATGCTGAGAACAAACTGAGGACTGATAGGTATGGGGGGAGGGGAGGGGATGATGGGCATGGAGGAGGGCGCTTGTGGGAATGGGCACTGGGTGTTATATGGAAACCTACTTGACAATAGAGTATTTATTTAAAAAAAAAGAGCAGAAGAAAGTGAAGATACAAGACTGTCATGAGGGAGAATACCAGAAACATGAAAATGTGGAAGAAGATACAGATAGTCAGTTATAACATCCACCATGAGTGTCTTCCTCAGTTCCCCCAAACTGATTCTGCTGCAATTCTGTCTTATCCCAAGTTCTTACCTCAACAGGTAATAAACTAAGAGGTGAATGAAAAATAAATAAATAAAAATAAAAAATAAAAAAGAACTCATTCAAATACTAGTATTTGTCCATAGGTTTTCATTGGTCAGAAGAGAGAAGATTGCCATTTTTAGGTGGGATAGTTTTGTGGATATTCTTCAGTATTTATCCCCAGGGTATCTCAAGCCTCAATGCACACAAATTGGCACCTTCATCAAAAATGGCAGTCCAAGTGAATCTACCAAATCCATTTGGCAGACAGTAGGGAGGGGCTCGCTTGGGTTGGGAGAAAGGTAGCATTGCCCCTTCCTGGTCCCAGTGGCCACTCTGTCTCTACATGTGTTGTCTATGGAGGGTTTACCCTGGCTAACAGAATGGGTATGTGCTATAATGCATGGATTTTGGAAATACTGATTGTGACAAGCCAGAGTGTGCAAGCTGAGGACAGAACCACCAGAGCTGCCATCAGTGTGGAGCACTTGTGGGCTCTGATAGAAGGAGAGGCAAGGGGGCTAGGGACAGAGGTGGGCACTTGGGAACTTGGTACTGTCTACAAATACCTGCAAAGGAAGGCAATTTGTGAGGTGGTAATGGAGAAGAGTGGAGAGTAGGTGTGTGAGAACACCTGGGCAGGAAAGGCTCTTTACCTAATTCCTTAGCCCTGAGATAATTGCTAGGTTTTACTTGTATTTTCCTCCTCTGAATCTTGAACTTCTTGAGGGAAGCATCATAATCTTATACTTTCTTTGCCCATCTCACAGCACCCCATATTATATAAACTACCAGCAAATACTTGTGCATAAATTTATAAACCTAGTAGATCATAAAGCATAAAAATATGAAGTTTTTAAAAATCCATATCAAGAAAAATAATCAATATTGCACAGTTGGAGCATAATATTATATCTTAAGTTAGTATAATGCTTAGAATAACAAGAAAACAAACTATGCTTCTGAGAACTTTGCCATAGATGTGATTTTGTTCCTGAGTATAATTTTTAGTTTTAACTTCAGAATTTATGGATTTCAATCAAGTTAGAGAAACACTGTGTTAGTTTCCAGACATAACCACTGTCCTTACATTTTCAAATCAGCTTTTTACATGTATAGCATATTTTTTCATATCCCTGTAGTTTCCTTCTCCTTTTTACTGAATAACATATTTCACAATTATGGACAAAATGGTTGGTACCCATAGCAAAGATAAAAGAGAGGAAAAGGAAATAAAAGCTTGTTGGAAATTAAGTAAATATTTTAAGAAAGGTATTTGCTCTCAAGCTATAGCATTTTCAGTTTTGTTTATATGTTCTCAGACACCTCCTCCTAAACTCCTCAAAACATTTAAAAATTCTCAGCAGAAGACAAGTTTGTAAAGGGGTTCCTTGGGTCCTGATTCTTTGGAAATTCCTACATGATAAAGGCCCAATTCCCTCGTGTCCCCAGTGTGGATTCTCCTTCGTCACAACATCCTGACCATAAACACATTTCCCAGAGCTGGACCTCCCATTGTACTATTATTATTTACATGATCTGCCTCTCATCTCAATCCACATAGATCCATCTGAAACTTAAGTTTCAACCCCAAATACTTCTCACACTGAGCTCTGTGTTTATGCACAGAAGCTGGGAGCTTTCTCATCCTTTATCCTCCAGGAACCCAGATTGGGGTGAGTATGCTAGCAAACCAAGTCTTGGCTGGTGTGTCCACTTAACAACTAGACTTCTTTACAAGGTTAGTCATGGGGGGTTAAGAAAACTCTTAATGTGGTCATCTGTAGGTAGAGTAAAATTGACCCTTGATCGGCATGCTTTGTGACCTGCCATTAGAAGACAGAATTTCCTTATTTAAGATATAAAATTAATTAATATTTGTTATGGAAAATGAAATAAAATCAATGTGGTACACAGAAAAGAATTGTCTTCCCTCAGGCATCCAATACCCTGCTAACACAATCCGTTCCCAGTGCCTTCCTAGGTCAAGCACGCAAACCTGTGTATGCATGACACAAGCACTGTCTGCCTATTTTTTTTAATGTGGTAAAATATTCATAACATAAAATTTACCATTTTAATCATTTTAAAGTACATATTTTAGTAGAAGTAAGGATATTCATATACTTGGGCAATCACTACCACTATCTATTTCAGAACATTTTATCTTCCCAAACTGAAACTCTTGTTTCAATTAAACAAACCGCCCCCCCCCAATTTCTCCCTCCACACAATCCCTGGGAACCACCATTCTACTTTCTGTCTCTATAAATTTGACTTTTCTAGATCCTTCATAAAGGTGAAATCAGAAGTAATTGCCCTTCAGTGGCTGGCTGATTTCATTAGCACAATATCCTTAGGGTTCATCCCTTTGTAGCATGTATCAGACTTTTCTTCCTTTTTTAAGAATGGATAATATTCTGTCAATTCTGTTGTATCTATACACCATACTTTGTGTATCCATTAGCTGTTGATGAACATTTCGATTGTTTCAATCTTTTGGCTACTGTGAATTTTTTTGGCTCCTATGAACATGGGTGTACAAATATCTGTTCAAATTCCTTCTTAAAAAGCAGTGAGCTTCTTTTGAGAGTATACCCAGGCAGGATCATGTGGTAATTCTATGTTTAGTTTTTTGAGGAACCACCATACTGTTTTCCATAGCAGCTGCTTCATGTTACATTCCCACAAGCAGTGCACAAAGGTTCCACTTGCTCCACATCCTTTGCAAGACTTATTTAATTACTTTTTTTTTTCAATTATACCCAGCCTCATGGGAATGGAGTAGTATTTCATTGTGTTTATAACTTTCATTTCCCAATGACTACCAATGTTGTACATCTTTTCATATGCTTATTGATGCTTGGTATACCTTCTCTGGAAAAAATGTCTATTCAAGTATGTGGGCCATTTTTCATCAGGTTGTCTGTTATTGATGTTTTGAGTTTGTAGGAGTTCTTATATTTTCTGGACATAAATACCTTAATAGATATGTGATTTGAAAATATTGTTTCCTATTCTGTGGATTACCTTTCTACTCTGATTCTGTCCTTTTATGCATAAAAGTTTTTAATTTTGATAGTCAAATTTATCTATATTCTTTTGTTGCCTCGTTCTGGTGCATGTCCAAGAAATCCATAGTAAGTCTAATGTCATGAAGCTTACCCCCTCTATTTTATTCTAAGAGTTTTATTTATTTTTTAACATTTATTTATTTTTGAGAGACAGAGATAGAGCATGAGTAGGGGAAAGACACAGAGTGAGAGAACAGAATCCAAAGCAGAGTCCAGAGTCCAAGCTATCAGCACAGAATCTGATGCGGGGCTCAAATTCACAAACCATGAGATAATGACCTGAGCCAAAGTCGGACATTTAACCAACTGAGCCAAGCAGGCGTCCCTCTGCTAAGAGTTTTATACTTTGGTCTCTTATGTATAGGTCTTCAGTTAATTTTTGTATAATATATAATGCAAGGCCCAATTTTATTGTTTAACACATGTATATCTAATTTTTTCAGCACCATTTGTTGAAAAGACTGTCCTTTCACCATTGAATGGTATTTGCATTCTGTTGAAAATTATTTTACTATATATGTGAGAGTTTATTTCTCTGTTCTGTTTCATTAGTTTATGTGTCTGTCTTTATATCAGTCCACACTATTTTGATTATTGCGATTTTGTGATAAGTTTTGGTATCAGTAAGTGTGAAACTTCCAACTTTATTTTTTTTCCAAGATTATTTTGACTGTTTTGGGTACCCATTTGTTTTTAACCAAATATATCATAGTTTATCATGTAATTGCTCTGTCTCACTTGACCATGTGCCATGGACATCCCATTAGTGAGTGGCTGCGGGAATCACTATTTCTACATACACAAAATTTTATGGAAATGGTTCATGCCATACCTTCTAGGATTTTAAAGTGCAACTTTTTTTTTGTTTTTAATATGTTTCTTTTCTTTTTCTTCTCTTTTACTTATAATTTCCCAGTCTCACATGGCTCTTTTAAAAATTTCCCAGGTCCATGTGATCATCACATACACAGGCACACCCAAAGGTACACAAACAATGTGTCTATGTGTTCCCACATAAATACTTGTCCATGCAGAAGGCCTTGGCCCTCAGTTGCCACATGATACATGCTGATTAGAATTTCGTGTCTTCTTGCAATAATATTTCATGAAGATTCCTCTACACTGATGAAACTGTTCTATACTTTTTGTTTCATTTTAAGGACTCTGTAATTTTGCAGTGTGATAAGCCATCATTTAGTCTATTACTCCCCCAATATTGGAAACATTGCTTTAGACTTACCATTAAACACCAGGCCAAAATAACACAACCTTAAACATAAAATATCTCTGTCACCTGGCAGTATCATTTCTATAATATGGATTTCCAGGAGCACAATTTCTGGGCCATTGAATTTTTATAAGTTAAAAGGCAACAAAAAACAACTTAATATGTTTCCATCAGCCATGGATGAGGTTTCCCTTCCCCATGTCTTCCCAGCAATAGATTTCATCATAAATTGAACGTCAAATAAATTAATAGAAACTTTGTTCTAAAGCTTTAGAAAAGTAATAATAAGTCCCATGGAATTTTTTGCCAGGATGATTTTCCCTCATGAACAGACAGGGATGATACTTTAATACTTCTTCTGTTAGCTCATAAGACCCTACAGAAGATGATGCATTCCTCTGTACTTTTCCAGGACCAAATGGACAAAGATTGTAGACATGTAATTTGGTTTTATTGTCCAGTGATATCCCTGGGGAAATTACTTATCATAGTACAGTGATGCCTCCAAACAGAGGTCAATTTGAGAGCTTTAAAAATATCAGGAGCTCCTGTATGTGATCCAATCAAAGAGAATCCTTTGGAGGCTGGAAGGACTGTACTGAGGGACACACATCAGCTATATAATCGCCGGCAAATATCTCTCAGACACAAGATCATTCTTTTACTTGATGACTTTCATCTATTACTAAATAATTATTGTACTCTCATGAGCAGAGAATCATTTGGAAATTTGACAACATAACGAAGCGATGCTTAATTAATCATGACATTCCTCCCCAGTGATCTCAGGTAGCTTGAGTGTTCTTCCACCTGATCTTTTAAACTTCCTTTCCCACTCCCCCCCTCAGCATACTCATGTCCTGATTCCTGGGTAAGTCACCTTTTTGTCCCAAAGACCTAAAAGCATCATTGCAGGCTGACTCTGTCCATGCCCTCCAGTGAAAGACCACTAGGATCACAATGGAGTCACAGTCAAGTTTATTATCTGCTGCAGCTGAGGAGACTATAGGCCACGGGAAGACTTTACACATACCGGTAAAAAGGTGCTGGGAGAAGCTTGTGATGGGGTCTGGAATGGTGAGCTTAAGATAGGTGAGGAAGCTGGAGTTTGTCTGGATTGGATGCTGTCAGATAGTGGGACAACTGTGATTGAGCCTTTGAGGCAAACTTTACCCTTTATAACCTAGATAGGTTTGGAGACATCAAGATATTATTCACTGTGCATGGTTCTAGTGGGAGAGGTCAGTAAAAACGATGTTCATATTCAAATAGTTACCCAGAAAGCTTTCTTTGTATGTTTCCTTCATACTGAGGATAGCTGAAAGCTTTCTTTGCATGTTTCCTTCATACTGAAGATAGCTGAATACAACTTATTGAGTCCACGCTCCTCTTCTCTCACAGTGAAGTTCATTAAAAACAAAAAGAGTAATTTACACAGAATGCAAGGTAGCAATAGACTGCTGCTCCACAATTGTTGTACTTGTTAATCATCCTGAGGTGAAAGTTACCAAGACTAATAACTGATTATGGGCCAATTTTGACCTCCTCTCTGGCCACTGTGGAAAAAGCCTTGGTTGTTCTGGAATTCTATCCAAGCTTATCAGATAAAATCTAAAGATGATCTAAAATAGATGGGTTTTGTCTCTTACTGCATATGCATATATCTTAAATATCTAATGTCCCTATTAAGTGATGTGGCTGCATGTGTTCCTACTATGGAAAACAGATAAGTGAGTATCTTTTCTTAAGTTCTTGAAAGGGTTTATTTGCCATAAAAACTGATATTAATCAGCTATTCATTTTTCTATCTAATGTTGTCAAAGAGAAAGAACTTCATTCGATTGTACTAAAACTAAAATCAAAGGCTTTTCAGAATGATCCTCAAATTTTACTTTATAATCAATAACAACACAGAAAAACAATTTCTTTAATTACTTTGGAATACGTTTTACAACTAATTCATCTTGGCATTTCACCAGAAAGCTACATGGTTCAAAACCAGATCTCTGGGAGTATTTTAAAATATTGATAATTTTTTGTTGGCCAATAGAAGGGACTGGAACATCTGGTTGGCAATATTTCCTAATCATAACTATTTCAGTATGGTCTATGTTTATGAATTAAATTTTCATTGGTTCATATGATTAAGATGCCTGATGGAGAAAAAAAAAGTTATTATCTTGTGTAAAGGAATTTGAATCTGCCTGTGCAGAGATGAGAAAACTGTTGGTCGGAAAAAATTAACTCAGGTTGTTCAATTTCCACAAAAGAACACAGACCCAGTAGTGACATGTTTCATTTTAAAATTCACAGTGCTTTTCCTGCAGTCCAGAGCAAGAATCTCGTCAATGCCAAAGGCAAGATAAGACAAAGAACACAGATCCTGAAAAGGGGGGAAAGCAGACTTTCACAATAGTTTCTGTTTATATATAAAATTGTCTGATCTGTCTCCCTTTACTAGAAACACGCTATGATTTCTATAATGTAATACTGTGTGTTTTAAGGGAGAGAATCTAAATGTGTAATGGTCCATGCAAGAAAAACAAGTAGTATGGGTGCTTATGAGGAGGATAAATGAACTCACAAATCCTGCCTCGGCTGACAGAGAGAGAGAGAGAGAGAAGTATGGTCAGAGAGAGAAGGTGGAGACAGAGAGAGACAGGGGAGGAAAAGGGAGAGATTGAAAGAGAAGTTCTCTTCATTTAAGAGCCTGAAGCACTGGCTTTCCTTGAACTTTCTTATCGTTGTCCACTCTGGTGTCTGACAAATTAATTCAGATGTCCCCTCCATACCCCAGATCATTGCTCTTCTTTGAGTGTCCTGTCAGAGCTTTGAGGCTGAGCCCTCAGACTTCCTGTACAGACAAGGGAAAGCTGGAGTGCTTTTCTTATTCATGTTATCAGCCCCAACACTATAGTGTGATCCTATCCTCTCAGTAGCTGGTATCTTAGGTTGGGCTCACCCAGACAGGGGTAGTGCAGGTAGTGACTCCAGGCGGCACTCTTGGGGATTCAGGTATAAGAATCCTTACTGAGTAAAGGGATGGAAATTCTTCTGGGAACTTCTAGGAGACACATTATTCCAACTGAAGGTCAGGAGAAGGGGCATCTCTGTCCATTAAGCCCTGTTAGCCATTGCTTGATGACTGCTCCCAGGAGTTCTGGCTCCTTGGTATCCTTGCCCACCCCTACACTGTCATGTGGCCTGCACCTCCCCTCAGGTGAACAGAAGAAGGTGAGGGCAGCAGAAGAAGAAGGCGAGGACAGTGGAAACCATCTGGTCTGTGCAGATGGAAACAGCAAGTGCTAGAAGCTTATGGATGTGACTAAGAAAGTGCAACAAGGAATAGCATTCTATTGATGCCCACAATACTTTAGTTTCTCTAATGCATAGAAACCTTTCCGTAGTGTTAGAAACCTAGCTTGACTCCACAGAGCATCCATTAACCATACTTTAATGTACTCTGAAGATGTTCTGTTGGTTACATTGTTATCTAAAAAATATTTACTGTTCATCAGGACTCTGCCCAGGGATGGAGAAGGAAATCACCAAAGCACCTTACACTGGCAGAGACATTGGAGTCAAGCAGCTCTGACTCAGAGATCTGTCTCTGGTTCTGATCAGCTGTGTGACTTTGGTCAAGTTAAGGCCTTCATATTCTTATCTAAAAGTGATATACCCATTATAGGAGTAGTTTGAAGACTAAATAAGTCCATCCCTGGCCCTGCTCAGACCAATACCTGGAATGGGTTGTCTCATATCAGCACCTTTACTCATAGAGGCATCCCTTCCCTCGAGAATTTGTGAGAACAGAAAACAAGAGACCAGACTATGTGAAAAAGTGACAGCCAACAACTGAAATGTTTCTCCATACCAAAAGTAGGTCAAATATGTCCCTAACAAATATTTCTAGCAACTTCAATACCTGTGGCACTGACCAGAGCTGAAGGAAGTGCTGAAGGATACCTCACCATCTGGGGTGGAGAAGATAAAATTAAGAAGCTTTCAAGAGGGATTTATTTTAAAAAATGAGCAGGTGTTCAGTTGAGATCCCAGAATGTGCCTTTGCTCAAAATGTATCCTCTTCGTAGAGTATACTGTGTGTGTGTGTGTGTGTGTGTGTGTGTGTGTGTGTCCATGACAGCACTGGGAAACGAGAGCATCTCTTGGTGAAACTGTAGACGCACATGTGAACAATCCTGTAGAAAACAGTTGATGCTATTAGTAAGTGGTTGGATGTGGGAGATTCTTTTCAAGGAAAATGGTCAACTGGTCTCTTACTTTCCAATCATGGTGACTCTTGTCTAGCAATGTGGTGGTCATAGGCTGGGCTGGAGAGAAGACGCAAGGTGACTGGAGAACCCACTTTTAATTTGGAATTAAACATGAAGAACTGAGTTATTCCAGAGGCTAAGATTAAAATACTAGGGACATTACTGATTATAACATTAGCCTCCCAAATAAGTCCTGAATTCCCACATGACATCAGCAAGTCACGTCTTAGCTGTTTTCTAAGTGGTGCCTTCATAAAGTGTACATCTGGCCTGCCATACCTCTTGGAATCATTGCTGTGAGGCATTGGGTCATTTTATTTCTCAATCTGCTCAATGTTTACAGCACTTTAGAGAGAGAAGCTGCAGTGAGTAAATGTTTAAATTGCTTCGAAATCTGTCCAAAATAAAACCTTAAATCCTCAAGCTAAGTTAGAAACAAAGGGCAAATAAAGCACAAATTTCAATGGGAAACCAGACTTTGAAAAGTGATATAAGCAATCCATTTAAATCCACATTTATTCATGTATGAGAGTGACATGAAATCCACAATCAGCCCTGGAGTCTGCTAATAAATTTATACGCTACTTATCTGGCTCCCCTCTCTACTGCCTCTCCTGATGATAACTGGAGGGCCTTTTAGAGTGCCAGGATTCAGGATGCAATATGAAATCAAGGAAGGCTATTGTAGCAGTTGTCACCCAAAAGAACAGTGTGTAAAACACACTCAGCTTTTCCATAGCTCACAACAGAGCCAATTATGAAAGAGTTAGTGGCAGCAGGGCCAGACTGGCTGCTGAGATCCAGATGGAAAACGGATAGTTTACAGGTGTCTTCGACATTCCTGAACTTCCAAGAAAGTTTTTCTTAGAGGTGAGTGTTCAAACCACATCGATCTGAATCACTGAGGTGTTGTCATAAAGAATAATTTGGGAGAAAGAGTAAAGTCTTGAATCTCTTGACATCCAATAAATATTAACAAAAACTTATGATTGCAAATGGTATATATAACAGGATGGATGCTGTGAGTCCCTGATAAGAAACTTTTTGCTCTAATTTCTGCCCTCAAGCAAGCTTTGTCAGATTCCCTTTCTTATTCCTTGATTAAATTTCAAGAAGTTTCAACAAATTTACTGTTACTTTCATCCACTGTATCAGACTTATTTTTAGGTAAAAAAAAAAAAAAAGCCTAGCCCACGTTAACTCAAAACTGAAACCTTTCGTTTATTCAAAGCTTTCTTCTCTCCCCAACTTGATGGCAGGTGGGGTGCACAGCAGACTATCTAGAGGATTTTGTAGTCGCATCCTCTCCTGTAGCACCTGGGGCTATGTACACGATCTGAAAAGTACAATCCGGTGCAAGAATACACAATCTGGAAGATATACAGTGGGACAATAAAACCTATTCTTCTGACAAGGATCCCCTGCACCAATGGGCTTTTGTTGTCAACAGGAAAAGTACCACAAACCTGACTGCCAGGTCGTGCTCAGCAGTGCCCTTCCTCAGTCTATTTAACATACTCAATTCATCCCTTTAAGGTCAACATTAAGTTCTTACAAGCTGGGAGAAAGATGTCACCTTTCAAAAGAAACTCACTATATGGAGAAAGCACTATTAAAATGAATATTTGAAAATATTTTCATCATCACATAGTTGTATTATTAAGAACAATGGAAGCATGTCTTGGATTAGACACTCAACATTTTCCTCAGCTGCATGCTAGTCAGAATTTTAAAAAATCTTCCAAATGAAAAGATTCTGTGAGTTATGAAGTCATTCACTAAAATCAACAAGGAAGATGAAATCTTACAGCAAAATAAACATCTTTGCATACAAGGTAGATGGGACTGAAAAGTGAATATTAGGATTTACAGTGCATGAACTGTGTTTTATATCTCTCAGGGACTTTTGTCTGCTATGACAGCCTTTGAAACCAAATATCAAAATAAATCAATGTAAAGAATGCTCTTAAATTGCTATATTACAGAATGTCAAAGAATTTTCCAAAAAATTTGAAGTATATTTGATCTTATTGCTCTCATTAAAATATCATTACAGAAATTGAATGTTTATAAATGTCCTTCTTATCACACTCATCACTTATTCTTGTGTACTTTAAAATGTAGATATTAGTAAAGTTGTACATGTACACACATGTGCACTGGTGCAACACACACACACACACACACACACACACACACACACACACACACAGAGGCACATATTTTCAACTATTACCAGTAAGGTTACATGATCGTAAATCAGAATTACCAACTTGAAAATCATAAGTGCATAGCCTTCACACCCATTGGATTTATCATGATCCTGAAATGAGGACATCTGCAGCTGCCCACCACCTGCCATGTGGATCTATCTCTGGTTCACAACCCTCAGATAGGTTCAGGTTACTACAGATCCCCAAGGCTCTCTATACCCTCTCCCAGATGCCTCATCCAAAGTATTCTTGGCTCTGTAGAAAGGAGACAGGATGCTGGGTTTAAGATTCATCTTTAGGGGTTTGACTTTGTTAAAATGAAGCAAAAAAACATGACCCTGCCTTTTCAGTAAAAATGTAAATTGTACACCTGCAGTTAATCATCTACTTCCTTCCTATCTGTGATCAGGTTCCCCGAAGCAGATACTAAGAAATGATGGATTAAGTGATTTGTTAGGAAGGGGCCTTCTGAACATCGAGGAAGGAGTGAGAAGAAAGCAGGATAGAGAAGCAGGGGCGTGATGTTAGGCAATTCTTGGAAGCCTCTCAGGTTCACCTTGATCCTGCAGGGAGCTCTGAAATACTAATCACACTTTGGGGTTTGTCTTTTCCAAAAGAAAGAGGGTGAATTTTCATGCTTCCACACTAGTCAGACAGGGACTACCGCCACTCCAGGGGATGCAGCTTCAAAGTACCCTCTGCTCTGAGGGTGCCATTGCCAGTGGCAGTCCTGGAAGAAAGCTGCAGGTGCAGTGGTCAGATGCCAATACAGCAAGGGGCACAAGACCCAGTTAAAGGGATCCAAAAAATCTGATGGGACACTGCCATTTAACCACTTCGCTCATCAAGAGAACTATCACTCTACTGTGTCATGACCACTGCCAAACTTACCATCATAAGTGTTCAGAGCGAGCTCACCTTCACCAGGCCTAATCCAAGGATCTCACTCAGGCCACAGTCATATTGACAAGGATGGAGGCCTGGTGTTTTCAGCTCAGTTTTTATTTTATTAATAATAGAGTCAAAACGAGAAAATCATATCCAGAATCATCAGAGAACTAAATATTCTAGATGATAAAATTTAATTTTAATGACAAAATAATATTTAAGTATTTGTATGAATATCTTTCTAAAATACAGTTTCCTTATCTGCCTACTTAGCTAAGGGCTTCTGAGTGTAATCAATGTTTTCCTAACAACACAACATCCTAACTACAAGTATCAAGTACATGTAGTGCATACTCAGTCTATTAAGATAGGAGCAATATTTGATCTTGCATTGAGAAGTTTTTTATTACTGTACATTCAGTCCTTGAAGCAGTTTCTAGCACTTTCTCTCACCTCCACCTGTAACACTTTGTCAGTGCATAGTGCTAAGGGTGCCTCTCTTAGCCTGCAGCATACAGCTTGTATTCTAAGAAGTTTGACAAGCGTGTATCTTAGATCTGTCTTTGAATTAAAAGTTATCTCAACCTAAGTTAGGGCATGAAGAATACTTCTGGCCATAAGTTCCATCAGCCTCAGTATATGAGATTCAGTCACCTTTTTACCTTTACATAAACTCTTTACTTCCTTGTTCTGTCTGCTGTTTCAAATTTTAAGTCATGAGGCTAAAGAGAAAATTTCAGCTCAATAGAGTCGCAGCTGAATCTATAACCTAGACCTTCTCCTAGACAGCTAGATCTCATCATTGTTCTGTTCAGGACAACAAGTTGTAAAGGAGAAATAAGTGTCTTTATTCTAGCATAGATGCAAAAGAAACAAGAAGTCCCATCCATCCGGAGTTCAGCGTGCTAAAACTAGAGCTCCTCTGTAGAATGTTAAAGCAACGAATGACATCTGTACTCACTTCTGAGGCTTCAAGTAACTTACTATTTCTGTGGCTAAGCTAAAATGTCACTGAGATTAAAAAAAAAACATATATATATATACATATATATTATATGTGTGTATATATATACATATATGTATGTATATATGTATACATATACTATATATGTATATATATGTATATATATACACGTATATATATATACGTGTATATATATATGTATATGTATATATATACATGTATATATATACATGTATATATATATGTATATGTATATATATATATATACTATATACGTATATACATATAAAATAAAGAATCTGCTTAACTTGTAAAACCAGCTCATTGCTTTGGTTAATGAATCCTACTTGTGTGTGACAGAACATCTATCCCTGAATTCAGCAAATACTTTTTGTGCACACTTATGTGCCCAGCACTGAGCTAACCCTTTACTTAGCAAGAATTGGGATCCTGTAGGGTGCATAACAAGCAGCACCAAGATGGGCTGTCATCACATCCATCCTCATAGTTTGTCCATCTAAAATATGACAAAAGGCAACATCCTAGAATAAAGCCCCATGTCTCTGGGATTCTTGAAGATGGAACTCAACACAAAAGTTTGCTCTTATTTTTTTAGAAGAAAATTTTGCATACATATTAAATGTGTATTTTTTCATGAATCTACATTTATCCTATTAGATCTCTCCCTAATACTGGCACTAAAATATCAGATGCAATTCTTTTCTCAAGCTCATCCCACCTGTGCACCCCTTTAATATGTTCTCATTTTACTATCTATTTAAATGAAATCAATAGGTAACACGCCTGCTCATCTGTGTAATTTTTTTAAAGCAGGTTTAATGACAATATAAAGGATAAATGGCAATAATATGTATGTCAAAATATAACTGTTTGGGCTTAAGTAATCATTTGCTTTCACCCAAATGCAAAATCACTGTGGACACAATAGCAAAATGACACCCATACACAATATTTATTTGCAAACCAAATATAAAGAGCTTTGTCACTGTTGCCATTAATTTCCAAGCTGGTGACCAACTTCTGACAATGTTTAAAAACACAGTGGCATCTTCTCTGAAATTACCTGATTTTAGGATTCTTGTTTCAGTATGTGTTAAAACTGGGCAAGGATTAACTTGTGTTTACTTGTAAAATGTCATGAATTTTAGCCTACAGCTAATTAGGCTTTTCAGGATCATGGGTTTTGAACAGGACATTGAAATGTGGTATAGGCCTTCACTGTGAGAGACTTTGGCAGAAATGGCCTCCCAAAATCTGCATGTGCCCCCTCTGAATTACCAATTTCCCTGGTTAGGCTGTGGGTAAATGAGCAACTTTTGACCTTGTACTAACTAATCTGTTGGAAATCTCCACTAAACAAAGAACAGTGGGGACCTCCTTTGCCCCCTCATTCCTTACCCCAGTGAGCAACCTAAAGTGAGCTGGAAGCCTAGGAAAGAGGTGGGCCCCACACCTGCATGGGGCTCCTCATGAATGAGAAATAAACTTGCCTTGGGTTAAGACCCTGAGAATTCAGCGTTTTATGTTGTGACAGCTGGCGTTAGTTATCCTGCCAAACACAGGGCCTATCCTTTGCATTTCAAGGTATTTTTTCACTGACCTGTAACCCTAAACACCAACCAGTCTCCAGACATTGTTGTGGCAAGCAAAGACAGCCTCACAAATCCCCAGAGTGCTCCCTGAAGAACCATGGCTTTAGATCCATGACAAACCAAAAATCTTTATTAAAGCAATTTTTCTTCCACTTTATGCCTAGGAATAGATTCATGGAATTTGCTCTAACTGCGTTCTAGTCCTCACTAAAATGAAGGAAACAATCACTCACAGCAGTCAGGATTATAGAAACAAACACAGTGAGGCAGAAAGCAAACAGCCTTGAACTTCTGACCACAAGTTTGTCTTGGGCTTTTCTGTGTTCATCAGGGCACTGAATGAGTTTTGGCTCCAGACATCATGCAGATTCCTGGCATCTATGTTGTCCAGTGCCTTGTGTGAAATGATTTTGTTCAGGTTGAGAATTGTGCGACAAAAGGTGAATTTGCTCTCTGGACAGGGTTTCATTGGAGAAGATGTTGAGGTTAACTGAGGTGCTCTCAGAATCAATCCATCAACGGGAGGCATTGGGTCCCACAACCCAGTGGCCCCTGCTGGACTAGGCATTCCTTGTCCACAATCATGGATGTAAATAAAGGGCCCTGTGCAGGGACTCACTTCACATCCATGGTGCTGTCTATGGTGACACTCCGAATCTCTATCCGTCCCTGGACTATGTTCAGTCCATCTGCCTCTTCCCAAGCTGACGTTGTGTCTCTCCCAGATGTACAAAAGACTGCTGCTGCCATGGAGGATACTTGACCCTATTTTCTTCATAGATACCGGATTCAACCACAGCATATTGACTTTATTGATAGCAGAGAAATGAAACCAGTTACCACCCCCAAACCCACACTCCAGAGGCCATCTGTTGCATTAGGTAAACCCTTTGGATCACCAGTAATTTAATAGAAGGGTCTCCTGGAACTCTTCAGTCCATAAGACTAATTATTACGAAGCACTGCATTAGAAATTAGCAAAAGAAAACGTGATCAGATTCTGGATTTTGTGTGTGTATATAAACTAGTTTGGCTTTTATATATGATGATAAGCAAAAAAAGCAAAAGTATAGTATGACATTTAGCATATATTCCTGGTCATATGGTAGAAAAACACTTGAAATTTGGTATTTTCCATCAGTATCAGGGGCAATTTCATGTAAACTAGTGTTTTCTCAAAACCACATTCTGTAGGATAAATAGCCACTTATGGATATGAATGCTAGTTTTTAAAAGACACAGCTTTTATACCTACCATGATTCTATTTGATAATATATTTGAACACAAAGTAAAATCTCAAAAGGAAAATCTCAGGTAGCTAAGTGTGCTCCTCATTCATTCAATTTGCATTTTTGAGCATCTACTCTACATTAGACACTGTCACTTTCCTGGGGATACAGAATGGGGAAAAGACAGAAATCTTATCCACCATCCACAGTGGGGGTCAGTTGACAATAAACAGGTTATTCAGTAAATCACATGAAGCATTAGAAAGTGAGTGCTATACACTTTTGGGTCCACTTCTGAGTTCTCAATTCTGTTCCATGGGTCTATGTGTCTGTTTTTATGCCAATACCATACTGTTTTGATGATGACAGCTTTGTAGTAGAGGCTAAAGTCTGGGATGGTGATACCTCCCGTTTTGGTTTTATTTTTCAGTATTGCTTTGGCTATTCGGGGTCTTTTGTGGTTCCATACAAATTTTAGGATAGGTTGTTCTAGTTTTGAGAAGTATGCTGGTGCAGTTTTGATTGGGATTGCATTGAATGCGTAGATAGCTTTGGGTAGTAATGCCATTTTAACTATATTTATTCTTCCAATCCATGAGCATGGAATGTTTTTCCATTTCTTTGTGTCTTCTTCAATTTCCTTCATAAGTTTTCTATAGTTTTCATCATAGAAATCTCTTATACCCTTGGTTAGGTTTACTCCTAGATACTTTATGGGTTTTTCTGTGCAATTGTGAATGGGATCAGTTTCTTGATTTGTCTTTCTGTTGCTTCATTATTGGTGTATAATAATGCAACCAGGGGCGCCGGGGTGGCTAAGTAGGTTAAGCATCTGACTTCAGCTCAGGTCATGATCTTATGGTTCGTGGGTTCAAGCCCCATGTCGGGCTCTGTGCTGGCAGCTAGCTCAGAGTCTGGGCCTGTCTTTGGATTCTGTGTCTCCCTCTCTCTATGACCCTCCCCTGCTCATGCTGTCTCTATCTCTCTCTCAAAAATTAAAAAAAAAAAATGCAACCTATTTCTGTACGTTGCTTTTGTACCCCGTGGCTTTGCTGAATTCATGCATCAGTTCTAGAAGACTTTTGGTGGAGTCTGTCGGGTTTTCTATGTAGAGTATTATGTCGTCTGCAAAAAGTGAAAGTTTGATTTCATTTTTGCCTATTCCGGTGCCTTTTATTTTATCTTGTCTGATTGCTGATGCTAGGACTTCCGGCACTATGTTAAACAACAGTGGTGAGAGTGGACATCTCTGTCGTGCTCCTGATCTCAGGGGGAAAGCTCTCAGTTTTTCCCCGTTGAGGATGATGTTAGCTGTGGGCTTCTCATAAATGGCTTTTATGATGTTTAAGTAGGTTCCTTCTATCCTGCATTTCTCGAGGGTCTTTATTAAGAAAGGATGCTGTATTTTGTCAAATGCTTTTTCTGCATCTATTGACAGAATCATATATTTTTGTCTTTTCTTTTGTTAATGTGATGTATCACACTGACTGATTGGCTGTAACCCAGGAATGCATTCCACTTGATCATGGTGAATAATTCTTTTTATGTGCTGTTGAATTCGATTTGCTAGTATCTTGTTGAGAATTTTTGCATCCATATTCATCAGGGATATTGGCCTGTAGCTCTCTTTTTTTGCTGGGTCTCTACCAGGTTTGGAAATAAAACTGACGCTGGCTTTGTAGAATGAGTCCAGAAGTTTTCCTTCCATTTCCATTTTTTGGACAGCTTGAAAAGAATGGGTATTAACTCTGATTTGAATGTCTGGTAGAATTCCCCAGAGAAGCCATCTGGCCCAAGGCTCTTATTTGTTGGAAGATTTTTGATAACTGATTCAATTTCTTCACTAGTTATGGGTCTGTTCAGATTTTCTATCTCTTCCCTTTTGAGTTTTCATTGTGTGTGTGTTTAAGAATTTGTCCATTTTTTCTAGGTTGTCCAGGTTATTGGCATGTATTTTTTCATAGTAGTCCCTGATAATTTCTTGTATTTCTGAGGGATTGGTTGTAATATATCCATTTTCATTTGTGATTTTGTCTATTTGGATGCTCTCTCTTTTCTTTTGGAGAAGCCTGGCTAGAGGTTTACCAATTTTGTTTTATTTTTTCAAAAAGCCAACTCTTGGTTTCATCAATGTGTTCAACTAATTTGTTTTGGATTCTATATTGTTTATTTCTTCCCTGATCTGTATTATTTCTCTTCTTCTTTAGGGCTTGGGGTGCTCTTCCTGCTTTGCTTCTGGTTCCTTTAGGTGCACTGTTAGATTTTGTATTGTGTTTTTTTCTAGTGTCTTGAGTTAGGCCTGGATTGCAATGTATTTTCCTCTTAGGACTGCCATTGATGCATCCCAAGGAGTTTGGATGTTGTATTTCATTTTCATTTGTTTCTGTATATTGTTTAATTTTTTCTCCAATTGCCAGATTGACCCATTAATTCCTTTGTGCGTATTCTTTAACCTCCATATTTTTGGAGGTTTTCCAGACTTTTTCCTATGATTGATTTTAAGTTTCATTGCATTGTGATCTGAAAGTGTGCATGGTATGATCTTAATTCTTTTATATTTATTGAGGGCTGCTTTATGACCCAGTGTGCTATCTGTCTTGGAGAATGTACCATGTGCACTCAAAAAGAAAGTGAATTCCATAGCTGAGGGATGTAGAGTTCTAAATATTTCTGTCATGGCCATTCTGGTCCAATGTGTCATTCAGGTCCATTGTTTCTTTAGTGATTTTTCTGTCTAGTTGATCTATCCATTGCTGTAAGTGGAGTATTAAGTCCCCTGCTATTAACACATTCTTATCAATAAGACTGTTTATATTTGTGATTAATTGTTTTGTGTTTGGGTGCTCCCAAATTCGGTGCATAGATATTTATAATTATTAACTCTTCTTGATGGATAGACCTTTTGTTATTATAAAATGCCCTTCTTCATCCCCTGTTACTGCCTTTACTTTAAAGTTCAGTTTGTCTGATATAAGTATGCCTATTCCAGGTTTCTTTTGACTTCCAGTAGCATGATAGATATTTCTCCATCCCCTTACTTTGAAGGTGTCCTCAGGTCTAAAATGAGTCTCTTTTAGAGAGCAAATAGATAGATCTTGTTTTTCTTTTAATCCATTATGATTTCCTATGTCTTTTGATTGGAGCATTTAGTCCATCTACATTCAGTATTATCATTGAAAAATATTGGGTTAGAGTCATTGTGTTCTCTATAGGAATCATGCTTGTGGTGGTGTCTCTGATACTTTGTGTTCCACGCAACAATTCCCTCATAAAGTCCCCCTAAGGATCTCTTATAGGGCTGGTTTAGTTGTGATGAATTTCTTCAATTTTGTTTGTTTGGGGAAAACCTATATCTCTCCCAGTCTGAGTGACAGTCTTGCTGGATAAAGGATACTTGACTGTATATTATTCCTGTTCATCACATTGAAGATTTCTTGCCATTCCTTTCTGGCCTGCCAAATTTCAGTAGATAGATCTGCTACTACACTGAAATGTCTACCTTTGTATGATAAAGCCTGTTTATCCTTAGCTGCTTCCAGAATTCTTTCTTCATTCTTATATTTTGCCAGTTTCACTATGATATGTCATGCAGAAGATGGATTCAAGTTATGTCTGAGGAGAGTTCTCTGTGTCTCTTGGATTTCAATGTCTGTTTCCTTCCCCAGATTGGGGAAGTTCTCGGCTATAATTTGTTCAAGTACCCTGTTAGCCCCTTTCTCTGTCTTCTTCTTTTTTCTGGAATTCCTAGGATAAAGATAGTTTCCCATGTGATTGTATCACTGAATTCTCGAATTCTCCTTTCATGCTCCTGGATCAATTTATCTCTTTTCTTGGCTTCCTCTTTTTCTAAAATTGTATATTAAAATTCACTTATTCTCCTCTCTTCCTTTTCAATTCATACAGGGGCCACCTCCATTTTTATTATGCACCTGATTTATAGCTTTTTTAAAATTCATCATAACTATTTTTAAGATCCATGATCTTTGCAGCAATAGCATCTTTGCTGACTTCTATACCTTTTTCAATCCCAATGCTTAATTTTATGACTATTGTTCTAAATTCTTGGTCAGTTATGTTGCTTATATTTGTTTTGATCAATTCTTTACCTGTCACATCTTCCTGGAATTTCTTTAGAGGAGAATTCTTCTGTTTCGTAATTTTGGCTAGCTTTCTGTCTCTTGTATATTTTATTTTATTTTTTTTATCTTGTATATTTTAAAAGCTTTGTATGTGTTCTGCACCTGCGATCACTGTTATATTAAAGGAGGCTCACACAGTGTGCAAGGCCTGGCCGTTCAGCAAGTGTCCTTTTAAGATTGTCCCTTGGTCTCTCTTGTTGTGACTTTGGTTATTTTATTTCCCTACTTGTAGTGATGTTTTGGACTCTCCACAATGTGTGCTTTGGTTTGTTCCTTGAAGTAGCCCTGGAAAGGAAAACAGGCAGACAAACAAACAAGGAACAAAAACACAAATGCAGAAACAAATCAAACAAACAAGCAAACTGACAAAAATAATACTAACAAAAAACAAAAAACAAAGGACAGCCTAAAATCATAAAACCAGAAATCCCAGCTACAAATAAAGAGCAGGATGGAGGCAGTGCTGATGGAAGAGCATATACAAGGAGAGAAATGACAGGGGTGAGGAGAAAGATAAATGAACATTGACCAGCCAGAGAGACTAAAAGGCTTAATTCAGAGAGAAAAAAAGGAGAATATGGCAGGAGGTGAGGAGAAAGAAACGAAGATAATGTTACCAGAGAAATTATAATAGTATGATTATTCTAGAGAGAGAGAGAGAGAGAGAGAGGAGGGTAAAGAGGTTTAGAATACGCATCAGGAGAATGGATTAAATATATCTATTTAAGCAAACCTATAACCAGAGTAATCAACCCAGAGGAGGATAAAGATAAAAATGAGAAAAGAGAGAATGTATCTGAATAGCAAGAATTGATCTGGAGTTAACTGCGGCAATGCAGCAGTGCTGTTCTTAGCGGAGGGGGCTGTTTCCAAAGGATCCTCTGGTTCCCAGCAAATGCCCAATGCAGATGGGTGTGGTTTGGTGTAGGTAGATCCCACCTCCACTGTGTGGGTCCTGCAGGCTGATCCCTGAGACCCCACTTTGGTGGTTGTGGGAAGAAAAATGAAGACCCCCCATTCCCTTCTCCTCAAACCAGGTGTCCCAAATCACTCTTTTGGGTCCTTTCTCACTGTGCCATTGGCACACTAAGGTGGGCCGTCTTCCAGTCCCACACCCAGCATTGTTGCAAGCTCTTACTCCCTGCACATTAATGATGCTGCCCAAAATGTAATCCTGTGACCCTGGCACTTCAGAGCAGGGGATCTGTTCCTCCGGATGCTGACTGGGCCCCTGGGCTACTGCCTAACCCAGAGGGAACTTCTTTTGTCCCCCAGCATGGGCGATAGGATAAGATCCTTCTCTGTCCTGGGCCAAGGTTTTTCTTTTGTCCAGATACAGTCCTACGTTTCCCCAGATGCTCTTTCTCTTCCCTTTGTCTCTCCACAGAGGGAGATCCCTCCTCTTTTCTCCTCCGTGTTCTGGCCCATTTTTATCTCCCCTAGTTAGCAATCACACACCTATGAGGCTGTCTTCCTAGTAGACTCTGTCTTCTTTCCTCCCAGGCTCTTGAGATTCAGAGTTCTTTGGCTTCAGCTCTTCTTTGTTTGAGAGATGCAGGTGGGAAGTACAGATCCCCTTATTTCTCCATCATCTTGGCCCCTCCAGAGACTTTAGCTTTATTCTGGAATTGGGGTTCTGAACAGAGAAATGAACTCATAAAATTTACATGTACGTTTTTAAAAGACCACACTAAAATGGCTTTAGAGGGAAGGATGAAAAGATATACAAAGAGAACAGCTAAGAGGTATTTTCTCTTGCTCCTGGAAAAGGATGCTGCTCCTTGGCCCTGGGCGCTAGATGGAGGCCCTGAGAAACAGCCAAAATCTGGATCTCTATCTATATTTGCCTACAGACTTTCTGTGGAAGAAGACAAATATAATTGATCACTCCAAGATTTTGGCTGGAGCAGCTGCAACCATGGAAGCCATTCATGGAAGAGGAAACTGGACAGAACAGGTACAGAGAAGGCAGGGGACAGATATGGAATGCACACCAGACATAGCAGGTAGCTGAATATACAAGTTAGGATTTCAGGGAAGAGGTTTTCTTCAAGGAATCATATTTAGAAGGAATCAATAGACAGTTGGCAGTTATAAGAAAGAGTTGGAAGCAACAAGGAACTCATTGAGGAAAGATAGCACTGTGGAGGGGCTTTAAGAAAAATCCTCTGTACTACAACACAAAGAGGTTGAGTTGATGAGAAGGAATCTTCAAGGGAGACTGAGAACAAGCCAGCAATAGGGTAAAAGAAAACAGAAAAGCAAAGCAAGAAACTATTTTGGGAGTGTGATTGGTGGATGGATCAATGGTGAAAGAAAACATGAACCATATAAATGATGTCGCATCTTCCCAGGTTAATTTACATCTACATGTGATCTCATGTGACATCCTGTGTCCTTGTAAAGACATTTGTGAACCATAGAGCTTGTAAGCACATGTTGTTTACATATGTAACCTTGATACTGATGGGCATATGATTAGTTGCCCATAAAAGATAAATACCTGCTGAGATGTCAGCAATTTGGAGGAACAAGGTATTTATGGGAAACACACTCTTGTTTACTTGGAGGGTAGACACTGATAAGGATAATATCGACCTCAACCAGTAGAGGGCAGACTTGTCTAACATACCAGACCCTTAGATGTAACACCCAACCTGCCACCAAAATATCAAATATAAGCCTTGGTCTGCCCACATCTCTCAGAAGACCACAGGGCACGCTGACTGAGGAGACAGGGTGAAGACATTGACGATCAGAGGTTGCGGATATATCAGCTGGAACTATCCAGAAGATTGGGGACATTGGAGGGCCTGACCATGTGATGAAATCCCAGGGGAGAGGCGGTTGGTTCTTTCTGCCTAGTTAATTCACATAATAGCTTGGCTGCTTAATTAACCCTAATTGCTTGATCTGTTGTTTCATTAATTTTTATGAGAATAAATGCATGTTTAGTAAGCAATTAGCACTTTGTAGCTTTCCTTGTTACCTTTTCCCATGGACATCCTCAAACCAGGGAGTGTTCACATTTAATGATTGGCAACTGGCTCATATAACACAAAAACAATGCATGCAGGAATGTCGAGTAAGGTGCTGAGTGGGCATCGGCCACAATCTTTTGCATTATGACCATCAATGGTAACTTTAAAAGAAGAGAAGTTTGTGTGCGTGGGAGTGGATTCAGGAGAAAACAGGAGGGTGGGGACTGAAGGCAGTGAATCCTAAGTGACGTTTTTGCTCCGAAAGTCATGGAATTAGAAGGTGGTGGCTAGGGAGGGTGATAACATCAAAAGGGTGTCTCTAACATAGGAGACAGAATTGCATGCTTGCATGCTGTGGGGTGAGGGGCAAAGAGAGGACACAGGGAGAGAAGTGAGAGTTGCTGGTGCAGTGTTTCTGAGCCAGTGTAGGGGGCAGAAGTCTAGTGAACACAAGAGCCTGGCCACAGGGAGTAGGGGAAGGGTCATGAACTGAAGATGAAGGCAGCTGTGGGGTGAAGATTCCAGTCTGTAAGGGGCTATGGTTGGCAGAGAAGCTGGCTTAAGTGAGGAAGAGGACATAGGTTAAGTCCAATGAAATTATAAGAAAAGATATAATAAAGATAAAAGTAGAACTCAATAATCAAAAACAACGTTTAAATAGAATGGATGAACAAAGATAAAGTTTGATTCATTTAAAAGCTAATAAAGGGGTTACCTCTGGTTCAGTCCATTAACTTTGGCTCAGGTCATAATTTTGCAGTTTGTGAGTTCAACCCTGCATCAGGCTTTCTGCTGTTAGCATAGACCTTGCTTGGAATTCTCTGTCTCCCTCTCTCTCTACACCTCCTCCACTCACTCTCTATCATTCAAAAGTAAATAAACATAGAATAAATTTTTTGAAAGCTAATGTGGTAGGAAAAATCCTTTCCCCCCAAACAGACCATAGAAACAGACCATAGAAGTGGTTTTCCTGATGTTTTTCTACTAAAGTTTTCCATATCCTGCTTCTATGCCTTGAGTCAATGCTATTGTTCCTGACCAAACATGTGAAAAGTTATCACCTCCTCTTGCTGACTCATGGCCTCAGGTTTCCATGGACTCATTATGATATCATAGGAACATTCCACCACATTCTGTCCTGTCTAGTGAGTTGGAGTTGGATAATTGCATGATTGTCTTTGTCTACGTAAGTAACGTTTTTGTTTTCAGGCACAAAGTGCCATATGCCACCACTTTTGGTCAGACCCACCTCTATACCCAACTAAGACAGTGCAGCAGCACGTGCCATGGATGCATTCAGAGGGCTGGTTTGACACAGCTGGGTCAGATTAAGAGCCAAAGTGGCAGAGCCTGGGACTCTGTGGTGGAAAAGTCATGGTCCCAAGCCTTGCATAAAGCAGGTTTCCCACTCCAACAGACCTGGCAGGTGACATTCAAGCCTTGGAGCAGGGACACTCTCTCTTGCAGACTAAACTATCCTTTTGTTAGAGTGACTACTTCTCTGAAAAGCCTCCCTGATTTAGCTGTAAAAAGCTTCTTGGAAAAACTTTAGAGAATAGCTATAGATCTGTAATAATGCAAAAGCAAAACAAGTCCCACTTCCACGTGACATTGGTATGAAACGTGAAAGCAATTCTGATGCCTTCAACCAGTCTATGCAGTAGTTGGTTGGGTGGGGTATATGGCGAGGACTTCAGCCACTAGACAGCGTGTGCCTGTCCACTGGGGCAGGCCACCTTCAACTCTACCCCACATGGTGACCATGAGGCAAAATTTGACAATAATGCCAAATCTTTAGGGTTTTTTTCCTGAAAAGAAATCAGAAGTCTGGACTTCTAGTGAAAATGGGTTGATCACAGCATCAACATTAAGATTTCACTTTTCCAGGATAAACTTACCCAAACCAGTTGGTATCCTTGATATCATGAAAGTTTTAGAACCTCAGTCCCAACACCCATAAAGCTAATTCTCCTCTTAACAATCTCAACAGAAGGGGCACCTGGGTGGCTCAGTTGGTTAAGAGTCTGACTTCAGCTCAGGTCATGATCTCATGGTTCATGGACTCAAGCCCCACATCAGGTTTTGTGCTGACAGCTCAGAGCCTGGAGCCTGTTTCAGATTTTGTGTCTTCTCTCTCTGCCCCTCTCCCACTCTTGCTCTGTCTCTGTCTCAAAAATAAATAAAAACAAAAAAAAATTTAAATCTCACCAAAAATTGGATTCATCACTTTAACAAGATTTTCCCAGTGCAGTAAGAGGAGATTCTTATCTTTGCTCCAAGACTGCAGATTTCCATTAATGCAATCTTTGCTTGTCTTAGCTTGTATCATTTGTATTTTTGTTTAGCTGAATATACCTGTCCTGTCTTGTGTGTATATAATTTACTTTTTTCATTCTTGGTGCAGGACTTTAATCTGTGACTCTTAAAAGAAATTGAATTAAAGTAGGGTGTGAGGGTGGGGATGTGGGCTGCATTGAGCTGAGGTGATGGAATTTCCATGTATTGTAAATGACATCTAGGGAAGGACTGGGTATGTGGGTTGCTGATATGGGTAGAGGACAAGGCCATGTGATGAGATGCAGTAAGTTACTGCCAGGGAATTGGAGAGAGCCTCCATGTGTGTGTCCATGAGAGACAAGTATTGTTTGGGAAGCTGAGGTCCAAGGAATGAAGAGGAACAGCTCTAAGGAGCCTATAAATATCCACTATAAGAAAGAGCAGAGGATGAGGAGGGAGAAGGGCCATACTACACCAGGTTCAGGTAGTAACAGGGCTGTAGAAGAAATGCATTTGGCCAGAGTGGGCTTCGGGGAGGAATGCGGCTTCTCTCGGCTCCTAGCACAGAGGTAAAATCCTTGTCATGCCTGTGGGGTCTCCCAGGACCAGCATGTGGCTACCTTTCAGACTTCACCCGAGTACTCAGTTCACAGGGATTCAGTCCACAGGCTTCCGCCCAGTCTCTGGAACAGGCCCATTAACCCAGGGCATTGGAGTGGACTACTACCCTTGAATAATGCCTCCACACTAATTCCCACAGAGACTCAACTTTTTCCTGCATTTCATCAGATATCAGCACACCTGTCTCCAGAAGTAGATTTCAACTGAAGGAATTTCATTGGATGTGAGTCTGCACCTCCATTTCCTAAACACTCTGGGTTCATTTCCCTCACCTCCCAACATGCATGAAGTGCTTATCTCATGGTCTAAGACATGAAGGTGAAAGAGAAGCCATGTGCTAATGGGTCCAGCTCACTTCGTGGGTTTTGAACAATGGTTGCCTAAGTCTAAATAATATATGTATATGTCCAGTTAAAGAGTGAAATACTATGCAAATAAAGATGTTGGCTTTGAACGATCAATGCCCTCAACAGCCCATTGTCATTGGAAGTTGTGCCTTGGTTGGAAACATCAATTCACACAGTGTCAGGGCTCCCATCCTGCCTGATTCAAGGAGGGATTTGCTCTGAATGACCCGAGGTAGGCCCCCCATCTCTGTCTGACAACCTGGTGTTCCCAGTGGTCCTAAGGATGATGATTACTTCAGAGGGGCCCCAGCTCACTCTCTGACAGAACAAGTGAATCATCTACAGAGGTTTCAGACAAAAGGTCCATTGGAATCCACTGCAGTTGCTCTCACAGGGACTTTACTACCTGGGCTTGGTCTGTAGACTAGAAGTGAAAGCCAGCTCACCACCTGAATGCTGCTTGGGGGCCTGATAAACCTTCTGCTACAGTTCCAGGATAGCCCCAGGGAAATGTGGAACACCTAATTATGTTCATTTGTGACCTAGCTGCACAGTTCTGAGTCAAGGAGGATCCAAACGGGTCTAAGACCAAATGGCTAAGAGCAACTTTTCTCACAAAAAAAAATCACCTGAAGACCAGAATTCAGTTTTCTTTATACAATTGTTTTCTATATGAATGGAATTTCTTTTTTTCATATTCCACTGTGTCTCATTTTTATTTTTATCTTTTTAAATTTAAATTTTAGTTAACATACAGTGTAATATTGGTTCCAGGAGTAGAATTCAGTGATTCATCACTTATATACAACACCCAGTACTCATCACAAGTGCCCTTTTTTTTTATGGTTAACAATATTTATTTATTTATTTTTACAAATAGCTTATTGTCAAGTTAGTTTCTACATAACACCCAGTGCTCATCCCCACAAGTGCCCTCCTCCATGCCCATACCTCCCTCCCCCCCACATCCATCAGTCCTCGGTTTTTGTCAGCATTCAAGAGTCTCTCATGGTTTGCCTCTCTCCCTTTCCCCCACCATTTCCCCCCTTCTTCTCCCCCTTGTTCCTCCGTTAAGTCCTCCTAATCCTCCTATACGTGCAAACATATGATATTTGTCCTTCTCTGCCTGACTTATTTCGCTCAGCATAACACCCTCAAGGTCCATCCATGTTGCTACACATGGCCAGATTTCATTGTTTCTCATTGCCATGTAGTATTCCACCATATAGATAAACCACATCTTCTTGATCCATTCGTCCGTTGATGGACACTTAGGCTCTTTCTATGTTTTAGCTATTGTGGAGAGTGCTGCTATGAACATTGGGGTACATGTGCTCCTATGCATCAGCATTTCTGTATCCCTTGGGTAAATCGTTAGCAGTGCTATTGCTGGGTCATAGGGGAGTTCTATTGTTAATTTTTTTAAAGAATATCTTTTATGATTTTTAATATATTTTGGCTCATATACATTTATAACCATAAAGATCTCAATAAAGTTATTTTCATTTTATAAAATAAAATATAGGGGCGCCTGGGTGGCTTAGTCGGTTAAGCGTCCGATTTTCGCTTAGGTCATGATCTCGCGGTTCGTGGGTTCGAGCCCCGCATCGGGCTCTGTGCTGACTGCCAGCTCAGAGCCTGGAACCTGTTTCAGTCTGTGACTCCGTCTCTCTCTGACCCTCCCCTGCTCACGCTGTCTCTCTCTCTCTCTCTCTCTCCTAGAAATAAATAAAACATTTAAAAAAAGAAAAAAAGAAAAGAAAATATAAGCCATTCGATGCAAAGATTTCTATGTGATATTATCTACCAAACAGTAAACTCTTTTTTTTTAAACATTTATTTTATTTTTGAGACAGAGACAGACAGAGCATGAGTGGGGGAGGGACAGACAGAGGAAGACACAGAATCTGAAACAGGCTCCAGGCTCTGAGCTGTCAGCACAGAGCCCGACACGGGGCTCGAACCCACAGACTGTGAGATCATGACCTGAGCCGAAGTCGGCCGCTCAACCGACTGAGCCACCCAGATGCCCCCCAAACAGTAAACTCTTAAATGTAAAAAGAAGAAGTATTTTGGCTTTTAGGAATAGTTTCATTTTCTATTACTGTGGTTTTGGTTAAGAAATTTCAAAACTAACCATAGGATAAAAAAAGAGGTCTATTGTTAATTTTTTGAGGAACCTCCACACTGTTTTCCAGAGGGGCCGCACCAGTTTACATTCCCACAAACAGTGTAGGAGAGTGCCTGTTTCTCCCCATCCTCGCCAGCATCTAAAGTCCTCTGAATTGCTCATTTTAGCCACTCTGACTGGCATGAGGCGGTATCTCAGTGTGGTTTTGATTTGTATTTCCCTGATGAGGAGGGATGCTGAGATCAGGAACACAACAGGGATGTCCACTCTCACCACTGTTGTTTAACGTAGTGCTGGAAGTCCTAGCATCAGCCATCAGACAAAAAAAGGAAATCAAAGGCATCAGAATTGGCAAAGAAGAAGTCAAACTTTCACTTTTCGCAGACGACATGATACTCTACATAGAAAACCCGACAGACTCCACCAGAAGCCTATTAGAACTCATTAGAACTCATCCATCAATTCAGCAAAGTGGCAGGGTACAAAATCAACATATACAGAAATCGGTTGCATTTTTTTACACCAACAATGAAGCAACAGAAAGAGAAATCAAGAAACTGATCCCATTCACAATTGCACACAAAAAAACATAAAATACCTAGGAATAAACCTCACCAAGGATACAAGAGATCTGTACGATGAAAACTGTAGAAAACTTATGAAGGAAATTGAAGAAGACACAAAGAAATGGAAAAACATTCCATGCTCATGGATAGGAAGAATAAATATAGTTAAGATGTCATTACTACCCAAAGCTATCTACACATTCAATGCAATTCCAATCAAAATTCCACCATAATACTTCTCAAAACTAGAACAACCTATCCTAAAATTTGTATGGAACCACAAAAGACCCCGAATAGCCAAAGTAATCCTGAAAAATAGAACCAAAACGGGAGGTATCACCATCCCAGACTTTAGCCTCTACTACAAAGCTGTCATCATCAAGACAGTATGCTATTGGCACAAAAACAGACACATAGACCAATGGAACAGTATTGAGAATTCAGAAGTGGATCCAAAAGTATACAGCCAACTAATCTTTGACAAAGCAGGGAAGAATATCCAACGGAAAAAAAAGACAGCCTTTTTAACAGATGGTGTTGGAAGAACTGGACAGCAACATGCAGAAGAATGAAACTAGATCATTTTCTCACACCATGCACAAAAATAAACTCAAAATGGATAAAGGACCTGAACGTGAGACAGGAAACTATCAACACCCTAGAGGAGAAAGCAGGAAACAACCTCCTTGACCTCCACCGCAGCAACTTCCTACTTGACACATCCCCAAAAGCAAGAGAATCAAGAGCAAAAATAAATGATTGGGACCTCATCAAGATTAAAAGCTTCTGCACGGCAAAGGAAACAACCCCTAAAACTAATAGGCAACCAACGGAATGGGAAAAGAGAGTTGCAAATGACATATCAGATAAAGGGTTAATATCCAAAATCTATAAGGAGCTCACCAAACTCCACACCTGAAAAACAAACAACCCAGTGAAGAAATGGGCAGAAGATATATGAATGGAATTTCTAAAGTTCAAAATCTTAAAAATCCAGAGTTCAGCTAAAACTCTAAAATCCCACTGACACCTGTAACGCCAAGTTTTGTGGGATTGAGTGTTGGTTAGAAACAGAGAATTAAAAATTTTTGAATGTTGTTATTTTTGAGAGCGAAACAGAACACGAGCAGTGGAGGAGAAAAAAAGAGGGAGGCACAGAAACTGAAACAAGCTCCAGGCTCTGTGAGCACAGAGCCTGACGTGGGGCTTGAATTCACAAACCCTGACCCGAAGTCAGACACTTAACCCAGCTGAGCCACCAAGGAGCCCTAGAAATACAACATTTTATTCTTCTGAGTTATTTAAGGTTGCTTCAGATGTCCAAAGGAGTTATTAAGTTGGGTTTTACTCTATAAGCCTGGAATTTTCTAGATGTTTAACCTAAGGAGCCAGATGTCCTCCTACCCCTGTTGCCAAACACTATCACCCATCACCTATCTCTTTATACCTTCTCCTTGTGGCTAAAAATAGGTAAATGACTGAAAATATCATAATTCTGGGTAAAACACAAGTAAATGTAATCATGAAAGCTATTTTGTTGTTAGCCAATATAAGGTCAATTACTTAAGCTGAGCAAAAACTAAGCAGCAAATGGAATTCAAGAGAAGATGACAGTGTTCCTTGGGTTTTTAAGGGAGGAAGGACTGACAATCTATGCAGTGAGAAATAAAGCAACCAGGGGGCTCAGCAAGAAACATAACCCCCTTTGGAATATTGCTATAAGCTTAGTTCAGGTCAACCACCTCATTTCCTGCATATCTTGGGTCTTCGTATTATCCTTTCTCCTAAAAATCATATGATAGGCTAGGCATGGTTACACAATTAGCCCAGAGGGGTCACACTACACTAGCAAGTTTTCTAAGGGCCACCCCTGTGAATTACAGTGGGTCCTAGAGAGAGGCACAAAGAACAGCCAGTCCACTGGAATTATTGTGCCAAAAGTCCTGTTCACATTAGGATGCTGTGACTGGAAAAAATGGAAATTCAAGACTGATAACCAGGTGAGGGGAAATGCAGTGTGTTGAGCTTAGTCCTGTACACTATTCTTGCCACAGTGACTTTGTGCACAAGCACACTGAACAAGAACAATGCTGGTAGGGGAAGGGCAATGCAGGTATCCATGGAGTAGACCAATTCCTGATCAAGTCACCAATAACTGATGGTGTCACTGACCAAAAATACCTTTTATGTTACCCTCAGTGCTCAACTCATCTGAATCCTAAGCACCACAAACCATTATCTAGCATCCTTTCCTAAGGTTCAATAACCCCATCCGTTGTGTTCCATGCCTGTACATACTTATTGGTTTCCTCCAACCTGTATTTTTTTCTTCTCGGCCATCGCAGGATCCCTCCTCAGAAACACCCACCACCCCTCCTCTCAAGAAACTCAGACCTAGAAGTTGGGCAAGTGATCATTTCTCTTCAGCATGCTGGCTTGTGTCAGGATTTTGCTCATGACACATTATACATCATTTTGTCAGCACAAAACAGGAAAACCTTGCTGAGATGCATGTCAGCTTCAGCAACTCCTTGTTTCCATCTTGCTCTGGTTGGAAATTCAGATTTTCCCAGAGAAAGAATCTGAGATGCCCAGCTTAAATCAATTGGATACTGCCTGAGAGGCCATGTGATGCAGAACAGCCATCAGGTATCCCTTGGGAACAGTACTGAAAGAGACAAGGGCAGTTGTAAACCAGGAAGTTTACTCTAAGCCTCCACAGAGGGTCAGGGCAAAGGCAAAGCTTTACCTAGATTTCCTCTTTACTAACAACCTGCTCCTCTAGCAGGCAACACCACGCTGCCTTCACAATTTTATGTCATAAATAGCTCTTTGTTGCTGCAGCAGGCTGGCTTTGGGGAAGGGAAAATGGAATGTGAAGTGAGTGCAGAGAACTTTGGTCTTTGTCAATGAATAGACCATCTCCTCATACACTTACTCTGTTTTGGATAATGTTGAGATTTTATCACTCTCTTTCAACATAAGACAGCACTTTGTTTGTTGATAAAAATGCCCTATAAATGAGGTCTGATGGAACTCACTGGAATGTGAGAAACATTTCCTTTTAAGCCCCTACTCTAGAGGCAAACGTTCATCTCATCAAGACTGTTCCCACTCCTTGGCTAAAATGAGCAAATCAGAGAACTCTAGATGCTGGCGAGGATGTGGAGAAACGGGCACTCTCCTACACTGTTAGTGGGAATGTAAACTGGTACAGCCCCTCTGGAAAACAGTGTGGAGGTTCCTCAGGAAACTAACAATAGAACTCCCCTATGACCCAGCAATAGCACTGCTAGGAATTTACCCAAGGGATACAGAAATGTTGATGCATAGGAGCACATGTACCCAAATGTTCATAGCAGCACTCTCCACAATAGCTAAAACATGGAAAGAGCCTAAGTGTCCATCAACAGATGAATGGATCAAGAAGATGTGGTTTATCTATACCATGGAATACTACATGGCAATGAGAAAGAATGAAATCTGGCCATGTGCAGCCACATGGATGGACCTTGAGGGTGTCCCTTGAGGGTGTTATGCTGAGCGAAATAAGTCAGGCAGAGAAGGACAAATACCATATGTTTGCACGTATAGGAAGATTAGGAGGAACTTGACGGAGGAACAAGGGGGAGAAGAAGGGGGGAAATGGTGGGGGAAAGGGAGAGAGGCAAACCATGAGAGACTCTTGAATGCTGAGAAACAAACTGAGGACTGATGGATGTGGGGGGGAGGGAGGTATGGGCATGGAGGAGGGCACTTGTGGGGATGAGCACTGGGTGTTATATGGAAACCAATTTGACAATAAACTATTTGTAGAAAAAAGAAAAAAGAAGAAGACTGTTCCCACTCTTGGTTTAAAAAAAAATTACTTCTCTCACGTTTGGAATAGGTACCTCCAAGTCACCTCCAACAGTATGGTTCCAATGAAAACAATCAATCATAACACACTGACTCCCACCCCAGCCATCAATTACAGGGCTGGACAAGTGAACCATGCTGTGTCATTCTGAGTTCTTTCACAGAATATTTTAAATTGGAACAGAAAATTCCTTTATGGTAGCAACACTTGGCTAATATAGCCCCAGAGAAGTCCTCAATTATATTTCTGCATTGTGCAGAACTAAGTCTGAGAGTGATAACAAATTGCAGAGAAAACCAGAAATGAGATACAGAAGGGAGAGAGCCCTGATGGTGATTGCTTCCTGGATCCCAGCATCCTTGAAGCTTTGCTCTGTCTTGTTCCTTCCTGTGGTTTGGATACATCAGCCAAAGAGTCCCCATTTTTATTCTAAGCTAGTTTGGGCTTGGCTCTGGAATTTGAACATTCTGAATTTTGCAGAAACAATTAGATGTATAACTGGAGAAATCCAAGGAATAGATTCCAAAAGAGTAGAAGTAAGTCATAAAGGAAGAGAAGAGTGTCAGAAATCACTGAGATCCCTTCTTCCCCATTGTGGTAGAGAAGTGGCTGGTTACTTGAGATGCAGATGCTTTTAGCACCCAGTTCACAGACCCTCACACTCTCTATCCCAGTGCTGCCACAGCAGTCAGATGACTGTGCCCTCACTGCAAGGCAGGCTGAGGAAATAACATCTGGCATTTTCCACTTACATAAAGGGGGCCAGATTTTGCTGCTATTGGTAGAAAATTCTCGGAGTATAGGAAGGTGATTCAGATGCCAGACAGCCAAAAAGTATGACAAATTCCACTGTGAGCCCCCAAAATGTGAAGTCTGCTAGTTTTGTTCTCAGACATAACCCTTTAGACCATGAGGCAATGGAAGTCTTCCCAGAGAGAAGACCTAGGAGCAGATGGATTACTTAACCAGAGATCCAGAGAGCCATAAGCATATAAAATAAATCTTATCAACTTTATTTTCCTTGACCAGAAATATACAGTAAGAACACACTGGACTGATATTTCTTGTTTTATTTTTATTTTCTAAAGAACAATCTCCACCATACTTAACTACTTTAGTTCTGAAAGAACAAACTTAGATGGAGCTCATGTTCCCAAATCTAGGCATCCGAGGCTCCCAGGTGCACTCTTGAACTTGATGCAGGTTGGTTCTATGAACCATAACACCATCTTTTTTTACTAAACCAGGTTTTTATTAGATTTATGTCATTTGCAATCAAATTAATTGTGACTCTGAGACTAAATTGTGTTGTTTCTGGGCAGAGTTTCCTTGTACCCGCTAGCATCCTCGTTACACTGAGGAGATGCATCAGTTAGCTTTTGCTACATAACAAACCCTTCCAAAATGCAATGAACTAAAACAATAAGTATTTATCAGTGCTCATGAGTCTATATACTTCTGAACCACTATGTTAATCTGTATAGGTTTGGCTGATCTTAGTAGGGTTCACTCATGCCTCTGAGGTCTGCTGACAGGTTGGCTGGAATTCGGTTGGTCTAAGATGACCTCAGTCACAAGTATGGGGTTTGTTGATTGTCACCTGGGGTGATGGGCATGACTAGGTTTCATTGTCATGCAGACTAAGTTGGGCTTGTTCACACAGGAATTTAATAGGTTTATAAAAAGAGATTCAAGGCTTCTACAATCCATGTTTGTAACTGGTACCCTGTCACTTTCACTGACTTCTATTGTCCAAAAGTGGTCACAAAACCAACCCCAAGTCAGCAGATGGAGAAGTAGACCCTGCCTTTTGAGGAGAGAAGTTATGTAGAATGGTGGCTGTTTTGCAATGTACCATACCTGAAGGGAGACAGATGAATGAAGAATTACAGTCTCCACTGCTGATGTCCTGCTCCCTGGAAATTTCCAAACCTAGTTCAAGAGGCCCTCTCACTTCCAATCATTGGATGATTTCCAATAAAATATCTTGCCCTCAAACCAGAAATCATTGTGAGATTCATTTCCTTAGTACTAAGTGTGAGAATATCACCTCAATTACCCAACAATGACAACAGAATGAAAAGTCACAAGGAAGAAAGGAAAGCGGGAAAGAAACCAGACTGGCCCAACTCATGTTGGACAAGATGAAAACAGATACAAATATTGAGAATAATTTCCTCAAATTTTATAAAATATTAGGTATTAATTATAATCTTATTATTGCCTAATAAAATCACTAAGTTATATGTATGAAGGAAGGCATGAGTTTAGCTAAGAGGGAGTAGACTCTAGAAAATAGTTCCATGAAGTTGGAGCGTGGTGAGGAAAAATCAAAAAGGCCCAGCCCCAGCAGATGCCCTGGAATTTTACTCTTTTCAGCTTTATACATATCTACTTGTGATCAACTCTCTCAAACTCCTGGCCTGAGTAGGGACTGAGCTAAATGAAGCATCCCTGGCTCCACAGTCAGTCAGGACTCTTTTGACGCATGTGCTCAGCTGGTCCAGCTAAGAAGTGTGACTCCATGAGAAACTATGAAAGCCGAATACATCCCCAATCTCCCTGTCCCCAAAACATTTCAGATTCAGTCATGAGAAGAAGGTTTGATGAAAATCTTCAGTTCTGACTTTCCTCTAAGTCAAGACATAGAAAAACAGTGATCACATGAATTTCCAAACATAGCAAATTTCCCCCCCCACCCTCACCAAATTAATATTTTTACTGCTTGGTGTTATGGGTTATATTAAAAGATTGTATGGGATTTGGCCCTATAAAATTGATATAATAATGCAGTTTATGATGTTCTCTACATCATAGAGTGTCTTCTTTAAGATGACTCTAAGGAAAACTTCCTTTCTAAATTGAGTACCAGAAATATCTGGGCTTACCCTAAGCAACTGTTTAGCTTTTCTCTCATGGATACTGATCGCCCTGGAGTCTATTGTGTTCCTATCACTGGTTACTAAAATGCTTAGAGTCAAGTGTTTAGCCTATCTTTAGTAATTGAGCAGATCTTGAACCCTCCGTGAACCACAACCACTACTGTTTTTAGTTCTGTCTTTCCTACCCCATGTCAGCGTATCTACTTGTAATCAGCTTCATTAAAAATATATGAGATTTTAAGGTGTTTGGGTGGCTCTGTTGGTTAAGTGTCTGACTCTTGATTTCAGCTCAGATCATGATCCCGCAGTTTGTGGGTTCAAGCTCTGCACTGGGCTCCAGTTGTTTAGGTATCTTTATGCCAGACAGGTGTACCCTTGACAGCTTCCAGGGGGCCTTTGTGTCCTTAGCATAGCGAGAGCAGAAATGGTGCAAGAGATAAGGGTGTCAGACACAAGGTACTCAAATCTCTTTGTAACAGAGGATACAAACAGGAAAAAATATTTTCATTGTTAAGCCATTTGTATGCTCAAAATCTCATATATGACCCAAAAGAAAAGAATACAAAAAAACTGGATGGACTTCTGGTCAATTTTATTTAATATCTATAGAACTTTCCTTATGTGCTGCTCAAAATGTTACAATCCTGATATCATCAGATCCAGTATTATTTGAGTAAACATATAACTTCCTTAACCATCTCTCTCTCTCTCTCTCTCTCTCTCTCTCTCTCACACACACACACACACGAATGCACACAGTTTGGATAAGTGCCTATACAAAAATCTTAATAAACCATAAAAATGGAAAGATACAGGTCATATATTCCATCTACATTGCTCCTAGAGACTTCAATAATGTCCACTCTGTGTTCTTTCCTATGGCTTCTGCAACAAATTAGCATAAATTTAGTAGCTTAAAACAACAAAAATATATTAACTTACAGTTCTGGAGGTCAGAGGTCTGAAATGGGTCTCATAGGACTGGGTATCAAGGTGTCAAAAGGGCTCTGAGAGAGAATCTGTTCCTTGTCTTCTAGCTTCTAGAGGTGCTTGCTTTCCTTAACTAGTGGCTTCATCACTCCAACCTCTGTTTCTATTGTCACATCTGCTTGTCTTATTCTAAATGCCTTGACTCCATTTTGTAAAGCCCTTGTGATTATATTGTCCCTAGCTGCATAATCCAAGTTAATATCCTCATATCAAGACCCTTAACTTAATCACACTGGCAAGGCCTCTTTTGCTATGTCAGGTAATGTATTCCAAGGTTGTAGGATTAAGACATGGACCTCTTTGGAGACATACAGTCTCCACACACTGATCTGTAACTCTACCTCCCTCCCCTCTTAGAAGGCTGCTGTCAGGACAAAACCATCCTAATTCTGGGGCACCTGTGTTTCTCAGTTGGTTAAGCCTCTGACTTCAGCTCTGTGAGTTCAAGCCCTGCATTGGGCTCTGTGCTGAGAGCTCAGAGCCTGGAACCTGCTTTAGATTCTGCCTCCCTAGCTCTCTGCACCTCCCCCACTCACACTCTGTCTTTCTGTCTCTGTGTCTGTCTCTCTCAGAAATGAATAAACATTTAAAAAATAAAAAATTAAAATAAAAAAATCCTATTTCCTTGTAACATTCAGCCTTTGGCCAATGATAACTGGATCAGAGGTGAGAATGTCTCTAGCTCTGCAGGTGAAGCATCCCTTTGAGGGTATATATATATATATAGGACAAGTGATTCCACAGTTTGTGCAGAGCTGAACTGAATACTCTATGTGTACTCAGTCTACTTATCTGAGCTGTGGGTTGTGGAAAGCACTGCAGTGTTGTAGAAGACAGTCTACAGAGAGAATTAAAACAGATACCCTAGAGATAGGGAGGGTGCAGCCAAAGGGCACCTATCTGGAGGCAATGGATGACCTGTTCCCACAACATTGCCATGCTTCTCTTGTACTGTGGTTCTGGATGGGTCCGGTTTGATGCAATTAATCTACTTAATATTTGAGTTCCTTAAGTGGATTTCTGTTATGCACCCCAAATGCTATACAGTTATGATAACTTAAGCAGCAGAGTTTATAAGATTAAACTACAGCCCCTTGTCTTGTCTTGTCTTGTCTTGTCTTGTCTATCACTCCTGTAGAGCATCTGCTTGTTTTTACATCCTTTGCAAAATGGGATGACTCTAAACCATCAAAACGTAGTGTGTGCTGTGGCTGGTAGATCTTCTAGATCAGTAAGAAAAAAAAGTGGTCTGTGAAAAGGAGGGAGCAAAATTACATTAGAGACTAAATTTTATCAGAACTAAGATCATATACCACACAGTGGGAGTTGGAAAATTGGGAACTTTTATGTGTTCAAAAGGAAGAAAGTTGCTTGTATTATTGCCTCTCAAGCTAGTCAAGCATAAGGAGCCTGGACTATAAACATAAAATAATCTCATCAAGGCATAGGCAACAATTGCGCAAAATAATACTACAGCTTCATAACAAAAATAACCCTTTTGTTTGAACTGAATAAGGCTCCTATTCTCTAGGGAAATGTAATGGAATTAAATTTCCTCTGCTCGCACTTTTAAGTTCATACATAATCATAGTAGGTTATTACAGACAGAAATATAAGACTACAAAGACAGAGATGGTATGTAATGCAATTTATTTCTGCCAGTAACAAATTGCCCCCTTGGCCATGGAAGGAAGGTAGGACAGTAAAGGGTAAGGGAAAGTAACATTCTTTCTCTGAAACATTGCAACAAAGTCACCTTTTTTGTGGGCTACGTGGAAGCTAAAAGAATTGCTGCTATTTCATTTCTCAGGTAGTGATATCACCAGCCTCTGCTGTTAACAAGATGATCTGGTATCACTTTGCCTCTGCAAAGTTGGCCTGTGGACATGCATTTCTGGAAAATTATTAACTTTTTATCAACCTAAGCAAGGACCTTATTTTTAAACTTATTTTAATAACCATGGATGTGGTAGAAAATATGTCAAGACAATAAATCAGTTCATAACCCAAAGAAAATCAGGCAAAGATGTTTGAATTTACATAGTAAGCTCATGAGAATATATTAGGAAAGTTCTGTGTTCCAGTCAGAGTCACCTGCTCTAATTCCTGGACCTGTCACTTTACACCAGGGTGAGTTCTAACAGTTTGATTTCACACACACACACACACACACACACAAAATCTCCTACATCCTTGAAAAGGATTTAGCGGCGATAGATTGAGGGACCACCTGCATCATACCCAGCTGAGAGTCAAACACAAAGCAAGTACTTGATGTATAATCCTCTTCTCAGTCCTTATTCTTCCTGGACTTTGTATTTATGGAGCTGAATATTAAGTCTAACTAACTCTACAAAACACTGTCATAAAGAGAATTCTAATTCCAGATGGTGGTATCAACTCAAGTAATTACATCCCCCTGTTCATAAAGACTCCAATAATTTAGAGACATCAGAAAGACAAATGAATAGCACATAGCCCATGATGTGTAGGAAGACCCCATCCCCTACAGATGTCAATTCTCAAATGCAATTATAGTCAAAACTACAACAGGCTTTTTGTTGTGTATGTGATTTTAGATTTCTAAAACTTAACGGATGGGTTTAGCAAGATTGGACAAGACACTCCTGAAGAAGCAAAAGAAAGTGGGAATAACCAGATGTTATTAAGCTACAGTAGTTAAGGGTGCAGAGTTATTCATGCAGGATTGAAGAACTGGCAGTGGAACAGAAGGGATCCCAGAAACAAGCCCACACAAAAAAGGGTACGTTGCCAGTTCCTGGGGGAAGAAGGGACTGCTTAATGATTGGAGATGCATAATCTTTTTTTTCTTTACAGCAAATTGGATTAACATATCACCTCATACACAAAAATAATTTCAAGCTGGAAGGAGAAGTTATGCGAAGTTACCATAGGTTTTTCTGTGTTAATAAATAACCCAAAATTTCACTGATTTGACCTAATGACATTTATCTCTTGCTCACATCAGATTTGCTGTAGCTCTTAGAATTCTCTGGGAGCCACCATTCTCCATACTGCAGTTAATCATTCCAGGATGCTATGATCTTGTGGCCACTCCATGTTAGTAGGTGCTTCCCCAATTATAGAAGCAGTGGATATGAACATGGGAAATCATGCACTGCCTCTTAAATGCCTTCACCAGAACTGACACATGTATCCTTTTGCTCATGTTTCTTTGGGAAGACAACTTACAAGACCCTGCTTCTCTGAAAATGGGCTACTGTTTCATACAATAAGAATAAGCCGCAGAAACAAAATGCCAATGAAAGAAGAAAAAAAAATCCCTGAAGAAACATATATTTTTATGTTTTGAAATATACATTTTTATGTTTTAAAAACATTGAAAATAAATATTATTTAGACATATGATTTTAAAAGTCAAAGGAAACCAACCTGACAATAAACTATTTGTAAAAATAATAATAAATAAATAAATAAATAGGAAAAAAAAGAAAATGAATAAAACCAGATTCAGAGTGATGGTTACCTCTGGATGGAGTGGATATGGAGAAGGGAAGATACATGGGTTTATGGGGGTAGGTGGCGTTCTTTCCTACCTATTTTTTATGATGTTTTAATTTTTAATAAAAAAAATTAGAAGGGCATAATGGTATAAAGGTATCAGGATGGTGACTCATCGGCATCGTAGAGGTGTTGAATCCCCTGGTGGAAACAAGTACAGTAAAGACAGCAGGATGATAATTATTATATGTTATCCCCCAGGTATTATAAGAGTAATGATTATGCTTTCTTGTAGAGAGGCAAAAGGGATGTCCTCCGATGCACAAGGGGAGACCCTCCACTGCAACAGTAACATTACTTATGTTATATTGATTATTATGATGATGCAAATGCTTAATTCCTCCACACACAGGTGGTGGGAAGAATGCAGTTTCATTGGTGCATACCTGTACTTCAGGTTCACCCCAAGAGACAACTCTCACAAGAGAAGGATTAGGAACATAAGCCCAATAAGTATATTCTATCGCTTGTGCATACATTACCTGACAGGTAACCACAGCCATCTTCTCCTCTTCTTTCCTTCGAAAATGCAATTCTGCTGCTGATAGATTTTCTTTGCTCCAAATATTCAGAAATTTTAAAGTTAGTAAGGTTTTATTCAAGGGGTCTTTTGGTTTCATAAACCTCTCCTGTTCCCCCTTTTTTATTTTTTCAACATACTCACGTAAAGTACGATTAGCCCTTTCAATAATAGCTTGTCCTTGACTATTATAAGGGATACCAAAAGTATGAATTACATGATATTGGGATAAAAAATGAGTTAATTTTGCAGATTGGTAGGCGAGTGTATTATCAGTTTTCAATTCAATTGGGACCCCCATAACTGCAAAACAAGATAATAAATGAGTAATAACAGCCTCAGCTTTTTCAGAATGTAATGCAGTAGCCCATTGGAAATGTGTGCATGTATCTATAGTATGATGGACGCATTTTTGTTGTCCAAAGGATGAAATGAAAGTTACATCCATTTGCCATACCTGATTTGCTTGCAATCCTCTTATGTTGACACCTGGTGGGGTAAATGGTAAGGTAAAAGGTGCACAAATAGAACAAGAGCGAACAATAAGTTTTTTTTTTTTTTTTAATCCTTTAGAGTTAGTATGTTGCAGACGATGCTCTTGTTTTGCTGCTTCTATAGGATAAAGTAATGCATCAATTACAGCATTTCCGAATGACAAGGGTCCAGGAAGGGCGGAATGTGCAGGGATATGGGTAAAGAAAATTAAATCTGAATCCCGCAGAAGTGATCTTCGTACCTGATAAAACAATTTGTCAGTATCTGTTTTAAGAGTTATAGGCAGTGAAACCTGAGGAAGCTGCAAACGAGAGAACAGCATACCGAGAATCCGAAACAATGTTAACAGGGAGTTGAGGAAAGTCTTGCAAAACTAAGTAAATAGCCCACAGCTCACAGGCTGCACAGAGCAAAACGAATGGGGAAGGCAGAAGAGGCAAGTTGACAGCAGGAGGCAGAGAAAGAGAATTAGCAGTTTTAAATTTTGTGAGCTTAGACAGAGGAGAAGACTTAAGGTTTGTTAGGCAGTCTATATCAGTCTGGAGAAGACAAGGAACTTCCCCGAAACAAAAGGAGTTTTGGCAGCTGCTTGGGAATATTCCTTAAAGTCCCCGTCCCGAGGTAAACCAGCCACAGTTGGCTTCAATTATAGCCATTAATCTGGGAAAAGAATGAGTGAGAAGCCCTCAACATTTACTAGAAAGAGGAACAGAGAACAGGAGAGAGTTAACATCCCCTTCAGTCTAAATTTTTTTCAACCAGACCAATAAGGTCCCTTTTATGAGGTTTTTCCGGATACTGGTTGGGCACTCTTTTAGTGAGGCAATGTCACAAAGACAGACAAAGGGTGGGGGTGCCCTCTCTAATGAGGAGACCAGTCAGATGTCAGTTTGGTCGTGTCCCAGAAGAACTTAAGGGAAGCTTAGCTGTAGGGGTCTCAGCTTTGGAAACTATTCCGATGCCACCATAGACTGTATGCCGTTTACCACAAAATCGCAGACAGGCACAGTCAGACTCCATAGGCTTTTTGGGACCTTAAGGGTGCCCACCCGTGGAGCCACAGAATCAAACCCAGCAGGCAAGCCAGACCGAATTGCATATTCACATCTATATATATACTAGAGGTTACTATATTCCCTCTCACAGAAATTCTACAGATAAGACTAACAATGACAATGACAAACAGGACAAAACATACAGAAGTGGCCACAAAACAGGTTTGTGAGTTTGCTGAAGGGCCAACCGACGTCTCGGAGTGCCCTGGGGGAGGGAAATAGCTGCGTCCAGCTTTTCATTTAATCCCCCAGACAGAAGCACATGTGCATTGAAGGATCCAGATGATAAGTTGATGTACCTCATTTTTTCTTAATAACAAAAATGGGAGTGCTCGAGGAACTTGAGCAGTGGCCACTATTTTTCTGACGGAATGGTTACAGAAGCCCCCATGGGAGAGAGAAGATAAGATAAATGTTTGTGCTATACATTCTCCAGCCAACAGTTAAAGTGGAATAGAAGTAGAAACCATAATTAAAATTTCTCCAACAAAATCAGAGTCTATAACTCCAGGAATGATGGTTAGGCCTCTTAAAGCTGCGCTGCTGCAGCCCAATATTAAGCCAAAGGTGCCTTTAGGCAATGGGCCAAATATGTTTGTCCTTAATTTATAAATGCCACCTCCCTGAGACAAAAAAAGAACATTTTCAGCAAGAGGTAAATCAGCAGCCGCACTCTCTGAAGTTGCAGAGAGTAAATCTGACACCATTAAAGGTTTAGCTATTCCTGATGTAGCAGTCATCTCTAAGAGTTGTTGGAAAACAAAGGGGTTACTTGAGGAGTGGGAGGCGCAGCCAATTGAGTCCCCGGCATGGTTTTAACAATTTCCGCCCTTGGAGGGCTTCATAGCCTGAGCCAGAGCAGTAGCAAAAACAGCAGCATTATGTTCATGTCCCCCCACTCCTGAACAAGCTCTAATATATTCAGCTATAGAAGCTCCCTGTCCTTTTAAAGGGCCCAAAACACGTTTACATTCCGAGTTTGCATTTTCAAAAGCAAGTGTCTGCAAAATATCTCTGAGATTTCATCACGTCCAACATCCCGCTCAACAGCCACCCGCAATCTAGCAAGAGAATCAGTATAGGGTTCATTGGGTCCTTGTAAAGTTTTTGTAAAAGAAGGCTGAGCGTGGCCAGTAGGTACAACACGGCGCCAAGCCCTAAGAAATACCTGGCGCACCTACTTTAAATCCTGGCCGGAAAATTGAGCCTGTTCTCTCAAGGCTTGAAATTGTCTCTCGCCCATCAATTTGTCCTCCAGGGGACGAGGAGGGTTCTGTCCCTCATTAATTTGAGCCTGCTTTCAGGCTTCCTCTTCCCACCAACTCCTTAATTGCAGAATGCAATGCAAGTGCTTGAGTGATAGCACTACATAGAGTCCACAATTTCAAAGGGATTATGTTACCCTTCTGATGCTGGTGCTGTAATTCCTTCTGTATTAACTTCCATTCCTTTAAGTTTAATTGTACTTTGGGTTGGCACTTAAACCCATAACAATGCTGCTCCACAAGGCGGAATAACTCAAATAAACGGTGACTAGATACCTTCACCCCGATGGAGTGGAGAAGTCCTTTGACTAGCTCCATGTATTGTGCCTTTGCTGATGGGGAATTCCCCATAATTTTCCCGAAAGTTCCCCTGCCTTGGACCTACAATCCCAGAGGGGTACTCACCCTTTCGGTTTCGTTCGCCCTCTGCCCCACGTTGGGCGCCAGATGTTGTGGACGAAATGACACAAAGGACAAGACACACACAAAAGACAGACACAACTCCGGCCGGAGTAACAATTCCACACAAGCCCCTCTTGCGGTTTATTTTATACCCCGGTAACTGGATACAAACTGAAATCTACAAGATGCATTCCTTTACCAATTAAGGGCAAGTAGCCAAACACATTCCAAGGACAGGGGGGAGCAAAGAGAGGAAGTGATCGCAACATGTTTACTAAGAGGCCTGCTCACAATTCCAGCCTTCTCCTTATTTCTAAGGAGGGCATGTTCCCTCGTTTGCAAGCGGACCATTCAACTTGGATACTGTGTGCAGGCCTCCTGGCAGAGCATCCTGTTTGCAGGAATGCCTTGCCCAGGCAGGGAGCCCCGTGTGCAGGCACATCCCCGCGTCCCTAACCACGCTTTCTTGTGGTCACTGTCGGGCTCCCACAGAGTGAGTGAAGAAATGGAAATGACAAGAGATACAAACCTGATAAAAAAAATATTTAATTATATCACTTAAATTTATACTGTAACCAATAAAAGTAATTTCTAAGATGAGAAGTGGTCAGATGAAAAAAGGGAGGTGATTCAAATGAGCTAAAATTTTAAAATTTCAAAATAGAGAATTACTAGACAATGTGGGAAGATTATTTTAAGATAAATGAAATAACTTAACGGTTTATCAGCATTTCGGTTTGAACAACCAAAATTCATAACAGAAAGAGCTGAAAGACCTGGTAGGGAAGAATTTGAGGTGTACAGAGAGCTGTGCATTTTATTATAATATGTTTTTTTACTATATATGTATATTGTTTTGATAAATATTAAAAAATAAATTTTTAAATTACCTCATTTAAAAATAATTGCATTTCTACTCTACTCACATTTCTCAATATTTGACCTCACCTATCTCAAACGCAATATAACCACGTTGTTTTCTGGCACCATGTGAGCTCACTGAGTGGCACTAATTCCATTTTTTTTTTTTTTTTGGCCTTGGATTAGTCTCTAGCTGAAAATAAGCATGCTGACCTCTCAATCTTCGAGGTAAGATGACAGCCACCACTTGTCTGAATTTCTTCAGGGAAAATTAATGCAAATGAGAATAATAGTCTCAACTCATATTATAGTTTCCCAAAAGGATAAAAGAGGGGGGAAAGCCACTATACCTGTCCCCTTATTGGACTCAAGACCTATCTTCGCTGTTGGGTTAATAGTGAGGTTATTTTGCTTTACTTTTTTTTTCCTTCAATAGTTTATTGTCAAGTTGGTTTACATATAACACCCAGTGCTTCTCCCAACAAGTGCCCTCCTCCATGCCCATCACTCTCCTTCCCCTTGCATGCAGGTCAAAGTCTTTAAACCGAATATATGTTTTAGTGTCTCACATGATCATTAAAACTATTTATGCATACTATTTATCTATCAAAGAAAGTAAATAATAGCAGCTATATTGGTACTGTGGCTGAATGTTTATCTCTCTGCTACAACTCAGCCAGAGTCAGAGCAGTATCAAGACAGTCAGTACTCCTGCAAGCTAACTCACATTCAAAGACAGAACTTGTCACCTCCAATTATTTACATAGATGCAAGAGGAGACAAAAGACAGTTCACTGACTGAAATTAATATAGATAGTAAAAGAAGTCTAAGCCTCCAAATGAAGAAACAGGTAAAAATCTAGACACACTTGGAAGCAGCATTATGTCTTTCAAATAAATTGAGAGAAGTACATTTGAGAAAGAAAGAAAGAAAGAAAGAAAGAAAGAAAGAAAGAAAGAAAGAAAGAAAGAAAGAAAGAAAGGCCAGTCCAGACTGGGGTGGATGGATAGCTGCTGGTGAATTCCTGAGGACTGGTTTACAGAGTAGTAATTATACTTTCTTCTATCCCTCGGAGAAAAAACTAGGCCAAATGGAAAGCAGCCTGTGATCAATAGGAAGCTAGCTTCTTTAATAGTTAGAGGTATGCCTTATGATCTTGGGGACTTCCAGAGAATGGGGTGGTTTTGGAAAAAGCAGAAGTGTAAAAACTGAGTCAAGAGAAGATGTGCTGGGATGCTGAACAGCTCCCTCTCACTGCCCTTGCCTTGCTTCTTCTTTTTTTTTTTCTTCTTACTTTTCATTTTTAACATTTAACAGAGACCAGGAAGCAATGACATAATATAGTCTCATAGTTAGCCCTGCTTGAAATGAGGAAAATTTGCTGCTTCCCCAGTTATCTCAGCATAAATATTTTCAGGACCCAAGTTTAGATTTTTTAATTTGAATGTAGGCCAATGTCTTTCACCTAAGACTAAGGATATTATATAAATTATAAAAAAACATTAAGATTCAGTAGATAAATAGTAAAGAAAATAAACAACATTCATAAGGGAAACAATTACTAGTTAATAGTATTCAAATATGTAGGAAAAAATGTAAACCTATTATGAATAACAACAACAACAAAACATCCTACCATAAGAAGAGTAGGTAAAAAGAAACTAAAAATCTCATATATTGCTTGGAAGCTAACTGGGTGCTAAGATTGGCTGTACTTAGGGAGGATCCTCCCTGGTAATAGCAGATGTGGGAGAACTTTCAAGAGTTATTTAGAATATCCAAGCAACACACCTTTTCTACTCTCTTTGTGCAGACTGAACCTTTGGCTTAAAGCTAACTTTTACCAACTCTTACCCTCCTCATATCAACATATAGAGATATAAAGTCACTTTACAGAATTAAACTCAAAGTTCACCTTCTCTAAGAAGGCTTTCCTGAGATTTTCACTGAAGAATAAAATATCTAACTCTCAGCACACTTGGAGGTTTACAGTTTTGACTTCATTTCCTAAGCCATGAGTCCCTGAAGTTTTGACTTCATTTCCTAAGCCATGAATCCAAATGATCTACGGATAATTTGCCTATTTCAGGGTCTATGGATTATTTGTCCGTTTTCAGAGCTTAGTAACCACAGGCAAATTTATGCCTAGTGAGTTCCTTTAATGAAAAGGTATGTGAGAATTACATAGCTGGTTCTACAGAAGACGATACATGTCAAATAGCTACTGCCTTGGTGCTCATCAAATGGGTGAAGGCAGGGTACAGAGGGCTGTACTTTCACCAATATCTGTTCTTGGCTCTTGGTACTGGTTTTGTCTGAGAAGAGCATCTCCTTCCTAAGTTTCATGATAAGATAAATATAAAGGCCATGTTGACCTTTCTCTGTGTTTAATGTTCGCTTATTTCCATGCATGCAGACTCAGGAGCATAATGGATCCCTTACTCTTGCTTATTCATAAATTTTTGTTCTCTTCCTGCCACTTAACATAAGATAGTTGATTGACAGTCCATTGGGGAGATATCTCTTGTTTTTTAACCTACTTAACAATTCAGGACACTGCATTTTATGTTGGAGCATCCTGTGTGTTTTATGCCTAGAGAGTCAAAAAGCATTTTCAGGGCAGAGAAGCAGTAAGATCCTTGGGACAGTACTGTGAAACCAAGATTAAAATCCTGGGACATAACTTCTCTAGAACCATCTTCTTTTTGGTGATTAAACATACAGCTTCATTTTATCATCATCATTATTAAATATGACTGTTTCCTAAAAAAAAAATACAGTCCCAAATTATTGATGTTTCTTCTATTGGAAATTGGGGTCTGTGAACCATCCCCTTAAATTTGCAATGAACAGAAATGGAAGAGCACTGTGTTACTTCCCTACAAGAAGTGGAAGAAGGCCATGCAGCTTCCACCCTGTTCTCTTGGGATGCTCTCATGCAAAGAAAGCCAGATGCCTGGTAAAAAATCCAGGTCTCCCAGCCCTCCCCCCTCCCCCTACTGAAGAAGTCATGCAGTACATCAGCTTTGTGAATGAACTTTCCTGGATATTTATCCAATTGAACCCTCAGTGGACCACAGCCGCAGCCAAGGCTGACTACAATAGCATTAAAAACCCACCGAGAATTGCTTAATCTAGCAATCCCTGAGCAGTTGACCCACAAAACTGTAGGCAAAATTAATAATGTTTTAAGCTGCCAAGTTTTGGGGTATTATGTGTCAAGAGTCAAGAAATACCTTTCAGCCCCAAAGAAAGTTACCTGGAAGTGTACTCTATTCATATTAGGGCAGGCTGTACCTTTCAGTTCTCACATTGCCCTAACTTCTTCAGGGTCCATAGTGTTGTTTAAAGAGGTAATCTGTATGAAAACACTACACAAAAATTGTGAATGTCATCACAAGTATGCCAGAGAAAATGAAACCCCAAACAAAAGCAAGTTGTTATAAATGTTGAATTTTTCAAATAGCAAACTTGGAAAGATACTCTTAATTTGCTGCCCAATTAACAGTAAACCTTCTGGAGAGAGATGGGAAGCGTACCTGTCATTGGCAGCATGGCAAAACATAGACTCTTCATCCTTCTCTCCACCTACGCCCTGCCCCTGTCTCTCTCGGTCAGCCTCACCATCTCTTCTCACTTCCCTGCCTTTTCCTTAGAGTGCCAGTCTCAGCAATCCATTTCCTCTGATTCTTTTTTTTTTTTAATGGTTTACTAATTTCGGAGAGAGAGAGACAGGGTGAGCAGGGGAGGGTCAGAGAGAGAGAGGAAGACACAGAATCTGAAGCAGGCTCCAAGCTCTGAGCTAGCTGTCAGCACAGAGTCTCTTGCGGGGCTTGAATCCACGAACCGTGAGATCATAACCTTGAGTCAAAGTCAGACGCTTAACCAACTGAGCCATCCAGGCACCCCTTCCTTTGATTCTTTTGCTTCTCTAAGATACTGAAGAAGTGAGCTGGGTTCCTTTGGTAGTAAACTGGCCTGTGCTGAGTCAGTTGAGCAGAGAGGACCAGGAGGACCCAGGTCCCACCTGGTAATATCATGAGCAGTTCTCCTCCTGAGGAAGCTTCTGCTGGGTTTATTATCTAAGTGACTGGGGGTTTCCACTCAATTTGCAGGCTCACTACTTGCTATGCGTGCCTCAAAGCATCAGGCAGCAGAGGAACTAATTAGTACTTAATTACCAACAATGAAATCTAAATAAGAAAATTGAGAGAAAGACAATTCTCTCCTTATTTCAACTTTCCCTGCACTGCTTCCAATTACACAAGTCACCCTGTTTCCTAGCTCCTGCCATGACACCCACATGGGCTTTGGAGTCACTTAATTTCAAACTACCTTTAAGACAGGTCCACTGAGGAACAGATATTTTCTTTATGCTGATGCAATTAAAGAAGCTAATTTCAATTTTGAAGCACACAAGATGTATGCAAGCTCATAGCTTCACAGCGTTTGGGCTCCAAACAGAATGAGAAGCTTGTTGTTCAGCTTTAATAACCTGTGGGACAAATCTGAGCATTTATATAAATTGGAAACCTCGTTCTTAGCTGATTTTTTTCATACAATTGCTTCCTGATAGGACGATACTTATCTCAAATCCTATAAATGCTCAGATGCTTTTTGTTTGTTCCACATCGGGCTGTCATTTATTTGGAGTGTCATAAAGGGAAAATGCAATAGAAAAGCCGCCTCATGGGACAGTCTTGCAAGATGGAAACTGCTCATATTGCTTTGGGGCTCTGACAACCTGGTCCCAGTGCCATTCTCAAGGCCTAGTTGCTCTGCTTCTCTGTTCAGAGTGCATTTTGTGCAGATGACACACATTAGTATTCCTCCAGAGTATGCTAATTCAGTCTCCTTAAATCTGTTAGTGGTTTCACTCTCCTTGAAGACCTCCCACAAACTCTTTGTGAATGTATGGAACATCAATAAAGAGGGCCTGGGAGCCACAAGCAGAGCATGGCATGGCTTCCTGCAATGTGCATGCTTCTGAGGGACACCCAGGAGCTCCAAATTTCCATGAGAGCAGCATTGCATCAAAGTAGGGATGGCAGTAATGGTTTTGTGGCTGCTAGAAGGTGTCCATCTGCTCTGTCTCCTTTAACCATTTGTCCAGCATACAGGCCAGGAGGCTCCCCATAGTCTTACCTTGAATAAAAACTGGAATGAACTTATAGGAGCAGTAAACACTGTTGTAAAAGGAGACATATACAGACGTGGATGTAAATCTCAGATAATCTCTTACCAGACACATGACTTTGAGCAAGATGCTTAGTCTCTATAAGGCTTAATTCTTCATCCATGTGAAGACATCTTAAAAGTGTCTGCATTTTAGGAACATGTACTTTGCATGGTGGGCACATAGAATCTACCCAATAAACTTAGCTTAAAAAATAAAGTTTGTTGGGGGCACCTGGATGGTTCAGTTGGTTAAGCAACCAACTCTTAATTTCAACTCATGTCATGATCTCACAGTTTGTGAGATCAAGCGCTATATGGGGTTCTGCGCTGACAGCTTAGAGCCTGTTTGATTCTCTCCCTCTCTCTGCCTCTCCCTCACTCGTTTTCTCTCTCTCTCTCTCTCTCTCAAAATTAATTAATTAAAAAATACAGTTTGTTTTAGGCTTGTTCCCCAGACCTTGAGAAAAAATACCTGAGAATAAGTAGTTGGTTTGAGTGGTAGCTGAAGGGGATATGAGAAGGAAGTGGTGTGAGGCATGTAGCTGTCCCCTGGAACTCCTTCAAGTAAAAAACTTACCACTCTTTCAGTAAGGAGGACAGATGCCTGACAGCCTCCAGTTGCAGCCTACCCATCAGGATTTGCCTCTTCTCGGGAGCCTTGGCACATGCTTCCAAGGCAGCTCCAGCCAATGACTGCACACAGCAGTTTGTTGGGGGTCTCCACCCCACCCAATATGGGATTCCTCCAAGGGGAATCTCATGGGTTAACAGACACTGCCTCAGACTGCATGACAGCCAAGGTTCTCTCTGCCTGATCCTAACCTCTATTTCTTTTCTTTGGTGTCAGATCTTCATGACAGAGTACTTCGTCTTCTCCCATCTGCCTCCTCCCCCCTTGTTCCCTGCACAGGTATTACCCACAAGAAACCTCTGAGACTCCTACCTTTCAATATCTGCTCGCTAAGGATCCAAAGGACACATGGGAACATGAAATGGACAAAAAAGAGAGTCAGCTAGTGACCAGGTCACTGCCAAGGGAAACTCAGGTGCAACTGGGAACCTCTGAGATGATGTTGCACTTGCCTAAAGAGGTGAGATAAAGGACATTTTATCTTCCATTCCTGCCCCCATCAATCTGGGCTGAAGGCTGCTTCTGAGTCACTAAGTGTTGATACCCCTTGAATCTCCCACACAAGCTTGGAGAGCAAGCTCCCAGGAGGAATTGCAGGTACACATAGCAGAACTCCACAGGAGGGTATGAGAACAGTGAATGCCAGAGAATACAAGCAGGACTTTGAGAACATCTACCAAAAATATTTACTCTTTGGGTATTCCCTTCCAGCTCAGTATCAAAGTAGGAGGAGAGCAAGATAGGGGAAACATTGGATGAGCACCCTGTCTGAGGGATGGGCCAATATTACCATATCAGCACCCAGAGACTGCCTCTAAGCCCGTGTCCACCTGTCTTCTGGTCCTTTATGTTGAATCTCACCTTTTCAAGCATGCTTATAATTCACTGAGTCCTTTCACCTGTGTTATTATACATTCAGATTATAACAAATATCACCGAAGTGGTCAATATTGTCTAGTTTCTTAGCTTGAGACATCTTCTATCTCCCATCTTGGGAAGAGAAGGATTTGTGATAAATACAGAACTCATAACTTAATAAGGGAAGAACCAGAATAAATCAGCAATGTTTAGTAGAAAACTCCAAAACACCGAAGAATTACAGGCTAAAGTCCAGGCTGGATGTGGAACTACTGGGCAAAAACTTTCTTCCTGGTGGAAGCTCTATGGCTTTGTCAGGGGATGGGCAGATGTTTGATAGGACTGTTGACTGTTAGAAAGCCTCAGAGAAGGAAAAATAAAACACAGAAACCATATATTCAAGGTGATAGAATACATTAAGGGGAATATAACCATGTGGGAGGGATGAAAGGTTTGAGTTGACTCTGTCACCTTGGCCTTGTCTCAATTAACCATTGTCATCACTGACTAGGACCATGTGTCCATTCACCAAGGGGCCAGATAAGAAGGGAGAATGTTATAAATTCACCTCTCATTCATTGCTGGAAGCAGGCTGATCCCTTTCCCGTCTACTAAGTGCTTGGAAACCATTGCCTTTGCCAAGATTCTTGGTCCCTGATAAAGTTCTAAGTGATTTCTGTCTCTATAGGACCTTAATCTCAGAAGTCAGCTCACCAGGGATCCTGAGTCTTTTGTCTGGCTCCTCATAGTCTTGTTTCTCCTGGCTAGGTCTATGGAATCTCCCTATCACTTACCTGGATCCATACACCTTTATAATAGTTTTTGTTTTCCTGGGTTAATAACCTTGTTGCTGATCTTTGGAAGAATGTTTTAAGATTCAACATGTCTTTATTATTTTTTGCATAAGGTTGAGATATAAATACCTCAAAGGAAAAAAATTAAATCTGCCTAATTTAGGCTCCCCTTAAAGCAGATCCTAAGCTAAGGACTAGGGTATAAGTGCTTAATGGGAAGGTATCCCCAGGACAGTTTTATGAGGGAAAATCAAAAGACAATATCCAAAATAGATTATTCACATACAAAGGAATAATATTCAGCCTTTAAAAGGACAGAAATTTTGACATATTCTACAACATAGGTGAAATCTGAGGACATTATGCCAACTGAAGTAGGCCAGTCACAAAAGGACAAATACTGTATGATTCCAATTATATGAGGTACCTAGAATCATCTAATGCATAGAGACAGAAAGTGCAACAGTGGTTATGAGGGGATGAGCAAAGGAAGAAATAAAAAGTTACATTGCTTTCTGGATACATAGATTCATTTTTGGAGGATACTTATTGAGATGGTTGTGATAGTTACACTACAATGTGAATGTACTTAATGCCACTGAACTGTACACTTAAAACATGGTTGGGATGATAAATTTTATGTTTTTGATGCTTGACCACTATATAAAAACTCATCAGGAGATACATTGTTAAATAAAAGCTGATGAAGGTGGTGAACTAGGGCCAGTCCAGAAGTAAAGGGAGAGATCCAACCAAAGGGGCAATGCCTCATGAATGTAATAAAAAGCATCAAAACAAAATAGAGGACTAGAGAGTGGGAAGCTTTCTCATACTCCCTCATCATTATTAGGTCGCTTTAGCAGCCAAACTTGGGAAGGGAATGGGTTTGCTTCTAGTGGTTATGTTAATTTTGTAAAATAAATTAGACTCCGGAATCAGCAAGCTTTGCAGATCTATGCATGAGTTTAGAATATAAATGATACCGATTTCTCTCCCAAGATCATCTGGGTTAAAAAGTAATAACCTACAGGAAGTAGATGAGCCATTTCATGAAATGACATTCTGAAATCTCACACTCTAAAGTTATTAGCAAAGCAACAGATCTGCATTTTAACATCATTGTAATATTTAGTGATTGTGTCACGAGAATGGCAAGTAGAAATGGCTGGTGGTGCCTCAGCCAGGAGGTGGAAGAATTTTGGAGTATTGCAGAAGATACCTAAGGGGATTTTAGTAAATAAGGAGTCTTGGGGTCTTGCCCGTTTCAAAGGCATCCTCATGTATTTAGAGGAGTTCGCACAATGTAGAACATATAAAGCACAATAAGCTCCCCTGGCTTTGGTTTGCACCTGACCCTGGTAGCTTCCGATCTCTTGGGAGCATAGAATAGTCATGGATGGTATTTTCCTCCAAAGCCAACATCACAAGCCTTCCAGGAAGGTTCAGAGAGGAAGCATATATGATCAAACCCCAGAAGTTCTGGCCTCCCATTCCTCCAGTGAGAAGGAACTAAATTCCTTGTCTAATATATCCAGAGGAATGAGTCATGACTTTAATAAGGTTCTCTTTAAGGACATTTTTTATGGGACTGATAGGGAATGTTAAATAAATGTGAGATTCATTAATGGATTTCTTTTGGAATATCTGTATGGGTGTGTATATATATATATACACAATATAAACATTTATAAATATAAATATTTAAGTTTGTAAATAAACAAACTTAAAAAAATAAACACCACTCATAGCTGAGAGCAGTCCTTCAGCACTAAGTGGGAAGACTGTAGGGGGACCACTGAAGATTCTGCCTCCAGGGCCCACACCCCAGCTGTGACGTTAGGAGACATAGCCTTTTAGGAGACAGACCTGAGATGAATGTGGATAACATATTAGTTCCTGCATCCCCTGGTGATTCCCATGTAAAGTGGTTATGGTGCTAAGATAAATGCACTCTTATATTGGGGGTGGAAGTATGGAATAGTGGACCAACTTATTTTCTTGTCATAACTAAGGCATATTTTGTAGAACTGTGCAACCACAGTCAAAAGTGACAGGTATCTTGATTAGGTCCCAATAGTTTATATTTACTCTTGATTCCTTTGCCATTGGGGATACGTCAAGTAAGAAATTGCTGCAGTTGATGTCAAGGAGGTTGTTTCCTGCTTTCTTCTGTAAGGTTTTGATGGTTTCCTGTCTTACATTCAGGTCCTTTATCCATTTTGAGTTTATTTTGTGTATGGTGTGAGAAAATGATCTAGTTTCATTCTTCTGCATGTTGCTGTCCCGTTCTCCCAGCACCATCTGTTAAAGAGGCTGTCTTTTTTCCATTGGATACTCTTTCCTGTTTTGTCAAAGATTAGTTGGTCATACATTTGTGGGTCCAATTCTGAGTTCTCTATTCTATTCCATTGGTCTATGTATCTGTTTTTGTGCCAATACCATACTGTCTTGATGAGAACAAGTTTGTAGTAGAGGCTAAAGTCTGGGATTGTGTTATCTCCCATTTTGGTTTTCTTCTTCAATATTTGGCTACTCATGTCTTTTGTGGTTCCATATAAAAGTCTCTACATGGCAAAGGAAACAATCCATAAACTAATAGGCAACTGATGGAATGGGAAAGGATAGTCGCAAATGACATATTAGATAAAGGGCTAGTATCCAAAATATATAAGCAACTCACCAAACTCCACACCTGAAAAACAAATAATACAGTGAAGAAATGAACAAAAGACTTGAACAGACACTTCTCCAAAGAGGACATCCAGATGGCAAACAGACCCATGAAATGATGCTCAGCGTCACTCATCATCAGGTAAATACAAATCAAAACCACACTGAGATATCACCTCATGCTGGTTATAGTGGTGAAAATGAACAAATCAGGAGACTAGATGCTGGCAAGGATGTGGAGAAACGGGCACCCTCCTACACTGTTGGTGGGAATGTAAACTGGTACAGCCCCTCTGGAAAACAGTGCAGAGGTTCCTCAAAAATTAACAATAGAACTCCCCTATGACCCAACAATAGCACTGCTAACGATTTACCCAAGGGATACAGGAGTGCTTATGCATAGGGGCACATGTACTCCAATGTTCATAGCAGCACTCTCAAAAATAGCCAAGACATGGAAAGAGCCTAAGTGTCCATCAACGGACAAATGGATCAAGCAAATGTGGTTTATCTATACAATGGAATACTACATGGCAATGAGAAACAGTGAAAACTGGCCATGTGTAGCAACATGGATGGACCTTGAGGGTGTTATGCTGAGTGAAATAAGTCAGACAGAGAAGGACAGATACCATATGTTTGCACGTATAGGAGGATTGGAGGAACTTAACGGAGGACCATGGGGGAGAAGAAGGGGAAAAATAGTGTGGGAGAGGGAGGGAGGCAAACAATGAGAGACTTTTGAATGCTGAGAAGAAACTGAGGGCAGATGGGGTGGGGGGAGAAGGGGAGTGATAGGCATGGAGGAGGGCACTTGTGGGGATTAACACTGGGTTTTATATGGAAACCAACTTGACAATAAACTATTAGAAAAACAAAAAACAAAAAGAATTTGGACAAAATCTGAATGACAGAGTAGTGAGTGGTTAATAAGAGGAAACAGAAATGATCTAAATAATTAAGTCTGGCAGCCTTTTTAACAGATGGTGTTAGGAGAACTGGACAGCAACATGCAGAAGAATGAAACTAGATCATTTTATCACACCATGCACAAAAATAAACTCAAAATGGATAAAGGACCTGAACGTGAGACAGGAAACTATCAACATCCCAGAGGAGAAAGCAGGAAACAACCTCCTTGACCTCCACCACAGCAAATTCTTACTTGACACATCCCCAAAAGCAAGGGAATCAAGAGCAAAAATAAATCATTGGGACCTCATCAAGATCAAAAGCTTCTGCACGGCAAAGGAAACAACCCACAAAACTAATAGGCAACCAACGGAATGGGAAAAGATAGTTGCAAATGACATATCAGATAAAGGGTTAATATCCAGAATCTATAAGGAACTCACCAAACTCCACACCTGAAAAATAAACAACCCAGTGAAGAAATGGGCAGAAGATATGAACAGACACTTCTCCAAAGAGGACATCCAGATGGCAAACAGACACATGAAATGATGCTCAGCGTCACTCATCATCAGGCAAATACAAATCAAAACCACACTGAGATATCACCTCATGCCAGAGTGGTTAAAATGAGCAAATCAGAGAACTCTAGATGCTGGCGAGGATGTGGAGAAACGGGCACCCTCCTACACTGTTGGTGGGAATGTAAACTGGTACAGCCCCTCTGCAAAACAGTGTGGAGGTTCCTCAGGAAACTAACAATAGAACTCCCCTATGACCCAGCAATAGCACTGCTAGGAATTTACCCCATGGATACAGAAATGAAATGAGCACATGTACCCCAATATTCATAGCAGCACTCTCAACAACAGCTAAAACATGGAAAGAGTCTAAGTGTCTATCAACAGATGAATGGATCAAGAAGATGTGGTTTATCTATACCATGGAATACTACATGGCAATGAGAAAGATTGCAATCTGGCCATGTGTAGCAACATGGATGGACCTTGAGGGTGTTATGCTTAGCGAAATAAGTCAGGCAGAGAAGGACAAATATCACATGTTTGCACGTATAGGAGGATTAGGATGAGCTTAACTGAGGGACAAGGGGGAGAAGAAGGGGGGGAAAGGTGGGGGAAATGAGAGAGGCAAACCATGAGAGATGCTGACAAAAACTGAGGACTGATGGATGTGGAGGGGAGGGGGGATGGGCATGGAGGAGGACACTTGTGGGGATGAGCACTGAGTGTTATGTGGAAACTAATTTGTCAATAAACTATTTGTAAAAAATAAATAAATAAAAGAAAGAAAGAAAAAAAAAAAGGAAAAAAAATAAGTCTGAGACCAGGGCATATCCCTAGGGGCCACCAGCAGCTTAATCAGGAGGAGGTTTCCTAAACCCATACTAAAGAGGTTTCATAAAACGAGAGCCCTTCCTCAAACCTCCTGGATTCATCAGAAACTGGGCCTGAAAGTGCCTTCCCACATTTATGAAAATTAAGATAAAGTTGATTATAAAGACCACCCTAACTGCCTCCCTTCTCCTATGTAGAGTCAACTCAAATTTAACTTTTTTCAACTCAGTGGTGAGGGAAAGATTGCACTATCACTACTCCAGTCCCCTACAGTGGCTGGCCAGCCAGAGTCATCACAGTAGACACAGGAAGAAAGAAAGCTCTGCCCTTTCTTTGTGCATGTGATTCAAGGCCACGTGCACAAGGGTTGGCAGGCAGAAGTAGAGCAGCACTCTTCACTTAGAAGGCCAGTGCAGAGCCCAGGTCTGGGTGCAGCTTGCCCATTTTCCTGATTCTGTGCTCTGTGCTGGTGCATCATGCAGCACTAGAGAGCATCCTGCCCCACTCTCCAGCTGTAGCTGGACTTTTTCCCTCAGCTTCTCTGAATATAAGCCAAGCATGTGTGCATCTCTGTGGCTGAAAGCATGAGCTTCTCCAGATTGCTCCTATTGTCGAAACTAGAGGCAGTGAGATAGACTTGGGTTTGAGTTTCTACTTGTTTTCTCCTATTTCATGTCTGTCTCTTCTGCTCCATTCCCAACTTCCCATCATCAGACACAGAAGAATGGACTTCCATAGACATCTTTCCCAGATGACACAACTGCATGAGGTACAATTCCTACAATGGCTCCTGGTACATATTACTCATGGTGTTCTGCTTCTCTGCTTCTCAACTCAAAACTTACCCCATAGTTTGTGATAATTATGACATATGAGGGTCTTCAGGTCTACAGTTGTCAGTTCTGTTTTTTTTTTTTCCTAATTGTTAACAGATGAAGTTTAATAAAAGGAGAAATTCAACCAGCTTTTCAGATCATCTGAAACATCCATATTTGGCATTTCATAGATGACACTCCTGGTCCTCTGACAGAGTGTTACGGCTCTCTGCTGTATGGTGTTTATGTAGATTCTGCTTTCTGAACAGAAGAGTGACCCTGCATATGGAGAACCATGTCAAAGTCCTGGATGCATTACACATCTATCTCAGCCCCTTCAGGCACCAACCCTCTACTTTATCTTCCAACTGAAGCCCTGGGGCCGAACTCAGTAAGGCGTGGTGCTTCCCAAAGCCCCACCAGTGGTGTAATGAGACTACGGTCTGACGTCTTCTTTCTTACTCCTGGGTGTTAGTATTGGCACAAGTGGTCTCGGGAGGCCCAGGACCAAGAGCACAAGTGATCTCCATGAATAACTTCTGAGTGTTCCCCTGATACCTTCTGGTATCAGCCTATGGAGACAGCCAGAAATCATCAGCCTTACTTCTGGTGTTTCCTGTTTATTGGCTTATCAGTTAGCTTTTGCTGAACCACAAACTACCTCCAAAATTTAGTAGTTGAAAACAATAGCCTTTTCCTTTTTTGACTCAACACTCTATTAACTGGTAACTTAAGCTGAGCTCCACTGAGTAGCTCTTCTGCCAGCTTTGACTGACATCATTTATGTATCCAAAGTCTGCTGCCAGTCAGCTAGGATGCTCTGCCTCTGGAAGCTGCATGGCTATTGTCTATTGGGGGTGAAAGAGCCATATTATGTGTCTTTGTTAAACAGGCTGGCCCAGCTTCTTCATGTGGTAGAAATGATAGGGGTCCAAGGAACAGCAAAGGAAGGCAAGCTCCAATATACATCACTTCTTAAAGTCACATTATATTTGATATTGTCCCATTGACCAAAGAAACTAATATGTTCAAACCAGAACAAGTGGAAGACTGGACCATCCTGGTTTGAGGATATAAGGGAGCATGAAAAATCAAAACGATTATTGCATCAACCCATAGTAGGTTACCATTCCTCCCATTGCATCAAATGGGAGTCATTATTCAGTCTATATCACACACTGCTAGCCATCTTCCCAATTTCCATCATATTCTTACACTCCTCCCCCTATAATTATGCTACAAGTGTCAGAAAAGTTCAGTGTGATCCAATATCTGCCCTTTTCTAGATAAAACCCAAATCCCTTAGCAATGCATACTAAATTTTACACCATGCCACAACCAAACTTCTTAGTATAAATCATAGTCTCCCCTGGTATTGTCCCATACAAATACAATTGCTTATTTACACCTACACACACTGCATAGATCACACATGCACACATCATACATTATGCACATGCAAAGACACACACTCATGAACATCACACCGTGCATGTCAGCCATCTTAGCTGTTCCTTGTGTCCCACTCTGCCCTCAGGGAGTCCTTACCCAACAGGTGACTTCAACAACCAATTAACATGTAAATCAACCGAGGGAGCTTGAATCATTCCATGGTTAGAGTAGTACTAAAGCTTAGTTCCTTTGTTATGTCTAGATTTGTAAAAATACAAATAAAGTTATATGTTCTTCCATAGCTTTGATGGATTCTCTTACTAACTCATAGGACCACTAATCTGGACAAAATGCCATTGAATGGAGCAGAAACTTCTGCGTTTAGGCGAAAAAAGAATATAGTTCAATAAGGACTCCTTCCAAAATGTATATTTTCTGATGCAGACGTATAGTATAAAAAGTTCAAGTGTTATTTCACACAACCAATGTGTGTGAACCACTACCTGAGTAGCAACAGCGCCCTGACAGAACGATAAATACAGAAGGCCAGAAGAACGCTGGCCTTTGTGCCTTCCTGGTTTGATCCAGAACTTACCTGAAAGGGTCAGAGATTTGATAGGATCAAATCATCATTGATGAAACAAAACAAAACAACAACAACAAACAAACAAAAAAAACAAACAAAAGATCTATTAGTTCTAGAGTGAAGAAATTTCACATATATCCATGATGGAGTTTAAGGATTCAATCAAGACTTGACACAAAGTAAATTGATGCTATGCTGGAAATTTGCCCACCAGCAGCTCTCAAATGATATTTTAGTAATGTATGCATCAAGTTACGGCATGAAATGAAAGGTTCAGATTGAAAGTCCATTAGGAGATAGTTGACATAGGTGGGCAAATCTTCAAATCCACTCTCCATGTAATTTTCTTATTAAGATATAGGAACGTGCAATAATCTGAATGATATTATGTTAGCTTAGGAAACATACTAGCCTAGGAAGTATGGGAGAAAAGAAAAATTAAATAACAATATTAATGATTAGTAATAAACAGAACAAGGAATCACTTTTCCTGAGCTAAGAGTGTATGCCCCTCTTCCTTGAGATCACTGGTTGGAACTGTCATTTTCAGTGACCCCTTCACAGACGTACTTGCTGAAGGCTTCAGTCTTCCCCTGACATCATCGGAACCAGACATACTGGTGTTAAGTACAGACTTGTTGGGAGGACAGTGGTTGTCTTCAATGGACACCCATGAAGAGTGTCTGTTAGAAATAGGAGTCTATTTACAGAGGGTCACAATGAAAGAAGAGAGTTGCAGAAAGTTGAGTAGAGGTGCAGAACTGAATATGCCACAAGGGTAGCATCTCATGTTAGAGAGGAAGGACAATAGATATGTTAGTGTCCAAAGGGTAAGAGCACTGGTAAGTAAGAAAGGTTGAGAAGGAAGGGGTGAGATATGAAGGGCATGTGGAATGTTTTCCTGGCAGCGACAGTTTGTAAAGATCATAGCCAAGTCCACCAGTGATAGATCGTGCATAGTGCCTGGGGGCTGGTAGGTTTTCCTGTACTTACCCTGGAGCACTAGCTATTGCATCACAGAATTTGAACCAAATGTAGCCATCATCCCCCAAAACTGTGACTTGGCAGAGCCTGAATCCTATCCCTGTCATCTTGGAGCTGCCTCCATTCTTCCTCCCCCAAACACCTCTGGTAGTGCCCCCCCATTTCTACCCCTGCCACTACAAGTGAGCCCCATCCCTCTGAGTGAGGGTGGGAAGGATGACTCCGATCTTCCACACTCCTTCTCCCCACTTTACCAGCAAGGTGAGTCTTCTTAAATTTCTACCTTAATGAGGTATGTCTTTCCTCAAATCCTCAAATGCCCCCAATGCCTTCAAAGTTGGGCCCAAACCCTCATGACTGTCATTCAAGGACAGCATAACTTTGTAACAGTCAATGTGCTGCTTTGTTCTTGCTTCTACCCACATCCCAAGAATTCCGGTATACATGTGCTCCTCCCCATGGTTGTCTGCAGCTTTACCTTATCTTCTTATTCTCACCCATCCAAAGGCCTCTCTGACTACACCAGCCAGTACCTTCATTTCTCAATACCAAAATTGCTCAGTTTGGACCACTATCATGAGATTTTATGCCCTGTTTTTCAGTACACAGGTAGTATGTGCATATCATTTTTCCATATTATAAATTTCTGAGCAGCAAATATGGATGCATATAAATCAGTTTCTCAAAATCAAGACTCCGGAAAGACTTCCAACTTTCTCAGATGTCTTTGGCTCTGAGAGTACCATGATCCACTACATTTTTTCTCTGGGAGTAGAGACCTTTGTTCAGTCAAGACCACTCTTTCTTGCAGTAATGCATCATAGGGCAGACTAGCAGTGTGATATGGGTCCACAGGAAAGCAGCTGTTCCAGTGGAAGCAGGAAGTCCTGGACAGATGTGGAACTCAGTATGTTTGATCAACCTGTCCTAGTAATGGCTGTAGAGGCATTTTGCTAACAGGGTAGCCCTCCCCACCCAGGGTCATGTTGTGGGTGGAATTTCAGAATGACACAGTAGTGCAAGCATGTCTGCATCAAAGGAGGTGGGCTTATTTGGTCTGGGGGCTTGAGAGTCTTTCCAAGTCCCTTGGAGCTTGACCAAGGGCTATATTTAATTTGCTATAAAGTTCACTTCACTCTACCAATGAAATATACAGGAATTATTCTATCTCAGCATATAAGAACAAGAGGATCAGTAAGGAGTGACAGAAAGTGATTTCCCATTTATCCTGTGCCCTCAACATATACTATTCTAATTATTCTGCTCACGTAGCATATGCATATAGCATACTCATCACCAGTCCTGTCTTAGACAGCACTGAATCTTCCACCAGGAAAGCATGCCAATGGTACAGGTTCATGCATGTAGAAAGAAGTCAACATTTGCATGTTGAGTGACCATCCATGATTCACTTTCCAAGATATATTCCGAATAATTAAGGAAATAACAATTCTCCATAAACCTCAAAGGCTACATCTGACTCTGTCCCTCTCCCCAAGTGTTAGGACATGTGGGGACCCTTGACAGAAGAAAGATTACTAAGTCTTAAATAGGTTTTGTTTTTGTTTCTTTTGCTTACACCTTAAAGCATTGGAGTCCAAATCAAGGCAAATAATGGCAATCAGGGACAAATCAGCAGCTTGAGGGGACTCTGAGTGGTTATTAATGCTACAGTGGCCCCAACCAAATCATAACACTCCCATTCATCAATTGGTGGCTTCACATGAAATATATGGATCACATGAAATATATGGGTATATCTTCCTCTTTCAGTTCTGCGGTGCTGTGAGCCTCAATAGAATTGGACCCTAAGAACACAGACCCTGAAAAAACTGTTCAAAATTTGCAGTGCAGCATAGTTGTCAATGATCATATTCCTGCCGACTCAGCCACCCTATCAAGTCACCCTATCAAACTTGACAAAAGGGGTTAGCTCCCCAAAACATATCACAACCAATGCTTGTGTATTAAAATAAGAAGGATGCTCTTTGGTTCATCCAGTATTGTCTCACTTGCTTACCTGTGAAAGGACAGAATGATAATGTTTGAATGAAAGTTCTCAGGTCCTTGGAGGAAGGAGCTCCTTGGTTCCTATGGACAACATCTCAGCGCTCCTTGCACTGAACATCAGTGATGTCACTGACACCCACCATGCATGACTGTTTGTGTCTCTTTATGACATTTCCCCAACTACTATGGAATATTCACTACTACACACAATCAGAGAAGAAATCAGAGACACAAGATGATCAAGATTCTACTAGGCTGTTGTTATTTTGAAAACAAATTAAGTCTTGGGCAAAATGGCAAGGGAAAAAATGCAGAAGAAATGGGATGAGCATATATCCCTCAATGATGTTACCACAGTGCACAATAGAGTTCCCTTAGTTGAGAGAAGGGCCCCCTTTACCTTACAGTAAGGACATCTAATTTTAGAAGAAATTTTGGAACAAAATAACAAGAAATAAAGGGTTTTGTGCATAAGTGGTAACGTTGACCTATACTGTCCAATGTGGCAGCCAGCAGCCACGTGGCTAGTTAAATTTAATTAAAAATTGAACCAAATTAAATATCAGTTTCTAAGCCATGCTAGCCATATTTCAAGATCTCTGGTGTTGTTTATTGCACAGAGGTCAACCTTGTCCACTCATCAACAGGAAGCAGATGTACACTCCAGGCAGGTCATGAAGCCACTGATGGGATAGACTGGAGTTAGGCCTTTGAAAGTGAGTGGTGCCTGCATGCTGTGAGCATCCAAACTGCTGCTTTTTATTTCATTTAATCATGCATTCATTATTAAGTGTCTACTGTATGCAACGCAGTGTTTCTAGGTACTGGAGTGTAGCAGGGAATAAAAAGCAAACCGCTGCCTTCATGAAGCTTATATTTGGTCAGGGAGAGACTGACAATAAATAAGATGAGTAAGAATATTCATTATGTTGCTAGGTAGTGATAAGTGATATAAGAAAAGGAAAGTAGGAGGAAGGGTAGATATTCTGTGAGTGGAGCTGCCATATGGAGTAGGAAAATAAAGGATAGCAAACCAACGGAGAATGTAAAAAATGAGAGATTAGAGGGAGCTGAAAGAGGGCCTGTGAATATCTGGGGAACAAAATTTCATGGAGAGGAAACAGCAACTGCAAAGACCTTAAGGCTGGACCCTGGCCTGTTGGAGGAATAGCAAGAAGGAGGTGGTGTGTCTGAAGGGAAGCAAGAGGGAAGGAATGAAGAGGAAGAGGTTGGAGACAAGTATGTGAGGGAGAGACAAAGAGGCAAAGAGAAGCCTTGAAGGCCACTATAAGAGTTCTTTTGTATGTTTGAGTTGTACAACATGATTATTCAATATGTGTGTGTGTGTGTGTGTGTGTGTGTGTGTGTGTGATTACTAACGTCAAGCTAATTAACCATCTCACATAGTTACCACTTATATGTGTGATGAGATCTACTTCCCTACTAAATTTCCAGCATACACTGCAGTGTTGATAACTATAGCCATATTCCTGTACATTAGATCTATAGTGCTTACTCATCCTACATACTTGGAGTTCTGTACCCTTTGACCCACAACCCCAATAATCACCATTCTATTCTTTGCTTCTATGAACTTGACTTTATTAGATGTCATGTATAAATAAGTGAGATCATGCAGTATTTTTCTTTTTTGTGTCTGCCTTATTTCACTTAATGTCCTCCATATTCATCCATGTTGTCACTAATTTCAGGATGTCCTTTATTAAAGTTGGATAATATTTCAATGTGCATGTGTGTATGTGTGCATCATATTTTTAAAATTTTTCATATATCAGTGAACACTTAGGTTGTTTCCATATCTCAGCTGTTGTGCATAATCCTGCAGTGAATGTGTAGTGGGAGGAAGATGAGGCAATCAGAGATGACACCAAATGCTTTAGCCTGAACAACCAGAAGGAAATAGTTGCCCTTAACATAGGTGAAGAAGGCCAGAGAAAGAACAGATTGGTGGAGGGGGCAGGTGGTGTTTGAACACATAATACTGGAAGTATTCCACCAACACACCCAAATGGAAATGTTGAATAAGCGGTTCAATGTCTGGAGTTAAAGCAGTAGTTAAAACTCAAAGAAATTGGAATCGTCATTGTATAGATGTTTTTGAAGCCATGGGACTAAGTGAGGCCACCATGGGAGTGGGAATAAATAAGAAGGAAGATATGTCAAGGCAGTAAGGTCCTGCATGTCAAAGTTCAGAAGCTTAGCATTGAGAAGAAACAAGAGAAACATGAAAAGAGATCAAAGAGGTAGAAGAAAACCCAGTGGAATGTTGTCTTCTTGGAGGGAAGTGAGGATGGTAGCTCAAGAGTCGGCTGAGTCTGATGCTACTAGATGAGTCAAGGAAGAGGACTGAAAACTGACGCTTGGGTTTAGCAGCATGGAGATCACATTGACCTTGACAAGAACAGTCTCTGTGGAATGGTGGACTTAAGCCTGACTGGAATGGGTTCAAAAGAAAATGGGTGAAGAGATGAACGTGTGTTCTCCTGTCATTAGCCGAACCCTGGAGTCAGGCTGCACAGTACAAGTCCTGACTCCATGATTTATTAGCTTGTAACTATGGCAAAGAGTTTTCATACTGTCTATCCCTGAATTTGCTCATCTGCAAAGTGCAGATAATAATAAAACCTACTGTTGTGGGGTTTCAATAAGCTGACAAATGCCAAGTGCTTAGAACAATGTTTGACTCACAGGACTTGCTCAATAATATCAGTAACAATTTGTTTTTTTAATATAAGTATTCATGGCAGAGGTCACAGTATGTGCTCTGTGCTTCTGATTGGTTAATTCCTGATAAGGACAGAAATCGGGTCTGTTTGGGACAAAATTTCAATCAAATTTGTCCAAGGTGAGCAGACCATATAGCATTCTCTTAGGACCTCACCTTTATATTACTAACACTATCCCAAGTCATAAGGATGTTTTTAAGTATGTACCTCAGATATCACCATTGAAGGTGTTAAGCTTCATGCAGAGCCATTCTTTGCTGTCCAGATTCTTCAGGACGACATAAGTCCTGTGCTTGTCTGTGGACACATTGCCAGTGCACTCACAACACTTGCTCTCAGTGTAATCTAAATAAAGCAATAATTCATCACTGTGCTTCAGGAGAAAGGGAAGCTTCTCTCCAAGTCACTGCAAACTGGTTGTTTCGCAGCAAATCTGGAGAACTGAGCCATGTGTCTCTCACTGTTCAAGAGGCTATCATGGGCTAATACATATGTAAGTTTCAGGGTTCCGAAGCAGCAAAGGAATAAGCTCCAATGCACAGGCACTTTATAAGCTTTAACTTATATAACATTTACTAAAATCTTATTGTCCAAAGCAAGACAAATGACAAGTCCAAATGTAATTGTTAGAGAAACAGATTCCATCTCCTGATAGGAAACTGTTTAAGGTCATGTTTCAATGATGTGGGTGCATATAATGAAGGATTCACTCATTTGTTCAATGTATCATAATGACCAAATGAAGATTCTGAATTATTTCTAGATCAGATAAAAACCTTTTGGTTTTGGGGGGGAATCAACATTTTTGAAGTAGAAATCTCTCCAGAAAATACACTATTTTTAGTATTCTGAATATTACTTGTTTATTTCCCTGACCTGAAATCCCAGAGATAATACCTTCAAAAGTAATTAATGGGTTTCAGTCAATTCCTGAAGCAAGTTGAGCACCTTGTGTTTGTATTCTGGTTTATCCTGAGGGAGGTGAGACCCAGTGCACCATGAGAAGCCATTCTTCTGCATATCTCTCACAAGAGTTGGCTCCACTGAAAATATACTGTGTTCTTTTTTATTTTCTTGCTCCCATTTCTGCCTTAGAGTCTTAGAGGTACAACTTTAAGCGGATGAATCCAATAGTCAATAAATTGAAACACCAGAGCTTGAATCTTTTGTATTTTTAAAACACTTTAAATGTTCATATTGTATAATATAAGCTGCACACCCATAATTTCCAAGCAGATACTCTCAGTTCTATGCCTGAGTGCCAGTGAATGCATTCTACTCCATGTAGTATATTCTATACATGGCAAGTTTGTAAACATTCAGCCTCTACTAGAAGTGGTAGAGACATTAAAGTGGTGGCTGCAGACATCTACACACAGGGGCACTTTGAGAATCTTCCATACTAGACTGGGAGTAGCATAGATTTCCCACAAGGGAGAATAGTAGAACCTCAAAGCTGGAACAGCCCAAACAGAGGATCATGCTATTGCTGGGTCACAGGGGAGTTCTACTGTTACTTTGAGGAACCTCCACACTGTTTTCCGGAAGGGCTGTGCCAGTTTACATTCCCACCAACAGTGTAGGAGGGTGCCCATTTCTCCACATCCTCACCAGCATCTAGAGTCTCCTGATTTGTTCATTTTAGCTGCTCTGACCTGTGTAAGGTGATATCTCAGTGTGGTTTTGATTTGTATTTGCCTGATAATGAGGGATGCTGAGCATCGTTTCATGTGTCTGTTGGCCATCTGGATGTCTTCTTTGGAGAAGTGTCTGTCCATGTCTTCTGCCCATTTCTTTACTGGATTATTTGTTTTTGGGGTGTGGAGTTCGGTGAGTTCCTTATATATTTTGGATACTAGTCCTTTATCTGATATGTCATTTGCGACTATCCTTTCCCATTCCATCAGTTGCCTATTAGTTTTATGGATTGTTTTCTTTGCCATGCAGAAGTTTTTATCTTGATGATGTCCCAATAGTTCATTTTTGCTCTTGATTCTCTTGCCTTTGGGGATGTGTCAAGCAATAATTTTCTATGGAACCACAAAAGACCCCAAATAGCCAAAGTCATATTGAAGAAGAAAACCAAAACGGGAGGCATCACAATCCCAGACTTTAGCTTCTGCTACAAAGCTGTAATCATCAAGACAGTATGGTATTGGCCCAAAAACAGACACAGAGACCAATGGAATAGAATAGAGAAGCCAGAATTGGACCCACAAATGTATCGACAATTAATCTTTGGCAAGGCAGGAAAGAGTATCCAATGGAAAAAAGACAGTCTCTTTAACAAATGGTGCTGAGAGAACTGGACAGCAACATGCAAACGAATGAAACTGGATCACTTTCTTACACCATACATAAAAATAAACTCAAAATTGGTAAAGGACCTGAACGTCATACAGGAAACTGTCAAAACACTAGAGGAGAAAGCAGGAAACAACCTCCTTGACCTTAACTTGTCTTATTTCTAAAGCAGTATCTTGAAGTAAGCTGACACTGGTCAATTGATACCTATACCCAGACAGAGCATTAAGCTTGGCATGTTATGGGACAGTAGCACATCCCTTTGTCTTCCATGATTTTAGGATATGAATAATTCCAATGAAATTAAACTTTTTTCTCACACTTGATTCTCTCCTCTCATGGTGGAGAACCTCCTCTCCTATGAGAGAACCTCCTGGATGATGAATATAGAACTTAAATTTCTTAAACAATGATGAGGAAGGTATTTAGTGTGGGAAGAATAACAAGGCAAAAGGTTCTCCCAAGAATGCCTGCTCCTTCTGTCATCAGTCTGAGTTCCAGTACTTTACTTGCGGGAATTCACAAATGGCCAACAGCTCAGAGAAGACAAGACAGAGAAGACTACCTTCAGATACATGAAAAAAAGTAAGACCAGTTCCTTGGCCATCACCTATGGATAGCAAAGAACACTTTTAACTTCTCATGGCTTATACTAAATCTTTAAGTATTACTTTTCTTCCAAAAATTTTTTTTGTAATCTCTATTATTCACATATCAGGCATCCTGAATTTGTCCTCCAAGTCTTTTATCTGTTCCCTCATGTTTCCATATCTGTGTGTATGTGTTTATGTGCTCATTGTATTGTAGACTACCTCCTCTGGTTGGTCTCCAACATCTCTAATTCAGTTATCAGACATGAACATGTCTCTGTCACTTCCTCTATTAAACATTTTAATTGAAAAATCAATTGTTTAGCCTACTTTTAGTTCCTGAAATTGTTTGTCTTAACTACATCTCCTAAATATTCTCATTAGTTTTATTTTTCTATTAAATTCTCTTGTGGCTCTTCTGCCAGTTAAATGGGAGCCACATGTTATTACTCACTTGGGCTTCTTCTCTCATATATTTGAGTACTCTGGGTGTGTTAAAATATTTTCCTACTCATTATAGTGTTTTCATCTTCATCCAGACCCATCAAACTTTTTTTTCCTTTTTTTCTTTTTGTTTTCTTTTTTATTTCTTTCTTTTTCTTTCTTTCTTTCTTTCTTTTTTTTTTTTTTTTACAAATAGTTTATTGTCAAATTAGTTTCCACATAACACTCAGTGCTCATCCCCACAAATGCCCTCCTCCATGCCCATCCACTTTTAGAACATCTGGAGCAAGGGTGAACCCAGAAACAAGTGAATATATATCACTCTATCCTTAAGGATGTGCAAGAACATAGTGGTAAGTCATTACTCCCATGCGGGAGCATGAAAAATAAATTTTTCTACTTTTTTTTATTAATTTTTAAAATTTACATCCAAATTAGTTTGCATATGGTACAATGATTTCAAGAGTAGATTCCTTAATGCCCCTTACCAATTTAGCCCATTCTCCCTTCCACAACCCCTCCAGTAACCCTGTTTGTTCTCCATATTTAAGAGTCTCTCTCCCTGTTTTGATACTGTTTTGGCTTTCCTTCCCTTATGTTCATCTGTTTTGTATCTTAAAGTCCTCATATGAATGAAGTCATATGATATTTGTCTATCTCTGACTGATTTATTTTGCTTAGAATAATACCATCTAGTTCCACCCACATAGTAGCAAATGGTAAAATTTCATTCTTTTTAATTGCTGAGTAATGCTACATTGTGTTTGTGTGTGTATACACATGTATGCATACACACATGTGTATATATATATATATATATACCCCATGTATACACATATGTGTGTGTGTGTGTGTGTGTGTGTGTGTGTGTGTACCACATCTTCTTTATCCATTCATTCATTTATGGACATTTGGGCTCTTTCCATACTTTGGCTATTGTTGATTGTGCATGTGTCCCTTTGAAAAGCATTCCTGTATCCCTTGAATAAATACCTATTAGTGCAATTTCTGGGTCGTAGGGTAGTTCTATTTTAAATTTTTGAAGAAACTTCATATGGTTTTCCAGAGTGGCTGCACTAGTTTGCATTCCTACCAGCAGTGCAAAAGAGATCCTCTTTCTCTGCATCCTCGCCAACATCTAATGTTGTCTGAGTTGTTAATGTTAGCCATTCTGACAGGTATGAAGTGGTATCTCATTTTGGTTTTGATCTGCATTCCCCTGAGGATGAGTAATGCTGAGGAATTTTTCATGTGTCTGTTTGCCATCTAGATGTCTTCTTAAGAGAAGTGTCTGTTCATGTCTTTTGCCCATTTCTTCACTGGATTATTTGTTTTTGGGGTGTTGAGTTTGATAAGTTCTTTATAGATTTTGGATATCAACCCTTTATCTGATATTCTGTTTGCAAATATCTTCTCCCATTCTGCCAGTTGACTTGTAGTTTTGCTGATTATTTCCTTCGCTGTGCAGAAACTTTTCATTTTGAAGAGGTCCCAATAGTTCATTTTTGCTTTTGTTTCCCTTGCTTCTGGAGATGTATTGAGTAAGAAGTTGCTGTGGCCAAGGTAATGAGGTTCTTACCTGCTTTCTCCTTGAGGATTTTAATGGCTTCCTGTCTTACATGTAGGTCTTTCATCCCTTTTGAGTTTATTTTTGTGTATATGTAAGAAAGTAGTCCAGGTTCATTTTTCTGCATGTTGTGTTCAATTTTCCCAGTACCACTTGTTGAAAAGACTGTCTTTATTCCATTGAATATTCTTTCCTGCTTTTTCAAAGATGAGTCGCCCATACTTTTGTGGGTCCATTTCTGGGTTCTCTATTCTGTTCCGTTCATCTAAGTGTCTGTTCTTGTGGCAGGGCCATGCTGTCCTGATGATTACAGCTCTGTAATACAGCTTGAAGTCTGGAATTGTGATGCTTCCTGCTTTGCCTTTTCTTTTTCAAGATTGCTTTGGCTATTCGGGGTCTTTTCTGGTTCCATACAGATTTTAGGATTATTTGTTTTAGCTCTGTGAAGAATGCTGGTATTACTCTGATAGGGATTTAATTGAATATGTAGATTGCTTTTGATAGTGTCAAAATTGTTTACTTTTTAACAATATTTGTTCTTCCTCTCCAGGAACATGGAATATTTTTCCATTTTTTGTCTCTTCTTCAATTTCTTTCATAAGCTTTCTATAGTTTTCAGTGTATACATTTTTCACCTCTTTGGTTAGATTTATTCTTAGGTATTTTATGGTTTTAGGTGCAGTTGTAAATAGGATCAGTTCCTTGATTTCTCTCTTTCTTCATTGTTGGTGTATAGGAATGCAGTGATTTCTGTGCATTGATTTTATATCTTGACATAGTTTTTTTGGTGGAATCATTTGGGTTTTCCATATAGAATATCATGTCATATGTGAAGAGTTAAAATTTGACGTTCTCCTGGGTAATTTGGATGCCTTTTATTTCTTAGTGTTGTCTGATTGCTAAGGCTAAGACTTCCAATACTATGTTGAACAACACTAATGAGACCGGGCATCCCTGTCTTGTTCTTGACTTTAGGGGGAAAGTTCTGAGTTTTTCACCATTGAGGATAATATTATCATTGGGTCTTTCATATATGGCTTTTATGATCTCGAAGTATGATCCTTTTATCCCTACTTTCTTGAGGGTGTTTTTTTAATCAAGAATGGATGCTGTATTTTGTCAAATGCTTTCTCTGCATCTATTGAGAGAATCATGTGGTTCTTGTCCTTTCTTTTATTGATATGATGTATCACATTGATTGCGTTGCAGTTATTGAATCAGCCCTGCATCCTAGGTATAAATTCCTCTTGGTCACGGTCAATAATATTTTTATGTATTGTTGGATCCAGTTGGCTAATACCTTGTCGAGGATTTCTGCATCCATGTTCATCAGGGAGATTGGTCTATAGTTCTCTTTTTTAGTGGGTTCTTTGTCTGGTTTAGGAATCAAGGTAATGCTGGCTTTATAGAATGAGTTTTGAAGTTTTCCTTTCATTTCAATTTTTTTGGAACAGCTTCAAGAGAATAGGTGTTAACTCTTCCTTAAATGTTTGATAGAATTCCCCTGAGAAGCCATCTGGCCCTGGGCTCTTGTTTTTTGGGAGATTTTTGATTTACTAATTCTATTTCTTTACTGGTTATAGGTCTGTTCAAATGTTCTATTTCTTCCTGTTTCAGTTTTGATGGTTTATATGTTTTTAGAAATTTGTCCATTTCTTCCAGATTGCCCAATTTATTGGCATATAATTGCTCATAATATTCTCTTATTATTATCTGTATTTCTGCTGTGTTGATTGTAATATCTCCTCTTTCATTCTTGATCTTACTTATTAGGGTCCTTTCCTTTTTCTGTTTGATCAAACTCTAGTGGTTTATCAATTTTGTTAATTCTTTCAAAGAACCACCTTCTCGTTTCATTGATCTGTCCTACTTTTTTTTGTTTGTTTGCTTCAATAGCATTGATTTATGCTCTAATCTTTATTATTTCCTGTATTATGCTGTTTTTGGGTTTTATTTGCTGTTCTTTTTCCAGCTCTTCACGTAAGGTTAGATTGTGTAACTGATACCTTTCTTCCTTCTTTAGGAAAGCCTGGATTGCTATATACTTCCGTCTTATGACTGCCTTTGCTGAGATCCAGAAATTTTGGCTGTAGTGTGATCATTTTCATTGACTTCCATGTACTTTTAAATTTCATCTTTAGCTTTTTGATTGACCCATTCATTCTTTAGTAGGGTGTTATTTAATTTCCAGGTAGTTGTTATCTTTCCAAATTTTTTGGTGGTTGATTTTGAGTTTCATTGCATTGTAGTCTGAAAATATGCATGGTATGATCTCGATCCTTTTGTACTTGTTGAGGGCTGATTTGTGTCCCAGTATGTGGTCTATTCTGAAGAGCATTCCATGTGCACTGGAGAAGAATGTATATATCCTGCTGCTTTAGGATGAAATGTTTGAATATATCTGTTAAATCCATCTGGTCCATCATTCAAAGCCATTGTTTCCTTGTTGATTTTCTTTTCTTTTTTTTTTTATGTTTTATTTCTTTCTAGGAGAGAGAGAGAGACAGTGTGGGCAGGGGAGGGTCAGAGAGAGAGGGAGTGACAGACTGAAACAGGTTCCAGGCTCTGAGCTGGCAGTCAGCACAGAGCCCGACGCGGGGCTCGAACCCACGAACTGCGAGATGATGACCTAAGCGAAAGTCGGACGCTGAACCGACTAAGCCACCCAGGCGCCCCTCCTTGTTGATTTTCTGTTTATATGATCTTTCTGTCCATTGCTGTAAGTGGGGTGTTGAAGTCCTCTACTATGATGGTATTATTATCAATGAGTTTCTTTATATTTGTGATTAACTGTTTTATAGATTTAAGTGCTCCACATTTGGAGCACAAATGTTTACAATTGTTATGTCTTCTTGATGGATAGACCCCTTAATTATGATATAATGCCCTTCTTCATCTTTTGTTACAGTTTTTATATTAAAGTCTAGATTGTCTGATATAAGTATGTCTACTCCAGCTCTCTTTTGGTGCCCATTATCATGATAGATCGTTCTCCATCCCTTTACTTTCAATCTGAAGATATCTTTAGGTCTAAAGTGGGTCTATTGTAAATAGCATATAGATGGGTCTTGTTTTCTTATCCATTCTGTCTGTTACCCTATGTCTTTTGATTGGAGCATTAGTCCATTGATGTTTAGAGTGAGTACTAAAAGATATGAGTTTATTGTCATTATGTTTCTTGTAGAGTTGGAGTTTCTGCTGGTGTTCTCTGGTCCTTTCTAGTCTTTGTTGCTTTTTTTTTTTCTCATTTATTTCTCTCATTTTTTCCCCCTTAGAGAATCCCCTTTAAAATTTCTTGCAGGACTGATTTAGTGGTCACAAACTCCTTTAATTTTTGTTTGTCTGGGAAATGTTTTATCTCTCCTTCTATTTTAAATGACAGCCTTGCTGGATAAAGAATTCTTGACTGCATATTTTTCTGATCAAATATATCCTGCCCCTTGTTTCTTGCCTGTCAATTTTCTGTGGATAAGTCTGTGGCAAACCTGATCTGTCTTCCCTTGTAGGTTAAGGACGTTTTTTCCCCCTTGCAGCTTTCATTACTTTTTCCTTGCCTGAGTATTTTGTGAATTTGACTATGATATGCCTTGTTGATGGTCAGTCTTTGTTGAATGTTGTGGGAGTCCTCTGTGCTTCCTGGATTTATATGTCTGTGTCTTTCCCCAGGTTAGGAAAGTTTTCTGCTATGAGTTGTTCACATGCCCCTTCTACTCCTATTTCTCTCTCATCTCTGGGAACGCTATGATTCTGATGTTATTCTTTTCTAATGAGCCACTGGTTTCTCTTATTCTTAAATGTGCTCTTTGCTTGACTTTCCCTCTTTCTTTTCTTTTTTTCCCCCATAAGTTTGTCCTCTATATCATTAATTTGCTACTCTGCCTCGTCCATCCTTACCACTGTAACGTCCGTTTGAGATTTCAGCTCAGTTATAGAAATTTTTTATTTCATCCTAACTAGTTTTTACTTATTTTATCTCCATAGAGAGAGATTATAATCTATTTTGACCCCAGCTAGTATTCTTATTATTGTGATTCTAAATTCTGGTTCAGACATCTTGCTTGTATCTGTGTTGGTTAAGTCCCTAGCTGTGGTTTCTTCCTGCTCTTCCTATTGGGATGAATTCCTTTGTTTCATAATTTTGAAGGCAGAAAATGATTTAAAATATTAAATAAAACTAAAATTAAATAAAAATATTAATTAAAAATATTAAATTAAAAATTGAAAACAACATACACACATCAAATAAATGATGCTAGATCCTAGAAGTAGGTGTATTTTAGTCTGGTTATTGAAAGGACCTTGATTAATTAAAGAAAAAAGGAGAAAAATCAAAATTAAAAAATTAAAAGCGACACACACACAAAACAAATAAGTGATGCTAGAACCTAGGTGTGTTTTGATCTGGTTATTGAAAGTAGTTTGATTAGAGAAAAAAGGGAAAAAGAAAAGAAAAAAAGAAACCTTTGAAAATTTGAGAAAATGAATACAATGAAAAGAATAACTTGATTCTCATTGCCATGTAGTATTCCCTGGTATAGATAAACCACAGCTTCTTTTTTTTTTTTTTTTACAGATAGTTTATTGTCAAATTGGTTTCCACATAACACTCAGTGCTCATCCCCACAAGTGTCCTCCTCCATGCCCATCCCTCCTCCTCCCCACATCCATCAGTCTCAGTTTTTGTCAGCATTCAAGAGTCTCTCATGGTTTGCCTCTCTCCCTTTCCCCCACCATTTCCCCCCTTCTTCTCCCCCTTGTTCCTCCGTCAAGTTCCTCCTAATCCTCCTATACGTGCAAACATATGATATTTGTCCTTCTCTGCCTGACTTATTTCGCTCAGCATAACACCCTCAAGGTCCATCCATGTTGCTGCACATGGCCAGATTTCATTCTTTCTCATTGCCATGTAGTATTCCATGTATGGATAAACCACATCTTCTTGATCCATTCATCTGTTGATGGACACTTAGGCTCTTTCCATGTTTTAGCTATTGTGGAGTGCTGCTATGAACATTGGGGTCCATGTGCTCCTATGCCTCAGCATTTCTGTATCCCTTGGGTAAATTCCTAGCAGTGCTATTGCTGGGTCATAGGGGAGTTCTGTTGTTAGTTTCCTGAGGAACCTCCGCACTGTTTTCCAGAGGGGCTGGACCAGTTTACATTCCCACCAACAGTGTAGGAGGGTGCCCGTTTCTCCACATCCTCGCCAGCATCTAGAGTCCTCTGATTGGCTCATTTTAGCCACTCTGACTGGCGTGAGGTGGTATCTCAGTGTGGTTTTGATTTGTATTTCCCTGATGAGAAGCGATGCTGAGCATCATTTCATGTGTCTGTTGGCGATCTGGATGTCCTCTTTGGAGAAGTGTCTGCTCATATCTTCTGCCCATTTCTTCACTGGGTTGTTTGTTTTTCGGGCGTGTAGTTTGGTGAGTTCCTTATAGATTCTGGATATTAACCCTTTATCTGTTATGTCATTTGCAACTATCTTTTCCCATTCGGTTGGTTGCCTATTAATTTTCTGGGTTGTTTCCTTTGCCGTGCAGAAGCTTTTAATCTTGATGAGGTCCCAACAGTTTATTTTTGCTCTTCATTCCCTTGCTTTTGGGGATGTGTCAAGTAAGAAGTTGCTGTGGTGGAGGTCAGGAGGTTGTTTCCTGCTTTCTCCTCTAGGGTGTTGATAGTTTCCTGTCTCACGTTCAGGTCCTTTATCCATTTTGAGTTTATTTTTGTGCATGGTGTGAGAAAATGATCTAGTTTCATTCTTCTGCATGTTGCTGTCCAGTTCTCCCAACACCATCTGTTAAAAAGGCTGTCTTTTCCATCGGATATTCTTTCCTGCTTTGTCAAAGATCAGTTGGCTGTATACTTTTGGGTCCACTTCTGAGTTCTCCATTCTGTTCCATTGGTCTATGTGTCTGTTTTTGTGCCAATACCATACTGTCTTGATGATGACAGCTTTGTAGTAGAGGCTAAAGTCTGAGATGGTGATCCCTCCCGTTTTGGTTTTATTTTTCAGGATTACTTTGGCTATTCGGGGTCTTTTGTGGTTCCATACAAATTTTTGGATAGTTTGTTCTAGTTTTGAGAAGTATGCTGGTGCAATTTTGATTGGAATTGCATTGAATATGTAGAGTGCCTTAGGTAGTAATGACATCTTAACTATATTTATTCTTCCTATCCATGAGCATGGAATGTTTTTCCATTTCTTTGTGTCTTCTTCAATTTCCTTCGTAAGTTTTCTATAGTTTTCCTCATACAGATCTCTTGTATCCTTGGTTAGTTTTATTCCGAGGTATTTTATGGTTTTTTGTGCAATTGTGAATGGGATCAGTTTCTTGATTTCTCTTTCTGTTACTTCATTGTTGGTGTATAAAAATGCAACCGATTTCTGTACGTTGATTTTGTACCCTGCAACTTGGCTGAATTCTTGGATCAGTTCTAGTAGGCTTCTGGTGGAGTCTGTCGGGTTTTCGATGTAGAGGATCATGTCATCTGCGAAGAGTGAAAGTTTGACTTCCTCTTTGCCAATTCTGATGCTTTTGATTTCCTTTTGGTGACTGATGGCTGATGCCAGGACTTCCAGCACTGTGTTAAACAACAGTGGTGAGAGTGGGCATCCCTGTCGTGTTCCTGATCTCAGGGGGAATGCTCTGAGTTTTTCCCCGTTGAGGATGATGTTAGCTGAAGGCTTCTCATAGATGGCTTTGATGATGTTTAAGTAGGTTCCTTCTATCCTAACTTTCTCGAGAGTCTTTATTAAGAAGGGATGCTGTGTTTTGTCAAATGCTTTTTCTGCATCTATTGACAGGATCATATGGTTTTTATCTTTCTTTTATTGATGTGATGGATCACATTGATTGATTTACGAATGTTGAACCAGCCCTGTAACCCAGGAATGAATCCCACTTGATCTTGGTGGATGATTCTTTTTATGTGCTGCTGGATTCGATTTGCAAGGATCTTGTTGAGAATTTTTGCATCCGTATTCATCAAGGATATTGGCCTATAGTTCTCTTTTTTTACTGGATCTCTGTCTGGCTTGGGAATCAGAGTGATGCTGGCTTCATAAAATGAATCCGGGAGTTTTCTTTCGATTTCTATTTTTTGGAATAGCTTGAGAAGAATTGGGATTAATTCTGTTTTAAATGTCTGGTAGAATTCCCCAGGGAAGCCATCAGGTCCAGGGCTCTTATTTGTTGGGAGATTTTTGATCACTGATTCGATTTCTTCACTCGTTATGAGTCTGTTCAGGTTTTCTATTTCTTCCCGTGTGAATTTTGGTAGTGAGTGTGTGTTTAGCAATTTGTCCATTTCTTCTAAGTTGTCCAATTTGTTGGCATATAATTTTTCAGAGTATTCCCTGATAATTGCTTGTATTTCTGAGAGGTTGGTTGTAATAATTCCATTTTCATTCATAATTTTGTCTATTTGGGTGCTCTCTCTTTTCTTTTGGATAAGTCTGGCTAGAGGTTTGTCGATTTGGTTTACTTTTTCAAAAAACCAACTCTTAAACAACAGCTTCTTGATCCATTTGTCCGTTGATGGACACTTAGGCTCTTTCCATGTTTTAGCTATTATGGAGAGTGCTGCTGTGAACATTGGGGTACATGTGCTTCTATGCATCAACATTTCTGTATCCCTTGGGTAAATTCTTAGAGTGCTATTGCTGGGTCATAGGGGAGTTCTATTGTTAGTGTCCTGAGGAATCTCCACACTGTTTTTCAGAGGGGCTGTACCAGTTTACATTCCCACCAACAGTGTAGGAGGGTGCCCGTTTCTCCACATCCTCGCCAGCATCTAGAGTTCTGTGTAGCAACACGGATGGACCTTGAGGGTGTTATGCTGAGTGAAATAAGTCAGGCAGAGAAGGACAAATGTCATATGTTTGCACATATAGGAGGATTAGAAGGAACTTAACTGAGGAACGAAGGGGAGAGGAAGGGGGGAAATGGTGGGGGAAAGGGAGAGAGGCAAACCATGAGAGTCTTGAATGCTGTCAAAAACTGAGTACTGATGGATGTGGGTGGCATGGAGGGATGGGCATGGAGAAGGACACTTGTGGGGATGAGCACTGGGTGTTATGTGGAAACTAATTTGACAATAAACTATTTGTAAAAAAATTTAAAAAAAGAATAACTTGAAATGATGGAAGTAAAATAGATTTGAAAATTTGAAATAGTGGGGCACCTGGGTGGCTTAGTTGGTTAAGCGTCCAACTTTCACTTAGGTCATGATCTGGCGGTTCGTTGGTTCGAGCCCTGCGTCGGGATCTGTACTGACTGCCAGCTCAGAGCCTGGAGCCTGTTTCAGAGTCTGTGACTCCCTCTCTCTCTGACCCTCCTCTGCTCACGCTGCCATCTCTCCTAGAAATAAATAAAACATTTTAAAAAATTTAAAAAAATTTTGAAATAGAATTGACAAAAAGGTAAAAAATTTAGTCGAATAAAGGAAAATATATTTAATATAAATTGAAAAGAAAAATATTTTTATCTTTCTGTATTCAAGTAAAAGAAATGAAAAAGAAGGGGGAAAAAAGGAAAATTGAATAGATAGACCAGCAAACAGACTGATAAAAGATTGATATTATATTGTTTTCCCCTTGAAGTCAAACTGTGAAGCACTTTATAGTCCCCAAACTAAGCAAGCGGAGGGATTTGTGGCGTTCCTGAAGAGCACTGTTTGCCGAGTTGGGCGGGGTTTAGTGTAACGGCTCTATTCTCCACTAGATGGCAATACTTAGCTTACTGGGTTGGATTCTTGTGACACCTGTAGGTGAATATGTGTGCATGGGTGGGTTGAAAATGGTGTCACCCAGCTACCCATTCTAGTACCAGAACTCTGTATTCTCCCTGACCAAGAATCACGTACCTATTCTTTGTCTCCAGTTTCTGTCCACTTCCTGCTTTTACACTGTCTGTGACCACGCCTTCAGGTTGCCAAGCAGCACCTCCCTCCTGAGTTTAACCCCAGATGCAGCTATGTTTCACAACCCCTCACTTCTTCATTTTTTTTTAAATTTTTTAATGTTTTATTTATTTCTAGGAGACAGAGAGAGACAGCGTGAGCAGGGGAGGGTTAGAGAGAGAGGGAGTCACAGACTGAAACAGGCTCCAGGCTCTGAGCTGGCAGTCAGCACAGAGCCCGTTGCGGGGCTCGAACCCACGAACCGCGAGATCATGACCCAAGCGAAAGTCGGACGCTTAACCGACTAAGCCACCCAGGCGCCCCCACAACCCCTCACTTCTGAGGGTCTGTGGCTTTGACCTGCTCAGATGCTCTGGGGGAGGGTTTCATCAAGCAATGGCCAGGTGCTGGCCACACCCAGGAATGTTCGTGGGATCTTGCTGCCGCCGATGTCCAGAGACTTGCAGCTGGGCATCAGCCTGCCCCAGAAAAAGTTCATGGGTTGTGTAGCAGCAGTGTTTCCAGCATTATGGAAAATCATTCATGGCCTGAGGACCTCTCAGACCTATTTTTCTCCTGGGAATTCACCATTTCCACCAGAGCACCACTAGGTATTTGAGCTGGGAGATTCAGACTGCACTCCCACTGCTTATAGAGTCCCAGTGGAATTTAAACCCTCTTCTTTCTCCTTTTGTAGTTCAGTCCCTGTGGCTGTTTCTACTTTTCCACTTTCTCTCCAGCTGGTTGGGGGCGGGGTGCTTTTCCCGTACTCTCCCTCCATCTCTGTCCTCTCTCTGCAAGCAAAAACAGCTCCCTGCCCTCCACGGCTCCTCTTTTCCCCAGTTTATCACTCTGTGCTGCGTGCCTGCTGAGTTCTGTGGTTCAGGTCATGCAGATTGTTGTGCTAATCCTCAAATCGGTTTTCTAGGTGTGCAGGATAGTTTAGTGTTGATCTGGCTGATTTCATGTACATGAGACAGAAAAAAGACTTCCATGCTGTTCTGCCATCTTGGCTCCTCCAAGTTTTCCTGCCCTTTAGAGCAAATCACAGTCTTTATCCAACCAGAGGATTGTATAAAATCCAGTTCAAGATCAAGTTCCCCTCTTCTCCCATGATGATCAAAATCAGAAGGGTTTTCCAAGGCACACTTACAGCTCATTTCTTGAGAGAGTCACAGATTTTGCTGACCAAGTTATAATGGAGAATAAACAATATTCATAGCCTCCAGAAAGGTTGTGGTTATAAGTTACATTGGCCATTCCCAAAGAACCATGTCTTGAGTATTCACACCCTCATTTGGTTCTCTTGGCTTAAATGGGCTGACCTTGTAAAAGCTTTAACCAGTAAAATTGGAGGAAGTGACATTATATCAGTTATAGTCTTAAGCTTCAAGAAGACCCAATGGTTTCTGATTTTGTGTTGTGGAGACCCCTGAGATTCCACACAGAATGCTTAGATATCATGAAGAAGAGATCATATGGACAGGGCAAGATCCTGAAACTAGTGGAAAAAGACAGAGGTTATCCCAATATCCCAGCTAAGATCAGTCCCCAGAAGATTTGTCAGTTTGACCAGTGACAACATCAAGAGAACTATCTAGCTGGTCAGCCCAGATTTCAGAATCAAAAGCAAATCAAAGGATTGTTGTTTTAAGTCCTTGAGTTTGGAATTGCTTTGTTATGTAACAATAGATAAGCTTTAATTTCTGACACAGATCATGAGGCTTATCTATTTGTCTAGAACAAAGTCCTATACTTACACATTCTCCAAGAAATATCAGAAGACTGAGGAAGTTTGGGATGAACGTCAGTCATGTTAACTGCTATTTTCCCAGAAAAAAATTCACTTAATCACACATTTGCTATATGTTAGAATACAAGTTATGAATATTATCCTCTTGATATTCTCACTTAATGTCATCATTTCTAGTTTTCCTTTTCTGTATTTTTTTTCTTTTCCCTTTATGAGGTTTGCCAATGATTTTACCAAAGAACTAGAAAAGGAGGACCTTATAAATTCTATTAGTGTTTATTTCATCATCATTATTATTTTCCTGTCTTCTATAAATTTGTTTTATGCTTTGATTTCTAGCTTCCTTAGTTACACACTTTGCACATTATTTATCTATGATTTATACTCAGTCCATATTTAATTTAATTCCAAAATATATAGTATTCTAAGTCTTATAATTAGAATTACATTTTTCCTTTGACTAAATAGCTTTAAATGAGTATTTTTAAATATATGGTAAATTTTATAAGTTTTATGAGACTTATTCCTTGTTTTATTATAGCTTTATAAATAAGTTTCCTAGTGCTTCCGACTTAGAAAAAAGTGGAAATTTTTAGAAAAAAATACTTGATATTTTTGGTAAATATTTTATAAGCATTTGAAAAGGTACGCTTCTTGCAACAAAATGTAATCATTAATTTTACTTTCACTCTCTATGTCCTTGTATATTTCCTGATTTGTCAAGGGCTCATAAATATCACCTATAAATTTCTCATTTTGACAGTTTTTGCTTTCTGTATTATGATACAATGTTAAACAATGGATAAGTATTCATGAATGCTATGTGTTGTGATTTTTTTCTGTTGTCACATTTAATGTTTTTTACCTTGGATTTCATCTCTTTGAAGACAATGATGCCATCTATGTTTCCATGTTATTTTGTTTGTTTAAAAACTTTTTTATTGAAATATAGTTGACATATAGTATTGTGCAAATTTAACATGTACAACATATTAACTGGATACATTTATAAAGTGCACTATGATTGCCAGTGTAGTGACAATTAACATCTTTATCACATAACATGATTCTTCCTTTTTACTAGTTGGTATTATTAAGTTCTAGCCTCTTATCAAGTTTGATGAGCATAGTACATAACTATTCTCTATATTTACTATTCTGCTCATTACATATTTTTAAGGTTTATTTATTATTTGTTGCAAATTAATTTCCTTAAACAAAGGTACTAACCACCATTTTATTTTCTCTTTTTATGAGTTTGGCTCTTTTATATTCCACATAAAAGTGATATCACACAGTACTTGTTTTTCATTTCTGAAAAATTCATTTCAATCTTAGCATAATAAGCCTAAGATTCATCTATGTTGTCACAAATGGCAGGATGCCCGTCTTTCTCATGGCTGAATAATATTCCAGTGTGTGTGTGTGTGTCTGTGTGTCTGTGTCTGTGTCTGTGTGTGTCTGTTTGTGTAAGTATACGTATGTAAATATGTATATATATTCATGGGCACTTAGGTTGTTTCCATGTTTTAGCTATTGTGAACAATGCTGCAGTAAACACAGAAGTGCATTATTTCTTTGATATACTGTTTTTATTTCCTTTGAGTGTATACCCAGAAGTGAGATTGCTAGATTATATGATCTATTTTTAATCTTTTGAGACAACTTCATAATGTTTTCCATAGTGGTTGAACCAATTTACATCTTTGACAACAATGCATAAGGGTTGCCTTTTCTCCATATACTTGGCAACACTTATCTCTTGTGAACTTGATTATAGCCATTTTAACAAGTTTGAAGCAATATTATGGTTTTGATTTGTGTTTCCCTGATGCTTAGTGATGTTGAATACTTTTTCATGAACTTGTTGGAAATTTAAATATTTTATTTTTTTCAAATTTGTATTTAATTCTTGTTAGATAGCATATAATGTAATAATGGCTTCAGAAGTAGAATTTAGTGATTCATCGCTTACATATAAGACCTCATGCTCATCGTAACAAGTGCCTTCCTTAATACCCATAATCAATTTAGCCTGTTTCCCACCAGCGTCCCTCCATCAACTCTCAGTTTGTTCTCTACATTTAAGAGTGTCTTCACTTGTGAGGATGAGCACTGGGTGTTATATGGAAAGCAACTTGACAATAAACTATTTGTAAAAAATAAAAATAAAATTAAAAAAGAGTGTCTTATGATTTCCTCTCTCTCTCTTTTTTCCCTTCCCATATATGTTCATTTGTTTTACTTCTTAATTCCACATTTGAGTGAAATCATATTGTATTTGCCTTTCTCTGACTGACTTACTTTGCTTACATGATACACTCTAGTCTCTTGCAAATGGCAAGGTTTCACTCTTTTTGATGGCTGAGTATTATTCTATTGTATATACACCACATATTTTTTTTATCCATTCATCAGTCCGTGGACATCTGGACTCTTTCCATAGTATGGCTATTGTCAATAGTGCTGCTATAAACATTGGGGTGCGTGCACCCCTTCAAATCTGTATTTTTGTATCATTTGGGCAAATACTTAGTAGTGCAATTGTTGGGTCATAGGGTAGTTCTATTTTTAACATTTTCAGTAACCCCCATACTGTTTTACAGGCTGGCTGTACCAGTTTGCATTCCCACCAGTATTGTAAAGGATTCCACTTTCTCTGCATTCTCGCCAACATCTGTTTTTTCCCTGTGTTGGTAATTTTAGCCATTCTGAAAGATTTGAAGCGGTATTTCATTGAGGTTTTGATTTGTATTTCCCTGATGCTGAGTGATGTTGAGCTTTATAAAATTGTCTTATTAGCCATCTGGTTGTCTTCTTTGGAAAAAAATGTCTATTCATGTCTTCTGCCTATTTCTTAACTGGCTTATTTGTTTTTTGGGTGTTGAGTTTGATAAGTTCTTTATAGATTTTGGGTACTAACCTTTTATCTGACATGTCATTTCTAAATATATTCTCCCATTCTGTCAGTTGCCTTTTCTGTTGATTCATTCTTTCACAATAAGGTAACTTTTATCTTGATGAAGTCCCCATAGTTCACTTTTGCTTTTGTTTCCCTTGCCTTCAGTGAAGTGTCTTGTCTAGTAGGAAGTTGCTACTGGTGAGGTCAAAGAGGCAGCTGCTGTGTTTTCCTCAAATATTTTCATGGTTTCCTTCTCATATTTATGTCCTTCATCCATTTTGAATTCATTTTTCCATATGGCGTAAGAAAGTGGTCCCATTGTATTCTTCTGTATGTTGCTGTCCACTTTTCCCAACACCATTTGTTAAAGACACTCTTTTTTCCATTGGAATTCTTTCCTGCTTTGTCAAAGATGAGTTGAACATATAGTTGTGGGTCCATTTCTTGGTTTTCTATTCCATTCCATTGATCTGTGTCTCTGTTTTTGTGCCAGGACCATACTGTCTTGATGACTACAACTTTGTAATATAGCTTGAAGTCCACAACCTTGATAGCTCCAGCTTTGCTTTTCTTTTTCAGGATGACTTTGACCATTCAGGATCTTCTGTGGTTCCATAAAATTTTAGGTTTGTTCTAGCTTTGGGAAAAATACTGTTGGTATTTTAATAAAGTAGATTGCTTTGGGTAGAATATTCATTTTAATAGTATTTGTTCTTCCAATCCATGAGCATGGAATGTTTTGTCATTTTTTTTCTGTCTTCTTCAATTTATTTCATAAATGTTCTATAGTTTTCAGAGTACAAATCTTTTAACATCTCAGGTTAGCTTTATTCCTAGATATCTTATGGTTTTTGGTGCAATTATAAATGGAATCAATTCCTTGATTTGTTTTTCTGCTGCTTTGTTATTGATGTATAGAAATGTAACCAATTTCTGTACATTGTTTTATATCCTATGACTTTGCTGAATTCATATATTAGTTCTAGCAATATTTTGGTGGAGTCTTTTATGTTTTCCACATAGAGTATCATGTTGTCTGCAAATAGTAAGGGTTTGACTTCTTCTTTGACTATTTTGATGCTTTTTATTTCTTTTTGTTGTCTGATTGGTTGCTGAGGCTAAGACTTCCAGTACTATGTTAAATACTAATGATGAGAGTGGACATCCATGTCTTATTCTTGACTGCAGAGTAAAAGCAGTCAATTTTTCCCCATTGAGGATGATACTAGCTGTGGGTCGTTCACATATGGCCTTTATGATGTTGAGGTATGTTCCATCGATTTGTGCTTTGTTGTTTTTTTCCCCCAAGAATAGATACTGCATTTTGTCAGATGCTTTTTCTGCATCTATTGAGATGATTATATGGTTTTCATTATTTCTTTTATTAATGTAATGTATCACATTTATTGATTTGCAAATATTGAACCAGTGCTGCAGTCTAGGAATAAATTCCATTCAATTGTAGTGAATAATTCTTTTTTTATTTTTATTTTTATTTTTTCCTTCAGAGAGAGAGAGAATCTCTAGCAGGCTCCATGCTCAGTGTGAAGACCAACATGGGGCACAATCTTACAACATTGGAATCATGACCTTAGCCAAAATCAAGAGTTGGATGCAACCCACCGAGCCACCCAGGCACCCCAGTAACTCTTTTAGTGTACTGTTGGATTCGATTCATTAGTATCTTTGTTGAAAATTTTGCATCCATGTTCAATCAGGGATATTGGCCTATTATCCCCTTTTAAATGGGGGTCTTTATCTGGTTTTAGAATAAGGTAATTCTGGCCTCATAAGATGAGTTTCTAAGTTTTCCTTCCATTTCTATTTTTTTAGAAGTGTTTGAGAAGAATAGATAGTAACATTTCTTTAAATGTCAGGAAGAATTTTCCCAGGAAATCATCTCTCTCTGGAGTTCTGTTTGTTGGGAGATTTTTGATTACTGATTCCATTTCTTTGCAGGTTATGGGCCTATACAACCTTTTTATTCCTTCCTGTTTCAGTTTTGGTAGTTTATACATGTTTCTAGGAATGGTTCATTTATTCCAGATTGCCCAGTTTGTTGGTATATAATTTTTCATAATATTCTCTTATATTGCTTGTATCTCTCTGGTATTGGTGGTGATTTTTTCTCTTTCATTTATGACTTTATATATTTGGGTCTGTTCTCTTTTCTTCTTGATAAGTTTGGCTAAGGAGTTATCAATTATATTATTTCAAAGGACCAGCTCTTATTTTTGTTGATCTGTTCTACAGTGTGTGTTTTGTTGTTTGTTTGTTTGTATATCATTATCTCTGCTCTATTCTTTACTATAATTTCCTATCTTCTGCTGGCTTTGGGTTTTATTTGCTTTTTCTTTTCTAGTTCTTTAAGGTATAAGGTTAGGTTGTGTGTTTGAGACTTTTCTTGCTTCTTGAGGTAGGCATGTATCACAATATACTTCCCTCTTTTCTGCATCCCAAAGGTTTTGGACTTTGTGTTTTCTTTTTCATTTACTTCCATGTATTTTTAAATTTCTTCTTTAATTTGCTGGTTAACCCACTCATTCTTTAGTAGTATGTTCTTTAACCTCCATGTATTTGTGGTCTTTCCAATTTTTTTTCTTGTGGTCAACTTCTAGTTTCACAGCATTGTGGACTGAAAAAATGCATGATATGATCTTAATCTTTTTGTACTTGCTGAGGCCTGATTTGTGACTCAGTATATGACCTATTCTGGACTGTTCCATCTGTACTCAAAAAGAATGTGTATTCTGATGCTTTAAGATTAAATGTTCTAAATATATCTTTTAAAGTCTATCTAGGAAGTGTGTCATTGAAAGCTATTGTTTCCTTGTTGATTTTCTGCTTAGATGATCTGTCCATTGAGGTAAATGGAGTGTTAAAAGTTCCCTACTACTATTGTATTGTTATCAATGAGTTTCTTTATGCTTGCGATTAATTGATTTATGTATTTAGGTTCTTTCAAATTGGGGGGATATTTAGAATTGTTAGATCTTCTTGATGGATAGATCTTGTTTGGTTTCCTTTTGATATTCATTAGCATGATAAATGTTTCTCCATCCCAGCACTTTCAATCTGCAGGTGCCTTTAGATCTAAAGTGTGTCTCCTGTTGGCAGCATTTAGATGGGGCTCTTTTAAAAAATCCATTATGGTACCCTAGGCCCTCTGATTGGACTATTTAATACATTTACATTCAGAGTGGTTATCAAAGATATGCATTTAGTGCCATTGTGTTACTTGTGGTGTTGGTTTGTGGTGATGTCTTCTGGTTCCTTCTAGTCTTTGTTGTTTCTGGTCTTTTTCTCCCTACTCAGAGAGTGCCCTTTAACATTTCTTGTAGGGCTGCTTAAGTGGTCAATAACTCCTTTAGTTTTTGTTGTATGGGAAACTCTTTATTTCTCTGATTCTGAATGACAAACTTGCTGGATAAAATATTCTTGGCTGCATATTTTTCACATTTAGCACACTGAATATATCATGCCACTCTCTTCTGACCTGCCAAGTTTCTGGGGACAGATCTTGTCTGAAACTGAATTGTCTTCCCTTGTAGGTTAAGAATTTTTTCCCCTTGCTGCTTTCAGGATTCTTTTCTTGTCTGTGTATTTTGTGAATTTGACTATGATAAGTCTTAGTGATAGCTGGCTTTTGTTGGACTTAGTGGGAATTCTCTGTGCCTCCTGGATTTGAATATTCATTTCCATCCTCATATTAGGGAAGTTTTCAGCTATAAATGTGTTGATATAAACTTTCTTCTCCTTTTCCTCCTTTCTTCTTTATCTTGAACTCCTATGATATGAATGTCATTATATTTTAAGGAATTCCTGAGTTTCCTGTCTAAGTTCCTGATCAAATACCTTTCTTTCTTCCCAACTTTATTATTTTTCCATAATTTTATTTTCTATGTCATTGATTCATTCCTCTGCTTCATCCACCCTCATTATCATTGCAACTATTTGGTATTGCAACTCAGTTATAGTATGAGGGGGGGCTGATAAGTTTTTAGTTCTTTTTTGTCTGCAGTTAGGGATTCTTGAGTGTCTTCCATGCTTTTTTCAAGCCCAGCTAGTATCCTAATAATTGTTATTTTTAAATTCTGGTTCCAATATCTTACTTATATTTGTATTGATTAAATCCTTAGCTGTGATTTCTTCCTGTTCTTTCCTTTATGGTGATTCCTCCATCTTGTCATTTTTGTCTAGGTCACTGTGTGTGTGTGTGTGTGTGTGTGTGTGTGTCTGTGTGTGTGATTGTTAGGAAAGTTTGTTTATTCCTACTTCAGAAAGTAATAACTATATTTAGAGGTCCTATACTTGGGTCTGGTGCTTCAGGAAGTGTTTCAGAGGAAACACTCTGCTGCTGTGTTTTGGCTTCTCTCAGGTAAGTCCTCTGCAGAGTTTCTCCTTGCCTACAGTGGGATGTTTGGACCTTGTCAATTGTGTGGCAAGTTTTAACTAGGTGTATTTTGGTCTGTTTGTTAAAAGAAGCTAGATAAGAAAGAAAGAAAGAAAGAAAGAAAGAAAGAAAGAAAGAAAGAAAGAAAGAAAGAAAGAAAGAAGAGAAAGAGAGAGAAAGAAAGAAAGAAAGAAAGAAAGAAAGAAAGAAAGAAAGAAAGAAAGAAAGAAAGAAAGAAAAAGAAAAAAGAGAAGGAAATGAAAGAAAAGAAAGAGAAGAAAAAAGAAGTTACATCCTATTTCCCTTGGAACTAAAGCTTTGCAGTGCTCTATAATCAGTAGATTTGGTGCACGTGAGGAATTTCTGATAGTATTCTGGGGGAGGGGCCCACTGTGCTGATTCTCAGGCGGACTTAACCCTGGTGGAAATGCTCCTGCAGAGAGCAGGATGGCAGTGCTCGGTGTCCAAGGCCTACTCTGGTGTCCACTGGGTGGCGCTGTGTTGCTCACTGATAGAGGTCAGTGCTGATGGAGGGTGGGAGAGAAATGACGAAGCCCTCTCCCTCTCTCCAATGGCAAAACCCCAAAGTCCTACTCTTTCTTCCCAGAGCCAGTAGTTCACACCTGCAACTCTTCAGGAAGCCCTTATATAAGAGCAAACAGTCACTCCTCTTGAGTCCCCAGCTCCTGTTAGAGCCTCTTTGCCTATACCCTGCCTGTGTCTGAGCGTCTGGCTGCAGCACAGTATTTCTGTTTTATCTCAGGTGCGTGGCTGGAAATCAAAACTTTACATTTTAAAGTCACACGTGACACGGACTGGCACAGCCCTCTGGGAGAGGGTCTCACTGTGTTGTGGCCAATGCTGGTTTATCCCAGAAAAGTGGATGCGGGACCACGCAGCAGTTTGGAGTTTATTGTAAAGTGCAACAAAATCTGGCATCATGGTTTGTGTCCCTCAGCTGGTATCTCTGTTCCTATGCTAGTGAATAAGGCAGCACATTGGCACCTGCCAGCTCTTTTTTCCCCAGAGAAGCCTGTGTCACAACTCCCAAATGCACCCAAGCAGGGGAACTTCTCCCTGTGTGACCCAGGTGATCCTCAGACCACACTGCCCCCTCCCAATTTTCCACCCTTCTTCAGCACTAGAGCAGTGCTAAGCCCACCAGGCATGACTCTGGTGATTGTGTGGACTTCTAAAACTTCAGATTTTGTGCTCCACAGCTTATATAAACTTGTGGTAGTTAGTTCTGCTAATTTTCCCAGTCAGTGGTTTTGAGAAAGAGTTTTTCTTGTGCAGTCCCCTGTGTGCATTCTCTCTCTCTCCTCTTTCCTTGATCAAGACTCTCTCTCCTCCACAGCACCTGTGGTTCTTTTCTCCCCCAAATCACTCTCTGCATCACCTACCTTCCAGGAAGTGGCCTTTTTTCTACCTGTAGATGTGCATTTTGCTCTCTCAGTCCTCAGATCAATTTGTTATATGTTCAGAATGATTTGACATTTATCTAGCTGTGCTCAGGGGATGAGGCAAGTGTAGGGTCCCTCTAGTCTTTTCCCATCTTAATTCCTTAAATGTTTTCCTTTTTAAAATCTATAATGTTTATTTATTTTTGAGAAAGACAAAGAGACAGAGCATGAGCAGGGAAGGGGCAGAGAAAGATGGAGACACAGAATCTGAAGTGGCCTCCAGGATCTGAGCTGTCAGCACAGTCTGAAATGGGGCTTGGACCCACAAGCTGTGACATCATGACCTACCTGAACCAAAGTCGGACACCTAACTGACTGAGTCACCCAGGTGCTCATCCTTAAACATTTTCTTTGCAAAAATATTTCATTCTTTGTCCATTTTTAGTTGGATTATTTTAATATTAAGTTGTAAGAATTCTTTATATATTTTGAATTTAACTCCTTATCTGATATACAGTTTCAATTTTTTTTACTATTATGAAGGTTGCCTTTTGGGGCCCCTAGGTGGCTCAGTTGGCTGGGCCTCCGACTTCGGCCCAGGTCATGATCTCATGGTTGGTGGGTTCGAGCCCCGCGTTGGCCTGTTTGCTGGCAGCTTAGAGCCTGAAGCCTGCTTCTGATTCTGTGTCTTCCCCTCTTTCTCTCTGACCCTCCCCTGCTCATTCTGTCTCTCTGTCAGAAATAAGTAAAACATTAAAAAAAATTTTTTTTTAAGTTGCCTTTTCATCTTATTAATGGTTTATTTTGCTGTGTGGGAGCTTTAAGGTTTGATGTGGTCTTATTTTTTTATTTTTATTTTTTATTTGAGCTTTTGCTATCATATGCAGAAAATCATTGTCAAGACCAATGTCAAGGAACTTCTTTCCTACATTTTCTTCTGGGTGTTTTACGGTATCAGGTTTTATGTTTAAGTCTTTGATTCATTTTGAGATCTTTATTTATTTATTTATTTATTTATTTATTTATTTTACAAATAGTTTATTGTCAAATTAGTTTCCACATAACACCCAGTGCTCATCCCCACAAGTGCCTCCTCCATGCCCACCCCTCCTCCCCCCCACATCCACCAGTCCTCAGTTTTTGTCAGCATTCAAGAGTCTCTCATGGTTTGCCTCTCCCCCTTTCCCCCACCATTTCCACCCTTCTTCTCCCCCTTGGTCCTCTGTTAAGTTCCTCCTAATCCTCCTATACATGCACACATATGATATTTGTCTTTCTCTGCCTGACTTATTTCGCTCAGCATAACACCCTCAAGGTCCATCCATGTTGCTACACATGGCCAGATTTCATTGTTTCTCATTGCCATGTAGTATTCCATGGTATAGATAAACCACATCTTCTTGATCCATTCATCTGTTGATGGACACTTAGGCTCTTTCCAGGTTTTAGCTATTGTGGAGAGTGCTGCTATGAACATTGGGGTACATGTGCTCCTATGCATTAACATTTCTGTATCCCTTGGGTAAATTCCTAGCAGTGCTATTGCTGGGTCATAGGCGAGTTCTATTGTTAGTTTCCTGAGGAACCTCCACACTGTTTTCCAGAGGGGCTGCACCAGTTTACATTCCCACCAACAGTGTAGGAGGGTGCCCATTTCTCCACATCCTCGCCAGCATCTAGAGTTCTCTGATTTGTTCATTTTGGCCACTCTGACCGGCATGAGGTGGTATCTCAGTGTGGTTTTGATTTGTATTTCCCTGATGAGGAGCGATGCTGAGCATCGTTTCATGTGTCTGTTGGCGATCTGGATGTCCTCTTTGGAGAAGTGTCTGTTCATATCTTCTGCCCATTTCTTCACTGGGTTGTTTGTTTTTCGAGCGTGTAGTTTGGTGAGTTCCTTGTAGATTCTGGATATCAACCCTTTATCTGATATGTCATTTGCAACTATCTTTTCCCATTCGGTTGGTTGCCTATTAATTTTCTGGGTTGTTTCCTTTGCCGTGCAGAAGCTTTTAATCTTGATGAGGTCCCAACAGTTTATTTTTGCTCTTCATTCCCTTCCTTTTGGGGATATGTCAAGTAAGAAGTTGCTGTGGTGGAGGTCAAGGAGGTTGTTTCCTGCTTTCTCTTCTAGGGTGTTGATAGTTTCCTGTCTCACGTTCAGGTCCTTTATCCATTTTGAGTTTATTTTTGTGCATGGTGTGAGAAAATGATCTAGTTTCATTCTTCTGCATGTTGCTGTCCAGTTCTCCCAACACCATCTGTTGAAAAGGCTGTCTTTTTTCCATCGGATATTCTTTCCTGCTTTGTCAAAGATTAGTTGGCTGTATACTTTTGGGTCCACTTCTGAGTTCTCAATTCTGTTCCATTGGTCTATGTGTCTGTTTTTGTGCCAATACCATACTGTCTTGATGATGACAGCTTTGTAGTAGAGGCTAAAGTCTGGGATGGTGATCCCTCCCGTTTTGGTTTTATTTTTCAGGATTACTTTGGCTATTCGGGGTCTTTTGTGGTTCCATACAAATTTTTGGATAGTTTGTTCTAGTTTTGAGAAGTATGCTGGTGCAATTTTGATTGGAATTGCATTGAATGTGTAGAGTGCCTTAGGTGGTAATGACATCTTAACTATATTTATTCTTCCTATCCATGAGCATGGAATGTTTTTCCATTTCTTTGTGTCTTCTTCAATTTCCTTCATAAGTTTTCTATAGTTTTCCTCATACAGATCTCTTGTATCCTTGGTTAGGTTTATTCCGAGGTATTTTATGGTTTTTTGTGCAATTGTGAATGGGATCAGTTTCTTGATTTCTCTTTCTGTTGCTTCATTGTTGGTGTATAAAAATGCAACCGATTTCTGTACGTTGATTTTGTACCCTGCAACTTGGCTGAATTCTTGGATCAGTTCTAGTAGACTTCTGGTGGAGTCTGTCGGGTTTTCTATGTAGAGTATCATGTCATCTGCGAAGAGTGAAAGTTTGACTTCCTCTTTGCCAATTGTGATACCTTTGATTTCCTTTTGGTGTCTGATGGCTGATGCTAGGACTTCCAGCACTATGTTAAACCGCAGTGGTGAGAGTGGGCATCCCTGTCGTGTTCCTGATCTCAGGGGGAAAGCTGTCAGTTTTTCCCCGTTGAGGATGATGTTAGCTGAAGGCTTCTCATAGATGGCTTTGATGATATTTAAGTAGGTTCCTTCTATCCCAACTTTCTCGAGAGTCTTTATTAAGAAGGGATGCTGTATTTTGTCAAATGCTTTTTCTGCATTGAGATCTTTTTTATGAGTGGTGTAGGGGCCCAATTTCTTTGTTCTGCATCTGTTTATCCTATTTTCCCACCACTATTTTTCAAAATCATTATCCCTTCCCTATTCGGTGCTCTTGGCTCACTTTTTAATATTAGTTGATTATATATAGTCAACTTTGATATATAATTTAATTTTATGTTTTCTTTGTCTAATTATTTTGTAATGCAACCTATAGATACTGATTTTAATGCAATTAGAAACTCTACATCTTTTTTTAATGGCATCCAGCCCACTTACATTTGTTGTATTCCCTGCTATGTGTGTTTTACCTGTTACATTGTAATAAGATATGAAGATACTACTTTTCACTTCATTTCATCTCTAATATTTTACTGTTAAAATAAATAGTTTTTATTTAGGTTAATTCAACCTGACACTAGTTCCAGTGTTCATAACCAATGTTTACTCAAAACTTCCCCATCTTCCTATCTCTAAACTCATTATGTCTTAAGTATCTGATCATGTCATCTTTGTTTTTTTTAATTTTTTAATGTTTTATTTATTTCTGAGAGAAAGAGAGAGAGAGAGAGAGAGAGCGTGAGCAGGGGAGGGTCAAAAAGAGAGGGAGATACAGAATCCGAAACAGGCTCCGGGCTCTGAGCTGGCTGTCAGCACAGAGTCCAATGTGGGGCCTGAGCCCATGAACCTTGAGATCATGACCTGAGCTGAAGTCGGACGCTCAACCAACTGAGCCACCCAGATGCCCCAGATCATGTCATCTTTGGATATGAATAAAATTGATATGTTATCATCTTACCCCACCTCAAAAAATATCCTATAAATATTAATTAAGCCATAATGAAGAATTCTGATTTTGGTTCCTTTTTAGTATGTTTCTCTCTGAATGCTTTTGAGACATAAGTATTGCCCTTCATTTTCCTAATGGAAACAATTTTCCAGGACATTCAGGTGTTAGTCCATGGAAATCACTGTTTACAAAAAATAAAAAATAAAAACAAACTCTTTTAGTCTATATACTGATGCCCTGGGTCTAAACACTTTTATTGAATTATTCTCATTAAATAAATAATTCTTTTCATTATATCTCATGCTCCACTTGCCCCTGTTACCTTTCCAGTGAACTTATTTTCTTGATTTGCATTTTATTCTTTTTCTATCAGCCTTTATTTTATAGAGATTTGTCCACTTTTTATGCATTCTATCATGATTTCTCATTAATAATGATTTCCTTTCCCCATAACAATGATTTCACTTGATGTAGTTCTATGTATGTGTCTTATCAAAGGTCCTTCTCAGCTCTATTAAATCTTTATTTCAACTAGGTCATTTTTAATCTCATTCCATTGCCTTTACATATTATCCTCTTTTCTTTTGGTACCACCTGCTATTGCTTCATCTCTATTTGTCTTCTCCTTGTCATTTTCTGCTCAAGACTTAGAGAATCATATCCATTTGTATGTGGTTGAGAATGCTAGTTTTCTAAACAAGCAAACTCCAAGGTATGCTCTTAATATGCATGTCTATGATATCTCCTTTTCCTGCATTTGAAATGTGTTTTCTTGGGAGAAGGAGGGTGTAGGCAAATAAATTGTTTTTTTTTTTCTGTGTCTCTGTACTCATCCTCTAAGGGATGTAGAGTTAACCTTGTATTTCTCAAAATGACGGGAGTTAAATGGCTTCCTTCCAGATCTTCCCAGCAGGTCATCCGAAAAACAAGTTGACAGGTAATTCACCCATGAGCTGGACTCGTGCCAATATGAAATCTTCATCAATGCACAACTCATGTTTCAACACTCTAAGTTCAAAGGCATGCAAGATAATCTTGACTTTCCACACACCCTACTTCAGGGGTAGGTATTTTTCCTTCCCTGACCTAGGGCGATTTGGTTATGGACACAATTTTCATAAACACTTTGCCACTACAAGTAAGATACTAATTTGCTCATTTCACCACATTTTGTTTCTGGGTGGCTGCAGTTTCTGAGTGGATTTACTGAGGGAAGCAGTCACACAAAGAAGACATTTTGTCTTGCTTTCTCCTGGCTTATCTCTACAGCCTCTGAGCTCAGAGCAGGCTGGAGAACATAGACAATTCACCTCATTCTGAATAGTCAAGGAGGATGTTAATTGAGGCAAAGCACTAACAGATAACTAAAGCTACTCTTAATCTAATTCTATCTTACTTTATATTGGTAGAAATTCCTCTCAAATTTTGGAAATGAGCTCTTCACAAACCATGGTTTTACCTTTTTCTGTTTGTCTGTCTTCTAGCAGGAATTTGAAGGAAAATGCCTTTATGGAATTTAAGGCACAGCTTAACATCCTGGAAAATACAGTAGTCCCGAAACTTTTCCTCACTGTTAGAACTTGTTGGAAATCCTCAAAACTTAAGCAAAATATCATAAGGGCTCCAAGTGTATTCCATCCCAAATCATAGTGTAACAAAGCCTAAATTTGGTGCTTATCTCAGGAATTTACTTTTCTCTACGGATGACAGGAAAGGGGATTTCACTTTGATTCTTGCCCAGAAAGTGTACAGATATGATTATCTACTCTTAAGGAATGACAATAATATTCCTAATCTTTTGAGACCACTGAGGTCAGTCATTTTGCCTCTTCTCTCTCATCTCTTCAAAAGGGCTCTTTTGTCACCTTTATCAGCCACAAATGGATTCCAGGACTCAATATTATGAATCATAAAACAGAATTTTCCAATCTAGTATTATATTACTTATTTCTGGAGAAACAAAGATGATGGCCCAAATCCTTTGCCTGGAATTGCTTAATATTTAATAAGGAGGATTCAAATTGTTACAACCTAAATAAAATACGTGTAATACATTATAAGCCACATACTCTGGAATTTCCAGAGGACTTCATTGCACATTTCTGCTTATATATAAGTCAGCTATACTGCTTAATATCTTTTTTGATGATTCTCATACAACGAGTTCTGATAAATTTTTATGGATGCCCAAGTGATATCATCTTTCCATATAAAAATCCAATTTGAACTTGGTAAGAAAAAAATTGAAACACCTTAATTACAGAGATTCATTACTTTTTTAACTTAAGAAAGATGAAATCTTCTATCATTTACAATTTAACTCCCCTAGCAACCTCATTTACAAGCCAGATACACATTCCTTTACAAAGCCTGCTCAATTCTACAGCAGCATGAAAAATCATCTGGGCAGAGAGTATTAGCTTATATAGAAATTTGTCTTCCCTGCTAGAGTACAAACAGAATTTTGTGATGAAACATGTTACCTTTGCTCTTTCATTTTTAAAAGTAGAAATGAGATAGCTCTGTTAGGAGATCAGGGGAGTCCCATTTAATCTCAGGGTTGGCAGCAGCGCAGAATTAATTCCCAACAGTCCCTATTATAGATAAGCAAAGTCAATCAAGGCAAATACTTTAAAGAAAGGTGGCTGCAAGGAGGGCCAAAAAATGAAAACACCTACAGTATAGTACTAATGCCAAAAAATGAAAACACTTACAGTATAGTACTAATGCCATAATGTGGCCACCAAGAGGCATCATTGCCCATGTGAATAATTCAGAAGGGAAGTTTCAGAACAATGTAGAATGATTAGTTTTAAATTACATTAACTTTCCCTCTAATATTACAAACAGGAAATGAAGTTCATTTTTCAATGTTCTTGCCAGCTGAAAGACTCAATTAAAATTAAAAGGGGAAATTGATTTTTCTTTGAGTTCAATTAAATCTTTCACTTGGTTAGTCAGAGCTGAGGGCAGAAAAATGGGCTAGCCTAGAATTCTGTTGTCTAGGAGAATTATTGGAGTGGGCTTCCAGGGGCTCCTTATTTCTGGGGCACCATTATGAACTTGATCACTGGCTGTAATGTGATTCTAGAAACATTTGTGATATCAAGAAGAGTCTCAATCTGACCACTACCACAAGACATATTTTCTCAAAACAAAACAAAACTAAACTAAGATCCTTGTTATTTTATATGGTTTATTTTTTTAATTTTGAAAAAAATTAACAAAATATCTCAAAAGAAAAATGTGCTAAATATTTAAAAATGAGAAGATTAAATTTGTACAAGATTCCTGGTCCATGAACATCATACCAGTCACAATGCAGAAGAAATCTTCTGTGCCTCCATCCCCTCATGACTTCCAGCACCAGTCCTTTCAAGTTCTGCTTCAAACTACCCTTCACACAATTGCCAGGGCAGTTCATGTTTTTCATATTATGAGAACATGAATCTGATCACACCCTTGCCCTACTTAAAATCATTCCCATCTCAATTACCTTTAAGACAGGTGAGGATCCTGACATTCAGAGAGCCTCATCTCTCCACTCCCAGTGGCTCTTGCCATATGGGACACAACACTCTACACATACCGCATTCTGCCCATACTTCACACCCACTCTGTCCTTTTGCTCATCCATCACTCCAGAACAAGGTTCTCCACTTCAGAAATATGGACAAGTTGGCCAGATAATTTTTTATCATAGGGATGTCATGTGCATTGCAGGCTGTAGCCTCAACCCACTAGTTGCCAATTGTACGCCTTTAGTCATAACGACCAAATGTCTCTGGATATTGCCAAGTGTCCCTTGGGTGGCAAGTCACCTGTAGTTAGAACAATAGAGCTAGGCTTAGGTGATACTTCCCTTGAACATTTTTCTCCTATCTAGTGTGTCCTCTACTACAGTTTTGTATTATAATTGTCTTTACTCATCTATCTCCTCCCAGTAGCACCACCAAGCCCATAAGCATAGTTCACATGCAGTAGATGCACAACTAATGGGCTGATGGATGGATGTTGGAAGAGTGGGTGGATTAATGGATAGGTGGTTGCATGGATGAGTGGATGAATGGGTAAACAGATGGATGAGATGTCAGAATTCTGAAACTAAAGAACATCCCATTTATGTGTGAAAATCCCAGGTTTCAGGTCCAAGAAATTTCTCCCAAGACACAAAGCAAGTCATTAGTAATTCAGAAAGAGAACACAAAATGAGGAATGGAGACAACTCCAGGCAGCAGTCTCCCTGAAGTGTTTTATCCTCCAAGTCAAGGAGTCAGAGGACTCAGGACTGTGATCTTTCTTGAACTGGGGAAGAAAACAAAGAACTGCTGCAATACCTACTACAATTGAGAGGATTCATGCTTTAAAATAGTATCAGTCATTTAAGTTACATTTTTTAAACAAAAATGTTATTTCTACTTGAAATATCTTTTGCTTGCCTCAATATAGAGAATAACTTTACATAATATGGGAAAAAAACATTGAATTCTCCACATAATGTATAGTTTTCGTTCTTAACCCAGAGAACAGATCAATCCTACCACTGCTGTCCTTCAGCTGTTGACTGGCAAGTGGCCCACCAGAGCTGGTATGGGAGAACCTGAGCTAGGAAGGCAGCATCTCTTGGCAACCACAGATAATGATTTCTGAATGGAAGCTTCATAGAACTTCCATGCTCCTGGATATTAAAGGAACACTATTTACTCATCTCAGTCAATAAAGTACTTCTAAGATTCGTTGGCATGGATCATTGCATTGCTTTTGCATTCCTGGAAGCCCAAGCTTCAAGTCTAACTTTAACTCCTTTGTAAATCACTTTCATTATCACAGCTGATGATTTCCCTTCATAACCTTTAATTTAGCTTAGATATTTACATTTTTAAGTTTCCAAGGGCTCAGCTTTTGATCTCTTCTGTATCCACTCACTGATCATGGGGAATTGTTCCAGACTCTTGGCTTTATTTTTTCATGTTTCAAGGTTTTTTAAAGTTTATTTATTTTTGAGAGAGTGAGCAGGGGAAGGGCAAAGTGTGAGGGAGAGAATCCCAAGCAGGCTCCATGCTATCAGCATGGCTCAGTCTCACAAAGTGTGAGATCATGATCTGAGCCAAAATCAAGAGTCAGACGTTTTGCCAACTGAGCCACTCAGGAACCCATGTTTCAATGGCTTTTATTTCAATTCTAGTTGGTCAACATATAGTGTAATATTGGTTTCAGGAGTACAATTTAGCCATTCATCCCTTACATACAATACCCAGTGCCCATTACAAGTGCCCTCTTTAATATCGATTACTCATTTAGCCCATTCACACCCACCTCCTTCCAGAAATCTTAGTTTGTTCCCTATAGTTAAAAGTTTCTTATGTTTGCCTCCTTCTTTTTTTCTTTCCTATGTTTGTTTCCTCAAATTCCACATATGAGTGAAATCATGATATTTGTCTTTCTCTGACTGATTTACTTCACATTTTGCAACATTATTGCAAATGGCAAGATCTCATACGTCTTGATGGCTGAGTAGTATTCATTTTATACACACACACACACACACTCACATATATGTGTATACATACACATATATATGGATATTTGGGATCTTTCCATAATTTGGCTATTTTTGATAATTCTGCAATAAACATTGGGGTGTATGTACCCTTCCAAATCAATATTTATGTATCTTTTGGATCAATACCTAGCAGTGCAATTGCTGGGTCATAGGGTAGTTCTATTTTTAATTTTTTGAAGACCTTCCATATTGTTTTCCAGAGTAGCTGCACCAGGTTGCATTCACATCAGTAGTGTGACAGAGTTCGCCTTTCTCCACATCTTTGCCAACCTCTATTGTTTCCTGTGTTGTTAATTGCTAGAACTGATACATGAATTCAGTAAAGTCATAAGATACAAAATCAATGTAAAGAAATCTGTTTAATTTTTGTACACTAATAATGAAGAAGTAAAAAGATAAATCAAGGAATCAATCCCATTTACAATCACATCAAAACCCATAAAATACCTAGGAACAAACTTAACCAAATAGGTAAGATATGTACTCTGAAAACTATTGAACATTTATGAAAGAAATGGAATATGACACACACAAAAATGGGAAAACATTCCATGTTCATGGATTAGAAGAATAAATATTGTTAAATGTCTATACTACCCAAAGCAATCTACACATTTAATGCAATCTCTATTAAAATACCACCAGCATTTTTACTGAGCTGGAACAAACTATTCTAAAATTAGCATGAAACCATAAAAGACTCTGAATAATCAAAGTAGTCTTGAAAAAGAAAGTAAAGTTTGAGACATCATGATTCTGGACTTCAAGCTATATTACAAAGCCATAATCATCAAGACAGTATGATATTGCACAAAAACAGACACACAGGTCAATGGAACATAGAAAAAAAAAAACAGAAATGGACCCACAACTATAAGGGCACCTCATCTTTAATAAAGCAGGAAAGATTATACAATGAAAAAAAAGAGTCTCTTCAACAAATGGTGTTGGGATAGGTGAACAGCAACATGAAGAAGAATTCAATGGGACCACTTTCTTACCATGCACAAAAAGGAATTAAAAATGGATGAAGGACCTAAATATGAGACAGGAAACCATCAAAATCTTTGAGGAAAACACAAATAGCAACTTCCTTGACATCAACTTCTTATTAAACACATCTCTGGAGGCAAGGGAACATAGCAACTTCTTATTAGACACATCTCTAGAGGCAAGGGAAACAAAAGCAAAAAGGAACTATTGGGAGTTCATCAGACTCTTGGGTTTTCATACTATTTACTCTATTTAAATACCGTGACTCTTAACTTGTAACTCTCCTCCTTGCCTCAGCCCTAAATTCCAGGCTTATATTTCCCAAGTGCCTACTCATTGTCTCCATTTTAGTATTTAATAGGTATCTCAAATTTACCATATCCAAAACCAGTCTCCAAGATGTCTCCCAGAAAGCTGCTTCATCCACGGTTTTCTCCACCTCAACAAAAGGTACTTTGTTTAACAAAGCTCATACTTTACATATGAATGTCTACACAGATAAATTAAAGACAACTTGCATTCTAAAAGAAGAGAGGAGAAGCAGCAGCAGCTGTAACTGAATTATTGCATGGATTCACAATTTCCACTTATAGAAGTAATAAAAACATAAATAAATATAAAAGTTATTGCTTGTTGTAAGCAATGTCTACAGTTTAACTCCAGCCCAAGCCAATGAAAGAATCTGAATTATTAAAATAACAGCGACCCCTTTGGAGAATTCCCTGTGTTCCAGAGTTTGTTTTAAGTGCTTTATGTGCATTAAATTATTCAATCCACACAGACACATGTATTATTATTACACCCCATTTGCAGATGAGAAAACTGAAGCACAGAGAAGTTATGTAACTTTCCCATTTGCAGCACATGACAGAAGGACAATCTGGCTCCAGAGCCCATACTCTTGCTCACCTCCTTTGCCCTCTGAGTGTCAGTGCATCTTTGCAGACAGGCAAACCCTTGTATGTAGTTGGGAAAGCTCCTGGGCAGGAGCTTGATCCAGACTGTACACAGTCTTTACCTGAGGTTAGTGCAATTGGGCATCTTCCTAAGGCCATGATAACCATTACCTGATATAGAGTCCTTGGTCCCATAAGCTTAGAAGACACATAGTTAATCAAAGGGAGCCAGAATTCTTGATACAGGACTTTCATGACCTTGAAAATGCTAACATGCACACAGTGGGCATGGAATCTGGTAGAGTATGAGGTACTTTCCTCAGCAATTTGAACACATAACACTTTTCAAAGGGACAACTCACGGTAAGTCTTCCATGAATCAATAGTAAGAAATATTTTATTAAAGGGACCTCCCTTTGGCCCAAGCCAGTCTCTTAGGAGACAGAGGGCTGTGCTTTTTCATTCTTTTCCATCTCAGGATGCCAAAAAACAAACAAACAAATAAATAAATACAAGGTTCTGAGGCAAATTTTCGGGGCCTCCAGATCCATTAGCTCAAACTGTTTTCAATGCCCCTCCTTCTCCCTTCCTGAAATTAGACAGTGTTTTTTCACCTTTTCAGGGGCCATCTTCACCCAACCTTGAGTACAGGTTCTAGAAGAGACCAGAAAATTTGTCACTGCTTCAGTCAAAGACTGAAGGGGGTGGATGGTCTTTGTGATGTAGCCACAGTTGTGTGTGTGTGTGTGTGTGTGTGTGTGTGTTTTAATGGATTAACCTTATCTTCCATTTGTTTTAACTTGATTTAACTTGAGTCATTGATTTCATGCATGACATTTTTCAACATCAAGAAATGGAGCATATGTAATCACCTACAAATAACAGAATAAGCATCACTTGTGAATGCCTTAAAACAAATCTTTCCATCTATCTCTAGTGTACTAGAAAGCAAGTTCAAGGTGAGACTGTTTCTATTTCATTTTCTTATTCTACCTCACAAGTAAATTTAATCCCAGAGACATTTTTACATATAAGCTATATAATTATTTCATGGTTGTTGGGAGTAATCATTATCCTTCCTATTGTGGAAAAAAAAATCTTTCTTTACCAATCCCAATTGTTTGAAATTCTTGTAACAGTAATTTTATCTCTTACTCATCCAAAAATTTAAATATTCATACCTCCCTGAAAAAGATATCACTTTTAAGTAGTGTCCTAAAAATAAATAAATGAATAAACTTTCTTTATAAAGAAGGTAGGAAGTAATGGATGAAATAGAGAAGGAAAGATAGAGAAGAAAGGACACGGGCAATACACGTCCTTCCAACCACACCCTTGTCACCTTAAAGGACCTCGGACCAGTGCAGTCTTATTCTTTTAAAACAGAGGAACGGATGTGTGTCAGAAAATTCCCCAGAACACTCCTTTGACCAGGTGAGATGAGATGCCATGAAATTAACTTTATGTGTCAACTTGATTGGGCCACAGAATGCCCAGACATTTGGTCAAACATTATTCTGGGTGTGTTCTGTGAGGATATTTCTGGATGAGATTAATATTTGAATTGTTATACTGACTAACAGTTTTTGCCCTCCTCAATGTACATGGGCCTCACCCAATTAGTTGAAGGCCTGACTAAAACAAAAAGACTGTTTCTCCCATGAGTAAGATAATTTCTCTTGCCTGACAACCTTACAGCTGGGATATAGGTTTTTTCCTGCTTTCCTGCTTTCAGACTCAAACTGAAACATCAGTTCTTGGGTCTTGAGTCTGTTATCTTTCAGACTATAACTTACACCATCAGCTCTTCTGACTCTCTAGCTTGTTGACTGCAGATCTAGGCAATTGTCAGCCTCCATAACCATATAAACCAATTCCGAGGGAAAGAGAGAGAGATTAGATAAAGTATACTTCAAATTATGCATCTATATCTAGATCCTGTTGGGTTCCATTTTCCTGGAAAACTATAGCTAATATAGAACCTTTTTAAGATACTGTCATCGCTCACCAGATGAGCCAAAACAGGAGTCATAGGAATGATCTGAAAGGCAGCTAAGGAGAGCACTTAGGGTTTAAAGGACAAAGCTCATGCAGCTATTTACAGACAACGGGAAAAAACATAAATGTGTTTATGATTTAGACAATGCTCTCTCAAAACAACTGGTCATCTGAGGTAAGTATTTTCACACCTCAAAGCTTCTATTTATTGCAAAGACAGAGAATTACCAGAGCAGGGAATTTATATCTTGTTTTAACTGTACCAAGAATCCAAGGACATGAGGATATAATGCAAGACATCTATACAGCTCTTTATAGATTATCAATCCCACCAGGATCTTAGTAAGAAATTATTGTTTTGCTCCCAAGCGAAAATAAATTAAAACTAGAAAGTCTTATTGAACTATAAAATAAAGAAGCTCTCAAAAAATCATGAGGACATGTCAAAAGACACAAGAGCCAGCCTATAGGGGTTCCCAGTGAGCAAATCTGGGACAATTTGAGGATGAAAGTGAATTACTATAGTCAGAAATTACAACACATTGAGTAACATAAGCATCAATAATTTATTTCAATGAAAATGGATAAAGAAATAGATGAGAAAAAGAATCTTGCTTTTAAGAATATGAACAAATAAATGTAGAAATAATAATACAGTTACAATATCAACTAACATTAAAATTACTAGGTTAAAGCTTGATGACAGGCTATTTACATAGTCTAAAGTCATCTCTCTGCTGATTATTTACTAATTACAAAGATGACAATGATACAATTTCATTGGAGAAACATGGCAGTCACCACCATAATCTAGTAGTCAAGGGTTAATCAGGATGGAGACAGACCATCATCTCACATCTCCTGATGAATTGTACTGAAGGCGTATCACTTCTCACATTTCTGCCACACACGCAAGATTTGAATCTAATAAGGAGACAAACAAACAAACAACATTAAGAACATCCTACAAAATGACCACCTTTATTTTAACAAATACTGTGGTTAGGAAGTCCAAAGAAAGGCCATCAAATTGTTGAGTTTAAGAGACACTAACAAGATACATCAATTAAATGGGATGTGTAGGAAAAAAAATGGAATGGTTACAAAAAAAATTGGGGGAACAATTGATAAAATTCAAACATGAAATGTGGATTAGATAATGGTATTATATCAATATTAAATCAGATAATTTTGAAAGTTTTGCTATGGTTATATAATACATTATTATTTATTTTTTATTATTTATACTTTAAATAGGTAATATACAGTGCAATGTTGGTTTCAGAAGTAGAATTCAGTGATTCATCACTTAAATACAACATCTAATGCTCATCACAGCAAGTGCCCTCCTTAATGCTCATCACCTATAGCTCATCTCCCACCCACCTCCCTCCATCAACTTCAGTTTGTGTTCTATCATTAAGAGTCTCTTGCGGTTTATTTCCATTTCTCTTCCCGTCTTCCCACCTGTTCATCTGTGTTTTTTTCTTAAATTCCACATATTAGTGAAATCATAAATATTTGTCTTCCTCTGACCCACTTATTTTGCTTACCATAATACATGCTAGCTCCATCTACATTGTTGCAAATGGCAAGATTTCATTCTTTTGATAACTGAGTAATATTCCATTGTGTATGTATACCACATCTTCTTTATTCATTCATCAGTTAATGAACATTTGGACTCTCTCCATAGTTTGGCTGTTGATGATGCTGCTATAAGAAATGCAGTGCATGTACCCTTTCAAATTTGTATTTTTGTATCCTTTGGATAATTATCTAATAGTGCAATTGCTGGATGAGACAGTAGTTTTATTTTTAGTGTTTTTTAGTAACCTCCATACTGTAGGGTCAATTCATCATCCTCAACAAAACAGGAAAGAATGTCCAATGGAAAAAAATGCAGTCTCTTCAACAAATGGTGTTGGGAAAACTGGATGGCGATATACAGAATAAAAAGACCACTTTCTTATACCATACACAAAATTAAATTCAAAATGGATTAAAAAACTAAATGTGAGAAGGGAAATTCTTCTTCTTTTCTTTTTTTTTTTTGAATATTTTTATTTTATTTCTAGGATAGAGAGAGACAGCGTGAACAGGGGAGGGTCAGAGAGAGAGAGAAACACAGATTCTGAAACAGGCTCCAGGCTCTGAGCTGGCAGTCAGCACAGAGCCCGACGCGGGGCTCGAACCCACGAACCGCGAGATCATGACCTAAGCGAAAGTCGGACGCTTAACCGACTAAGCCACCCAGGCACCCCTCTTCTTCTTTAAAAATACATTTTAGATTATTTAATGATAAAGGGGCACAATGTCTCAAATTTCCTCTCAAATGAAAAGACTGATACAAAACAAAAGTGACATGTTGAAATATTAGGTGAATCTTGATAAAAATACATTGGAGCTCTTTGTACCACTCTTGCAAAATCCCTACAAATTTAAATTTATAACAATAAAACAAACACTAAAAATGTAAGATAAGGTACATCTCTACATGATGCCAGGAGTAAATTCGATAAGAGGACAAATCTGAAAACTTAAAAACAATCTATTTACTTGCTAGCCATTAAGAATATGACTAAAATAGGAACACCTAGATTGCTCAGTTGGATAAGCATCTGACCCTCGATTTCAGCTCAGGTCATGGTCTCACAGCTCGTGCATTTGGGCCTTGCATTGGGCTCTGCACTGACAGAGTGCAGAGCCTGCCTGGGATTCTCTCTCCCTTTCTCTCTGCCTTTCCCCTGTTGCATGTGCTATCTATATCTCTCTTTCTTAAAATAAATAAATAAACATTAAAAAAATAATATGCTTAAAGTACCACTAAAATCCCTACCTCATGGAGAATATAAAGGTAGCCCTGCAAGTTCCAAGGCCACTCTTGTTTGTAGTCTTTCTAAGCAGGTGCTCTCAGCAGCTGCAATACCCATTAGTCTGGCTCAGTACTGGGCTCTCAAACCATACTTCCTGGAGAGGGCTCCCTAGTGGCCACCCCCTGATTTTAGTGTAGATATTGTGACCACAGTGTGGACTCTTCTTTTTATAGGTGGTGTTGAGGGAGTTACCACTTTCTCGGGTAGCATTCAGGCTTCTCTACAGCTGGACTTCCTCAGCACCCTACAATATAGATCAAGGCCCTTATTACAACTTCTAGAGTCAGTTTTAGGGCAACACAAGGTGACCTTGTGCACTAGTTTTGCACTGCTGGTTAGCAAATTATTCTAAAACATGGATACTTAAACATTCTTGACCTCAATGGGCTATGGGGTCAGGAATCCAAGAGCACCTTAGTTGGTGGGTTCTGGCTCAGAGTATCTCACAAAACAGTGACCACTTATTACTCAGGGCTGCAGTCATGTGAGGCTGGACTGGGCCTAGAGGGTCTTCTTCTAAGTGCTCCTAGGTGACTATAAGCAGGAGGCCTCAGTTCCTCACCATGTGGGTCTCCCCATGGCATAATTCCCATCATAGCAGTGGGACTCCCCCACAGAGAGTGATCTGAGAGAGGGGAGAGAGAGAGAGAGAGAGAGAGAGGGAGCTACCAAAACGGGAACGTGTCTCTCACCACCTAATATCAGAAATACATACTATCACTTCTGCCCCCCGGAACCCTGGGAGAATATGGGAGAAAATTGCTCAAGAATATAAATACTAAGAAGCACACATCACTGGGAGTATACCACAGCTGCACCCCTGTGTTGTGTCAGTGATTCTTGTCACTCAGGCATAGCTCTTCCAAAACCCCCATAAAGCTGCCCATCCAATTAGCTCAAATACACCATATTGTTCTTTAAATTGTGCCCAGGTGCTGATGACACTCAACCGGTATAGTTTCTTTCAACCTGTGAACTGAAAAGGTGAGTAATCTTCCCCCCCCCCCCAATAACATACCATGGGGCAGGCATAGGATAACCACCGACAGTGATTCTATTAAAAAAAGGGGAGGGGGGAGGGCCCGTGGAGCTCGGTTGGTTAAGAGTCCAACTTCAGCTCAGGTCATGAACTCATGGCTGGTTAAGTTCTAGCCCCACGTCCGGCTCTGTGCTGACAGCTCAGAGCATGGAGCCTACTTTCGATTCTGTTTCCCTCTCTCTCTCTTCCCCTCCCCCGCTCATGCTCTGTCTCTCTCTGTCTCTCAAAAATAATAAATAAACATTATTTTTTTAATGAGGGAAATGGAAGAAATGCAGGAACTATGGACACTGCAGTTCTGAAATTCATCTGGGACAGGGGCGCCTGGGTGGCTTAGTCGGTTAAACGTCCGACTTTCGCTTGGGTCATGACCTCGCTGTTCGTGAGTTCGAGACCCGCGTCGGGCTCTGTGCTGACTGCCAGCTCAGAGCCTGGAGCCTGTTTCAATCTGTGACTCCCTCTCTCTCTGACCCTCCCCTGCTCATGCTGTCTCTCTCTTTCTCCTAGAAATTAAAAAACAAACAAACAAACATTGAAATTCATCTGGGACAATACTGGAAACTCATTACTTAATGCTCATTCTTATTCTTGCACAAATGTCATTCCCCGTGGCTATAGGCTCTGCCTTGCGGGTCGTGGGTCCAACCGCTGAGACCTTATTCCTTTTCCATCAAAAGTAGCATGCATTTGTAGCTGAGTGGTTTTCTCATCTGACTTACTTCTCATAGAATTTGTGAGGACAAACAGACTACAGTGTATGGTACTATTCTAGCCCCTGTCAGTCCATGCTGACAGTGCTTCACCTGACAGAACTCTTTTAAATTTTATGAAGCTTATTGGGGTTCATTTCATTAGACAAAAGTCACACATAAAATCTGTTTGAAATAAGTTTTTCTTCACTTTGGGCTTCTGTTAAGAGACAATATCTTAAACTTAGAAATGCCTTTGGCTGATTGAGAGTGTCTGTAAGACACCCACACCACTAAATTCCTACAAGACCATTTGTCTGACTGAGTAGCACTCTGACAAACCACCTGTACTCTTCCTGAAGCTTTAATAAAGAATTTTACAGTCACCTCTTTGACTTCATCCGAGGTCATGCTTTCCTGATAATGTCCTGGGTTTGATCTCTGCTTAGAAGACATGGCTTCATTTTAGCATCATTTCCCATATCAAGAGGCTGCAAATCTTCACAACCAGTGGTCTCCTGACTTTTGTGGGTTTTTTTCCCTTAGAGCTTATGTATTTCCTCCTGCATGCTATTATTGGAAGCAAGAAAAAAGATGACACTTTTAGCACTCTTGGCTAGAGATCTCTTCAGATTAATCATTAGAAATATTTTCAACATCCACATCAGTGCAGGCTTCTGTGTTGCTCAATTTTCTGTCCTACAGGACAAGAATTTTCCTCCCTCCAATTCCAATAAGATTTTCCTCTTTTTATTTTTTGCTTTCACTGGCAGCCTCCTCAAAGTCTAAATCTCTAGCGTCATTAAGGCAAGTTAGCCTTCCTCTACTGATCTCTGCAAATTCTGAAAATGTCTTCTTATTTCCCTGTTCCAGTTAAGTCCGCATAGTTTAGATTTTCTGTTGCAATGAGTTCCCATTTCCAGTTAGTCAAAATCTGTATTAGTTATGTATTGCTTGATTTTAAAAAATTACCCAAAATGTAACAGCTTCAAACAACAAATCATTCTAGTGTCAGGAATCCAGAAATGACTTAGGTGGGTTGTCCTACCAAAGGCTTTCTCATAAGGCTGCAATCAAGGATCCAAGCATATTTTAGTAGCAAACTAATGTCATTTCACAATTGCATATGGTTTAGTCAGCATTACATATCATAGATTTGTAATATCCTCATCTAATAATTAAAAGAGTTTGCCCAATAAATCAAGGCATAAATACTTTTGGATATTTAAATAAAGGTGTTTGTAGAGTGGAAAGCAGAGGATGCTTCTCAGAACAGACTAGATAAATGCCTCCTTTATTTCAAATGGAAAACAACTTGAGCTACTTAAGAAAAACAACAATAAATTAAATAAATATATTTTTCTGTTGAATAGCTGACCTCAATTCTCTTAAATGAAATTTCTGGGAAAATTCCAAATATAAATAAAGAGTGACTTCCTATTTAGATGTAATGTTTCCATTTACTTCAGTTTCATCAATCATTCTACTTTGTTCCTTATGCACCCCACTGTGAACTGGAGTCTATATGTTGGGGCTCTATAGGAAGTAAAATAACTTACTCAAACAAGATGAACATTGATGAGAAGTGTGAATCAGAAAAAAAGGAGATTTAAATCTGATTGTCAAAACTGTGACCATGTTGGTGACATTTATCTTGGCCTTTGATAGAGATGGCATCATATCCACATTTCAGAATGTGAACTAAAATTTTTCAACACACTTTTTATTCTGACTCAGTCTTTCCTCTTAATGACATTTAAGACTTCTTTCATAGCTAATCACTAATTGAAATGAACACTGAAAGTTTCTCCTCCCTGAGAGTACAGGAAAGGCGAACAAAGGAATTGGAACAGGTACTCACCCCTGAGATGAAAAACACCACCATACCTCTGCAAGCAAGTCCCACATGGTTGCACAGTAGTGGAGAATTATCTATGCATTATTCCACAAAACAGTAAGGATAATCAGCAAGATCAAATGCAAACACAGAAGGACAGGATACCTATTATTCCTATTTGTTAGGTGAAAAAACTGAGGTTGGACAATGTAAACAATTTTGACTGAGATCATAGGCTATTCTACCATCAGATTCCCACTCTTTCTGCTATATCAAGGCAGCCTAACCAAGAAAGAACATAAATGATGCCAAATAAAAACACAAAATATGGATCCAAGGATCTCCATGGAAGAATTGAAGGACATGTGAAGCAGAAGATTTCATGCTTGTCTTGAAGACATGGGTCCAGCATTCCTGGGAGTAGTATGACTATCATGGCGAGGACCTGACAGTTCTGACACTACCATAAATTTCCTCTGCTACCTTGTGATTTAACTCTGCCTGCCAACCTTTATATTCTAGGTAACAGGCTGATAACCACAGCCCCACCCTCAGCAAGCTCTTGCATTTCTGACCTAAGCTACAAGTAAAACATAGTTGTTTTAAGATCTCATCTGGACTTGTTCCATTGTGCTATTACATTTTCAGTTTCTTCGTGGTAGTATCATGTTTATTGTACCCAGTAGCACCTAAACTCAATGTACTTAAAACAGATCCTAACATATAGCAGACACTTACTTGATAAAGACCCAGCTGCCATTGAATGGACGCATGTACCATGGACCCAACACTGCTTCCAAAGTGAAGCATCCTGGCTAACATGTTTGGAAACAGACAATATTTTTTGACTATATGTTATTCAAAAGGGCACTTTTCTTGATCCAAAGTTCTCAGCCTGAACTAATATAAAAAGTATCTCCTGGGTATCTGGGTGGCTCAGTTGGTTGAAGCGTCTGACTCTTGAATTTGGCTCAGGTCATTATCTCATGATTTGTGACTTTGAGCTCCATGCCAGATTCTGGATTGACATTGCAAAGCCTGCTTGGGATTCTCTCTCTCTCTCTCTCTCTCTCTCTCTCTCTCTCTGCCTTGCTTGCAAGCTCTATAAACAAACAAACAAACAAAAACTAACATTTTTTAAGTGTCTCTTGTGTTCAAAATTGGGGCTACCCCAGGATAAAGTAGCAGGAATTGGTATGGGAATTAGAATAAATAATGAACACTCTTTACTTTTCTCTTGCATCACATAGTTTGGAACAGCTACCAGCTCTCATTTTTCATCCTCCAAACTGGGCCATGTTAGTTAGTGACTCAAAGATTCCCTTAAAATGACAGGTGTCCTGGTTGGGGGAAAGAAAAACAAAAGAAGAAAACAAAAAGACAAGAACCCAAATAAGACCTCTGTCTAAGCTACTGACTGAAGGATATGTCAAGAGAAAGACATCTGAGGACAGAGTTCAGGGGTCACATTTGAGACCTTGTTTTGAAGATTTCTCCTTGCATCACTGTTAGGCAAGGACATGGCCATGACCAGCTGCAAGTTTCATGCATTATTTGATGAACTATTTTCTGAAGAACACAAAGGGCTGTTGTATGGGAATCTGTTTATCTAAGTGAGCCGATTGGTGAGGGTTGCGACCTCTGTCATTGTCTCCTAGGAGGAAGAGGGTCTGTCACTTTTGAAGCCAGAGGACCCTGGATAAATACACTCTAGCTGTCTTGAAAGTTCCTCAAGTGCAGCTTCAAACTTAGAGTACTAACCTCTGGAAGGAAAAATACATTTTCTGATTAACACAGTGTTTTCTAATAAATCTTACCCAAAGGGGAGTGAGGAGCAAAATTACATAATTGAGCTATATTTATTATATGCAACATCAAGTATTGGACAAAATGTGAAAGTGAAATAAAAGCCAACCAATAACATTTTAGGACCTAGGATCTTTCTCTTTCTTTTTTTCTTGATATTGATCAGAACACAAATGGAATGTGTATACAGACATAATGCTATTTTCTAAAATGTAAACCTGGGAGCAAAATAGTTTTAATTTACCCCTTGTTCTCTGACTAGATACTTCTGAGAGTATAAATAAGTAAAACGACTTGTAGAGATCTAAATTTTCTTCAGTATAAAATTAACGGGTAATCAAGATTATCTTTTACATTAAATATATTAATTTATTACATTTAATAAAGAGATAACAGTTTCCTCTTTCCCAAGGTGCATGCCTTGCTCTGGGTACAGAAGTAAACAAAATAGGCACAGTTTTTATGGAACTTAGACTCTAGTGATATAAGTATTAAAGCATAATCAATAAGTCTACCAGTAAAACAAAATAATCCTAAATATGGATGAACCAGGAGCACCTAGGTTTCTCAGTCAGTTAAGCATCCGACTTCGTTTCAGGTCACAGTCTCACGGTTCATGAGTTCAAGACCCCCATCAGGCTCTATGCTGACAGTGTGCAGCCTGGAGCCTGCTTCAGATTCTGTGTCTCCTTCCCTCTGCCCCTCTACAGCTTGTGCTCTGTCTCTCTGTCTCTATCTCTCTCAAAAATAAATAAACATAAAAAATATGGATGAACCAAAAACAGAGCCTAAAAATACATGAAATAAGACAAAATCTGGTAGAGCTGAAAAGAGAAACACACAAACCTAGAAGTATAATGCAAGATGTTAACAACCCCTCTTAACTACTGATAGAAATATTAGACAGAAAATCATCAAAGATTTAGAAAACCTAAAAAGGATAGACAACCAGCAGGATCTAATGGACACTAATGGATCTAATACAGCACTCTGTGCAACAGCTCTAGAATATAAAGCTTGTCAATCACCTATGGAATAGTCAACAGGATAGAGCAAATGCTGGGCGAAACTCTAACCTCAAAAAATTAGGAATAATCAATATTATACATTAAATATAAGTATACAATTTTCAAATCATAATAGGAATGAATCAGAAATCAATAACAGAAAGAAAATGAGAAAATCTCCAAACTTTGAAGATTAAACAATAGGCTTTGCAATTACCCCTCAGTCAAAGAAGAAACGTTAAAGGAAAATGTAAATGTATGCACGTTGGGGCCCATGAATGGCTCAGTTGGTTAAACGCCTGACTCCAGCTCAGGTCATGATCTCATGGTTCGTGGGTTTGAGCATGGCATCTGGCTCTGTGATGACGGCATGTACCCTGCTTTGGATTCTCTGTTTCCCTCTCTCTGCCCCTCTCCTGCTTGCTATCTCTTAAATATAGATAAACATAAAGAAAATGCAGTAAAATCTTGATTTGGAAGCATAATTCATTTCAGAAACATGCTAGTAATCCATAGCACATGTATGTCAAAGTGAATTTTGAAAACCACTGGTTCAGTTGTGATCATGTGACATCCAGCATCACATACTATTTGTATTTGCAAGACATTGTTGGTTTATCAAATTAAAATTTTTTAGAAACCTTTGCTCTTCTTATGGAACACTCACAGAACAAGTTACTTGCAATCCAAGGTTTTACTGTAAATACATGCAACTCAATAAAATAAAGATACAACATATCAATATATGAAGGACTAAGAAAAAAGTGGAGAGGAAATTTTATTATTTTAGAAAAGAATAAAATCTCGACCAATAAGTTTTTACTCAATAAACTAGAAAACTTTTTTTCTTAAATAGTTTATTGTCAAGTTGATTTAGAAAACTTTTTAAGAAAAAACTAGAAAAATAAGAGCAAAATGAACCTAAAGAAAATTCCATAAATTAATGGAATTCAAAAGAAGAAAACCATAGGGAAAAATCTATGAAACAAAAGGCTGCTTATATATTGATATAGATAGATATAGATACAAATAGATACAGATGATATAGATATAACAAGATTGACAAAGAGAAAAAGATGGAAGACATACATCACTGATACCAGGAATCAAGTTGTAGAGTAGATATACTTACAGACCTGCATCCATTAAAAGAATTTCTATGAATTACTTTATGTGCATAAATTAAACTTGGAAGTAATGTACCAATTTTCCAAACGCCACTATCAAACCTCACACAACATGAAACAAAAAAATTAAATAAATGAAAATTATAATATAAAATCCTCTTTAAAATATCTTAACATTAAGATTGATCCACTGGAGTATCATTTAAAAAAATCTAAAGAACTAATAGTAATTTTACACACAGACAAGGACAGCATAAAATAAGAAACCACAGACCAATAACTCACTAACTTAGATACGAAATTCTTCCATTAAGTACTGACATACCTCCTTTTCTTGAACTTCTCTTTATTCCTCTTCACAAAATTGTGTGTGTGTGTGTGTGTGTGTGTGTGTGTGTGTGTGTGTGTGGTTTATTGTTTTTTACAAATTGAAGAATTGTAGCAACCCTGCATTGAGCAAGACTATCACAACTATTTTGCAACAGCAGATGCTCACTTTGTGGCTTTGTTACATGTTTTTTAAACTCTTACACCATTGCAAAATTTTTCATCATTATTATATTTGCTATAGTGATCTGTGTTCAGTGGTCTTGATCTTACGATTGTAATTGTTTTCTGGCACCATGAAAAATGCTCATCCTAGGATGGCAAACTTCATCAATAAATGTGTGTGTTCTGACTGCTCCACCACTCACTCAGCCATTCTCCATTCTACCCCTCTTTGCAGGCTTCTGTATTCCCTAAGAAAGAATAATACTGAAATTATGTTAGTTGATAACCCTACAATAGCTTCTAATATTAAAGTGAAAGGAAAAATTACATGCCTCTTGCTTTAAGTCAAAAGCTAAAAATAATTAAGCTCAATGAAAAAGACATGTTGAAAGCTGAAATAGGCTGAAAACTAGATCTCCTGTACCAAAAGTAAAATAGTCAATGCAAAGAAAATGTTCTTGGAAATTAAATGTGATACTCCACTAAACACACAAATGATAATAAGGCCTACAATCTTTATTTATTTATTTATTTATTTATTTATTTATTTATTTACTTACTTACTTACTTACTTACTTACTTACTTACTTATTTATTTATTGCTCATATAGATAAAGTTTTAGTGGTCTGGATAGAAGATCAAACCAGCCACAATACTCTCTTAAGCCAAAGTCTAATCCAGAGGAAGCCCCTAACTCTTCACTTCTAGGAAGCTCAGAGAGGTAAGAAAGCTGCAGAAGATAAGTTCAAAGCTGGAGAGGTTGGTTCATGATGGGTAAGGAAAAAAGACGGCTCCATAACACAAAAGTGCAAGGTGAAGCAGCAAGAGGTGATCTAGATGCTGCAGAAACTTTCCCGGAAACCTAAGCTAAGATCATTAATGAACGTGGCTACACTGAGCAACAGATTTTGAATGTAGACAAAAGGACTATTGGAATGAGATGCCATAAAGGACTTTCACAGTTAGAGAGAAGTCAACACCTAGCTTCGAAATTTCAAAACAAGCTGATTCTTGTGATAGGAGCCAATGTTTATTTTCCCATTCTAAAAATCCTACAGCTTCTAGAATTATTATAAATGTATTCTACTTGTGCTCTCTAAATGGAACAACAAAGCCTGAATGACTGAACATCTACTAACATCTTGGTTTACTGGATATTTTAAGCCCATTGTACACTGATTGCTCAAAAAAGGAGAGTCCTCTTAAAATATTACTAATCATTGACAATACACCTGATCATCCAGGAGCCCTGATGGAGATGTACAATGAATGAGATTAATGTTGTTTTCATGCCTGCTAACACAACAGCCATTCTGCAGCCCATGCATCAAGAACTTTTATAATTTTATAATTTCAACTTTTGTATTTTATTATTTAAGAAATATTTCATTATGCTGTAACTACCATAGATAGTAATTTCTCTGATAGATCTGGGCAAAGTAAATTAAAAACCTCTGGAAAACCTTGACCACTCTAGATGTCATTAAGAACATTTGTGATTCATGGGAAGAGGTCAAAATATCAACATGAAAAAGAGTTTAGAAGAAGTTAATTTCAATCCTTCTGGATAACTTCGAGGGATTCAAGACTTCGGTGGGGGAAGCAATTGTACATGTGGTGGAAATAGCAAGAGAACTAGAGCAATTAGAAGTGGGGCTGAAGTATGTGATTGACTTATGAAATTTCATGATAAAACACGGATGAAAAGTTGCTTTTTATGGATGAGCAGAGAGAGTGGCTTCTTTTTTTAATTTTTTTTTTTTTGGTGTTTATTTTTAAAAGAGAGAGGGGGGAGAGAGACAGCGTGTGAGTGGGGGAGGGGCAGAGAGAGAGGGAGACACAGAATTAGAAACCATCTTTAGGCTCTGAGCTAGCAGCAAAAAGCCCAATGTGGGGCTCCAACTCATGAATTGTGAGATCATGAGCTGAGCTGAAGTTGGACGTTTAACCAACTGAACCACCCAGGAGCCCCAAGAAAGTGGTTTCTTAAGATAGAATCTACTCCTGGTAAAGATGATGTGAAGATTGTTGGAATAACAATGGAGGGTTTAGAACATTACATTAACTTATTTGATAAGGCAGTGGCAGAGTTTGAGAATTGTTTCCAATTTTGACAGATTTTCTACTATGGGTTAAATGTTATTAAACACCACCACATGACACAGAGAAATTGTTTATTAAAAAATTGTTCAAATGAACTTGAAAACTTCATTATTGTCTTATTTTAAGGAATTGCCACAGCCACCTCAGCCTTGAGAAACCACCACCCTGATAAGTCAGCAACCATCAACATTAAGGCAAAACCTTGTCAGTGTAAAGATTATGACTCACTGAAAACTCATTTGATGGTTAGACACAAAGCATTTTCAATTAAGGGTGTACATTGTTTTTTTAGACATAATACTATTGTACTCTTATAGACTACAGTATGGTATAAACATAATTTTATACACACTGGGAAATAAAAGATACTCTGACTCCTTATTGCAATACTTACTTTTTGCAATGGTCTAGAACTAAACCCACAAAATTTGTGAGGTGTACCTGTGTTAGCATATTTTAGTCAAAAATGTAGAAAAATATATTCACTATGAACAAATGGGACTTATCTCTAGCATGTAAAGTGATTGAATAGTTGAAAATAAACTAATATAATCCATTGTATCAACAGGCTAACAAAAATGATCATATCAACTGGTACAAAACTTTGACAAAATATGAGTGTTTCATAAGAAATTCTCTGAGCAAACTACAAGGAGGGAGATACTTCTGTAACTGAATAAAAAGCATCTATTAAAAATTTACAACTTAACATCATGGTAAAAAGTGAAAGACTGAATTTTTTCTTCTACGTTGGGACCAAAGCAAGAGAATCTGCTCTGACAAAACTTATTCATCACAGTAATAGAAGTTCTAGCTACTGCGATAAATCAGGAAAAGAAGCAAAAGGCATACAGATTAGAAAGAAAGAAACATGAGCACTGAGGAGGACACTTGTTTGGATGAGCACTGGGTGTTGTATGTAAACAATGAATCATGGGAATCTACCCTCAAAATTAAGAGTGCACTGTATACATGGTACTGTTAACCAACTTGACAATAAACTATATTTTAAAAAGAAAGAAAAAAAGAAACCACTTTTATTTGCAGATGTAATTGGCTACTTTAAAAATCTCAAGGGAGGAGGGGTTCTGGGTGGCTCAGTTGGCTAAATTTCCATCCCTTGATTTGGGCTCAGGTCATGATCTCACGGTCCTGAGGGCTGCATTGGGCTCCATGCTGAGCATGGAGACTTCTTAAGATTCTCTCTCTTCCACTCCCTTTGCCCCTCCCCCACTCATGCACTCGTCTTTCTCTCTCTTTCTTTCTCTCAAAAATGAAATGAAATGAAATGAAATAAAATAAAATATTGCACGAGTCTACATGTGTCTTTTGCCCAGCTGTATGTCTTCTTTGGAAAAATGTCTATTAATATCTACTTCCCATTTTTTAATTGGATATTCATTTTGGTGGGGGTGTTGAGTATTAAATATTCTTTGTATATTTTGGATACTAACCCTTTATCTGGTATGTCATTTGCAAATATCTTCTCCCATTCTTTAGGGTGCCTTTTAGTTTACTTGATTGTTTTCTGTCCTGTGCAAATGCTTTTTATTTTGCTGCAGTCCAATAGTTTATTTTTGCTTTTCCTTGCCTCAGGAGACATATTTATAAAGAAGTTGCTAGGCGAATGTCAAAGAGACTACTGCCTATATTCTTCTCTAGGAGTTTTATGATTTAATGTCTCACATTTAGTTCTTTAATCCAGTTTGAATTTATTTTTGAGTATGGTGTAAGAAAGTGGTCCCATTTTATTCTTCTGCATGTTGCTGTCCAGTTTTCCTAACACCATTTGTTGAAGAATCTGTCTTTTCCACTAGATATTCTTTCCTGCTTTGTTGAAAATTAATTGACCATATAGCTTATGGGTTCATTTCTGGGTTTTCTATTCTGTTCTATTGATCTGTGTCTACTTTTATGCCAGTACCATACTGTTTTTTATCACTACAGCTTTGTAATATACTTGAATAGCTTCCAGTTTTGCATTTCTTTTTCAAGATTGCTTTGTCTATTCACGATGTATTGTGGTTACATTCAAAGTTTAAGATTATTTGTTCTAGCTCTGTGAAAACAAATGCTGTTGGTATCTTGATAGGGATTGCAATGAGTATGTCAATTTGTTTGGGTAGTATTGACATTTTAACGATGTTTGTTCTTCCAATCCATAAGCACGGAACGTCTTTCATTTTGTGTCATCTTCAATTTCCTTCATCAGTGTTTTATAGTTTTCAGAGTACAGATCTTTCATCTCTTGGCTAATTATTCCTAGTATCTAATAGTCTGGGGTACAATTATGAATGGGATTGATTCCTTAATTTCCCTTTCTGCTGCTTCATTATTGGTGTATAGAAATGCAACAGATTTCTATACGTTGATTTTTTTTTTTTTAATTTTGTGACTACCGAATTCATGTATTAGTTCTAGTAATTCTTTTAGTGGAGAATTTGGGTTTTCTATACAGAGTATCAAGTCATCCGAAAATAGTGAAAATTTTACTTTATCCTTGATGGTTTGGCTGCCTTTTATTTCTTTCTGTTGGCTGATCGCTAGGCTAAGACTTTCAGGTCTATGTTAAATAACTGATGAGAGTAGACATCCCTGTCTTTTTCCTGATCATAGAGAAGAAACTCTCAGTTTTTTCCTCAATGAGTATGACAATAGCTGTGGGGTTTTTTATTATGGCCTTTATTATGTTCAGGTATGTTCAACCTAAACCTACTTTGTTGAGGGTTTTTATCGTGAATGGATGTTGGACTTTCTCAAGTGCTTTTTCTGCATCTATCAAAATTATCATATGGTTCTTATTTTTTCTTTTATTAGTGTAGTGTATCACATTGATTTCCGAATATTAAACCAGCTTTGCAAACCAGGAATAAATTGTACTTGATCGTGGTGAATGACTATTTTAATATATTTTTGCATTTGGTTTATTATCATTTTATTGAGAATGTTTGCATCTATATTCATCAGGGATATTCACCTGTAAGGTTCTTGTTTAGTGGAGCCTTATCTGTTTTAGTATCAAGGTAATCCTGGCCTCTTAGAATGAATTTGAAGCTGCCTTTACTTTTCTATTATTTGGAATAATTTGAGAAGAATAGGTATTAACTCTCCTTTAAATATTTAATAGAATTCAATCGTGAAGCCATTTGGTCCTGGACTTTTGTTTGTTGGGATTTTTTAAAATTATTATTACTAATTCAGTTTCTTTCCTCGTTATCAGTATGTTAAAGTTTTCTATTCCTGTTTCAGGTCTGGTAAGTTCTGTTTCTAGGAACTTATCCAGTTTTTCAGGGTTGTCCAATGCTTTGGCATATAGGATTTCATAGTATTCTCTTATTGTTATTATTGTTAGTGTTATTTTTTCTCCTCTCTTATTTGTAATTTTATTTATATGGGTCTTTTTCTCTTTTTGACACATCTGGCTAGAAGGCTATCAATTTTATTATTTTTTTCAAATAACCAGCTCCTGGTTTCATATGGTTTCAAATATCATTTGAAACCTAGTTTCATATATCATTTATTTCTGCTCTAATCTTTATTATTTCCTTCCTTTGGATAGTGTTAGGCTTTGATTATTGTTCTTTATCTAGCTCCTTTAGGTGTAAGGTTAGGTTGTTTATTTGAGTTATTGTTGTTGTTTTGGGGTTTTTTTTGGTAGGTTTTTTCTTTGCTTCTTTCTTGAGGTACACCTGTATTGCTATATGCTTTCCTCATATGACCACTTTTGCAGCATCCCAAAAGTTTTGAACCATTGTTGTTTCATTTTCATTTGTTTCCAGGTATTTTTTAAAATTTCTTCTTTGATTTCCTGGTTGATCCATTCATTGTTTAGCAATATGTTATTTAACTTACATGTATCTGTGCTTTTTCTAGATTTTTTTTCTTGTGGTTGACTTCAATTTCCATAGTGTTGTGGTCAGAAAAAATGTATGGAATTATCTCCATCTTTTTGTACTTGCTGAGGCCTGGTTTATGACCTAATATGTGATCTATTCTGGAGAATGTCCCATGTACACCTGAAAAGAATGTGTATTCTGCTGTTTTTAAGATGGAATTCTCTGAATATATCTGTTAAGTCCATCTGGTCCAGTGGTTTTTCATTCAAAGCCATTGTTTCCTTGTTGGTTTTCTTAACACCTCATCTCTGTAAGTGAGGTATTAAGGTCCCCTACTATTATTGTATTATTATTAATTAATTCTTTTATGTTTGTTATTAATTGCTTTATATATTTGGGTGCTCCCATCTTGGCTGCATAAATATTTACATTTCTTAGATCTTCTTATTGGATTGTCCCGTTATGATGTTATAACTCCCTTCTTCATCTCTTGTTACAGTCTTTGTTCTACAGTCTAGTTTGTCAGATATAATATTGCTACTTTGGCTTTTTTCTGATATCCATTTGCATGATAAATATCTATCCCCTTACTTTCAATATGTAAGTATCTTTAGGTCTACAATGAGTCTCTTGTATGCAGCATATAGATGGGTCTTATTTTTTTTTTCATCCATTTTGACAGCTTATGTCTTTTTAATTGGAGAATTTACTCTGTTTACATTCAGAGAAATTATTGATAGCTCTGTATTTATTGTCATTTTATTATTTGTTTTGTTGTTTTTTCTGGAGATGTTTTCTAAGTCTCTCTTGTCTTTGCCACTCTTTATCTTTCCTTTGCAATCAATGAGACTTCTTTAATATTTCTTGCAAGGATAGTTTAGTTTTCACAAAATCCTTTAGTTTTTGTTTGTCTGGGAAACTCTCTCTCCTGTTCTGAATGATAGCCATGCTAGATAGAGTATTGTTGGCTGCAGAACTTTCCCATTCAGCACACTGAATATATCATGGCACTTACTTCTCGCTTGCCAAGTTTCTGTGGATAGATCTGAAGTTAGTCTTATGGGTCTTCCATTGTAGGTAAAGGACTTCTTTTGTCTTACTCTTTTTAAGTTTTTTTTTCCCTTTATCATATTTTGTATATTTAATTACAAAACATCTTGGTGTTAGCCTGAGTTTGTAGATTTTGATAGGAGTTCTCTGTGTCTCCTATATCTGGATGTCTGCTTCCTTTCCCAGAATAGGGAAGTTTTCGGCTATTATTTTCTTAAATATATTTTCTGTCCCCCTTTTCTCTCTCTCCTCTTCTAGGACTCCTATAATACAAATATTATTTCATTTGATGGAGTCACACTATAAATCTATTCTCAAGTTATATAATTCTTTCTCTCTTTTGTTCAGTTTCATGAGTTTCCATTATTTTGTCTTCTAGGTCATGGATTTATTCCTTTGCTTCCTCCACCCTGCTGTTCATTACATAGGCCCATTCCCAATCTCATCTATTATATTCTTCATTTCTGATAGATTTTTTTTTAACTATTTGATTTCTGTGGTAAAGGTCTCACTGATGTCTTCCATTATTTTCTCAAGCCCTGTGAGTATCCTTATAATTATCGATTTAAATTTTTCATCAGATATGTTACTTATATCTGTTTTGCTTAGATCTCTGAGTGTGACTTTATCTTGTTCTTTCATTTTGGATGAATTTTTATGTCTTTCATTTTGTATATGTCTCTGCCTTCTCTGTATTGGTAAAGCCATTTATGCCTCTTGTTCCTGAAACTAATAGTCTTATGAAGAAGTCTTGTAGAGCCCAAAGCCTGGCTTTTCCAGGAACGTTTCTGGTGTGTGTTGCATGTGCTCTGCTGTTGTGTTTTGGTTGATCTTATCCTTTATGCCAGTCATCTGCAGAGGGTCTCCTTGCCTGCTGTGGGCAGCGTTTGGTCCTTGGCCTGAATGTGGAGTTTTAACTAGGTATGTTCTGGTGTGCTTGTGAAGTGAAACCTGACACCACTTCCACCAGAACTGAGGCCCCTTAGAACTCTCTGGTTGGGAGATCTGGTGTAGGTGGGGATTTGTGCTGGTCTTCTGGGGGAGAGGCATGCAGCAGTGAGATTGAGGCAAGCTTGACTGAGGGCAGTCCCACCAGAGCACAAAGGGGTGGGTCTTGGTGTAAGCAATTTAGGCAGCCTAAGCCAGAGCTGCAGTTTCCTGCAAGTGGTTTTGTGTTTATGCTTAAGGATGAGGGAAGGAAATGAATCTGGCCAGCTCCTTTGTCTCTGAAGAGGCATCCTCTGTGAATGCTGCCTCTCAGGGATGCTCTCTAAGAAGAGTGAATAATCTTCACCATTTTTGTCCCAGTCATTGTTCAGATCACTGTTTCCATACTGTCTGCTCCTGGGTTGTTTTCTTGCCTTCTCTCCAGGGGTAAGTCATTGCCATCCAAGCTCTATTCCAGCCAAGCCCACAAACATTTAAAACTCGGCTTTAAGTCCCACTGGTTGTCAAGCCTACAGCTTTGGGGAGATTGTCCTTGTGCATTTCCTTGTGTGCTTTTCTCTTTCTTGCCCCTTTCTGCAGCCATGACTACCTCCAACTTTGCAGCACCCATGATCTGTTTCTCCCCTAAACAATGTCTCCATACTTCCTAGCTTCTTCAACGTGATCTCTTCTCTCTCTTTAGTTGTGCAGTTTGTTCTGTCAGTCTTCAGGTGAGTTTGTGGTGTGTTTAGAATGATTTGATAGTTATTTTGTTGTGTTTGTGGAATGAGACAAGCCTAGCGTTCTCCTACTGAGCTGCCATCTTCTCACCACTTCTTGACAAATACATTATCTTAATCTTGATTTTCATTTTATTAATTCCTAATGATGCTGAGCATCTTGTTATGTGCTTATCAGCCATTTGTGTATCTCTTTGGAAAATTGTCTGTTCAGATACTTTGCCTACTTTATTTTAAGGTTTTATTTAAATTCTAGTTAGTTAACATACAGTGTAATATTAGTTTCAGATGTAGCATGTAGTCATTCAACACTTTCATACATTTAATTGGATTATTTATTTTTCTTTACTATTGCATGATATAAGTCATTTATATATTCTACATTCACTTTCTTTAATTCTGTAGGTTTTCATTTTCTTATTGGTTTTGTTTCCATCACTAAAAAGGTTAATTTGATAAAGCCTAGTTTATCTCTTTTAACTTTTGTTCCTTATGCTTTTGATATCATAAGTAAATAAATAAAAGTCTTAACCCAAAGTCACAAAGATTTGCTGGTATGTTTTCATCTAAGAATTTCATAGTTTTGCTCTTACAGTTAAGTTTATCAATCATTTTGTGTCAGTTTTTGTAACTGGTATAAAGAAGGAGACATCATTCTTTTCCATGATTATTTAGTTTTTCGGGCAATAATTGTTGAAAACATTTTTCTTTCACCCTGAATTGTCTTGGCACCCTTGTCAAAAGCCAGTTGACCATAAATGAAGAGAGTGTAATATTTCTGGATTTAATTCTGTTCTATTGACCTATATGTCCAGCCTTCTACAACTATCATATTGACTTAATTCTATAGTGTTGCAGTATGCAACAAGTCCCTGCAAGGGATTAGCATCTAGAATATATAAATATCTCACAAGACTCAAATCCAAACACCAAAAAATCCAGTGAGAGTATGGGCAAAATATGTGAAGAAACATTTCACAAAAGGTGATCTATAAAGAACAAAACACATGTAAAGAGATGTTCAACATTATTAACCACAAGAAAGTGCCCATTAAAAATGCAATGAGAGGGGTGCCTTGGTGGCTCAGTTGGTTAAGCATCTGATTCTTGCTTTAAGCTGGGGTCATGATCTTACAGTTCTTGAGGTGGAGCTCCACATCAGGCTCTGTGCTGACAGTGCAGAGCCTGCTCTGGATTCTCTCTCTACCCCTTTCTTTGCTCCTCCCCCTTTGATTCCTTTTCTCAAAATAATATTTATTTTTGTAAGACATAGCGATAGAGTGTGAGCAGAGGTGGGGGGCAGAGAGAGAGGAAGACACAGAATCTGAAGCAGGCTTCAAGCTCTGACTCTCAGCACAGAGCCTGACTTGGGGCTTGAGCTCAGGAACCATGAGATTATGACCTGAACCGAAGTCGGCTGCTTAACCAACTGAGCCACCCATGCGCCCCAGAAAAACACTTTTTAAAAATAAATGAGATAGGGGTGCCTGGGTGGCTCAGTCGGTTAGCGTCCATCTTCGGCTCAGGTCATGATCTCATAATTCGTGGATTCGAGCACCGCATCGGGCTCTGTGCTGACAGCCAGCTCAGAGCCTGGAGGCTGTTTCGGATTCTTTATCTCCCCCTCTCTCTGACCCTCCTCTGCTCACGCTATCTCTCTCTCTCTCAGATATAAATAAAAAACATTTTAAAAATTAAGAATAAATGAGATATTACTACATACCTATCATATGTTTATCATAACAGCTAAAATAAAATTCCATGTCAATATCAAGTGCTAACAAGGTTGTGTAAGAACTGGATTACTTATGCAATACTGGTAGAAATGCAAAATGACACAGCAACTCTACAAAATAGTTTGGCAGCTTTTTATCAAACTAAACATATAACTTACATATGATCCAACAGTTGCACTCTTGGGCACTTATCCCAGAAAGATGACAATTTATATTCACAGAAAAATCTGTACATGAATGCTTACAGCAGCCTACCTTATTCATAACACTCCAAAACTGAAACAATTAAACAAGTGAATTCAATAGGTGAATTTTAAACAAACTGGGGCACCTCCACATGACTGATTCTTACTCAACAATGAAAAGGAACAAATATTGATATATGCAACAATTTGAATGAATTCTCAGGGGAATTATGCTACATTTAAAAAGCCAATCCCAAATGATGACATAGCACATAATATAATGATTCTCTTGATACAACATTCTTGAAATGACAGAATGATGAAAAAGAGAATGGAATAAAGATTGCAGGTATTAATTAACAAGGAGGTGGAGGACTGGGGGACAGTAGTGTTATTATGAAAAAATAACAAGAGGGATACTTGGGATGATGGAAATGTATTTTGACAGTATCAATGTCAATATCATAGTGGCGTTATTGTACTATAATCAAAATAGGTAAAGGGAAGATGTATTTCTTCTTATTATTTTCAAAAAAACTTTAACTTTTATTTTATTTTTGATAGAGAGAGAGCACAAGCAGGGGAGGGGCAAAGATAGAAGGTTATAGAGGATCTGAAGTAGGCTCTGTGCTGATAGAAGCAAGCCTGATGTGGGGCTTAAACTCACAAACCGTGAGATCATGACCTGAACTGAAGTCTGGCATGTAATCAACTATGCCACCCAGGCACCCCTCTTATTGTTTCTTACAACAACATGTGAATATACAATTATCTCAAAATTAAAAGTTTAATTAAAAATATATAATTGGACCAAGAAAGGAAGAGGACACTGGTCATGAGGAGGCAGATGAACAAAGGGGTGATGGATGGTGCATCTAAGTGAGAGTGAGGGTGGCAGTCAGGAGAGAGAATGGCTGGTTCCTGATTCATAGGGCCCAACATGGCAGAGTAGTAGGCTATGTACTTCCCATCCACATCTCTCAAACAAAGAAGAGCCGAAGCCAAAGGACTCTGAACCACAAGAGTTTGGGAGGAAAGGAGATGGAGTCTACTAGGAAGACAGCCTCATAGGTGGGTGATTGCAAACTGGGGGAGATAAAAATGGGCCCAGGACATGGTGGCATGGAAAGACAAAAGGCATAGAAAGAGCAGCTGGGGAAACGTAGGACTGTATCTGGACAAGAAAAAACCTTGGACCAGGATGGAGAGGGATCCTATCATTCCATCATTCCCTTTTTCCTTCTTATTTCTTCCCTCATCTAGGCTGGTTACTCTGGTTTTGGTTTGCTTAAACAGACATATTTAATCTATTCTCTTGATGCATGTTCTACACCCCCTTCTTTACTTTCCTCTCTTTCTCTCTGGAGTAATCAGGCCATATAGTTTCTCTGAGTAACAATATCTTCGTATTTTTCTCCTCACCTCCTTCTAAATTCTCCTTTCTCTCTCTGGATTAATACTTTAAGTTTATCTGCCTGCTCAATGTTCATTTTCTCTTTCTCCCCATCCCTGTCATTTCTCTCTTTCTATATGCTCTTGTATCAGCATATCCTCCACCATGCTTTTTATTTGTAGCTGGGGTTTCTGGCTTTATGCTTTTAGACTCTTTTGTTTGTTTTTGTTTTTGTCTGTTTGCCTGTTTGATTTCTTTGTGCATTTGCATGTTTTCATTACCTGTTTGTCTATCTGTTATCTTTTCCAGGGCTACTTCAAGAAACAAACCAAAGCACACATGGAGGAGAGTCTAAAACATCACTACGAATAGGGAAATAAAGTAGCCAAAGTCACAACAACAGAGAGCAAGTGATACTCTTCAAAAAAAACACTTCCTGAGGGGCGCCTGGGTGGCTCAGTCAGTTAAGCATCAACCTTGGCTCAGGTCATGATCTTGTGGTTTGTGGGTTCAAATCCTGTGTCAGGCTCTGGAGCCTGCTTCAGATTCTGTGTCTCCCTCTCTCTCTGACCTTCCCCTGCTCTCTCTCTCTCTCTCAAAAGTAAATAAACATTAAAAATTAAATAAAAACACTTTCTGAATGACCAGGCCCTGGACAGTGTATGAGCCTCCTTTAATATAACAGTACTCACAGGTGCAGGCACATAACAAGCTTTTAAAACTTACAGGAGACAGAATGCTTGCCAAAATGATGAAACAGAAGAATTCTCCTTTAACGAAATTCCAGGAAGGAGTGACAGCTAAAGAATTGTTCAAAACAGATATAAGCAACATGACTGAACAAAGCAGATATTCCATTGCTGCAAAGCTCAAGGATCTTAAAAATCGTCATGAAGAATTTTTAAAAATGCTATAAATAAGGTGTAAAATAAAATGGAGACAGCCGCAGCACAGATTGAAGAGGCAGAGGGGAGTATAGGTGAATTAGAAGAGAAAATTATGGAAACAGAGGAAGCTGACAAAAAGACATAACTTGATACACTGCATGAAAGGAGACTTTGAAAACTCAGTGATACAATGAATTGGAACAATATCCATATCATAGGAATTCCAGAAGAAGAGAGAGATAAAGGGGCTGAAGGGGTACTTGAACAAACCATAGCTGAGGACTTCTCCAACCTGGGGAAGGAAACAGACATTGAAATGAAAGAGGCACAGAGAACTCCCTCAGACGTAACTTGATCGATCTTCTGCACAACATATCATAGTGAAAATGGCAAAATACAAGGATAAAGAGAGAATTCTGAAAGCACCTGTGGATAAACGGGCTTTAACGTACAAGGATAGACACATAAGGGTAATAGCAGACCTATCTACTGAAACTTGGTAGGCCAGAAAGGAATGGCAAGAAATCTTCAATGTGATGAATAGGAAAAATATGCACTCAAGGATTCTTTATCCAGCAAGCCTGTCATTCAGAATAGAAGGAGAGATAAAGGTTTTCCCAGACAAACAAAACTGAAGGAGTTAATCACCAATAACCAGTACTACAAGAGATCCTAAGGGGGACTCTATGAAAGAAATGCTGCTCGTAACACAAAATACTGGAGACACCACTACAAGCATAAATCCTATAGGGAACACAATGACTCTAAACCCATATTTTTCAATAATGACAATGAATATAAATGGACTAAATGATGCAGTCAAAAGATATACCATATCAGAATGGATTTTAAAAAACCCAAGTTCCATCTATTTGCTATCTACCAGAGACTCATTTTAGACCTGAGGACACCTTCATATTGAAAGTGAGGGGATGGAGAAATATATGTCATGCTACTGGAAGTCAAAAGAAAGATGGAGTAGTCGTACTTATAACAGACAAACAGGACTTGAAAATAAAGACAGTAACAAGGGATGACGAAGGACATTATATAATAATTACAGGGTCTATACATCAAGAAGAGCTAACAATTAAAAATGTCTACACACAAAATTCGGAAGCACCCAAATTTATAAAACAATCACAAACATAAGCAATTTTATTGATAAGAATGTGCTAATTGCAGGGGACTTGAATACTCCAATTACAGCAATGGATAGGTAAACTAGACAAAAAGTCACTAAAGAAACAATGGCCCTGAATGAAACATTAGACCAGATGGACTTGACATACATATTTAGAACTCAACATCCCAAAGCTGTGGAATTTGCTTTCTTCTTGAGTGCACATGCTACATTCTCCAAGATAGATCATATACTGGGTCACAATGCAGCCTTCAATAAGTATAAAATAATTGTAACCATACCATGCACACTTTCAGATCACAATGATATGAAATTTGAAATCAATCACAGGAAAAAGTCTGGAAAACCTCCAAAAGCATGGGTATTAAAGAACACCCGGGGCGTCTGGGTGGCTCAGCTGATTAAGCGTCTGACTTCAGCTCAGGTAATGATCTCACGGTTCATGGGTTTGAGCCCCACATTGGGCTCTGTGCTGATAGCTAGCTCAGAGCCTGGAGCTTGTTTCAGATTCTGTATCTCCCTCTCTCTCTGACTCTCCCTTGCTCACCTTGCTCACCTTCTCTCTCTCTCAGATATAAATAAAACATTAAAAATTAAAAAAAAAAGAACACCCTGCTAAAGAACAAATGGGCCAATCAGGCAATTATAGAGGAAATTTTAAAATGTGTGGAAACAAAGGTAAATGACATAAAACAATTCTCTTTTGGATGAGGCAAAGGCAGTCTTAAGAGGAAAATACATTGCAATCCAGGCCTATTTCAAGAAACTAGAAACAGCGCAAATACAAAATCTAACAGCGCACCTTAAGGAACTAGAAGCAGAACAGCAAACACATGCCAAACCCAGCAGAAGAAGAGAAATAATAAAGATCAGAGCAGAAATAAACAATATAGAATCAAAACAAAAACAAAAAAAACAAAAACAATTGAACATCAATGAAACCAAGAGTTGTTTTTTTTTTTTTTTAATAAACAAAATTGATAAACCTCTAGCCAGGCTTCTCAAAAAGAAAAGAGAGAGCACCCAAATAGGAAAAATCACGAATGAAAATGGATTTATTACAATCAATCCCTCAGAAATACAAGGAATTATCAGGAAATACTATGAAAAATTATATGCCAACAAATTGGACAACCCAGAAGAAATGGACAAATTCCTAAACACATGCACCACCAAAATTCGAATGGGAAGAAATAGAAAATCTGAACAGATCCATAACTAGTAAAAAAATTGAATCAGTTATCAAAAATCTCCCAAAAAATAGGAGCCCTGGACCAGATAGCTTCCCTGGGGAATTCTACCAGACATTTAAAACAGAGTTAACACCCATTCTTATCAAGCTGTTCCAAAACATACAAACGGAAGGAAAACTTCTGGACTCATTCTATGAAGGCAGCATCACTTTATTTCCAAACCAGATAGATACCCAGAAAAAGAGAGAGAGAGAGAGAGAGAGAAATACAGGCCAATATCCCTGATGAATATGGATGCAAAAATCCTCAACAAGATACTAGGAATCGAATTCAACAGCATATACAAATAACTTTTCACCATGATCAACTGGGAATCATTCCTGGTTTGCAGGGCTGGTTCAATATTCACCAATCAATCAGTGTGATACATCACATTAACAAAAGAAAAGATAAAAACCATACGATCCTGTTGACAGATGCAGAAAAAGCATGTAACAAAATACAGCATCCCTTCTTAATAAAGACCCTCGAGAAAGTCGGGATAGAAGGAACATAGTTAAACATCATAAAAGCCAACTATGAGAAGTCCACAGCTAATATCATCCTCAGTGGGGGGAAACTGAGAGCTTTCCCCCTGAGATCAGGAGCATGACAGGGATGTCGATTCTCACCCCTGTTGTTTAACACAGTGCTGTAAGTCCTAGCATCAGCCTTCAGACGACAAAAGGAAATCAAAGTCATCAGAATTGGCAAAGAAGTAGTCAAACTTTCACTTTTCCCAGATAACATGATACTTTACATGGAAAACACAGACTCCACCAGAAGCCTACTAGAACTGGTCCATGAATTCAGCAAAGTCTCAGGGTACAAAATCAACATACAGAAATCGGTTGCATTTTTATACACCAATAATGAAGCAACAGAAAGAGAAATCAAGAAACTGATCCCATTCACAGTTACTATAAAATACCTACAAATAAACTTAACCAAAGATATAAAAGATTTGTATGATGAGAACTATAGAAAACTTATGAAGGAAATGGAAGAAGACACAAAGAAATGGAAAAACATTCCATGCTCATGAGTCGGAAGAATAAATATTGTTAAAATGTCAATACTATTTAAAGCAATCTACATATTCAATGCAATCCCAATCAAAATCAGACCAGCATTCTTTTCGAAGGTAGAACAAACAATCCTCCAGTTCGTATGAAACCACAAAAGACCCCGAATAGCCAAAGTCACATTGAAGAAAGAAACCAAAAGGGGAGGCATCACCATCCCAGGCTTTAGCCTCTACTACAAAACTATAATCATCAAGACAGTATGGTATGGGCACAAAAACAGACAATTATTCTTTGACAAAGCAGGAAAGAGTATCTAATGGAAAAAAGACAGCCTCTTTAACAAATGGTGCTGGGAAAACCTGACAACGACATGCAGAAGAATGAAACCTGACCACTTTCTTAACACCATACACAAAAATAAACTCAAAATGGGTGAAGGACCTGAATGTGAGATGGGAAACCATCAAAACCTTAGAAGAGAAAGCAGGAAACAACTTCCTTGACCTTGAGCTCAACCGCAGCAATATCTTACTTGACACATCCTCAAAGGCAAGGGAACCAAGAGCAAAAATGAACTATTGGGACTTCACCAATATAAAAGGTTTTTGCACAGCAAAGAAAACAATCAGTAAAACTAATAGACACTCAATGGAATGGGAAAAGATAGTTGCAAATGACATATCGGGTAAAGGGCTAATATCCATAATCTATAAGGAACTCACCAAACTCCACACCCGAAAAATAAGTAATCCAGTGAAGCAATGGGCAGAAGATATGAAGACAAATCTCCAAATAGGACATCCAGATGGCCAATAGACACATGAAACGATGCTCAATGTCCCTCATCATCCGGGAAATGTAGATTAAAACCACACTGAGATGCCACCTCACACAGGTCAGAGTGGCTAAATGAATAAATCAGGGGACTATAGATGCTGGTGAGGATGTGGAGAAACAGACACCCTCCTACACTGTTGATGGGAATGTAAACTGGTGCAGCACCTCTGGAAAACGGTGTGGAGGTTCCTCAAAAAATTAACAATAGAACTCCCCTATGACCCAGCAATAGCACTGCTAGGAATTTACCCAAGGGGTACAGGAGTGCTGATGCATAGGGGCACATGTACCCCAATGTTCATAGCTGCACTTTCAACAATAGCCAAGTCATGGAAAGAGCCTAAATGTCCATCAACTGAGGAATGGATCAGAAAGATGTGGTTTATCTATGCAATGGAGTACTACATGGCCATGAGAAAGAATGAAATCTAGCCATTTGTAGCTACGTGGATGGAATTCGAGGATGTTATGCTGAGCAAAATAAGTCAGGCAGAGAAAGACAGATAACACATGTTTTCACTCATATGTGGAACATAGGACCATGGGGAAGGAGAAAAAATATTTAAGGGGAGGGTAGCAAACCATGAGAGACTCTTAAATACTGAGAAAAAAACTGAGTGTTTATTGGGATGGGAGAGTGGAACAGGGGTAATGGTAATGAAAAAGGGCACTTGTGGAGATGAGCACTGAGTGTTATATGGAAACCAACTTGATCATAAACTATAAAAGGAAAAAAATACTGCTTGACAGAAATGGTCATGTACTGGTGTTTCTTAGCTATCCCAGGGTCACACAGAGGCGATCATATCCAGATAGCATGGCCAATCCAGGCAAATGAGACAGCAGATGCAGATACCTCCAGTGGCCGGTTTAGGAGGCTGCTTGCAATGCCCCATAACGGAGGCACAGGGCTGTGCGCTAGCAAAGGAACAGGGGGAGGGAAGGCTAGAGGCTAAACAGCTTTCATTTCACTTTTCAGGCTACAGGCACCGAACCACTTCCTTGAGCCCTCACTTCTTGGAGTAATGTAAAGGAGGACACATCAGGTAAATATTTCAGAAATATTGTGCCTTTCTAAGAGTTCCCTGAGCAAAAATACTGTCACAAGTCAGTTGTAAAATTTTGAAACTCAGGAAGTAAGAATTGCCCTCAATTCAGCGTAGACAAGTCCCTGGAAAGGAGGCAGGAGTCCCTTGAAGGATAGGAGCACAAACAGATGTAGTAGATATTGGATGTGATGGCCAAAGGCTGGCCAGGTGCTGCAGGGCCTGAGACTTGGGCAATTTATGGGCCAATCTACAAAAAATAATCACAACATTACCAATATCAAACTAAGTGAAAAAATTATACTAATTTAGAGGATAAAATAAATTATGGCATATTAAAAATTCTAAAATGTTCAAAAGCACCACCAACATTACAACATCCAAAAAAATAACATATGCTGTAGCATAATCAGGTCACCAAAAACTAGCCTAGAGTCAACCAAATCACAATTATTGACCTGTTGCAACAAGGGAATAAAGGCACAACAGAGGGACTTGAAACACCTCACCAAACACAGAAGAGAGTATTACAGGCTTTGGGGAAGAGGCAAGCGGTGTTTTGAGGGACGCAGAGCAAAGCACGGCTGTGTGTAAAGGCATCAATGTCAGGTCTGTAGTGCAAAGTACACCCAAGTCTTATCTTCTTTATTTATTTTTTTTTAAATGTTTTATTTATTTCTAGGAGAGAAAGAGACAGCATGAGCAGGGGAGGGTCAGAGAGAGAGGGAGTCACAGACTGAAACAGGCTCCAGGCTCTGAGCTGGCAGTCAGCACAGAGCCCGACGCGGGGCTCGAACCCACGAACCGCGAGATCATGACCTAAGCGAAAGTCGGACGCTTAACCGACTAAGCCACCCAGGCGCCCCACAAGTCTTATCTTCTAAAAAAAAAAAAAAAACATAAAGTGCAGCCAGCTGGGGGATGTTTTGTCCAGAACCTTTTCTCTAATGTTGTGTGCCTCTGTGTGCAGGATGTTTCTCTGGCTGGAAGTGAACAAGTACTCCAGCTAAATGGGAGGTTTTCTTACTGATAGACCGAAGTTTCTGATGATCCATGAATCTAGACAACAGTGTCTTTCACTCAGAGAGAAGCAGTCAACAAAGAAGACATTGTTTTGATTTTAAGTTGCAAGATGGGAGAATTATTACTTCCTGTTATTCTTGCAACTGACTTTTCCCTTTACCCATTTACTCATCCCGTGAATGAAAGGGAAGATTTTTTTCCTTTACCCATGTTATTTTTACCTTCTCACAAATTATTTTTATTAAATAACTTCTTGACACAGCTCTTTAATAACTCTTTCTCTCTTCTGTTTCCATCCTCAGCTAATGAGTGACTATTAGATTGTCTGATCATATGGAATTGATTTTGTAACATCATTTACTATAAAAATAATGGAAAGATAAACCAGTGTTTCTGCTAACACAATTGATCACTTTATTTTTTTTTTTAATTTTTAATGTTTTATTTATTTCTGAGAGAGAAAGGGAGACAGCATGAGCAGGGGAGGGTCAGAGAGAGAGGGAGATACAGAATCCGAAACAGTCTCCAGGCTCTGAAGTAGTTGTCAGCGCACATCCCGATGTGGGGCTCGAACCCACTAACCATGAGATCATGACCTGAGCCAAAGTCGGATGCTTAACCGACTGAGCCACCCAGGCGCTCCATAATTAATCGCCTTAAAATGTGATGCCATATAATATTTACTTTTAGCTTCAAAACTCATAATGGGTAATATTAAAATTGTTAAAATTATTGTCACATTTGAGAAAGCTTCTTTAAGTTTTTTCCTACATAGCTCGAAGATTTAGTATTTTCTAATTTTTTTTCGTAAGATTGGTAAACTTTAAAGACACTTCATATTGACAATGTACAGTAAACGCAGCACTTTATTTACTTTATCTTATTTTAATTTTTTAATGTTTATTAATTTTTGAGAAACAGAGAGGGAACGGGAGAGGGGCAGTAAAAGAGGGAGACACAGAATCTGAAGCAGGCTCCAGGCTCTGAGCTGTCAGCACAAAGCCCGATGTGGGATTTGAACCACTGAGAACATGACTTGAGCAGAAGTCGGATGCCCAACCAAATGAGTCATCCAGGTGCCCCTAAAGACAGCATTTTAAGACTGTGTAGTCAGATGGGGCGCCTGGGTGGCTTAGTCGGTTGAGCGTCCGACTTTCACTTAGGTCATGATCTTGTGGTTCGTGGGTTTGAGCCCCGCGTCGGGCTCTGTGCTGACTACCAGCTCAGAGCCTGGATCCTGTTTCAGTCTGTGACTCCCTCTCTGTCTGACCCTCCCCTGCTCACTCTTTCTCTCTCCTAGAAATAATAAATAAAAAAAAATTTTTTTTAAATAAATAAAACTCAGTCAGAGATGCCTGTCTGAGTAGCTGACTCTTGATTTCGGCTCTGATTATGATCTCACACACAGGGCTCATGCTGACAGTGCAGAGCTTGCTTGGAATTCTCTCTTTTGCTCTCTCTTTGACCATCTCTCTCCATCTCTCTCGCTATCTCTCTCTCTCAAGATAAATAAAATTTAAAAAATAGATAAAATAAAATTGTGTGATCAAATAACATTGATTAGCTTATTAATTCTGCATGAGGATTTTGTACTGAAACAAGTATTTCTCCAGGAGTCTTTCTGCCCAGGTTGTGACGTTACACCTATCATGTCTGTAACTGCAGGAATTCACCAGAATAAGGAGATATGAGAGAACAGATCTTGTATATAGGATCTATACCACTTTGCCCATATATGCCATTGCTGTGGGCAGTTACACTCTTACAGGTCAGTGGTCTACAAGTGTTGAAGGCTGAGAAATTCCATTTCATTCAATTCCTATCAAAAATCAATACCAAGGCAAAGTGCCTGAATTACTGCATATCCTTTATTAGTGAGTAGATTTCCAATAGGAGAAAACTTCCCAGTATGACAAGGTATCAAAAAGGAACAAATTTTCCACTCATAATTTTGCATGTCTTATGAAGGAAAGAATTTCCCACAGACCAGCTTCTGATTTCATGAATTTCAACCTGTTTTCTTTCTTAGTCACCACATACAGGTATCCCCCACTTTTCAAAAGTTCCGCTTTCTCCACTTTACTTCTATGAAAGATCTACATTAGTGCTTATTTTCACTAAATGGGAAAAGATCAAAATAAGATTTTTGCCTTTAGGAAAAAAGACTAAAAGCAGAAATAGCATTCAGTGCTCAGTGTTTGGCTGTGAACCCTCATAGAAGCAGCAAACACTCCAAGCAATAAGAGTGTCACCACCCAGTTCCTTCTCCATAAACTACACTCAGCATCTCAGCATGAAACCAGCACTGTGTCTATGAGCATTCATTCTTTATCTTGATTTATTTTTGTGCATCTGTTCTAAAAAATCAGAAAAGCTTAAAAGTTTAATTTTAGGGTCTGGGAGTGCTCAAAACTTTTTCCCATATAAATTAATAGTAATTGAATTTTGCTTTATGTCATTTCAGTTTACAAAAGGTTTCATAGAAATGCCCTACTTTCTTATATAGGAAAACCTGTACTTCCAGGGTGAATTTAGGATTAGATAGGACACTTCTTGATCAAGATCCTTCTTCAGACCCTACTCTTTAAGTCCAAAATTAGGTGGATGGTAGAGATGTGTCTGGAGGACATCTAAACACTTGGGACAGCTAAAGATAAATACCTACACACAGGAGTGACTGAGAAACAGACACACATTTGAAAGAATAGTGAGAATGGGAGAAGACTAGCATTTATCTTGTTCCTGGAAAAAAATCTGAGTGGCTAGCTCAGCTTACATACTAGGGGATGGAGCACTGACTTCCTCCACAACTCACCCAAGGGGCAACCCCAATAGGATGTTGGTTCAGACACTAGACAGCCTAAAAAAAGTAAACGAAAAATCTGCAAATGTCATGTACAGAAACGTAAATTAAAATAGGTTTGACTAAAAATCTGAACAATTGATTGCTTTGGTAGTATTTATTAGCAAAAAGTTAATAAGCTATCTAAAAAACGTTGTTTTTGAATGTTGTAGTTGATTTTTGTCAGTGCATTTCTGAAAGACAAACAGAATATCTAGGCTTTTTAAAAAAATAGTTTATTGTCAAGTTGGTTTCCGTATAACACCCAGTGCTCATCCCCACAAGTGCCCTCCTCTATGCCCATCACCTACCTTCCCCTCCCCCCCATACTCATCAGTCCTCAGTTTGTTCTCAGCATTCAAGAGTCTCTCAAGGTTTGCCTCCCCCCCTTCCCCCAATTCCCCCTTTCATCTCCCCCATGGTCCTCCATTAAATTCCTCCTAATCCTCCTATACGTGCAAATATATGGTATCTGTCCTTCTCTGCCTGACTTATTCGTTCAGCATAACCTCTCAAGTTCCATCTATGTTGTTCCACATGGCCAGATTTCATTCTTTCTCATTGCCGTGTAGTATTCCATTGTATAGATAAACCACGTCTTCTGGATCCATTCGTCATTGATAGACACTTAGGCTCTTTCCATGTTTTGGCTATTGCTGAGAGTACTGCTATAAACATTGGGGTACACGTGCCCCTATGCATCACACTCCTCTATCCTTTGTGTAACTTCCTAGCAGTGCTATTGCTAAGTCATAGGGGAGTTCTACTGTTAATGTTTTGAGGAACCTCCACACTGTTTTCCAGAGGGGCTGTACCAGTTTACATTCCCACAAACAGTGTAGGAGGATGCCCGTTTCTCCACATCCTCGCCAACATCTATAGTCCCCTGATTTGTTCATTCTAGCCACTCTGACCGGTGTGGGGTGGTATCTCAGTGTGGTTTTGATTTGCATTTCCCTGATGAGGAGGGATGCTGAGATAAGGAACACGACAGGGATGTCCACTCTCACCACTGTTGTTTAACATAGCGCTGGAAGTCCTAGCAATAGCCATCAGACAACAAAAGGAAATTAAAGGCATCAGAATTGGCAAAGAAGAAGTCAAACTTTCACTTTTCGCACACGACATGATACTCTACATAGAAAACCCGACAGACTCCACCAGAAGCCTACTAGAACTGATCCATGAATTCAGCAAAGTCGCAGGGTACAAAATCAATGTACAGAAATCGGTTGCATTTTTATACACCAACAATGAAGCAACAGAAAGAGAAATCAAGAAACTGGTCCCATTCACAACTGCACATAAAAAAAAAAAATACCTAGGAGTAAACCTAACCAAAGATATAAGAGATCGGTGTGATGAAAACTATAGAAAACTTATGAAGGAAATTGAAGAAGACACAAACAAATAGAAAAATATTCCATGCTCATGAATCGGAAGTATAAATATTGTTAAAATGTCTATATTATCCAAAGCAATCTACACATTCAATGCAATCCCAATCAAAATTGCACCAGCATTTTTCTCAAAACTAGAACAAACTATCCTAAAAGTTTTATGCAACCGCAAAAGACCCTAAATAGCCAAAGTAATATTGAAGAAGAAAACCAAAGTGGGAGGCATCACCATCCCAGACTTTAGCCTCTACTACAAAGCTGTAATCATCAACAAAGTATGGTATTGACACAAAAACAGACACATAGACCAATGGAATACAATAGAGAACACAGAATTGGACCCAGGAATGTACGGCCAACTAATCTTTGACAAAGCAGAAAAGAGTATCCAATGGAGCGTCTTTAACAGATGGTGCTGGGAGAACTGGACAACACCATGCAGAAGAATGAAACTAGATCACTTTTTTACTCCATACACAAAAATACACTCAAAATTTGGTGAAGGGCCTGAATGTGAGAAAGGATATTATCAATCTCTAGAGGAGAAAGCAGGAAACAACCTCCTTGACCTTGACCTCAACCGCAGTGATTTCTTACTCGACACATCCCCCAAGGCAAGGGAACCAAGAGCAAAAATGAACTATTGAGACCTCATCAAGATAAAAATCTTCTGCACAGCAAAGAAAACAATCAATATAACTGATAGGCAACCAACTGAATGGGAAAAGATAGTTGCAAATGACATATCTGATAAAGGGCTAATATCCAAAATCTATAAGGAACTCGTCAAATGCCATACCTGAAAAACAAATAATCCAGTGAAGCAATGGGCAGAAGACATGACCAGACACTTCTCCAAAGAGGACATCCAGATGGCCAACAGACACATGAAACGATGCTCAGCGTCACTCATCATCAGGGAAATGCAGATCAAAACCACACTGAGATACCACTTCACGCCGGTCAGAGTGGCTAAAGTGAACAAATCAGGAGAATCTAGGTGCTGTTGAGGATGTGGAGAAACGGGCACCCTCCTACACTGTTGGTGGGAATGTAATCTGGTGCAGCCCCTCTGGAAAACAGTGTGGAGGTTCCTCAAAAAATTAACAACAGAAATCCCCTATGACCTAGCAATAGCACTGTTAGGAATTTACCCAAGGGATACAGGAGTGCTAATACATAGGAGCACATGTACCCCAATGTTCATTGCAGCACTCTCAACAATAGCCAAGTCATGGAAAGAGCCTAAGTGTCCATCAACTGATGAATGTATCAAGATGTGGTTTATCTATACTATGGAATACTACATGGCAATGAGAAAGAATGAAATCTGGCCATGTGTAGCAACGTGGATGGAACTTGATGGTGTTATGCTGAGCGAAATAAGTCAGGTAGAGATAGACAGATACATTATGTTTTCACTTGTCGATGGATTAGGATAAATTTCATGGAGGACCATAGGGGAGGAAAAGGGAAAAGTAGTTGGGGAGAGGGAGGGAGGTAAATCATGAGAGACTCTTGAATACTGAGAACATACTGAGGGCTGATGGGGGTGAAGGAGAGAGGAAGGGGGGTGATCAGCACAGAGGAGGGCAATTATTGGGATGAGCACTGGTTGTTATATGGAAACCAACTTGACAATCTATGAAAAAAAAAAAAGAAATACATGCATTTTGTACTGTGTGCTGCTGAGCAGAATTAGCAGCTCTGTTCTCACTGAATGAGTATGAGTGATGTACTGACTTCCTCTACCTCTCCATTTTGATATCTCCAAAACATAATACCTTAGGATTGTCTGAAAATGAAATAAGAAAGCACATTAAAAAGATCCGGTGTAATGTTCTATAAACGGGAGGTTACCATCAAAGCATTCACTTCCCTACCTCCTCAGATCCAACCTCCTGCCCTTTATTCTCCCCTTTGCCCTACACCATCACCCTCTTTCCACATATTCTCATAGCGTCAGAGTCAAAGGGAATTAAATATCCTAAACATGTTAGTGGTGAATTTAGGAAGAAACTCACATAGTCACAGGATGACTTTTCTGTCGCATATTCCTTGGCCACACTTTTCCATTACAGCCCTTAGACTCTCACCCACCAAGGGAACTTGGGTCGGTACAGTCATGGAGCCAAAATGAGACTTCTGACTGGTAACTAATGGGTGGTATTTGGTGAGTATTCAGCTGGCCAACAAAGATAAGCAACATTCTGAGACAATGTTTGTCTTAAGGCCAGAATTTCAAAGACTGGTCCTGACTCCCCACCCTCCCTCCAACCCCAAACAAAAGTCCCTGAGTAGCTTGCACTTGGGAGCCAGACTTGCTATGATTTTCACAAGACTTGCATCTCATATTCACTGAGTGTCGTTTCTTGGTAAAAATAAAAATATATGGTAGGATGTCAGTGTATGCATTGTAATAGATTAGGATTGACTTGTTCTGGAACTTCAGTCAAGATCTATGTGGCATTTGGATCCAACCAGTGACCTGTAGCCACAGCTTCATCCCTGTTCCATGGACACTGAGTTCACCTGCCTCTGTTGGACAATTTCCATTACAACTGGAAGGCTTGGTGACATCCCAAAGAAAATCTCAGTGTTCTTCTGGCACAAGCTTAAAAGAAACTTTGCAGCCAGAAGTCCCTGTCATCTTTGATTGCAGACACCTTGGTGTGATTTTCGCACCCAGAGAGGATTTTTTTATTTTTATTTATTTATATTTAAATAGTTTATTGTCAAGTTGGTTTCCATATGAAACCCAGTGCTCATCCAGGCAGGATTAACTCCCTGACTCACGTGCTTTGATGTTTAACCCATGGCCCTTGGTGCTCATTGCTTCGTTCTAGAATCAACTGTGGACAATGAACTCTATGAATGCCTGACCCCCACCATAGAATAGTGACTAGAAACACTGGGGTTATATCTGGCTTTGAGTGGCAGTCAGAGGATTCTGCTCTGTGACCAGGGAGAGAACCTCTGGCTGGACCACAAGCCAGCCTCTCAGAGACACAGTTCTCATGCATGTCAGCTTCATGCAGGCTGTGTGCTGCTCCCCTGTCCTGACCCCAAGGCTATAGGGGAAGGAACCACAGAATAAGTTTGGGGACAATTCTGCCTACTCATGCAGAACAAAGAAGTCAATGATTGGGAGAAGACACAATGGGAGTGAGAAGGGAGGGAGGGAGAGAAGGCGGAAAAGCCTAAGATCTATCTCTAGGATCAGGTCCTCCTTCACCAAGGGCTGCATGAGCAGTGACCTTCAGCTATGACTCAAGAGCAGGAGGCAAGAGATGGGAACATACCAAGCTGAACCTGGGTGGTATGTGGGTGCCTTGGACTCTCCCAGATGCTCAGCCATTAGATCCCCTCCTTTGGGGAATCTCTGGGAATTGTCCTGAATCCTCTTCTTAGCCAGGCTGGCCAGACATAAGCAACCACAAGTCACTCTTAACTAGACACTTTTCAAATCAATTACTCTGGTATAATTCAGCCACAGCACTGGCTTCTAACTGCTGACTTCAAACTACTATCCTGACCCGTTTCAAACCACCAGTTTACATATTTAATGCGCATAGTCTATGACAATGGTTGCATCAAAAAGTTTCCATTATGAGTTACACTTGCCAGGAAACAATCATGTCTCAGAAAAAGATTTCCTAACAAAACCTACACAAAAAATGTAACATATGCTCAGAGGAAGAGAACACACTCCTTTCAATTTTACTTCTTTTTTCTACATCCCTGTGGATTCTCCCTTCCCTGTATTACTGAAATGAATTTTCATTCTATAAAACATTAGATATAATGAGAAGATATATTGACACCATTTTCTCAACAACAAGAAAACAAATTTAAGAGCACTAATCCAATTCATGCATTAATTGAGACAATACTAACCTGTCCCAGTTATGTTCCAGGCAATCGGTACTACTAGTGCAATCCAGCCAAACAGAACTTTCAGTTGATAAACGAACCAACCAACCAACCAACCAACCAACCAACCAGCCAACCAGAGAAGGAGGATGAGAGGTAAAGAAGATAAGGTAGGGATCCCAATTTTATTTTCTTTTTTAATAGTTTATTTTCAAGTTGGTTTCCATATAATACCCAATGCTCATCCCAACAAGTGCCCTCCTCCATGCCCATCACCCCCCTTCCTCTCTCCTTCAACCTCATCAGCCCTCAGTATGTTCTCAGTATTCAAGAGTTTCTCATCGTTTGCCTCTCTACCTCTCCCCAACTATTTTTCCCCTTCTTCTCCCACATCCTCCTCCTAATCCACATATATGTGCAAACATATGGTATCTGTTCTTCTCTACCTGACTTATTTCACTCAGGATAACACCCTCAAGTTCCATTCATGTTGCTACACATGGCCAGATTTCATTCTTTCTCATTGCCATGTAGTATTCCGTCGTATAGATAAACCACATCTTCTTGATCCATTCGTCCGTTGATGGACACTTAGGCTCTTTCATGACTTGGCTATTGTTGAGAGTGCTGCTATGAACATTGGGGTACATGTGCCCCTATGCATCAGCACTCCTGTACTCCTTGGGTAAAGTCCTAGCAGTGCTATTGCTGGGTCATAGGGGAGTTCTATTGTTAATTTTTTGAGGAACCTCCACACTGTTTTCCAGAGGGGTTGCACCAGATTACATTCCCACCAACAGTGTGGGAGGGTGCCCGTTTCTCCACATCCTCAACAGCACCTAGATTCTCCTGATTTGTTCATTTTAGCCACTCTGACTGGCGTGAGGTGGTATCTCAGTGTGGTTTTGAGTTGTATTTCCCTGATGATGAGGGACATTGAACATCGTTTCATGTGTCTGTTGGCCATCTGGATGTCCTCTTTGGAGAAGTGTCTGGTCATGTCTTCTGCCCATTGTTTCACTGGATTATTTGCTTTTGGGGTGTGGAGTTTGGTGAGTTCCTTATAGATTTTGGATATTAGCCCTTTATCCAATATGTCATTTGCAACTATCTTTTCCCATTCCATTGGTTGCCTACTAGTTTTATTGATTTTATCCTTTGCTGTTCAGAAGCTTTTTATCTTGAGGATGTCCCAATAGTTCATTTTTGCTCTTGATTCCCTTGCCTTTGGAGATGTGTTAAGAGAAATAATAAAAATAATGGCAAAAATAAACAATATAGAATCCAAAAAGAAACAGACAGTTGAACAGGCCAATGAAACCAAAAGTTGACTTTTTGAAAAAATAAACAAAATTGACAAACCTCTAGCCAGGCTTCTCAAAAAGAAAAGAGAGAGCACCCAAATAGACAAAATCATGAATGAAAATGGATTTATTACAACCAATCCCTCAGAACTAAAAACAATTATCAGGGAATACTATAAAAAAATATATGCCAACAAACTGGACAACCTAGAAAAAATGGAAAAGTTCCTAAACACACATGCACTACCAGAATTCAAACAGGAAGAGATAGAAAATGTGAACAGACCCATATCTAGTGAAGAAATGGAATCCATTATCAAAAATCTCCCAAAAAAGAAGAGCCCTGAGACAGATGGCTTCCCTGGGGAAATCTACCAGACATTTAAGTCAGAATTAATACCCATTACACTCAAGCTACTAAAAAAAAAAAAAAAAAGAAATGGAAGGAAAACTTCTGGACTCATTCTATGAAGCCAGCATCACTTTGATTCCTAAACCAGAGACCCAGGCAAAAGAGAGAGAGAGAGAGAGAGAGAACGAACTACAGGGCAATATCCTTGATGAATACGTATGTAAAAATCCTCAACAAGATACTTGCAAATCTAATTCAACAGCATATAAAAATAATTATCCACAATAATCAAGTGGGATTCATTCCTGGGTTACAGGGCTGGTTCAATAATCACAAATCGACTAATGTGATACATCACATTAACAAAAGAAAAGAGAAAAACCATATGATCCTGTCAATAGATGCAGAAAGAGCATTTGACAAGATACAGCATCCCTTCTTTATAAAGACCCTCGATAAAGTCGCGATAGAAGGAACTTACTAAGCATCATAAAAGCCATTTATCAGAAGCCCACAGCTGATATCATTCTCAATGGAGAAAAACTGAGGGCTTTCTTCCCTGAGATCAGGAACACGACAGGGATGTCCACTCTCACCACTGTTGTTTAACATAATTCTGGAAGTCCTAGCATTAGCCATCAGACAACAAAAGGAAATAAAAGACATCAGAATTGGCAAGGAAGAAGTCAAATTCACTTTTTGCAGATGACATGATACTCTACATACAAAAACCCAACAGACTCCACCAGAAGCCTACTAGAAATGATCCATGGGGGTTTGGGGACAAGATGGCAGAGAAGTAGGGAGCTCCGTGCATTTCGCTTGCACCCATTTCTCAAACAGAGAAGGTATAGGACACTGAGCCACAGGAGTTTGGGAAGAGAAAGAGACAGAATACACTGGGAAGGAAACCTCATAGGTGCCTGAGTGCGACGTGGGTAAGATAAAAGTGGGAGGGGACCCTGGGGATCCAGAGGGAGGAGAGGGAACCCGGCTTGCAGGCAGCCGCAGTGAGCAGTGGTAAGCCACTGTAAGTCAAGGGGAAAGGAAAGAGAAGCTGAGACTGCTCATAGTCTGGAGAAGACTGGAGAAGAGTCCCTGGAGAAGAGAAAAACCTCAGCTTGGAAAGAGAGTGTACTTTTAGTTCTGGCCAGGGTGATGACTTTGAACTAGGTGACCCCGGTCCCAGAGGGCACTAGGAAAAACTGCTCTGCTGGGTTCCCGGGCACCCATCTCTGGTGGTGGCGTGGACGCTGCGAACCTGAGGCTGCATTCCCCGAAAAAGACCCCACCCCACTCCCACCCCCACCAGGAACTCGGAGGCAGTGGGCCAAGGCTGAGTTCCCTGGGCCATTCCAGCGCGAGGCATGGGATCCCAGGTTGTACCATCGCTTGACCCCAGCAGATCTGCTGCGACACTTCCCCCGCCCCCAACTCAATCCCCCAGCAGCAGGGAGGCAGCGACCTGTGGGACTCTGTTTCTGGTAGTATAAACAAAGCACACAGACTGGGACCTGGAAACAAGGCAGAGCGTGGGGCATAGAACTCAGCCTACCTTGGCTATGTCTGCAGCACAAGGAGATCGGACCCAAAGGAGTGATTTGCAATGCTTGGTTCCAGAAAGGACTGGGGTGATGCCATTTTCCTCCCCACAACCACCAAGGTGGGGCCTCAGGGAGCAGCCAGTGGACACAGCAGAGGTGCAAACTGCCTACACCAAACACGCCTATCCCCGCCAAAGAGCTGGGGTTTTTTGTTATTTGTTTTTTGGTGTGTTTTTTTTTGTGTGTTTTTTTGTTTTTTGTTTTTTTGTTTTTTTCCCTGAGCCTGGGGCAAGACCAACATGATGCACTGTCATGATTAATCCAGGACAATTCTTTCTATTCAGATATGATCTCCCTTCTCTCATTTGTAACCCTCCACTCTGCTGGTCGGGCACTCTGGTCACTGGTTTGCTTAAACAGTCACATTTAATCCATTCTCTAGATGTATACTCTATACCTCCACCACTACCTTTCTCTTTCTCTCTGGAATAATCAGACTATATAGTTTCTCTGAATAACATCTTCATTTCTTTCTCATTTTGTCTAAACATATTCTATGATTTCTCCCTCTGAATCAAGACTCTTAGTCTCTCTACCTGGTCATATCATTTCCAATTTCGCTTCCTCCCAGCCCCGTCATTTCTCTCTTTGTATATGCTTTTACATTAGCACTGCATAAAACAGACTCTTTATTTGTACCTGGGAATTCTGCCTGGGAATTTATGCCTTTAGACTGTTCTTTGTCTTTTGGGTTTTTTCTTTTTTCTTTTCTTCTTTATTCAGTTTTTTATTAATTTTTATTTTTATTATTTGTCTTCCCTCCTTTCTCTTTTTTTTCTCTTTTTGGACTATTTCATTTTTGTCCCTTCCCCTTTTTTTCTTTTTCTTTTTCCCTTTCAGTTTGTGTGTTTATTGGCTTTGTCTATGCGTTTCTGTAACTTTGTTCCCTGTGTGGTTGTGTGTCTGTTTTCTTTTCCAGAGCTACTTCAAGAAACAAGCCAAAGTACACATGGTGGAGAGTCCCAAATAACACTACGAGCAGGGAAACAAAATAACCAAAGCCACAATAAGAGAATCCAAGAGACATCATACAAAAAACACTTCCTGAATGGAATGCCCTGGACACTCAAAGAGCCCTCTTCAATACAGCAGCACCCGCAGGGGCAGAGTGCAAAACAAGCTGTTAAAATTAACAAAAGATAGAAAGCTAACCAAAATGATGAAATGGAAAAACTTTCCTCCAAAGAAATTCCAGGAAGAACCGACAGCTGAAGAACTGCTCAAAACAGATGTAAGCAACATAACTGAACAAGAAGTTAGAACAATAGTCATAAAATTAATAGCTGGGCTTGAAAAAAAACACATAACTCATCAGAGAAACTATTGCTACAAAGACTTTGGAGCTTAAAAATAGTTGTGATGAGTTAACAAATGCCATAAATGATATACATAATAAAATAGAGGCACCCAATGCATGGATTGAAAAGGCAGAAAGGAGAATAAGTGATTTAGAAGACATAATTATAGAAAAAGAGGAAGCTGAGAAAAGAGAGATAAACTGATCCAGCAACACGAAAGGAGAGTTCGAGGGCTCAGAGATACAATCAAATGGAACAATATCCATATCATAGGAATTCCAGAAGAGAAAGAGAGAGGGAAATGTGCTGAAGGAGTCCTTGAATAAATTATAGCAGAGAACTTCCCCAACCTGGGGAGGGAAGAAGACGTTGAAATTCAAGAGACACAGACGTAACTTGAATTGATTTTCTGCATGACATATCATACTGAAACTGGCAAAATATAATTACAAAGAGAGAATTTTGAAAGCAGCTAAGGAGAAAAGGGCCCTAACATACAAAGAAAAATCTATCAGAGTGGTTACAGACCTATCTGCTGAAACTTGGCAGGCCAGAAGGGAATGGCAGGAAATCTTCAATGTGATAAACATAAAAAAATATGCAGCCAAGAATCCTCTTTCTAGCAAATCTGTCATTCAGAATAGAAGGAGAGATAAAAGGCTTTCCAAATAAACAAAAATTGAAAGAATTTGTCACCACTAAACCAGCCCTAAAAGAAATCCTAAGGGGGACTCTATGAGGGAAATTTTGCAAGGAACACAAGATACCAGATAATGAATCCCACAAAGGACACAATGACTCTAAACCCATATATTTCAATAATAACACTGAATGTAAATGAGCTGAATGCTCCAATCAAAAGACATAGGGTCACAAAATAGATTAAAAAAATCCATCTATTTGCTGTCTACAAGAAACTCATTTTAGACTGGAGGACACCTTCAGATTGAAAGTAAGCAGAGTGAGAAAAATCTATCATGCTACTGGAAGTCAAAAGAAAGCTGGAGTAGCTATACTTATACCAGACAAACTGTGCTTTAAAGTAAAGAGTAACAAGGGATGAAGAATGACATTATATAATAATTACAGGGTCTATCTATCAGGAAGAGCCAACAATTATAAATGTATACGGACCGAGTATGGAAGCACCCAAATATATAAAACAATTAATCATAAACAGAACAATCTTATGGATAAGAATGTGCTAATAGCAGGGGACTTTCATACTCTACTTATAACAATGGAAAGGTCAACTAGACAGAAAATGACTAAAGAAACAATGGATTTGAATGACGCATTGGACCAGAGGGATTTGACAGATATATTTAGAGCTCTACATCCTGAGGACAGGGAATTCACTTTCTTCTCAAATGCGCATGCCACATTCTCCAAGATAGATCACATACTGGGACATAAAGCAACCCTCAATAAATATAAAAGAATTGAGATCATATCATGCACACTTTTCATATCACAATGTTATGAAACTTTTTAAAAATAGTTTATTGTCCAGTTGATTTCTATATAACACCCAGTGCTCATCTCCACAAGTATCCTTCTCCATGTCCATTATCCCACTTCCCTTTCCCCCACCCCCATCAGCCCTCAGTTTGTTCTTGACCTTCAAGGGTCTCTTATGGTTTGCCTCCCTCCCTCTCCCCCACTATTTTCTCCCTTCTTCTCCCCCATAGCCCTCCGTTAAGTTCCTCCTAATCCTCCTATGCATGCAAACATATGGAACTTGAGGGTGTTATGCTGAGCCAAGTAAGTCAGGCAGAGAAGGACAGACACCACAATGCTATGAAACCTGAAATAAATCACAGGAAAAAGTCGAAAATCTCCCAAAACATGTAGGTTAAAGAACACCCCACTAAAGGACAAATGGGCCAATCAGGCAATTAGAGAAGAAATGTTAAAATATATGGAAATAAATGAAAACGAAAGTACATCAAAACTCTATGGGATGCGGCAAAGGCAGTCCTAAGAGGAAAGTACATTGCACTCCAAGCCTACTTCAAAAAAACTAGAAAAAGTGCAAGTACAAAATCTAACAGCGCACCTAAAGGAACTAGAATGAGAGTAACAGGAGCACCCAAACCCAGTAGGAGAAGAGAAATCATAAAATCAGGGCAGAAATAAACAATACAGAAATTTTTTAAAAAGTTGAACAGATCAACGAAACCAAGTGTTGGTGTTTTGAAAAAGTAAACAAAATGGGCAAACCTCTACCCAAGTCTTCTCAAAAAGAGAGAGCACTCATATGGACAAAAATAATGAATGAGGGGCGCCTGGGTGGCTTAGTCGGTTAAGCGTCCGACTTTCGCTTGGGTCATGATCTCGCGGTTCGTGGGTTCGAGCCCCGCGTCGGGCTCTGTGCTGACTGCCAGCTCAGAGCCTGGAGCCTGTTTCAGAGTCTGTGATTCCCTCTCTCTCTGACCCTCCCCTGCTCATGCTGTCTCTATCTCTCTCCTAGAAATAAATAAAACATTAAAAAAAATCATGAATGAAAAAGGACTTATTATAACCAACCCCTCAGAAATACAAGCAATTATCGGAATACTACAAAAAATTAATTGTCAACAAACTAGACAACTTAGAAGTAAGGGACAAATTCCTAAACACACACCCACTAAAAAAACTCACATGGGGGGGCACCTGGGTGGCTTAGTCGGTTGGGCGTCTGACTTTCGCTTAGGTCATGATCTCGCGGTTCGTGGGTTCGAGCCCCGCGTCGGGCTCTGTGCTGACTACCAGCTCAGAGCCCGGAGCCTTTTTCAGAGTCTGTGTCTCCCTATCTCTCTGACCCTCCCCTGCTCATGCTGTCTCTCTCTCTCTCTTAAAAAATAATAAAAAAATATTAAAAAAAAACTCACATGGGAAGAGAGAAAATCTGAACAGACCCATAACTAGTGCAGAAATCAAATCAGTTATCAAAAATCTCGCAACAGATAAGAGCCTTGGGCCAGATGGCTTCCCTGGGGAATTCTACCAGATATTTAAAACAGAATTAATACCAATTCTTCTCAAGCTATTCCAAAAAACAGAAATCGAAGGAAAACTTCTGGACTCATTTTATGAAGCCCGCATCACTTTGATTCCCAAGCCAGACAGAGACCCAGCAAAAAAAGAGAACTACAGGCCAAAATCCTTGATGAATACGGAAGTAAAAATCCTCAACAAGATACTGCAAACAGAATCCAACAGCACATAAAAACAATTCTCCATCATGTTCAAGTGGAATTCATTCCTGGGTTACAGGGCTGGTTCAAATTTCATAAATCAATCAATGTGATACATCACATTAACAAAAGAAAAGACGAAAACCATATGATCCTGTCTATAGATGCAGAAAAAGCATTTGACAAGATACAGCATCCTTTCTTAATACAGATCCTCAAGAAAGTCAGGATATAAGGAATTTACCAAAACATCATAAAAGCCATCTATGAGAAGACCTCAGCTAACATCATCCTTAACGGGGAAAAACTGAGAGCTTTCCCTTTGAGATCAGGAAGACAACAAAAATGTCCACTCTCACCACTGTTGTTTATATAGTGCTGGATCTCCTAACATCAGCAATCAGACAAGAAAAGGAAATAAAAGGCATCGCAGTTGGTAAAGAAGAAGTCAAACTTTCACTTTTTGCAGACAACATGATACTCTACATAGAAAACCCGGCAAACTCCACCAGAAACCTCCTAGAACTCATCCATGAATTCAGTAATGTGGCAGGATACAAAATCAACGTACAGAAATTGGTTACATTTTTATACACCAAAAATGAAGCAACAGAAAGAGAAATCAAGAAACTAATCCCATTCACAATTGCACAAAAACATAAAATACCTAGGAATAAACATAACCAAAGATATAGGAGATCTGTATGATGAAAACCATAGAAAACTTATGAAGGAAATAGAAGAAGACACAAAGAAAAGGAAAAACATTCCATGCCCCTGGGTCGGAAGAATAAATACAGTTAAAATGTCCCTACTACCCAAAGCAATCTACACATTCAATGCAATACCAATCAAAATTGCACCAGCATTCTCAAAACTAGAACAAACTATCCTAAAATTTGTATGGAATCACAAAAGACCCTGTATAGCCAAAGTAATATTGAAGAAGAAAACCAAAACGGGAGGCATCACCATCCCAGACTTTAGCCTCTACTACAAAGCTGTAGTCATGAACAAAGTACGATATTGGCACAAAAACAGACATATAGACCAATGGAATAGAATAGAGAAGTCAGAATTGGAACCAGAAATGTATGGCCAACTAATCTTTGACAAAGCGGGGAAGAGCATCCAATGGAAAAAAGACAACCTTTTAACAGATGGTGCTGGGAGAACTGGACAGTAACATGCAGAAGAATGAAACTAGATCATTTTCTCACACCATACACAAAAATAAACTCAAAATGGATCAAGGACCTGAATGTGAGACTGGAAACCATCAAATCCCAAGAGGAGAAAGCAGGAAAAAAAAAAACCTCCTTGACCTCAACCGCAGCAACTTCTGACTTGACACATCCTGAAAGGAAAGGGAATCAAGAGCAAAAATGAACTACTGGGACCTCATCAAGATAAAAAGCTTCTGTGTGGTAAAGGAAACAATCCATAAAACTAATAGACAACTGACGGAATGGGAAAAGACAGTTGCAAATGACATATCAGATAAACGGCTAGTATCCAAAATATATAAGGAACTCACCGAACTCCACATCCAAAAAACAAATAATCCAGTGAAGCAATGGGAAGAATATATGAACAGACACTTCTCCAAAGAGGACATCCAGATGGCCAACAGACACATGAAACGATGCTCAGCATCCCTCATCATCAGAGAAATACAAATCAAAACCACACTGAGATAGCATCTCACACCTGTCAGAGTGGCTAAAGGGAACAAATCAGGAGACTCTAGATATTGGCAACGATGTGGAGAAACGGGCACCCTCCTACACTGTTGGTGGGAACGTAAGCTGGTGCAGCCCCTCTGGAAAACAGTGTGGAGGTTCCTGAAAAAAATTAATAGAACACCCCTATGACACAAGCAGTAGCACTGCTAGGAATTTACCCAAGGGATACAGTAGTGCTGATGCATAGGGACACATGGACCCCAATGGACATTGCAGCACTCACAGTAATAGCCAAAACATGGGAAGAGCCTAAGTGTCCATCAACGGACGAATGGATCAAGAAGATGTGGTTTATCTTTCCGATGGAATACTACATGCAATGAGAAAGAATGCAATCTGGCCATGTGTAGCAACATGGATGGAATTTGAGGGTGTTATACTGAGTGAAATAAGTCAGCCAGAGAAGGACAGCTACCATATGTTTGCACGTATAGGAGGATTAGAAGGAACCTAACGATGGACCATGGGGGAGAAGAAGGGGGAAATTAGTTGGGGAGAGGAAGGGAGGCAAACCATGTGAGACTCTCGAATGCCTAGAACAAACAGGGCAGATGGGGTGGGGGGAAGGGAAGGGGGTGATGGGCATGGAGGAGGGCACTTGTGGGGATGAGCACTGGGTGTTATATGGAAACCAACTTGACAATAAACTATTAAAAAATAAAACAATAGCCAAAACATGGAAAGAGCCTAAGTGTCCATCAACTGATAAATAGATCAAGAAGATGTGGTATATTTATACAATGTAATACTACATGACAGTGAGAAAGAATGAAATCTCACCATTTGTATCAACATGGATGGAACTAGAGGGTGTTATGCTGAGCGAAATAAGTCAGGCAGAGAAGGACAGATACCATATGTTTGCACATATAGGTGGATTAGGAGGAAGCTAATGGAGGACGCTGTGGGAGAAGTAGGGGAAAAATAGTTGGGGAGTGGGAGGGAGGCAAACCATGAGAGACTCTTGAATCCTTGAACAAACTGAGGGCTGATGATGGTGGGGAAAAGGGAAGGGGGGGTGATGGGCATGGAAGAAGGCACTTGTTGGGATAAGTACTGTGTAGTTATGTAAACACCTGACAATAAACTATTTAAGAAAAAAATAAAACAAAAATTGTTTTGCCTGAAAAAAGAAAAGAAATGATCCATGAATTCAGCGAAGTTGTAGGCTACAAAATCAATGTACAGAAATCTGTTGCATTTTTATCCACCAATAATGAAGCAACAGAAAGAGAAATCAAGAAACTTATCCCATTTACAATTGCACAAAAAAAAACATAAAATACCTAGGAATAAACCTAACCAAAAATATAAGAGATCTCTATGATGAAAACTATAGAACACTTTTGAAGGAAATTGACGAAAGACAAAAAGGAATGGAAAAACATTCCATGCTCATCGATCAGAAGAATAAATACTATTAAAATATCATTACTACCCAAAGCAATCTACACATTCAATGCAATCCCAATCAAAATTGCACTAGCATTCTTCTCAAAGCTAAGCAAACTATCTTAAAATATGTATGGAACCAGAAAAAACCCCAAAGAGCCTCCTCAAAGTCTAAAACTCTAGTATCAGTAAGGCAGGTTAGTCTTCCACTACTGGTCTCTGCACATTCTGAGAGTGTCCTCTTATTTGCCAGTTCCAAATACATCCCCACAGTTTAGTTTGTCTGTTATAGATGTATCCCACTTCTACATAATCAAAATCTGGATCTGTCATCTATTCATATATATATTTATATGAATGCATATATATAGGGTGTATATATCCCAAACATAGCAGCTTCAAACAATAAATCATTTCATAGTGTCAGGAATCCAGAAATGGTTTAGGAGGTTAGTCTTAGCAATGGCTTTCTCACGACGCTGTAATGGAGTATATTTTAGTAGCATACACATGGCATTTCACAATTGGATATGGTTTAGTCAACATTACATATCACAGAGTCGGAATGTTAGATTTGCTAGTCACTGATGGAGTTCATTAGTAAACTAAGACTAAAATATTTTTGAATATTTAAGTAAAGGTAGAGTGGGGAACAAAGGATGCTTCTCAGAAGGGACTCGAATGTCTTCACTTTTCCCAATAGAAAACCAAATTAATCTGCATAAGGAAAAACATAACAATAAATTACATAACTATTATTTTCCAAAGGAAGTTCATGATGAATAGGTGACTTCAATCTCTTAAATAAAATTTCTCATCATTTGAAAATCATAACAGAAGAATGGCCTCTTACTGACGTGTGATATATCCATTTCCTTCATTAGCCACGAAAGCTCATGAGTTCCATTAACCATTCCACTTTGTTTCTGAGGTGTCTCATTGTAAAACTGAAGTCTATGTGTTGGGGTGTCATAGGAAGTAAAATAACTTCAGCAAACAAGATGAACATGGAAAATAAATATGCGACAGAAAAAAAAGGAATTTTAAACCTGATTGTCAGAAATGCCACATGCTAGTCTCCTACAGACTGGATTAGGCAGACAGAGATGGAATAAAGCTCTCAAGGGCTTAGAGAATTTATCTTGGCTTTCATTAGAACTGGTAAGATCCTATACACGTTTCAGGAAGTGAACCAAGAATTTGTTTTATTCTGACTAGATCTTTCCTCTTAAGTCCTCCTTCACTGCTAATCACTGGGCTATAACCAAGTGTGAAATATGTCTCCCTGGGATCACAAAGGCAAAACAAAGGAAATGAAAGAGGAGCCCCACACTATGGTGAGGAACAAACCACACCTCTGCAGGCAAGTCCTAAGATTTCATAGCAAGTGGAGAATTATGGCCAGACATTCTACATATCAGAGGATAATTATCATGATCTCCTGCAATCATAGTAAACTAACATGACTATGGGTCCCATTTGTTAGATGAGCAAACTGATGTTGAATAAGGTGAAATATTTTGAATGAGATCATGGCCCATTCTAATTATAACATATCATTTTTTTTTCTTCTATGCCACAGCAGCCTAACTAGAGAACATAGTTGATGCCATTAAAACCAGAGAGTATGGAATCCAAGGATCTCAATGGAATAATTAGAAGACATCTAAAGTAGATTTTATGCTTGTCATGAAGGACGTTGCTAGAACCTTCCTTTGAGTGGTGTGGCTATCATGGTGAGCACTTGGACATTCCAACACCACCATACTTTTTGTCCATTGCTCTGTAGATTAGCTCTACTTCCTACCCTTTATACTCTACACTTTAATATACCCAACCCTACACTCAGCAAACTCTTAACACTTATGGCCTGAGAAAAATATAAATTTTTAAAAATATCATCTCTAATTTTTACATTTTCCCCTTACATTTTCAGTTGCTGAAGTGTAGTAATATGTCTCTTACACTCAATGGTCTCTGAACTAAGGCACCTAAAACAGGCTAAGGCCTGTGCTACGGCACATAGTAGACACCTGAAAAAGTACCACTTTCATTGGGTGACTTAGCATAGACAGTGGACCCAACACAACTCCCAAAGTGAAGCATCCAGGTTAACATTCCTAGGAACACACATATTCTGCTTCATATCTGGTAGGCAAAAGAACATGTTTGGTGACCCAGAATTCTCCACCCTAACAGTATAAGAAGTGATTCTCTTGTAAAACCAGGGCCACCCAAGGTTGAAGTAGTTGGAATCTGTGTGGAAATTAGGCTGAATAATAAACACTCCTCACTTTCTTCCTATACCATACAGTGTAAGACAGCTACCAGTTCTCACCATTTTTTGTCCTCCATCCTGAAGCACTTTGGTTAACTAGTTAAAGATTCCCTGGAGAGGTCAGAAGTCCTGGGAGGAAAACCTGGTATGCAAGGGAAGAAAACAAAAAGATCAGAACTCAAAAAAATTAAATAAATAAAAGAGCTCTGTTTCAGCCACTGATTGAAGAATAAGTCAAAAGAAAGATATCTGAAGACAGAGGAATCTCTGGTCCTCAGATCTGAGACTTTCCATAGAGAATCGGTCCTGAATATCACTGGTTAGTCAAGGCCATAGCCATAACCTAGCTTTAGGTTTCAGACATCATCTGTAAAAAGCTGTTTCCTGCATAATACAATGTCCAGCTTCACTGGGACTCTACTTATGTGAGTGAGCCAATTAGTGAAGGTTGAGACATTGGTAGGGCCTCCATTATTGTCTCCTCGGGGAAAGGAGACGTATAAGTTCTAAAGCCATGGTACCTTGGTAGAAACAACTTAGCTCTCTTGAAAGCTGTCAAGAGAAGCATCAAGCACAATAGCTATCACTACAGACCTGCATTCATTAAAGGGATAGATAATAACAGTACCCTATGAATGGCTTTATGATTACAACTTTCACAACTGAGAAGAAATGGACGAATACTGCGAAGCCCACAAACTCCAAAACTCAACCAACATGAAACAGCAACCATAAGTAGCCCTACCTCATTAAAGAAACTGAGTTCAGGGCCGCTGGGTAGCTCAGTCAATTAGGCGTCCAACTTCGGCTCAAGTGATGATCTCACAGTTCGTGGGTTTGGGGCCCACATTGGACTCTGTGCTGACATTGCAGAGCCTGGAGCCTGCTATGAGTTCTGTGTCTCCATCTCTCTCTCCCCCTCTACCACTCATGCTCTGTCTCTCAAAATAAATAAATAAATAAATAAATAAACATTTAAAAATTTTTAAGCAAAGTGAATTCATAATTTAAAATTCACTTAAACTATCCTCATGTCTAGATTGTCTCCCTGATGAATTACAACAAACATCTAAAGAATAATTAACAGTAATTTTGCACAATTTCTTCCAGAAAAAGAAAAGATGTAAATGCTACTCATTTATGAGGCAAAATCAGACAAGGACAACATAAAAAAAAGAAAACCACAGTCAAATAGCTTTTACAGGCATAGGCATAAAGTCCAATACCAAGTACCGATATACCTCATTTTATTGCCTCATGCTTTATTGCACATCACAATATTGTGTGTTTTACTAATTGAAGTATTGTGGCAACCCTTTATCAAGTACGTATATCAGAACCTTTTTTCCAACAGCATTTGTTCACTTAGGATCTCTGTCACATTTTAGTAATACTTGCAACATTTGAGATTTTTCATTCTTAAATTTGTGATGCTTATCTGTGATCAGTATTCTTTGATGTTATTATTGTAATTATTTTGAGACACCATGAACCATGCACATAAGATAGCAAACTTAACCAATAAATGTTGTGTATGTTCTTTTTTTTTTTTTTTTTTAATATTTTATTTATTTCTAGGAGAGAGAGAGACAGCGTGAGCAGGGGAGGGTCAGAGAGAGAGGGAGACACAGACTCTGAAGCAGGCTCCAGGCTCTGGCTGGCAGTCAGCACAGAGCCCGACGCGGGGCTCGAACCCACGAACCGCGAGATCATGACCTAAGCGAAAGTCGGACGCTTAACCGACTAAGCCACCCAGGCGCCCCAAATGTTGTGTATGTTCTGACTGCTCCATAACATGTCCACTTTTCTTTCTCTTCCTGTTTCTGTATTCCTTGACACACAATGATACTGAATTAATTCTGTAATAATTAGTCAATTAGTACTTCCATAATGGCCTTTATTGTTCTAGTAAAAGTAAGAATCAAATGTCTCTTGCTTTATTATTTTTTAATTGAAGTATAATTGGGAGGGAGGAGCAAGATGGCGGAGAAGTAGGGAGCTCCATACCTGCACTCACGCCCAGACATCACACAGAAATGATCTGAAGCCATAGGAAACCGTACCACACCCAAGAGATTGGAGAGAAAGGACGCAAATTCCACTGAGAAAGCCTTCTAACGGCTACCTCAAGAAACAAGCAATAGTACACAAGGTAGAGAGTCCCAAATATCACTCCAAATAGGAAAATAAAATAAACAAGGTCCCAATAAGAGAGACCAAGAGATACCATTCAAAAAAACACTCTCTGAAAGGATAGGCCCCGGACAATCAAAGAGTCCTCTTGGATATACCAGCGCTCATAGATACAGAGGGCATAACAGGTCTTTAAAACCAACAAGAGCCGGAAAGCTAACTAAAATGATGAAAAGAAAGATCTCTCCTCCAAAGAAACTCCAAGAAGAAATGACAGCTCATGAACTGCTCAAAACAGATATCAGCAGCATAACTGAACAAGATTTTAGAATAATAATGGTAAAAATTAATAGCTGGGCTTGAAAAAACATAGGGGACATCAAAGAAACTATGGCTAGAGACAGAATGGAAAATAAAAATAGGCATGAAGAATTGAAAAAAGCGATAAATGAGATACATAATAATTAGAGGCCTCCAATGCACGGACTGAAGAGGCAGAAAGGAGAATAAGTGATTTAGAAGACACCATTATAGAAAAACAAGAAGCTGACAGAAAAAGAGACAAACTGATCCAGGAACATGAAAGAAGAATTCGAGAGCTCAGCAACACTGTCAAACACAACAATATACATATCATAGGAATCCCAGAAGAGGAAGAGAGGGGGAAAGGTGCTGAAGGAGTCCTGGAACAAATTATAGCAGAGAACTTCCTCGACCTGGGAAAAGAAGTAAACGCTGAAATACAAGAGGCTCAGAGGACCCACCCCTCAGACGTAATCTGAATCGACCTTCTGCAAGGCATATCAAAGTAAAAAAGGCAAATATAAGGACAAAGAGAAAATTATGAAAGCAGCTAGGGAGAAAAGGGCCCTCACATACAAAGGGAAACCTATCAGAGTGGTGACAGACCTATCTACTGAAACGTGGCAGGCCAGAAAGGAATGGCAAGAGATCTTCAATGTGATGAACAGAAAAAATAGGCAGCCAAGAAACCTCTATCCAGCAAACCTGTCATTCAAAATAGGAGAGATAAAAAAAACCATTCCAAATAAACAGAAATTGAAAGAATTTGTCACCACTAAGCCAGCCCTACAAGAAATCCTGAGGGGGACGCTCTGAAGGAAAGGTTGCAAGAAACAAAGATACCAGAGACACCACCACAAACATGAACTCCACAAAGGACACTATGACTCTAAACCCACATATCTCAATAATAACACTGAATGTAAATGGGCTGAATGCTCTAATCAAAAGACATAGGGTAGTAGAATGGATAAAAAAACAAAGTCCATCTATATGCTGTCTACAAGAAACTCATTTTAGACCGGAAGATACCTTCAGATTAAAAGTAAGGGGATGGAAAAATATATATCATGCTACTGGAAATCAAAAGAAAGCCGGAGTAGCTATACTTATATCAGACAAACTGGACTTTAAATTAAAGGCAATAACAAGAGGTGAAGGGCATTACATAATTGTTACAGGGTCTATCCATCAGGAAGAACTAGCAATCATAAATGTCTACGCACCGAATATGGGAGCTCCTAAATATATAAAACAATTAGTCACAAAGGGAAACAGCTCATAGATAAGAATGTGCTAATAGCAGAGGACTTCAATACTCCATTTACAGCTATGGATAGGTCAACCAGACAGAAAACCACTAAAGAAATAATGGACTTGAAAGACACTTTGGACCAAATGGATCTGACAGATATATTTAGAACTCTACATCCTGAGACTAAGGAATTCACTTTCTTCTCAAGTGCGCATGGCACATTCTCCAAGATACATCACATATTGGGACATAAGCAGCCCTCAATAAATATAAAAGAATCGAGATCATACCATGCACACTGTCAGATCATAACGCTTTGAAACTTGAAATCAATCACAGGAAGAAGCCTGGAAAAAACCCCAAAACATGGAGGTTAAAGACCACCCTAGTAAAGAATGAATGGGCCAATCAGGCAATTAGGGGTGAAATTAAAAAATATATGGAAACAAACGAAAATGAAAACACAACAATCCAAAATCTATGGGATGCGGCAAAGGCAGTCCTAAGAGGAAAGTACAACGCACTCCAGGCCTTTTTCAAGAAACTAGAAAAAGCGCAAGTCCAAAATCTAACAGCTCACCTAAAGGAACTAGCGGCAGAGCAACAAGAACGCCCTAAACCCAGTAGGAGAAGAGAAATAGTAAAAACCAGAGCAGAAATAAACAACATAGATACCAAAGAAATAATTGAACAGATCAATGAAACCAAGTGTTGGTTTTTTGAAAAAATAAACAAAATTGACAAACCTCTAGCCAGGCTTCTCAAAAAGAAAAGAGAGAGCACCCAAAGAGACAAAATCATGAATGAAAATGGAATTATTACAACCAACCCCTCAGAAATACAGGCAACTATCGGGGAATACTATGAAAAACTATATGCCAACAAATTGGACAACTTAGAAGAAATGGACAAATTCCTAAACGCACACCCACTACCAAAATTCACACGGGAAGAGGTAGGAAATCTGAACAGACCCATAACTACTGAGGAAATCGAATCAGTGATCAAAAATCTCCCAACAAATAAGAGCCCAGGACCAGATTGCTTCCCCGGGGAGTTCTACCAGACGGTTAAAACAGAATTTTTTTTTTTTTACAAATAGTTTATTGTCCAATTAGTTTCCACATAACACTCAGTGCTCATCCCCACAAGTGTCTTCCTCCATGCCCATTCCCCCCTCCCCTCCACATCCATCAGTCCTCAGTTTTTGTCAGCATTCAAGAGTCTCTCATGTAAAACAGAATTAATACCCATTCTTCTCAAGCTATTCCAAAAAATAGAAATTGAAGGAAAACTCCCAGACTCATTTTATGAAGCCAACATCACTCTGATTCCCAAGCCAGACATAGACCCAGCAAAAAAAGAGAACTACAGGTCAATATCCTTGATGAATACGGATGCAAAAATTCTCAACAAGATACTTGCAAATAGAATTCAACAGCACATAAAAAGAATTATCCACCAAGATCAAGTGGGATTCATTCCTGGGTGACAGGGCTGGTTCAACATTCACAAATCAATCAATGTAATACATCACATCAACAAAAGAAAAGATAAAAACCATATGATCCTGTCGATAGATGCAGAAAAAGCATTTGACAAAAACAGCATCCCTTCTTAATAAAGACTCTAGAGAAATTTGGGATAGAAGGAACTTACTTAAACATCATAAAAGCCATCTATGACAAGCCTTCAGCTAACATCATCCTCAACAGGGAAAAACTGAAGCTTTCCCCCTGAGATCAGGAACACGACAGGGATGTCCACTCTCACCACTGCTGTTTAACACAGTGCTGGAAGTCCTAGAATCAGCCATCAGACACCAAAAGGAAATCAAAGGCATCAGAATTGGCAAAGAGGAAGTCAAACTTTCACTTTTTGCAGACGACATGATACTCTACATAGAAAACCCAACAGACTCCACCAGAAGCCTACTGGAACTGATCCAAGAATTTAGCCAAGTTGCAGGGTACAAAATCAACGTATACAGAAATTGGTTGCATTTTTATACACCAACAATGAAGCAACAGAAAGAGAAATCAAGAAACTGATCCCATTCACAATTGCACAAAAAAACATAAAATACCCAGGAATAAACCTAACCAAGGGTACAAAAGATCTGTATGATGAAAACTACAGAAAACTTATGTAGGAAATTGAAGAAGACACAAAGAAATGGAAAAACATTCCATGCTCATGGATAGGAAGAATAAATATAGTTAAGATGTCATTACTACCCAAAGCTATCTCCACATTCAATGCAATTCCAATCAAAATTGCACGAGCATACTTCTCAAAGTTAGAGCAAACTATCCTAAAATTTGTATGGAAACACAAAAGACCCCGAAGAGCCAAAGTAATCCTGAAAAATAAAACCAAAACGGGAGGGATCACCATCCCAGACTTTAGCCTCTACTACAAAGCTGTCATCATCAAGACAGTATGGTGTTGGCACAAAAACAGACACATAGACCAATGGAACAGAATTGAGAACTCAGAAGTGGACCCAAAAGTATACAGCCAACTGATATTTGACAAAGCAGGAAAGAATATCCAATGGCAAAAAGACAGCCTTTTTAACAGATGGTGTTGGGAGAACTGGACAGCAACTTGCAGAATAATGAAACTAGATCAATTTCTCACACGATACACAAAAATAAACTCAGAATGGATAAAGGACCTGAATGTGAGACAGGAAACCATCAACACCCTAGAGGAGAAAGCAGGAAACAACCTCTTTGACCTCCACCGCAGCAATCTCTTACTTGATACACCCCCAAAAGCAAAGGAATCAAGAGAAAAAATAAATGATTGGGACCTCAACAAGATTAAAAGCTTCTGCACGGCAAATGAAACAACCCACAAAAGTAATAGGCAACCATCGGAATAGGAAAAAATAATTGCAAACGACATATCAGATAAAGGGTTGATATCCAGAATCTATAAGGAACTCACCAAACTCCACACCCAAAAAACAAACAACCCAGTAAAGAAATGGGCAGAAGATATGAACAGACAGTTCTCCAAAGAGGACATCCAGATGGCCAACAAACATATGAAATGATGCTCAGCATCCCTCCTCATCAGAGAAATACAAATCAAAACGTCACTGAGATACCACCTCACACCAGTCAGAGTGGCTAAAATGAGCAAATCAGAGAACTCTAGATATGGAGAAACGGGGACCCTCTTACACTGTTGGTGGGAATGTAAACTGGTACAGCCCCTCTGGAAAACAGTGTGGAGGTTCCTCAGGAAACTAACGATAGAACTCCCCTATGACCCAGCAATAGCACTGCTAGGAATTTACCTAAGGGATATAGAAATGCTGATGCATAGGAGCACATGTACCCCAATGTTCATAGCAGCACTCTCAACAATTGCCAAAACATAGAAAGAGCCTAAATGTCCATCAACGGACGAATGGATCAAAAAGATATGGTTTATCTATACCATGGAATACTACATGGCAACGAGAAACAATGAAATCTGGCCATGTGTAGCAACATGGATGGACCTTGAGGGTGTTATGCTGAGTGAAATAAGTCAGGCAGAGAAGGAAAAATATCATATGTTTGCACGTATAGGTGGATTAGGAGGAACTTAACGGAGGACCAAGGGGGACAAGAAGGGAGGAAATGGTGGGGGAAAGGGAGAGAGGCAAACCATGAGAGACTCTTGAATGCTGACAAAAACTGAGAACTGATGAATGTAGGGGGAGGGGGGATGGGTATGGAGAAGGGCACTCATGGGGATGAGCACTGGATGTTATGTGGAAACTAATTTGACAATAAACTATTTGTAAAAAAAATAATTGAAGTATAATTATCATGCAGTGTTATATCACTTTCAGGTATAAAATATAATGATTCTATACATTTTTCAGTGCTCTTAATCCCCTTCACCTATTTCAACCATCTCTCCACTTACTTCTCTCTGGCAAACACTAATTTGTATTTAAGAGTCTGCTTTCTGTCTGTTTTTTCTGTCTCTCTTTGTTTTGTTTCTTAAACTCCACATGACTTACTTCACTAAACATTACACCCACTAGATCCATCTATAATATTGCAAATGGCAAGATTTCATTATTTTTCATTAGATAGATAGATAAGGAAGATGTGATATAGATAGATGATAGATAGATAGATAGATAGAAGAAAGATAGATAGATAGATAGATAGATAGATAGATAGATAGATAGATGATAGATAGATAGATGATAGATAGATAGATAGATAGATAGATAGATAGATAGATAGATACATAGATAACCCCTAAAGATTCCACCAAAACACTTAGAACTGATCAATGCATTCAGTAAGTTTGCAAAATACAGAATTAATATACAGGAATCTATTCCGGGTGAAGGGTCTCTGAAATGACAACAAAGGATTTAGAATAGCATAGGAACAGGTTGATAAAGTAGGAGCAAGGTTTGAAAGGATCAACTCCACTTCTGAAAGTCCTACTGTGGGTAAAATGCAATCAAATATCATTTCCTGCTACAGAGAAATTGTTCATGAAATTAAAGAGTCAATTGATGTGGCAAACTTCCTTGCTGTCCTATTTTAAGACATTACCACAGCCACCTCAACCCTCAATAACCACACCCTTATCAGTCAACAGCTGTCAACACCAAGGCAAGACTCTCCACCAGGAAAATAATCATGACTCACTGCAAACTAAGATGATGGTTAACATTTTTTTAGCAATAAATTACTTGTTAACTAAAGTATTCCAAATGCTTTTCTTTAGACATAATACTATTGCAGACTTAATAAACTTCTACAGCATAAACACAACTTTTATGTGTAGTAGAAGACCAAATATGTATATAATTGGTTTTTTCATATTTACTTTCTTGCTATGGTGTGGAACTGAACCTGTCACATTTCTGAAGTATCCCAATATTAGCATATTTTACCCAACGATGTAGAAAAATATATTTACCATGAACAAATGAGATTTATCCCTGGCATGCAAGCTGATTCAACATTTGAAAATCAATCCATCCATTACATAAACAGATTAACAAATAAAATCATTATGACATATTAATGGATGCAGAAAAATCATTTGACAAAATATAATGGTGCTTCATGAGAAATTCTCTCAAGTAAACCAGAGAAGGAAATTTCTTAACTGGATAAAAAACATGTATTAAAAACTAACCATAATATCATACTGAAAATGAAAGATTGAATCGTTTTCTCTATGTTGGGACCAAGGCAAGAGCATCTGCTCTGATGATACTTATTCATCACAGTGATGGGAGTTTACCTACAACAATAAGACAAAGAAAAGATTTAAAAGGCACACAGATCAGAAAAAATGAAACACAACTAGTCCTGTTTGTAGATAATATCATTGATTACATTAAAAAAAAAAACCCAAAGAATTTACAACAACAAAAAAGCAAATACACACACATGCAAACAATAAAAAACTAAAAGTAATAAGTGAACTCAGAAATGTTGCAGGATTCAGGATCATTTACAAAATCAATCACATATTAACAAGGAGCATATTCAAACAAAAATCTAAAACAATACATTTACAATGACTTCAACAAGAATACAATACTTAGATATAAGCTTAACACAACACATCCAGGATCTGTATTCTGAAGATTACAAAATTGTTGTGAAGGAAGTTAATAAAAATAAGACTTAAATAAATGGAGAAATATGCTACTTCCTAAAATAGAAGGTTTGACATAGTAAAGACGCCAATTCTCACCAAATTAATATATAGTTTTAATGCCATCATAAAAGCCATCTAAGCCCTCAGCTAACGTCATCCTCAATGAAGAAAAACTGAGAGCTTTCCCCCTGAGACCAGGAACACGACAGGGATGTCCACTCTCACCACTGTTGTTTAACATAGTGCAGGAAGTTCTAACATCAGAAATCAGACAACAAAAGGAAACCAAAGGCATCACAATTGCTAAAGAAGAAGTCAAACTTGCACTTTTCGCAGATGACATGATGCTCTACATAGAAAACCTGACAGACTCTACCAAAAGCCTACTAGAACTGATCCATGAATTCAACAAAGTTGCAGGATACAAAATCAACGTACAGAAATCAGTTGCATTTTTCTACACAAACAATGAATCGACAGAAAGAAAAATCAAGAAACTGATCCTATTCACAATTGCAAAAATACCCCCATAAAATACCTAGGAATAAACCTAACCAAATATATAAGAGATCTGTATGATGAAAACCTATAGAACTTATGAAGGAAATTGAAGAAGACACAAAGAAGTGTGAAAACATTCCATGTCCATGGATTGGAACAATAAATACAGTTAAAATGTCATTACTACCCAAAGCAATCTACACATTCAATGCAATCCCAGTCAACATTTCACCAGCATTCTTCTCAAAACTAGAACAAATTATCCTAAAATTCGTATGGAACCACAAAAGACCCCAAATAGCCAAAGTAATATTGAAGAAGAAAACCAAAACGGGAGGCATCACCATCCCAGTCTTTAGCCTCTACTACAAAGCTGTCATCATCAAGACAGTACAGTATTAGCACAAAAACAGACACATAGACCAATGGAATAGAATAGAGAAGTCAGAATTGGACCCAGAAACGTATGGCCAACTAATCTTTGACAAAGCAGAGAAGAGTATCCAATGGAAAAAGGACAGCCTTTTTAACATACGGTGCAGAGAGAACTGGACAGCAACATGCAGAAGAATGAAACTAGATCATTTTCTCACACCATACACAAAAATAGACTCAAAATGGATCAAGGACCTGAATGTGAGACTGGAAACCATAAAATCCCGAGAGGAGAAAGCAGGAAAAAAACCTCCTTGAACTCAACCTCAGCAATTTCTGATTTGACACATCCCCAAAGGCAAGGAAATCAAGAGCAAAAATGAACTACTGGGACCTCATCAAGATTAAAAGCTTCTGAATGGCAAAGGAAACAATCCATAAAACTAATAGGCATTCAATGGAATGGGAAAAGATAGTTGCAAATGACATATCAGAAAAAGGCCTAGTATCAAAAATCTATAAGGAACTCACCAAACACCATACCACACCCAAAAAACAAACAATCCAGTGAAGCAATGGGCAGAAGACATGAACAGACACTTCTCCAAAGAGGACATCCAGATGGCCAACAGACCCATGAAACAATGCTCAGCATCCCTCCTCATCAGGGAAATACAAATCAAAACCACACTGAGATACCACCTCATGCCGGTCAGAGTGGCCAAAATGAACAAATCAGGAGACTCTAGATGCTGGCAAGGATGTGGAGAAATGGGCACCCTCCTACACTGTTGGTGGGAATGTAAGCTGGTGCAACCCCTCTGGAAAACAGTGAGGAGGATCCTCAAAAAATTAACAATAGAATTCCCCTATGACCCAAGCAGTAGCACTGCTAGGAATTTACCCAAGAGATACAGGAGTGCTGATGCATAGGGGCACATAGACCCCAATGTTCATAGCAACACTCTCAAAAATAGCCAAAACATAGAAAGAGCCTAAGTGTCCATCAATGGACGAATGGATCAAGAAGATGTGATTTATCTACACAACGGAATACTACATGGCAATGAGAAAGAATGAAATCTCACCATTTGTAGCAACATGGATGGAACTTGAGGGTGTTATGCTGAGTGAAATAAGTCAGGCAGAGAAGGACAGACACCATATGTTTGCACATATAGGTGGATTAAGAGGAAGTTAATGAAGGACGAAGTGGGAGAAGAAGGGGAAAAATAGTTGGGGAGAGGGAGGGAGACAAACCATGAGAGACTCTTGAATGCTAGGAACAAACTGAGGACCGATGGGGGTGGGGGAGAGGGGAGGAGGGGGTGAGGGGGTGGGCATGGGGGAGGGCACTTGGGAAGAGCACTGGATGTTATTTGCAAATCAATTTGACAATAAACTATTTAAGAAAAAAAAAACCCACAATGAGATATATCTACACACCTGTCAGAGCAGCTGTAATGTATTACTGACAGGAGTGCCAGGGTGGCTCAGTTGGTTGAGCATCCAACTTCCAGTAGGTCATGATCTCATGGTTCATTGATTTAAGCCCTGTATAGGGCTCTCTGCTTTCAGCACAGGGCCCACTTTGGATTCTCTGCCCCCCTCCCTGCCTCTCCCCTGTTCACACTATCTCTCTCAAAAATAAATAAACATTAAATAAATTACTGACAATATCAAGTGCCTGCAAAGATGCTTAAGAATTGGATCACCCATGCAGTGCTGGTGGAAACTGAAAATAATTTAGCTACTCTGGAAACAGATTGGCAGTTTCTTATAAAACCAAGCATATAACTTACATACAATCCAACACTTGTACTCTTTGGCCCTTATCCTAGAAAGATAAGCATTTATGTTCACAGAAAACGTTGTACATGAATATTTACAGCAGCCTTACTTATTCACAATATCCCTAAACCAGAAGAAAAAAAATGTCTTCCTTTCAACAGGTGAAAGTTTAAACAACTGAGGCACTTTCACATGATAAATTCCTACTCAACAATAAAAAGAAGCAATTATTGATATATGCAACAATTTGAATGAAATCTCAAAGCAATTGTGCTTCATGAAAGAAACCAATCCCAAAATATATCATATCCCTTATAATATAATGGTTCCATTGATATAACATTATTGAAATGACATAATCACAGAATCAAAGGATGAAATAGTGATTGCCAGGGGTTCAGAAGGAGGTCATGGACTAAGGAAAGTCAGTGTGCATACAAAAAGGCAACAAGAAGGATCCTTGGGATCATGAAATATTCTGTATCTTGACCTTATCAATGTAAGATCCTGAGTGTGATATTGTACTATATACACAATAGATGCAGGGAACATGGAACTCTCATATTGTTTCTTATAACAACATGTGAATTTAAAATTACCTACCATGCACTGACTCTTTTCTCACTCACACACCATCACAAACTACAAAACCACCAGTTACATAGTTGTTCATGAATTCTAACAATAGGAGTGGTTCACATCCCTAATGATGACTCATGAACATAGTGGACTAACACGATTAGGAGTCCCGTAAGTATGAAAAAGCCCCTTTGAAGTCTGTTTGTTTCTCTGGGAGATGAGAAAAAACTACCAAAGTAAAACATATCTCCCTTGAACAAACTAGATGTTGATATTGAAGTCAAAGTACCACTGGATTAAAGCTGAAGATAAAGAAGACATCACACGGCTCAGCCCTGATACTTATGGCAACACCAGTTTTTAGTCACATCCATCTGGGTTGGAAACTGAAAACTCAAATATCTAAACAGAACACTTTGTTATGAAGGAAGGATGACTGCATCAAAGCATTTCCTCCTTCAGGACCATCCAGCTCAGAGCCATCTTCACACACTTAAAATCAGGACTTTATCTGGATCTGAGCCACAGTTAAGTCCTTGACATCCTGGCCTGTCCCCAGGCACTTGGTTCCTCTGTTCTGGTGCCCTTCTCAATTGATTAATGAGTATTTAATGTTAGTTAATCTCACTATAGCTCAGGATTTCAACAACAGCTTTCTGAATTCCCGCATGAAAGTAGAAAGCACTAGAGGGAAGTCAATAGCATCGATATTCACCTGATTTTAAAAAGTCACAATATTACCAATATAAGAATAAGTACAAAAGTTACATTAATCTAGGGGCACCTGGGTGGCTCAGTCAGTTAAGCACCCGACTTTGGCTCAGGTCAGGATCTCATGGTTCATGGGTTGGAGCCCTGCATCGGGCTCTGTGGTGACAGCTAGCTCAGACAGAGCCTGGAGCCTGCTTCAGATTCTGTATCTCCCTCTCTCTCTGACCTTCCCATGCTCACGCTGCCTCTCTCTCTGTCTCAGAAATAAATAAAACATTTAAAAATTTTTAAAAAGTTACATTTATCTAGAGGATAAAATCAATTGTGGCATATTACAAATTCTAAAATATTTATAAATACTACAAACATCACCACATCCAGAAAAACAATATGTTGTAGCATAATCAGCTCACCAAAAAATAAGCTTAGAGTCAACAAAGTGACAATTATTGACATATTTCAAGACGCGATTGAGATTTTACCAGAAGAATGTGGAACACCTCACAGAAGAGAGTTATTACAGTCTATGGGGAAGAGGTTTTGAAGCAGTATTTGAGGGGCTCAGAGCAAAGCATGGCTGTATGTATTGGGTCTGTAGTGCACCCAGGTCCTATCACCTTTTCTGTGTACAAAAGTTTCTGTAGCAATGCTCTATTTTCCCATAGCACGGAAGCCTATATTTCCTTTTTGAGGTGCTACAGCGTACTTTCCCAGAATGGTCTGTCTTCTGACCCTGCTCCTTTGAGTCAAAACCCTGTGTCTGGAGGACATCCCTACATTGGAACAGCTAAAGACACATATATTCTAAGATACAGAAATATGTTCTAATAACCGTTAGTTAAATGCATCCCCAACTCAACTTGAAACTAGATCCCAACAGTGCCCGTGGCCACCCCAGGAGAGGAGAATGTAATGGGGGAAGTTGGAATAGAAATACACTATGTTCTTAATTGACGGAAGCGGAAATAGCTCACCTTTTTCAATTGTAACAAACAAACAAACAAACAAGGACCACAACAACAAACCCTGCTGAAGGAAATCTCCTGCTCAGACTCCTCTCAGCCTCACTGAGGTTTGTGAGGAACCCTGCCCTTCAACACCATTAGCTTCATGGACCATTCTGCTGTGACAATAACAGGAACAGACTGCTATTTTGCTGGAGTGGGACAAGTAGAGGAGATACAAGTGAGGATGCATATCCATCAGCCACAAAAGTGTGACGAGATCTGAGGAAGAAGTAAGGGCAGGAGAAAACCTCGCAGGAGAGAAGCCCACAGGCATCAGACCAGGTGAGTGGCATTTAGGTGCTTGCAAAAGAAACCCTGTGTGTCTCCTGAACCAGAACTGGATCACATGCCCACCTCTTAAATTAATCACTGTTAGGGATGACATCACAGATATTATCACTAGGCCTCAGTAACACCTGTGGGTCAGGACTGCATAGTTGTAAAATGATGTTATCACTGGGGCCTCGTTAAGGAAATGGAGTTTCACACATATATATGATAGAACAATACACAGCCATTTGGAAGAATTGATAGCAATATATATATCAAATCGGGAAAATTTTTTAAATATTTTATTGAATCCAAGGAGCATAGAATATGTTAATATAAGGTGTCTGAGAGAATGGACTGGGGTAGAGGTGGTAAACTAGCATTTGTCATTTCCTGGAAGAAAGCAGATGGAATTATCAAAAGTGCATATATTTGAAAATAGGTAGAGTGGTTGGGGCGCCTGGGTGGCTTAGTCGGTTAAGCGTCCGACTTTCGCTTAGGTCATGATCTCGCGGTTTGTGGGTTCGAGCCCCGCGTCGGGCTCTGTGCTGACTGCCAGCTCGGAGCCTGGAGCCTGTTTCAGTCTGTGACACCCTCTCTCTCTGGCCCTCCACTGCTCACGCTGTCTCTCTCTCTCTCTCTCCTAGAAATAAATAAAACATTAAAAAAAAATAAAAAAAGAAAAAGAAAATAGGTAGAGTGGTAGGAGAAGTAGTGGCGAGATTTTCTTTTTAAAATTTTTGCACCTTTTGCTCATTTGAAATTTATAGCAATGCATATGTATCTTTATTTTTTAATATAATTTATTGTCAAATTGGCTTACATACAGTGCTCATCCAACACATGCCCTCCTCAATGCCTATCACTCATTTTCCCTTTCCCCCACATCCCCCATCCACCCTCAGTTTGTTCTCTGTATTCAAGAGTATCTTGTGGTTTGCCTCCCTCCCTCTCTGTTTGTGAGTATTTTTCCCCTTCCCTTCCCCCATGGTCTTCTCTTAAGTTTCTCAAGATCCATATATGAGTGAAAACATATGATATCTGTCCTTCTCTGACCTACTTATTTTACTCAGCATAATACTGAACTGGAATGCTTATGTATTTTTAATTCAGCCATGCTGTTTAGATGGTGACATTATATGTTATTATTAATCTTATTCTTTGTATGTCTGTATTTTACAAACTAAAGAGTGCTACGGCTAAATGCTCTGCCTTGCATGGTTGATATGCCTACATATGTTTAATTGTGTCTTAAATTAACTAGAAATTATCTGGTGGGCTGGTTTTTAATATAAGATATTTACACCTTACATAGTGTGCTCCTTAAATTATGCATCCACTTAGTATTCAATACATCTCTCCTTGTTTTAGTGGCACTGAATGTTTTAAGGTATGTCCTTTCTTGGTGATCCTGTTTGCCCCTGGGCAACACTGCTGCTGGCTAAATGGCTGGGATTAGCAGGTAGCCTCCTCTTGCATGGCTCTACAGCGCTCAATTTTAGTCTCTTTTATCCCTTATTTTTACTTATGTTTAATGATAAAAGGAAATTGTCTGCTGCTCAGTGCATTTAAAATAAAGAATATATATCTCCAGATGAGGTCTACATTTAATTTTAGGCTCAAAGTGTAACGTCTACATTTCAGTATTGCTACCTAAAAATGGTCATAGTTTCTTGTCACTGATCCCATCAGGAATCTGATTAAAGCTGTGGGACATCATCTCTGAAGTGCATGTATGTATGTATATATGTGTGCACACATGCACTCACAAATATTCAAAATTCTTGGAATTTAATGGTGCTTTTAGATGCATTATATGAAACTCTGATTTTGAAAAACAGTCAGTCATTCCCAATTTCCCTCTTTCTGCCTGCCCCCTAGTGCAAAGGCTGAAAGTACCAGACAATTATTTCTAGCCTTCCTCTCTCCTGGGGACCTAGGATGCAGTTCCAGCCAATGACATCTAGGAAGTCTGCTGGGGCTTTTCTAGGAAAGTGTCTATTCTTGATGGAAAAAAGAGGCCCTGGGGCAAATCTTTTTCTCTTCTCTCCCTCTGTCCCCCATGACCACCTCCTCCTTCTGCCCTGTAGAAGCTACAGTGTGGACAGGATGCCTAAGGCTATTACAACCATTTTTCAGCCATGTGCATTGTGCCAGGGGCAGAGGACTAAGAAAGATGGAGAAGATGAAAGGAAAGAACCTAGCCCTTACTGACCACATTGCCCCTTCTTCCCAGCTCTGTGGCATGCATTCCCATGAGCTTTTGGTCAATGGTCAGTGTCCTCAGGAGAGAGGTCAGCTTTTCCAGGATTCCTGCTCCTGGCAGCCAGGCTGTTCCTATGAAAGATGAAGATGACACATCCTAGGTTACTGTTCCAGCAGGGACTCCACTCAAACTCACTATGCAGTTGTGGAGGGAGGACTTAACTGAAAATCACAGGTCTTGCATGTATTTCCTCATGAGTGAAAGGGATTTGAGGTACCTATCCAGCCTTCCTAAGTGCATGGATCAAAGATTAGGTGAGTGAAAATGTCCCTAAAGCCCAAAGGAGATTGAAGCTTTGGTTATTGTTTTACAGAAGATATAAGAGGGAAAAACATCCCAAATGAGTGACTTTTGAAAACAGGTAACTTCTCAGATAAGGCACTTTCCCTTGAGCAAGTCTCAAGTTTGAGAACATTTGGATCCTCACATCTATCACCTCTAGAAGGGAAATATGGAATGGCCTAGATGAGTGTCACTCTGTCCTCAAAGGATTTACAGACTGAACACACATTGTAGTTAAAAGGGTTGTGGGACATGTTTAGGTCCTGACTCTGCCACACTGTCAGGGTTCCCTGGGGATGGACTCTGGGGTAAAGATCCATGATCAGGAGGCTGATGGCAGAGTGTGTTCTGGATGCAGGGACACAAAGATGTAGCTCCACAGAGGCCACAGCTAGCCTCACAGAGAGTCTGGAACTCCAAGGAAACAGACCCTCTGACTTGTTTCATATACAGTCAGAGGAGTCAGGCTTTGTTCCCCCAAATAGACCATAGACCACTCAGTGGAGACAGGCAATGCCAGGACAGGGACATGATTTTGACAAAGCGGTTTTCTTCAGCTAAGATCATTGCCTACAGAAAGATTCAGCTGTGAGTAATCAGTATCCACACTCCCAGCAGCTGAGAGAATTAAGACTGCTGGTGAGGAGAGAGGGCAACACATAGGACAGAGGAAGTGAGAATATCCCTCTGAGGCTCAGTTAACCTCCTGTATAATGTTTATTTATTTATTTTTGAGAAAGTGAGAGAGAGGGAGGGAGAGAGAGAGAGAGAGGGAGAACATGAGCAAGTGGGGAGGGGTATAGGGAATGAGAGAGTGAGAATCCCAAGCAGGTTCTGTGTTGTCTGATGTGAGGCTCAACCCCACAAACCTGAGATCATGACCTAAGGCAAAATCAAGAGTCAGACACTTAACTGACTGAGGCACCCAGGTGCCCCAACTCATCTGTATAATGAAGACAATTATAACTATTACTGCATGTTGTCATTTAAGAAATAAATGAAGGGCCCCTGGTTGGCTCAGTCAGTTGAGTGTTCAACTTCAGCTTTGGTCATGATATCACTGTTACTGAGTTTGAGCATCCCCACATATGGCTCTGTGCTGGCAGTGGAGATGTTGCTTGGGATTCTCTCTCTTCTTTCTCTGCCCCTTCCTTGTTCATGCTTTCTCTCTCTCTCTCTCAAAATAAATTGACAAACCTCTAGCCAGACTTATCCAAAAGAAAAGAGAGAGCACCCAAATAGACAAAATTATGAATGAAAATGGACTTATTACAACCAACCCCTCAGAAATACAAGCAATTATCAGGGAATACTATGAAAAATTATATGCCAATAAATTGGACAACTTAGAAGAAATGGACAAATTCCTAAACACACACTCACTACCAAAATTCACACGGGAAGAAATAGAAAACCTGAACAGACCCATAACGAGTGAAGAAATTGAATCAGTGATCAAAAATCTCCCAACAAATAAGAGCCCTGGACCTGATGGCTTCCCTGGGGAATTCTACCAGACATTTAAAACAGAATTAATCCCAATTCTTCTCAAGCTATTCCAAAAAATAGAAAGCGAAGGAAAACTCCCGGACTCATTTTATGAAGCCAGCATCACACTGATTCCCAATCCAGACAGAGATCCAGCAAAAAAAGAGAACTACAGGCCAATATCCTTGATGAATACGGATGCAAAAATTCTCAACAAGATCCTTGCAAATCGAATCCAGCAGCATATAAAAAGAATCATCCACCAAGATCAAGTGGGATTCATTCCTGGGTTACAGGGCTGGTTCAACATTCGCAAATCAATCAATGTGATACATCATATTAATAAAAGAAAAGATAAAAACCATATGATCCTGTCAATAGATGCAGAAAAAGCATTTGACAAAATACAGCATCCCTTCTTAATAAAGACTCTCGAGAAAGTTGGGATAGAAGGAACCTACTTAAACATCATCAAAGCCATCTATGAGAAGCCTTCAGCTAACATCATCCTCAACGGGGAAAACTCAGAGCTTTCCCCCTGAGATGAGGAACACGACAGGGATGCCCACTCTCACCACTGCTGTTTAACATAGTGCTGGAAGTCCGAGCATCAGCCATCAGACACCAAAAAGAAATCAAAGGCATCAGAATTGGCAAAGAGGAAGTCAAACTTTCACTCTTCGCAGATGACATGATACTCTACATAGAAAACCCGACAGACTCCACCAGAAGCCTACTAGAACTGATCCAAGAATTCAGCCAAGTTGCAGGGTACAAAATCAATGTACAGAAATCGGTTGCATTTTTATACACCAACAATGAAGCAACAGAAAGAGAAATCAAGAAACTGATCCCATTCACAATTGCACAAAAAACCATAAAATACCTCGGAATAAACCTAACCAAGGATACAAGAGATCTGTATGATGAAAACTATAGAAAACTTATGAAGGAAATTGAAGAAGACACAAAGAAATGGAAAAACATTCCATGCTCATGGATAGGAAGAATAAATATAGTTAAGATGTCATTACTACCTAAGGCACTCTACACATTCAATGCAATTCCAATCAAAATTGCACCAGCATACTTCTCAAAACTAGAACAAACTATCCAAAAATTTGTATGGAACCACAAAAGACCCCGAATAGCCAAAGTAATCCTGAAAAATAAAACCAAAACGGGAGGGATCACCATCCCAGACTTTAGCTCTACTACAAAGCTGTCATCATCAAGACAGTATGGTATTGGCACAAAAACAGACACATAGACCAATGGAACAGAACTGAGAACTCAGAAGTGGACCCAAAAGTATACAGCCAACTAATCTTTGACAAAGCAGGAAAGAATATCCGATGGAAAAAAGACAGCCTTTTTAACAGATGGTGTTGGGAGAACTGGACAGCAACATGCAGAAGAATGAAACGAGATCATTTTCTCACACCATGCACAAAAATAAACTCAAAATGGATAAAGGACCTGAGCACGAGACAGGAAACCATCAAAACCCTAGAGGAGAAAGCAGGAAACAACCTCCTTGACCTCCACCGCAGCAACTTCTTACTTGACACATCCCCAAAAGCAAGGGAATCAAGAGCAAAAATAAACTGTTGGGACCTCATCAAGATTAAAAGCTTCTGCACAGCCAAGGAAACAACCCAAAAAATTAATAGGCAACCAACGGAATGGGAAAAGATAGTTGCAAATGACATATCAGATAAAGGGTTGATATCCAGAATCTACAAGGAACTCACCAAACTACACGCCCGAAAAACAACCCAGTGAAGAAATGGGCAGAAGATATGAACAGACACTTCTCCAAAGAGGACATCCAGATGGCCAACAGACACATGAAACGATGCTCAGCATCGCTCCTCATCAGGGAAATACAAATCAAAACCACACTGAGATACCACCTCACGCCAGTCAGAGTGGCTAAAATGAGCCAATCAGAGAACTCTAGATGCTGGCGAGGATGTGGAGAAACGGCACCCTCCTACACTGTTGGTGGGAATGTAAACTGGTACAGCCCCTCTGGAAAACAGTGTGGAGGTTCCTCAGGAAACTAACAATAGAACTCCCCTATGACCCAGCAATAGCACTGCTAGGAATTTACCCAAGGGATACAGAAATGCTGATGCATAGGAGCACATGTACCCCAATGTTCATAGCAGCACTCTCCACAATAGCTAAAACCTGGAAAGAGCCTAAGTGTCCATCAACAGATGAATGGATCAAGAAGATGTGGTTTATCTATACCATGGAATACTACATGGCAATGAGAAACAATGAAATCTGGCCATGTGTAGCAACATGGATGGACCTTGAGGTGTTATGCTGAGCGAAATAAGTCAGGCAGAGAAGGACAAATATCATATGTGTGCACGTATAGGAGGATTAGGAGGAGCTTAACAGAGGACCAAGGGGGAGAAGAAGGGCGGAAATGGTGGGGGAAAGGGGAGAGGCAAACCATGAGAGACTCTTGAATGCTGACAAAAACTGAGGACTGGTGGATGTGGGGGGGAGGAGGGGTGGGCATGGAGGAGGGCACTTGTGGGGATGAGCACTGGGTGTTATGTGGAAACTAATTTGACAGTAAACTATTTGTAAAAAATAAAAAAAAATAAAAAAATAAAAAAAAAAGACTTAAAGGAAATAAATGAAAGAATGTTTTTAAAAATGTAATTGAATAACAAAAGATATTATATAATTGTTGTTAATTAAAAATGCTCAAGACAAAAGAAATAAAATTGGTATCACATGACATTTAAAATCCCCTCAAGTGAGGCACAGAATTACTCTGTGAAGACTTGTTAACTAGCTCAATTTGCCTTGTGTGGCTCTAAGTCCTGGGGATAAATACACACATAAGGCATGGTCTTCTGCAAATGCAAACAAATGTATAACTCAGTTAGCTATAAATGCAGGAAAGGAAAAAACAAATAGATTATCCTTAACTTAGAAGGTTTTCTATGTTTGGAAAACTCAAAAGAATCAACTTAAAAATTATGAGAATCAACGTAGGTGTTGTGCGACATGGCTGAGTCAATAGCAAAAAATCTAGATATCAATAAATAGCTTTCCTAGATACTGGAAAAAACAATTCGAATTTATAAGAAAAAAATCTACTTTTAGAGTCAACAAAATGCCTAGCAATATCCTTAAAAAGAAATCTTCATTACACAGAAAATTTCAAAGCAGCACTATTCACAATAAACTAAAAGGTGGGAGCACCCCAGGTGTACACCAGCAGATACACACATATATATATACATACATGCACACTGAATACATTATTCAACCTTAAAAAGAATGACATTATGAGGCATGTTATGACATGGCTGAACCTTGAGGACATTATGCTAAAATAAATCATTCAGAAAATGACTGCAGTATGATTCCACTTATATGAGGTTGCTAGAGTAGTCCAGGTCATGAGGGGGTTGGAGAGGAGGGTTTGGAGGGGGGTGAGGTAGAGGATTAGTATTTAATGGATATATAGTTTCAGGATGGGGAAAAAATCATTCTATACAAGGATAGTAGTGATGGTTGCCCAACAATGTGAATGGAATTAATTCTACTGAACTATACACTTTAAAATGGTTAAAATCACAAATTTTATTTATTTATATATATTTTACCATAATAAAACTTTTAAAAAGAAACATGTGGGTTCTTTATGAAGAGTAAGTAAACTTTACTAAGATAAAATGATCTATATAACTAGAGTTTAACAATATTTTTATGAGAAGGATAAATATGACAAAGATGTTCATTTGTTTCAAATTGTTCAATTCAAAATACATTCAACCATTTTAAAGATGCTAAGAGTCCTTTGGAATAATAATTTTTTTTATATATAGTTTATTGTCAAATTGGTTTCCATATAACACCCAGTGCTCATCCCCACAAGTGCCCTCCTCCATGCCCCTCCCTTCCTCCCCCCCACATCCATCAGTCCTCAGTTTGTTTCTCAGCATTCAAGAGTCTCTCATGGTTTGCCTCTCTCCCTTTCCCCCACCATTTCCCCCCTTCTTCTCCTCCAAGGTCCTCAGTTAACTGAGGAATAATAAATTAAATAGCTAAGAACACTTAGAAAATACCTGTCATAACTGGTATTATATTATATAATTAAACTATATAGTAATGATGCAAAAATAAACACTAGACACAGTCTGGTTTTTTGCCCCACTTCTTGGCCATCAGTTCATACCCTCTTCCAAGAAATTCTACCTATTGTGTGACAGGCATTGCTCTGCGGAAGCTGAAAACAGGAAGCAACAATTACAAGGTCCTGAGCTTTCCCTTGTGACAGGGGCCACAGATGGGGCACCTACCCCACATGTGCTGCAATTTCAGGCTAGGGGATATGATGACAAGGAGAACAAAGGCAAATGTTCCAAATCCAGAACAAGAAAGCAGGCTGGGGAGAATATAGTATACAGGGACCTGCAAGGACTCCATTATGGGAAGTGTCATACTGGAGAAGAAACAATGCATGGGTGACCGCAGGGCTATAAGCCACACCGGTGAGGTGGTGGCCCTACTTTGAGGTTCAGAGCATTAGTTGGAGTCATGCAGCTGTATATAAAGTTGTCCTGTCCCATGGTCTAAGCCAGCCTATTTGGTCTGCTCTGAGTGAGCTGAGCAGGTGAAGCTACCAAATATATATATATATATATGGAGGGGCATCTGGGTGGCTCAGACAGTTAAGCATCTGACTTTGGCTCAGGTCATGATCTCACGGTCCGTGGGTTCAAGCCCCACGACGGGCTCTGTGATGACAGCCAGCTCAGAGCCTGGAGCCTGCTTCGGATTCTCTGTCTCCCTCTCTCTTTGAACCTCCCCTGCTCACGCTATCTCTCTCTTTCTCAGAAATAAATAAAACATTTAAAAAAAACCACGTGGAACCTGTAGGTGGAGTGGTATAATGACATGACTTTCATTCCACACCAATAGTTTTGAATATCAGCATGCAACCTTCACTTTGTAGACGCTTTCATTGGAAAACCAATGCTGTGCAATGATTCAGAGATGGGTAGTCTACCTCCTAAATGTGAGAAATAATGTATACTATTCCCTCTCCCTGCTTTTGGAGAGTCACTAAACTTTCCCCCAACGACTAAAAGCTCTCAGTCTACAGGAATGAAAGATAATTGATTTTGCTTATGAAAACATTTCTCAAAAATCCATAATCATAAGACATTTCATTTACATACAACTTATTGATAAGTATGCACTAAGTGTAATAAAACAATAAAGAAAAACTCCTTGGATCATATTTTGGGGAGAGGAGACAGCCCGTGGAAGCAGACAACAATCAGAGGTCATTTAACAGAATAGGTATGATGTGATCTATGAGAGATTGTATCATGGGTTTCTAATCATGATGAGTAGATTGTATAATGGTTTCCCAACCATCAATAGTATATTATACCGAGTTTCCAAGTCTTCCCTCCTCCCTATATTTGAGCATTTGCCATGTAACATTGTAAGGACCCCTACCAGAGATAGGATGCTAAGTTTAGTTAATGGTATGTAAGTACACATGGTGCAAGCAAAGACTTAAAATGTACTCAAACATTCTGCCATCAATACTAGAACATGCCCTGGGTAGCCCACTGCTTCACAGAGGCGCTGATCTGGACCCAACTAGCACCTCAGAACCATGCCCAGCCCACCCAACATGGATTAGCCTAGAACAGTCAGCCACCTTCAGACGTGTGAGTCAAAATTAATGATTGATGAAGACAGTTAATGATTGTGGAGGAGTTCTTGTGTTATATCTTATGCTGTTTGTGTAAGAAAGTAAACCAACTGCTGAAATAAAACGAGAGATTACAAATATGCATCTAATCTTGTTCCTTCTTGAATCCCCAATAACTGAGAACAATGTCGATTATCATGTCATCTACAGAAAGTGAAATTTTGACTTCTTCTTTGCCAATTTATATGACTTTTGTGTTGTTATTGTTGTTGTCTGACTGCTGAGGTTATGGCTTCCAGTACAATGTTGGACAACAGTGGTTAGAGTGGACAACTTTGTCATGTTCCTGAACTTAGGGGGAAAGCTTTCAGTTTTTTCCCATTAAGGATGATATTAGCTGTGGGTCTTTCATATATCGCCTTATGATGTTGAGGCATGTTCCTTCTATCTCTGTTTTCTTGAGGGTTTATAGCAGCACTGAACAATAGCCAAATTATGGAAAGAGTCCAAATGTCCATTGACTGATGAATAGATAAAGAAGATATGGTATACACACACACACACACACACACACACACACACACTGGAATATCCAAAGGATACAAAAATGGTGATTCAATGGGGTACATAAATCCCAACATCTTAAAGGAAGCAGAGACTCAGAGTGCTTCACTATTGAGTTATGGTAACAGTGTAAACTTGGTTTAGAAGAGCCTAGTGCTTGGACCAAGGAAGGGGGCCTGACAGATACAAGATAGTTGGAGGTCAGATATGCCAACTATGTGTTATAGCTAAGTGTTACAGCTCAATTCTGCACCTAGCTGGTGATAATATTATCAAGTGAGACAATGAGCTCATTTGTGGATGTTTTGAGCTTGATTTAAGCTTCTGAGAGTTGGATGAACATGTCCAACAGAGAACTGGGGATACAGATATGAAGTTTAGGAGATTTGGGGGCATATTTATATACTTAAACCTAAAATATGCCTACAAAAGAAAGAATACTAAAATGAAAAAAATACTCTGAGTTGGAGCTGACAAAGGGAACTTTTGGTAAATTCATCTCTGCATACAGATTATTTGATTAACTTATTTGAGACCAATATAAATGTTTAGGTCATACTACAGAAAAAATACTTTGAAAGTTGGAGAAGCTAATTACTTGCCCAGGTTCAGAGCAGAGTCATCACGCGTAACTGAGACTTGAAGCTGATGGGTCCACCCCAAATCCTTTACATGTGTTATGGGCTTCACTTCAAATTTGTATGTTAATCCCCAAAGTCATTACTCCAGAATGTGACTATATTTGGATCTGGGGTATTCACAGAGGCAATCAAGTTAAAATAGGGTCATTAGTGTGACCCCTAACTGAATATGAATGATATCCCTATGAAAAGGGGTAACTGCGGCATAGAAACAGACACACATAGAGGGAAGATGACATGAAGAGGCAGAGAGAAGGCTATCTGCCATTAAAGGCGAGAGGCCAGTGGCAGAGTCCCCCTTATGGCCTTCAGAAGAAATCAACACTGCCAACACCTTGATCTTGGACCTCCAGCCTCCAGACTGTTAGACAACAAATTTCTGTGATTTAAGCTACTCAGTGTGTGTCACTTTGTTACAGCAAACTAAAACACCTCTCTTCTTGCTCAGCCACACCAAATACTTTTCTCCAAGGGCTGTCACCATAGGAAGATCACTATTCACTTATCAATGAATGATCTTCACAGGAAGATCAGTATGCATTTGTGAACTCAATGAAAGGAGTAGAATTCATTCTCAGAAAAGCATCAGACACACTCTAAGAACCAAAGGAGACTTGAATTCAGCTAGATGAGTTGGTTTGCAGTCTGATCACAGCCAGATATTCTTGGTGCCCAGTTACCTGAAACCAAAGTCTTCTTTCTCCTTACAGAGGACCTTGCCTACAAGCCTGTTATTGGGGGTTATAGAGATATTGATTCAGCGTGTGTGACAAAACTTCAGAGCATACATAAATAAATAACTCTGATGTTTCTGTTAATGAATGTAGAGTGTTCCACAGTGTGAATGGGGCAAAGGTGACATGTGACATTTATGTGAACAAACTGCCATTGAGGAAAAGTATTTGGTGTGTTAAAGTTTATCTGAATTTGTAGGAGCTTCAAACCAGACAAATGCAGTCATTACAACAACTATAGGAAGGCAGTTGACTTTTCAAAATGCTATAAAAATGTTTATTTTTATATGTAGCCCAGAAGATCTTTTGTAAGTATCTAGCAGGTATTTCCCAGGACATTTCATTCAAATATAATAAAATATCCATCCTCTGGAAAATTAAAAAAATTATAATGTTTTATTTATTTCTGAGAGAGAGAGAGAATGAGAGAGAGAGAGAGAGACAACGTGAGCAGGGGTGGGTCAGAGAGAGAGGGAGATACAGAATCTGAAACAGGCTCCAGGCTCTGAGCTGGCACTCAGCACAGAGCCCACCCAGGGCTCAAACCCACGAACCATGAGATTCTGACCTGAGCCGAAGTCAGATGCTTAACCAACAAAGCCACTAAGGCGCCCCTGGAAATTCTTTTTATTCCAGAGCTGAATTTATCTAACAAATTATATCTCAATATAAATTAACTTTTATAAGGAATATCCTCTACCTAACTAATAAGTGATCTTCTTTTCTTTTTTTTATAGAGAACAAAAAAGGAAAAAACTTTTCAAGAAAGGTTAATGAAGATCCCATGTAGTTGTTTGATTCCTATTCCTTTCGTTTTCTTCTTTATTCTTCCTTTCCCTCTTCTTTGCTTTTTTCTTTCTTCTTCTCCTGTTCTCAGTGAATAAAAGTCTCAGGGTGCCTTAGTGGCTCAGTCAGTTAGACTTTTGAGTTCAGCTCAGGTCATGATCGCATGATTGGTGAGTTTGAGCCTCTTGCCAGGTTCTGTGCTGACAGCTCAGAGCCAAGCATGGAGCCTGCTTCAGATTCTGTGTTTCCCTCTGTCTCTGCCCCTCCCCCACTCACGCTCTGTCTCTCTCTCAAAAATAAATAAACGTTAAAAAACCTTTAAAAGGATAATAAAAGTCTCTGTCCTCAACCTGTCTAGATCTTGATTGTCAAAAACAAGAAAGCATAAACTTTATCAGACAAGTACAGGTCTTACCAATGTACAATCAGAAGCTACTGAAGCAGTTAGAACAGTCTGGGTTATGCTGTGGTAAGGAACAGCCTCAAACCTCAGTGAGAAGACAGCAACATAGCCCTCGGTTTCTGTGTACTCCTTGTTCCACAGATGCACTCCGTGTTTATTGGAGTCTCTGCTCCCGGCTGTATTCATTCTGGGTCCAAGAGGGTGATGAAAACAACACTGGGAACAACACCAGTCACCAGGCAGTGAGCACAAGCTCTCGAAAGTGCTACTGGAAGTGACATACTTCAGTTCCTCTTCTGTTCTATTGGCCAAAGCAAGTCATGTGACTATACTTGACTCGAGGGAAGGGAGAGTATGATGCTATCTCATACCCATGAGAAGAAATAGGAATATTTCGAAGACAGCCCTAGTGGCTGCCCCAAATGCCCACCTAAATACACATGGCAGATGTCTGAATTTTCTGCAGGAAGCACAGGCTATAAGGTGGGAGCAGGAGGACTCAAAGCCACTCTATCTCTGCCTATCAATTTCCTTTCCCTGGACACCTTTGACACAGAGGTCCCAAAACCACATGATTGGGGTACAATATAATTTAGGATATTAAAAACTCTTGAAAGTATATAAACAAAAACATTTCCCCACATATTAGGTTTATATATCATCTTGACACAACACACAAATGACAACTTAACATCATCCACTTCAGCCACCAAGTTTACCAAGATGCCACTACAATTGTTTTCCCATGGATGCCACTTGTAACTACCCTGGGATGCCAGCATTTTGTTTCTGGTGGGTTTCTCACTTGATTTCTGGTCTACTAAGAAGATAATGATCTCCAGCCCACCTGTGATTTATTCTCACTTTTACTTCACTTTGCTTCTGAGCCTCATGAATGTTGATTACCTTTTCCTTCTCTTCTGTTTCCTTGTTATGCATTCTAATTTTTTCTGGATGATTTTCTAAATTGCATGAAGCAATTTGCTTTTTGTTTCTGCAGCTTCTGTAAAATATTTTCTCTTTTAATTATTCAAGAGTATTGCTCCATAAATTTAAGTTTCTGAATCAAGAGTTGAGAGACTTTCATACTTGTCACAATATGGGCCTAATTTTGTTATTCCTCATATATTTATAAGCATATGTTGTGTGCTAGATACTTGCTTGGTGCTGGAAAAATCAAGGAAAGATGCCTTTGTCTCTTAATAAATGTGCAGTGTGGTATGGAATGTGGGGTGCTGGACAAGCAAACAGACCAGGGAAGTAATAGGGCCCTGGAGAGCTCAGGGCAGGGGCATTAAACCCACCCAGAGTGTTGAGGGAGAAGAGAGCATGACAGCTGTGGTAGATGCTGCCCTCATCTCATTGCTTCTCCTACCCCAGTGCCTACCTGTTCACCTCCCAACTGCCAGCACCAGCATCAGTTTACCTCCACTAGTGGCATAGGTAAGTGCTAGAGGACTAGTGCTCTTGGCAGTATCCCCCATGCACTCACTGATGCTCACTATCTGTTCTCCACCATCTTCCAGAAGTTCTCAGCAGGACTGAGCTCCAGTTGCCAAAGAAGCTTCCTGACAATTCAAACTCCCTGTATAAGCTGCCTTCCTTTCCCCTTCACACTTCCCAACTATCCCAAAAAGTATTCCCTGGAACTATCTCCTAGATAAACTACTTGTGATTGTGCTGAATGGCTCCCACTTAAGGGAGGTGTAATAGCTGCTGAATCACAATATATGAAGATGAGTCATGGAGATGACATAAGGGAAAAGGAATTCCAGACAGAAGGAGAGTCTGGGCCAAGACAAATTAGCATAAATCAGTGTCAAGATGTGTGTGAGGAGGCAATGACCCTGAAGTTAAAAACAAAAACAAAAACCTATCCACTGAGCTCCAGCTCAACTGTGGCTTAACCAGAACATAATCTGTCAAATGTCCAAAGGATGTGAAGACTGCAGAAAGCTGGGACATCTAACCTCATGGCAAGATCACAGCTTCTGGATCCAGACTATATGATTTAAAATCTTGGTGGTTGCATTTATAAGCTGTTTGAGATACTTTCATAGCATCTTCAAGCCTCAATTTCCTCATCTGTAAAACAAGAATAGTAATATTACCTACCAAATAGTTATTGTGAAGCTAAAATGAATTAGTGATTGCTGTGTCCGTTGTTAGTTGATATTATTATTATTACTATCATTAGTTAGTCTTTGTGACTATTTCAGTGATGTCTGACAGGCAGATCACAAGGGGAAATAAAAGATTCAGTTTCTGAATTCTGGGAACTCATGGCCCAATGGGGAACAGAAATATATATCTGCAAGTAATAAAGATCCCTAAATGAGGATAGTAACAAGGGGAACACAAATTACTGTAGGAATTGAAGAGAAGGATTCATTTTGAGCTGAACGGACCAGATAGGAATTCATAGACAGTGTTCATACAGACCTGAATCTGACAAACAGATAGAATTTGGGAAGCCAAGGTTCAGGGAGGAGTGAAAAGGTAGAGGCAAATTCACCAGAAGGGCAAAATCATGTGATCCCAGACAGGTGTGTGTGTGTGTGTGTGTGTGTGTGTGTGTGTGTGTGTGTGTACACACGGGAGCATGCAGAATAGGACGGAGTCCCATATCCCTAAAGGCCAGGGTGCAGGAAGGACAAAACTGAGGGGTCCAGCTACAGAGGGCAAGATTCTGGTGTTTCATGTGCCAAGGATGCCACTCTTAGAAAATTTCAGAAGCAGGAAACCAGAACCTGAAACACAAGACGAGCCAGAGAAGTAGCCAGAGAAGACATGGCTACAGATGTCCAGATCAGAACCAGCTGGGGAAGGTCCAGCATATAGGAGCTAAAAAATAAACTAACTTTTTTTAATCTTTTTTTTTCAAGACAGTTCTTGAGAGCAGAAGATCTTTGTTTTTTCATATCTCAATTCACACCAAATTCAGAACCTTCTATTTGCCTGTAAGCATGAAAGCAGAGAGGTTATATAATGAAATAAGGTTCATAAAAGGCATAGCACAATGTCTGATACAGAATAACTGCTGACACCTGGAAGTGATGGTTATGGTGTTATTGGTAATGGTGATGATGATGGAAGTGATGGTGGTGATCATGATGATGGTGGCAGTGATGGTAGATAGTAATGGTGATGATGATGGTGATGGCGATAGTGGTGATGATGGTAATGATGGCAGTCGTGGTGTTGATGATAGTGATGATGGTGGTATGGTAATGACAATGATGATGGCAACCATGGTGGTAATTGTGGTAATGTAAGAGTGATAGTGATGGTGGTAGTGGTGATGGTGGTGGCAGTCATGGTCATGGAAATGTTGATCGTGATCGTGATAATAGTGAAGCTTAATAGCGAAAAGACCAAGCTCCTTGGAGCAGAGAGTAAGCACCAAGCCTAAGCAGATGAGGGGAGCCCTGTGTCTGCAGGTTCATTAGATCAGGATTTTGCTGAAATTCTCCTCAATCATGTCACATTGGATGGGAAACCATATCCATCACAAATGGGTCACACACCCTTGTTAACCTTTGAAACAAAAGCAATGTCCCCTAACACCCATGCTTCTGCCTTTCAGAGATGACAATGAACAAGAGGTAGATGGCTTCAGAAAGCAGAAAGGGCAATGAGAGAGTAGAGAGACAAGTGGTGGAGACGAGAAAGAGAAGAGAAAGCAGAATACAGACTTGTATACAGGGGTAACCAGTCATTGTCATTTGCTTTCAGAAGGTCTCAGTCTTCCATGATGGCCATTTCTAGGTCCATCTTTCCCTCCTGGGGAGTCCACTTCAAGGCATTGCAGCTGAGTTGTATAATAGGAGGCTGCTGCCACCTACTGGCACAGGCTCTGTTCTGTAACACCTGATATGCACATGTAGCCCAGAGTGAGGAGCACAGAGCCAAGGAGATGGGATTCTCCAGAATCTGAGACAGCACTATGGGAGTATTTTGCTTGAAAAACTCCCTTCCTCAATATGGATCCTAAGTCACCCCAAGGAACACCTTCAGAAAGTGCAGCACAAGAGTGTTGATGCATAGGGGTCCATGTACCCCAATGTTCATAGCAGCACTCACAACAATAGCCAAAACATGGAAAGAGCCTAAATGTCCATCAACGGACGAATGGATCAAGAAGATGTGGTTTACCTATACAATGGAATACTACATGGCAATGAGAAAGAATGAAATCTGGCCATGTGTAGCAACATGGATGAACTGAGAGTGTTATGCTGAGCAAAATAAGTCAGGCAGAGAAGGACAGGTACCATATGTTTGCACGTATAGGAGGATTAGGAGGAACTTAACGGAGGACCATGGGGGAGAAGAAGGGGAAAAATTGTGGGGGCAGGGAGGGAGGGAGGCAAATCATGAAAGACTCTTGAATGCAGAGAACAAACTGAGGGCTGTTGGGGTTGGGGGGGTGGGGGTGATGGGCATGGAGGAGGGCATTTGTGGGGATGAGCACTGGGTGTTATATGGAAACCAACGTGACAGTAAACTATTTTTACAAATAAATAAATAAATAAAAAGAAAGAAAAAGAAAAAGAAAAGAAAGAAAGTGCAGCACAGACAGGCTCTAACAGGAATCTACAGGAGGAACAGTGATAATCAATGGGTGAATATTCCCCTCTGGTGGTTAATGTAGTCAAGTGCAGGACACAAGTCCAAGCCTTACAGAGATTCTCTGCAAATTCATGAATTTAGCAGGACTTAAAGCTCAGAGTGACTAAAGACACTGGGATTGCCCTTAGCCTTGTGACTGCTGTACCACTTTTAAGGATTCTCTTCTTGGTGTCTTCATCTTCATATTTTACATTTCAGTATATCAACCTCTCCTCCGTTGTGTGTGGGGGTTTCCCCTCTATGGGACTCTTCCCTCCCTAGATCCCCCCTCAGATTACCCTTCATCTCTCAGATCCCTTCCCTGCCAACTCTGACACAGTCCCAAAGTCCCTGTGATGTGTCACCCTTCACGCTGTTGACGACAGATTGTGTTCATGTAATTGTTGTTTTTTTTAAAATGAACAATTGCTATGTTTTGTGTTTTCAACTAAGAGTGTCAATTTAAAAAATCTGCTATCACTTTTTAATTTAAAAGACATTTTGATACCACTCAAAATCAATGCCATTATCAAACACAGAGGTGTCCTACCTTTCAGTCTAAATTAATAAAAGTTGGGGTGCCTGGGTGGCTCAGTCAGTTCAGCATCCAACTCTTGACTTCAGCTCAGGTCATGATCTCACAGTATGTGAGTTTGAACCCTGCGTGGGGCTCTGTACTGACAGCATGGAGTCTGCTTGCGATTCTTTCTCTCCTTCTCTCTCTGCCTCTCCCTCTCTCAAAATAAATAAATTTAAGAAAAAGAAAAATCTATAAAAATAATTAATCAATATTAATTAATAAAAGCTACTCCTTGGACTGAAATCCATAGGTCAGCATCTAAGATCTACAATCCTACAGCCATGGCTCTCCTAGTGATCTCTGAATACAGTTCTCTCTCCCTCTTCCATCCCAGGGCCCTGGCTGTGGGCACATCCTCAGGTGAGCTCAGTAACTGTAATTGCCATGGGTGGTAGTTTTTCTCCATTGGCCTCCCGCCCCTGCACCCACACCCAAGCTCCAGGACATTCACCTCTTATGTGCATCTTGAGTCTTTCTTCTACGTCTGTGTCTCTGCAGCTATTGTGGCCCAGGTCACAATCCTCTATTCCCTGGGTCCCTGCAATGTTCCCCTGACTGCTCTCCACCCTTCCATTCTTGACTTAATCATGACCAAACTCATGTTATGTCTCTGTAAAACCTTTCAAAGGCTTTTCATTACTCTCTAAATAAAATACAAACTTTTAGGAGGGTGTATTCGGTCTGGCACGAACTGCTGTCTGTTCATCTGCCAAACCCAATCCTTACCCTTACCATCACTCCCTGAGACTTCATCCAAGAGCTTCAAGGGTTAAGACTCTGGCCCAGGGTCAGCTCATGTGGTTGTTTTATACAAGTACCTGTCTCCTTGATTTCTGAAGCTGGCTCTTCTCTTCCTTCAGATTTTAGCTCAAATGTCACCACTTCAAAATAATATTTTCTGATTATTTTTTCTAAGTAGGATATTATTTGGAATAAGTTCCTTGAAAGCAATACTATATTTCTCTCATTCTCCTTAATTTGTCTACACCAAGCACAGTCCCTCAATCCACATATTAGATGAATATATATTTATGGGCATATTGGAGACTTTCCTGGTGTGGATAAGATGTCTCAGGGTAGAAATTTTGCTGGCTGTAACTGTGAGGTTATAATGACGTTGAGATTATTTGTTAGAACTCTCATTTTCAATTGTCAGAGCCTAGACAACTCTTGCATCTCCTTGAAAAATAGCAAAAGTTTAGGAAGAAAGGTCAAACTGCCAAATTGGGGAGGGATGATAAGATGATCCTGGGAAGGGTGTCCCAGAGGTTGAATCATTCATCATCAATGCTTGGGACTCTTTCTCAAATGTTTCCTGTGCCAAGCAACTTGTGGAAGCCAAAACACACATCATCATTTTCTCTTCATAACCACCTAAATAGGCAAGTAAACACTTGTTGATGAGAAAATAATCCCTGACATACAGTAGGCACAACATAAACTTTTTTTGACTGATTGAATGAATGGATTCAATTTGAAGCTTTAAAAAGGGACTTCACTGGAAAGTTCAGACACCCCAGGTAGTGCCAGGGACAAGGCTAGAGCTGTGGGGTGTGATGAACCTACATACAAATTCTACACTAATACTCTTTCGTGCAGGCTCTTTACCATTGTGGAAAGATTCGTTCATTCAATAAGTCACTTACTGAGTCCTGTGCTAGGGGCTGGGACTGTAGCAGTCAGTAAGGATACAGAGTGCCAGATGTAAGGCACAAAGTCACCACCTAGAGGTGCACAAAAGACAGTTAATGCACATCCCATCAGTTGTTGAGACCCCTGGCCGGGGCTAATGAAAAGAGGCTGTCATGGAATAGTATATGCTGTTGGTAGAGCGCTTATAAGAAAAGTGAGTATATCTCCAATGTGATGCTAAACTAAAGAAAATCCACCATGCTGCTAAGCAGCTGATAATTCCACAAATCTTGGTGCTGGAATCTGGAGAAGGCAATAAGACATTCAAGGGGACCAGAGGAGCTACTGAATGAGGGTGAGCCAGGCTCATTACAAGACTGGTAAGAGGTATCTCTTAGACACTCGTGGAATGACCAGAGCCTGGCCATTAGTCCAAGTGCGTGCGTGTGTGTGTGTGTGTGTGTGTGTGTGTGTGTGTGTGTGTGAGAGAGAGAGAGAGAGAGAGAGAGAGAGAGAGAGAGAGAGAGAGTCGGTTAAGCGTCCGACTTCGGCTCAGGTCATGATCTCACGGTTCGTGGGTTTGAGCCCCGTGTCAGGCTCTGTGCTCACAGTCAACTCAGAGCCTGGAGTCTGTTTCAGATTCTGTATCTCCCTCTCTCTCTGACCCTCCCCTCCTCAAGCTGTCTGTCTGTCTCTCTCTCTCTCTCTCTCAGAAATAATTCTTTTTATTTTTTTTCAGAAATAAATTTTTTTTTACAAATAGTTTATTGTCAAATTTGTTTCCACATAACACCCAGTGCTCATCCCCACAAGTGCCCTCCTCCATGCCCATCCCTCCTCCCCCCCACATCCATCAGTCCTCAGCTTTTGTCAGCATTCAAGAGTCTCTCATGGTTTGTCTCTCTCCCTTTCTCCCACCATTTCCGCCCTTCTTCTCTCCCTTGGTCCTCTGTTAAGTTCCTCCTAATCCTCCTATACGTACACACATATGATATTTGTCCTTCTCTGCCTGACTTATTTCGCTCAGCATAACACCTTCAAGGTCCATCCATGTTGCTACACATGGCCAGATTTCATTGTTTTCTCATTGCCATGTAGTATTCCATGGTATAGATAAACCACATCTTCTTGATCCATTCATCTGTTGATGGACACTTAGGCTCTTTCCATGTTTTAGCTATTGTGGAGAGTGCTGCTATGAACATTGGCATACATGTGCTCCTATGCATCAGCATTTCTGTATCCCTTGGGTAAATTCCTAGCAGTGCTATTGCTGGGTCCTAGGGGAGTTCTATTGTTAGTTTCCTGAGGAAGCTCCACACAGTTTTCCAGAGGGGCTGTACCAGTTTATATTCCCACCAACAGTGTAGGAGGGTCCCCGTTTCTCCACATCCTCGCCAGCATCTAGAGTTCTCGGATTTGCTCATTTTAGCCACTCTGACTGGCGTGAGGTGGTATCTCAGTGTGGTTTTGATTTGTACAGAAATAAATTTTTTAAAAAAATATTTAAAAAAAGAAGAAACCTGCTCTGTAAATATTCTTCAAAATTGGATTCCCTCAAAAGCACAAAACCTTTTATGTTCATGAGAAAATCTAAAACAACATCAACAAGAAAGAAAATTCCATACAAAATGAAAAAGATCTAAAACAGTATTTTGCAAATAGTTGCATGAAGCATGAATGTAGCTTGATGTAGTAATAAGTCTTCTTAATAAAATTATTAAGAATTACCTGAACCAATACATTGAAAATATTCTGTATACAAAAGCCTCTTCTCAGAGATATGAAAGCAAAATAGAAAACTCTATGAAACAGAAAATATCTGGAGTAAAAAGTCTGGTTAATCTTCTTCAAACTTTCATAGATGGATTTGATCCTTGTGTCTTTTTTTATATATATAAAGGGAGAGTATGAGGACAGCTAATGCTTTTCAGCTACCTTTAGAAATAAGGTCCTGTGAAGATAAGTTGTGAAGCACTGATCTAGAATGTATTTTATCTTTGGTGAATTCTAGTATTGATAAAGAAACATGTTGAGGAAAATGTGATAGGTTAATCAGAGAAAGGAGCAAGACCTACAGAAAGGAAGGACTAGGATGAGTCTGATTGTGTTGAAATTTCTGTCAATATGAACTCATGGTTTTGAGTAGATAGATAATATGGTGTTTTCTTGTGTGTATTTCCTAGGTCTACTGGGAGCCCTAGAACAAGGTTTCCCAACCTCAGCATTATAGAAATTTTAGGCCTAATAATTATTTGTTGTGGGGCCATGCTGTGTGTTGCAGGATGTTTAGTAGCATACTTGGCCCACTAGATGCCAGTAGTAGTCTCCTCCAAGCTATGAAACTAGAAATATCTTCAGACACCACCAAATGTCCCCTGGAAGGTATAACTGCCTCAGGCTGAGAACAAGTGGCCTAGACATGGTGGCATCTTGGTAGCAATGAGCACAATTAGCACCTAGTTATTGGTTTCTAAATATAACTCACCATGAATTCCAATGAAAGAAACTGAAATATGAACCTAGAGGTTCTTTTCTTATCAGAAAGTAAGGATGAGTTCAAAGCATTATAGACCCATGTCAACAAGACAGAAGAACCAGCTTAAATGGGCTCCCATGGCCAAATCTGAGACAATTTAAACACTGAAATAAGTACTGATAAAAGATTACAACTTATTGAGTAAAATTAAAAACCTTGAGTCAGTGATAGATGATGATGGGTAGATGATAGATAGATAGATAGATAGATAGATAGATAGATAGATAGATGATAGATAGATAGAGGAGAATAAGAAATTCTTCCTTACGGTAGAATGAATACCAATTAATACATGTAGAAGAAATGATGAATTTAGAAACATTGCCATTTGACAACTGTGATAGTATTTGATTCAGTTAAGAATTATTATTGAATTATTATTGAATGCTAGAAAGTGAAAGTTTGGTAAAAAAATAAGATATAAACATATTTTCAAAGTATCACCCTACTTGTTAATTCTTAAGGAGACTTTACAATGGAGAAGCCTGACAGATATCATCCAAACCTAGAGATCTAAATTAACCTCTATCAGCAATAGGACAAACTGATATTGTGAGACTCCTGGTATGATGTATTGAGGACACAACCTCACCTGTATAATTTTCCTGCCAAAAATGCATAGCCTGAATCTAACCTGTTGACAAACTCAGACTGAAGATATTCTACAAAACCATTGACCTGTACTCTCCAAAAAGTAAAAATCATAAAGGTAATAAAGACTGAGGAACTGTTCCAGAATAAAGGCAAGGAATCAAAGGGGATCTTTGATAAAGGGGGAAATTGTTAAATTATATGAATGTATGATAAACACAACTGATGAACTCTATGGAGTCTAGAATAGATAACAGCACCTATCTACATCCCTTCATGATTGAGATTATTGTCCCAAGTTTGTGTAGAGGATATCCTTGTCCTTAGGACACACATAGGAGTGTTTAAGTCATCATGTCTGCAACTTTTTCTCAAATGGCTTGGAAAACCCTATAATTGTATGCATATATGTAAAATGAGAAGGATAAAGCAAATTAGCAAATTGTGAGCAATTGGAGAATCTGGGTAAAGGGTATAAAGGAGTTATTTGTATTATTCTTGAAATTTTTTGTAAGCTTGAAATTATTTAAAACAAAAATTACCAATAAAAATGGAAATTAAAATTAAAGTAATGTCCCGCCTTAGCCCTGAGAGTCCCAATCTGGGTCCACAGGTTGGTTGGGTCAGATGGCTAAGAGGTCATAGAAATACACTTCATGGTTTTTATCAACACAGTATGGCATGTTTGAAGTAGATAGCCAAGCCATGTGTTTAGTAAATTTCAAGCCAGCTAATTATTAAGGATAAATTTCACTAGCCTCCACATTTGACTGTTTCCTTGGAACAGAGTGATGGGAACTTGAGGAAGGTACTGTTATGGTAGAGGTGGTAAAAGGACAGAAGGGCTGAGAAAGGAAAGGTCCTCTGCTTCTGCCTGACTGCCTCATCTCATTCCATCTTACAACTCCCTGTGTCAGGGGATGGGTTCATTGTTGCTTCCCATTCTTGTTCTTCTGTTTATTCCTGGGTTTTCATTAGATACACAACCACCATCAGGATTTGGTGACACCCAACACGCACACCAGGATTTGGCTATGATTTAGATAACACAGTAGCTACATGTCCCATGAATGCTTTGGGGTGTGGGGGAGGAAGAGGGGTGAATGCTTCATCATGAAGAACCCAGCAATTAATGAGTCACAAAGCTTCAGACTAGGAATGATTTCCTTACATTATGCCCTCGAATCACTCCATTTTTATAGAGTAGGAAGCTGAGGCCCTGGAAAGGGAAGCTGTCATCACTTGGAGAATCACTACTTAGGAGCCATGGCTTCCCAGACATCCCAGGGTAGTAAAGAGAAGATAAAGAGGCAGTTTTGCCAACAGAAGTATAACCAGCCAATGTCAAGGTGAAATCCACAGCTCCATGAGAATATGGGTGCAATGACACATGCTCATTCTAAGGAGAATCTTGTTTTCTCCAAGATTTGGTAGATGTCATAAGACATGGACAACTTTCTCCCTGGTGGAAATAGAAATTACATAGATATAATGCCCTCTTCCATGTGACTTTGTAGTACCGCCTTCTAGAAAAAGTGGCATAATCGCCTACTCCATTGCTTTTGAGCATGGTCATGTGACTTGCTTGGGATAACAGAAGGCTAGCAGATGTGAAAAGCACATAGACTTTTAACTGTGCATGTGTGATTTGGATGGTCCTCCTGCTCCACTTTGAACTTCCACAAGAAGAACGTGATCCAGAGAGCCAATGCCCCTTTAACATAAAGACACAAACTGTGCAGACCAGATCAGCCAAACCACAGATTTGAGAGTATGACAGGGAATGTATGTTTCTGCAAACCACTGAGTTGTTAAGGTTTTTACTATTCAACAAAAATGAATGCATGATTCATTTTTCCATATTTCCACATTTTCCATATTTCATATTTTTCAATCTTTTCCCAATTGAGTAGTTTCCTGTCCCTGTAGCAACTTATATTCTATAATAAGTAATTAAGGTGGTTATTGTAAAGACTGGAAGCAGGAGCTTAAAATGTTTCCTTTTAACAATCCTAGCTAGTTCCCATATCTACTTGGATACATGGATAAATTCAGGCAACCCTGATGTTTTTGCAAGTCACAACAAGTATATCCTCACTACCAGATACCACCCCCAAAGAAAGGAAGCCCCATTACATCTTTACAGCACATCAACCAGGGAAAAGAGGAGAAGCCCACATCCATCACTCAAACCATGCCCTAAATCTAAAATGAAATGCTAAGACATAGGGAGGTAAAGGGGAATGAAGAGTCATTGAATGGTTAGATCTTTAGGTAGAAAATGCAGAATAATAAAATCTTCCCTGAACACATTTTAAAGGAAACTTAATTTTCCTCAAGTAGCAGTATTTAAAACTGCAAGTAGAATGGTCTGAATTCATGACTCTTCTACTGGGTTCCATGTAAGCATATCGCATGTATGTATTAATGGTCCCCAATGCATCAGAACTAGGTGCACCCACATCTTATAAGCCCCTCCCATTCTGACTTTGGGCTTGGGCATGTGACCTGCTTTGACCAATGAGACATCCGCAAACATGGTGGTTCTGGAGGCTGAAGTCAGACTTACTCATTGGAGCATGTGCTCTTAGAAAGTTTCTCATGTGAAGAAGTACGATGGAAGAAAGACTGAATCAAAAGAAATGCTCACCTGCGTCTGCTAAGCCTATCCTCTGATCTACTCTCCAACTGAATGCAATCTCACGAGTGATCACAGAAGAAATCAGCAGAAGAGATTCCCACATCTATAGAGTTGTGAGAAATAACAGTTTATGTTGTTTTAAGTCACTAAGTTTGGGGTGGTTTCTTGTAGCAAAGATAACCAATAAATTCAGAATGTTCTGAACACCTCTTGCACCAAACAATGCACTTCACCCATCTTGGGATCCATAGAAGCCAATTTCCTTGGTCCATAGGCTGTGTGGTATCTTCTGCAGTCAATGATTTACCTGCTAGCTTGGACTTCAACCCTTTTGTCCTGAATTCCAGTCTATATATCATTTCTATCCCATTTGTCATCCTTTCTCCAGCTTGCACCTTCTTTCCAAAACATTAATATATTCAGAACCCATCAAACTGTACCAGACAGAATCAGCCTTCTATGGGTCTCAGAAGAGATCCAGGACCAGTGCACATAGGATTGCAACAAAATGTCCACATACAGTCTGCACTCTCATCCCTAAGGCCAGAACCCAACTGCCCATAGAATGCATCAGAGGTGAGAAGGAACATGATAACAATGTTATATGTCGTGCGTTATACTAATTAGAGTTTTAGTTGAGGAACAATTGGAAGCCATTGAAGGCTTTAAGTCAAAAGTCACAATCCATCTTGCTGCATTGGTTTAGAGGGCAAGAGAGAAGCAGAGAGTACAGTCAGGGCACTTTGAAGCTGATTCAGTCAAGGGATATCCATGGGCTTTCATATAGATGGGGAAGTACGGATAATACCTTTAAAATATATTTTTTAATGTTTTTTATTTATTTCTTTTTTTAATCATTCCCTTGATTTTTATTTATTTATTTTTTACAAATAGTTTATTGTCAAATTGGTTTCCACATAACACTCAGTGCTCATCCCCACAACTGCCTCCCTCCGTGCCCATCCCTCCTCCCCGCTACATCCATCAGTCCTCAGTTTTTGTCAGCATTCAAGAGTCTCTCATGGTTTGCCTCTCTCCCTTTAAAATATATTTATGAGAATTTTACAAGTCTTCAATTTTTACTGGCTGGGTAAATATGAAGAATAAAGAGAGGACAGTATGTGCAGATGGTAGGTAGGTAGGTAGGTAGATAGATAGTTAGATAGACAGACAGACAGATAGATAAGGAAAGAAAGGTGAGGAAAAAGCAAATAAGGAGGAGATGAAGAAGGAAGAGGGGGAAGAGGAAGGAGAAGGGAACAAAATGCCAGATATTGTTCTAAACATTTTATAGATATTATCTAATTCAATTCTCATGACAATCCTGAGGCAGCATAGTACACTATTGTGCCACTATAGATTATTGTTAAAAAAAATATTCACTTTCTCCCTCTCCACCTCCATGCTGGAGTGTACTTCTCCACCACTTCAAATGGGCTGGGACAGATGACTTGGTTTACACAATGTAATGTCAGCAGGTGAAAGTAACAAAAGATTATAAAAGTGTTTGTACATTTTAGCTTTGCCTCTTTGTGCATCTGCCATTGTCATGAGAGAATTTAGAAAATCTAAGCTTTTAGTCCATGCAGAAGGATGAAAGACATGTGGAGCAGAGCCATCCCAGACGATCCCATTTAAGATCAACTGACACCCAGCCAGACTGTAGATGTGTGGAAAATAGATGGTAACTGTCCTATTCCAGTGAGATCATGCTGGTGCCTGTTATACAGCATATTGCAGAACAACTCATTGATGCAGGGTATCATTGTCATCCCTGTTTTACAAATGAGGAAATGGAGGCACTGAGAAATTAAATAACTCATCTGGTGGTGACTGTTATGTTTCTGGTCAGAATAATTGTGGAGAATAGTGGTGTAATTAATTGAGATGGAGACACTGGTTGAGAGGCAGGGCTGTGTGCTAAAATGATGGACTTAGTGTTGTACATGAATGATATTTGCAAGACAAACAGTGACTATGTTAGCAGGCAGTGGAATGTGTTGCTGTCTTGTCTGGAGCCATGAGCCTGGTTGAGGCAGCCTGGAGAGGAAAGAGTGCTGAGCAAGAGCAACTGAGGGTCTACACCTTCTGCCTGTGAGCCATCGTGGTCTAAGGAAGCTCAGTCTTGAGTCCCCCATGCACTGCAGGAGAAATAATGAAGAACAAGGCCTGATTGAGTTATAATTTTCTCCATTATGAGAAATAATCACTCAGTTGGGAATAAACCCAGTGGCCCTTCCAGTGTACCACTAGGTTCCACTTTCCCAATGTAGCCCAGAGTCACAACATACATTTTCCACATTTATTTTTAGTATTGATTTTCCTAATATCATGGAATAAATTATGAACACTAGCTGAGACAGAACTCTTAGTTCCATTTGCTTTCGGTTGAACCTGGTAATTGAAACATGCACCACCACCTTGTTTTTTTTGCAGTGATCCATTTTCATCTGCCATCTTTCCCCATGTGAAGAGCTGCAGCTTGCCTCACTAGCCGCCCCATCTTGTCTGCAGTGGTCTTGGATCAGGTCTAGAAGCAGAGCCTGGGGTGGGATGCTTGCACAAATGTTTTCCTGAAAGAGTATTCCCCAGGAGAAACTAGTGTGGGGATGAGGAGGGAAGCAGGAAAGAGGAGCCAAAAAAAAAAAAAAAAGCAGTTTTCAGGTGAGCTCCATCCTCAGGGTGACTCCTAGGGTCCCTAGAGGGAGTGACATCACAGAAGTTGTCCTTGGAGAAAAGAGATTCCATACCCCAGACAGTCACTGACCAAGTGCCTCAAGTGAGTCAGTGAGCACCCAAACAGGTGTGTCTGGGTGAAGCAGTGCCCCTCAGCCAAGGGGCGCCCCTCCAGAGAGGTGCAGGTGTGAATCTCTAGCAGCCAACATTGTAGGAGCTGGGGACAAGTGCACCAGCCCCGTGAGGGACCTGAGTGGGGCACCAGCATCATCTGCTATAGCAGGAATCCTCTGATTGATGCAGGAAGAGGGCCAGCTATAGCATTACAGCCATGGCACTGGAAGCCTGGTGACCAGCGTATTAACACACACTCCCAGGCAAGGTCTGAAAGGAGTTAGTGTGGCCAGGAGGGTGAATAGCTTCATAAGGAAAATGCAAATGACAACCTCAAAACAGAAAGAAGGCCACAGTAACACACATCCACTCATCCTGCAGATGCGTTACTGAAGATGCATGGAGAATGTAGTCCACAAACCCATGTGGGGTTTTCCCTGTGGCCTTCCCCTTGAGTTCAGACATGGGACCCACCGCAAAATGCTTTGTTCCCTGAACACCATGCAGCACACTCATCTCAGAAGAAGAATTGCTTCCCTCGGCGCCGAAGTAGGAGAGTTTTGACAGTTTCTTGTCTGTAATCTCTGTAGCCATCAACACAGCACACATGGGACTCTGCCACCAACACAACCAAACTCCACCTCCGTCCCTGCCCCCAGGAAATCACAACTGCCTGAGGCTGGGCTACCTCTTCCCTTTTCTGCAGATGACCTGGGCGTTTAGGAGGGAATGAAAGGAAAAGGAAAGTGAGTTCAAAGCAATGAAACACAGAAAAAGAGTTTACTTTTTGCCACAGGATTTCAAGAACCAAATTCAGTAATGGGGCTATTGATGAGAAATGTTTTAAAGTCCTCAGTTCAGACCACATTATAAGTAAGCCAGGTCACATGTAGAAATTTAAATGAAATTGCAAACAAGAAACATGCACACCCTTGGCTTCACCTACACTTTTTTCTCTAGATTCAGTTTCACTGTTAGATTTTTCCCTTCAATGATACTTTGTGGGGATAAAGAAAAAGGGTGGCCAGCATCAGGCATGTCCTGACTCACCTGCTCACTGTTTTCATGTCTGAGACACCCCCATGTCCCAGTCAAATTTAAAGGCCTGAGTTTTTTTGACCTTCTACCTCTGTTTTTTTTCCCTAGTGCTGTGTTCCTAATTCACCTCATCAAGGGGCTGAGTCATGCCTGGGGTCAGATTAGATGACAGAAATGAGGTAATTCAGGGTTAAGGTTAGGTCTCAGAGCCAGCAGCCTCAGAGATCTGGAATTACAGAGACTTCGTGAAGCTCCTATCCACCCAAATCTTATTAGGGATGATTCTCAAAATGTCTACCATTTTGCTTAGCCCCTACATCATTCAGTTTCTTTCAGACAAACCAAGCTTATCTGGGACATCTGTAGTGATGTAGCAGATAGTGCCAGGATAGCCCAAGCCTCAGATTCGTGTTGCCATGCAGCACTCACGGGAGGCCAGATGCCCGGGGGGCTAAATGGACAGGCCATGTGGGAGAAGCCAGATAAAAGTGGTGTACCTCCTAGATGGAGCCACACCCTACCTGAGAATGCCCAGCCACGCTAGACTCCTAGGAGAATATGTGTGTGTGTGTGTGTGTGTGTGTGTGTGTGTGTGTGTGTGTGACCTCGTATAACTTTCATTCGGTGCCCAATCAGCATTTCCTAAACAACTCATTAAGCCAGGGGTTTAGGAAGTTTCATAAATTCCTTCAATTACCTCATGAAGCATGGAGGAATTTGGTGTTGGATTCTGGTATTTAAAGGTGTTAACTCCTTAATTCTTATTTCACACAAGTAAGTTCCAGTTAATGATGATTAGCTGTTCACCTTCATCATTAGAGGAGTAACATGGCATTTGTGATTGCACAATTTTGATTCGAGGTGGCTTTCTCTTGGATTTCTGCCTAAAATGTCAAGAAAGAATGCATTTCTCATTGCCCTTGGAGGCAGGAGAGGACAAGCCATAGAAAGCAAGGTCTTCCCATTCTGGCCTCAGTTGCTGGTACCATTGATGCAATGCTTGTACCCAGGTGAGGAGCTGGAAATGGAAAATGTACAGTAAGTGCCAACATAATTTCCTCTCTCCTTTCATCTGCTAGCCCTAAAATCCTGGGGCATTTGCATGGCATCTATTTGAGAATGTCAGTGAATAGTGAAGGTACATCACCCTTTCATTGAGGCTGATGGCTGATGACACATCAGAAAACATCATGACAATTTGATTTGATGTCACTGTGTCTGACACTGTGTGGCAATGGAATCCTGAGGAATGCCCAATAACTCACCTGGGGAGATGTGTCACCTTCAATCATATAGTTAGGAAATAGTTCAATGGAGGGCAATGTCACTGTCATTGAAGGTGCTGGTCTTTTCACTGCTGTTGTCTTAGATTTAATACATCTGGATCTCAAGCAGATGGAGCAATGCCTTGCTGGAGACATGTCCTCCAGCAATTCGGCACTTGGTAGTTGACGCGATACTTATTAAATTATTTAATAGAAACAAATCTTGCTGTAGAATTACAACCAAATGGCATGTACTTGTGTTTTAATTATAGCTTACAATGGCTATACTGTCATTTTACTGAAAATTATCAGAAATCCCAGAAGTTCCTGAATACATAGTTAATCATATAAAAAGTAAGGAACCTAATACTGATTAGTTCTCTTTTATACCTATAGTGGGATTTTCTAATGCAGAAGAGCACAGGGCCCTAAAAGTAATTGAAACCAAGTCTAGATGACTTAAGAGAAGAGATTCATTTGAAGGAAATGAGGTGGTTCAGACACTTAGAGGAAGCCTGGATAGCCTGACTCAAGACATGAGAGCAGACAGAGGGCATCAGGCAACCATAATACAGCCAAGGTCATATGTCACAAAACATCTGGTTAAGGCTGCAGCTTCTGCCACCCCTAGGACATGGACACATCTTTAGCATACATGATACAGGCCCAACAACATTACACAAGAGTTATGGATGCTGTGGGGCCTCCCTGCCTTTTAAACCATCCTGTTCCCTTGTCTGCCTGTTCCCAACTTAAAATCCAAAATCAAAATGTCTGATTGCCTATCTAAAGGCAGGCATCTGGGTCCTGCCTTCCAGGAGACAGGAAGAGGTGTCTGGCTTGACCATGTTGCATAGCAGGGGATAGAGCCCTGACTTCCTCCGGAGCACACATCAAGAGGAACCTCAAAGCAGAAGTGGGCTTGGATGCCAGACGGTCCAAAAAGGTAAGCCACTAAGGCTTCAAATAGGCTACACAAGAATATAACAAAATTTTAGGTTTGGCTAAGGATCTAAATAATTGAGATTACTTCCATCGCATATGTTAGCCAAAAGTTCACTAGGTTACTCTGCAAAAGTTTTGTTCGTTTGTTTGTTTGTCTGTTTTCTCTCAATCCATTTCTGAGAGATAACTAAGCTGCTAGACTTAAAGTAACTGGAGGCTTCAGAGTCAACAATAATGACTAATTTAAAGTCATTGTTTTTATGATATTATATAAAATGTATGCATGCATTTTGTGTTGCATAGTGATTGAATGATTTCACTTATGCTCATTAAGGGCACTAGTGCAATGCTAATTCTGCTCCTTTGATGCACAGGCACTCAACTCGAGCCATATGGACCTATTCACATGTAAGTGACAGGTTAGCCAAACAAGGAAAGTAGCAAATCGTCCAACAAGAAGCATAGCCAACCTCCCAGACTGAAGCCAAGGATCAACTCAACATCACTAATATTGTGCTTGCTTCTCATGTCCTGGTTCTGCAGGATGCCATGTCCACAGTCTGGCATATCAACCTCACTTGGGAATGTGTAAAAAATGCAGGTTCTTAGTCCACTCCAGAACTACCAAATCAGAACCTGCATTTTAAAAAGCTCTGCAGATACTTCATTTGCACATTTAAGATTTAGAAACCCAGTTTGCAGCACCCAGTTTTCGGACAGGGAGAGACTTCAAGGGTACCTACTGTCTTGTCTAGGGTGATGCTCACCAGTTCCATCCACCTTGTCACCAAGGTCTCATCTCCAGCTGTGAGCAGGGATGGACCAGTTATGAAACTGTTTTCTCACTGAATTCCCTGTCTTAGTCTCACACCTCTTTGCTGTCGGCAGCCTCCTGTCATCTGTCATTTTGTGATTATATCCTGTCATCTGTCATCATGTGATGTTCAAGCCCATTTTCCCCAGTGAGATTGTATCAAGGACTCCATACAGGGATTCCTTTGATTCACACCATTTCCCGTCCTCTCTCAGACCCCTCTCCAAGGAGGCATGCACTGGAAAGGATGGCCCAAAGATAAGGGAATTTCCAGCCCTGTTTCTGAACAGCTTCCCGCATTTCCCAGGGCAGGTCTCTCTGGTAAATTCCAAGTTGCAGACCCCACGCTGCTGCCCTCCCCCTCCATTTGGACTGCAGGTCCATGGGGTAGACACGTGGAGAGTGGCCAGCCCACCCTCAGGGCAGTCCTCAGCCTGTGCTCAAGGCTGGGGAGTGGGAAGTGAAAGGGGAAAGAAGAAGTCTTAGACTTCCTTCTAGTGGTGGGCCAGGAACATTCCAGTCCCTCAGGGAGGAAGTGAAAGCGGAAGTGCCTGGTGCAAGAAGTACTGGAGCTGAGGAAATCCCCATTCCTCAGTGAAAACCCTCCTCACAAGCTGACATCTCTGGGCCTTCTACAGGGGGACAGTCAGGGCTGTCTGTTGAACATGTGTTCTTAAGGAACAGGTGTGCAATATGAAATAGAAGACAAACTCAACCTGTGTCTGGACACCATTTTACTGGAGGGTTATATATTTAGCAGATTCCATACTGACTCTTAGACCCAAAGCCATATTCCAGTTTCTGCAACGCAGGGCAGGCCTTTTCCTACACGTTCCAAATGCTGCTCTTTGCCCGTGCAGTACAGTCAGGTAGCAACACCAGCAAGCCCGAGGGTTCTGCCGCTCAGCTTTAAATACAAGCGAGCTGGCAGACAGTAAAATCCTTTATTCTACCCTCTTCAGTTCTCAAGGGGAGAAATTTAAATTCTTAGTTCTCAAGGGGAAAAATTTAAATTCTTTTTTTTTTTTTTTACAGAATATCAATTTGTTTGAATCTTTCACAACACCCTCACTAATGCCCCATAATTATATTTGATATTCACTCAAGTTGTCTGTTTTGTGAATTCTGTTCACGTTGTGGTTTTCCCATTTATCTTTTTTTTTTTTTTTTTTACAAATAGTTTATTGTCAGGTTGGTTTCCATATAACACCCAGTGCTCATCCCCACAAGTGTCCTCCTCCATGCCCATCCCCCCTCCCCTCCACATCCATCAGTCCTCAATTTTTGTCAGCATTCAAGAGTCTCTCATGGTTTGCCTCCCTCCCCCTCCCCCACCATTTCTCCCCTTCTTCTCCCCCTTGTTCCTCAGTTAAGTTCCTCCTAATCCTCCTATACATGCAAACATATGGTATTTGTCCTTCTCTGCCTGACTTATTTCGCTCAGCATAACACCCTCAAGGTCCATCCATGTTGCTACACATGGCCAGATTGCATTCTTTCCCATTGCCATGTAGTATTCCATCGTATAGATAAACCACATCTTCTTGATCCATTCATCCGTTGATGGTCACTTAGGCTCTTTCCATGTTTTGGCTATTGTTGAGAGTGCTGCTATGAACATTGGGGTACATGTGCCCCTATGCATCAGCATTTCTGTATCCCAAGAGAAATTTAAATTATTTAAGGGACAAAGCTTGTATTTATCCACGCTAGTTAATGAGGAATGCCTGACTAAATGTTGAGAATTCAGACTGCTTAAAGAGCTCAGCTTAGAATCCCCAAAGGATTCCACAGTTAAGCCAAGAAGAGCCTTCTTTCCCATCAATTATGTGTGTTATTTTAAGAAACCTACAGGTCAGGGTCACTATGCCCACTAATAATCATATCACTAAAAAGTATTATTGAGCCTCATTTTTCTTCTTGAAGAATCAATACCAAAACCATGAATATTTTTTAAGTTTATTTATTTATTTTGAGAGAGAGAGAGTTCATAGGGGAGGGGGAGAGAGAGAAAATCTGAAGCAGACCCTGTACCTGATGTGGAGCTAGACTCCACGTACTATGAGATCATGACCTGAGCTGAAATCAAGAGTTAGACACTCAACTGACTGAGCCACCCAGGAGCCCCAATGTTTTATAACTGATTTAGTCATTCTACATATAGAACTTTGAGACTAGAATCCCTGAATCTTACTGAGAAGCAAGTGCAAGCTGAAGGTTATATAAACAATTACAAGACTATGTGCGTGCTTACAGAGAGTGATAAACCCAATGATTTTCATGCTATCTGTGCCATGGCTAGCAGAGCAGACCCTGATGCCCCTTCTGGCTCTTGCCCTGGCTGGGTGTGCTCAAGGGGTTCCCCGCGTCACAGTCCTCTCCTTTTCTGTTCTCTGTTGAGCCTCACCCACCAATTTCTAGATCCTACTGTAGTCTCCACACACAGCTTACTTCCCACTTGCACAAAAAAGCAGCAGACTGGGTCTGCATCCCCTGACTGAATTCAACATCTACAAGACAGGGGTAATGCTTCCAGGTTGTCGGGAATTAAATAAGAAAGCACATATCAAAGAACCTAGTACAAAGTTCGGTAGACAACAGCTTATCTTAGAAACATTCACTTCCCTGGCTTGTCCTCCATTCCTGCATCCTGCCCTTTGTTCCCAGCTTTGCCCCATCAGGTCATCCCCACGTCCTTTCTCTGCACCATCACCCTCTTTCCACAGCCTCAAGGTGAGAGGTATTAAATGACAAAAATTCAACTGAGCAATTTTAAAGGTCTAATTGGCTTGGGGCCCCTGGGTGGCTCAGCTTTGGTTCAGGTCATGATCTCATGATTCATGAGTTGAAGCCCCGTGTCGGGCTCTGTGCTGACAGCTCAGAGCCTGGAGCCTGCTTCAGATTCTGTGTCTCCTCCCTCTCTGCCCCTACCCCATGTGCACTCTGTCTCTCTCTCTTAAAAATAAACATTAAAAAAAGGAGCATAACCTCAAAGACTTATAGTAGCTAGCCATACTAGCATGAGACAAGAGATGAAAAGAAAACTGCATATTGATAGAATTCCAAGAAGTCTGCAAGATTTTCATTAAGGGTCTGAGGTGGGTACCCCAATCACCAGAAATTACAGGAGGTATACCCCCCAGTGGGAAACACATTTTTTAAACATTTTTTCCACTGTGGGGGCATCTGGGAAAGACTTTAATCCACCTAGAAAACATGCAAGCAATAACAAGAACATATAGATAACCATACTAGACAGCAGTGAATGAAGTCCAGCTGCAGGCAAGCAAAGGAAGGCTGTCTAAGGCTTTGAGACAAAAACAGCTTTTCTAGGATTATGGACCTGATGAGTCTGACATTGCTAGTGAACTGTTGTTGCAATATTATAGACGTCTCTACACCAATGTTTACTTATAATTTGAGTCATATTAAATGCTCTATGGTGTGTGAAGAAAGGTAGCTGAGAAAAAACAAGCAGCCATCTTGGTTTTCTCACTGCCCTGAATTTTAATTTACTGCCATTGTTTGACCACCTTACTTTCTCTGAGCCAGGAGCAGGCTGTTGGCTTGTTACATGGACATCAGTATGACAAGCCTGGCAATAAGGAGCCATTTTCTGCAGAAGCAGAATGGACTTTATCAACATGTGTCACAATCTTACAAAGACAACATAAGAAAACTTAATATCACTTCTCATTTGACAATGCTTTCCTTGCATTTGAGCATGCCAAATAAGCCTAATTAGTTTAGCAAAGCTTTTGGAATGTCCCATGTCAAAAAAATTTAAAGCAGACCAAAAGTTTAAAAAAAACAAAAAACAAAAAACACTTTGTCTTTTTAACTGAGAAAAAAAACAAATTCTAATTCTGCACCAACTTACTTTTGATATTAACATTTTTTCAACTTTAGTCGTCCTGACCACAAATATATTTTTTCCCAGAAGATTCTTTTTTCTGGTAACTTTCTACAACTTTCTTTTTAAACTTTCAGGTTTTTGTCTTGAGTTTTCCCTCTTTAAATAACCAGCTTCACCTTAGCCTCGCCTTAGGACAAAATTGTTTTTCCCCTCAACAAAAATGTATTTCTATTTTTGGTACTTTTTTTTTTAACCCAAAACACACATCTTACTTTCCTTGCATACAGAATTGTTTTTCTTATTAGTATTTTTAGCTTTTAGAAATCTTAATTTCTAATGAAAGCTAAGAAGTAAATAATTGTGAACTGTATGTTACACCAGCATTCTTGAGACTGGCAAACGGAATTAATTTCTTAATTTTTAGAAATGTACTTTTTCATAATATAATCTTTTAATAAGGCACAAAAAATGTTTACTAGCAGACCCAAATTTATCCTTCATTTTTCTGTAATAAGACAAAAGTAGATAAACCTTTGATCCACAATTGATGTTTTAACATTCTATCTTATTTTCAAATGATCTAGGTAGTTAATGAGTTTAAGTTAATTTATCAAGAAACCTAACTCAGCAGAAAGGCACCTGACAGATTGAATCAGGGGAGCATGTGACTGTTGATCTCCAGGCCATGAGTTCAAGTCCCTTGTTGGGGCTAGAGTTTACTTTTTATTTTTTATTTTATTTTTTTATTTTTAAATTTCTTTTTAATGTTTTATTTATTTCTAGGAGAGAGAGAGAGACAGCGTGAGCAGGGGAGGGTCAGAGAGAGAGGGAGTCACAGACTCTGAAACAGGCTCCAGGCTCTGAGCTGGCAGTCAGCACAGAGCCCGACGCGGGGCTCGAACCCACGAACCGCGAGATCATGATCTAAGCAAAAGTCGGACGCTTAACCGACTAAGCCACCCAGGCGCCCCTAGAGTTTACTTTTTAAAAAATAATAAAATATAAATAAACCTAACTCAGCAAAACTTTAAGGTTTAGGTTAGAAAAAAGATTGGGAGACTATTTAAAAGTTTACCTAATTTTCTTAAATTTTAATTGTGCCTATTTAATTTACTTGTTTTTAACAATTATGTTTAGATTACTCAAAAAAACTTCATGAGATATTAAAGTCAGACATTCTCTGAAGCTGTTTTTTAAAAAAATATTTTGTAACAAAGATGACAGCAAGATATTTGACTTTAAGTAAAGCCAGGCAGAATAAAGTTTTTAATGCTGATAACTCTAAAGACATTCCTATTTTAATTAAATCAGCAATTAAATATTTTTCTATATCATGCAAACTTGGAAAAATAACTTGGATTACTTTCTATCTTTTTCAACATTTTAGAATACCCAATACTTACAAGTGCTTGCCTTTAAACAAACTAAATAGGGCTCTTTGACAAATTAATTTTAGCAGTACTATGAGAGCTGGAAAAATATCTCACATTTACAACATTTATATGTGGACACACACAGGGACAGATGGAAAGACCCTATAGTTAGTGATATTGTGGAGAAGATTTTTAAGATTTGTATTTGTCCCTAGAATTGGGTGGGAGTGCTGGAGTTTGGGCCCAAGAGCCTTTTTAGACGTTTCTATTGTTGAAAGTCGTATTTAGTTTTTCTTCTCCTCCTTTTCCTCCTTCTTTTTCTTCAGTCTCAGGTGTTTGTGGGCTGTGTTCACATATAAAGACATGATAAGATGGATAACTTAGATATAGAGGGGTAGAGAAAAAAAACAAGTTCTTCTAAGGAGGACTTTGGTTTTTCCTAAAGCCAATAATTTACAAGCCATTTAAGAGAAATAGAGAAAGTTTGGGGATTGGTAAAGAATAGGTGACCTTGGGGGGCGCCTGGGTGGCTTAGTCGGTTAAGCGTCCGACTTTCGCTTAGGTCATGATCTCACGGTTCGTGGGTTCGAGCCCCGCGTCGGGCTCTGTGCTGACTGCCAGCTCAGAGCCTGGAGCCTGTTTCAGTCTGTGACTCCCTCTCTCTCTGACCCTCCCTGCTCACGCTGTCTCTCTCTCCTGGAAATAAATAAAACATTAAAAAAAAAAAAAAAAAAAAGAGGGGCGCCTGGTGGCTTAGTCGGTTAGCGTCCGACTTTCGCTTAGGTCATGATCTCGTGGTTCGTGGGTTCGAGCCCCGTCGGCTCTGTGCTGACTGCCAGCTCAGAGCCTGGAGCCTGTTTCAGTCTGTGACTCCCTCTCTCTGACCTCCCCTGCTCACACTGTCTCTCTCTCTCTCTCCTAGAAATAAATAAAACATTTAAAAAAAAAAGGTGACCTTGGAATTGCCTTTAGAACTGCATTTCCAGTTTTGTAAAGATCTGTAAGATAAGGCTAGCTGTTTCCAGTTCCTCAAAGATTTGGCTTGTAACTTAAATGACATCATAGGTAGATTTACGTGTTTAACTATATTATATTATCTTTAATTTGCTTTTTTCCCCTGTGGATACAGAGCTCTAATTTTAAACATTCCTTGCTGTATTGAATAACCCTCCTTTGGTAAAAGAGGAAGCTCCAAAGAGGGGGCAAAGAATACTACCTGTTCAAAATCCAGAGTCACTCTCAATGAGAGTCAAAAGAGCTGGCAGCCTGCACATCCCAGGCAGGTAGAAAGCCAAGCCCAGTTACAAAGGGACAACCAAGAAGGCGGCAGGTATCCCTAGGAAAGAAAGGGTCAAGAATCAATGGGTCTGGATTTAGGAAGGAAGAGACAACGTGAATTTTCTTTTCTTTTCTCAACTGGGCACTATATGCAGAGATTCGGAAGAGCTGACTGGGTAAGAATTTTCACCCTTTGCTGGTTTCTGCCAGTTTTTCCAGGATCCCCTCTGAAGGCTCTGGTATCCCCCAGATACCTTGGCTATTTAAAGCAATAATGTAGCAGATTACCAGAAAATCCCTCGGTTTTGTCAACTCTAGTAAGGATCCATTTGGGGGTCCTCCTTTGAAGGTAGGTCTGGAGGTAAGGACATTAACTTGGTGGACTTTTGTCTGCAGTGTGGAGTCTATTTAGAATGAAAAACCATTCAGGCAGAGGATTAGTAGAATGAGCACTCAAAGGAGGACAGAAAGGGAGCAGTAGGAGTTACCAGGTGCCTCTTACATCTTCAATTTATTAGACTTTTGCAATGAATCTTTCAATGAAACTACTTCAGAATTTTGAAAACTTTTGGAGGTTCCTACTTGCCAATTAAAACAGGTATCTTATGCTATTTAATTTGAGGATCTTGTCTTTAAACGTGCTTCTTAAAACATCTTATCTAATTGGGATGTCCCTCACAATGCCCTTTGCATGTCTAGGTTGTAATTCTCCTGAAGGCTGGCAGCAGCTTGGTAAGATCCTAGCTGCAAATGGGTTGTAACTCACATTTCTGCCTGGCTTTTGGAGCCCCCAACTTGATGGCTACCAAACCAAGTTCAAGACATAAAGGAAGCTTAGTAAGATGTTGCCATTTTGTTAGATCCCTGTAACTTCAGGGGCTATTCTTCTTAGATACAAAATAAGCAGGTGTGCTGAAAGGTGGTGCATTTGACTTTAGAATTTAAGGGTACCATTAGCTAAGGTTTTGGGTCTCTTGGAGCCAAAATAATACCTAAGACTAATGTGCTTCAGGGTTGGGTTTATGCATATTTTGCAGTTACCTCTTTGCACAGAAATTTTCTTGAGGTTGGTGGGTGACCTGGTGTCAATCTAACCATTCTGAGAGCCAACTCATCCTATCAAAGGGAGTCTTCCTAAGGTGGTGAGTGCTCTAGAAGCCTTTAAATGCTCCACTCGTGCCCTCCAATTTTATGGCTTTTGGCATCTGAAATCCCCGTTAGCAATAGCCTTTGTTTACACATACACCTTACTGGTATCCATGGTAATCAAGAGATGTTACTGTATCATGGTCACCAGAAGGCCCTGTGTACACCACCACCGATCCCCATTCAAACTTGCTGAGATTTTTGACCCAGGGTATTGTGGTCTGAAACCCTAGAAGCCTGGCTCTAGACCAACCCTTCTACCAGCCCAGCTGGTCTCCAGGCAAACATGCCAGCTGAATCAGCTCTGGTCCTAAACATTGGCCAGTGCAAGCTGACCCACCTGTAAAGGAAAGCCTATCAGATCTAGAACTCTAACGCGAGAAATGCAGAGCCCAGAATGACAAACTTATCCGTTTGAAAGTTTTGTGATACCAGGCCTGTGTTTCTCATTGTCCCCAAATGCTGCCAGAAGTCCACTTCCATCCATGCATAGCCACCAAATCTGTGATATAATACAAATTCAACCTAATAAATTTTAAAAATTTTTGATAAATTCATGAATCAGGCAGCATCCCATTCAGCAAGTAGAGGGAGCTCAAAAGGGTTACAGATAAAAATAGGTTTTGCAAGGTAGAGAGGGAGAGGAAACAAGAAAATTATGAACAAAGAATCCATTATTTTAGGCAAGATGACCCTCCTGAGGGGAGCGGAGGGGCTTGTGAGTACATTTCCTGGTGCTGACCGGAAACGCCCTCATGAGCCACTTGAAGGCTGGTTTCTCGTTGAAACCTCTGGTGTATGTGCTTTACTGACATGCGGCCTTGACTTACACCATTTTAGGCCCATATTTCTTTTTAACAGAGGGAATTATATTATTTAAGCACCAAGGTGGTAATTCTAAGGGGAAACCTACATATTCACAGGATGACCCTTCCTGTCATAGATCCCTCAGCCTTACTTCTCCATACATTCCTTAGACCCTCACCAGCCAAGGGAATTTGGGTCAGTACAGCCATGGGGCCAGAACAGGGACATCTGAGCAGTAAAATTGTAAGTGATATTTGCTGCACGTTCAGAGAGAAGCAGCAATCTGAGACAATGTTTGCCTAGGGGCTAGAATTTCACAGGCTTCTCCCCACATCCCCCTCCCCCTATCTAACCACCACCACGTGCCCTGAGAAGCTTGTACTTAGCGCCAGACTGTGAGTGATTTTCATAAGACTTGCAGCCAAGACTCAGTGAATGGTGCTTTTTGTAAAAATAAAAATATGTGGTAGCACGTGGGTGTGCGTTCTTCTTCCATCAGTGAGAATTGTCTTGTTGTGGGAACTTCAGTGAAGCTCTATGTGGCATTTGGGTCCATGCAGGGACTGCAGCCACAGCTTCATCCCTGCTCCATAGACCGAGTCACCTATCTCTGCTGCTCACTTCCCACCACATCCCAAGGGCTTGGTGGCATCCCAAACAAAACCTCTAAGTCCTCCTGGAACAAGCTTAAAAGAAACTTTGCAGCTAGAAGTCCCCGATTGCAGACATCATGGTGTGATTTTCTGACACAGGCAGGATTAACTCCCTGATTCATGTGCTTTTGAATAGGGAAAGGGTTAACATTAGGCAGGGAGAGATAAGGGACCTTCAGGAAGGCAGACTGCAGCTGCAAGTGGGAGGCTGAGAAGCAGTGGGGTTGGGGATGGCGGGGAGAGGTTAAACATATTCCAGACCCACCTGGGCTGGTTCCATGCATGGAGTCTCACAGACTTTCCAATAAGGTCCCAATAAAAAGTCAGGGGCAGAAATCTTCAGTGGCTACCCGTCAGGACCCCTCTCACTCTTGAGAGCTTTGTATTTCCCCTAAATAAACTCTATCACTTGGCTCACTCTCTTTTCCACGAGATTCATTCTATGACACAAGGACCAGCGTCTCTTGCAACTTCCTGTAACACTTTGACCTTCAGCCTATGGCCTTGATGCTCATTGCTTTTTTTTTTTCTAGAATCACCTGTGGACAATGAACACTATGGATGCCTGATCCCCACCCTAGAGGAGTAACTAGAAACTCTGCATTGGTGCCTGGCCTTGACTGTCAGCCAGAGGACTCTGCTCTGTGACCAGGGAGAGAACCCCTGGCTTACAGTCCAGCCTCTCAGAGACATGGATCTCGTGGATCTCAGCTTCAGGCCAGCTGTGTGTTGCTCTCCTTGTCCTGACCCTAGATGGAACAAAGAAGAGAGTCCCTGTGCCATAGAGGGGGCTCAGGGAATAGTTCTGCCCACTCAGGCAGGACATGGAGTTGGTAGATGGAAGAGGACAGAGTTGGAGTGAGAAGGGAGGAAAGAAAGGAAGAACAGACTGTGGTCTGTCCCTAAGACCAGGTCCTCCTTCACCTGGTGCTGCAGGAGGAGCGACCCTCAGTGTGGCTCAGCAACAGGAGGCAGCAAGTCGGATGGGGCTCTCCCAGAGACTCAGTCATTAGGTCCCCTCCTTTGGGGACTCCCTAAGATTCATCCTGACCCTTCTTCAGGGCCAGACTGCCCAGGCACAAGCAACCACCAATCCCTCTTAAATACATTTTTTTTTTTCTGAGTAATTACTCTGGTGTATTTCAGGCACAGTACTGGCTTCTCAATTTAAACTGTCTTGACCCACTTCCAGCCACCAGTGGGCATATGTAAGGCCCATATACTTTGATGATTAAAGCAAAAACATGCCTCCCTTGCAGGCCAGTGTTCTGGGGCTCTGCACTCACCACAGGAGAGCCCCACCAGACAGCCCATTGCAACCAGGAGCCTAAAGGCAATCACCTGCTAATAATACTAATAGGTTCAGATAAGAATCACTAATAGATGCTAAAACCACAGGAGAAAGTGATTGGAAAACAAGGATACTTACAGAGTTTCAAAGAATCTCTCTACAAAGGATGGATACCATATGTTTGCATATATGTGGATTAAGAGGAAGCTAATGAGGACCATAAGGGAGAAAAAGGGGAAAAATAGTTGGGGAGAGGGAGGGAGGCAAACCATGAGAGACTCTTGAATGCTAAGAACAAACTGAGGGCTGATGGGGGTGGGGGTGAGGGGAAGGGGGGTGATGGGCATGCAGGAGAGCACTTGTTGGGATGAGCACTGGGTGTTATAAGGAAACCATCTTGACAATAAACTAAGAAAAAAATACAAATTTTCATAACAGTTGAAAAAAATAAACTGCTGTGTAATATTTAAAAAAAAAGAATCTCTCTACAGATGACCTATTAATTACAAAAGGAGCAAGATATATGAAGAAACATGTCAGACAGTACCTTAAACAAATGATCAAAATCAGTGTCACTAGGAATGGAACAAACCTACATCATGCATCTGCAGGTATGATGCCCCAAGTAGGACAGAGCATTGCCCATGTGGTGCTTCTGCCAAAAATGTTTACTTTGAATCTAATTGTCAAGAAACCATTGGGAAGACCCAAATTAATAATCCCAACACATTAGCATATATAAACTATTTACTTACTTTCTTAATTAATTAATTTCTAAGTGATCTTTATACCCAGCATGGGGTTTGAACTCATGACCTCGAGATCAAGAGTCGCATGCTCCACCAACTAAGCCAGCCAGGCATCCCTATAAACTATTAGTATAAACAAAAGTGTTTATAAATAAAGTGTTTTTTATTAGTATAAAAAAAGTGTTCTATACTCTTAAAAATGTAAGTGGCATTAAAGACAAAAGCAGAGCATTGTTCTAAATTAAAGGAGATTAAGGAAACATGATAGCAAAATGCAAAGTGTAATCCTGCCCCAGATCCTGGACCATATGGAAAAGAATTCCATGATGGACATCTTGGAAGCAATTGGATTTTTTAGAAAGAACTGATTATCAGGTAATAACTGTGGATCAGTGTTAAATTTTCTGAATTTGGTCATTATGTCATGATTTATAAAAAAGAAGAAAATCCATTTTTTAGGAATACTTCTTTCTTAGGCAGAAGTGTTTAGGTGTAAGGGGCATAAAATCCACAAATCTCAAAAGGGTTAGCAAGAAATTGTAATTAAAATGTGTGTGTGTACCTCAGGCTGTTGTGAGAACAGCGTAAGATGAATAAAAGAAAAGGATTATGAAAAAAAAAATAAAATGTGTGCGTGTGAATATATACTTTTAGATTTCAGATGTCATTTCTGACTCTTATAATGAGTCTGGTTTTCAAAATGCATGTTTTCTTTCAAATTCTTGTTTATTTTAAGAACGTTAAGGTTTATGGACTAGAAAACCACAGAATAAGGTTTTTATGAAATGTGTATAAAGTAAGAGTTAATCAACTCTGAGTGAAGCCTTGGGGACTTTCCGATGAATTAAGTACATTCATTAAAGTGGTGAACCTTTTACTATATGCCTAGTCTATGTAGAGTCATTTTATACTTGCTTTTGATTTTTTGTGTGATTGATTTTGCTAGAAAAGTAATTTCTACATAAAGTGTAGCAACTTTAAAATAATTTAGTAGTAATGTGACACCTGGATGGCACAACTGGTTGAGAGTCTGACTTATTTTCAGCTCAAGTCGTGATCCCAGGGTCATAGGATCTAGCCCTGGTGTCAGGCTCTGCACTGAGGATGGAACCTACTTGGGATTCTTTCTCTTTCTCCCTCTGCTCTTCCCCTAGCTCATGCACATGCACATGTGTTCTGTCTGTCTCTCTCTAAAATTAAAAAATAAATATAGTGTGGTTAGAAAATTAATTTATTTCCAAAAAAACCCACATTTCTTAGAAAATTTCAGATATGTTCCTGAAAAGTTCTATGCAGAACAATGTTTGTAGTCTATTTAAGGGAGCCTTGCAATGATTGTCTCTCTGAAGTATAAAAGATTTAGAAACCATATGCTAATTCTTCCACAAGTTAACTTGCATAGAGCAGGTCATGTTGGTTTTTTTAGTTTCTAAGTGTACACATGAAGCAAGATGTTGATCATGAAAGGATTTCCATTTCCAGGAATAAGGCAGGATAGGAATCAGACCAACCTCACACTAGTAACAGCCAAAAATGCTTACTGCAAGAAATGTGTGGGGTTTCTTAATTGTTTTGTTTTGTTTTGTTTCCTTTCTTAAAAGTATCAAAGATCTGGCAAGACAGTAAGAAACTAAAGTCCCAGTCAAAGAGAAAACAAGGGGCACTGGGTGGCTCAGTCAGTTAAGTGTCCAACTTCAGCTCAGGTCATGATCTCAACGTTTGTGAGTTTGAGCCCTGCATTAGGCTCTGTGCTGACAACCCAGAGCCTGAAGCCTACTTCAGATTTTGTGTCTCCCTCTCTCTGCCCTTCCCCTGTTCTCTCTCTCTCTCAAAATAAAAAATAAACCTTAAAGAAAAGGAAAACAAGATCTCTGAAAATCATGTGGCACCTTAAGGCTGTTTTTGAATGAAGGGCCTTTGCCACGTTGGGCAAACTTGAACTTTTACTTTTATGTTTTTGTCATATGTGTGTATGTGTATATATATAGGAGAGAGGAATAAAGCAAAGGCTAACAAGTGGTATATGGGTGTGTACCTGTCAGGTTTAAACCAGAGAAACAGAATCAAAAAGAAATTTATGTTTAGAGGTTTACACTCCGGCAGTGGCCTGTAGGATTGCTGGCTGGAAAGGCAGACTAGACAAGGTGCTCGGGAAAGGCAGGCTGGAACTCGCAGGTACAGGCAGTTTCTTCTTCCTCAGGGAAACTTAATTGTGCACTGGAGGAACCTGGACAGGCTGTATCAACCTCACCCTCTTACCTATGCTCATGTCCCTTCCTTAAAGCAAACTGACTGGGAACTCTGATCACATCTACAAAATGCCTTCACAACCACACCCAAAGTCACATCTGATTGAATAACTGAGGACTACCCAAGATAAAACTGACCATCAAATTTTGCAACTTGTCTATAATTTTGAAATCTTTCTAAACAGAAATCATGAAACGCTGTGCTACCCAACACCTTTCTCAAACTGGGGTTTGTGAAGGGCACTGCAGTGGTAGAGTCTGAGGACTCCCAACCCTCCTGCCTCTCTCACCCTCAATTCTGACCCTATGATTAGTACAGCAGTGATTGAAGGACCAGACCTATGTTTCCTTAACACCCTGAAGAAATTAATTTGCATCCTCTGTGATGAAGTGTTATGTCTCAGTCACATGAGGCCATGCTTCTCAAATTAATGTACTGTGACTCACTTGTTCCTCACAAAGAAGGAAAACAAGATAGGTAAGAAACTCACATCTTCATAAAGAAAGAAGGAGCAGGAGAGAAGGAATAACTGAAAACAAAATAAATTATTTTATTTTCCTTCCTTATTTTATTTTACTCTCAATTCCCACAAGCTAACCTGAACCAGAGGAATGCATTGAACATATATGTTGGCACAATATAGGCTTCTCTCCAAAGTAAAAAACTTTGGGGGCTTTAATTTAATTTTTTCCCAGCTATTTTTATTTAAAAAAATTTTTTTTTACAAACAGTTTATCATCAAGTTGGTTTCCATATAACACCCAGGGCTCATCCCCACAACTGCCTTCCTCCATCACATCTCCCCCCTCCCCCCCACACCCATCAGTCCTCAGTTTGTTTCTCAGTATTCAAGAGTCTCTCATAGTTTGCCTCTCTCCCTTTTCCCCACCATTTCACCCCTTCTTCTCCGCCATGGTTCTTAGTTAAGTTCCTCCTAATCCTCCTATACGTGCAAACATATGATATTTGTTCTTCTCTGCCTGACTTATTTCGCTCAGCATAACACCCTCAAGGTTCATCCATGTTGCTACACATGGCCAGATTGCATTCTTTCTCATTGCCATGTAGTATTCCATCGTATAGATAAACCACATCTTCTTGATCCATTCGTCCGTTGATGGACACAGTCTCTTTCCATGTTTTGGCTATTGTTGAGAGTGCTGCTATGAACATTGGGGTCCATGTGCTCCTATGCCTCAGCATTTCTGTATCCCTTGGGTAAATTCCTAGCAGTGCTATTGCTGGGTCCTAGGGGAGTTCTATTGTTATTTTGCTGAGGAACCTCCACACTGTTTTCCAGAGGAGCTGTACCAGTTTGCATTCCCACCAACAGTTAGGAGGGTGTTGGGGCTTTAATTTTATACTGTTTTTTGTTGTTTTTGTTTTGGACCCATATCCTAACCTTCCCAAATAGCTCTGTTTTTTATTTCTTTCTTCTCCGTCTTGCAGACTGACATGAGTATTTTCTGCACAGACACATGAACAAAGCTGTTGTACTTCTAAGCAAGTATTATAAAGGTAAAGGTAACTGTCAATCACTCTATGGTCCATCTGCACAGGAGTGAGTAAGGGGCTGAGTTCAAACTGATCTGGGTAGTTTGAGCTGGCTGGGTAGCTGTTAGTACTTGAGGGGTAGTTTCAGTTTGCCTGAATTAAGAGATAAGCTGGAAAGGGGCACCTGGGTGGTTCAGTAGGTTGGACATCTGACTTTGGCTCAGGTCATGATCTTGAGGTTCATGGGTTCCAGTCCCACGTCGAGCTCTGTGCTGACAACTGGGAGCCTGTTTCAGATTCTGTGTCTCCCTCTCTCTCTGCCCCTCCCTGACTCACACACACACTCTCTCTCTCTCTCTCAAAAATAAATAATTTAAAAAGTCCTTTTTTAAAAAAGAGATACACTGAAAAGAAGAGCTTAAGGAAAAATGTGGGACAAGGGTCAGTAAGTACAAGCAGGTGGCTGTAAAGATTAGGTCTTGGGGTCTACCCGGTGATATAACATCAACTGCAGTATATCAAGAATAGCTCAACATTAAGCAGTTTTATTCTTGTAACATCCCTCAGATAAAGAAAACATGTTCTGCAGAGGAGGGGTAAGAAACAGAGGAAAGTGGATTTACCTCTTAACTGTTAGTACTTTAATAACCAGCTACTTTCAAATACATTTATACCTTGACTTCCTTAAGACGGCTGTGTCAGCCCTTTTTACCTGGTTAATATAAACTTAGCTCTTTATGTAGGTTTCATTTCCCATAATTTCTGAGACGTTAAAAGCAAGTGGGATAGTGTACTGTTTCAATTTTACTTTTTTCCATGTCCTTTGGGGATCCACCCTTCCTTGTCTTACTGAAATAACTCCAAGTCTGTAAAACAAAAGCTATAATGAGAGGAAATGTTGACATCATTTTCTCAAAAACAACAAAAACAAGGCTTAAGAGTGTCAGGGAGCCCTCTTGCTCAACTCTAGGCCCCAATAGTTAAACCAGAAATAGACAAGACCGTTTAACTCCTGCTCTAATTAAAACCCATTGTGATTATTTCTTATCACACTCTCTTGAGGCATTGACAAAGATGTTTTGCAATAACCAGAACATTCCAACCTTCAAACCAGAAAAGCCCTGATAGCAAAGAAGTGTCTGGAAGACCACACCCCATGGGGCCCCTTTCCCTCCCAAGATTAGGGGCTGAACACTTAGGACCCCATCCATGGTCACGTGTTCTTTGCCTGTGCTCCTACAAATACCTCTCTGAACCTCTCTCTATAAAACTCTATGTGTCCATCTAGCTGGTAGAGAAGTCAGATGTTAAGGCTTGAGACTGCCACTTCCCCCAGTGCCAGCACCTGAGATAAATCTCTCTCTTTTCCAAATCTTCATCTCTTGAGCTTCTCTTACAATGAGTGTATCCAAGTTTGTTCCATAACTGTTGGCAAACCCAACCAGGAACTGTGCTGTCAATTTCTTCAACCCCCTCAGAATTCCCCTGGATGGAGCAATGGCCATGGCAGTGCAACCAGGGCTCACCTGTTTATTTACTGAGTTAGTGGCTATGATAGATCAATTGGTAACAAGACCACTATTCCAGTTCATTCGTTAATTCAGCTAACACTGATCCATCTTAGATGCCAGGTACTGCAAATCACAGTGAACAAAACAGACAAAATATCAAGCTTACATTCTAGTCATAGAGGCAGAAAAGAAGAAAAATATAAACCAGTCAACCAGAAAGTGCAATGGAAAAAAAAAAAATAAACCAGGGAAGGATAGGAAGGTGAAGAATGGGGGGAGGGGAGGGGCACAATTTTAAAGAGCAAGGTCAGTGAAGGTCCCACTGAGAGCCTGATCTTTAACAGCTCTTACTGAAGGAGGTAACACCTGAGTGATAAAGGGGGGTAGTCAAACCACTGTGTAGTTTGGGGCATGAGCAGCTTGGGGTGTCTTGGGCCACCCAAGTGGAAAGACCATAAGACAGAATTGGAGGTAGGATTCTGGAACCAATTAATAATTCTGGTCACCAATTCAGATGTGTGCTTTTTTTCCCCACACCACCAAGCCATTCTCCAACACCAGCTGGATGTCTTATAAATTCACTCAATTCTGACACTGTCTACCTGGTGACAGTTAAGGGCTCAGTTCTACAAGACTCCCCCCCCACACACACACTCACACATACTTCACATGCCAGTCACAGGTTCATGTTATCACCTGCGCTTCTGATCAACCTGCTAGAAATTGGAGGTTCCAACAAACTCCTTGGATTCTATTAACTTGCTAAAATGGCTCACAGAACTCAGAGAAATGCTATCATTCAATGATTTATTATAAAAAGACATAATTCAGTCTCTCCCTCTCTCTCTGCCCCTCCCACACTCGTGTTCACTCTCTCTCTCTCTCAAAATAAAAAAAAAAAAAGACATAATTCAGGACAGTCAGATGGCAGAGATGCCCAGGGCAGGGTGAGGGTAAAGGATATGGAGCTCCCATGCCCTCTCCAGGTACATCATTTCCCCTGAATTTTCAAGTGTTCACCAATCTAGAAGCTCTGCAACCCCATCCTTTTGGGATTTTATGGAGGCTTCATTACATAGTCATCAGTGATTGAATCATTGGCCAGTGGCAACTCATTCAGCTCCCAAAGCCTTTTCTCCCTGGAGGTCAGGAAAAGGGTGGAGGTGGTGGGTTGGGACTGAAATTTCCAACCCTCTTAATCACATGGTTGGGTCCCCTGACCTCCTTTGCTGTGCATCCAAGAGCCACCTCACAGGAGACACCTTTGTGCTCTCATCACTTAGGAAATCTCCAGGGTTTTAGGAGCTCTGAGACAGTATCAAGGACTAAAACCAAATACACATCTCTTATTATATGTCATAACATCACAAAACTTAAGGTGTCAGTTTTGAGCTGGAGCTATCTGGTGGTGCTCTGGGTACAGAGCTGGTATTAAAGTCACCAGACTGGATGAGACTCCGAGGAAAGGGGCACACCTTGAGTGAAAAGAGGTACAAGGTCTGAGCCTGGGTTGAACCCCTTAAAACAGTCTTGGATGAAGTTCTTGGATAGGTCAGATTGGAAACTCTTTACATCTAGACCAGCAGAGGTAAACAACTCTCCTGGTGTCTTGGAATAAAGGAAAAAATCAAGATCATACTGCCCTTTAAAATCCACCTGCAGAGAACCCTGGGGAGACAGGCCAGGCAGGATCTGAAGCCCTGGACTCTTATCTTCCTGCAATCTGGGTCAGTTTGTTGTATTGAAGTACCTGTTTATGTCTTTCTCCTCATCAGACCCAGGACTTCTGGAGGGCAAGAATTGAGCTTTAACTCCCTAAAGTCAGTATCTGACATCATGTGTTGCATGAGCACCTACTAAATTAGTGAACCATAAGTAGCACAGCTGGGAAACTGATAACATTTTTCATGGAGGATAACTAAGTGCAAAGTGGATCTTCCATGATGTGACTCAGGTACAAGACTGTGGTAATAAGAGGAAGCCACCATCAAGGGACACCACCCAGGGTCTCGGGCCCAGCATCACACCACTGAGGGCACCTGCACTTATAGATATTTGCAAAGAAAATAAAGTACAAAATGCTGCTATGAACCAAGCACATTATCTTTGCTGCTTGGACCCGATTGAGTCAGGCATATATTTCTGAAAAACTTTGACAATTTGTAACTAAAAAGTCTTTGTACACTTTGTAGGGGCCAAGATGGACCACTTAATCTCAATTAAGATTATTTTGAGTTTGGGGCGCCTGGGTGCCTTAGTCGGTTAAGTGTCGACTTTCGCTCAGGTCATGATCTCGCGGTTCGTGGGTTCGAGCCCCACGTCGGGCTCTGTGCTGACTGCCAGCTCAGAGCCTGGAGCCTGTTTCGGAGTCTGTGACTCCCTCTCTCTCTGACTCTCCCCTGTTCGCGTTGTCTCTCTCTCTCTCCTAGAAATAAATTTAAAAAAAAATCTAAAAAGAAAAAAAAGAGTCAGATGCTCAACCCACTGAACCACCCAGGTGCCCCAATTTATTTATTAGTAGCTAACTTTAGCAATTTAGATACTTAGTTGATTGAGCAGAGCTTTCAAAGACAATTTAACACCTGAAAATGTTCATGACAATAGCAATGTAGAAAAGCAGCACTGAATTACAATCACCAAAGGTCAACTGTACACAGTGAATTTACATGGACACAGTTACAGTGACACATGCACACAGAACTTATCTTCTTTATAGTTTTCTTCATTTTCTTATTTGTTTTTATACTAAATATGTTGTACTGATTGGATTAAAAATTAAAGAACTTTTATTTTCAAATATGGGAGAGAGTTGGAGAAATCTGTTCTTCGCCTTTTAAATTTTTCTGGGGTGCCCGAGTGGCTCAGTTGGTTAAGCCTCCAACTTTGGCTCAGGTCTTGATCTTCTGGTTCATGAGTTTGAGCCCCTGTTGGACTCTGTGCTGACAGCTCAGAGCATGGAGTCTGGTTAGGATTCTGTGTCCACCCCCTCCCCCCCTGCCCCCCCCCGCCCCGCCTCTCCCCGGCTAATGCTCTGTCTCTCAAAAAGAAACAACAAAAAAATTTTTTATCAAATTTTTCCTCTACTGTTGGTACTTTTAAAAAATAAAATTTAGATTAACTTGGGGAGGAGGGATGGAGAAGGAAGAAGGGAGGAAAGGAGAAAGGGAGGGGAGGAAGCTTTTCCAGATTAAAAAGGAAAATGGAAGAGAAACTGAAGCAACTATTCCCAGGAATCAAGGGTTGCCCTCCTCAGTGTGGCAGAGGTGGCTGCAATCCCAGGCCTGAGAGTCTCCTAAGATTCTTCTGGAGGAGGCTCCCTGTGGTGATCAAAGGCTGACTTCACAACCAGGCACACCTCCATTTTACTGTGCTTTGCTTTATTGTGTTTCCTAAACATTGCATTTTTCACATTGAAGGTCTGTGGCAACCCTGCCTAGCAATTTCATTGGTGCCATTTTCCACAGCATTTGCTCCATTCATGTCTCCATGTCACATTTTGGTGATTCTTGAAATGGTTCAAACTTTTCCATTACTACCCCATTCTTTTTTTTTTTTTTAATGTTTTATTTATTTCTAGGAGAGAGAGAGAGAGAGAGAGAGAGAGAGAGAGAGAGCGAGTGAGCAGGGGAGGGTCAGAGAGAGAGGGAGTCACAGACTCTGAAGCAGGCTCCAGGCTCTGAGCTGCAGTCAGCACAGAGCCTGACGCGGGGCTCGAACCCACGAACCGCGAGATCATGACCTGAGCGAAAGTCGGACGCTTAACCGACTAAGCCACCCGGGCGCCCCAATTACTACCCCATTCTTAATAGTGACCTATGATCAGTGATCTTTAATGTTACTGTTGGAGCCTGAAGGATGACTGAATTGCTCCAATCTCATGATAAAACTTGAGGAGGAGAAGATAAAACAGAGGAGAAGCTGCTTCTTATGGATGAGTAAAGAGCGGTTTCTTGAGATGGAATCTACTCCTGGCAAAGATGCTGTGAAGATTGTTGAAATGAAAACAAATGACTTGGAATATTACATGAACTTAGTTGATAAAACAGTGGCAGGGCTTGACAGGATTGGCCACTTCTGAAATCCTACTGTGGGCAGAATGTTACCAAACAGCATTGTCTGAGAAATCATTTGTGAAAACAGGATTGGCATGGATATGGCAAACTACATTGTTGTCTTATTTTATGCAATTGCCACAGACACTCCAGCCTTGGGCAACCATCTCCCTCATCAGTCAGCAGCCGCCAACTAAGACTAGCAAAAAGATAATGACTCATGGAAAGCTCAAATGACAATAATTTGAACAACAAAGGATTTTTTATTAAGATACATACATTAATTTTTAGGCATAATACTCTTGTACACTTAATAGACTACAGTATCATGTAAACATAACTTTTATATGCACTGGGAAACCAAACAAAATCATTTGACTCACTTTATTGTGATATTTGCTTTATCGTGGTGGCCTGGAACTAAACCTGCAGTATCTCTGAGGTATGCCTGTTTCCAACTTAACAGAGATGAATCCCGAAAACATTAAGCTGAGTGAAAAAAAAAAAAAGCCACCCAGTGCTCATCCCCACAAGTGCCCTCCTCCATGCCCATCTCCCCCCTCACCCCCCACACCCATGAGTCCTCAGTTTGTTCTCAGCATTCAAGAGTCTCTCATGGTTTGCCTCTGGGTGTTATATGGAAACCAGCTTGACAATAAACTATTTGTAAAACAAAACAAAACAAAACAAAAAAAACAACCAGAGAAGCCTATATATACCATAGAATTCCATTTATATGAACTTTGAAAAAAAGACAAAACTAATCTATAGTGAAAAAGTAAAATAAAATCAGTACACCCTTTATCTCTGGGGGTAAGTGCCCACAATGACTAGGAACGGGAATGAGGGAACTTTCTGGATAATGGTTATATTCTGTACCTGATAGGAGATGGGCTACACAGGGCTATGCATTTGTCAAAATGAGGTAAATGTACACTTCAGATTTGTACATTTAAGGATAGGAAAATTTTACAACAAATGAAAAAGCTGTAATAAATATTGACCTCTAGTTCATGTTATTCATGCATAAGTGTTTAGAAGTGAGATGTACTGATGACTTTAACTTACTTTGAATGTTAATATATTTGAGAAAGAGAGAGGTCATGCATGTGTGTGAGCAGGGAAGGGACAGAGACAGAGTCAGAGTTTCCCAAGCAGGCTCCACACTGTCAGTGCAGTCTGACGTAGGGCTTCATCTCACAAACAGTGAGAGCATGACCTGAGCTGAAATCAAGGATCAGACACTCAATTGATTGAACCACACAGGTGTCCCAACTTACTTTGAAATGCTTGGAAACAAGATGGTTTGACAGATGAATAGAGAGACGGACAGGTGGACAGGCATGTGATAAACAAGTAAAATACAATATTACTGCTAGAACCCAGGTTGTGGGCATATATATATTTGCTACATGATACTTTAACTTTGTTGCATGTTTGAACATGTTCATAATACAATATCAGGGAAAATGCATCCCCCTCCTAAACTCCCCACTTCACATCAGGCCGCCTCCCTCCCCTTTTTACTCCCCTCCAGTATCACAGGCCTCTTGGCTCCTACTTAGCAACAACATTTTCACTATGTTCCAGGCAAACCAGGCATAGCACAGAGCACCGGCCTGGATGGCTCCCAGTGTTAAAGAAATATTATTCTGAGACTTATTAAAATGTTATGGAAGACATTACAGTAGGGGTCAATATTATCCAAATAAGAGAGAAAGATTGAGCTCAACTCTGAAGACAGCAAGAACAGATGGATATTTGCAGCCAAGGTTGGGGAACAGGAGGGCAGTTTTTGGTACACTGACCTAACAGGATTCTTGCAAAGGACTTAGACATCAAAGGTGGGGTTGATGAGCTTGAAAACGGTTAGCAAGCCAGCTGGGCAAGACCCAGGCTTAGTGGAGAGGCAGCTCAGAGGAGCCTCACTAAAGCTGGGTGGGTCCTTGTCACCAGGTCAAGTTTCTCTGTTACTGGCAAGAAGGGGAGCCAGGGAGCACCATCGAGAGGGCAGGGCTGCCCTCAGTGGCTTCTGAGGTCAAGATCCAATGCCCAGTGTACCAGTTTCAGCACTATCACAGGCAGGATCAGGAATCCCTCTGCTGTCTGGTGCACATTGCTAAAGGAACTGGAATTTAAGTCTGCATAAACACTGAGTACAAAGTCAGAGCAATAACCACATCATGGATTTCAAAGGAAACTGATCTCCCAGATCTGCCAAGGGGATTGCTCAACCGGACTCAGATTCATCCTGTTTTCCTTATGGCCAGGGCTGAGGCCCAGAGAGACTGCAGAGCACCCAAGGGTACAAGCCACCCCATGTCCCTGAACTCCCTGTCCCTGCCCCCTCCCTCTTGGCTGGTGCTACAGACAACAGAGCTTCTCTAGTAAATGTGCTCCTTGTGAAATTAAATGGTAATTTGTAATGTAAAGCAATGGGGACTATTTACATGGTGGGCCCTGGGCAAAAGCTTCCAAAAGATTCTCTGTCCCCATATTAAATACAAAATAGATATTGGCCATTGCACTCTCTCTTGCCTCTTTCTACAAGGGCTGTCCACAGGCTTTCCCATGAATATCACAGTTTCGTAATGATATGACATCAATCCCTACCAGAGCCCTAACTGCTTTACACCACATTTTAATAGCAAGTTTTAGAAGCTCAAATGTCTAGAAGCTCAATTCTTGGCCAACTTGATAAGACTACTTGCCACTTTAGGTGATGTTTTATTCACTTGGTCATTTATTTATTATAGTATTATTTAATATTTACTTATTATTTACAGAGAATGTCTGTTACTCTCTCAATTTATTTCTTTACTAATTCAGATCATGGGATCAACAGCCACATATATGGCCTTGTGGGGAAAAATATTTTTTTTCTCTTCATCTGGCAGAAGGGAAACATTCTTGCCTCCTGGACACATGCGTTCTTTCCTCTGTGGTGCATGGGTGCTGGAAGGCCCATGCCTCCATCTTGAGGCCATTATTTGTCTCTGGGTCTCTGCTAGCTTATCCTTGAAAGCTGTAGGCTATGAGGGCTTGGGCTGCTCCATTATTTTAAACCAGGTTGAAGCAGCACCACTAAGGTTTTCTCATCTCTGTTGGTTCTGACCCCCAGACACCACTGTTAATAAAGTAGCCCAGCTCTCCAAATTTGTTACCTTTGCCCAAGGTCATTCGAATAGCTGAGGCAGGTGCTTCTTATCTGATATACTGCAGGTTGCTCTGGTAGTTTCTGTGGACACCGTATGCTAGGATTAGAGATGTTGCTATATTAAGATGCTCACCCCTTGTGTGGCACATGCCAGAGTCCTAATAGGGCATCAGAAATAGGCAGTGTAATGGACAGACAGCAGCATGTGTTAAGCCACAAACTTCTACCATATTCACATCTGCCACCATGTTCTGGTTATTTAGGTAACTGGCACTTCCTTCCTAGTATCAAAAGATGAGACATTTCAGTCTACCCTCTGTGCCACATACCCTTCTAAGACTGGAGGTCCAGCTGTCTGGCATGGATGGGGAAATCATGGTGAAAGCCAATCCCCACCCTCAGAAGATAGCCACTCTTGCTTAGAAGTATCTGGTCAAGGCAGCCCTTTCTTTCCCTGGTCATTTTATCTCCTCCTTTCTATATAACTAAAAAAGCCTTTGATCACTTCCTGCAGAGGATATACTGGAGCCAATACCTATACAGTCCTGAACTAGGGGCTCTGTTAACCCACACAGTACCCAGCAGACCATGTCCTCTCAGTGTCTCTTCCTAATCTTGGCCAGACTTCTTTCCCTTTAGGTTGCAGCTGAAATGCCTCTCTTCTCCAAGAGGTTTCCTTGGCCATACTCAGTAGCACCTTTCTTTATCAATCCCTCCTATTTCACTTTCAACAGAGCACCTATCACACCCTTATCATAATTACTGATCATTGCCTCCTACCCAACACACATCCTAAACCTGGGCTGTGCAGCATCACAGCCCACATACATTTGGCCACGGGATGCTTGAAATGGGACCAGTCCAAACTGACACCTGCTCTGAGTGTAAAACATACATACAGGATTCCAAATACTTAGCACACACACAAAGATACACACATACAAAATACCTCATTAAACAATTGCCAGTGTATATTGAAATACTTTGGATATACTGAGTGAAATAAGAAATATTAAGCTTACAGTCACCTGTCTTTTTACTTTTAACGAACTGTAAAATGCAAAGTCACACATGGTTCACACAGCATCTTTATTGGGCAGTTGCCCTCTGATAACAAGCACAAGGCTCACTAGTCCATCCTCCACGTATAAACCCGAGACCTTGTGGCCAGAGAGAGGTCCCAGAAAGATTTATCGGTTAAATAAATAAATGAATTATGAAAAAGATAACCTGATGACCTTTCCCCAAATAAAGGCTAATTCATTTATGTTTTGCAAGAGTTCCCCAGAACAGAACAGAGACAGGCTCTTCCTTAGCCTCCCTCAGAAACCTGCTCTGGGGATTCCTAGGTTTAGTTGCAATGCTCAGCCCCCAGGAAGTCAGAAAGCTGTTTCTCTTTTCACAGGAGGCGGGACTGAGGGTTACAAGCACCGCAGACCCTGGGAGGAGTGACACCTTCCGCACGACTACAGTGAGCCAGAACTGGGAGCCCTCCGTGCAGAGTAGAAGCAGGGGGGCTCCACGGAGCGAGACTCACGTATAGGCAGGGCGCGATGCGGGGACCTAAGGAGGGCTAGAAGCTGGGGGGGAGGGGAGCGGGCGTGACTGGGGGAGGGCGGGGGGCGTGGCTGAGAGGGGCAAGGCCCGCACTCCGTGCAGGGGCGGGACTTAGATGGAGGAGAGACGCTGAGAGGGAGGGTGGAGCTTGCGGAAGAGAAAATGCGCCTGACCCGGGGAATACGGCCAGGAATGCGGTCAAAGGGGCAGGACTCGAGATAGGGGGCTGGAACTGGCAAGGGGGAGCTAGGTTGGAGGAGTACAGGGAGCCGAGGCAAACCCGGGAGCAGGCTCAGGACTTCCGCGGAGGAGGGGCCCGGGGCCCGGGGAGGGGGAGGTGACGGAGGAAAAGGCGGAGCCGCGGAGGGCAGGGAGGCCCGAGGGTGGGGCTGAGGGAATAAAAGTGCAGCGCCGGGGCTGAAGCGTCTGTTCCCTGGGTCGCTCCCGTCCGTGCTCCGTACCTTTTCCAGCACACCATGGCCGGGCCCCTGCGCACCCCGCTGCTCCTGCTAGCGGCTCTGACCCTGACTCTGGCCCTGGCCGTGAGCCCCGGAACCGGCAGGAGAAACAGCAAGTCTGCAATGGTGGGCGCCCCGTTGGACGCCGACGTCAACGAAGAGGGAGTGCAGCAGGCGCTGAACTTCGCCCTCAGCGAGTACAACAAGGCGAGCAACGACGCCTACCACAGCCGCGCGATGCGGGTGGTGCACGCCCGAAAGCAGGTGAGTACCGGCCGGGCCGTGGGGGCGGGGCGGCCCTGAGCAGAGGGCGCGGCTGCCTGACGTCACCCGCCTGGACCCCATCTGCCCGCCCAGCGTCTTGAGGGGTCCGTCTCAGAGCCCCTAGCTGTTGGGCGGGGACTACAGACCGCTCCCTGGCTTCTCAGAGGGCGGTGTCCCACGTCTCTCGTGTCCATCACAGCCAGCCCTTCGCATGCATATTACCGGGAGTGCCGGGGACCCCGGCAGCACACTGGGTCACCCCAATGGCCTTTATTTCAGGTTTCAAGCGCCAGCCTGGCCAGAAGGCTGCGGTGATGGGGTCAAGGCCCCTGTCCAGTCCCCCGACCTCCAATGTCCCAGCCTCACGCGATACGGGGGCTCAGTGTGAGCTGTCAACTAAATGATCATGAGCAAAGGAAAATCAGACCCCATACCCAGCTGCCCTCGTGGCTTTGTCACTGAAGAATTTTTTTAAGCACCTTTGTCCTTTTAACTTTTGACTTTAACTTTTCAGACTTACAGAGCAGTAGCAGAAATAGTGAATAAAATCCTTGTAGATTCTACAGCTAGATTCCTTGTATGTTAAAAATATGCCATTTTGCTTTCCATTAGGCACATACATGTGTGTACCTACATTTGTGGGTTTTTTGAACCTTTTGACAGTTAACACTTCTGTGTGTATTTCCTAGAAAGAAGGGCATTTTCTGATGTAAGCACAATAACACTTTGGAAATCAGAATCAACACTGACAGTTATCCAAAACACAGATCTTACGTAGATGTCACTGGTTGTCCCACTGATGTCCTTTATAGCCCAGGACTGCCAGGTCACATGCTGCAGGCACTGTCTTGCAGCCTCCTTTACTCTGGCAGCCCCTCCATCTATGACCTTGGCATTTTTGAAGGGTCCAACCAGTTGTGGTGCACGCTGGGGCTCGATCTGGTTTGGCCCCATGTTTCCTTGAGATGATTCAGGCCATGTGGAAGTGACCGATTCTCCTCCCAGCCTCCTCTCAACAGGTGCCACTGAACCAGCCTGGCCTCCATGTCCTCGTCCTGCAGTGGAACTTGAGGCCCACACCAAACATCGTCCCTCAGCACCCAGAGTGGTCAGCAAACACAGATGGGTCAGTGAGCTGGCCTGTGGTACCCAGTGCAGCCCAGGGCAGCGGGTCTGACATATGAACTCAAATCTGTCCTGAGATCCTGGAGGAAAGGCTCCTCGAGGGTTGCTTCCTCTATAGGTCCCATCCATGGGAGCAGCCTCTTGTGTGCCGTCACACTCCCCACCCCGATATTGTCCCATCATCACCAACACCCAGGGGTAGTTGAGTGGATTGCTTCTGACCCCTGCCTCTGCCAGCCCATCTGGGAATTCTGGTCAGATAAAGAACATAGTCATGGGAGTCCAGAGAGGGGTGGGAGGGAGTGTGAGGAAGGGGCACTGGTGGCTCTGCGTTCATCTTCTAAGGAGGGCGAGGATTTGGACCAGCTGGCCCGGGGCCCAGTCCAGAGCAGAATGGAGCCTCACAGCAATGAAAGCCTGGTTGTGCATGCCAGCATTTAGGGCTCATGAGCCTTCTCTTGAAACTTAAGAAGTTGGGTCCAGAACAGACCATTTCTCCTCTTGCAGTGGTTGGCTGGCACTGCGTCCTTTGGATGGGACATGCACTCCCTGATCACTAGGTTCTCCCTGGCCGGCTTCTCTCCAGTGTGACACTGGCTTGGTGCCACAGCTCACTGGGGAAAGTGACAGCAGAGGGGTCATGGGACCTGCTTGTGGTTCTACGAGGTAGGATGTAGAGCTTGGTCTCAGTCTTCCATGTTCCTCCAAGTTCTAAGGAGGCTTGTCTGTGGGATTCCCTGTGTGAGGACAAGGTTTGCTTCTATCCTGTAATCTAGAGTGTAAAAGACAGGCAGGTGTGTGACACACTTCAGAAATATTCCCATCAAAAATTGCACTTAAAATGTAGATGTTCCAGGGTCAGTGTTTTATTGGCCTAAAACATGTATGTGTGTGTCTGCCTGTGATATACAGAGAGAGAGTGGGAGGCATGTCATTTATTACTGTGAAATAAAGAAATAAACCCTTGTTACACTGAGATAATGTGAATATCTATGTGGTTGATCCTATTAATTGGAATTTAGCTTAATTGCACCCATCACATGACTGTCTTTTGGAACTGATCCACTCTGTTTGCTCCAGCACAGAGCCCTCACTGTGGGCTTAGTTCCTGCCCTGGCTCCTGGCGCTGGAGTTTATTAGCTGACACTGTGCTGGGCCCCCAGACTGTGCCTTACCCTCCTGAACCCAGCTAACAGAATTTTGATCCCTGGCCTCCACCTTCCATCTTTCTACTCCTCCTCCTGCCAGGCTGCCTGAGGCCTTCTGGATCCCCTCTGTGAACTAGTTACAAGCGGGGTCTGAGCACAGCAGCTGAGCCAGCCCTCAGCAGGTGGCTGTGGTTTTCTGGGGTGCTTTGGCAGCAGTGAATGCTGGTGTGAGGGCCCAATAGCAGGAAGGTAATTGTATGTGAAATTGGCAGGGAGGCTGTAAACAAATCCTGCTCTCCCGGTATACAGGTCGTGGCTGGGATGAACTACTTCTTGGACGTGGAGATTGGACGAACCAGATGTACCAAGTCGCAGCCCAACTTGGACACTTGTCCCTTTCATGACCAGCCACACCTGATGAGGGTATGTGCCCGGAGGACGCAGCCAAGCACAGCAGAGGGGTGGGGTGAGCCTGTGCCTGTGGGAGGCATCATGTGTGAGTGCTGGGGGTGGGGGTGTGCCCCTGCTGGGTGCATGGAGTACGTGTGTGTGCATGTGACTATTTGAGTTTGTAAGCGGGTTTTAGCTGGTGAATAGGGGGTACCATGTGCGGTGTGGGTTGTTGCCTGTGAGATAAGGGGCAGCTGCGGGGTGTTTGCTGGAGAAAGAGAAAGAGGGAGAGAGGTGACCCCTTAATCTTAACCTCAGCCATCTGAACGGATTAGAGGGAATCAGAGGCCTGTAAGTAGCCAGAACTCTTTGGTGCTGCCCTGCTCACCAGATTCTAGTCTCCCTCCTGGGTCTTGGCCTCTGGGGAGGGCCGCACATCCCCCTACCTCCCCCATTCCCTGGGGCTTTTTTGTGTTTCCTGAACTCTAATCCCAGGCCCTGGGTCCCTCCCTCTCCACCTTTCCTAGTGCTGGCCCACTGAAGGTCAAGGAACTTGGGGGCAGTCCCCTGTCCCTTGGGGGCTTTGGAGCCTTCCATACGCTGCTCCTCCTTAAAGGGATATGCAGGGGGAATGAGTTTGTGGAATCCTGCTGGTTGGAGATAAGGGACAAGATCCCATCTCTTGGACTTAAGGGATGGGCATGGTGACCAAGAGGTCACTGCAAAGCCCTGGTTAGTGTTCTGGGGCTCTGCAAGGTGGGGGTTGAGAATCCCACCACCATTCCTTACCTGCTCTTCTGACATCTCAAGGCTGGACTTGTTCCTTTTGCACTGTAACCCTAACTATTCCTCTCTTTTCCCTTTTGCAGAAAACGCTCTGCTCTTTCCAGATATACACTGTCCCCTGGTTGGGCAAGACATCCCTGGTGAAGTCCAACTGCCAGGATGCATAGAAGACCCTGTGACAGGCTGGGTTGCTCTGGCCCCCTTCTCTCGCCCCGCTCCCCCTTGTAGAACTCCTAAGCCTTGGAAGGGTGGCCCTGTCCAGGTGATGTCCCCTCTGTGTGCTGGTCCCAGGAGACAAATAGAAAAGGGTTCTGGGGCAGGTTTTGAACAGCTAAGTGACTGTAACTCCTTTCTTTTAATTGCTTTTCAAATGCACCAGTATGTAGTGTACTTGTTCTGCTCTGTCTTCATCAATAAAAAGTAGTATCAGCTATCTCTTGAGTTTATTTCATGTCTCGGGAGTATATGTTAAAAAAGGTTTTGGGCAGTGTCTTTGTGAAGAGTCCCTAGTCCCACTGACTTTAGAGGACAGACAAGGAGTAGAGAGCTGACAGGTTCCCCAGGGGAGGGCAACCTGTGGCATGCGGCCACTTTGGGGATGATTAAATCAGGGGCAGGCTGGGAACCCAGCCCTTTATCTATAGTGACTCCTAGTAACCACAGAGAAGAGGAGAGAAACTAGGCTGCTGATCCTGGAGACTTGGTTGCTGTGTTTGAAAGGAATTCAGATGGTGAACAGGAATGGACAGGAGAGATTGGTCAGATTGAGCCCACTGCCCAGGGCCACCCTGAGCAGGGATCTGCCAGGTAATAGATTTCAACCACATGTACTGAGCTCCTCACACTCCTGGGGCTGATTTTCACTGATCAAATTCTCTACAGACTTGATAAATAATGATTTATGTCTCCTTCTTTCCACAAAAGACTACAAGGCACCTTTAGGAGACAAAGTATTATGTGTGTTTATGTAACTATTGGGGAAATACCAATCAGAGTCAAGGTCAGAATCCAGAGTGAAATGAGACTGAAAGCAACACCTTCTTCAGATACATTGCAGGAAGTAGTTTGTAAATGGTTTTATACCCTGCCTGTATTCTGGAGTCCCATTTAAAATAAGTCCTTGAGTAGTAGAGTTTCATATAAGGAATGTAGAATTGAAACCGTAAATGGGATTGAAATAAAATGGGCTTCCTTCTTATTCTAAGGACATTGTAATTAATAGTTCACCATCATTCTGTAGACTAATGGGTACCTTAGGACTCCAAAATAGAAATGAATTAGTCCTAAACAAAAGAGAACTAAAAGCGTACCCCACTCCCTGCATTGTCCTTATATTGACTGTTTCCTGCAAAGGGGTGAAGCCCTCCCAAGGGGCTAGTAGTGCTGGGTCCATGCTTCACAAATCTCCCACTGACAGAGCAGGGTGAATGATCTGGTTGGCTCATTACCATGAACACAGAGGGTGAAATGACAAAGGGGACCCACCCAGCTGGCCCTGAGTCCTGGCACCCCAGGGGCGGCTGCTGCACCCAGCAAAGGTAGAACTCAGCACAATGCTGGAAGGGGTAGGGATTGTCCCCATCCTATGTGCCTCCTCCAGGTGACTACGTGGGCCCCAACAAGATTGTGCCTTGTCTCATGTTCACCATTGTGGAAGAAGATGCATAATTGCTAAGAGAATCATTCAAAACAGCTCACAGTGCACATTGCCTGTACACCACTGTCTTCTATTAAAATTTTCTGAACACTTATCAATTACAGCTGGACAACCTGGAACATATCCTTCCACTCTGGACTGAAATAGAGATATACTGACACCTATTTGCCAAATGGCCAGTCGCGTATGAGACAGTAAGTGTGAACTCTGCTAGCACTAATCATAATTCTTTCAAAACAAGTTATGAAACCATGGATTTTTGCTTCCATAATCCTGCACTCTCAGTTCCAAGTTTGGAGCACACTTTGGATTTCAGTGGCTCTGTGTCTCCTTGATTATAATCTTTCAGACCTCAAATAAATGCTTTGGTTGCTTTACAGTCTCTTCTTAATAGACGCCACACCTAAGGAAAGGGGCTGGGATCAGAGATGCAAAGCACTGTGCACAGCCCTCAAGAGGTGAAGTGTGAGCCTGGGCATGGTCCCTGCAGGGGTGCATGGACTTAGGAATGTGTTGAGAAGGAGGGGTCCTGACAGAGCAGTTGGTACACAGAAGTGGTACCCTGGGGATGAGGCCTTCGTGCAGGTCTTCCCTAACTTGGTGATGAACCTTGGGTTTACATGGTGACACCACGATGAGTTGCTGATTTCCTGTAAAGCCATCCCTTTGTGGGCACACTTCCAATTCTCTTTTCCTTATGGAAGTTGGGGGTAGCGGATGGAGAGCTGTACACACAGCTTGGCTCATCTCAAGCTCTCCACACATTCTCTTACCATCCCGGCCTTGTGTTCCACAGCCCACACCACATGAGTTCAAGTTGGTGGCACCCTAGGTGACCCAAGGGGATGGGCAGGCACATAGATGCCACAACCCTGAGGCTCTGGGTGAAGTGGTGTGATCAAGAAGGCCCTGTGACCTGACATCACATAAACCAGTGTGTCTAGAGGTGAAAATACAACCCCTGCAACTTTAATCGTCATGATTTTTATATTTATTTACTTTAAATATAACTGTAAGTATAATTGATGTAAAATTACTTACATAAATAGCTTTAGCATAGTGCCTGGCTATGAGTAAATAGTAGGTTTTTTATCTTTTTTCACTGATCTAATTACATATTGTGGTTTAAAGCATGGCATCCATAATCCCTGACACTCCTTGGACTCAGAGGTAGGATCTGTGATCTATGTCATGACTTGGGAACATCACCAAAAAGATGACTGAAGATTAACCTGTGAAGTGGACCCGGGTACTTGGAGGCTCCTCACCCTATCCCCTGTCCTTGGAATGTGAGTTCCACTGGTCTCTTCTGCTCCAAGGGACCACTCTCAGGACACAGCCTGGAGATGGTGATGTGGTGCTGAGACCATCTGGATGGTGTATGTAACTGACACCAGTTAGGGCCTCTTTTGTAAACTTTTAAGATTTGCCAGGTGGGTGTGGGGTCCATTAATCTCAGTGCTACCTAAGAGAAGCCTCATAGGTGAGTTCCCTTTTCATATTAAAACTGCCATCTATTAACCTGGAGAGACCTGCTTCTTTCAGCCTCTCCCTGCCCTCTGAGTACAAGGGCAGTTTCAGATTACACCAGGAAAGCTTCTGAGAGGGTTGTGAACCACCACTCTAGCTGAGTTTGTACAGACTTCAAGTGGAAACTGCAGAGGAAGTGACCCTGTGACCTCCAAGTCAGGATCAGAGAAGGTCCCGTGGCTTCTGCCAATGTTCCTGGACACCTGCCCTGTGGGAAGCCAGCATCACTGCAAAGAGCCTGACTCCCCAATTCCTTCATGTTGGAAATGCCCCCTGCAGGTGCCCACTTGGCATACTCAAGCTGGGCTCCCAGTCAAAGTCAGTATCACCTGCCAGTTAAGTGAATGGGTCACCATGGACGTCCAGCCCAACTGAGTTCTTGGATGACTGCAACCCCGGCTGTCACCTGACTGCAATCACATGACAGCCCCCAAGCAAAAATTACCCACCTGTTTCCTTCCCAAATCCCTGGTCCACAAAACAAAACCCTGAGCAAGAGAAAATGGTTGTACCATACCTCCACGTGTTAGGGTGATTTGTCACACAGCAGAAGTGTCTGGGACACACCCATGTGTGTGTGTGTGTGTGTGTGTGTACCCATATACACCTGTATGTTGAATGGGGGGAAGCCCAGGGACCGTAGAACCAGATCCCGGGGTGAAAATGTCATTGGCTGTGTGACCTATATAAGCTCCTTACTCTCACTGAGGCTCACTTGTTATCAGCAAAGGGACTGACTCCTACTGTCCCTCCTAATGGGATTATGGGAATTAATGTGTTTATGTCTATAAAGCACTTGGAACAGCTCAGTTTGCTATATAAATGCATATTTTTATTCCAGTTAGAATGTTAATAGCTATTACTTATGTGGTAGTTTAACTGCATTTGTTAAATGACATTATTAGCTGTGTGTGTGTGTGTGTGTGTGTGTGTGGTTTCCAAAAACCTTTTTTTTTTCAAAAAGCCATCATTATATAGCAAATTCCCATAGCGTCCTGTCAGTTTCTATGTCTCTGTCTTAAATATAGCGGGGTTTATTTTTCCTTCTGTTTTAAATGGAATATTTTACATAAAGACCATTTTTTAAATTCTTTTCTAAATCTTATTTCTGAATATGTTTATTTATTTTTCTTGATGAAATTTTTTTCAAGCTCAGAAAGTAGAATTACTGTGTTTTGAACTAGGACTACATTGAATTTATACTTTTATTTGAGGGAAAAAAGACAAAATTTAATATTTGAGCTTTTCATTTTAGAATGTCGCATAGTCGGGGCGCCTGGGTGGCTTAGACGGTTAGGAGTCTGACTTTGGCTTAGGTCATGATCTCGCGGTTCGTGGGTTCGACCCCCGCGTCGGGTTCTGTGCTGACTGCCAGCTCAGGGCCTGGAGCCTGTTTCAGTCTGTGACTCCCTCTCCTTCTGACCCTCCCCTGCTCACTCTGTCTCTCTCTCTCTCCTAAAATAAATAAAACATTAAAAAAAATTAAAAAAAGAATGTCGTATAGTCTGCAATATATTTATGCTTTTATTATGTTCTCTGGTACTATGAAGTAAGTTTTTATGCATCTTTCATATTTCCTTTGAAATCTATGCCTGGGTATTTTATATTTTGCCAGGAATATATACCTAACTTATTTCTCACCAATCACTACTAAAATAGATGAAAATGATTAACCTTACCTGCTTTTCTTGTATCTTGGTGGCTCACAATTTATAGACCCTTAGATATCTGAGGTTTTATGGTCTATCACTGCCAGCAGATGAAGGACAGGAGTGAAACTGCACAAAGTGACAAGTGACAATCCCTGTTAGAAGATGCAGCAAGAGGAAAAGGCCAACCCTGTCCCAAGCCTACAGGCCCCATCTGGAGATATATGCACTTGGAGACATCAGTAAAACTACGCATTCCTTTTCATTCTCTCTGTTATCCTAACAAACATATATAAAACCCAGCAGCAGTGCCTCAAATGATAGCCAAAATAAGGAACATATTCTCTTCAAATCACCTTTATTTGTTCTCTCACCCTTGGCACTAGGGCTCCCAGTGGGTCACCCCAGGATCACAGTCCCTGAAGTATTCAGCCCAGGGTCAGATATACTCAGGGGTCATTTGGATGTCAGCCAGAGTGTCCAGCACCCTGAGACCAGATAAGGTGTGTACATAGTCTCAGGTGTGACTGCACATGCAATCATGTGGAGACCTTGAAAATTACTGCCCCCTGATGCCACTCAGAGAAATTCTGATTTAATTAATCCAGATTGGGGCCTGGGTACTAGGATTTTGTTATATTACCCAACTGATTCACTAAGGAATCACTGAACTATACCCCAATTCAATTTTCTGTCAAAGTGCAATTGTTCCTAAAACATCTGCAAAGGTCAGCGAGTAGAGAGGTCCTGTCTCAGGTTCACACCTGCATCTAAACATGCCATTGGTGCTGACTATATCCCCAGATGTACAATCCTGCCCACTTCTTGATTCCCAGTAAACAAAAAGAACACAACCAAACAAAACCAAATGAAAATGCCCTTCACCATAAAACTAATAGGCGACCAACAGAATGGGAAAAGATAGTTGCAAATGACATATCAGATAAAGGGTTAATATCCAAAATCTATAAGGAACTCACCAAACTCCACACCCAAAAACCAAACAACCCAGTGAAGAAATGGGCAGAAGATATGAACAGACGCTTCTCCAAAGAGGACATCCAGATGGACAACAGACACATGAAACGATGCTCAGCATCCCTCTTCATCAGGGAAATACAAATCAAAACCACACTGAGATACCACCTCACACCAATCAGAGTGGCTAAAATGAGCAAATCAGAGAACTATAGATACTGATGAGGATGTGGAGAAACGGGCATCCTCCTACACTGTTGGTGGGAATGTAAACTGGTGCAGCCCCTCGGGAAAACAGTGTGGAGGTTCCTCAAAAAATTAACAGTAGAACTCCCCTATGACCCAGCACTAGCACTGCTAGAAATTTACCCAAGGGATACGGAAATGCTGATGCATAGGAGCACATGTACCCCAATGTTCATAGCAGCACTCTCAACAATAGCCAAAACATGGAAAGAGCCTAAGTGTCCATCCACAGACGAATGGATCAAGAAGATGTGGTTCATCTATATGATGGAATACTACATGGCAATGAGGAAGAATGAAATCTGGCCATGTGTAGCAACATGGATGGACCTTGAGGGTGTTATGCTGAGCGAAATAAGTCAGGCAGAGAAGGACAAATATCATATGTGTGTACGTATAGGAGGATTAGGAGGAACTTAACAGAGGGCCGTGGGGGAGAAGAAGGGGGGAAATAGTGGGGGAGAGGGAGAGGGAGAGAGGCAAACCATGAGAGACTCTTGAATGCTGAGAACAAACTGAGGACTGATGGGTCTGGGGGCGGGGAAGGGGGAGATGGGCATGGAGGAGGGCATTTGTTGGGATGAGCTCTGGGTGTTATATGGAAACCAACTTGAAAATAAACTATTTGTAAAAAAAAAAAAAAAGAAAGAAAGAAAGAAAAGAAAAAGAAAGAAATTAAAAAAAAAAAAGAAAATGCCCTTCACCCAGCTGTGTGTTTGGTCACTGAACTTCGTGCAGATTTCAGGCACAAAGGTTTCTTAACATCTTCAACCCCAGCCCTGGCGTCCCTGATTTTACAATGCCCTTGGCCTCACTTCCACAGGTGGTTGTCATTTGCCCTTCACCCCACAGAGTTACTGACCTTATTTGTCTCGCTGATTCTTCTTTCCTTTAGCATTTTGTATTTGTCCACCCTATTCCTTCCCTCCAGACCCCTCAGCAGGTCCAAACCCTCCCTCTGTAGGGTAAAACTCTTCAGCCTTTTCTGTACTTTCCCACAGCCATGAAGGTGTTCAGAAAATAGAGAGCTTCCTACTGAACAGGATCCAACTTTTTTGTGAGGTATTTTTAATTACGAAGAGCAATATTTCTCTTCCTTTTACCCAAATCTAGGCCCCTGAGGAATAGACTAAGAAAAATGTCCACCTTTCCTGAATGGTTACTAGCTGATATATGGTGCTGAGAACAGTTTATTCATGGCTGTGTGGATTCCTTACTTGTCATACTGCCCACGTGAGGTACTCATCATCAAATAATCCCTGAGGCTGGTGCTGACTCACAAACCAGTGAGTGCCTGGTTCTTATGATAATGATCGGAAGCCAATCCTTGTGGTGATACATCCTCCTTCCCTCTCACTCCACCAGTTTCCAGAGAAGCAGACTCTACCCTTTAGGCCATGGCTTGGAGAATCTGATCATGGATAAAGCAGTCAGAGTAACCAATCTCCCCCAAGCCTTAGTGACTGACTTAAAGATGGCATATGACACAATCTGGCCACCTGTGGATTGTGAGACTTAATGTTGGAATTTTGTTTCTAAGATTTGAAAAGCAAGCTCCCTCTTTTTTGCTGGGCATGATAATGAGAAGATAGGAAGTTCAGAGAAGTTGTTTGAAAATTAAGCAAATTACAGGGGTATCAGAACAGAGTCAAAGGGCGCCTGGGTGGCTCAGTCGGTTAAGTGTCTGACTTCGGCTCAGGTCATGATCTCATGGTTCATGGGTTTGAGTCCCACATCAGGCTCTGTCCTGATAGCTAGTTCAGAGCGTGGAGCTGTCTTTGGATTCTGTGTCTCCCTCTCCCTCTGAACCTCCCCTGCTCAGACTGTCTCTCTTTCTCTGAAAAAAAAAAAAAAAAAGAACAGAGAGTCAAGAGATAGCAAGCATGAGTCCTTGCACCAAGCATTGCCTGATGTCAGCCCTGCCTCTGGACATCTTGGTTATGTGAAACAGTCCTCCCCCTTCTTCGGCCCTGTCAGCTTGAGTTTTCCAGCACTTGTTATAGTATGAGTCCTAACTGATAAAGCAGGCAAAGACTGAACTCAACATTCATCAGACCTGAAAGTCCTGTGATATATCATAACTGTTTCTTCTCCAAATAGAGAGACTGCAAGACTGAAACAAAAGTCTTCCTTGTTAGTGGGCTTATAGCTGCAGTAGGTGAAAGGCCAGAAACCTAAAATAACATGTGGGCCTCCCCTTTGCACCCTCACAGGGGTCCATCAGCAAAACATTGGCCAAGAAATCAGTGCCTATTTGCCATCAACTGAGACACTACCCTCATGAGAGGGTCCTCAAGATAGACTTCTTCCACGGTTGGTGGGACTCTAGTGAAAGATTTTCATGTGAAGTGTCACTAGTTATTTCCTAAATGGCTAAAGGCAAACTGAAGTTAAAATTAATGGAAAACCTTGGCAAATTCTGGTAGATTGGGGCTATACTCCCTACTTTAAGCCCACTTGCTCCAGAGCCTTCTGAGAAAAGTGGCAGAAGCCAACCAAGGATAAGAATTTCTACTACTCTCTTGGGCATCTGCCTCTGGTGTGCAGTCAAGAAGGGAAGGCAGAGTCTCATGTTGTGCTTTCATTTCCAAGTTTAGACGCTTCTTGTCAATCTGGTTTATGGATGTCCATCAGTTAATTATCATTTCCTTTCCCAGGGACAACTATTGCCTTCTTGTTTGTTTTGTTTTGTGTCCTGAGAATTTGGCTTACCCACCCTCAGGTTGGAGGCCCCCAAAATAAGGGCAGACAGAAATGTGGGTTGTGCTCCATGTGCAGCTAGCATCCTGCCAACTGTTGCCAGCTCTCGGGGAAATTACCTAAGTCTGTTTTCCTTTTGGCTGAATTCAGGCTCTAATCTTGGGAGGGTAACACCTTTTGCACCCTCTTTGGGGACATCTCTTCTTTACATGGAGTTGTTCAATACTGCCAGGAGTATTTACTGTTTGTCCCAGATGAAACCTAGCAGGATATTTGAAAGGATTTTTCTGCAATAGTTTTATGGTCAGAAGTTGGCCAGATTGGAAGCTAATATTCAGAGGCTGATAGAAAATTTCTTTTAGGCCCTCTTCCCTAAGCTAAATGAAACTAGGCACCTAGAGGGAAGGAAAGGCATTCAAATGAAAAATGACTCTAAGTACAGAACATAGGATTTTTTAAATTCCCATTTTTGTTGAGGATTGTAAAAATCAAATAGAAGATAATATAATTGAATGGTTGGCTCAGTTCCTTGGTAGCATGCAGGTTGCAAACCAATTCTTTGAGGAATTACACCTGTCTTATTTTATAAATTGAGTTTTTAGGAAAACAGAAATGCGGTTCTAGAAGAATTCAAAGCCCACCTATCCGTTTTACCAATCACAACCCTCCCCCCCATATTAATCTCAAAAGGCTTGTAGGCTTTGTAAAATATCTGGATTTAGGAAACAAAAATCCTCTTGTAGGTGCTTGCATTAATTTCCTGTGCCTTTGAGATCTAAATTTTGTACCCAGTCTTTTCTAGGAATGTTCTATGTCTTTGAAATGAAAATTTCAGGTAGGTAATTATTATCAGAGGGGAAATAAAAGCAAATATAGGCAAATATATTTGTAAATCTTTGCCACAAATATTACTGAAAAGCTTAAACCATCTGAGCAGGTAGCCTTAAATTATTCCATCTGCTAGAAACACAGTTTGGAACCAACTGCACTTTTATAAAGTAGCAAGTTTAGATTATTGTACCTGTTTTGTGGCTAAAATTTTGAAACAAAAGCTATAAGATGTTTCTGTCTATATGTTTATCTCTATGCATGTTATAGATCTGTGTTTTTGTACCTCCAGATGATATTGTCAAAGTTAATTTGTAAAGAGCTCTATTTAATTGGCTTAAAGAAAACTAAGTGTTCTATAAATTAAGTATACTCTATAGAGAGAAATATACTCTCAAAAAATTTTTTAAAAAGTAAAGAAATATACTCTCGGAAATATATTAATTAACCCAAATATTCTTCAACTTCATGTGATCTAGAAAATCTTCAGTAAATACAAGTTAGTTTGTTGGTTGGTTTTATTAAAACAGGTGTGTCTTCAGAATTACCAGCATTAAATACAATGTGGACATAAAAGTTTTGTTCCACCTAGGTTTCTAGGAGTCAAGTAAGATCATGTTGTACCTGCCAACAAAATCTGTGAGCAATAAAGATAACTTACAATGATGGTTAATAGTTTAGTATTTCATGATTTTTTTTTTATAAATAAGCTGTACATTATTGAGAACAGGTAAATTGGGTATAAGTAAGATATAAGTTCGTAATGAAATTTTCAACTGTACTTATTTCATGTCTACTTAAAAATAGCTTTACAAAATATTTTTAGTAACTCGAAACGTTATAGTTATACTAAGTGAAGCTAAATGATGGATATTCATTGAATATCTAGATATCTTCCAAGTAAGATAAAATCCTCAAATTTTAAATATTGAACACGAATTTATCTACTTTTGATTTCTTATTAGAAAGGAAGTAAAGATATTTGGGTCTTTCAGTAAACATGTATGCTGCCCCATTGAAACGTTTACTATAAGGAAAAATACACTTTTAGAAATTGTGAAACTTTTTATAAACTGCTAATCCACAGAATGCTAGTGTAACCCAGAGTTCACAATTGGTTACATCTTCGTTTTCACTAGGAATTAAGAATTATAAGGATTGAGAATTCTAATCAATTAGGGGCGCCTGGGTGACTCAGTTATTTAGGTGTTCAACTCTTGATTTCAGCTCAGGGTGAATCTCAGGGTTCCTGAGTTCAAGCCCTGCTTCAGGCTCTGCATGGACACTGCAGAACATGCTTGGGATTCTCTCTCTCCCTCTCTCTCTGCCCCTTCTTCTCTCTATCTCTCCCTTAAAATAAATAAACAAACAAACAAACATTAACAAAAGAATTCTAACCAATTAAAACTTCTTAGAAATAATGAGTGAAATGAAATAACTGTAGAGGCCGCTTTTAGGCAACAGGCTTGAGCAGTGCGAACTTGTCAAGACAATAGGGCCCAAAGGGACACAGAGCTGACACAAACTGGCTCAATAAGCCATAATTCCCAGCTAACAGATGGGCTACTTACAACCAAGCGTACTTCCTAAGATTACCAAAGAGAGAAAATTCCATAAGTCCCTGTACTTTCTCACTTCACCCTATAACCATAGCCCCTCACCACTGCTTCCTCCTGACCAACTTCTGTCCTCCCTGCAGCTCCCTTGAGGTGTTTTCAGTACATTTCTATCTCCTTAGTTATGCTTTGGGGTGAATGCTCTCAAATCCTGTGCCTCTGGCACCCACCCGATCCAGGTGCCCCACAACAACTGTGTATGAAAAGTAGATAATGACAACTATTTATTTTAGATGAAGAAAGAGGGGGAGAAACATAAATGGAAATAAAAGAAGTTGTAGAAGGTTTGTGGAAAAGAAATCTTGGAAAAAGAAATCTATGTGTAGGCAAGCTGCCTTGATTGATGTGTAGGCAATCGATCTTGGAATGGATCGATTTATGTTTTTAATGAATGAATTTTAATTTCAAGAGTACACTGAAACAAAATTGTAATTTGATTTTCCCTCTGTTAAAAGGACAAAGTTTTTTTAAGATTATCAGTCTGGTCTTAATAATAAATTATAAACAAATATTTTTCTTTATTTTTTAAGTAATCTGTATAGAAAAAAAAATTGTATCTTACCAAAATAACTTATGTGCTTCATCTCTTTATCAGGTATGTTGATTATTTGAGAAAATCCAGTGTTTTCAATATTAAAAGTTTTGGGTTTTGGGGTTTTTTGGGGGTTTATTTTTGTTTTTATTTTTTAATTTTTAAAAATGTTTTATTTATTTCTGAGAGAGAGAGAGAGAGTGTGAGCAGGGGAGGGTCAGAGAGAGAGGGAGACACAGAATCCAGAGAAGGCTCCAGGCTCTGAGCTAGTTGCCAGCACAGAGCCTGATGCGGGGCTTGAACCCACAAACTGTGACATCATGACCTGAGCTGAAGTCGGATGCTTAACCAACTGAGCCACCCAGGCGTCCCTGTTTTTATTTTTTATAGCTACATAAGTTTCTGTATTTGCCTTCAAAGTCTTGAATATCACTTTGATTAAATGGATAACTAAGTATTGTTTCACAGTAACCTATGATCCTAACTGATCAAGTGTTTTAAAATCTTTGGATATTTTTGACAAACTCTCAAAAACAAATTCTAAATGAAATCTTTTTGACCTCAAGCTAACTATGGGGTTTTCAAGAAGGTACCTGGGAATATCTGAAAAGATTTGTCCTCTCTCCTTATAAAAAGAGACTAAATTGGAGGTGCCTGGGTGGCTCAGGCAGTCAAGTGTCCAACTTCGGCTCAGGTCATGATCTCACGGTTCCTGAGTTCAAACCCTGCATCCAGCTCTGTGTTGACAGCTCAGAGTGTGCTTCAAATTCTATGTCTCCCTCTCTCTCTGCCCCTCCCAGACTCACACTCTATCTCTTTCTCAAAAATAAACACTTAAAATTTAAAAAAAAAAGAGAGACTAAATCAATTAGGCTTATTTGATATGTTAAATTACATAGAAAATATTGTCAAATAAGAAGTGATGTTTAACTTTCTTAGGTTATATTTGTATGAGTATATATCTAATATAAATATTCTGTAGATGGTATAAAATTCCTAAAAATTTGTCACAGTATAACGTTATCGCTCATAATTCCAGTAATCATTGTAAAATGTTATGTGTTACAGAAATAAAATTTTGGGGTCAATTGTACTATAATTAACTTTCATGATATCTTTAACCATGGCCATTTTAAAATCTTTTGTGATTAACGGACAGTTATTGTTTTACTTTGATGTTTTTGCAGAAGTGAGATTCATGGAAAGGATCCTACACTATGAAGATCTTTTTCCATCTTTTCTTTTTCCTATGGCCTGGAAAGCTAATGCCATTATTTACATATCTCAGGCTATTGCAAGGGTGAACAGGGTACTGTTGGAAATGCCACGATGGTGGTGGTTTTGTAGTTTTGCCTGTCACACACTTATGATTTCCAGTGCCTCAGCTTCACTGGAGCACCCCACTCTCTCCCTCTATGATGTTGGCCTCCTTAACCCTAGGGGGACATTTTTGACCCTGAGGAAAAGATCAGGGTCACCACCAAAGCTATAGTTGCCAGGCAGAGACCATTGGATTTGCTTGCAAAAGTTGCCTTGACAATAGAATAGCTTCGGATTAGCTATTTGCAGATCAAGAAGGAATTTGTGTAATAATCAACACCTGCTATATCTGGATAAACAGTTCTGGGAAGGTGGAGACACAGTTACATGAAATACATAAGAAGACAACTAACTTAATTTTTTAAAATGTTTTAATTTTATTTTTTGAGAGAGAGAAAGACAGAGCATGAGTGGGAGAGGGTCAGAGAGAGAGGGAGACACAGAATCTGAAGCAGGCTCCAGGCTCTGAGCTGTCAGCACAGAGCCTGATGAGGAGCTCAAACCCACAAAGTTGAAATCATGACCTGAGCTGAAGTCAGGTGCTTAACAGACTGAGTCACCAGGTGCCTCTAGGACAACTAAGTTGAAGATGTGTCCCCTACTTTGGGATCATTTCTTGACTTACTTGATTCTAGCTGATTTGGTTCATATGGGCCCTGGCTCAAGAGTGCGCTCAAAACTACGGATATAATTTTATTGCTAATAATTATTATCTCCCTAATACACTACATTCCCTCAAAAGATTTTTTTTGAACGAGAGAGAGAGAGAGAGTGCAAGAGGGGAAGAGGGTCATAGGAAGAGAGAGAAGTTTGCCAAAAATATCAAAAGGTTTTTAAAACACTTGATCAGATAGGATCATAGGTCACTGTGAAACAATACGTAATTATCAACTTAATCAAAGTGACATTAAAGACTTTGAAGGCAGATGCGAAAAAATAATGTAGCTATAAAAAAGGATCCTGTGAAGTATTCTTGACCCCTGACACTGCTACCAAATTATAGGGCAATGAACCTTGGGTCCATATTTCAAAACCAAAGAAGGATCCACCTGATATCTGCACAACTGTGAGACTCAGAATCAAATTGATTAGGAAGAGAAGTAGCCAACATTAAAGAAGACTGCTCCACCCAAGATATTAGATCAAGAACATATTTTTCCATCTCTTTTTCCCTCTCTGACCATACTTTTCCTAAGTACATTCTTACATTCTTACATTCTCAGGGTGGAGCCCAATGCAAGGCTCGATCCCATGACCCTGGGATCATGACTTGAGCTGAAATATAGTCGGTTGGACATTCAACTGACTGACTTAACCAGATGTTCCCCTAAAAAGTTTTAAATACACGTAGATAACCATTGACCAGGTGATAGATGGTCTCTGACCAACTAAAACAACAAAAGAAAACAAAAGACTGTAACCAGCTCCAAGAATACAAGCTTGACATCATCTCTTGTAAATACTACTCTGAGACCCCAGAGGCAATGATAACACTAAGGCCAATATCATCTATCAGAACTCTTGAATGGTCAAGAGGGAAGCTATTGAAACAAATTTTTCAGTTCAAGATGGAACCACTCCTGTTTAGGATGCCACACCAGCAAACCTAGCTTTCATGTTCCTATAGAGTCTCCATTTGACAAGAAACACAAAGCATCCAGTCAGATAAACCCCAAACATCAGTCCAACTCTGAGCTTTATACTTATTTTCTTGTTCCTTGATCTTTCCAAAGAAAGCCAAATATGTAACCTCAGCCAATTATGCCCTGTCTCCATGTTGCTACTCTTAATGTTATATAAAACTTTCTCTTGACCGAAATTCCCCAGGAAGGGTGTGCCACCACTTGGGTGGCACTGTAGTCTCCCAATTCATGCATTGCTTTTCCTTGTGTAGAAGACATGACACTTATTACCAAATTGTTTTAGTTTTGTCATTTGACAATCCCATGAACAAAAGACAACCACAGAATTTGCAAATAATATAGCTAGTATGAAACTTGTTTCCAGAATATATAAAGAACTATTACAACTCAATAAGAAGACAACTAACCCATTTTTAAATAAATAAACCCCAATTTTAAAAATTAAAAAGACAACCTAATTTTAAAAATCCCAAAGGGTTATAATATATGTTTCTCCAAAGAAGATATACAAATGACACAGAAGTACATGAAAAAAAATGCTCATCATTAGCCATTAGGGGAATGCAAATAAAAATGGGATACCACTTTGCATCCACCATATGGCTACAGTTTAAAAAAAAAAGAAAGAAGGAAAAAGAAAAAACAAAACAAACAATAACAAATTAGCGCCTGGTACTGCTGGTAGGAATTTAAAATGGTATAGCTGCTTTGGTAAATAGTTTGGCATTTCTTCAAAAGTTTAGGCATTTGGCTACTGTATCTCCCAGTAATTCTGCTCTGATATGGATACCCAATATAAATGTAAACATGACCATAAAAGACTTACACATGAATGTATAGAAGTGTTATCTATAATCAAAAATAATAATAATAATAAAGAAAAACCCACAAATGTCTGTCAATTGATGAATAAGTAAGCAATGTATCTATCCCATAAAATATGGTTGTGCAATACAAAAATTAAGTACTGATACATGCTACAATATGGATAAATCTTGAAAACATTACAGTATTTGAAAAAGTCAGCCAAAAAAGACCACATATTGAATGGTGTCAAATGGCTAGAAGGGGTAAATTTATAAAGACAAAATGTAGACCAGTAGTTGCCTAGGGCTGGGGGTAGTGGTGGGGTGGGGGACCACAGAGAGGTGGATGGTTGTTAAAGGTAATGAAAATGTTTTAAAGTTAGATTGTGGAGATGTTTGCACAATTCTGTGAATATGCTGAGAACCACTGAACTACACACATTAAATAGTTGAATAGTGTGGTATGTGAATATATCAGAATAAACCTATTTAACAAAATCCATTCCAAGGCTCCATTTATCCAAGCCAAATGTTTATTCTGTATTCTTTCCCATTTCAAATAATTTCCAGCCACATTGTCCATTCAAGCCTCAACAAAATTAAACAAGTACAATTAAACAATTGTACTCTAAGTCAACATAGAAATTTTCTACCATACCTCCCCCCACCATCATTAAGTCATTTCCAGGAAAAATTAAAGTTCAAGACTAACTCCCCTTGCAACGTAAAGTCCTAAAACATTAAAATCCAAAGAAATTAAAGCCCCAGGCAGAATTCTTTTATTCTTGTGTGAGTTAAAACATCCAAAATTTTAAGTTAAAGCTTTCAAACTATCCTCCACAAATTCTTATTCAGCTCAGACTCAGCCAGAATCTGAACCATTAAAATTCCCAGTCTCAGTGACTGGGTGAAGTCCAACTTCCTACAGCAGCTAGAGCCTGGTTCTCACGATGATTGGGTATAGGGTTTTGAAAGCAGCAATTCCCAAAGTGTGGTTCTTGGATCAGCTGCAGCAGCAGTAACAGCAGCCAGGAATTTGTTAGTGATGCAAATTCTCAGGGCCCACCTCAACCCTGCTGAATCAGAAACTATGGGGGAAGGTCCCATAATCTGTGCATTAATAAATTGTGGTAGGCAGCCTCCTAGTTGGCCCCCATGATCTCCTGGTCCTCACACCCTTGTGTAATCAATCAGCCCCCTTCCCCTAAGCGTGGGCTGCTCTTAGTGACTAGTTTGTAGTGAAAAGGCTACAGCAGAAATGAAGAGATGTCACTGGCAAACCTAGTCTATGCGGTCCATAAAGACTGTGACTCCATCTTGGGTACTCCCTCGTTCTCTATCTCTTAGAGCATTAGCTGCTGCGATGAAGACACTCAGGAAGCCTGTGGAGACACTGATATGATGGGTAACCAATGCTTGCCAGCAACCATGTAAGGAAGTTTGGCTGCAGTCCCTCCACCAAACACTGTCAGTCAGGCCTCCATTGGAGACCACAGCTCTGGCAAACAGCTTGGCTGTAACCTCACAGAGACCTTGAGCCACAGGCACCCAATTAGGCTGTATACACATTTCTGACCCACAGAAACTTAAATAATAAAAGCTTACTGTCTTAATCTTCTAAGTTTCACAGTAATTAATTACACAGAAATATGTAAATTACTTCACATATTATTATGTAATTAGGTGATTCTGATACAAGATAAGGTTTGAGAACCAGTTTTCATGTTGGGAGTGGTCAGTCACCAACTGAAGCAGAATTTCTCACCCTTGCCCTTGCCTTGACATAAGGATCAGGTAAGTTTTGATGGCTTTACCTACTTCTCAGATTGGCCACTAACCTTTCCTAACTCTGGTGGGTCTTGTGTTATTTGCCAGATTGAGTGCCTCCCTTTCTTGCTTTTACTTTCTCCTTGCTTTCAAACCCCACTCATTTACTCCTCTTACACTATATTTTGCCCAAGGGGTACCATCTAGAAGGATATCGATTGGTAACAGCTATTCTGTCAAAGTCGTCTGCTATTGAAACAAGTCTTGTTCATTATCTCTTCCTGAGATGGATAACGTGCACTAAGGAGACATTTGCCATCACAAAGTCCACTCACCTAAGCTCTCTGTGGTAAATGTATCCTGTCTCTGCTGCACTCTTCCTTGTTTCCTTCTGTTCATCAAGCACACTCTCCTGGAAATGAAGCAAATCTGCATCTCCATCTATAGTGTTCACATCACCTGAAAAGCCAGCATGAGAACTCTAATGAGTTTAGGTTGGTGAAATTGATTGGCAAATCTGACCTAAGCTGTGGTCCTCACCCTGGCTACACATAAAATCACCCAAGAGCTTTGGACACATGCTGACCCCCAGACTCCACCCAGACTGCTGAAGTCACACTCTTCAGGTGACTTACAGTTTTAAGGAGCAATCTGTCAACTTTTCTTACTGTGAATACTCTTTGTGCAGCACTCCTCCTCACCCCCATAGTTTCATAGATCTCTCCCATCCTCTAAAAGTGTCATTCCGGTCTGTCCAGAAACCTCTCCTCTCTTCATCAATGGGATCCCTTTGGCTCCAGTCACTGTTCCTAATTCTGTTATAACATATGTCTCCTTCACCTCACCTTTTTAGTGTCTCCTTCGAGAGCAATTGGATACGCACTGGTTCCCATCTCCTTTTCCTGGCCTTCAAATCCATTTTGTGTTTCATGTCAGTCTTATTGGTCCAGATACTTAAATTCGTAGGGAAGACACTTCCTTTAGTTAAATTAGTGGGTATATCAGTAAGTGTTCTCCAAAGAAACAGAGTCAATAAGATCTATGTATATATACTAAGAAATTTATTTTAAGTAATTGGTTCATGTGATTTTAGGGGCCAGCAAGTCTGGAATTGCCAGACACGCCAGCAGCCTGGAAACTCAGGAACAATTTATGTTATTATCTTCAGGCAGAATTTCTTCTCCTAGGAAGCTCAGATTTTGCTCCTAGGGCACAAACCAGTTGGATGAGGCTTATCTAACATTGCCAAAGGTAATCTCCTTTCCTTAAAGTCAGGTAAATGCAGATGTTAATCATATCTACAAAAATACGTTTACAGCAATGTCTAGACCAAACAGCAAAGTCAAGTAGATACATAAAGTTTAACATCACCATTGATTTTCTTCCTTTTTGTTCTTATTCTTCCTCTGTTCCAGTTTTGAAAGTTAATCTGAATAATCCTTTCTAAAACACTCCTGTTCTTGCTTATGTTTCCAAAGAAATCTCATTCTAGGGACAGAAAGTTCCATACAGAAGCCTTTCAGTGGCATTCCTGGCCTTTAGCTTTACAGTGATATCACTGAGAAGATAAATTATTTTATAATTATATCAAGAGGTGCAGTGACATCAGCAAGAAGGTTGTTTTGTGCCATGATATGGGCTTACACATGTGTGAGGACACTCATCTAGGTCCAGGTTTGTCTTTCATAACTAGTGTTATGGCTGGGCTGGTCCTTGTAGTTCTCATTATGATGGCAAGATTCCCTCAGTGTTAACCATCATAAATATGTAGAAAACCTTAAAGACTCAACAACTAGTAGAACAAGTAAATGAGCTAAACAAAGTTCTAGGATACAAAATCAACACACAAAAAATCAGTTGCATTTCTATACACCAATAATGGAATTACCAAAAAAGAAGTTTTAAAAATCCCACTGACAAGAGCACCAAAAAGAATAAAGTACTTATAAATAAGCCCAACTGAGGAGGTGAAAGAAATGTACACTAAAACCTATAAAATACTGATGAAAGAAATGAAAGCAGAAGCAAATATATGGAAGCAGTCGATGTCGGTGAATTGGAAGAATTAGTATTGTTAAAATGCCCATATTACCCAAGCAATTTATAAGTCCGATGTAATCTCTATCAAAATCCCAAATACATCTATACAGAAATAAAAAAATAATCCTAAAATTCCTAAAGAACCACAAAAGATCCACAAAAAGATCCAAAGCTGAAGGCATCACACTTTCTGGTTTCAAAACATTACAAAACTACCGTGATCAAAAGAGCATGTTACTCGTATAAAATAAACACATTGCCCAAAAAAAAACAGAATAGAAAGCTCAGAAATAAACCCACATTTGTACATGCTACTGGTTTTGTTGAGGATGCCAAGAATAAACAATTGGGAACAGATAATCTCTTAATAAATGGTGCTGAGAAAACTGAACGTCCATGTCCAAAAGAATGAAATCAGACCCTTATCTTTTACCATAACAAAAATTAACTAAAATAGATTAAAGGTTTGTACATTGATTTATAACCCTAAACTCCCAGAAGAAAACATTACAGAAAGTTTCTTTTTTAAATTTTTTTTTAATTTTTGAGAGAGAGACAAAGCAAGTGGGAGAGGGGCAGAGAGAGAGAAGGAGACAGAATCTGAAGCAGGCTCCAGGCTGTGAGAGAGCCTGACTCGGGGCTCAAACCCTGAACAGGGAGATCATGACCTGAGATGAAGTTGATGCTTAACCAAGTGAGCTACCCAGGTGCCCCCAGAAAGTTTTTTGACATTTGTCTTCAGCAATAATGTTTTGAATGTGACACCAAAAGCACAGGCAACAAAACCAACAATAAACAAGTGGGACAATATCAAACTGAAAAGCTTCTGCACAACAAATGAAACAATCATCAGAGTGAAAAGGCAATCTACAGAATGGGGGAAATCAGTTGCAAACCATATAACTGATAAGGAGTTAATTTCCATAATGAATAAGGAACTCATAAAGTTCAATAGCATAGATAGATAGATAGATAGATAGATAGATAACCCAATTTTAAAATGACCAAAGAACTTGAATAGACATATAAATGGTCAACAATTATATAAAAAGATGCCCAACATCACTAATCATTAGGGAAATGCAAATCAAAATCAAAATCAGGTATCACTTCACATCCTTTAAGATGGCTATTATCAAAAAAACAAAAGATAAGCATTGGGGAGGTTATAGGAAACTGGAACTTATACACTGTTGGTAGTAACATAAAGCGATGCAGCTGCAATGGAAAATAGTATGTAGGTTCCTCAAAAAATTAGTAATAGAACTGTCATATGATCCAGCAAACCCACTTCTGGATAGATACACAAAATAATTTAAATCAGGATCTCAAGGAGATATCTGCACTCCCGTGTTCATGACAGCATTATTAAAAACCAAGATATGGAAACAACCTAAGTGTCTATCAACAGATAAATGGATAAAGAAAATAGAGTATCTATCATTACACACACTAAACTATAATTCTTCCTTTAAAAAGAAATAAATCGGAGGAGATGCAAGATGCCTGAGAATTAGGGAGCTCCGTGCATTTCGCTCGCCCCCATCTCTCAAACAGAGAAGGCCTGAAGTCATAGGACACTGAACCACAGGAGTGTGGGAAGAAAAGAGACAGAGTAAAATGGGATGGCAACATCATAAGTGGTGAGTGAGAACTGGGAAAGATAAAAACGGGACGGGACTGGAGACACGGAGGGAAGGGTGGGAATTCCCTTTGCGGGGAGCCTTGGTGAGTAGAGGGGAAAAGAAAGAGTGGCTGAAACTGCTCATAGAACTGTCCCTAGAGAAAAGAAAAACCTCAGCTCAGGACAGAGAAGTCCTGAGATCTTAGTTCTAGCTGGGGTGCTGACTTTGAACTGGGTGCCCTGGTCCCAGGTGGCGCCAGGAGAAACTGATCCGCTGCTCTCCTGGCTCCACCTCCAGGGGGGAAGCATCAGGCGGGAAGCTGTGCCGCTGCTCTCCCAGCTCTATCTCCAGAGGCAGGGAAGCGGCCGCCATGCGGGACTGTGTTTTAGGCAGTATCAATAAAGTGCACAGACTGGGACCTGGAAACGAGGTGGGGCTTGGGACATAGAACATGGCCCACCTAGGCTGCACCTGCGGCACAGGGAGATTGGACCCAAGAGAGTGATTTGTGGCCCTTGGTTCCAGAAGGAACTGAGGTACCGCCATTTTACTCCCCACAACCACCAGGGCAGGGCCTCAGGGAGTCCACCTGCACCAAACCATGCTGATCCCTGCTAGACAGTTGCTTTTTTTTCTTTCTTTCTACCAGAGCCTGGGACAAGACCAACATGGATGCACTGCCATGATTAATTCTAGATCAATTCTTTCTATTCAGATATATTTTTCCTTGTCTCATTCATATCCTTCCCCTCTGCTGGACTTGGCACTCTGGTCATTCGTTTGCTTAAACAGTCACGTTTAATCCATTCTCTAGGTATATATTCTACACCTCCACCTCTACCTCTCTCTCTCTCTCTCTCTCTGGAGTAACCAGACTATATAGTTTCTCTGAGTAACATTATCTTTGTGTCTTTCTCCTTGCCTTCTACCATACTCTCCTCTTTCTCTCTCTGAATTAAGCCTCTTAGTCTATCTGCCTGGTCACTGTCCAATTTCACTTTCTCCCTGTCCTGACATTTCTCTCTGTGCCTCTGCTCTTCCATCAGGACTGCATACACCGTGCTCTATATTTGCAGCTTGGAATTCTGGTTTTATACTTTTAGACTGTCCTTTGCCTTTTAGGTTTTTTTGCTTTTTTCTTTTCTTTCTCCCTCCCCCCTTTTTTTCTGATTTTCTTTTTTTTTCCTTTGCAGTTTTCTCATTTGTTGGATTTTTCTGTTCGTTTGCACGCCTTTTTACCCTGTGTGTTTTTCTGTTTTCTTTTCCAGGGCTACCTCAAGAAACAAGCCAAAGTACACATGATGGAGAGACCCAAATACCACTACGAGTAGGAAAATAAAATAACCAAAAAACAGGAGAGACCAAGAGACAACATTAAAAGAACACTTCCTGAATGGACAGACCCTAGACAGTCAATGAGCCTTCTTTAATACGGCAGTACTACCAGGTGAAGAGCACATAACAAGCTTTTAAAACTAACAAGAGACAGAAAGCTAGCCATGTGGCAAAACGGAAGAACTCTGTTCTAAAAAAATTATAGGAAGAAATGACAGCTAGAGAGCTGCTTAAAACAGATATAAGCAACATAACTGAACAAGAAGTTAAAAAAATAGTCATAAAATTAATCGCTGGGCTTGAAAAAAGCCTGGAAGACATCAGAGAAGCTATTGCTACAAAGATTATGGAGCTTAAAAATAGTTGTGATGAATTAAAAAACTGCTATAAATGAGGTGTATAATAAAATGGAGGCATCCAATGAACAGATTGAAGAGACATAAAGGAGAATAGGTGAATTAGAAGACACAATTATAGAAAAAGAGAAAGCTTAGAAAAAGAGAGACAAATTGACCCAGGGGCATAAAAGGTGAATTTGACAACTGAGTGATACAATTAAACGGGCCAATATCCACATCATAGGAATCCCAGAAGAGAAAGAGAGAGGTAAAAGTGCTGAAGGATTCCTTGAACAAATTATAGCAGAGAACTTCCCCAATGTGGGGAAAGAAACAGACTCGAAATCTAAGAAGTACAGAGAACTCCCCTCAGACATAACTTGAATTGGTCTTCTGCATGACATATCATAGTGAAACTGGCAAAATGTAAGGACAAAGAGAGAATTCTGAAAGCAGCTAGGGATAAAAGGGCCCTAACATACAAAGGGAAACCTATCAGAGTGGTGACAGACCTATCTATGGAACCTTGGCAGGCCAGAAAAGAATGGCAGGAAATTTTCAATGTGATGAACAGAAAAAAATGCAGCCAAGAATCCTCTATCCAGCAAGCCTGTCATTCAGAATAGAAGGAGAGATAAAAGTCTCCCCAAATAAAAAATTGAAAGAATTCATCCCCCCTAAACCAGCTCCACAAGAAATCCTAAGGGAGATTCTATGAGGGAAATGTTGCAAGGAACACAAAGTACCAGAAACAGCACCACAAGCATGTATACTACAGAGAACACAATGACTCTAAACCCATATTTTTTCAATAATAACACTGAATGTCAATGGACTAAATGTTCCAATCAAAAGATATAGGGTCACAGAATGGATTTTAAAAAATCCAGTTATTTTCTGTCTACAAGAGACTCATTTTAGACCTGAGGACACCTTCAGATTGAAAAGATGGGAATGGAGAAGTATCTATCATGCTACTGGAAGTCAAAAGAAAACTGAAGTAGCCAGACTCATATCAGACAAACTGAACTTTAAAGTAAAGGCAGTAACAAGGAATAAAAAAAGGCATTATGTAATAATTACAGGCTCTACCCATCAAAAGAGCTAACAATTATAAATGTCTACGCACCAAATATGAGAGCACCCAAATACATTAAACAATCACAAACAGAAACAATCATGTGGATAAGAATGTGCTAATAGCAGGGGACTTTCATACTCCACTTACAGCAATGGATAGATCAATTAGACAGAAAATCACAAAAGAAACAATGAACTTGAATGACACATTGGACCAGAGGGATTTGACAGATATATTTAGAACTCTACATCCTGAGGCCATGGAATTCACTTTCTTCTCAAGTGCGCATGGCACATTCTCTAAGATACATCACATACTGGGACATAAAATAGCCCTCAATAAACATAAAAGAATTGAGATCATACCATGCACACTGTCAGATCACAATTCTGTAAACTTCAAATCAATCACAGGAAAAAGTCTGGAAAACCTCCAAAATCATGGAGGTTAAAGGACACCCTACTAAAGAACAAATGGGCCAATCAGGTGATTAGAGAAGAAATTTAAAAATATACGGAAACAAATGAAAATGAAAATAAAACTATCCAAACTCTTTGGGATGCAGCAAAGCCAGTCCTTAGAGGAAAGTACATTGAACTCCAGGCCTATTTCAAGAAACTAGAAAAAGCACACATACAAAATCTAACAACACACCTAAAGGAACTAGAAGGAGAGCAACAAGAGCACCCCAAACCCAGCAAAAGAAGAGAAATAATAAAGATCAGGGCAGAAATAAACAATATAGAATCCAAAAAAACAGTTGAACATATCAATGAAATCAAGGGTTGGTTTGCTGAAAAAATAAACAAAATTGACTAACTTCTATCCAGGCTTCTCAAAAAGAAAAGAGAGAGCACCCAAATAGGAAAAATCATGAATGAAAATGGATTTATTACAACTAATCCCTCAGAAATACAAGCAATCATCAGAAAATACTATGAAAATTATATGCCAACAAGCTGGACAACTTAGAAGAAATGGAAAAATTCCTAAATACACACACTACCAAAATTCACATGGGAAAAGATATAAAATCTGAGCAGACCCATAATTAGTGAATAAATTGAATCAGTTATCAAAAATCTCCCAACAAACAAGAGCCCTTGACCAGATGGCTTCCCTGGGGAATTTTACCAGACATTTAAATTAGAGTTAATACCCATTCTTCTCAAGCTATTCCAAAAAATGGAAGTGGAAGGAAAACTTCTGGACTCATTCTACGAAGTCAGCAAGGGGTCTGGGAGCTGGTCTCAGGCAGGTGGTCTTCTGCCAAGTCACAGCTCAAGAATTCTATTGTTAAAGAGAATAAATATAATATAGCAAGAGTGAGCTAATGGACCCAATTGTTATTCACATAAATAAAATGTGTCTGTGTCTCTGCTTTCTATATTATATAAGTTAAACGTCGTAGTCCATGAAATTAAACTGAATAGATCTTGCACGAATGCAAAATATACCATCACCCTTATAAGTGACTTAGAATCAAGAAGGAAATCTCCAGCTCCATGAAATATATTCCTGCTTTTATCTGTCCTGGATCCACTTTCTTGGGATATATACAGCCTTCTGAGAACAATCTCCTTTCAGAGTCTCTCACCCTGTTTCCTCCAGCTTGATGAGTCTCCTGCTGGCACCACCCTGCCCCCCCCAACTCAGCAGAGCCCAACAGGGGGCAGCTGGCCACTGGCCTGAAAGTGCTGCAGAGGTTCATGGCCAGCACCAGGGCAGAGACTGGAGGGGTACCTGTGCGGGTTAGATAGAGACAGCAGGCGCTGACAATTGGAGAAGGTAGTCACAGATCCTTGTTCAAGATACAGTTAAAAATTTAAACCCAGCTTGCATGTATGCAAAAATATTTTCCGCCATTTAATAGTTTTGTCCCTTCTTTAAATATGTGTGTATAAGCAAAGGAGAGGGAGAGAAGGGGATTGGTTCTCTGATAGGTTAGATCCTTCATTTGGCTTGGGACTGCAGGAGACATTATATCTTAAAGAAATTAGTGTATATGGTTTCAGGGTTTTTAGGATTTATGAGCCAGAACCCCAAAGGTGGATTAGTGAGTCAGACAAAAGAACAATCCCTGGTAGAACAGACAGATATGGAGCAATTGTCCTAACCAGGTACATGTATCTGCTCTTTGATGATACATTTTCAAATAAGAAATTCCCTTGGGGGTCAAAGTTTAACTAAAACTCTAAGTGATCATTAGACAAGGAAACCTAAACAAGCACATTCTATTTCCAGGGGAATGGCTACATTTCCCCCTAGTTCCCTAGTTCCCTTCTTCTTACCTTTTCCTTAGCACTCTTACCTGTGTTTTAAAAATATGTGGACATTCAACGGACGAATGGATCAAGAAGATGTGGTTTATCTATACAATGGAATACTACATGGCAATGAGAAACAATGAAATCTGGCCATGTGTAGCAACATGGATGGACCTTGAGGGTGTTATGCTGAGCGAAATAAGTCAGGCAGAGAAGGACAAATAGCATATGTTTGCATGTATAGGAGTATTAGGAGGAACTTAACGGAGGACCAAGAGGGAGAAGAAGGGGGAAAATAGTTGGGGAGAGGGAGAGAGGCAAACCATGAAAGACTCTTGAATACTGAGAACAAACTGAGGACTGATGGGTGTGGGAAGGGAGGGGAAAGATGGGCATGGAGGAGGGCACTTGTGGGGATGAGCACTGGGTGTTATATGGAAACCAACTTGACAAACTTGTAAAAAAAATAGAATACAAATTTTAAAAATAAAAATAAAAGAATATGTGACATTATGCTAAGTCACAAGACAATCACTCTATGATTCCACTTACATGAAGGGCCTGGAGTAATTAAATTCATAGTATGGAGAGCCTAGTGGTAGCTGCCAGGAGCGGGGTGGGGGGGGGAGAGTAGAATGGGGAGCTGTGCAAAGCATAGAGATGGGGAAGATGAAAAAGCCCTGGAGATGATGATGGTGGTGGTTTCAGAGCAATGTGAATGCACTTAATGCCACTTAAAATGGGCAAGATAGTAACTTTATGTTATGTATATTTTACCACAATAAAAAAATAGGGGGAAAACCCTCCAAATTCAGGCAAATTAATTTTCCCCTAGAGTGTTTCTTGCATTGATCACATCCTTTTCCATAGTTGCAGACACTGAAGTCTTACCTCATGCCAGAAACAGTTTCCCAAAAAGGCAAGGTCATTCATTACCCATCTCTGAATCTAGGATGGGCACAGCAGGGTTTGGAGTGTGAATTTCTGAGGATGGTTCTCACCTCCCACAAAAGGCCCTGCTGTTCTCCTCTGGGGGTCACAGTGAGGAGCAGGAGCAGTGTGTGTTCTTCCCATGAGAGCTCCTTTCAGCTCCCAAAAGGATCCACAACTTGCAAGAGGCATGATATGGGAAGAACACTCCTTGTGCAGTGAGCCGTGGGCAACGCTGGAAGAAACTTCAGACCCCCCCTCCTATTAACATGTTGTCTTGTGCTAGGGATACATTTATTACATCAAAAGATGATGAGACAGAGAGCCCAGAAGACCCTTGAGACCTTCTGCCCAGTGGTTTCCAAAGGCTGGCCTATAGATGTTGCCCTTCCTGCTGTATCAGAATCACTTAGAGGGTTTGTTAAAAAAAAAAAAAAAAAAAAAGTAGGCTTCCATGCCCCACTGCCACAGGGTTTGACTCTATCAGATAGAGCCTCAGAATCTATATACACTTTTTAACTCTCCAGGTGTTTCTGGCAGAGAGTCAGATTCCAGATTGTTGCCAATGGCAAGTAACATTGAAAGTAATTTGTAATTTGAAGTTAAAAGATTTGAGTGTGAGTCTTGTGGAGCTCAGTGGTTTCCCTGTCACATAAGGAGGATTTACATAGTCCCTGACCATCCTCTCTAGGATCCAAGTAGACTTCGAGATTGGTCACACCTCCAGGACTTTAGTAACCTATATAAGGACACAGTGGAAAGTGCAAGCCTCTGGGGCCAGAGCACATATGTGTTGGGGCTGAATTTGGTATTCTGAATTTTCTTTTTTCTTTTCTTTTCTTTTTCTTTCTTTCTTTCTTTTTTTTTTTTTTTTTTTTTTTTTTGTGTGTGCTCTGAATTTTCACTAAGGAATCCTTTGGTTCCTGGCTATTTTTATTTGTTCAGATGGTTTTTTTTGTTTTTTTTTTTTTTACTGCTAGAGTGCATAAACATTGCTGTGAATTCAATTTTTCCAAAGTAACCTTGCAATCTCATGAGACAGGGTAATGTGCAAGCTCCAAGGTAGAATGTCCAGAAGCAGAGACAGGAGCACAGAGATGGAATTTAGACTGGGGAGCCTGAAGGCAGATTCTACAACCTCACAATATGACTGCGAAGACCCAGGCTTTAAGCTCTTGATACATGTGGTAGTGAATGAAGAATTCCCCAAGTTATCTTAGACAATTTAATTGCAAATCTAAAGAAAAGTGCCACAAGTTATTCCCCAGAAAACTCACTGGATTTTTCAGGAGATTTCCTGCCTTTCTGTCCTGCTGCTCATCTGGGTACCCCTAGGGAGAATAGAACACCCCCAAAGGAGGATGGAGCATTCCTTACAGAGGATGGAGCACCCCCAATGCACTCTCTCATCCTATCCCAGCCTCCTGTCTGTGATCATCAAACTGCACCATTCTATTGACAGCTTCCCTTTACAGTCAGGAAGATGAAGAAAAACTGAGAACCATTATTTTATTTTTGTCAAAGTAATATCTGCACAGAATAGGAAGTATGGATGAACTTAAGATGAAAAACGATAGTCTCTTCTGCTCCAAGCTACTGCCCTGGCCCTGAGAGCAGGCTGCAATGCTCCAGTTCCTCTAGTGCCTTCCCTTATGACCTGTCTAGGCAGTAGGCTTATTATACCACCCTTACCATATTTTTCAGTATTGGACAAGATCTGTCAGGTCTCTGATACGAAAGGTGGCAATTGATCAACACAGGTATAACCCCATCTCCAATATTTGATGTTATATTTCGATACCACTATTTGCTATCTTTGAATTTGAACTACTGTGTATGTGGACATTGGAGATATATATCCTGAAGCTAATTCCTTGGCCTGAATTCACATGGATTGCACTGAGTCTTAAGAAAGACATTAGCTTAGTCAAGAACAGCTGATGTGCATGGAAAAGTAAAAAGGTGGAAAATGGACTGGCTTAGTATTTTTTCCCCAAAAGGGAGTGTTATCTTTGCGGCAAGTTGACTGTTTTATGTTTCCAAAATAAGTGCCAATGTTAGACATTTGTGGTTGATCTCTAAACAACACTAACTGAGGAAGTGGAAATTTGGCTGAGTCAAAACGGAAACTGCTGCAGGAGACCCAAAAGGAACTCTGAATGGAACCATTTCAGGGAGAAAACAGCCATTGTCCATGCCTGGATAACCACTAAGGAAGGCAAAAAGGACACATTTGTCAAATTGGCCAAGTTTAAGGAGACTGTTTTGAAAGAAGCAGGGTAAACATTGCCCAAAACTGCCAAATTGAAAAGAATTGAGGACACTGCACAATGTGAGTAAAATGTCTAAGGCAGGCCAACCTGAACAGGCAGTGCAGACATGGCTCCTGTGACAAAGAGCCAGTGTGAAATAAAATAGAGCAGTTGGATGGAGATTTTTGAGGTTCTATTGCTTATTTCCTATTTTATAATGCAATAAAATTTATTCCCAGTAGAAAACAAGAATAATCAAAGGCTGCTTGGACTTAGCATGGAGGCAGAGAACAAAGGTGATATATGAGGCAGCAGTTAAATTGTATGTAAGAGGCCATACAGCATATCTGCACATGCCTTGCATGTAAGCTTTACACAAGACCATGTCACAGAAGAGGGGAAGGGCCTGCAGGAAAGCTGAGTATGGGACAGAGGGTTCCCAGCTGCAAGGTCAGAACACAAGGACTTGAACCCAAGCTTCTCAACACCAATTTGAAGCTTAAGAGGGTGAGTTTGGTTGACAAAGCCTCTCAAAGAGAAACCATCATACTTGATTCTCCAGAATAAGTTTTCTTGAGCTCTGACCTCAGCATGAATCAGACCTGAATTCTAAACTCAAAGCCAAACAACAGTGCCTGTTCCTCTGTCCACAACATCCCAGGGAACCTGATAAATGTAACAGAGCCATGGAAACCTCTGTTCCCCTACCTTTTCCATACACTCCCCAGTCCCACAGTTCAGAATATGTAGCAGTGCACATCTTAGTTACTTTCTGCTGGGGATGATAATTGTTAGAAACAACTTGGCTACTGAGGGATGCTTTTCCAATAATCAAGGAGAAGAATCAGGGACCACAAATATCATTTGCTGAGCACCAAGTCCTGCCAGACTTTCTGTCATTGGCTTATGTCCATTGTCTCATTCACTTCATAACAACCCCTTGGGTGAGATACCAGGTAATTCTAGTTTTATGATTGTGAAAACAGAAGCTCATGTAAAGTAAAAATGTGCCCCCAGACTGCAACAAGCAAGAGGTGCAAAGGAAATCCAAACGCAGGTGTGTCCAACTCCAAAGAACCCATCCACTCAGCTCTGCCTCTTTCCATGGTTTCTATGAACTACATCATACTGGTGATGAAAACCATCTGAAAACCTGAGCTTCTATAAATAGATACAATGATGGTATAGCTTGTTTGCAATAAACCCATATTCTCAGTCTGCATCTGGTTTTTTTTTCTGCTCTTCTGGGCAAAGACTTGCCTGCATCCAAGAGGTAATTTCAACTTCCTAGGAATACAAACTTCTTGGCGAATAAAACACAAAAAAGTTCAGAAAAGGATAAAAGAACAAATCTCATGTTTCCAAATGATAAAGAAATATGGTGGAGTTGCAGGGTTGGGTGCTGGGGATACTAGTAACAGCATAACTTACAATGGCTAGTCCAGGAAGGGCTTCCTAAAACCTGGGATCAAACCTAGACCACCTTACCTAATGTCAGGGTGTGAGTGAAGAGTACAGAGAGTCACAAGCCTAATGACCTAAGGCCACAACCTAACCACAGGTTAGGGGCTGGAAGGAAACAGCCCTATGTAGTAAGTGAGGCCTAAGCCTAGTAACATATCCTGACATTTTATTCCCTTTGCTGATCAAGGTCAAATGATCACCTTTTTGTATTAGGCCTATACCTTCTTCACCCAGCCAAAATATTAGAAAGGAGATTCAAAAGGAACCAACAGCTTTGGGAAAGAGGCATAAGATAGACATGATTTTGGAATCTGAGAGTAAAGAAGAAAACATTCTATAAACAATCCCCAAAAGCCAGTTGTACGTCTGGGGGCAGGTGTCAAGTCTCAGATCCCTACTTTACACCTAACACACACTCAATCTCCAGTTGGATCACACACCTAAAGGAAAAAGCAATGAAAATAACACAGTTCAAAGAAAATGTAGGAGAATATGGGAAAGGATTTTTTAAATTAACATAAAAAGAGCACAAACCCTCAACAAAGATGTTTATACACTGAACTGTCTTCAACTTAATCTGTATAATATACCGTCTTCAGTTTAATCTGTATAATAATAGAAATCTTCAACACAGTGATCCCTGATAAAGTTAAAGGAGGGGATATCCTATGTCCCAACAATATTCCTTCAGAAGCCCACTCAGAATAACACACACGTGTGCATGTGGACACTAAGATGAATGTGCCTGTTGCAGGCCGGATTCTAACATAAATCGACTCGTTGTCACCCAGCAGAGAATGATTTCATCAATAATAGTCAATTACGACAAGGTTCTAATGCATTACACAAAAGCAATGCCTGTGGAAGAATTAGATTGACAAGTGTCCACATGGGCAACTTCGCTGATATGATTTGATTAAAACCAAAAAGTTGCAAGAAATGTTGTATGATATTACTTATGAAAACATGCAAAAAGCCTGTAACTCAATTATATATATCATTTTGGCTGACTTTCTCCCTCTTAAGCATCAGTGGGACAATACGTGTAGAGAGCCTGGGACAGTGTGTGGCAAGAGTGAGCCACATGAATAACCGCTACTGTCCTTATCGAAAAAATAAATAAACCTCTTGTTTGTTGAAGGCCCTGTTATTTGGAGTTTCAGTTCTGCTAAGGTGGCCCTACATTTTACCTAGTAAAAGTGGTGGTGTACCATTTCATACTTGTTAAATTTATTTACAATATTTTAAACTTAAAAAACTAAAGTACATACAAAAGAAAAATAATGAGCAATATTAGGAGAAAATTCTGTTCTGGATACACAGCAGACTTGTTGAAGGAAAAAGTGGGTGCAGGTGCACCTCAGGAAAAAGTGATAGAGCTTATGACCTGTTGGAAGTGAGAGAAAAATGTTTTAGGAAACAAAACCTCAGCAACTACAATCACATTTATAACAGAATTGGCTGTTTTTCTCCTTGTTTCAGTTTCCAAATCCACTTTTCCCACATACATCTGACCCTTGAACAATATGCATTTGAGCTGCATGGGTCCACATATAGGTGGAGTTTCTTCGATTAATAATATAGTACAGTCAACATATTTTATCTTCCTTGTGATTTTCTTACTAATATTTTCTTTTCTCTAGCTGAGTTCATTGTAAGAATAAAGTGTACAATATGTATAACACACAAAATATGGGTTAACTAACTCTTAAATTATCAGTAAGGTTTCCTGTCAACCATAGCTGTTTTGGGACAGTCAAAAGTTATGGGCTGCACAAAAACATGGAAAGAGTCTAAGTGTCCATCAACAGACAAATGGATCAAGAAGATGTGGTTTATCTTTATGATGGAATACTACATGGCAATGAGAAACAATGAAATCTGGCCATGTGTAGCAACATGGATGGACCTTGAGGGCGTTATGCTGAGAGAAATAAGTCAGGCAGAGAAGGACAAATAGCATATGTTTGCACGTATAGGAGGATTAGGAGGAACTTAACGGAGGACCGTGGGGGAGAAAAAGAGGGGAAATGGTGAGGGAGAGGGAAAGAGGCAAACCATGAGAGACTCTTGAATACTGAGAAAAAAAACTGAGGACTGATGGGTGTGGGGGGAGGGGGGAGATGGGTATGGAGGAGGGCACTTGTGAGGATGAGCACTGGGTGTTATATGGAAACCAACTTGACAATAAACTATTTGGAAAGAAAGGAAAGAAAGGAAAGAAAGAAAGAAAGAAAGAAAGAAAGAAAGAAAGAAAGAAAGAAAGAGAGAGAGAGAAAGAAAAGAAAGAAAGAAAGAAAGAAAGAAAGAAAGAAAGAAAGAAAGAAAGAAAGAAAGAAAGAAAACATTAAAAATTTTTAAAAAATAAAAATATATGTGATGTCAAAACATTAGGTAAATAAATTAAGTCTTTCAAAACTTGAAAAAAAAGTTATAGGGTGCATAGAGGTTGGTGCCCCTAACTCCACATTGTTCAAGGGTCAATTGTATATACTAAGTTCAAAGGAAGCCTCTGTTTTCATGTAAACAACAACAAAGGAGATGGAATAACCAGCTCTAGTCACAAGGAAGGAAAAGGACAGTTTTCAAAAGTGAAGAATGGAGGGGTGAGTGGGGCAGCATTCTGGCCCAGTGGGAACATAGCTGCCCTGAGACAAGGAGCTTGTAGGTTCTGTCTATGTGAACTAGGCAAGACCACTAGCTCATGATCACACTGCAGGCTGGATGGGTGGAAGGAGGGGGAAACCACCTTGGTGACTTTCCATCCACACATACTTCAAGTGATTCCTGATTGAGGCCTCACGTATTTTGTGGTAACATTAATATTTTTATTCTTCCTTTAGCCATTTACACATTCAGCTGTTACTCCTCTTCATCTGTCTAAATTTGCTAGAAGTGTAAATGAGATGCAGTGATGTATGCTTTAAATGATCAGACCTCAACGTCTCCTGAAGACTCAAGCAAGAAGAGCACTCCAAATGGAAGAACTAGGTGAAGGGAGGGCCAGGAAGCTCTACCATGTCTCGCAGTTTCCTGCTTCTTCAGTGGTTTCCTTTGATCTGGCTATGATCACTCTATTCTTTGATGAGTCCTGGGGTTCTCTCTGCTGCTGTTTTCTTCTTTTGCTCACATAGACTCTGGACACATTCTTGTTTCCCAGCACAAGAACATGAGTAATCTTGGGTTATCTGGGTAGAACCCCATGAGGGAGTGTTAAGCCGGAGGCGCAGGGCCCTTAGTAAGTGGTCAGAAAACCAAACAGGCAATTCTGAACAAGATGGTGCAGGACAGTTGGAGGATGGGGCTGAGTCAGGCTGGACAGTGAGTCAGACCACCTGGAACTTGTTGAGCTATGAGGTCAGAGGAAGGGAGCTCAGGAGGAGGAATGCCACATGTCCAGAATAGAGGTGATGATTTTTGCTCACCTGCTGCCTCACCTTTGGTTCCACAGAGAAGAGCTGGTGTTTTGGTCCTGGCCACTGTTGACATTTTCTGATTTCTGAAAGGAATTCTTCCAGAAAAACGGCGTTTTGCATAAAGAAACTCATTGATAGTAATACAGTAAAAGTAGGACACTTTAACAGCCTACTTACATCAATGAACAGATCTAAGCAAGAAAACAGTGGGTTTGAATGACACACTGGACCAGATGCACTTAACAGATAGATATATTCAGAACATTTCATACTAAAGGAGTGAAATGCCATTCTTTTCGAGTACACATGGAACATTCTCCAGAATAGATCATATACTGAGACAAATTAGCCCTCAACAAGTACAAAAACATTATGATCATATTTTCAGAACACAATGCTATGAAATTAGAAGTCACCCACAAGAAAAACAAAAAAAAAATTTTATTTGGAAATCCCTCAATACGTGGAGATTAAAGAACATCCTACTAAAGAATGAATGGGTCGACCAGGAAATTAAGGGAGAAATAAAATAGTACAAGTAAGCAAATAAAAATGAATACATGACAGTCTAAAACCTTTGGGATACAGCAAAAGCAGTACCAAGAGGCAAGTATATTGCAATATAGGCCTACTGCAAGAAGCAAGAAAGGTCTCAAATACATAATCTAACCTTACACCTAAAGGAGCTAGAAAAGTAACAGCAAATAAAGCCTAAAGTGAGTAGAATAAGGAAAATAATAAAGACTAGAGCAGAAATAAATAATATAGACGCAAACAAACAAAAGTCTTGTTCTTCAAAAGACTTAATAAAATTGATGAACCCCTATCCAGACTTATTAAAAAGAAAAGACAAAGGGCCTAAATAAATAAAATTAAAAATTAAAGGTAGAGAGATAGCAACCAACACCTCAGAAATACAATTATAAAAGAATATTATGAAAAATTATATGCCAAAAACTGGACAATATGGAAGAAATAGATAAATTCCTAGAAACATATAAATTACCAAAACTGAAACAAGAAGAAATAGAATATTTAAACAGACCCATAACCAGCAAAGAAATTGAATCAGTAATAAAAAATCTTCCAACAAACAAAAGTACAGGGCCGGACGGCTTCCCAGGGAATTCTGCCAGTCATTTAAAGAAGAGTCAAACAGTTATTCTCAAACTGTTCCAAAATATAGAAATGGAAGGAAAACTTCCGAACTTATTCTACAAGGCCAGCATTATCTTGATTCCAAAACCAGACAAAGACTCCAGTTAAAAAGGAAAATTACAGGCTAGAATTCCCAATGAACATGGAATCAAAAATTTTCAACACAATACAAGCAAATTGAATCCAACAGTACATTAAAAGGATTACTGGAAACAACCAAGCGGGATTTATTCTTGAGCTGCAAGGGCAAATATTCTCAAATCATTCAGTGTGATACACCACATTAGTAAAGAAAGGATAATAACCATATGATCTTCTCAATAGATGCAGAAAAAACATTTGACAAAATACAACATTCATTAAGGAGAAAAATCCTCAGCAAAGTATGCACTGATGGAATATACCTCAACATTGTAGAGGCCATATATGAAAAACCCACAGCTAATATCATCCTCAATGGGGAAAAACTAAGAACCTTTCCCCTGTGGTCAGGAACAAGACACGGATGTTCACTGTCACTATTACTATATAACATAGTATTGGAAATCTTAGCCTCAACAATAGAACAACAAAAGGAAATAAAAGACATCCAAATCAGTAAGGAAGAAATCAAACATTCACTATTTGCAGACATCATAAGACTCTGTGTAGAAAACCTGAAAGACTCCACCAAAAACTGCTAGAACTAATACATGAATTCAGCAAAGTTGCAGGATATAAAATCAATGTACAGAAACTGGTTGCATTTCTGTATACCAATAACGAAGCAGCAGAAAAAAAATCAAGAAATCTATCCCATTTGCAATTGTACCAGAAACAGTTAGATACAGAGGAATAAACCTAACCAAAGAGATAAAAGATCTGTACTCTGAAAACTATAGAATACTTATGAAAAATTTAAGAGGACACAGAGAAATGGAAAAGTATTCCATGCAGATAGATTGGAAGAACAAACATGGCTAAAATGTCTTTACTACAGAAAACAATCTACATATTTAATGCAATCCTTATCAAAATACCACCAGCATTCTTTGCAGAGCTAAAATAAACAGTTCTAAAATTTGTATGGAACCACAAAGACCCTGAATAGCCAAAGCAATTTGGAAACAGGAAAAAAAAAAATGAAGACATCACGATCCTGGATTTCAGTCTACATTATAAAGCTGTAGCCATCAAGATAATATGTAACTGGCACAAAAACAGACACATAGATCAATGGAACAGAATAGAAGACCATGAAATTGACCCACAACTATATCGTCAACAAATCTCCCACAAAACAGAAAAGAATCTCCAATAAAGAAAAGACAGTCAGCAAATGGTGTAGAAAAAATGAACAGTGGTATGCAGAAGAATGAGACTGGACCACTTCCCACACCGTACACAAAAATAAATTCAAAATGGATGAAAGACCTAAATGTGAGACAGTAAACCATCAAAATCCTAGAGGAGAACACAAGCATAAATCTCTTTGACTTTGGGTGAATCAATTTGTTACTAAACACGTCTCCCAGAGGTAAGGGAAACAAAAACAAAAATGAACTATTGGGACCTCATCAAGATAAAAAGCTTCTGCACAGCAAAGGAAACCATCAACATAACTACATGGGAATGATCGAATGGGAAAATATATTTGCAAATGACATATTGGATAAAGGGTTAGAGTCCAAAATGTATCAAGAACTTATCAAACTCAACACCCCCCAAAAAACAAAGAATCCAGTGAAGAAATGGGCAGAAGACATGAATAGACACTGTTCCAAAGAATACGTCCAGATAGCTAACAGGCACATGAAAAGATGCTTAACATTACTCTTCATCAGAGAAATACAAATCAGACCCACAGTGAGGCACCACCTCACATCCATCAGAATGGCTAAAAATAATAACACAAGAAACAGCAGGTGTTGGTAAGGATGTGGAGAAAGGGAAACCCTCTTGCACTATTGGTGGGAATACAAACTGGTGTAGCCAGTCTGGAAAACAGTATGGAGGTTCCTCAAAAAGTTAAAAATAAAACTACCTTATGACCCAGTAATTGCACTAGTAGGCACCTGCCCAAAGGATACAAAAATACAGATTTGAAGGGGTACATGCACCCCAATGTTTACAGCAATGCTGTCAACAATAGCTGAACTATGGAAAGAGCCCAAACATCCACTGACTTATGAATGGATAAAGAAGGTGTGTGTGTGTGTGTGTGTGTGTGTGTGTGTATTCTGCATCTAATGAGAGGATTGTGTGTACGTGTATATACACAATATATACACAATAATGGAATACTACTTGGCAATCTAAAAGAATGAAGCCATGCCATTTGCAGAATGTGGATAGAACTAGAGTGTATTACGCTAAGCAAAATAAGTCAGGGAAGGACAAATATATGCTTTCACTCGTATGTGGAATGTAAGAAACACAACAGATGAACATAAGGGAAAGAAAGAAAAAACAAGATAAAAAAGAGAGGGTGGCAAACCATAAGAGATTCTTAAAGACAGAACAAACAGGGTTGTTGGAAGGGAGATTGGTTTTTCTTTCTTGCTTTGTCAAAGATTAGTTGGCCATGCATCTATGGGTCCATTACTCGGTTCTCTCTATTCTGTTCGATTGATCCTATGTGTCTGTTTTTGTGCCAGTACTATACTGTCTTAATGATTACAGCTTTGAAGTCTGGAATTGTGATTCTTCCAACATTGGTTTTCTTTTTCAACATTACTTTGGCTATTCAGGGTCTTTTCCAGTTCCATATACATTTTAGGATTGTTTTTTCTAGCTCTGTGAAGAATGTCGGCAGTATTTTGATAGAGATTGGATTGAATGTGTAGATAGTTTTGAATAGTATAGACAGTTTAGCAACGTTTTTTCTTCCAAACCATGGGCCATCCATGAGACTCTTAAAGATAAAGAACAAACTGAGGGTTGATGAAGGGAGGTGGGTGAGGGATGGACTAGACTGGTGATGAATATTTAGGAGGGAAGTTAAGGCGTTGAGCATTGGGTGTTGCATGTAAGTGATGAATCACTAAATACTGCTCCATTGAAATCAATATTGTACTGTACGTTAACTAACTAGAATTTAAATTATAATTTGCAAAGAAAAAATATATAAAAATATATTTAAAAATTCACCCCAAAAAAGTAATACAGGGTGCCGATTCTAGGGAATTAGGCTCATCTCAATGAGCAGTTAGTGAGACTTTCACATGAAACCCATATGGGGTGCTCTGTGCCAATAACATAAAAGTGGGCCTGCAAAAGTCCTGCAGAGAAGTGAGTGTGTGTGTGTGCATATTGGCAGCCCAGGACCTTCTTCTCTCCCTCTGGGCCACTGCTCTGAGAGCCTAAGGGAAAGGCAGTGGGAGCTCCAACCTGCATGAGCTCCAGCCTCTGTGGGCACTGCAGTGCCAGCTTCCAGCTGGGTCTGCCACCCAAGGTCTCTCAGGCTGCACCTCTGCTGTGGGTTTCCTAGATCTGCACTTGCACTCAGTTTGGGTGTTGAGAGTAATAGAGGGTAAAGTGGGGGGCATGGGATGGAATGAAGTGGAATAGAGTGGAGAAGAGTAGAGAGAATTCCAGCAACACTTTGTAATAGGAAAAATATACAGAAGCCATAGCTTATGTATATGGGTGTGTGTGCGCATACAGGGAAGTGTTCCAGCAGCACTGCAGGGCAATTTCTTGTTGTTTGGCAGGTGACAGGTATGACAATAGGGCTGTATATGAGTCTGCCACTCTGAGGCTGACGTTACTCAGCAAACTCTTACAAAGCCAACACCCTCCTGCTGTTATAGCTTGAGAAGCATGCTGGAGAGCAGTTCGTGTCTCTTTGGACATCTGGGGACCTGGGGCTGCAGGGTGTGATGTACTGATAGTGTGTGACTCAGTTGGCATCTCCCCAAGCCTGAATACCAACCACAGGCCTCTTTGCTCTAAATTCCCAAGTTTGGCCTTACCTCCAACATGCTGACCCAGACCTAGAGGCAGCTCCCTAGTGGAGGAGCATTTGGGGCTCTCCCTACACTGGATGGATCAGCACTAGCAGCTGATCAGCAGAACCATGAAGTGGGTTGGCATTTAATGTCTCCATGTACCACAGACAGAAGACAGCCTGGTATTCTCCATGTAGATAAAGCTGTGCAGAACTGAATGTGGGAAATTTGATGATGACATTGACAACTGTCCCTTCCAAGAAAGCCCAAAGCTGAACAATGTAAGACACACAGCAGGTGCCTCAGGTTACACAGCTGAAAAATGCAGCATGTTGAAGAGGTGGAGGTGGAGCAGATGACAGTGCCATTCCTTGGGATACAGATGAGTGAAGGAGCTTCAGACCCTGTTATGCTCACTTCTGGTGCTGTAGTAGGAGCCCAGATGGGCAGGCCTGCCCCGGTGTCCGCTGATAGGTTCCTGGCCAATCTGGAAAACAACTCTGCTAACTCACCCCATTCAAGCTGCCTGATCCCAAGGCCACAGTGGTGTCAGATTGCTCTTGTCCATGAGAGTCAAGGTCTCATGGGACTGGGACAAAATGTCCCTTTATCCACTTCCCTTTTTACCTTCAGAAGAAGGAGCATATTGAGGTGGCCTACATCACCTTTACCTCACAGGATATTTTGGACTTCCCCCTGGGTCTGTAAAGACCTTGAAAGAGTGGCTTTTAAGATTTTGACTCTGGGAGATGAGGCAAGATGGTGGAGAGGTAGGGAGCTCCGTGCATTTCACTTGCCCTCATCTCTCAAACAGAGAAGGCCTGACGCCATAAAACACTGAGCCACAGGAGTTTGGAAAGAGAAAGAGACAGAGTACACTGGGAAGGCAACCTCATAAGTGCGTGAGTGCAAACTGAGGAAGATAAAAGGAGTCCAGGATCGGATACACGGAGGGAGGGGAGTGAGTTCCCCTCATGAGGAACTGTGGTGAATCGAGGGGAAAAGAAAGAGCAGTTGAAACTGTTAATAGAACTGTCCCTGGAGATGTCTATTCTCACCACTGTTGTTTAACATAGTGCTGGAAGTCCTAGCATCAGCAATCAGATGACAAAAGGAAATAAAATGCATCAGGATTGGCAAAGAAGTCAAACTATCACTTCTTGCAGACGACATGATACTTTACATAGAAAACCCAACAGACTTCACCAGAAGCCAAATAGAGTTGATCCATGAATTCAGCAAAGTTGCAGGATACAAAAACAACATACAGAAATCAGTTGCATTTTTTTTTAAGTTTTTTCTTTTTAATGTTTTATTTCTGAGAGAGAGACAGCATGAGCAGGGGAGGTCAGAGAGAGAGGGAGACACAGAATCTGAAACAGGCTCCAGGCTCTGAGCTGGCTGTCAGCACAGAGCCCGATGCAGGGCTCGAACCCATGAACCGTGAGATCATGACCTAAGCTGAAGCTGGACGCTTAACCGACTGAGCCACCCAGGCGCTCCAAGAGTCAGACTCTTAACTTACTAAGCTAGCTAAGTGTCCCAACCCTTTGTCCTCTTGCTTGAGTATTTTTTCTTGATTAAACAAAGTTCAAAATAAATTTATCTGAACAGAATCTCTGTACTATGATCCTTTAAACACTTTGCATGGAGTCCCATGTTAACCTGTTACTATATAGCTCTTCATCATCTTTTTTAGGTCTATCGTGTTTTTGTTTTCTTTTTTTTAACCTTAAAAATTTTTAATGTTTATTTTTATTTTTTTTACTTTTTAAATTTTTTAATGTTTGTTATTTATTTATTTTTAAATTTTTATTATTATTATTATTTTTTTTACAAATAGTTTATTGTCAAATTAGTTTCCACATAACACTCAGTGCTCATCCCCATAAGTGTCCTCCTCTATGCCCATCCCCCCCCCCCCCACCATCAGTCCTCAGTTTTTGTCAGCATTCAAGAGTCTCTCATGGTTTGCCTCTCTCCCTTTCCCCCCACCATTTCCCCCCTTCTTCTCCCCCTTGTTCCTCCGTCAAGTTCCTCCTAATCCTCCTATACGTGCAAACATATGATATTTGTCCTTCTCTGCCTGACTTATTTCACTCAGTTGCATTTTTATACACCAACAATGAAGCAACAGAAAGAGAAATCAAGAAACTGGTCCCATTCACAATTGCACAAAAAAAAAACATAAAATACCTAGGAATAAACCCAACCAAAGATATAAGAGATCTGTACGATGAAAACTATAGAAAACGTATGAAGGAAATTGAAGAAGACACAAAGAAATGTAAAAACATTCCATACTCATGGATTGGAAGAATAAATATAGTTAAAGTGTCATTACTACCCAAAGCAATCTACACATTCAATGCAATCCCAATCATGGCAATGAGAAAGAATGAAATCTGGCCATGTGTAGCAACATGGATGGACCTTGAGGTTGTTATGCTGAGCGAAATAAGTCAGGCAGAAAGGGACAAATATCATATATTTGCACGTTTAGGAGGATTAGGAGGAAATTAACGGAGGACTGTGGGGGAGAAGAAGTGGGGAAATGGTGGGGGAAAGGGAGAGAGGCAAACCATGAGAGACTCTTGAATGCTGAGAAAAAAATGAGGACTGATGGATGTAGGGGGGAGGGGGGAGATGGGCACGGAGGGGGGCACTTGTGAGGATGAGCACTGTGGGGGGCCCCATCTGGCCATGTGTAGCAACATGGATGGAACTTGAGGGTGTTATGCTGAGCGAAATAAGTCAGGCAGAGAAAGACAGATACCATATGCTTCCACTTATAGAAGGATTAGGAGAAACTTAATGGAGGACCATGGGGGAGGAGAAGAGAAAAAACATTTGGGGAGAGGAGGGATGAGAGACTCTTGAATACTGAGAACAAACTGAGGGTTGATGGGGAGGGAGAGGGGAAGAGGGCTGATGAGCATGGAGGAAGGCACTTGTTGGGATGAGCACTGAGCATTATATGGAATCCAACTTGACAATAAACTATAAAAGAAAAAAAAAGACCTTGAAAGGGTGAGGATTAAATAAAGACCCACTGTGTTTTTTCCCACGCCCTGATCTGAGTTCCACTAAACTACTATCTCTTGGTCAAAGGAAAAGTTCCCAGATCTGGGACAAGCCCACCTAACATCAGAGACTCCTCTGAGTACCCACTAGGAAAAAGCAACCCAATGGTGAACTAGGGGCATGGGTCTCACTGAGTCAGCCTGAGTGTTCCCCTGGAGACCACAGACCAGGCTAGGAAGTATGACACAGGTGCTCCTGTGGTCAGGACAAGGTGCTATGTCCAGATCATGCAGGAGTTAGATGGGGGTGTACCTGAACACCACATCCTGCATCCCAAGATGCTCAACCCAGGATGGGTGGTTTAGATATGGGGCCACTGTTTCCCATTACTCTCCATCCATCCACTACTCTCCATTCTTGTGCTTATTCTCTCAGACCATCGTCTGCTTCTTCACCATCAGCACTGAGCCTTGGAGGACAAGGTTTGATCTCCAGAACAAGACCGGCTTGGAGGACTTCCCTGATTGAGGCCATGCTCTACCTGTCCTCCCGTTGTTCTTCTTCTCGACACCGGTTTTCCAGTAGGTGCAACAACATGTAGGCTGTTCTCTTGCACGTGTCTAGGTCTCACTTCAAAGCATTGTGGAAATTCCTCATTGTCTATTTTTTCCTCTTGTAGAATAGATCATTAAATATCTGCCATTCAAGAAGATCTGTGGGGTATGGTTGCAGAGGAAGTAGCTGGGCAGGTGAAGGACTCATCTCAGCAGGGCAGTAAGGTGTGCCCAGGAGGGTGGTTTCTCTTCCCTCTAGGATCTCTGGAGCTGGATCTGGAAACATAGGTACTTCTGAACTGTTGTCTTGGGTTCATCAGGGATGCCCTGACTCCCTAGAGGTGCAATGGCCATGACTTGACAGGGAACCCAAAGTGCAGGATGGACTCAGACAGGCCCTGAGGCCCTCAGGACATGTGAGGTCCCTGTCTTGGAGGGCTTGCTTATGCCCATTTCTTGGTCCACACAGCTGTGAGGATGTGAGAGGGTCTATAGCTTCCACCCAGAGAGTGGTCCAGGTCACACCAGCAGCATCAGTATGTCCTAGAAACTCAAAATTAGTCCCTCAGGGCCTTTCCACCTTTGGACAAGGAGGCTGCATGTTCATGAATTCCCAGGAGACTCATGGGCACTTACCATTTGAGAGGCACTGCTCTACCAGATGCTATGAGATTCAGCCCGAATCCCCTAGAAGATGACTAGCAAACTTTTTCTGTAAGTAGAGTGTAACTCTGACCAGCTCCATACGGGCAGGTCAGAGATCCACAGGGCTGTCACACTCTCCAGCAGGACAAAATCTGTGGCTGCTCAGTGACCCATAACAAGAGCTACATTGACTTTCTCCCTCATCTTCCTCCCTGCCTCTCCATGTCCCCTGTGATCATCTCTCAAATCATCATCTCAAATCATCTCTGCACTCTGTCTGCATCTCAGGGTCTCCATGGGGATTCAAAGCAGACGTCTTCAGCGCTCATCATCTGTGGAGACTTGGATGGGCTTCTCAAAAAGGTACATTTGAGGTAGATCCATAGGGAGAACCTCGTGGTAGGCAACCTCGCTGTCAGCCAAGCATCCCTCAGAGTGGACACAGCTGTACATTTTCCCCACAGCCATCCCACCTAGTCCCAGACTTGAGTGAATTTTTCTGTAGATCCTCCCACCAACCACCTACCTAATCTCACACTGGTCTGTCCTGAGTTGTATCTCAATCCACAGAAGGAAGCATAAAGGGGCCTCTTGAGCCACTATTGTTGTGCCTGATTAGTGAGTCCCCTGAGACCCCCAAGGAGCCGACACCGATGCAAATACAAAAGGGTTTTTATTACAAGCTCGAGCAGGGTAGTGTACCAGTGTAGTGGCAGCAAGGTGAAGCTCCGAACAATAGTGAACAGGGTTTTTATGGGGTAAGGGATGGGGGTGTTACAGTGCACACGTTGTACGTATAGCATCATCACATAAGCACCAATTACAGTTGTTCAGCATCCATGGTAACAGCTTTGACCATTCAGTATCTGTGAGGTGTTCATTACTTTTGGTGGGACACAATCATGTCTTTTGAGAAAGCTTTGAAAATGACCTATTATGAGGTGAGTTCAAAGGGCCCACGTGGGGTTCAGGCAAGCGGTGAGAAATTGGCTAGTGTGTAGAGAATAACTGTCTACAGTTCCCAGCCTTGACTCAGACCACAGGAATGTTTTTTAATTAGCTGATCTGAGGGTGGTCCGAGGATGGCTTTCGCCCTGAGCAATCTGAGGAACTGGGGCTACGTGCAGCCTGAGGTTGCTCTTAATGGAGGCCTTAATTTCAAAATGACGTTACTTAGGCTCTTCACTATGATTCCAAAATGTTTTCCAGTCAACCATACTAATACTACTCAAGTCCCACCAGGTAGATCCAGAAAAGGGTCTCCTGTGTGTTCAGAGCCCACAAGGAAGGCATCAAGTCATGGCTCCCAGCATGGACTCACTAAACCCTACCTCAGATCACAGTTGTGGGGATTTGTTAATGGTCCTACCCCCCACCCCCACCCAGTGATTCTATACAGGGCCCTGATGGTGAGTCCATATCCCAGGTGCTCCAGCTTTTTAGCATGTATAGGATTAAGGACCACATACTGTGGGGAGACCTTTCCTCTCTTACCCTGCCCACCTGGATCAAAGGGCTCCCACCTGTTTCTCCTCCTTTCTGGATAGGTTTGTTGAATAAGCTTAAGCTGGCTTCCTGGAGTTGAGAAAGGGAAGATATCTGAATATCCAGGGAAGGGACCCAGGCCAGAACTGTGGAGTGAACTTGAAAAAGCATTGGGAACATGCTGTCTATAGCCATCTTACCTCAGGGAGAGCCAGATGTCCACAGCCCTTGAGGCTCTGGGCCAAGTATAAGTGTGACCATGTCAGAAGCCCTGTTCAGGCTCACAGTACTCTTTGTGCATGAGCACACCCTGTCTCCATGGGCATCATGCCAAGGAGAGAGAACACAGGTGAGACTCACTCATGGAAGGTGAAACAGGGTCAGGTTTACAGGATGCAGGCCCCCACTCTCTGGCTGACCCTCTCTGCCCTAGGCAGTGGGTGACAAAGGCCATTTCATGGTGTGAGACCACTGAGAATCCTGGGGGACATTCAGCACTGGACAACTGTAATGAATTCCCCCCAGTTCTCCAGGAGTCCCAGGGAGTTTGTGGGGGCCCTGGCCTGGAAACAAGAAGGCCAGCCCAGCTCTGTCACATGCCAGGCCTGTAGCCTTGGCCCTGCCCTGAGCCATCTATACCCCAATAGACCAACTCCACATGGAGATTGCATTGTCCATGCTTTCTCCAAAGGATGCTGTTTGGGACAATATATGGGGCTATGGAGTAGATGTGTTGTGTTTTCTAGAACGGTCTCCATAGTTTGGAGCTACTATGACTACTTCTTTTTGTTGGCTCCACTCAGGTCCATGTGGAACTTGCACACTGGTCCATGGTGTCTGACCCTCAGTCACAACCTTGAGGACAAGAGTTAAGGTGCGCCTTGGCACTGCCACTGAGATGACAGCAAAGTGCAGATTCCAGGAGTTGTGCTCACCACTGTGATTATCAATGACACCGACTGTGGGTCAGAGGAGGACCCTCTGATGGAGAAGGTGGGAGCACAGGCCTTGCTGCAGGGTGAACTGCAACCCCAACCTCAGGCCCAGCTCCCAGTGCTGAGGGACTTGGTTCATCCACCATCCAGCCCACCCACCTGGGACATCCCCACCCCAGTGCTCTCTTCTTACCACTTACAACACTGCTGCCTACTGACACTGCAGCATGTGTGTTCCCTTATACTCATGCTGAATCTGCGGTCCTCACAGAACCACACAAGCATGGAGGCTGCAAGTCACATTTCTCTCCCACGTGAGGACAAAGAGGTAGATTCATCACCCACCTCAGGTGTGGACATCTATATCTTCCCTCAAAGTCCTGTATCATGGGCCTAAGTGCTTCTCACACATCACGAGTCAGAAGGAACTGCAAGAACATTCTTAACACAGTAGTTATACTGTACGTGGTTGCATGGAGGCTGGCAGCCTCTGGAGCAGTACAGGCTCAGTGAGATGATGCTAAGAGGCATAACATCAGGAGGCTCTAGTACTCATGAACCTGCATTCAATAACATCACCAAGGTGGACTATTCAACACAGCAGCTGATGCTGTTATAGGGAAGACGGGCAATTGCATATGATGTTGGAAGATACCATCCTGTGTCTCAAAGCTGATACCAAGAAAGCTAAATATTATAAAAGAAGCAGCAGAGTTGAAAGATGAGTGAACTAGTATGTGTCCACAGAGTCTGTAAACCTTTCTCACTCAAAAGAAATTTTTTCAATGTCATAGACATGTTAGCATTCCATCAATAAAACTATACCTGATGAATTTCAGATCAATAACATTTCCTGGTAATAATATAATAATATTATTAATAAAAAATATGTTCATGTGGTGCTTGGGTGGCTCAGTTGGTTTCATGTTAATTCTTCATTTCAGCTTGGGTTATGATCTTACAGTTTGTGATATCGAGTCCCACATTGGGCTCCAGGACAGTGCAGACCTGTTTGGGATGGATTCCCTTTCTTTCTCTCTCTCTCTCTCTCTCTCTCTTTCTCTCTCTCTCTCCTCCCTCTCTGCCCCTCCATAGCTTACTAGCTCTCTCTCAAAATAAATAAATAAACATTAAAAAATATATGTTAGTAAATTATTGTGAAAATGAAATGACCAAAATTAATTCACTACAAAATAACTGTAAAATAAACTGAGTGTAAATTAGTCTGTAAGTCCATTATACTTTTTCTTCATAATAAAAACTCATAAAAAGACTAAAAACACAACTAAAACATTTTTTTATGTTTGTTAATACCTAACCCCCAATAGCTCATCTGTTGGTCAGGGGAGGATCAACAGAAATAAATAAAAACATTTTTTAAAAAGTTAAAAAATAAAAAAATTAAAAAAAATTAAAAAAGTTTTTTTAAATTTATTTTTGAGAGAGAGAGAGAGAGACAGTTTGAGCAGAGAAGGGTCAGAGAGAGAGGGAGGTACAACATGGATGGCTATACAGGGTATTATACTAAGTGAAATAAGTCAGAGAAAGACAAGTACCATTTTGTTTCATTTATATGTGTAATCTAATAAGCAAAACAAATAAATAAACAATAAGCAAAAAAGCAGAAACAAACCCATAAATACAAAGAGTGAGCTGATGGCTTCCATGGAAAAAATAGGTTAAGGGGAGTGGGATATTGAAATAATAAGTCACAGAGATAAAATATAAAACATAAGAAATATATAGTCACTGATACTACAAGAGCATTGTATGATGACAGATGTTAGCTACATTTGTGGTGAATATAGTACAATGTACAGACTTGTCAAATCACTATGGTTTACATCTGAAACTAATGTAAAATATGTGAACTGTATTTTCAATAGAAAAAAAGAAAATATACTATATGTTCATTAGAGGGATTAGAAAAAATTGTGAAAACACCAAATACCCACAAGAATGTACAAAACTAGACCATTCATACATTGCAGATGGGAATATAAAATGGTGTATTCACTCTGGAAAACAGTTTGACAATTTCTTATAAAATTCAACATTCAATTACTGTCTTGCGTTTTAATCTCACAAAAATGAAAAACTTAATAATATTGTACAAGAGTGTTTATAACAGCTTATTTTTTTTTTTGTGATATCCCCAAACTGGTCAGAAATCCTTCAACAGGTGACTATTTAAACAAACTACAGTGCATACGAACTAAGGGGTACTATTCAAGAATAAAAGGAACAAAATACTGATATACACAACTTGGACAAATCTCCAAAGAAATATGCTGAGTAAAAAAACGGTAATTCCACGGTTACATACTATATGATTCACTTATATGATATTGAAGTAACAAAATTTTAGAAATTTTAGAAGACAGTGGTTGCCAGGGCTAAGGATGGAAACTGGAAATAGTGTTAGAGGTGGGTTGAGGGGATTGGTATGGTTATAAAAAAACAACACAAGGATTCCTTGTAATGTTGGAACTAGTGGTAGATAATTGAACTTAACGTGTGATTAAATTGTATACAAACCAATACACACAGGCACATGCACACATAAGTACAAATATAACTTGGAAATATGAATAAAGTAGGGGATTGTATCAATGTCAATATATGAGTTGTGATATTTTACTTTAGTATTACAAAATGTAACTTTGGTGAAAACTGAGTAAAGAATTCATGGTATAACTTGCAGCTGCGTGTGAATATACAATTATCTCAATAAAAAGTTTAATAAAACATGTTAGTAGATTTAAACTGATATGTTTGAAATCTATGGCAGAGCCAGTCGTGGTACAGGCCACACATTCCTTCTTTCTGGGCACATTGGAAACTCATCTCCCAGGCTCCTTGGCGGTTGGGTTGGGACCACGTGACTGAGTTCTGGCCAATGACAATATGAGTGGAGTCATGCTGGCTCTGGTCCAAGGTGGTTAAGAGTAAGATAAGTGCTCTAAGCATCTCTTTTTCTCTTCTGACCATGCAAATGAAAAGGATTTCAAGACTTGAGTTGTCAAAGGAAATCTCATCACATGCCAAAGGAGGCAATAGTGGGAAAGAAATGCGAAAAGAAGCTGCCTGATTTGTATTTGATTTATAAAAGTCAAAATCAAACCTTTGTCATGTCAAGCAGCTGAGGTTTGGGGGCCTATTTCCAGAAAAGTATGATGTCATATTTGCTCACGAAAAAACAGAGAACCTAAGTATTCTGACATCTTTAAATTAATTAATGGACAGTTCATGATTCTTCCTGTCTTTCTATGACAAAACTCCCAAAATTGTTTTATGAAACTGGTATATCTTACTTTCAAGACTTGGCAAGAACCATATGAGGATAGAATATGTAGTTTAATCTCCTATATGAAATGGTAGAGAGAGGGGGCGCCTGGGTGGCTTAGTCGGTTAAGCGTCCGACTTTCGCTTGGGTCGTGATCTCGCGGTTCGTGGGTTCGAGCCCCGCGTCGGGCTCTGTGCTGAGTGCCAGCTCAGAGCCTGGAGCCTGTTTCAGTCTGTGACTACGCTGTCTCTCTCTCTCAGAAATTGAAAAGAAATGGTAGAGAGAGAAAAAAAAAGTTACCGGTGAATAATTGTGTCATTCAAAATGGTAGAAAGAAAAAAAGAAAACAGTGAGTTACTAGTGAATAATTTTCAAGTCAACATAATTTGAAGAAACACACTGTATTATTGATGACTGTGGAGGACACTTGAGAAATGTGTGTGTGCACGTGCTTCTGCACCCCATTGTAATGCTTGGAAAGCCTCCCATTACTTAATAAGGTGATTCATTTTCTTATTTATGACCAATGTAACGCAATTCTAATCCAAAGAATTTTCTCCTGAAATGAGACATATTTTCTTTAAAGTTTTATAGGGATGTAAAGGTAAAAAAAAAAAAAAAAAAGCTGAGTTGTTTCTAAAAAAAGAACATTTACAAGGGACTTTCATTGCATACATTGCATATGGCAAAACATTTTATTAACTAGATGAATAGAAAGAAATGACTCAAACACAATGAGATCCAAGCAAATTTTGGAAGGTGTTATATGGTTAAGCAGGTAAAGTGGTTTTGATTATATTTGTACATTTCTGGTATTCTTTAAACTTTAAAATTGTATTTAAACAGAAAGTGAGAAAGAAAGCCATGATAATGGCTGTTTCTGTGATGTGGAAATTATCCCACTGAAGTCGTGGAGCCAACATTTCTTGAAAGATGTGGCTAACTTTACAACTGGAGGCACCATAGACCAATTGATCCAGCTTGTACACTCTGGAGTATTGGAGCCACTGGTGAATCTGCTTACCATCCAAGATCCCAAAATTGTTATCATAATCCTTGATGTTATCTCTCTTATCCTCAAGGCAGCAGAGAAACTTTCAGAGAAGGAAAACATGTGTCTCCTGATAGAAGAAATTGGTGGCGTTGATAAAATTGAGGCTTTGCAACTTCATGAGAACCCCCAGGTTGCCCTAACTGCTTTGAACATTATCGAGAACCATTTTTTTGAGGGAGAAGAAAGCGGTACGGTATTACCAGCCCTGGAGGAAGATTGTGAATTCTTAAACCAATTAACAAAAAATTACCAAGGCCCCATGACTTCTAAACCAAGGACCACACCCTAATGGGTAACTTCTTTAAGAACCTTCTAGATCTTGGCATGCCACAGGTGTAAAGCTTTTTAAACTGAATGTTAATAAAATTTTCAACACATTAAAAAAGGGGGAATTTGGAAATGTGTGTATCACATCTTTGATAAAAGCTTCCAACTGTCATTACTGACAGACCTGGGAAGCAGGATGTAGTGACAAGATGGGGCTGTTTGGCCATGCATGCCCATGTTTGCTTGCTAGGTCATCACTGGTGCTATTCATCAGATGAAACTTAAACTGTGCCACCAGAGGAAGAAAAGAAGGAAGGGGAAATCGTCAGAACTTTTTGGAAACTCATAAGAAAATGTAAAACAATTCCTTTTTCTTTTCCCTGGTGAATGGAGCACAGAAGCACTGAACCATGGCCCATTGTTGCAGGATGGTGCCTGAGCCCTGGGAACTCCTGAGATAAGCCTGGCTTTGGAACCAGTTCCAAACTCTCAGTGGTGAGTTTCTCAAGTCACCACATGCCCCAACACTGAGCTCTTGGACTTTCCCCTGAAAATCTCTGAGGATCACTGGGTGTATAGACCTTGACATAAGTCAAGTGGCTATAAACTTTACCCCAAGAAGGACATAAGACCATTGGGTGGCCTTGCTTCACCCCTGGAATGGTCCTTGGGGGTATTCACCCTACACAACATAGCCCTGGATTATAGGAAGATAGCTCTGAATGCAGGGGGAGCTCACCTCTTATCCTCCTGCCCCCAAAATTCCTAGGCTAGGACAAGGCATAGGCAGGAAATGAGCTGGCTCAGTGCCCCCAGGCCAGCTGAGCCCTCAAATTAGGAAAAGACATAAAAATTATCAAGAACGCAAGAAGAAGCTAAACCACTCTCCCAAAAGCCTACAGAATAAGGAGAGGAAGTTCCAGAGGAACTCTGGCCTGGAAATAAGGCTGTTCAGGGGCATGGAAGCTGCTTGGAGCTCTAAGCACCTCAGGTCTATTTAGGGCTGCGGGATGAGAACTCTGAGTGAAGATTGCAATGAGGGGACCCCAACAGATCAGCTCTTTCTGCCTTCCCAGGATACACTAGCCAAGAATCCTAGGGGAGCATGAATCAGCCACACTCATTGAACCCCTGTGTTCTATGCAGGCCTCTTCCAGACTCAGTGAGTTCAGACCGCATGCTCAAAGTCTGGTAAAGGCTTAAATGCATTTCCATGAATATCACTCAATGCAAAAAGGGGTAGGCATCAACATTGCGCATATACTTTTCTTTACTTACAGCCTAACTCCTGGTCCATAAGGAATTCCATATCATGGAATGTATGTATACTCCTCAGCCCTAATCCTTCTGCTTTCCTTTTTATTGACTGTAATTAACATCTACACCAGCCTCTGCTGGCCTTTGCTTCCAAGATCACTGAGGCCTCAGCCTGGGCTTTTAGCAGGAGCACTAAGCAGCCAGCAGACCCACCCTGAGAATGCAGATTTGGGAGCCTGTGCTTTCACAGAAGGCATCCTCCCAGGACAAGACAGAGTCTTCTGGAGAGTTGTTCTGCCTCCTTCATCACTGTTTCTCTTTTGTTTCCCCTGTACCTTGCTCATCGGCCCTTCTTATATTTCTTTCTCAGTCTTATCCGCTTTGCCTTCTGTTCTCTCAACTTTGTCCTCTCTCCATATTCTCCCTTTTTCTCTTCTCAGTTCTCATGTTGATTTCTTCCCTAATGAATTTGATAGGCATTTAAGACATATTGTAAAACATTTATGTTGCTACCTTCATACATTTTCTGTGTGTATATGCTGCAGTTTATTGATCTGTCCACAAAATCTTTGATATTCTTCCTTTCAAGACATGTAGTCTGATTCCTTTTCCAGTTTGTGTTGGCTGAATTCAATGTCTTGCTTCTAACTAATAAATAAAGTAGAAGTGATGGTCTACAAATTCAGGTACTGGCTCATAAATGGCAGTGAGGTTTCCTGCTTCCCCCTAGTTCCTTGCTTTCTCTTGGATCACTGCTTTGGGTTTATCCAGCTGTGGTGTGGAGCAGACCTATAGAAAGGCCCATGATAAGATATTTGCAAGTGACATATCAGATAAAGGGTTAGTATCCAAACTCTATAAAGAGCTTATCAAACCAAACACCCCCCAAAACCCCAAATAACCCAGTTAATAAATGGGCAAAACACATGAATAAATACTTTTCGAAAGAAGACATCCAGATAGCTAACAGACATATTAAAAAATGCTCAACACCATTCATCATCACGGAAATACAAATCAAAACCACAATGAGATACCACCTCATACTTGTCAGAATGGCTAAAATGAACAACTCAGGCAACAACAGATGTTGGCTAGGATGTGGAGAAAGAGGAACATTTTTGCACTGCTGGTAGGAATGCAAACTGGTGCACTCTGGAAAACAGTAGAGAGAGGTTCCTCAAAAGTTAAAAATATAATTACCCTACAACTCAGCAATTGCACTGCTAGATATTTATCTGAAGGATACAGGTATGCTGTTTAGAAGGGGCACATGCACCCCAGTGTTTATAGAAGCACTATTGACAATAGCCAAATTACGGAAAGAATCCAAATCTCCATTGACAGATGAATGGATAAAGAAGATGTGTTATATACATACAGTGGAATATTACTCAGCAGCCAAAAAGAATGAAATCTTGCCATTTGCAACAACATGAATGGAGCTAGAGTATCCCATTTAATCCAAGAGAAATCAGTCAGAGAAAGACAAATATCATATGACTTCACTAATATATGGAGTTTAAAATACAAAACAGATGAACATAAGGGAAAGGAAGCAAAAATAATATAAAAAATAAGGACGGGAGACAAAACAAAGAGACAAATACAGGGAACAAACTGAAGGTTGCTGGAGGAGTTTGGGGTAGGAGGATGGGCTAAGTGGGCAAGGGGCATTAAGGACCACAGTTGTTGGGATGAGCACTGGGTATTATATGTAGGGGGAACCACTTCTACTCCTGATATCATTATTGCACTATATGCTAACTAACTTGGACATAAATTTTTTAAAAATGAAAAAAATAAGTAAAAATGTTTCCTAAAAAGAAAAGGCCCATGAGTACTCCTAACATAGCTGGTGAGAAAGTGTGGCTTCCAGCCAAAAATCATGGGGACAGATCTCTTAGAAGTAGATCATCCAGCCCAGTCTAGTCTTTAGGTGACAGCAACCCCTGCTAACATCTCATCTCAACCATAGCATCATGAAACGCTGGGCAAGATGTACCAGCTAGGACACACTTGAATATTTAAGATACTTAAGTTTGATTTAACCAAGAAAAAGAATGTGTGTGTGTGTGTGTGTGTGTGTGTGTGTGCACACGCATGTGTGTAAAATCAGACGAAAGATAAATAGATGATTGATTCATAGATAGGTGATAGATATATAGATAGATGATAAATAGGTAGATAGATGATTGATAGATGGATAGAATGATAGATAGATAGATAGATAGATAGATAGATAGATAGATAGATAGATAGATGATAGACAGACAGACAAACAGACCAGGTTGAAACTACGATGCAAACCCCCACTACCCCTACTAGTTAGGAAAGTTGCTTCTCTGGAGCCCACACCAATTGACTTTTTTCCCTTGGATCTCCTTATATTGCCTGATGTCCTTGCACAATCAGATCCTGTTCCTCAGCCCCCTGCAACATTCTGAGATGAGATCTGGGGACATCTTGATTCTCATTCTCTCATCCTTAATCCAGCAAGAAAGAAGATCTCCACTGTTCAAAAGATGAACTAAAGTATCAATGTCCTTTTCTTGTTTCTAGTACAGCAACACTAAAACTTTGTATGTGCTAAGGAACAGATTTGTTATTAACTACTTTGCAATATGATGGCCAGTGAATCTAGTGGGGGTGAGGGCAGGAAAGGCTGAGACAGGTCACCTTGATTGCATTGTGAACTTTTCAGATCCTGGTACCATCTGAGCAACCAATTGCCCTGTAACTACAGTCCTCATGCCACATACACACATTACTTCAGTCTGGGAACAAACACTTAGGACTAGATTTTAAATATTTTCCTGGGATATTGTTGTTTCCATCTTAATAATGAGATGGTGGACAGAATCACTTCTATGCCCTTGACTCTTTTTGTCATGAGATTATCCTGCAGAGATGTTCTAGAATGGAATATCTTACCAGCAGAAAGGTGATACTCACTGATCATTTTGAAATCAATGCCATAGGAATAACTCATCTTAAAAAAGAGAATGAGGGGCGCCTGGGTGGCTTAGTCGGTTAAGCGTCTGACTTTCACTTGGGTCATGATCTCGCGGTTTGTGGGTTCGAGCCCCGCGTCGGGCTCTGTGCTGACTGCCAGCTCAGAGCCTGGAGCCTGTTTCAGAGTCTGTGATTCCCTCTCTCTCTATCACCTTCCCCTGCTCATGCTGTCTCTATCTCTCTCCTAGAAATAAATAAAATATTTTAAAAAATTAAAAAAAAAGAGAATGACAACATTTGAATGACCTAAGAATGGACATTTACATTGACATATCCTAAGAGAGGAGCAGTATGCAACCCTGACCGTGGAGAATTTGCCTGAAAATCACTGGAACCCAACACTTGATAAAAATGGCCCCAGCTCAGGCAAGAACACTCAGGGAGCTCACCAGAGAGGGGACATTACTAAGTTAGCACACTGGGAAGCCTGCTCCACATTGTCTGGAAGTGGACAATGCCTGAAAGTAATAATCTGGAGGAAATGCTGTTTGAGACTGTACACTTGCCCATGTAAGGGTCAGAGCTCATGCCACCTCCAGTGATGCATCACTGACTGTAGGCATCTGCCAGTGCCCTGGTCTCATAGGCTGTGGGGACAGGCTTTGGCTCCAAACTTCACCACAGGGGGCTAGAAACTCCTCCAGGACCAGTTATTGGCCCCTCACAATGATAACAGCCAGAACACTGTGCATCCTTAGAAGGCAAATCATATTTGGACATGAGCTCCTGACACCATGTGTTGGGAGGGGCACTCTCCATTCCCTGGAACTACCTGAAAGCCAAGATTTCTGACAAAAGAATGAATTCCTGGACCTGTAGTTGTGAATCATGTGGGACATGAGAAGAACATACCTATGTTGATTATCAAAAACTCAGCTCTGTGGTCTCTTTTGCTCTAGCCAGGGAACATTGGACACTACTCTCAGCTTTCCCAGGATTTCAGGGTCAGGAGACATCCTGGTGAAAATAAATATAAGACTGCACCCAAAGTAGCAATGAAGTGGAGAATAGCTACCCAGGCTTCCCCCCACGAGGATAAAAGGAGGAAGATGGCTGGAGCATGAGATAATGGACTGTCCAGTGATATACATAAGGACCTACCCCAGATGCCTGCAGTCCCTGCCATATGTGTGAGACTCAGCATGGCTCCCCACATCTCTGAAGAAACTATGAATACCTCCATGACATGGAAAATATATGGCAGAATCAGGTATACTGCAACTTTATAAGGCATAAAGGTGTAGGGTAATTCTAAAGGGGAAAATAGCACCAATTGACCTATATCAAGGCTGGAGGGGCTTCCAGGATAGAGCAACAGGTACAGAGTATTCCTAGAAAGGGCAGTGATTGAGATTTGGACTTATCAGAAGATATAGCAATTGCTTACCATCTGGAGAAGCCAATGTAGATAGAATCATCACAAATATGACTTGGGAAATAAAAACAATATTTACACAATATGTATTCAAAATTCTGAATAAGTGAAACAATATAGAATAAGCAATTGAACATCTGTTAATTGTGCTTACAAAGAAAGAATAATCAGATATAAAAATACACACAGTAAAACCTTAGATTTTGAATAACTTGTGCGAGTGTTTGCAAGATGAGCAAACATTTCTGATAATTTTTAACTTGATAAATAACTGATGTCTTGCAATATGAGTAGAATGTGATGCCAAACATCACATAATCATAACTAAGCCAATGGTTTTTGAAATTCACTTTGATATACAAGTGCTTTGGATTACAAGCATGACTAAAATGAGTTATTCTCGCAAACCAAGGTTTTACTACATAGAAAAGAAATATTTGGCACAAAACTTATCACAATAGTGGAAAATGGGGGAAAAAAGATGAATCAATAAATTTATGGGCATTGTTTAATATGAGAATGAGTTTTGAGAGGCCCCATTCTGGGAAGGACGCCAGCTCTGAGGGCCTCTGTGCAGTGAGAACAGGTTGTCAGCTTCAAAGCAGCCTTCTCTCCATCCACAGGACCATCTGGTCACTAACATCTGGGGGTCTGCATCCTACAGAAGGCAAGGAGTGGCAACTCCTTCCCTGATCAGTGAAGCCTCTACAAACTAGCCTCAGACTCAGCCCTTGCCCTTGCACTTGAGTGATTTCTCATTGTAATTCAGTGGCACCCCTTCCAGGGACTCACTCAGAACTGTGCTCCCCAACATGTGGTCCAGAACCAGGACCATCAGCATCTCCCAGGAGCAGGTGAAGATGCAAACTCTCCCACCCTGCCAGACTGACTGGGTCAGAATCCTGAGTGAGGGAAAGACTCAGGCGCCTGGGTGTCCACAGGCCTTCAGGGTATTCTGGTCCCCCTGAGCTCACAAGTAGCTACAGACATGTACTGAAGTCTTTAACAGGCACAAAGCTGAAGTCTTGTTTTGGAAAGATGTATTCTTTAGTTCTTCCAAAGAGAGTCTCATTTGCTCTTCCAGGTGGAAGCTTTTTCTAGAATCCAGACTCTGCACACAAGAAATTGTGTTCACTGAGCCCTGAGAACCATGGCCACCAGAGGGCACCTATGCTCACCTAATGGTCACAGCTCAGCCTTCTCTGTGAACTTACTGGCCTTGCTCTGTGTCTGTTTGTCTCTTACTCCACCTGCCTCCCTTGGAGCAAATTCCTACAAAGGGACCTATCTATAGGTCCAGGGTGTGTCAAGGGTCACCCTGCTGAAACACCTTTGGAGAGAGGACTCATATCACCCAGCCAGGTCCCCAAGCTGAACACATGGCTGAGAAGTACAAATGGAGATGCAATGAGCTTCTGGAACTCCAAACTCCCCTACCCTGGCATCATCCCAGGAGCCAGTGAGCCTTGATTGCTTTACTGATCAAGGGTGGCTGGGGAGCTGAGGAGGGACACAGATATGTGGGTCCATCAAACCTCCATACTTTTTCCTTCCTATTACACTCATTTTCTCTGGACAGGGTGCCTCTGTCTTCCCCAAAGCTGACTCTTGGCAACTAACTCGTCCTTTTGGCTCTGTCCTTATCTCAGTGGCCCTTACTCTACTGTTGTGTCCTGGGATCACCTTCCACTTCTACCTCTTGCTTTTGTGTCTTTGTTTCAGCCTCCTGTTCTGGGACATCCAGATGAAGTCCCTCCCCTGGGAGGTGCTGAGGAAGAGGTTGTGGCTGGAAATTAGCTACAGGGGACCCTTCACTCCCATTGCTAGTTCTTTCCAAACCACCCTGCCTGAGCTCGTCCCTTTCTCTGTACAGGAGGCAATTATGCAGCTTGGGATGGGGGAGGCTTTGTGACACGTGGGAAGGAACAGGGTATAATAGCAAAGAGGAGGTCCAGAGGAAGGATTTGTTCTGAAGCTAATGTACTGGACCAATTCCCAAGGAGACTCGATGGGAGCCTGAGCTAGAAGGGCAAAGTCCATGAGTGTCCAGGTATTTGTAGTCATGCCACGCTGGCGGTGTGGATGGGTTCTGCCCTGGGCCATACTGCTGCTTCTCTTAGGTTATGAGTTCCTGGAGGAAGTGGAGAGTGAGGATGAAAAACCTATGGTGAGCTACTTGCTTGCAACTGTGGAGTATGCCATACACATATTCAATCTGCAGAGCAATGATACGAATGCCTACAGGCTGGTGCACATCGTGAAGTCCAGGAGAGAGCAGGTAGGTACCACATCTTCTGGCCTAATGACCTGCACTTGCTATGAAGTCAGGGTCAGAGGTATGGAGTCCTATCTAGGGATATTGGTCATCATCTGAAATCTGTAATGCTGCAAAAATACAAACCCCATAGCTAGTTACAGGTTTATGAAAGAAACTATTTAAAAATGTAAACACCCATCTCAATGTATACTGCATATAAGATGTTTTCCTCTTCATCATTTTAAGAAATTACTTATTGATGATCAAAATATGGACTATTAAATGATAAATATCCTGAGTAAGGAAAAGACCAAGATAGAAAGAAGGAAAAGGAGATAGATTGAGAAATGACAGAAGAGACACATTAAAGAAATATTCTAAGAAACATATGCAAACAGAAACAGAGAACAGATGCCAAGAAAGAAGGAGGAAGAGGGGACTGACGTCCAAGGAGTAAGGATTATCCCTCATCCAGAGCATCTTCTGTGACTTCAGGGCCTCTTCTCTGCACTCCTCCTGTGGTCTCCACTTGAGGGGAGGAAGCTATTCTATACCTTTCCTGGACCATGGTTCTCAATCCTGGAGTACTGTTCTTATAACGGAGCATCTACAGAATGCAGCCAGGAATGCTGTTTTCACAGGGGCTCTAACAGGAACAGGTCTAGTTGTGAGTGTAAAGGGGTTTGGAGTGTGTAGGTGTGGGTGTGAGTGTGAGTGTGTCAGTGAATTTGAGTGCAAGTGTGTATATGCGTATTAGTTTTTGAGTGAATGTGTGACTCTTTGTGTATGTAAGTGTGAGTGAATGTGCGTTATTGTGTAGTGTGTCTGCGAGTGTGAGCATACAGCAAGTGTGTGTCAGTGAGTATATATGTCTGTGAGTGAATATGTGTGTGCACAGTGAGAGCCCAGGACCTTCCTCTCTCTCCCTCTGGACTTCTGCCCTGAGAGCTTGAGGGAAGGGCAGTGGGAGCTCCACCCTGCATGAGCTCCAGCCTCTGTGGACACTGCAGTGCCATCTCTCAGCTGGGTCTGCCACCCAGGCTCTCTCAGGCTTCACCTCTGCTGTGGGTTTCTCAGATCTGCACTTGCACTCAGCTTGGGTGTTGGGTGTAATGGAGGGTGGAGTGGGGGGTATAGGATGAAATGAAGCAGAGTAGAATGGAGAAGAGATCAGAAAATTTCAGAATGCACTTTGTAATAGAAAAAGAGGTATCCAGGAGCCATGTGTGTGTGTGTGTGTATGCTTGTGTGTGTGAGTGTGCACTCACACATGCATACATATATGAGTGTTCTGGCAGCATTGCAGGGCATTTTCCTGTTGTCAGGCAGTTGACAGGTATGACAATGGGGCTGTAAATGAGTCTCACATTCTGAGGCTGTTGCTCAGCAAACTCTTACAGAGACAACACCTTGCCAGGCACTGGGCACCTGTGCCCCAGGAGTGCTGTTGTAGCTTCAGAAGCACGTTGGACATCAGGCTGGGTCTCCTTGGGGTATATGGGGACATGGGGCTGTGGGTGTGATGTATTAATGGTGTATGATTCCTCTGGCATCTCCCCCTATCCTCAATACCAACCACAGGCCTCTTTGCTCTGAATTCTCCAAGATTGGCCTTACTCCCAGCAAGCTGACCCATCCCCAGAGGCAGCTCCCCAGTGAAGGAGTGTTTGGGGCTCTCTCTATGCTGCATGGATCTACACTAGCACTTGCTCAAGGGTACCATGAGGGGAGTTCTCGTGTTAATGATGTCCATGTCTGTAACAGTTCAAGGACAGCACATTGGCGTTCTCTTTTGAGCTTCGGTTTAGAAGAACAAGATGCAGGAAATTTGATGAAGACATTGACAACTGTCCCTTTCAAGCAAGTTCAGAGAAGAACAATGTAAGACACACAGCAGGTCCCTCGGATTACATAGCTGAGGATGCAGCAGGGGGCAGAGGGGAGGTGGTGAAGATGACAGTGCCATTCCTTGAACATAGAGGAGTGAGGGAGCTTCAGGCCTTATTACATTCATGGCTGGTGCTGCAGTAGGATCCCAGCTGGGCAGGCCAGCCCCAGGGTCCATTGGCAGGTCCCTGACCAATCTGGTAACTGATTCTGAGCACTCACCCTATGCTTAGCTGTCTGCCCCTGCCCCCCCAAAGCCTCAGTGGTGTCAAATTGCTCATGACTCATGAAGGTCCAGATCTCCTGGGAATGCCATAGGATATCCCTTCTCTGGTCTTTATTGATCTCCTTTCTCTAAAGAATTCGGAGAAGCAGCATGTTGATATGGGCATCATGCCTTTGCCAAAATGGCTTTCTCTGGACCCACTGAGAAAAGAATCCATGGGATGGGGATTGAGAAGGGGCTCATGGCCCTCCTTCCCATGCCCTGACTGGATTCCATTGACCTATCAGCTCCTGCTCCAGGGGAAAAGTTCAAGGTGAACCCCAACTCTGGGATATATCTCACCTAAGGTGATGGGTTCCTCTGAGATAGCACCCCCTGGGAGACAGCACCCCAATGTTCTACTAGGGGCCTGGGTTAGACTGGATCAGCCTGAGCATTCCCCTGGACACAACCGGCCTAAAGATGAGAAATTGGCACAGGAGCCCCTAAGATCAGGACAAGGTCCCAGGCCTAAAACAGACAGGGCTCAGTCAGGAATGCACCTGAGGGCCACAGCCTGCATCTCCAACTGCTCATCGTGGGATGTGTGATTGGGATGTGTGCTGTGTTTAATGCCGAAGCTACTATTTCTAACCACTCTCCCCTCATCTTTCATCCTGTGCTTGACCCTCAGATCATCACCTGCTTTTTTACCATCGCCAGTGAACCCTGGTTAACATTGTTTGAATTCTGGAATAAGACCTGCTTGGATGGCTTTCACTAATAAGACCACAGTCCACCTGGCTCTGGCTGCTCTCTTCTGGGACACCAGTGATGTCTTGTACATGGCCTTTCAGTGGTTGAGCAGGTCCAAGTTTTGTTCTCTTTATTTTGCAAATATCTGGTGTTTCTTATTGAGGAATTCTGAAAATCCTCCTTACTCATTTTCTTCATGTAGAAAAATCATTAAACATGAGCATTTCTTTTTTTTTATTTTTTTCATTTTTTTCATTTATTTTTTTTTACAAATAGTTTATTGTCAAATTAGTTTCCACATAACACTCAGTGCTCATCCCCATAAGTGTCCTCCTCTATGCCCATCCCCCCCTCCCCCCCACATCCATCAGTCCTCAGTTTTTGTCAGCATTCAAGAGTCTCTCATGGTTTGCCTCTCTCCCTTTCCCCCACCATTTCCCCCTTCTTCTCCCCCTTGTTCCTCAGTTACGTTCCTCCTAATCCTCCTATACGTGCAACATATGATATTTGTCCTTCTCTGCCTGACTTATTTCGCTCAGCATAACACCCTCAAGGTCCATCCATGTTGCTACCCATGGCCAGATTTCATTTTTTTAATGTTTTATTTATTTCTGAGAGAGAGAGAGACAGCGTGAGTAGGGGAGGGTCAGAGAGAGAGGGAAACACAGAATCCGAAGCAGGCTCCAGGCTCTGAGCTAGCTGTCAGCACAGAGCTTGACACTGGGCTTGAACCCACGAACCGTGAGATCATGACTACACCAAAGTCGGACACTCAACTGACTGAATCACCTAAGAGTCCCTAAACATTAGCATTTCAAGAAGCTTTCTGTGACATGGTTTCAGGAGGAGGGAATGAGCAAGTGAAGGTATCATCCAGCAGGGAAACTTCATGGTCCCAATTGTGTGAGTTCTCTTACCTCGAGGACCTTTGGAGCCAGCTCCAGGTGTCACAACCTGTAAGCACAGGTGCTTCTGAGCTGCTGTTCTGGGCTTATGAGGGATGACCAGCATCTCCAGATGTGCAATGACTGGCGGGGAACCTAAAGTACAGAATGGACCTGATAGGCCCTCAGGACACATGAGGTCTCTGTCTTGGGGGCTTGCTCACACCCATTCCCTGGTCCACACAGCTGTGAGGGTATGGGAGGTCTGTAGTCTCCACCGACAGAATGATCCAGATACTACCACCAGGAGTAGCAGCATCTCCTAGAGCCTCAGGAATGTCTCATCAGGGCTTCCCACCTTTGGACAAGGAGGCTGCATTTTCATGAAATCTCAGCAGGCCCACAGACAATTAAAATTGTTCCTACCTACTGCTCTACCAAATGCTATGAGACTCTCTGAATCTCCTGGGTGCATATTTGACAGACAATTTCTATTAAAAAGACTTTAACTGATGAGGAGCGATGCTGAGCATCGTTTCATGTGTCTGTTGGCCATCTGGATGTCCTCTTTGGAGAAGTGTCTGTTCATATCTTCTGCCCATTTCTTCACTGGGTTGTTTGTTTTTCGGGCGTGTAGTTTGGTGAGTTCCTTGTAGATTCTGGATATCAACCCTTTATCTGATATGTCATTTGCAACTATCTTTTCCCATTCCGTTGGTTGCCTATTAATTTTCTGGGTTGTTTCCTTGGCTGTGCAGAAGCTTTTAATCTTGAGGAGGTCCCAACAGTTTATTTTTGCTCTTGATTCCCTTGCTTTTGGGGATGTGTCAAGTAAGAAGTTGCTGCGGTGGAGGTCAAGGAGGTTGTTTCCTGCTTTCTCCTCTAGGGTGTTGATAGTTTCCTGTCTCACGTTCAGGTCCTTTATCCATTTTGAGTTTATTTTTGTGCATGGTGTGAGAAAATGATCTAGTTTCATTCTTCTGCATGTTGCTGTCCAGTTCTCCCAACACCATCTGTTAAAAAGGCTGTCTTTTTTCCATCGGATATTCTTTCCTGCTTTGTCAAAGATTAGTTGGCTGTATACTTTTGGGTCCACTTCTGAGTTCTCAATTCTGTTCCATTGGTCTATGTGTCTGTTTTTGTGCCAATACCATACTGTCTTGATGATGACAGCTTTGTAGTAGAGGCTAAAGTCTGGGATGGTGATCCCTCCCGTTTTGGTTTTATTTTTCAGGATTACTTTGGCTATTCGGGGTCTTTTGTGGTTCCATACAAATTTTTGGATAGTTTGTTCTAGTTTTGAGAAGTATGCTGGTGCAATTTTGATTGGAATTGCATTGAATGTGTAGAGTGCCTTAGGTAGGAATGACATCTTAACTATATTTATTCTTCCTATCCATGAGCATGGAATGTTTTTCCATTTCTTTGTGTCTTCTTCAATTTCCTTCATAAGTTTTCTATAGTTTTCATCATACAGATCTCTTGTATCCTTGGTTAGGTTTATTCCAAGGTATTTTATGTTTTTTTGTGCAATTGTGAATGGGAGCAGTTTCTTGATTTCTCTTTCTGTTGCTTCATTGTTGGTGTATAAAAATGCAACCGATTTCTGTACGTTGATTTTGTACCCTGCAACTTGGCTGAATTCTTGGATCAGTTCTAGTAGGCTTCTGGTGGAGTCTGTCGGGTTTTCTATGTAGAGTATCATGTCATCTGCGAAGAGTGAAAGTTTGACTTCCTCTTTGCCAATTCTGATGCCTTTGATTTCCTTTTGGTGTCTGATGGCTGATGCTAGGACTTCCAGCACTATGTTAAACAGCAGTGGTGAGAGTGGGCATCCCTCGTGTTCCTGATCTCAGGGGGAAAGCTCTGAGTTTTTCCCCGTTGAGGATGGGAAGGCTTCTCATAGATATAACCTCACGGTCAGAGTGGCTAAAATGAGCCAGTCCTCTGGCGAGGATGTGGAGAAACGGGCACCCTCCTACACTGTTGGTGGGAATGTAAACTGGTACAGCCCCTCTGGAAAACAGTGTGGAGGTTCCTAAGGAAACTAACAATAGAACTCCCCTATGACCCAGCAATAGCACTGCTAGGAATTTACCCAAGGTATACAGAAATGTTGATGCATAGGAGCACATGTACCCCAATGTTCATAGCAGCACTCTCCACAATAGCTAAAACCTGGAAAGAGCCTAAGTGTCCATCAACAGATGAATGGATCAAGAAGATGTGGTTTATCTATACCATGGAATACTACATGGCAATGAGAAACAATGAAATCTGGCCATGTGTAGCAACATGGATGGACCTTGAGGGTGTTATGCTGAGCGAAATAAGTCAGGCAGAGAAGGACAAATATCATATGTGTGCACGTATAGGAGGATTAGGAGGAACTTAACAGAGGACCAAGGGGGAGAAGAAGGGCGGAAATGGTGGGGGAAAGGGGAGAGGCAAACCATGAGAGACTCTTGAATGCTGACAAAAACTGAGGACTGGTGGATGTGGGGGGGAGGAGGGATGGGCATGGAGGAGGGCACTTGTGGGGATGAGCACTAGGTGTTATGTGGAAACTAATTTGACAATAAACTATTTGTAAAAAAAAAAAAAGACTTTAACTATTTTGGCTTTTGAAGGCCATTGGTCTTATTCTCATCTCTTCAGTGTTGCTCTGAAACTTCATAGAGAATGTGAACACATATTACAGTGTTGTCTTCCAGTGTTTACACACACAGACAGGGGCCTCATAGATCCTTGGGCCATGGCTGCACCCCCAAGTCCTCCACTGACACAAATACCTCTCCAGTGCCTGTGAAGTTGATGGACCCAGTGTCCCATCACCTATAATTTAAACTTGGGCTGAAAATAGCTTTATAACTAACACTTTATTTGCATGATTGTCAGGTTTTTCAAAAATCCATATTCTATATTGGATGAAAAGGGTTACAGATATTGTACAAGTCGACTAGTTCATTCAACTTTCAACTCTGCTGCTTTCTTTATAATATTTAGCCTTCCTGGTATCAGCTTTGAGACACGGGATGGCATCTTCCAATATCATGTCCAATTGCCCGCTTTCTCCATAACTTCATCAGCTGCTGTGTTGAATAGTCCCACTCGGTGGTGTTATTGGATGCATGTTAATGAGTATTAGAGCTTCCTGATGATCATCCCTCTTAACATCACTTCACTGTGACTGTACTGCTCCAGAGGCAGCCAGCCTCCATTCGCATACAGTATCACCACTGCTATAAGAACATTATGGCAGTTACCTGCTGACTAGTGATGTGTGTGAGGGAATAGACCCACAATACAGGACTTTAAAGGGAGATATAGATGTCCACGCTTGAGGTGGAGAATGAGTCTACCTCTTTGTCCTCACATGGGAGAGAAACATGACGTGGAAAATTCATGCTTGTGTGGTTCTGTGTGGACAGGAGGTTCAGTATGAGTGTCAGGGATCACACACAATGTGGTGTCAATAAGCACCAGGTGTTGCAAATGGTAAGGGTAGAGCACTGGGGGACCCCTGGTGGGAGGACTGGACAGAGGACAGACTGACTTCCTCAGTGTCGGGAGCTGTGCTTGGTCTAAAGCTCAAGTACAACCTCTGGTCACACAGAGTCATTGAACAATCCCAGTGCTAAAAATATCTTCTGGGATCCACACTTTTCTGTTTGCAACAAGCTCATGGGCATGCAATGAAGCTAAAGATACTCTAGAAGTATGCCTTACACAATTCTCACCCATTGCTCAGGCTTCTGTCAAAGGCAGTAACTGTGTCTACAGGAAGAGTACCTGGTACTGAATATATGGATTTGTTCATATATCTTTGTCCTGCCTCTCTCTCTGACTCCTCAGGCATTAAATTTTAGATTTGCCAAAACTTTCCTCTTTTCATATATGGCAGGTATTGGGACTGTCCCACTGTATCACATTTTCTGTCAGCACCGACTGTCTTTCTCATGTCTCTTTGCCAGTAGGATATGCAGGGCTACAGCAATAAGATAGTGATGCCCAAGCCCTGTCAGGACCCATGGGCTCCTGTAGGCCCCACCCTTCAGGCTGCTGATTCTCAGGAAGGTGTTTTGGGCTCTTTCCTAGAGAGTTCCTTTGCAGGTTTGCCTTCTGTCACCCACAAAGTGGGGTATTGGCAATGCATTATTTTTGGCTCTGTCCCAGTTTCCCCCAGTGGCCATACCCTACCAATGTCTTCTGAGAACATCTTCCATTTCTTCTTACTTTTGTATGCTTGTTTCAGCTTCTGATTCTGGGGCACACAAATGAAGTCTCTCCCCAGTAATATGCTGAGTAGGAGGCTGTGGCAGGGAATGAGCTACAGGAGACCACTCTGTACCATTGCTGGTTTTTCCAACCCACCATGTCTGAGGCTTGTTCTCTCTCCTGGACAACAGGCACACTGATATATTTGGATGGAGGAGGCAGAGTAACAGATCAAAGGAACAGGGTGTAATAACAGAAAGAGGCCTGAAAGAAGAGTTGTTTTGGAGCCAATGAATTGGAAAAATGCCCAGGGAGGCTCAGTGGGAGCCTGAGCTGGGAGAGCAAAGGCCATGGGTGCCCAGATGCCTGAAGCCATGCCACACTGGAAGTGCAGATGGGCTCTGCCCTGGGCTATGCTCCTGCTTCTCTTAGGTTTCCAGGTCCTGGGGACTCACAGCTGGAGTTCCCAAGAGGAAAGGAACAGCGATGAACAAAAGGACATGGAAAATCATTTCCCTGCCACCGTGGAGTATGCTTTATACATATTCAACCTGCAGAGCAAGGACTTAAAGGCCTATAGGCTGGTGTGCATCCTGAATACCTGGAAGGAAGAGGCAGGTGACCACATCTTCTGGACTAATGACCTGAACTTGCTTTGAAGTTAGGGTGAGGCGAGAAGAATGTCTTCTCAAGGGATCTTGCTCACCATATGAAGTCCATAAAATATAGTGAAACTATGAACTGTCCAGTTAATGTTAGTTTTATAAAAGAAGTAATTTGGAAATTAAACACTCCACTCAAGGTCTAGTCACTTGAAGATATATTTTCATGACATTCCATATTTTATGACATTGTTTATAATAAATGACATCAAAATCTGGACTAGGAGGTGATAAAGATCCTGAATAAGGAAAAGACGCACAGAGGAGATGGGTAGAGGAAATATTCTAAGAAAATAAAGGCAAAAATATCATTAGCAAACAGAGGAACAAACAGGAAGAGAGAAGGAAGGAGAGAGGCCTAAAGATCCAAGGAGCAAGGATTCTCCCTCATTCAAAGCAACCACGTGACCTCAGGGTCTCTTTTCTGGGCTTCTCCCTATGGTCTTCACCTAAGGGGATGGATGCTATGCTATACTCTTCCCAAACCATGGATCTCAATCCTAGAGTGTTGTTCTTGTAATCAGGCATCTGCAGTATGCATCCAGGAATACCGTTTTCATGTGGGCGCTGTACTAGAAGCAGGACTGCTCATGTGTATTTAGGTGTGTGTGAATGTGTATGTCTGTGAATGTGTGTGTGTGTGTGTGTGTGTGTTTGCACATTGGGAGCCCAGGACCTTCTTCTCTCTCCCTCTATACTTCTGTCCTGAGAGCCAAAGGGAAAGGCAGTGGACGCTCCACCCTGCATGAGCTCCAGCCTCTGTGGGCACTGTGGTGCCAGCTCCTGGCTGGGTCTGCTGCCCAAGTTCTCTCAGGCTGCACCTCTGCTGTGGGTTTCCGAGATCTGCACTCACACTCAATTTGGGTATAGGGGATACTGGAGGGTGGGGTAGGTGGTATGGGATGGAATGAGGGACAATAGAGTGGAGAAGAGTAGAGAGAATTCCAGCAGCACTTTGTAATAAGACAAGAAGTATCCAGAAGCCATGGTCATCTGTGTGTGTGTATGTGTGCATACATGGGAGTGTTCTGGCAGCACTGCAGGGCATTTTCCTGTTGTTTGGCAGGTGATAGGTGTGACAATGGGGCTTTAGATGAGTCTCCCACTCTGAAGCTGATGTTACTCAGCAAACTCTTACAAAGCCAACACCCTCTGGGGCGCCTGGGTGGCTTAGTCAGTTAAGTGTCCGACGTTCGCTTAGGTCATGATCTCGTGGTTCGTGGGTTCGGGCCCCGCATCGGGCTCTGTGCTGACTGCCAGCTCAGAGCCTGGAGCCTGTTTCAGTGTCTGTGACTCCCTCTCTCTCTGACCCTCCCCTGCTCACGCTCTCTCTCTCTCTCTCTCTCTCTCCTAGAAATAAATAAAACATTAAAAAAAAAAACAAAGCCAACACCCTCATGGGACACTGAAATAAATAAAACACTAAAGGCAACACCCTCATGGGCACTGGGCACTGGGCACTGGACACCTGTGCCCCCAGGAGTGCTGTTGCCGCTTCAGAAGCATGCTGGATATCAGGCTAGATCTCTTAGGGACATCTGGGAACCTGGGGCTGCAGGGTGTGCTGTATTAATTGTGTGTGACTCAGCTGGCATCTCCCCCTGGCCTGAATATCAACCACAGGCCTCTTTGCTCTGAATTCCCAGGATTGGTCTTACCCCCAGTAGGCTGCCAACCTGAGGCAGCTCACTAGTGGAGAAGTGTTTGGGTTCTCCCTACACTGCACAGATCTACACTAGCAACTCAATAGAACCATGAGGTGGGTTGGCATTTATTGTCTCCATGTACCAAGATAGAAGACAGCCTGGCCTTCTCCATGGAGCTGGAGCTCCACAGAACCGAATGTGGGAAATTTGATGATGATATTGACAACTGTCCCTTCCAAGAAAGCTCAGAGATGAACAATGTAAGACATGCAGCAGGTAACCTCAGGCTGCATAGCTGAGGATACAGCTTGGGGCAGAGGGGAAGGTGAAGATGACAGTGCCATTCCTTGGGACACAGATGAATGAGGGGGGAACTGGCCCTGTCACACCCATGACTTGTGTTACTATAGGAGCCCAGCTGGGCAGGCAAGCCCCAGGGCTGACTGGTAGCCCCCTGGCCAATCTCATAACTAACTCTGTCCACTAACCCCATTCTAGGTGCCTGCCCCATGGGTCACGGGGGAGTCAGATTTCTCTTGGCCACAATGGTCCACATGTCTCCTGGAGCTGAAACACAAAGTCCCTTCTCTGAGCTTTATCCATCTCCCTTTTCTGCCTGCAGGAGAAAGGGCATGTCAGGGTGGGCTACATCACCTGGCCTGTTGTGGCTATTTCTGAGGTTCCCTTGTCTCTGCCGAGTGGGTGAGGATGTGAGAGTTGAGGGGGATCCCACACTTGTCCCTCCCATTCCCTGACCTGTGTCCCACTGATCTATCAGCTGCTGCTCCAGGGGAAAAGTTCAAGGTGAGCCCCAGCTCTGGGACATGACCTCCTGGTGTGAGGGGCTCCTCTGAGATAGCGTCTCCTGGGAGAGAGCACCCTAATGCTCTACTATGGGTCTGGGTCACACTGCATCAGCCTGAGTGTTCCCCTGGAGTCCTACTTGTCTAAGGATGAGAACATGGTACAGGAGTCCTTGAGGTCAGAACAAGGTCCCAGTTCCAGAACAGGCACAGCTCAGATGGGGATGCACCTGAGGGCCACAGCCTGTATCCCTAGCTGCTCATCCCAGGATGTGTGGTTGGAATGTGTGCTATGTTGAGAGCTAAAACCTCTGTTTTCCACCACTCTACATTCACCTTTTACCTGAAATTGTTCCCTCAGACTTTCAACTGCTTCTTCACCATTATCACTATGCCCCGGAAAACCTCCTTCAAACTCCTTTACAAAACCTGCTTGGAAGGCTTCCATTGAGTGATGTCATATCCTGACTGTCTCTGGCTGTTCTGGATCTAGTGGTTTCTTGTATCACTTCTGTGGCTGTGTAACCACTGGCTCTGTTCTGGGTCTCACTTCCATCCATTATGGAAATTCCTCATTGTCCATTTTATTCACATAGAATAGATAATTAAAAATCAGCATTTCATGAAGCTTTGTGTGGCATGGTTCCAGAAGGAGGGGATGAGCAAGTGAAAGAATCATCCATCAGGGAAACCTCCTGGTCCCAATTGTGTGAGTTCTTTTACCTCCAGGACCTCAGGAGCCAGTTCCAGGTTGCACAACCTGGAAGCACAGGTACTTCTGAGCTGCTGTTCTGGGCTCATGAGGGATGACCTGCAATGAGGTGCAATGACCACGACCCTGCAGGGAACCCAAAGTACAGGATGGACCCATATAGGCTCCCAGGCCCTCAGGACACATGGCCTCTGTTTCATTAATCTTCTAGAAGAAAATTTGGGGCAAACTTTTGACCTTTGTGGGTCAAATAGTCTTGTTCACAACTCACCAGTGTTGCCTGGGGTACCACAGGCAATATGAACACAAATAAAGATGTTCTATTTACACATAGGCAGGGGCCACATTTTGTTCTGCAACTGTGGGAGTACCTCCCAACTAGTCATCCCTTCAGTGCCCATGCAGTTGGACTACCCAGTGGCTGACACACTCTTCTTCATCCCAATATCCTTGTCTCCCCCAATTTCTGCTCAGGTCTTCCACTGTGCAAGTGGCACTCCAGAAGCAGAGCAGGCACACCTCAGTGGGGAGAAGTAAGGTAACACTCCATCCCAAGGTAGGGCTGTAGTGGAGAAAGACTCAGTGTCCTAGCCTCAGAAAGGCTGTTAGAGGTAAGATCCACAACGTATCACACTCTCCAGCAGGACAAAATCCATGGCTGCTCAGTGACCCATAACAATAGCCACATTGACTTTTCCCTCCTCTGACTCCCTTCTTTTCTGTGTGCCTCCATGATCATCTCCCAGATGAATTACCTGCATCCTCCAGTCCGCATCACAGGGGCTCACTAGGGACTCAGCAGACGTGTAGTAGTAGACAGGGCTACTACTGTAGTAGTAGGGCTCCTCCTCCATAGAGACCTGGCTTCCCAATATTCCAGGCAGAGACAGGGAGAGCCTAGCAGTGGGCATCCTCACTGTTGGCCCAGCATCACTCAGCATGGGCACAGCTGTTCTCTTGTCCCATAGCCCTCCTGCCTAGGCCCAGACTTATGTAGATTTTTTTGAAGATCCTTCCACTCACCACCTTCCTGCCTTCTTCCACACTGGTCTGTTCTGAGTTGTGCCTCAATCCACAGGAGGGGGAGAGCATAAAGGGGACTCTTTACCCACTGTGATCCCAACAGGAGAGTATCATCAGGTAGCTCTAGGAGACAGTCTCCTGTGGTGGGGTGTGAGAGGTACCTGTATAGGCCCTTTGTGATCTCACACCACCTCCTAAGACTAGGGGAGTGGAGCCCACAAAGCAGGCACCACAGTGGCTCCTGGCTGAGTCTCACTAAATTTTGGCCCAGGACACATTTGTGGGGCTTTGTTAATGGTTCCACCCCTCCCGCCCCCATGGGAATCTACAGACAGTGGGATTTTGTCCCAGTCCCTACTGTGCCCCCAGGGACCTGGGGGTGAGTACATGTTTCAGGTGCTCCAGCTTTGTAACAGGTGTAGGACTGAGGGACCAGTTCTTGTGGGAAGACCCTTTTCCCTTATCCTGTCCATCCTTTTTGGCTTGGGTGGTCCCTCCTGCTTCTTTGCCAGAGTCTGTACATTAAAGGCACAAGGAAATGGGTTTCTGCATACTCAGTATTGCTGTGAGCAGGTCTTTAGGCAAACTCTACCAGAGGCAGAGGCAGAAAGTTGCTAGGAACACAGGTCAGCTTCCTGGCCAGGTCCCAATTGCCTAAAAGGAAAAGAATCCCAGCCCATGGCTCAGTCTCAGGAGGGCTCCTACTTCTCGTGAAATGTGAGTCAAGTGTTGGTTCCTCTGCCCTAGCTGCTGGTTGACCTGTCAGCCTCAGTCTCTGGGTCAAGACCTGCAGCCTCAAAAATAGCTATGCTGGTTGTCAAATGATCGTCACACATTAACAATATTCTGCTCTGTGGCTACCTCACCATCTCTCAGGGAACAATGGACACTTTCCTCAACTTTTCCAGGGTGTCAGGGTCATGAAATAGCCTCAGTAAATATAGAACTGAACACAAAGTAACAGCGAAGTGGAAAATTTGAGGAAGCTTGGAGGATGCCCGGGTCTCTCCCATTGGAGCCGGAAGGATAAAGAGGACTGGAACCTGGGGGAGGGAGAGCTGGAAGATGATATACATGAGAATGTACCCCCAGAAGCCTGCAGCCCTTGACCTGTGGATGAGCCTTAGCATGACTCTGCTTATTACAGATATCTATTCCAGTCCCTGATGCTGATTCCCCTCAGATCCTAATACCTTGGCTTCTCCCTGTCCCTCTTCTAACCCAGGAAAGGAGCATACCCTGCTTCAAGGTACATTTTTTACTCTCTTTTCTTCAAAATTTCCCGTGATCAAAGAGAAAATGAGGACATGGTGGCAAAGCCAATGCTTCTGTCATCCACGTGTCTTCTAAAGAGCACAATTTCTACAGAGAAGTTTGAGAGCTGGATGCAATTTCTCACTGGCAGCTGCCCACCCCCATGCTCCCCACCACCACCAGTGGCCCAGGCTTGGCCTTAATGAGCCTTCAAATCTTGGAAGGGAATAAGCCAATACTGAAAGCATCTCAGAGCCTGTACGTCCACACATTCCAGTTTTCTTCATGCTTACGTATAACCCAGACAACTGTAGGCAAATAAAAACCTCAGAAATCTCAGTTTATGTAATTGCCTTGATTCTGATTCTTCATTCTTACTAACTCAGTGCATCAGAAGGGCCCAGGTAGTTTTAGAGAGTTAAACCCAAGCAGTATCCCACTAATACTAACCAGCTGACTTGGCTGTGGTTAGTATAGTCTGGTTTGCCCCGGATGCTTGCAGATATTATGGGTAAGATGCAAACAATAAGTCCACAGTATGTGACTGTGTTAGGTCTTCCCAGGTGTGGAACCACACTGTCAGGGCTCAGGGGAGAAAGTCCTGCACCAGGGGCTGCTCATGGGAACAAGTGGGGCTGGCCAACTCCAGCCACAGAGCAAGAGAGCAAGTGTCCTGGCAGTTCAGGCTGTGCACCACAGTGGTTGGAGACTGAGGGGCAGAGGTGGGCAGAGAATTGCAAGATACAGGTGCTGCAGGAATAGGGATGTGATTGAGACCTACTCTGATTGTGTCCCCAGAATTCCACAACCACATGGAGGGAGATGGAGGCTAGGGTATGCCTTCCCCAGGACACTACTGTTGGATGAGGTGAGAAGGTGCAGACAAACTGTGCCTTGTTGCCTGGCCTCCCCAGACATATCCTAGGTGGTCCCAGGCTGACCTGAACTCCACTGTGAGGTTGTTTCCTCCAGAAGCCAACCTTGAGACAAAACTTCAAGTGCAAGTTTTTTATTTGGAGATAATTGTAGAAAATGCCAGAAGGACAATGGGTAAATAGGAATGGGAAGTAACATACAACAGTGAAGATTGACAATGTGGGCAACTAGGGATTTGTCTTGTTACCTCGCAGAGATGGATAGAATATGCCTCAGTGTTTTCTTCCAGGGGTACAAAGCCTGGGGCACTCCCTCCCCAGCACTCTAGCCACCTCCCACAGGTGGAGAGAAAGCCTTCAGTCAGAGAGGCTTAGTGTGGACAGTGTTTATCTGTCAGCAAAGTGGCCTCCGAGCTTCACCATCTCTATGTCTAAGATGACATGTGTTATTGCTCCTGTGCTACTATTGACACTGCCCTGGCTGGCCTTGTCCTGCACATTAGTGGTGTAGTTTTCATATCCAGGTTTCATAAAGTGCCCCTTTCTGGTCATGTTAACTCTCTTCATTATCTTAGCCCACCTCTACACATACACACATGTGCACAAACACACACACAGTGGTAGCTAACCTCCAATATGACCTCCACAGATCCTCATCTTCTGGTCTCACACCCTTGTAGAGTCCCCCAAAACTGAACCAGAGCTAATCTGGGTGGCCAATCCTACAAGGAAGAGGTGATGGTGTGTTATATCTGAAGCTAGATCACAAAGAGCTCAATGCCCTTTGGCTTCCATCTTGGTCTCTCAGAACATTCTCTCGGAAGGAAGCACATAGTGGCCCTGTGGAGAGGCACATTAAGGGGAACAAAAATCTCCTGTCAATGGCCAACATCAACTTGCAGTTATGAGTGTGAACTACTTGGGAAGTGGATTCTCCAGAGCCAAATTAACCCTCATATGAGGGCAATGTAGTCAATGACTGAGTGTAGACACTCAGACACTCACTCAAGAGACAGTGGAAACACCCCACTAAGCCGCCTTCAGATCCCTGACCCACAGACACCATGAGAGACATAATTTTTTTAAGCCACTAGGGGCAGGGTGATTAGTTGCACAGCATTAGATAACACATTCTACTGTGCACACACACATGCACAAAACAACCTATTATTCATGAAACATCAGTCCCCTTGAATTTTTTTCTGCTTCACTTCAAAACCAAAATTACATTGCAAATCTACAAATGACCCAACGATCTTCCAGCTGGATTGGTTGTCTAAAACTGTTTCTAAGTCATTGGGCTTTATCTTCCCTGCAGTCCTAGGCAGGGAGACTTTTGTGGAAATCTATGAAAAGAACGCCCTCAAAGAAGTGAGCGAAATAAGCCAGGCAGAGAAGGACAAATATCATATGTTTGCACGTATAGGAGGACTAGGAGGAACTTGACGGCGGAAATGGTGGGGGAAAGGGAGAGAGGCAAACCATGAGAGACTCTTGAATCCTGACAAAAACTGAGGACTGATGGATGTGGGAGGGAGGGGGGGTTGGGCATGGAGGAGAACACTTGTGGGGATGAGCACTGAGTGTTATGTGGAAACTAACTTGACAATAAACTATTTGTAAAAAAAAAAAAGAAGAAGAAGAAATAAAACATATTAAAAAAAAAAAAAGTGAGTCTCTCAGAACCTGGCTGAAATAACCCACCAGCTCAAAACAGTTAAGTTTAGTTAGCTTTCCAGAAACAACTGTCCTCCAGTTAGCCCTCAAGAAACAGCTGTCAGTGGAAATTAATTTGTGCTCAGAATTAAATGGGATATTGGAAACAGGTTTACACAGCCTTCCATTTATTGGTAGCAGATTGCCCTGCTAGTAGATGACAGAGTCAATTAGAATAGGCTGATCGACACTGTAAAAAGGCTTCATGTTCTCAATATCAGCCCCTACACAGCACACAAGATAATTAGACCTCTTTGCATTGTTTCTTCAGCATAGTGAACTCAAATTTCCAAGGTTTAGTTGCAACAATAAAGGTGCAATAAAACATCTAAAAGAGACAAAAAGAATAATCAGCTTGTAAGAAAGAAAAATAAAAACAAAACAAACAAACAGAAGTTTCTATTTCCAAGTACTGGGATTTGGCTTCAGGGTGGCTAACGGCAGCCTGAGCCAGCCATGCCTCCACAGCCTCTGGAGCTTTTGGACCTGAGACCTTCTAGCAGAGGAGCCAGCCTAGTTCGCCAAGCTGGACCGCTGCCAATTCACAATCTCCATGTGATCTGAAGCCGTCATGGATAGCTGGATCCCAGAAACTGGTTATTCTCAGAAATCTTCATATCCAGTTCTGGCCCTCATCCAGCCACACTGACTTCCCTGCAGCCCACTGAGACTCCATTTTGCATGGAAAGCCCAGTGAGTTCTTTCTAGGAGATGCAGCCCAACAAGAATAGTACAGAGTCCTATATGCCTTGGTGAGGTAGGATCAGCCAAAGTAGAAAGGAAACAATCAGAAAACAGAGAAATTGAAAACCCAATTATCAAGATCAATCCTAGAGGACATTTAAACAATGTATATCAAAAATCTTTAAGAGGTGACCTTGAGAGTGTTATGCTGAGCGAAATAAGTCAGGCAGAGAAGGACAAATATCATATGTTTGCACGTATAGGAGGATTAGGAGGAACTTGACGAGGAACAAGGGGGAGAAGAAGGGCGGAAATGGTGGGGGAAAGGGAGAGAGGCAAACCATGAGAGACTCTTGAATGCTGACAAAAACTGAGGACTGATGGATGTGGGGGGAGGGGGGATGGGGATGGAGGAGGACACTTGTGGGGATGAGCACTGAGTGTTATGTGGAAACTAATTTGACAATAAACTATTTGTAAAAAAAAAATCTTTAAGAGGTGAAAAAACACTAAATGAATAATTCAACTTCCCAGAAATTTACCTACAAGGAAACAATAACTAGCTATATGTATAAATAGAAATAAAGGATATTCATTAAAGTACTATTCATATGGCCAAAAATTAGGAAAACTTAACATTCTCAGAGATTGGCTTAGTAAAATGTGGATAAGCATTAAATGAAATCACAGTTTCACTATATGATACTCTCAAATAATTTTACAGTTTTAGAAATTCTTAGAGTTTATTATTAAGTGAAAATCTAGATTATAATACAGTAGATGGTATGATTCCAACTACACAAAAATACAAATATAAAATATAGGAAAGCTAATATAAATAACAACATATTGACAGTGATAAACTTTACATAAGGGTATTTATAGTTGATTTTAAGTGATTTAATACTTTTGAAGGTTCCAAATTTTCCACATGAAATGAATCAGGCCAATAACTATTTTAAATCATATCAAGTTTTAAATTTAATATTCCAAAGAGCTCAGATGTTTGCCTTTTCTTCCTTTCTAAATCCCAATAAATAATTGAAGGAAGCAAATAAGGTCAAATCTATGAGTTCTATGAAATGGGAAAAGACTTTGTGCAAGGACAGAGACAGAAAAGATTCTCCACGTGCTAAGAAGTGGATTCAGTCAAGGTGATGACGCCTTCTGAATGGCAGATGCTCAACACAGAGGATGAGATCATAAGAGGAAACCAAGAAGACAAACTGTCTCTAAACCTCACAAGACTTGAAGTCATCCTCGATTCTTCTCTCACTCTCCACGGCCAATCCATCAGAAATTCCAACCAAGCCTTTCACAGACATTCAGAACCCAGCACCTCTACCATCTTAACCAACGTCACAGCCTCCTACTGGTCTTACTGTCTCCTCCCCTGCCCCCATACTGGCTCTTCTCCATGTATCTCTCCATGCCTGCACTCCTGTTTCTGCCTGGCAGATCTTGAAAACCGAGTGGCTTCTATGGGCTGTGTCAATGGACACCCTTACCCTATGACCTCCACTGTCTGTGCCAAGGGTTCCCTTGCCCTCTGACTTCCAAGAGCTGTGTCAATGGGCACTCTTGTCCTGTGGCCTCTATAGACCACATCAATGGGGACTCTCTGGCTTCCAGTTGGGTTTAGCCAAGGAGAGATAGAGGCAGAAAAGTGGGAGACATGAGGAGTTGAAGTCAGAGGGTTGGCTGTGGTTCCTGATAGAAGCCCTCAGATTGCTCCAGGGGGGAAAAAGATATTAAAAAGCAAATCTGAATGATTACTAGAGATATTAAAACATCTCAATCTTGGGGCGCCTGGGTGGCTTAGTCGGTTAAGTGTCCGACTTTAGCTTAGGTCATGATCTCGTGGTTCGTGGGTTCGAGCCCCGCGTCGGTCTCTGTGCTGACTGCCAGCTCAGAGCCTGGAGCCTATTTCAGTCTGTGACTCCCTCTCTCTCTGACCCTCCCCTGCTCACGCTGTCTCTCTCTCTCTCCTAGAAATAAGTAAAATATTAAAAATTTTTTAAAAAAACATCTCAAGCTTACTAGAAATCAGGAAGTGACCATGTGAAATGGTGAGATCTCCTTTCACATACATCAGAATGAAAACATTTAAGACAACCCCAAGTGCTGAGGGAACATGAACAACCACACACACCACTGATGGTTCAAACACTTTGGAGAGTAAAACTGAGGTTGTGAGTCACATGTAGTAGCCCATGAATGTGTAAGCCATATGTGTGGCAGTATGGCAGCTCCACTCATGAATGCCCCCCACTGAGGAAGTCCCAAACCTGCTCAGTCAGCACCTGTCTTAACTGTCACTGCTCCATTGTTGTTAAAAGCGAAAATTTAAGACAACCATAAGTGTCTAAAGTAGTAAGATGTTTACACAATGTAATACAGTCATATGATAGCTTAATATGCACTATTAAAAATAATTTTAGCCAATTACTATATACATTATATGACCCAAAAAAACCATTTGGCATAAATAATATCAGATTGTGCTAACATAAATCTCAAAACATATTGTTGAGTGGGGGAAAACAAAGAGCAAGAGAAAGTTCCAAAATTTCTGTAATTTTTGAAATACACACAAAACTCTACATACACAGATTAAATATTAAAAAAAAAAACCAAAAACCCTGGATAGTAACACTTCTCAAGAATTTGAGTAGTTATTTGGGGGGGGGGAGGAGAGGAAAGGGTGTTTAGCATTTTACTTGTTAAAATAAACATTTAAAATTAATGTAATAAAATGACAACAGTTATAAAATCAAGCACATGGGTACTTGATATATCATTCTCAGTATCTACCAAAAATTTTTTTTAAATATTTTTTTATTTATTTCTAGGAGAGAGAGAGAGAGACAGCGTGAGCAGGGGAGGGTCAGAGAGAGAGGGAGTCACAGACTCTGAAACAGGCTTCAGACTCTGAGCTGGCAGTCAGCACAGAGCCCGACGCGGGGCTCGAACCCACGAACCGCGAGATCATGACCTAAGCGAAAAGTCGGGCGCTCAACCGACTAAGCCACCCATGAGCCCCTACCAAAATTTTTAAAATGTTACTTAACTGGGGAACCTGGATGGCTCAGTCAGTTAAGCATCTGACTTCGGTTCAGATCATGATCTTGTGGTTCATGAGTTCAAGCCATGTATCAGGCTCTGTGCTGACACCTTGGAGCCTGCTTGGGATTCTCTCTCTCTGCCCCTGTCTTGTTCACAGTCTCTCTCTCTCTCCTTTTCTCTCAAAATAAATAAATAAACTTTTAAAAATGTAAAAAAATTAAAATGTTACTTAATTGAAACAAGTTCTAATAATTTATAATAATAGCCAACTTTCTAGATGTAGCCTTCAACTTGCATTTGTTATTCATTGGAATATGAAGATGTATTTTATTTGCACATCTGGGCAATTTTAAGGAACCACTAATCTGCCATTATTTTTGCTTAGCCATGTCTCATGCCAGCTTTAAGGATATACTAAATAGGTGTCTTCTGTGAAGATACAGATATATATATACTTGTATATGCAGCTTCAATTATGAAAGAGAAAAATTAGATCTTCTATGAAAAGATCACCAAATCAAATTTGAAAAAGTGAAAGAGAAAGTTACAGCTGTCTAGTTGAACCTAGTCCAGCTTTCAGAACAGTGAGAAATAATGAACGGGTGTTGCTTTAAGCCACTAGGTGTCTACATGTGTGCTGGCAGGGGTCAGGGGAAGGTGGTATCAGCAAAAAATGATAGTCACAGTCTTTATGTCTAGAACCTGGCCATCCTGGATCCTGAATATGATCAGAATGTGGCTTAGAAAGGAAACCAGAAAATCAAATCAGGATTGGTCCTATTGATGTTCTCAGTCTGGTACACAGACCTTACTGAGACCATCCCTGCTCCCACTTGAGGCATATACCTTTTGCATTTGGGGATCCTGTTGTAATAAGCAGTTCTCATTTTCTCCTGAAATTTTCTTGCACATTGTTCGGGCAATTTTGACTTCAAGAAAGTAGTCCAAACTCTCTGTGACCTGTCAAGGAGCAATTTAAAAATTAGACATAATAAATGAATACATGATATCAACTGTCATCTCTGGTAAATGAACATGTCATTGACTGCTTAGAGCAAAGAATATCTCCCCACTTCCCTCCCTCCTACAGTTTCCTTGCTAGAAACTTTGGGGTAACTGGAGGAGGAGGGGTTCTTCTCTTGATCCCTCTCCTATCTTTCATCATGATGTTGAATATTAATTAGTGATAACTGTCCCTAAGATAAAGCAAGAGAACTATTCCCCAAAGAATGTTTTCTCCAGAAACGTAATGGTTTGCTTATTGGAGCTGGGTAAATTAACAGCAGAGTTTAAAACATCTTCATACTGGGGTGCCTGGGTGGCTCAGTTGTTAAGCGTCTGACTTCGGCTCAGGTCATGATCTCATGGTTCATGGGTTCAAGCCCCGCGTTGGGCTCTGTGCTGACAGCTCAGAGCCTGGAACCTGTTTCAGATTCTGTGTCTCCCTCTCTCTCTGATCCTCCCCTGCTCACGCTGTCTCCCTCTCTCTCTCAAAAATAACTAAAACATTAAAATTTTTTTTAAAAAATCTTCATACTTAGGCAATAGATATTGGGGGAAGAAGGCAAGACATTCCAGAACTGAAATTTACTTGGAGGGTATTGTTTCTCTCTCTAGCTTCTCTCCCCAGTAATTTTAGCAATTCCACATGATACACTCTACTAAGTCCCTGATTTCAGATCCTCTTCCTCACCTGTGCAGAGTCCCCCACCAGCCTTGTATTCCAGGGAGAACCATGGGGAAATGAGATGCACAATGGAAAATGGAGACTTTCATTGTTTAAAAATAAAAACAAGGTTAAATTTTATAAGACTTAAGGGAGAGAAAGTATTAAAGAGAATGGCCAAGTTAAACACAATAACTGACCCTAGAAGAATCAGAGACAATTCAGAAAATACAGTAAATATTTTGGACATTCAAGAAAAGTTGCCTGAACATTAAACAAAATGGTTGTGATGGGCAGAATTCTAAGTATGGTTTCTTGAATATCACATATACTTTAAAATTTTTCAGTTATGTATGTATGTGTATATAAAGTGTCTGGAAGGACTGAACCAACTGCCCTCAGGAAATGATGAGTCAGAAATTGAGTCTTCCAAATATCATATGTGTGCACGTATAGGAGGATTAGGAGGAGCTTAACAGAGGACCAAGGGGGAGAAGAAGGCAGAAATGGTGGGGGAAAGGGGGAGAGGCAAACCATGAGAGACTCTTGAATGCTGACAAAAACTGAGGACTGGTGGATGTGGGGGGGAGGAGGGGTGGGCATGGAAGAGGGCACTTGTGGGGATGAGCACTGGGTGTTATGTGGAAACTAATTTGACAATAAACTATTTGCAAAAAAAAAAAAAAAAACACAAAAAAAAAATAAAAAAAAAAAAAGAAATTGAGTCTTCACTTCCATTTTTTTAACTCAGCAACTTCCAAACCTATTTCTAGAACTTGTTTTTATGATGGGATAATAAATTTCTTAACATCAGTATATTTAGGGCTGGATCGATCTTTGTGGTGGGGGCTGCCCAGGAGCCTCAGGGGGCTTAGCAGCATCTTTGGCCTCTGCCTAACAGATGTCAGCAGCAGCCCCCTCTGGTTGTGATGACCAAAGATGCTTCCAGATATTGGCGAAAATTCCCTGCCAAGCAAAATCCATGCTCACTTAAGAACCACTGCTTTATATTGAATAATACTTCCAAGTTAAAATTATCATAAAAACAAACTGCTCTTAATCATATTCAGTAGTCACCAACTGACCACCAACCCTATCTTGACCCCTGATTGTCCAGAAAAGGGAGGGGAATGAAGGTCCTGACTGCTGAGTTAGCCCTGCAATAGACAGGCCCTCTGACCCTCCAGCCACAGTGTCTCACTACTCACACCTCATTCGTATCACTTAGGCAGTAACATGTGCTTATTCCCAGCAGCCAGCCTGGGTTTAAATCTTGACTTTTCTACATACTAGTTGTGCATCCCTGAGCAAATTACTAACATGCTCAGTGCCTGTTTCCTCCTTAAAGTGGAAGAATAGTTCCTATGTAATGAGTTGTGAGATTTGAATGAGCATATGAAAAACAACCAGGTCCTGGAGCTCCTGAGTAGTTAGGCTTCTGATGTTTGATTTTGTCTTAAGTCATGATCTCATGGTTAGTAAGATGGGACACCACATTAGGCTTGGCACTGACAGAGCAGAGCCTGCCTGGGATTCTCTTTATCCCTCTCTCTCTGCCTCTCTCTCTCTTAAAATAAATAACGTTAAAACAAAAGGGTGAAAGAAAAGGAAAAGCAACTGGAGTTGACCCTTGAACAACGTGGGGGTTACAAGCACAGTCAAAACTCCAAGTGGAACTTTTGTCTCCTCAAGAACTTAACTACTAATAGAAGACCTAACAATAAAATAGTCAATTAACACATATTTTGTGTATTGTATATATTATATACTGTATTCTTGCAATAAAGTAAGCTAGGGTAAAGAAAATTTTATTAAGAAAATCATAAGAGAAAATACATTTACATTACTGCACTATATTTCTTGAAACAAATTAGCATATAATTGGACCCATGGTGCTCATTTTTACCATCATTCACCTTGAACAAAATCTACAGCAGAGCCTCAGTCAACTATGAACTAGAGCAGGTGGCTGCAAACTTCTTCTTTAAGGACTGGAGAGTAAATATTTTAGGCTCAGAACATACGTTCTTGTCATTGCAGTGCTAAAGTTGCCTTAGACTGCACTTAAATAATGCAAGTGGCAATGTTCTAATAAAACTTTATTTATAGACACAGAAATTTAAATGTTATGTAATTTTCATGTCACAAAATACTCTTTTTTTATTTCTTATAACCATTCTTAGTTCATGGGGCATACAAAATAAGCAGCAAGCCAGACTTGGTTGCAGGCTATAATTGGCCAACTTCTGACTTAGATCTTTGTACATTTAAGTTAAATCATCCAATAAAATATAGCTCTTTTCTTTATATAGAGACTGTGTGTGTTACTAAGTTTAATCTGAATTATCACCAAGCTCTTTTCTTTTTGCTTTTGTTTTGTTTAACATTTATTTATTTTTAAGAGAGAGAGAGAGAGAGGGAGAGAGCAAGTGTGGTAGGAGAAGAGAGAGAGAGGGAGACACAGAATCTGAACCAGGTTCCAGGCCCTATGCTCTCAGCACAGAGCCTGATGAGAGGCTCGAACTCACAAACTGCAAGATCATGACCTAATAAGCTGAAGTCAGACACCTAACCACTTAACCAGGTGTTCCAAGAAGTTTCAAATACCTCTACTCTAGCCTCTTTTTTAACTCATTTCAACCTGATTCTTTTGAATTCTTACCTGCATTCAAGAGTTTACAGTGAGCTGAGAAATAAAGTGTACATTCATGGCAAAAAAAAAAAAATAGCACACAGTACAAAATAATATATAATTTGAGGGACATGAAAACTTGGCGTATATTTGATTAAATACCTGTCTTTAAAGCAGAATAATTTATTTGTGGAAGCGAAAAAGCCTAGATAAAGAGAAGTTCATGAGAGTAGAATAGTTTTGGACAAGGTGGGAACTTCATTAAGGACAGACACTAAATATAAATGAGACCCCCGAGGCAATTGATGTTTATGAGGCTTTACTTCGGCCAGCCAGTGGTGAGGAAGAGAGCCAAGGTCTGTGTGTGGGTGGAGGGTAGACAAGGGACCAAATGTCCCATCCTCATAGAGGATGAAGCTGCCAAGTGAGCCTTCTTTCCTGACCCTGTTAAGAAACTGGGAACCTGAGAAGGTTCCTGGTGACCTGGAGGGATGGACAGCAAAAGTTGGAAGGAAGAGGGGCAAGAGGAGAGAGAACCAGTGAAAAGGGAAGAGCAAAAACCAATCCCTGTACTACACGTCACTTTGATGTTGCAGGGTAGCCCCCATCCCCCATCAGCCACTCTCTCTTCCCTTCCTTAAACTCCAGCCAGACTGGCTGAACCCCTTTCCTTCTGTGTACCTACTGATTATTCTCTGAGGTTCCCCCAAACCACAGTCCAATCATCTTTCTCAGGAGACAATATTGGTGCAATGCTCTCTTCTATGATACAGTCTGTATTCCAATTCATCCAACTACTCCAATAACATCTTGTATATGTTTTTTTTTTTAAATTCAAGAGATAATATAAGACCACTTACTGCATTTAGTTGTCTTGTTTCTTACATCTCATTTAATCAAGTAGTTTTCCTGCTTTTTCTCCTGGTCTTTCATTTTTAAGAGGTCTTACAAAAAGTCCTATAACATGGATTTGTCTAAGTGTTCCTCCATATTACCTTCTTTTTCCCAAGATTTTATTTAAATTCAAGTTAGTTAACAAGTAGTACAGTATTGGTTTCAGGAATAGAATTTAGTGATTCATCACTTACATATAACACCCAAGTGTTTATCACATATCACAACATCACTCCTTAATCCCCATCACCTGTTTAGCCCATACTCCCACCCATATCCCTTCCAGCAACCCTCAGTTTGTTCTCTATAGAATACAGAGTCTCTTATGGTTTGCCTCCCTCTCTGTTTTTATCTTATTTTATTTTTTCTTCCCTTCTTTCAAGAATGAAATATTTTTCTTATTTTTTAAAATAGTTTATTGTCAAGCTGGATTCCATATAACACCCAGTGCTCATCCCAACAAGTGCCCTCCTCCATGCCCATCTCCCCCCTCCCCTTCTCCCCAACCTTCATCAGCCCTCAGTTTGTTGTCAGCATTCAAGAGTCTCTTATGGTTTTCCTCCCTCCCTCTCCCCAACTATTTTTCCCCTTCTCTTTTCCCATGGTCCTCCTTTAAGTTCATCCTATACATGCAAACATATGGTATCTGTCCTACTCTGCCTGACTTATTTCGCTCAGCATAACACCCTCAGGGTCCATCCACGTTGCTACAAATGTCCAGATTTCATTCTTTCTCATTGCCATATAGTATTCCATCATATAGATAAACCACATCTTGATCCATTCATCCATTGATAGACACTTAGGCTCTTTCCATGTTTTGGCTATTGTTGAGAGTTCTGCTATGAACATTGGGGTCCATGTGCCCCTCTGCATCAGGACTCCTGTACCCCTAGGATAAATTCCTAGCAGTGCTATTGCTGGGTCATAGGGGAGTTCCACTGTCAGTTTTTTTGAGGGACCTCTACACTGTTTTCCGGAGGGGCTGCACCAGTTTACATTCGCACCAGTGTGGAGGAGGGTGCCCGTTTCTCCACATCCTCGCCAGCATCTAGAGTCTCCTAATTTGTTCATTTTTGCCATTCTGACCAGCGTGAGGTGGTATCTCAGTGTGGTTTTTATCTGCATTTCTCTGATGATGAGGGATGCTGAGCATCGTTTCATGTGTCTGTTGGCCATCTGGATGTCCTCTTTGAAGAAGTCTCTGTTTATGTCTTCTGCCCATTTCTTCACTGAATTGTTTGTTTTTTGGGTGTGGAGTTTGGTGAGTTCCTTATAGATTTTGGATACTAGCCCATTATCTGATATGTCATTTGCAACTATCTTTTCCCATTCCATCGGTTGCCTATTAGTTTTATTGATTGTTTCCCTTGTCATGCAGATGGTTTTTTTTATCTTGATGACGTCCCAATAGTTCATTTTGCTCTTGATTCCTTTGCCTTTGGGGATGTGTCAGGTAATAAATTGCTGCGGTTGAGGTCAAGGCAGTTGTTTCCTGCTTTCTTCTCTAGGGTTTTGATGGTTTCCTGTCTCACATTCAGGTCCTTTATCCATTTTGAGTTTATTTTTGTGTATGGTGTGAGAAAGTGTTCTAGCTTCATTCTTCTGTATGTTGCTGTTCACTTCTTCCAGCATGATCTGTTAAAGAGGCTGTCTTTTTTCCATTAGATACTCTTTCCCGCTTTGTCAAAGTCAAATTGGCCCTACCCATGTGGGTCCAGTCTGAGTTCTTTATTCTATTCCATTGGTCTATGTGTCTGTTTTTGTCCATCGTTTCTTTCGTGATTTTCTGTCTAGTTTATCTATCCATTGCTGTAAGTGGAGTATGAAAGTCACCTGCTATTAGCACATTCTTGTCTGTAAGATTGTTTCTGTTTGTGATTAATTGTTTAATGTATTTGAGTGCTTCCATATTCAGTGCATAGAAATTTATAATTGTTAGCTCTTTCTGATGGATAGACCCTGTAATTATTTTATAATGCCCTCTTCATCCCTTGTTACTGCCTTGACTTTAAAGTCCAGTTTGTCTGATATAAGTATAGCTATTCCAGCTTTCTATTGACTTCCAGTAACATGATAGATATTTCTCCATCTCAGGGGATGGATTTTAGACAAGAATACCATGACAGGTGAGGTTGTGTCCCTTCCATGACATCACATCAGTGGCACATGATGTCAATTCGTCCCAGTGTTGGTGATGAACATTGGGTGATTGAGGCATTCACCAGATTTCCGAATTGTAGGCGTATATTTTCCTTGTTAATAATTAATGAAAGAATCACCCCAGCAATTTTTCTGGAGTCCTACCAAGTGGATGTAGGATTCATTGATGATGTTTGTCTAAAGTAGTTGTGGCCATGACGATTTCCTACTTACATAGTCTTTTACATCTGCAGGTAGGTATTTTTCTGTAAAAGAAAAGCCTTCCCTTCTCTGTCCTGAGTCCTCCTGGGTCCTTTTCTCCCCCCTAAAACCTGGGAGTGCACTTTCTTTGCTTTTTCACTGTTATAATCCATACCTGTAATTACTCATTTTGATGATATCAACCCAAATTGTTCCAAATGGGACCCTTCAAGAACCCTTCTTCGGTTCTCACCTATGCTTTCTGATACCACTATAATCAATTTTCAATTATGTTAGTGGATATTTTATGTTTCATCCCAGAATAATAAATGATGAAGACTAAATAATTTTCCTCCAAAAACCCCTAAAACAAAATTAATATATATTTGACTACAGACATTTCTCAGCTGCTTTCTACTCCCTTGTCTCTGTGACCCTCCATGGATAATGGGACCCCCCACAACTGCATCTTGGAGAGAAAGAGCAAGGAGAAAATGCTCACTGACCTGCTCCTGGGATTTCAGGACCTTCACCACATTGTAACTGTACTTGTCTTTGCTGCTCTTATTAAATTCTTTCATAGCGAACCACAGAGCTTGTTGCACATAGACATAGGTTTCAGGGATGTCTTGGAATTTCCTCACCACCTTAGACCTGCCCCAGGGATGGACACCTCTGGACACAAAGGCCACAGTGGCCACCAGGAGCAGCAGGCTCAGGCAGAGTCTGGCCATGGCACCTCAGACAAGGGGGCACAGGCCTTGTTCCTTCTGTCCTTCCAAGGTTGGAGCAGGATGTGAGCTGGGCTGGCCCTGCTGCTACTGCACCCTCAGGTCTTTCTGGCACTGCTAGGAGTGAAAGGGGGAGAACTTCTGTTATCTCTGTGTCCTATGGGCTTCTCTCTCTCCTTTCCCAAAGAGAAGATGAGTGAGAAATTGGCAGTCACAATTCCCATTTTGACTGTTTCTTTCTGGAAGGATGCATGCCTCAATGTACTCACAATCTTTCCCTCCTCTACCAGGAGATCCCTGCCTCCTTATCTGTGAGGTCCCAACATATCCACTGTAGGTGCCTGCCTGTCTCTGCGCACAGAATGGCTTAAGGACCTGCAACAGACACATTGCCACAGGGAGAACATGGGTCTCAAAACTCATCTTACTGTTTCCTCTCCAGGATCATGTATGAAAATCCTCAGCCAGAACCTTTGTCTGGCCTCAAAAGTGCCCCCTGAATCTCCCCTGTTTCCAGTTAGGCTCACTAACAATCACATTGAGATTTACGGAGTGTTATTGAGTTGTGCCAGCCCTCATGATAAGAATGTCAAATGTTTCTCTTATTTAATCATCCTTTTGGGGGCCACATAATAAGCAGCCCCTTTTACACAGGAGGAAAGTGGGATGCTTAAAGAGCTCAAGTAAATGCCTCAGGTGACTTGACTGAGTGTCAGAGCTTTTGCCTGCCTGACACATACTTTCAGATCTTCCTCAACCTAACAGATGAGTATGTGCAGATCACAGCTTATAATGTGCATTTGCTTCTGAGGACATTCCATTCTACTACAGAAGGTGAATCAGGATGTAATTTGTGAGACAGAGGAACAATATTTAATGTGTTATATATAGGTAATGAATAAACAAATATCTTGAGAGATGTAGAGGCCAAGGTCAGGACACCTAAAGATGAGCCACTTTAGCATAAATATTATTTTGACTTAATAAAAAATACAAAACAGGGCTTCCAGGTAGCTCAAATCTTGATTTTGGCTCCAGTCATGATAGCATGCTTCATGATTAAGCCCCATATTGGGCTCCATGATGATAGTATGGAGCCTGCTTCAGATTCTCCCCCTGCTCCCCGCCTTTCTCTCTGCCATTCCACTGCTTGAGCTCTCTCTCTCAAAATAAATAAATAAACTTTAGTTTTTAAAAATTTTATTAATGTTTATTCATTTTTGAGAGAGAGACAGAGTACTAGAGGGGTGAAGCAAGAGGGAGACACAGAATCCAAAGCAGGCTCCAGCTCTGAGCTTTCAGCACAAAGCTCAATGAGGGGTTCAAACGTACAAACCATGAGATCATGACCTGAGCTGAAGCCTGACACTTAATCCACTGAGCCACCCAGGCACCCCTAAATAAATAAACTTTAAAAAATAAATATAAAAAATAAAAAACAAAAAATCTGGTAGATTCAGGAAAAGTTCTTAACCTCCTCCCCTACCTCAACTTCCCAAAAAGAATTTAGAAAGAGGGCCTGCTCCAGGGAGATAGCTACCACCACAGACAACTATATTATACTGTGAACAAAATATGGTAGACAGGAAGGAACCTAGCAAGGCCTGTTGGATCAAAGTCCTCTCTGTGTCCCATTGTTTCTGTGAGCTCAACAAAGATTCGTTTACAAAACATCTCTTTTTTTTATTCTTTCTGAAGATTACATTCCTTCCCTTTGAAGTTCCAGACCCTGTATCCTTTTTCCTTAATTCAGAATGACATACATACCTCAGTGTACCTGTCTTTGGAATTTCCATGTCTGTCTGGATTCCCTACATGTATGAAATTAAATTTTATTTTTCTCCTGTTAATCTATTGAATGTCAATTTGATTCTTAGTCTGATTAGAAGAATATTGAAGGATAAAGTTTTCCTCCCCCAGCAAAGACAAAGGCAGAATCCATAAGTTGTGTTCCTCACAGACAAATGGTAACTACATCTCACCTAAGTTGAACAAGGAATGTGATGGCAGAAACAAGATACCTGATGTCCATCAGACACCAACTACACATGAGACACATGAAGCACAGAATCGTTATGAGGTCTTACGTTAACCACCCAGCAATGATGCCATCCTGGCCTCATGTGTCCTCACTCCAGGAATCATCAACCAAATCCTCAGGATGTACGGCTGTGACAGGCAGACTTGCCTGTGTGTCTCCTCAGGGCCAGGGTATGTTTCTGACCTGCTGCACAACTTTGATAAAACCCCCACTGTGGGCCTCATAACCCCATCAGTGAGGAGGCTGAGTCAGCAGAGGTCTGGGCAACATGGCCTTTCCATCTCCCTTGCTTGCCTCCATACCTGAAGTATGTTAATTTGGTTCCTTTCCCTTCCTAGCCTCTCACCTGATGATTTGCACTGACTTGATACACATGGGACTTGCTCAAGCTGCTCCAGGATGTCTGAATGAATTCCCTAGGGCACACTTGAAGACCACCCAGGCATCACAGTCCTTCCCCACCAGCTATACCCCAGGCACACCTCAGAACCAAGTTCTTCACCAATTTCTGCTTGCTGAGGCTTGAGTTGGCTATCCTCTCCCACTGGTTGTATCTTTCTCCTTCTTGAGGACTTGAGCTCCAAGTGGCTTCCTTTTGTGGGCCACTCTCTGGCCCCAGCACACTCAGTTCATGCCCCTGGTCGCAGTGTCAGTCAGGCCTGAGCTCAGCGGTGCTTCTGTCCTCTGGCTGCTCTCCATAGCCAAGTGGTCACATCCATGGCCCCTTTGTGAGGTAAGCCCAGCCCCTCTGATGCTGCCCAAGTGTGAGACACCTCTGACAGGTCCCTCAGCTCTCAGAGGCCCACAGGCTCAGCAAAAGGCACTAGTGTCTGTCTCTGGTGCAGAAATCTCACCTGTTTCATACCTCTTGTCTCTAAATTCCTGGGCTTTGGACTGAACCCCTTAGAAATTAAAGCACTTCCATGGCAGTTTCTGTCAGATTCTGTTATGTGACTCCACAGTCCTAAAAGCAGGATGAGGCACCACACTGCCAGGCTCAGGGAATCTGGGACCAAGAAGTCCTTGAGAAGGTGGTACCTGTGGGTGGCAGGAGCTGCCCACAGAAACACCAGGTAGACAGCATCATTTGGCAATGATGGTGCTTGCATAACTTACCTCCTTGGGATGAACAAATGAGCAGATCCCCATGGACCCATTAGCCATATCTACTCCCATCGTTAACTTTGAATTCCCAATTCTGCCTCCCTCCCCCTTATTGGGGTTCCCTCTCTTGGTGATGATTTTCAGGCCCCAAGCCAGGCTCCACTGAAGAGCACCCTCCATTCCACTCGGCAGTTAGAGCTTACAGTGACAATGAGGGAGCTCCCAAGAACTCAGAAACTTGGGAATCAGTATTTCTGTTTCCAGAACAAAATATAGATCAGCATAAAGAAGATCGTACCTGAGATGTATAAGATAAAACCCCAAACAGGAAGTCAGATCCTTGGACCCATAAAATCTGAGTCACCTGGCTAAGCGATCAGATGTTTGAAACAAAGTTGTGTGCTCTATTTGAGAAGCCCTTTTAAGCACTTATAAAACATAGACACTGAAATGGTAAAGACTGATTGATTTGGCCACACATTTTGTTGCACACACACACACATATACACAGAGTCAAGAGATAAATGGAAACACAGACTAAGTTATTTGGAAGATATTCGATATTTGGCAAAGGGCTAAATTCTCTTTATGGAAAAAGCTCTTTAAAATCCAAAAGAAAAAGACTATTTCCTAAATGATTTGGCTCAAAGTGAGTCAAGAATTCAAGCAGACAATACACTCAAAAGGAATCCATTTCTCCTCTTGGCCACATATCAATTATTGGAAACAACTGGCCTGTGATGAGGCCTCTCTCTAACCACCTCTGTCGATCCACCTTCTACCTGACATCTGTGTCCAGATGAAGTTGCACAGTGCAAAGCAGAGAAATACCCACACCCTTCGCTGCAGATGCCATAGATCTGGACAGGAACCCAGGCATTTGTGATCCCACATCTTCTGAAGAAGGTGATCCTTGGAAAGTTAGAGGGAATGTGGGGTGGGAGAATGGCTGAGTGCTGTGATGGGTGTGGACTCATAGATCTGAAGGTCATTTTGCTCAGGATTGCAGGCATCAGGATTTCAAGACCCAGCTGGGTGCTTGTCACTCAAGGTGTCCCTTGTGTTCAAAGGGCAGCTGGGATGCATCTGGGTTCACTGTTCATGTATAGGGTGGTCTTCTAAACAACTTTATCAAATTTTAATTCCCATACCATCGATCCATGTACACAAACAATTCAATGGCCTATATATACTCACAGAGTTTAATGTCCAAACCCACAATCAACTTTATTTTTTTAATAGTTTATTGTCAAGTTGGTTTCCATATAACACCCAGTGCTAATCCCCACAAGTGCCCTCCTCCATGCCCATCAACCCCCCTTCCCCACCTCTCCCCACCCCCATCAGCCAAAGTTGAACACTTAACGGATTGAGCCACCCAGGCGTCCCTCTTTTTTAACAGTGGAAACAACCCAAATGTGTACTAATTCACGAATGGATCAACGAATTGTGGTATATGCATACAGTGGAATATTATTAGGCAATAAAAAGAAATGAAGTAGCAAAACATGAATGACTTGTACACATGTTGCATTGTTGCCCAGAATCAACTTTAGAACATTTTTATTACCCCTAAAAGAAACCCAGAGCTACTAAGCTGTCACCCCCAGCCTCTCCACTCCCATCAGCCCTAGGCAACCACTAATCTCTCTATATATAGACTTACCTATTCTGAACATTTCATATATGGAATCATATGATACATGAGCTTTTGACGTCTGGCTTCTTTTACTTAGCCTGTGTAAAAGACGTCAGGCAAACTGACTGAGACACCCAGGTGCCACATAATATTTAAAGAAACTGCCAAATAGTTTTCCAGAGGGGCTTTACAGCACTACATTCCCACAAGCAATGTTGGTTGGAATTAACCAGTTTTTCAGCCTCAGCAGTATTTGACAGTGTCACAATTTTTTCTCCAGCCATTCTGATAGCGTATGGTGGTTTCTCATTAGGACTTAAATACAATTTCCCTAATGACTAGTAATGATGAACACCTTTAATGGCTTATTTGCCATCTATATATCCTTGGGTTGTGGTAGTTTGTGTTTTATGAGGAATTGGTTCATTTCATCTAAGTTGTCAAATGTATGCAAGTTAAGTTTTTCATTCCCTTATTTTTTTCATAACTGTGTCTGTAGTGATACTGTTTCCCCCTGTGATATTAGTAGTTTGTGACTTTTCTCATTTTTTTGATGGTCTTGCTAGCAGTTAGTCAATTTTATTGATCTTTTCAAAGAAGCACTCTATTTCATTGATGTTTGTTTTGTTTTGTTTTCAATTTCATTGATTTTGTTCATTATTTCCTCCCTTTGCTTATATTGGGTTTATTTTGCTCTTCTTTTTCTAGGTTCTTTAGGTGAGAATTTGCAACTTTTCTTCTTTTCTAATATATTTATTTAGTGCTATAATTTTCCCTCTAGCACTGTTTTTACTGTGTCTCACAATTTAAATACATTGTATTTTCATTTTAATTCAGTTAAGTATATTTTTTATTTTCATTGAAACTTTTTCTTTGGACCATGAGTTATTTGGAAGTGTGTTGTTTAGTCTCCAAGTATTTGGAAATTTTCCTGTGATCTTCCTGTTGTTGAATTTTAGTTTGATTCCATGTATTCAAAGAACATATTCTGTTGATTTTAAGGCTTTTTTTTTTTTTGAGGGAGGGTGTTTTTTTTTTTTTTAATTTATTTTTGGGAAAGAGAAAGAGACCAAGCTGAGGAGAGGCAGAGAGAGAGGGAGACAGAATCTGGAGCAGGTTCAGTGCTGTCAACACAGAGCCTGACACAGAGATTGAACTCACAAACTGAGATCTGATGATCTGAACTGAAATCAAGAGTCAGAACCTTAACCGAAAGAGCCACCCAGGTGCCCCATAAGTTCCTTTTTTTTTTTTAATTTTAAATTTATAAGATGTGAATTATGGCCCCTGATGTGGTCCATCTCTGTACATGTTATGTGGGCACTTGAAAAGAACGTGTAGTCAGCTGTTTATGAATGTCGATTACTCCTGTTGGTCAGGGAAATTGTCAGGTTCTTCTGTATCCTTCAGGATTTTATATCTAGGTTTTCTATAGATTGTTCTATCTATTGTTGACAAAGTTAAAGACAATTGAAGTCTTTAATTGTAATTGTGGAATTAGATATTTCTCTTTTCTGTTCTATTGGTTCCGTTTTACATATTTAGCACTTCTGTTGTTTGGTGCATGCACATTTAGGATTGTTATGACTTCTTGACTTTTTTAAAATCATACATTATGTCCCTTTCTGTCTTTTTTAATTTTTTTCTCAAAAGTCTACTTTCTCTGATATTAATATAGCCAGTTCTGTTGTCCTTTGCTTAATGTTTGCCTGATATATTTTATCCATCCTTTACTTTCAACTTTCTTACATGATTATACTCAAACTGAGTTTCTTTTGGGCAACATATAGTTGAGTCATGCTTTTAAATCCACTCTTCCAGTCTCCATCTTTTAATTGTGTATTTAGACCATTTAAATTTAATTTAATTATTGATATGTTATGACTTAGGTCTGTCATTTTATTTTCTGTTGTCCTTCCTCTCTCTCTCTCTTTCTCCTGTTCCATTGATTCTTCCTTCCAATGGACTACTTGACAAATGTTTTCAAATCTCGTTTGTATTCACCTTGTTTTGGGGTGATATCTCAAAAGAAGTGACAGCTTCTTTAGCAGTTACTGGAAGTATTACATTATATATATATTAATTATATATATAATTATCACTGTCTGGTGGCTCTATAATTTTACCAGTTCAAGTGAAGTATAGAAACCTTACATTTTCTGTATCTCATTACCTTCCTACTTTGTATTGTCTTAAATATCTCCTCTACATATATTTAGAACCACTTCAGACAATGTTATGGTTTCGCTTCAACCATCAAATATAATTAGAAAGCTCAAGAATAGAAGAAAAGCCTATTTTTTAGCTACATCTTTGTTTCCTGTGTTCTTTTTTCTTTTGTGATGTCCTAAGGAGTTTTCTTTTTCTGTCTTTTCTGTTTAGAAAACTTCCCTTAGTGATAATTTTAGGGTATGTCTCCTGGCAACAAATTTTCTTTGTTTTCATTCATCTTAGAATGTCTTGATTTCCCCTTCATCCCTGAAGGATTTTCTTTTATCGAATATAGGATACTGGGTCTACTTTGATGGAAAAAAATGTGTACCAGTTCTTTCTTGCTCCAGGGTTTCTAATGAGAAATCTGCTGCCGCTGAAATTGGTTTGCCTCTATAGTTCAAATGTCATTTTTCTCTGACTAGTTAAAGATTTTTTTAGTTATCTGTAGTTTTCAGAAGTTTAAGTTACAATTTTTAAATAGATTTTGTTGGAATTATTCTGTTTGTGATTTGCTCAGTTTTTAGAATTTGTGCATTTATGTCTCTAGCCAAATGTAGGAAGTTTTCAGCCATTTTCTCTTAAAGTTTTTTTTTTTTCATTTGTGCTCTCTTTCCCTCTTTCTAAAACTCTGATGAAACAAATTTTATACTTTTTTATAGTTGTACAGGTCCCTAAGGCTCTGGTTTTTTTAAACCTATATTCTCTGTGTTGTTCAGGTTGTATTGTTTCTATTATTCTATTTCAAGCTTAGTATAATTTTCTCTTTTCCTTGCATTCTGATAGTGAGCCCATTCATTCAGTATTTTTTTCTTTTTAATTGCAGGTATTATATTTTCATTTATAAAATTTTCACCTTAGTTCTCTTTTACATCTTATGTCTTTGCTGATGTTCTCTATTTCTTTGCTGAGATTTTCTATTTTTTGTCCTAGGAGTGTTTCATTTGTGCTCATAATTGTTTGTTGAACCACTTTTATCATAGCTACTTTAAGATCTTTGTTAGATATACCTAACACCTCTATCATCTGGATGCTGGCCTCTATTGATTCAGTTTGAGATCTTCCTGTTTGGTATGAACACAAATTTGTTTGTTAAAACCTGACATTTTCATATCATGTTATGTGACTCTGGATCGTATTTGAACTTCCTGTTTTAGCTAGCCTCTCTAGTACCTATTCAGCAAGAGAAGCAGAGGCACTGCCTGATTACTGCCTGGTGGAGGTAATTCAAGGTCCCCACTCATCCCCCACTGATACTGAGGTGGAGAAAGGACTTCTCATTACTTCTGGGAAGCAGTAGGTTTGACTCCCACCTGGTCTCCATGGACACATATTTGGTAATGAGGATGCCCTCACTGCTACTGGATGATGGTGGAAGTCCTAATTTTCATCACTAAGCCTCTCCTGACACCATTCCAGAGAGAAAGAAAGGACATGAGCAGTTATCTCTTTACTGTCAGGTAGAAATCCAGATTCCCCACATCATCTCCACTGACACCACAGAGAGTGGAGAGCCTCATTCATTACAATCCCATGAGGGTGGAAATCTAGGCTCTCCACTAAACTTTTATTGACATATGTGAGGATGGGGTCATAGTTTTCTCTTGTCTGGAGTAGAAGAATTATTATCTAAAGTTTTCTGTCTTGATAGACTTCCCCATCCTAGATCTTTGGCTATAGAGATCAGGCATCTGGTGTAATGAGAAATAACAAACTGTTTACAAAATGGAAGTCACCATCTTCATTAGGTTTTTCAGTACAGAGCAATTTCAACATACTAGATACGGTTTGGGTGAAGGAGAGAGGCATTCAATGGATAGTCCCAATCTGTATCAAAAGTTGTACCTAAGGAGGGGTACTGGTCCCAGTAAGAAGCATGGTGGGCTGTGGTAGAGGCCAAGGGTCTTGGTGCCCATCTCTCCATCAAGAGCTCCTCCACCTGATATGAACAAATGTACCTTTCTCATTCCTATATAAACTGTAGGAAAGCAGATCTAGACAAGTCCTCCAACTCCTCTTCCACCCAGATTGCTATGGGTGTATGCTTTCTTTGAAGAAATTCTGGAGCCACCCAGGCTATAGGATCAAATTAAGTTATGGAATTAAGTTCTCTCTCTCTCTCTCTCTCTCTCTCTCCAGGTTTCTTTCCCTCCACTTTGACCTCCCTGGAGGCTTCTCCACTTTCATAATTGAGGATCTTCCCAAGAGCATGGATGGTGCCATTTCCCATGAAGAGACCCCCCATGACAGGCTGTGCAACTAAGGCTTCAAGTTCTGCCTCAAGGGAGCCCTATTACATTTGGATTAATGACCTTGAAAAGAAAATGAACCTGGGAAGTAAAGTGATCCCATCATCCATTCTTTCAGCCTGTCCATTATTTACTGGCCATTTGCCAAGACAGATGATGAGCTGCTGAGCTAGTAATAGCCAGGTATGGTGCCAATCCAGCAAAACACATAAAACACCAACCCTGGAGTCAAGACATCTAGGCTCTCATCCCATTTTGGAAAAGTTGCCTATCCTTCCTGGCACTCAGCTGTCCCTTTGGAGAAGCTGACTTATAATTCCAGCTATGACTTATAATTCCAGGTATGATAGTCTGACTTGGTGATTATTCTTATAGATATTCTTATATTCTTTAAGTCTTGTTACCAGGGTGCCTGAATTGGGACGGATTCTGCAGAAATCACCCTCATTTCAAATCAAATCTTCTTTTGGCAGGAAGAGTGATTCCTGGAACTTTGAAACAATTCTCTGACCTGTAGCCTGTCCCAGGGCCTTCTATTATCAGTGAAATTTGCTGTAACACGAAGCAAGTTGAAGTTAGTTCCATCATAGGTCAAGCTCCCTATCTTGGCAATGAGAAAAGCCCCGCATTCCTACTATTTTCCCAGTGGAAAGGAGAGGCCGAGTGAGTGAATGCAGAAGGGTCTTCTTTTGCATACACACTGAGGAGTCAGGTATAGGTCATGAGTTCCCAGCAGAACAGGGCAGAGCAAGCTGGGCACCTGCATATGTGTGCATACCTTGGGGTAAGACCACTGTGTCAGAAAGCTCTGAGAGGCCATCACTACAGTGTCCAAAAGGGGAGGCTGTGTGGGGCAGGGAATGAGGTCATTACCCTCTAACAATTCTTTTTCTAAGAGTGGCTCACAAATTCATCTTCCCATTCACATGAATGAGAAGGTGCATGCTACAGATGTGCCTTTGTGTCTAAATAAAAGCTGGGAAACTCCCAAACTTAAGCGTCCCTATTGCCAATCCAAGGAATCCCTGTTCTTTGGCCGGGAGCATTGCAGTCTATGTTTTGTCCCTGACCTAGTTCAAAGTTGCTACAATCAAGCTCTATGTCAGCTCAGGAATAAAGGAGACATAGAACTAACATTTTTCAGCTCTCTGGTGGGACAAAGCCTACAGTGAGCAAGTGGGAGGAGACAACACAGGCAAGAACTCAGGTCTTTCTTCTTTTATCACCTGTCCCCAAGGCCACTGCCGTGGCCTGAGTCCACTAGTGATTCACAAATGTAAGTGTCTTAACAGACCCATAGCTATACATGGGGCATTTAGCCCTGCCTCCAAGTGAAGTGCACTAAATCTGCTCCAGTACCTGCATTCCCACTCCCTCTCCTGGTTGTCAACCACCTTGCAGAGATAGACAGGCATGCCATTCTCCCAAGTTCAAGGTGAGCCAATTGAGACCAACTTATGTGGTGAAGGCCTTAAAATGGTCAACTTGTGACATGAATTCCTGTCTTCTGAGCCAGCTCCTTGCTGTACCCCTACCCCTGAGGGTGTCAGCAGCCTGGGGCTCAGAGATGTTAGTATCCAGGAGGTGACCACAAAGCCAACCGTTTTTTGATTTCATTTCCCATGGCCAGTGAGGCTCCTATGGCTCAGCTAAGACCTAGAAAACTCATTTTCCTTGTGCTCAAATATGCTTATGTCTGAGAAAAAAGGCTATTGGCTAGCACTAGTCACCAAGTAACCAGGCACTGCCTGACTGCAGAGATGGTAAAACATTTGTGGGGACAGGCCGGCCTCCACCCACCCTCCACCTCCTACCATCCAAGACTGTTTCTACATCCAAGGGTAGCAACCTAGACCACACAGCTCCTCTGTTCATGCCCTGGTTCCCAGTTGCCTCTGTTTTCCATTCCCTATGGATCTTAGAATCCCATCCTTCTATGGCCCAGGGTGGGCCCCCAGGGATGCAGCCAGGGATCTGGGAGGCTGTCTGTCACTGGGTAATAGTCCTAGTCAAGAGTAAAGATAAAGGGGGTCACCTGGGTGGCTCAGTCGGTTGGGCATCCAACTTCAGCTCAGTTCATGATCTCACAGTTTGTGGGTTCAAGCTCCACGTTGGGCTCTGTGCTGACAGCTAGCTCAGAGCCTGGAGCTTGTTTTAGATTCTGTATCTCCCTCTCTCTCTGACCCTCCCCTGTTCATGCTGTCTCTCTCTCCCAGAAATAAATGAAACATAAAAGAAAAATGAGTAAAGACAATGGTGCGCAAAAAGTCCCTGCCAAAGGGGTACTGACCCCAGGGTGGGAACACTTCTTGTGTCATGGTGTGGAGTGAAGATGGCTTCTTGTGAGAGAATAAAATGGCTCTGGGCAGGAGTGGAAGTACAAAAGGGAGGGGGAAGTCCAGTCCCCACAGCCAATAATGTCACCAGGTCTGCAGAGGGGCCATCCAGGCACTGAAAGTGTCCTCTCCTTCCTGATGAACCATACCGGTGGGCCCACAGGAGAGGTCTGATTCCTTGGGGAAGGCTGTAGGGTCCCTCTCACTGTCCCTGAATGAAGTTGATGGCAGTGAGGTGACCCAGCCCCAGCACGTCCCTCGGGTCCCTCGGAAGGTTGGAGAACAGGGCAAGAGAGGACTTTTGTTATGTCCCTTTGATCTACGGAAATCAACATCTAATTATCTAATTTTGAAAGTGAGGAAAATGCACTAAATAACAACAGAAATGGTCCTGGTTATGCACAAGTGCCCTTGATGGCCCTTTGAATATTCAAGGGGAAGGGTTGGAGTCGTGACAACAATCACATACTGGTACTGGCTGAGCTAGGAGGTGATGGGGAGTGATACTGGGAGCCCCTGGGAACATGCCACTTTCAGACCCTGACAGGAAATCAGGAGCACACTCCACAGGAGACATGGGGACAGTAGATGGTAGTGCCATTTACCAAGGTCAATAACAGGGAGTACAAAGGACCCACAGTCAGCAGAAGGGCCATGTTTCCTATCCCTCAACCCAAAGGGGTGCCACATGGCACCTCCTGGTCATTCTCTCCAGCCCCACAGTCCTTGGCTTCTCTCTCTCTCTCCTTGACCTCTTCCCTCATAGAGTAGAGTAACATCCTCATTTTTATGTCTTTTGGAAACAAAATGGCCTTATTTTATTTACCTCATCTAGTTCCTTGATTTTCCCCTCTACTTGATGTGCCAACTTATGAAAGAGATTTCTCAATTCTATTCTTCATTATTTCCATAATATTCTACTTGGGTGTCCATCAGTGACATTGTATTTGTATTTTCTTGGTATCTTAGAATAAATTTTCTATGGAAAGAATTCTTCTTCATCACACTTAATGCTCTTTGCCTAAATTCTACTATCTGATATTAATATTTTCTATCCTGCTTTCTTCAATTACTAGTTCTTTTGGTTATCTTTATCCATCAACAAATCTTCAACATGCTGGGATTAGTTTATGGTAGATGTGTCCCTTATGAATATCCTACAGGTGTGACAGTTATTAGAAAATAAAATTCAGCTGAATAAATTTTAAACATCTTATTGGTTTTATTCAATGATTCATGAATTGAGTAGCATCCAATCGAAAGGAACCCAGAGGAGCTGTAAAAAATGAAAGATTGTTATAGCCAGGAGGAAGCAGGAATGAGGAGGTTGCACTAGGCAAAAAATAAGGTTGGTTATCACCAGGCTACTTTCCTTTAGAGGATGGCAGGCAGATCAGTCATGCTGATCAGCAGATTCCTGATGACTATTTTAAGATTCCATTTCTGGGAGAATCCAAACTATAACTAAACTAAATCCTGGTTTAGTGCTAAGGGCTTAGCATAAGTGACCCACTTGGGGGTCTGTTTTCTTGTTTTTAACATACTCTTATAAATTCAAGTCTCCATTTTATCAGTTTACAAATTTCAATCACATTTTGATTTTCTTAGTTTGTTGCTCCTCTTTATTATGCTTTAAATCCTGGGTTAGGTTTGGGTGTATTATTGGCATTCCTCTGGATTTCCTGCTTATGGGTTTGTAACTGCTACCCACTTTTCTATTCTGCTAACACTTACTGCTAAAACTTTATGTATTCATTCTGAGTTGTTTTCAGTGCATAGATCAGTATCTTCCCAACAAAACAAGCCTTTTTAATTTGCCACAGGAAACTGATTTTCTCCTTTTTTTCCCCACAAAAGCTAATTAATCTTTTTTTCCTTCTTTTTTAAGAAAACAATGTGTTATTTTTGCAGAAGCAGCCAGATTCTGGGTCATTAAATTCTCCCTCATGAAAACTACCTCAATGACATTAGTTTACTAGAACATACCTGCATCATCTTTTGTTTTCTTTAATTCTATTTTTTAAATGATAATGGCATGCATGGAGGTGATTTTCAATGTACATGCTCTGGTCAGATCTCTATTCTGTGTGGTTTTCTGGACACATGCTGCAGCAAGGGCTGGCTTTCCAGCAGCTTACAGGGATACACTAGTGTGGTTCTCTTTCAAAATCAAAGACAGTGACTAATTTGATAATTAGACATGAATTTTTATGAGGGCCCTGAGATTTGATTTTTGTCACCCTACCTCTGGCACAGGGCCTAGTTCCTGAGTCTTTGACTGTCATATTTGGGGTTTGGCCAGCTGAACCTAGGTAGTCCAGCTACAGCCTTGGTGCAAGTGATAAATACCCAGGAATATGGTTAGCAGGGCAGAAATCTGGCTTGTCAGGCTAATGGGACTTGCAATCAGTGCTCACTGCTGCTCACTCATAATGTCTCTCTATCTGGGGAATCTGGATGTGTGTTAGAAACAAAAAACTCTGAAGAGTTTGGAAATAGAAAACAGGAAAGTCTATTGCTCCAAGAGCAAGTTGCTCATTTTCTTGCCTTCTTGTATCATAAGTTCATAAACCAAAAGTCCCCAGCTGGCAATGAGTGGCAATAAGGGCAGGTGGAGACCTTAGTTAACTCCAAGAGCCAAATATGACATTCTTGGTGTCACTTTCTCTAGACTCCCAGATGACTAATGGATGTTCCTGAGAACTTTGAAGCCACTGATCAAGGGGCCAGTATTTATATCCATCAAGGACAGTTTTTGACTTGCTGATATTTTTATTTATCACTTGTGGTATTGACCTCTTCTTTCCTCCATAGCAAATGACAGGTGTGTGAGGAAGCCCATCTCAAAGTGTCCCTGAGTCAACCTGGTGAGGGATGTAACTCAAAGAGGGAAGGCAGCAGGTCCTGAATGTTATAGGATATACCCAACGTCTGGCACGTGGAGAACTTTGAGAGGGTCATATGGAAGTGTCAAGACATAATTTTCAGAAGTTACAAACCTGATACTCTCACTGGAAAATATAGAATGTCAAAGGGGAATTACTGAGGTTAATTACAAAATTGGCTTATTTCCCAGAGAGCAATAAAACCATAACCACTGGGGTGAACTTTTCTATTAGGCAGTAATCATTTGCACCTCTCGGGGACAAAAAGACTCAAGTAAACATGTAACTTTAGAGTCTGGCTTTTACTCAATAATGAACAGAACAACACAGAGTTACATTCGCTGGATAACTTAATAATCCTCGTTAGACCCATTGAACAATGTCCAAAATGACATGGAAAGCACGTGCTGACTTCTCTGTGGCTTATTCTAAGTTTCAGGTAATTTTTTTCTCAACAGAGGACAGAGGAGAGCAAGAAGTGAAGAAGGGTGAGGGAAGAGGGCCAGTCCCTTCTTTGAGCCTTGGGTCCATTTCCAGAGCTTGGCCCATCCCCACGAAGCCCCCACCATGGAGCATGGGGATGGAGGTGGCTTCTCCATACTTCCCACACTTTCACCAGCTGCCATCTGTCTCTGGGTCTTAATCGACTGTCCCTGACTCCTCTGGAAACACTAGAATTGCATCTACTCGATCTAAATGTACCAACTACATAGAAGAATCACATGGCAAATGACTGCTTCCATTCCAGCAGGCCCTGGGAGCCATGCAGTCCTGATGCTCTCATGGTAAAGAGACCAGGGGTAGGTTCAGAAGTGGAGATACTGAAATAGGAAGTGATACGCCTGGGACAGCACTCACATCTTCTGAGATGGAGACCAAGACGCGTTGCACTCTCCACACGGGCCACTTGGCCCTTTCCCAGGTCCAAGGCCCTGAGCTCCCTTCCACTGCCATCCATGTATCTCCAGAGTGCTCACTTCTGGTCCTGGCTGGACCCAGCCTCTGACTTCATTTCCCACTAGCCTGTAGGGCCTCAGAAGCTCAGCCCAGGATTGAACTAAATGCATTCATTCCTTGTTCTCACACACAGCATGGCCTAGACCGGTCACCCTGCAAGAATGGGCACAGGACACCCTCCCTCAATATCAGTGCTGAGCCTGGGCAGCATCCAATGCCATGTGGCTTGTCTGGTCAAGCCTCATGTCCCTGACCTCCCATGGCCCCAGTGCTCCTGTGTCCCAGACCCAGACAGACAGTGATTGGGGTCCAGGACCCACTGGTGGAGTTTCAGTAGTACCTAGTGGAGACTTTGGGTCCTATCTTGGGGGACTCCTCTCTTCCTCCATAGGGGAAATGAATGTGTGCGTGTCTGTGTGTTCGTGTATGTGTGTGTCTGAGAGAGAGAAAGAGAGAGAGAATGAACTCCAGTAACATCTTAGCAATAAGAACATGAAATACAGCAGAGGAAAGTTAAGACTACACATAAGCACATGTGCAAACAAAGCATGTCTCTGGTCCTGCCTGCTCCAGACATCTGATTCCCTTTACTCCCCACCCACCTGTCCATAAGAAAGGACAATTCCATGATGTTGTTCCAAAAACAGTCTTTTCTAAGATACTTACATGTACTTACACTTTTCCACAAATAGCAGAGACCCATGAAGCTGTAAGCTGACCCATCCTGCAAGCCCCTCCAAGGCTGCGTGCTGGGTTTGCTGTTCCCATACGGGGAGATCCATCAGTGTGTCCAGCGTAGAGGAGTAGGGGTGGGGGGGTTTTGATGGAGCCCTCCCGGACTAAAGAAAAAAAGCCTTTTTAATCAGGATAAGTATATTAGGTCCAAGTAATGCAAAAATATGTTTCAGATCGAAATTCTGATGAGGAGCCTGAGAGGGGGAAGAGGAAGCAAGGCAGCAGCTTCCTCGGAGAAAAGTGGGCATAAGGTGTGTGTGCCTGGAAGAGAATCATGGGGGCTGATGAGGGGAGAGCAGAGACAGCCAGAGGAAGAGCAAGGGCTTTGCAAATTGAATGTCACTTGTCCCCTCCGTTCCAACTGGTAAGTTGTCCCACATGTGAAACATCAATTACGTAAAACACAAGAACTAGAGACAAAAAGAATGGTCTTTGAGTTTCATGGCCTCATTCACTCTGGGGCAGAAATACTGAAATTCCTGCCACCTGTCAGGCCCTGTGAGGTGAAACCTGGACTGTACATGTGCACATTTGAAATTTAATTGGCCTCTGGAATCATACCCAACACCACAGTTAAAACAGACACATCTACTTTTTTAAAATTTTAATCATGGTAAGTACATATAAAATCTACTGTCTTAGCCATTTTTAAAAGTTTATTTATTTTGAGAGAGAGAGCACAAGCAGGGGAGGGGCAGAGAGAAAGAGAGAATCCGAAACAAGCTCAGTGCTATCCATGCAGAGCCCTATGTGGGGCTCTGTCTCATGAACTATGAGATCATGGACTGAGCCAAAATCAAGAGTCACATGCTTAACCAACTGAGCTACCCAGGTGCCTCAATCATCTTAACCATTTTTAAGTGTGCAACTCAGTAGTATTAAGTATATTAACATTATTCTGCAACTAATCTCCAGAATTCTTTCATCTTGCAAAATTCAGTATCTATTAAATAATTCCACATTAAATAGACTTTTTTATTTTTATTTTTTATTTTTTTTATTTTTTACTTTTTTATATTTTTAATATAATTTATTGTCAAGTTGGTTTCCGTATAACACCCAGTGCTCATCCCAACAAGTGCCCTTCCCCATGCCAACAGCCCCCTTCCCCTCCCCCCATCAGTCCTCAGTTTGTTCTCAGTATTCAAGAGTCTCTCATGGTTTGCCTCCCTCCCTCTCCCCCAACTGTTTTTCCTCCTTCCCCTCCCCTATGGTCCTATTAAGTTTCTCCAGTTCCACATGAGTGAAAACATATGGTATCTTTCTCTGCCTGACATATTTCACTTAGGATAATACCCTTGAGTTCCATCCCTGTTGCTACAAATGGCAGATTTCATTCTTTTTCACTGCCATGTAGTATTCCATTGTATATATAAACTGCATTTTCATGATCCATTCATCAGTTGGACACTTAGGCTCTTTCCATATTTGGCTATTAGCACATTCTTATTGATGTTTGTGATTGTCTTATGTATTTGGATGTTTCTGAATTCAGTGCATAGACATTTATACTTGTTAGCTCTTCCTGATGGATAGACCCTGAAATTATTATATAATGCCCTTCTTTGCCTTTAAAATAAAAAATAAAGTCCAGCTGTCTGATATAAATATGGCTACTCCAGCTTTCTTTTTGATGTCCAGTAGCATGATAGATGTTTTCCCATCTCCTCACTTTCAATCTGAATGTGTCCTCAGGTCTAAAATGGGTCTCTATTTGCTTAGATGGATCTAATTTTTTTAATCCATTCTGCTACTCTATCTTTTGATTGGAGCATTTAGTCCATTTACATTCAGTGTTATTATTGAAAAATACGGGTTTAGAGTTATTGTGTTCTCTGTTAGATTCATGCTTGTAGTGGTGTCATTGGGAATTTGTGTTCCTTGCAACATTTCCCTCATAGGATCTCTTGTAGGGCTGGTTTAGTGATGATGAATTCTTCCATTTTTTGTTGGGGTAAACCTTGATCTCTCCTTCAATTCTGAATGATAGGCTTGCTGGATAAAGGCTTCTTGGCTGTATATTTTTCCTGTTCATCACACTGAAGATTTCCTGCCATTCCTTTCTGGCCTTCCAAGTGTCAGTAGATAGGTCTGCTACTACCCTGATATGTCTCCCTTTGTATGTTGGGGCCCTTTTATCCCTAACTGCTTTCAGAATTCTCTCTTTGTTCTTGTATTTTGCCAGTTTCACTGTATGTCGTGCAGATCGATTCAGTTTACGTCTGTGGGGAGTTCTCTGTGCCTCTTGGATTTCAATATCTGTTTCCTTTCCCAGGTTGGGGAAGTTCTCAGGTATTATTTGTTCAAGTACACCTTCTGCTCCTTTCTCTCTCTCTCCTTCTGGAATTCCTATGATATGGATATTCGTCCGTTTGATTGTATCACTCAGCTTTCGAACTCTCCTTTCATGTTCCTGGACCAATTTCTCTCTCTTTTACTCGGCTTCCTCTTTCTCTATAATTGTATCTTCTAATTCACGTATTTTTTCTGCCTTTTCAATCCGTGCAGTAGCCAACGCCTCCATTTTATTTTGTGTTGCATTTTTTAGTTCATCAGTACTTGCAACAATAATGGCTCGGATGTCATCCCAGCCCTTTTGAAGCCCAATGAGTAATTTTATGAGTATTATTCTAAATTATTGTTCAGTTATGTTGCTTAGATTGGTTTTGAGCAGTTCTCTAGCTGTTATTTCTCCCTCGAATTTCTTTAGAGGAGAGTTCTTCCGTTTTGTCATTTTGGCTAGCTTTCTTTCTTGTTAATTTTAAAAGCTTGTGATGTGTTCTGCCCCTGTGAGTGCTGCTATATTAATATTAAAGGAGGCTCATACGCTGTCCAGGGCCTGGCCGTTCAGGAAGTCTTCTTTGAAGGGTGTCCCTTGGTCTCTCTTGTGACTTTGGTTTTATTTCTCTACTTGTAGTGATGTTTTGAACTCTCCACAATGTGCACTTTAGGTTTGTTCCTTGAAGTAGCCTGTGCCACAGGCACAGAGGAGGCGGGCTGTCTCCCGGGCCTCACGCCCTCACTCCGTGCGTTGTTAATGATGCCACACAACTTGCAATCCACAAGCCAAGGCACTTCAGGGCAGGGAACTGGTTCCTCCTGATGCCGACCACGTCCCTGGGGTACCACCTAACCCAGAGGGAACTTGACTGTCCAGTGCCAGACCGAGGCCACCAGTCCAAGGAAAGCCCCACAGTTAGAGGTGGGATATCTCTCTGAAAGCCTATAGTCTGGTGCATGCAGAAGTCGCACATGCACTGGGAAGCCAAATGATTCACTTGACTCACTTTACTGCGACATTCGCTTTGCTTGCAGGGGTCTGCAACTGAACCCGCAGGATCTCCGAGGTAGGCCTGCTTCTCTGCAAGTGCAGACGGGAAAGCGACTTTTTTATTTTTTTAACAGTTTATTGCCAAGTTGGTTTCCATATAACACCCAGTGCTCATCCCCACAAGGGCCCTTCTCCATGCCCATCACCTCCCTTCCTCTCCTCCATCCCCATCAGTGCTGAGAACAAAAAACAGACAGAACTTTTAAAAGTTTATTCATTTTGAGAAAGAGAGCACAAGCAGGAAAGAGGAGCAGAAGGAGAGAGAGAAAGTGAGAGAGAATCCTAAGCAGGTTTCATGCCCAGCACAGAGCCTGATGTGGGGTTCAATGTCACAATTGTGAGATCATGACATGAGCTGAAATCAAAAGTTAGATACTTAACCAACTGAGGCTACCCAGGAACCCCTAGACAGACTTATTTTTAATGATTATTTTCTTCAAGAGAACTTAATCTCTTGCTATCATACCAGTTTGCCTATTTCCTTCTCCACATTCCCAATCATATCTCTCTCTCTCTCTCCCTCTTTCCCTACCTCTTTCTCAATCTCTATCTACACACACACACACACACACACACACACACACACACACACACACAGCTTATTCTGAAGGCATTATTGCCGTTACCCTCTCTCTGTATGACCATTGTTGATATTTACATAAGAAACACACATTCCCTATTTCACAGAGACCCCCATAGGGAAAGGATGCTCTTCCCAAGGGGCTCTCCCAGCCCAGGTGAACTGTGGGCTCAGGACCCTCAGGAGGAAGAAACATATTGAATTAATACCCACTGGCTTCAGAACTCTGGAAGGGGTTGTTACCTAATCAAAAAGGGATCCCTCCTCAGATTTGCAGTGGGAATGGAATCATACTTCACTCCACCCTTTGAAGTCAAGGACGAACTTATTCTTGGTGGTGGTCCACCAAGCTGGCCCAAGTCAAGGGGCTTCCCTTGAGGTAAAAAAAAGAGAGAGAGAGAGAGAGAAGAGAAGAGAAGAGAAGAAGAAGAAAGAAAGAAAGAATGAAAGAGCAAAAGAAAGAAAAAACAGAAGAATGAAAGAAAGAAAAAATGAAAGAGAGAGAGAAAGAAAGAAATCGGACATACTAATCTTTTTTATTGCCTAATAAGAAACTAGGAAACAAAACAAGCAGAGAGGCATGTATTAGGAAACTATGTTGGTAATACCAGTGCATGCCATTTATCTCTTCACAGAGCAAGGTAGAGATGGTGTGTGTGTGGGGTAAGATCCAGAAACCCCTAAGCATCCACGCACTGCTTCTTCATCACTGTGAATTCACCATTCCAAGGGAGTGCTCCGACCAAAAAACTACACATTATTTTCTGAAAAAGACCACAACCACAACAAAATCAGTAATTCCAAAAAGAAAAAAAAATGTCCTGTTGCTAGGTGTTACCTTAGGAATATATTAGAATATAAGTCATCAGCCATCAAGAAATGCTCCCAGGACTATGCTAGATGTTTCTAACCAAGGGCAGATACCTGGAAGGGTCTCTGTTCCCAAACCACCATGGATAGACAGCAAATACTAACAATCATCATGTTTTGCTGGGAGATAAGATATAAAATTAATTTTATTTTTAATTCCCTTTAATATTTTCCATAATGTAAATAAAGCAAATTTATGTCAGATATAAACTAATGTATATTGTCCTAATTAAATAATGTCTTTTTTTCTAGTAACAAGAGCAGTTTAAAGGGTTCTAGAACCTACCACATTTTATTCCAAAGAGTTCTTCTCTCCATTTCAAAATACTATTGAAATAACAAATGAATATTTGATGTGTGTGTGATAGATCAATGGATGGATGGATAGATATGTACATAGACTAATGATAGATAGATAGATAGATAGATAGATAGATAGATAGATAGATAGAAGATAGATAGATAGATAGATAGATAGATAGATAGATAGATAGATGATACATAGATAGCATTCCTGGAAAATTCCAGCAAAGAGTATCCTAAATAACTGGGAAGATTGAAGTACTCCCAAGGAGCTATTAGGAGTCAAAGTAAAGGAAGCTTTGTATCTGCTGAGTATTGGACACATGCAAAGGATGACTAAAGAGGCATTTTTTCTCAGAAACCCACACAAAAAAATGCCAAAACAAGATAATTTTATAGACAAGTTACACCAAATCTTGGGAACCCAAAGCTCCTATGGTCCACAAATTGATCAGAACACACACAAATAAAATGGGAAGCCCTCATTCTAATTATACCAGACCAGAAAAATCCTGAAACTAAAATATAACTATTAAAAACAGAAAACAAACTGAGGGTTGCTGGAGGGGTGTTGGTGGGAAGATGGGTTAAATGGGTGATGGGCCTTAAGGAGGGTACCTTTCAGGATGAGCACTGGGTGGCATATGTAAGAGAAGAATCACTGGGTTCCATTCCTGAAGCCAAGACTACACTTAGTATGTTAACTAACTTGAATTAAATTAAAAATTGTTTAATTAATATATATATAATGAAGGGGTGCCTGGGAGGCTCAGTCAATTGGGTGTCGGTTCATGGGTTCAAGCCCCGTGTCAGAGCCTGGAGCCAACTCCAGATTCTGTGTCTTCCTCTCTCTCTGCCCCTCCCCCACTCACACTCTATCCCTCTCAAAAATAAATAAATGTCAAAAAATTTAAACTTACCTAAAACAAAAATCCTAAAAATAAAATACTAGCAAATTAAAGGCATTTGCATATTAAACAATTACTGTCCCTGATGCAATGTTTTCCAGACTTTTCTAGTGATATGAAATGTGTGGGGTGTCTGTACCTGAAAATTCTGAGTCAGTAAGTTTGGGATGAGGCCATGGAATGTGTGTGTGTGTATGTGTGTGTGTGTGTGTGTGTGTGTGTGTGGTGTCACCACATGCTCCAAGTGATTCTTTTTATTTTTTTTAAGTAACCTCTACATCCAATAAGGGACTTAAATCCACAACCCAAGATCAAGAGTCACACACTCTACCAATTAAGCCAGTCAGGCACCCTTAATTTTTTAACATTAGGGAGGTTTAAGAGTATATCTAATCAAAATTCCTAAATAAAAAAGATGGCATGTTGAATTTCACCATATTGCATTGATTTTGAAGTGTGTTCCTTATGTCTCTTGGGCTTAGGTGCCCGTTTTCTTCCCCAGATTAGGAAAATTCTCAGCTACAATTTGTTCAAATAAACCTTTTGTCTCTTTCTCTCCCTCTTCTTCTTATGGGACTCCTGTGATATGGATATTGTTTTGCTTCATGGAGTCATTTGGTTCTCTAATTCTCTCCTCATAATCTAGTAATTTCCTTTCTCTCTTTTTTTAGTTTCATTATTTTCCATGTATTATTTTTTCTATTTCATCTTTTCTCTCCTCAGCAATCCTCATTGTCACTTTATCTAGTTTATTTTGCATCTCAATTACACCGTTTTTAAATTCATACTGACTAGTTCTTAGGTCTCTGATCTCTGTAGCAAGGGTTTCTCTGGTGACTTCCATGCTTTTTGCAAACCAAGCTATTAGTTTTATGACTACTGTTCTAAATTCTTCAGATATGTGAGAAATTCTTTGGCTGTGATTTCCTTTATTTTGGGGAGAATTCCTCTGTCTTGCCATTTTGGCTAAGTTTCTGTCTTTGGCATGTTTTAAAAGTTTGTTATGTGTCCTGCACCTGAGAGTACTACTGTATTAAAAATGGGTCATACTCTGTCCAGGGCCTGGCACTCTAGGAAGTGTTTCTGGTGTATACTGTGTGCACTCTGCTATTGTGTTTTGGCTGCTCTATCCCATTGGTCAGTCCTCTGCAGAATTCCTCCTTGCTTGCAGTGGTGGAGTGTTTGGACTTTAGGTAGGCTTTGATTTGCTGAAGTAACCCTGGATAAAGGGGGAAAGCCTGATTCCACAAAAAGAGAAAGGAAAGAGGAGAAAAGGAAACCAAACAGAGAATAAAAAAGCTATAAGGCTGATTTCAAGGAAAGAGAAAGGAAGAAAAAAAATGGAAGAAAATAGAAAAGATGGAAAAAGAATAGAATTAAAAAAGCCTGGTTATATTAGATAGATGATAGATAGATAGATAGATAGATAGATAGATAGATAGATGATAGACAGACAGACAGACAGATAGAGATAGATAATAAGAAATTACAAAAAAGAAATCAGAAACTATGAACTTGATTCCAAAAGAAAAAAAGAAGAGGAAGCAAAGGAAAAGAGAAAAGAAAGAGTTGCCTGTTGGTGCCTGGGGCTGGTAGTTGTGCTGGTTGGAGGAGAGGCCAGCTGCGTTGGATCAGTCAGTCTTGCCCCAGTAAATCAGCAGTTGCCAGGCACAGAAGCAGAGTTTGGTGTAAGTGTGTCCTGCCTCCACGGGGGCCACTGTGCTGCTCTGTGAAGTCCCACCTTGTTGGTGCTGGAAGGGAAATGGCATCGGCCCAATCTTTCCTTCCCAGACCAAATGTCTCAACACCACTGTTCAGGAAGCCTTCACAGAACAGAGATGGCTGTGAGCTTGCCCTATGCCACAATTATCCTGCAGCTTCTCCTTGGCATTCAGCTGGGATTCAAAACCTGAAGTCTTAAAGGACCCAGCACAGCATAGATCTGCTCCCCTCCTCCGGAGCAGCCTCTCCACCCTGCTGATGAAAGGTCTTCGGCTGGCATCCGCAGGGTTTTTGTCTTTAGGGAGGCAATAAACCCTCTTCCCTAAGCTCTCCAGGAAAAGGACTGTTCTCTCCCGTGCACTCTGGAGATTGCTACTCCACACTATGCATTCTGGGGCTAGCTTCCTCTTCCCCAGGAGCACATGCCATGGATCTGCTATGGAGAAAGTCACACAATTTAAAAACCTTGGAGTTTTGAAACAGTTCTAAAGACTGTTTGCAAAAAAGAACTAGTATACTCGGTACTTCTTGCTTCCAGGTCTATGGTCCAAAGAGGTTTTCCTCTTGTGCTAAGTCAAGCCGCACTTTTACAATCTCTGTCTCTTTCTCTCCCTTTTGTGTATCCATAGAAAGGGTTCCCTCTCCTCCATAGCTTTGCCATTTTACCTCCCCCAACTCACATACACACACACCTTGATCCTGCCAAGCTGTCTCCCTTCAACTGTGGAGATCCTTCCGCCACACTGCTGATCTATTTCCTGGGTGTTCCAAGTGATCTGACCTTAATACAGCTGTGTTCGAGGAACATGAAAAATCCCAGTGTCCCTACTTCTCCACAATCTTAACTCCTCCTCCCACCATTGAATCCCACCATGTTCTAAAAGACAAGGGCAAACACAATCCATCACGTTCTTCCTTTTGAAACTGAGCCCAACAAAATTGTCTCCACAAAGAAAGGCAGGAAGAAGAAAGGACTGTTCTGGCATCAGTGAGGTGGCCTGAGAATACTATCCATGTTCACAGCACACCCAGGAAGTGACCTTCAAGAAGTGTGCCCCCAGGGAAGTCAGGAAGAGCTACAATTTTGCCATGAAAGAGATAAATGTGCATATTGACACCAAGCTCAACAAAGCTATCTGGGTCATAGGAATAAGGAGTGTACCATGCCATATTCATGTGCAATTGTCCAGAAAATGCAATGAAGATAGAGATTCCCTGAACAAGCTTATATATTAGTTACCTATGTAATTGTCGCCACTTTGAACAACCTACAGTCAGTCAACATGGAGGAGAACAAACCACTGGCAATCCAAACTATAAAATCCCCTTCAATAAAGGCCATATTCTAGACATGTAAGAATGACTCAATATTAGTGAATCTATATCTTATTACACTAATGCATCAGAGAAGAACAATTATTCAACACACTTGATAGACACTGAAAGAATAATTGATAGAAGAAACATTCTTAATTTAAAAAATAACTTTTGGCAGAAGAAATTGGAGGAATTCCAGAAATCAGTACTTGATATAATATTTAAAATAGGTTATAAATACTGAAAGCACTGTAATCAAATCTAGGAATAATAAAAACTATCCAGCATTATTGCTTTCCAGTGTTATTCCGAAGACTTGTAAAGAAAAAAAAATAGTTTTCATTATCGACAAATATGGTCTTAAAAACATGCACCTTAAAATTTGGGATTGTCCATGGAAGTCTCATATACAATAAATGAGCTCCTTGACAATTCTTAATTCTCTCTAAGATTTTCTATAAACAGGTAAAAAGAAACAACTTTTCTATAATCCAAATGGACTCTGTAGAGTATATAAATTTGAATCAACCATACTTTTACTAACAGTAAAAGATAAACAAATGTAGCATAAAAGCCAGATGGCATGAAGACATGCTCCCTGTTTAAATGTTTGTCCTGAGAAGTGTCTACTATTAACTGGAAATGAATGGATTGGTTCAGTTTCAGCAGACAGTGTCGGCTTTAGTGAAACGTAGAAGTGCACTGTTAATGAGCCCTTGCACTTTCCTGTGCCATGGCTACATGAAATAATGGTTCTCCAAGTATGGTCCCACAGCCAGCAGCAGCAGCCAGAAACTTGTTAAGAATGAAAATATTGAGATCCCACTCCAGACCTACTGAATGCCTACCTGAATCTAAAACTCTGTAAGTAGGACCCAGCCATCTGGCTTTACTGAGGCTTCCAGGTGATTCTGGTGCCTTCTCACATAAAGAACCACTGGTATAAACAAAGACAAAGACACACCCCTTGGTCAAACCTTCAGAAAGTCTAAGGCCTTCACCAATCTCTTGCATGAATCTGGGACTTTCCCCACCTCTGAGACCAGAAATACAAACTTGATGTTAAAAGCTCCTGAGCCAGGCCAGCCCTTTGGTGGGGATCTTTGGGCTCTTTCATGATCTTCCTGGAAATCATGACTGAGCATGGCAAGAATCAACTGTAAGTCTGGAAGGGTAGGAACACTGTCTGGCCTAGTCACTGCTTAATCTCCAGCACCCAAAATAGCAACCGGTGCAAAGTAAGCATTGATGAGTATCTAAGTGAATGAATGGGTTTCCTTTTGTGCCTTCACAAGGATGAGCAACTAACTGTGGGGTCACCAATGGCTAAATTGTTCATCTGGGTCCAAGAAGACAGACTTTCAGTGAACATGTGTTGGCAAGTTTTTCTGCACCAGGAGGCCAGAGGTGATGAAGCTCTTGCAATAAGAGTGACTCCAACAGCATTCTGTCGCTAAGATGAGGAGTGGAAAGAGACTCAGAGGGATCCACCATATTACATCACTCTATCGCCTTCGCTCTAAAAGTCACAAAGTTTCCCAACTCAGAGCAAAACCTGGGGAGTGATCCAGATCTCAGAGAGTGGGTATGGGCACCCCAAGTTCTTCTCTCTAGGGCTCAGAGCAGCCAAGACCATCACAGAATGTTAGTCACCTACCTTTTCCAATTTGGTGTTCTCTTGAATGATACAGTTTTCAGTACTGTTCGAAACCTTTCTGCAATTGCTGCGGACAATTTCAACATCAATAAAGTATTCCAAATGATCTGTGACCTGTCAATTAGCAATTGTGCAATTTTATTCAAAAAAGTTTTATTTTACTTTGTTAAAGTTTTAGCCAAAAGCACTTTAAAAAATGCTCTCCCCTTCATCCTCTCTCCCTATCTCCTACTCCCTAACCCTTCTCTCTCCAAACATATCTTTAGAGGAAGGCCTATGACAACCACTGCCTGGGTTCCTTTGCATGCTGATACCAGTTAGACTTTGGAAACCACTACTTGGAGCTGTATACTCAGGGAAAGGTCTCCTTTTCACTGTGGGGCCTCCTTGAAGGCAAGATCTTCTAATTCCATTTTCTGTCCCAAAGTCCAGGGCATTCTGCATTAGGTGGGGGAGAAGGATGAGTCACCAGAACCATTGGCTCTCCTAAGCCTGAAATGTTAAAGGTTCACATTGACCAGATGGGAGGACAGGCCCTGTGGCCACACTAGATGCCCCTCCCTGATTTCTTTCCCACACCTCCCCTCAGAGTCTGTTTTTTGGTGACATCTCCTGCTTTTGAGAGCTTCCCCCTCCCTACCTTAGGAAGCAGCTCTTAAAGGGGCCATGCTGGCTGGAGTTTCTCTTATTGTTCTCTGTCGAGTGTTTAGTAATCAGAGAAACAGTAGGTCTATAGCAAAGCATCAGTAATTACTGAACTCATTAATGACTGAGTGTGTTAAGGCTACTCACGATGCCCATTTAAATCAGCTTTAAGCTGGTTTTAACAGATTATAGTAGGAGAAAAAAGGAGTGTCTTTCTTCATTGCCATCTGCAGACTCTAATAAAGTGGCATTAAATTTTAGCTAAATTCCAAAAAATTAACAAGGTGACTTTAGCCTGCCTTAGGAAAAGCTGGTTAGATAACATCAAGAGCTGCCCCTTGGGTTTGAGAATGAGGCTGGTCCTCAGGGAACCTCAAAAATACCATGGAAGCAAACCTAATGTCCCCAGGACTTCTTATCAGTCTTAACACTTGCTAACTCTCACTGAGTCCTTGCTCATTGTATAACACTGTTCTTGGAGCTTGGCACACAATAACTTAGCCCACACATCACCTTTCTACAGTGAGGCTGTCACTACCATTGTTTTCAGGTAAGGAAACTAGACAGAGGAACTAAGTGACCATCCAATTATCAGGCAAGACCTAGGGCTCCAACCGAGGCGCCCAGCACTAAACTTGCATCCCTAACCATCATATTCCACCACTTTCACGTTTATGCCCTCTCTGCTCCAACAGCCAGAGAGGCAGAGGGCTGCTATATGCTGATTCCAAGAATATAGCAAACATGAACTGCAGGAAGCTGGGAGCCATTGGTTATATGGACACCTTCATGGAACCCTCACCATCCTTTCTAAAAATAACTTAGCCAGAATGACAGCTTTAAAACCCCAGTCTGGAGGCACCTGGATGGCTCAGTCAGTTAAGCATCCAACTCTTGGTTTCAGCTCAGGTCATGATCTCATGGGTTCATGAGTTCAAGCCTGCCACTGGGCTCCATGCTATAAGGGCAGAGCCTGCTTGGGATTCTCTCTCCCTCCCTCTCTCTGCGCCTCCCCTACTCTTGCAAGTTCATGTACACACACACTCTCTCTCAAAATAAATAAACTTTAAAAAATATAATCACATGGATCTCAAGAACAACCTCACCTAATGTTTATCTGGCTTCTGGATCTGCTGTGGGACACCCAAATGGAAACACTTCCTACCAGCATCCTTCACCTGATTCCCTCCTCGTGTGCCTTCAGGTTTAGTTCCAACATCACACCCTAGGGAGATGGTTTTCAGCCTTGACTGTGTATTGGGATCATTTAAGAGATTTTAACACCTATTGAGACCTGGGTCCAACACATAGATCTGCATTAAATTGGTGATGGTGCAGCAGATGCAATAAGACATTTGCAAGCTCCTCAGGAGAGCCTATTTGAGGAAGGCTTCTCCTGACCCCAGACCCTTGGGTATCATGCCACTAGTCAGATTCCCCAGCTTTCATTCCAGATTCAGTGCTGTTTCTTTCTTTTTTTTTTTTTAATGTTTTATTTATTTCTAGGAGAGAGAGAGAGACAGCGTGAGCAGGGGAGGGTCAGAGAAAGAGGGAGTCACAGACTGAAACAGGCTCCAGGCTCTGAGCTGGCAGTCAGCACAGAGCCCGACGCGGGGCTCGAACCCACGAACTGCGAGATCATGACCCAAGCGAAAGTCGGACGCTTAACCGACTAAGCCACCCAGGCGCCCCTATTTCTTTCTGACTTGAATGTTGACTCCCTCAGGATGTGATTTCTGTCCATCTCACCTCCCCATCTACAGCTGCTAGCATAGAAGTGGCTTGGAAGAAAGTTGCTGAACGCATGTGCTACATGGATGCCAAAGAACTATAATTTTTCAGTTGTTGGGGAAGCTACAAGAGTCACAATCCATTCCTCTATTTCAAAAGGCTGCAGGAGTGCCCTGGTGGATTGTACAGTGTACCCAGTCAATAAACAGAGTGCTATCAGCATTGTGCACTGAAAATACAGTCTGATGGCTCACATGGTCCCAAAGAGACAGGGTCAGAAGTACCAACAGGTAAACTGCCTAAGCTTCTGCAAATAAACATGGCATATGGAGAATATAAAAACTGAAGTAAACTCAGCCAAGAATGACCCCTCTTGTGAGTATTTTTACAGTTCATTCCCGAAAGTTTCATGGTGGAATTACAAGCCACACCACCAACCCACAGACTGAGGATGGTACAGTCAGCTGAATTCCATCTCTAGGGGCTTTTTCTCAACCATGGCAGGCAACACCACATGTTAGAAACTCATCCTCAATGGAATCCATGTAAGCAATGTCTCTTTTCAACCTCACAACCCTCGTTATGTGGATAGATTGAAATGTTGCCCACAGCAGCATTATTGCAAAATATTCATGGCACTCAGTTTTTCTCCCAACACTAGCAAATACAAATCATGGAAATTTGATTTACAGTTTTGAGTCTAAATGACTTAACACACATAAAGTACTTATAACAACAGCCCAAGCATATATAGAAAGTTCAGTGATGTTATAGTGACATGCAAGTGAGATTTACTTGAGAACTCACATAATTAGGACTTTCATGTATCATTGTTTTTCTTGCAAGCCAACTCGTTCAGTATGACTTCAGTCTGTGCCATCATATGCAAATATGCATATTGGGAGAGAACGCCTTTACCTGCAGCTGGACTTGTACTGTCTTGATCACCTGGAAGAGGTACTTATCCTCACTTTCTTTGTTGTATTCTTGCATGGCAAACCACAGACACTGTTTCACATTGGCATTTGAGGCATTAATCACTTTTAATTCCCTCAACACTTTGCCTTTATTCTTGCCTGGGTCTGTGCTGGCCACCAGGGCCACCAAAACGGTGAGCAGGACCAAGCAGAACCCCCAGGATCTGGTCATGGTCCCTCTGTCCAGAGACACAGGTAAGCCTCCTCGTCCTCTCAGGGCTGGAGCCACAGGTGGGGTGCGATGTCTGCTGCCACCAAAGGTTCAAAGATCTTACAATAGCATCAGACCTGCTGCATTCAAGAAAGAGCCATTATGTTCACCCTTTAGGGGTACCTCTGCCCCCAAGGAAATCAACCTACAAGAATCCAGTTAAAGAGTCCCTGCCCTCCATACCCCAGGTGTGGTCTGCAGTTCAGGGAGAACACTTAGACCAAGGTGTGCCAGCAACTACTCTGTGCGCCTCACCCTCCACTCCTGTTTTTGCACCTCAGACCTGTAATATGTAACTATGAAAAGTGTTGCTGTTCCAAGGTTTCCTGGCTCCAGCTTTCTGGGTGCTCTCCAGCTGGCCACACCCAGCAGCTGCCCCCTGTGGTTCTCCTGGGTCTCAAGGGCTCAGTTTGTGCCTAGGCCCTGGTCAGGGGGCTCCCTCACTCCTGATCTCTGCCCTGTCCATGCCCCTGCAGGGATGTCACGCTTTGTGATGCAATCTAGAACCTGTGACATTGCCACTGTCCTTCAGAGCAGGCAACTCACACATAGCAGGCAAGTTGTGGGAGTCCCCAGAATTTCTGCCCACCTGCGCAGTGAACCCAGCTTCCTAAATGTTTGGCCTCTGGACTCCCTCTGTTTGGGCCAATAGCACTTTCTTCTGTTGTATTGCCAGGGTGAGAGTCACCTAGCCCACCTGATGCCCAAGACTGTTCCTTAGTGGGAGGGATACATGCACACCCTGAGACCTTAGAGATTCTCTTCTCTGTGAAAATCCCAAGCCAGTGTCCAGCAAATTTCTGCAGGGTCAGAGAGGTGGGCATTTGTAACAGGGCCAGAAGACTGATGGGCTCCTGACCATGAGAAGTGGCAATGTATAGGAAATCATAGACAGTCATAAATCTGTGAAACACTGCAGTGTGAATACACCATATTGTATTTAAACTGACTGCCTGTTGATGGATGTTTGGTTTGTTTCTCATTACAGCTGTTACAAACAGTACTGTCGTGGACAATACTTTTCCAATATCTTTATGAAATTATACAGCTGTTTCTGTAATAATAAAAGACTAGATGGAAAATTGATGCAAAAGTTTTATTCAAATTAAAATTTAGTATATACTGCCAAACTGTTAATCCTGTGCTAATAACATATTAATGATTTTAAATTTTTGCTACATGTTAAAGGCACTTAAGGTGTTTTAAGGAGTATCTAGGCCACTCCCACCATTAAAATCAATCTTGGGAGAGGACCTAGTAATGAGGAAGTCATCACTTTTTAAAGTTCCTGGGATTTCCAGCAATAGCACTGCTGGGAATTTACCCAAGGAATACAGGAGTGCTGATGCATAGGGGCACATGTACCCCAATGTTCATAGCAGCACTCTCAACAATAGCCCAAACATGGAAAGAGCCTAAGTGTCCATCAATTGATAAATGAATCAAGAAGATGTGGTTTATCTATACGATGGAATACTACATGGCAATGAGAATGAAATCTGACCATATGTAGCAACAGGGATCAAACTAGAGGGTGTTATGCTGAGCGAAATAAATCAGGCAGAGAAGGACAAATACCATATGTTTGCACGTTTAGCAGGATTAGGAGGAACTTAATGAAGGACCATGGGGAAAGAGAAGGGGAAAAATAGTGGGGGAAAGGGAGAGAGGCAAACCATGAGAGACTCCTGAATGCTGAGAACAAACTGAGGGCAGATGGGGTGCGGGGAGTGGGAGGGGGTAATGGGCATGGAATGGAGGAGGGCACTTGTGGGGATGAGCACTGGGTCTCATATGGAAACCAACTTGACAATAAACTATTTAAAAATTTTTTTAAATGTTCCTGGGATTTCCGTGCACAGTCATGTTTGAGAACCTGTGTACTGCGTTTATGCTTCTTGTGTATCAGTGCACACACAAACGAGGATGCAAAATACTATATATCCAATTCCTCATAGATAAAATGTTTTATTAAAAAATATGAAGGCATTTCTTTGCAAACAGCTGAATAATACCCACTAAAATCCACCCAATTAAAGCAGTATTTCTAGGGTAGATTTTGGAGAAATATATGGTTACAGTTGTTGATTTTGTAAAAGAAAATCTCATACCTCTAACACTCTCATAACCCTTTGGTCTTTACAAGTACACACACACACACACACACACACACACACACGCACACACCATCATAATGTGGATATTACCCAGAGAATTTTAATTCTGGGCTTCTCTGAACATAGTCAAGCTGTTCTTGTGATTCTACATACTTGTCAGGGAGGAGTAGTAAATGCTTTGCTATATAGGCTACTGAGATTTTGAGGCTGCAGCAGCAGCTGATTGATATAGAACCTTTATACCTGAGGTACTTTGTCTTCCATTTAATTCTGGACAATGTATCTCCATTCTTTCTTCAAATGTTTCTACCCTTTTATTTTTGTCTCCTTTTGGGATTCCTATGTTCCCACTGTTGCAACTGTTGTCATTTTTAGTAGTTCATTTTTCTCTTTCTTATCTTGTTATCCTTTCCTGCTGCCTTCTGAGAGCATTTCTCAGCTAGCTTGTCCACCACATGATTCATTCCTCTCTTGTATGTGTCCCTCTTAATATCCTATCTTTTTCTCTGCTATACCTATCCACTCCTTGGGTTTTTTAGATCTAGTAATTCAATGTGGTTCTATTTTTTAAATAAATGTTGGCTATTTTTTTCAGGTTACAAAAACCTTTCATTACCTTTTTAATAATTTATCTTACTTGTTTTAAAATTTTCAGCAATCTTGTCTGACAATTCTGCTTCAAATGGTATAGAGCAGAGACCACAAAACTTTTTCTCTAAAGAGGCAGATAGAAAATATTTTATGCAGTCTCTAAGAATTTCTCAACTGAGCCATTGTAGCATGATAGCCACCAGAGGCAATATGCCTCTCTGTTCAATAGATAAATAAGTATTTCTATTCCAATAAAACTTTATAAAAACATGCAGTGGATGGTGTCTAGGTGGCTCAGTCAGTTGGGCATCCAACTCTTGCTTTCAGCTCATGTCATGATCTCATGGTTTGTGAATTTGAGCCCAACGTCAGACAGTGACAGTGTGGAGCCTACTTGGGATTCTCTGTCTCCCTCTCTCTGCTCCTTTCCATCTCTCTCTCTCCTCCCTCTCTGTCTCTTTTTCAAAAACAAGTAAAACTTAAAGAAAAAACAGTCAGTGGACCAGATTTGGTCCACAGCCAATAGCTTAATCACTCTTATTTAGTTGAACCACAAGGAATTGCTAATATTTGGCTGGTATTGATCTATAAAAACAGTGATTTCATTTTGCTAAGCTAATAATTGTACTCCTCAGGTATTTAGTTATTTTGGCCAGCAAGTCCACATTCCCTTGAGATGTGTCAGCTTCTCTGTCTGGAATGGTGACCTGGATTAAGACTCTAAATTTGGTGAAGTTAAGGCAAAGGTGATGCAAACCAGAGCATGAAGGTCCAGGTTCCCTAAAGGCCTCATCTATCACCTCCTTTGTTGCCACTCCACTAAGCAGTGAGGGATTCACCCATAAATTGTGATGAAGCAACCTTGAGAGGAGGCAGACACCTTAAAATACAATCCACCTGTTTTGGTTTCCTGTTGCTGCTATAACAAATTACCACAAATCGAGCATCTCAAAACAAACAACACAGATTTATTGTTCTACAGTTCTGGAGCTCAGAAGTCCAGAACAACCGTCACTGGCTGAAATAAAGTACAAGTAGGGCTGCATTCCTTCTGGAGACTTATAGGGAAGTGCATTTCCTTGTCTTTTCAAGCTTTGAGAGGCTGCCTAAATCCCTTGGTTCACCGTCCCCTCCTCCATGAAGAATCATCAAACTCTCTTTCTGTCAACTTCTCTCTCTCTCTGTCTCTCTCTGTACCTCTCTTTCTCTCTGTCTCTCACTGTCAACCTCCTCTGCTGCTTCCATTTTCACAGCTCTGTCTGTATGATTCCTAGCTTCCTGTCTCCCCCATTACAAGGACCTTTGTGGTTACAATGATCTACTGGTATAATCCAGGATAATCTCCCCATTTCAAGGTTCTCAACTGTATTTGCAAAATCCTACATGCATAAAACATTGACCTCAAGCCAACATCCCCACCAGTCTCAATCCCTTTATAACACCACAGATTTGGGGTGAGCTATAAAGCTGTCTGGAAGCAGACCCTTGACCTCACTGATTTTCACCAGCTCTACTTTCTAGAAGGAATCTTGTTTTGTTCTTATCCCATGGCCCTGGCACATGCAGCCCTGGAGGTTGCTACCTATTTCTATAGTGAAAATGTAAATAATGATTACCATAGAACAAAAATAAACCTGTAGTTTCTAGTCACCCCAGGAGTCTCACATGGTTTTTGTTTTCTTATGCTTTAATAGTTTATAGGAATCTCAGTTTCTCTCATTTCTATAGTCTTTCTAGCATTGATCCTGGGAGAGAGCAAATAGTCTAAGGAGTCCACCAGCTTGGTAGGAACTGGAAGCCACAGGAGTAAATAAGCATGAAAACAGCTTTGAAGTTAAGTGAGCAATAATCACAGGAACAAAAACCAAATGGAACCAGACAAAGAAACTTCAATTTACCCATTGAAAAGCATATTAAGAGGGCAAAATGAGGGGCGCCTGGGTGGCTTAGTCGGTTAAGCGTCCGACTTTCGCTTAGGTCATGATCTCGCGGTTCGTGGGTTCGAGCCCCGTGTCAGGCTCTGTGCTGACTGCCAGCTCAGAGCCTGGACCCTGTTTCAGAGTCTGTGACTCTCTCTCTCTCTGACCCTCCCCTGCTCACGCTGTCTCTCTCTCTCCTAGAAATAAATAAAACGTTAAAGATTATTTTTTTTTAAAAAATAGGGCAAAATGAGAACATTCAATAAATAGGAAGTATTGACAATGGCAGAAAAGACATGTAGTATAATAGTAATAAAAGTACTTCATTAAATAAAATGTTGAAATTCACAGATTACATTTTTTAAAAAATACCCATAGCATATGTCTACAAAAGATACACTTAAGACAAAAAGGAACAGAAAAGACAAAAATAAAAGCATAGAAAAATAGTTAGGCAAATATGTAGCAAAAAGAAAATTAAAGCATCAGTTTTAATAAATGACAAAATAAAGCTTAAGGCCAAAAAAGTCATACTGTGGTAAACAGAACTCTAAGATGACAACCAAGATATATTCCCTGGTATATACATTCTCTATACTCCCCTCCCATCAGTTGTGGGTAGAACATGTAAACATAAGAGATACCATTCCTGTAATGAGGTTGGGTTGTACGGCAGAGAGGAAGACATTTTGCAGAAGTAATTAAGATCCCTAACCAGTGACATTTAAGATAATACAAAGGGGAATTATCTTGGGTGGAGCTGACATAATTAAATGAGTCTTTTAAAAGAGGGTCTAGACACAAATCAAAACCACAATGAGCTCACTTCACACCACTGGGATGATTGGAACAAAAAGGATGGATTATTTCAAGTATTGGCAAGCATGTGGAGAAATTGGAACCCTCATACACTCCTAGTGGGAATGTAAAGCGGTGCGACCACTTTGGAAAACAGACTGGTAGTTCTTCAAATGGTTAAAGAATAGAATTTCCATACATTCCAGCCCTACTACTCCTAGGTATACCCAGGAGAAAAATTATGTCCACACAAGAATGTATACACAGAACCATTACCCATGATTGATTAAAGGTGGAAACAACCCACATGTCCATCAAGTAAAAAATGGATAAGATATAATGTGGCATATCCACACAATAGAATATTACTAGGCAATAAAAGTGGATGAAGTACTGATAACACACTACAGCACAGATGAATCTCGGAAGCATTAGGTTAAGTGAAAGATGCTAGGTCATTATATTGTATGATTCCATTTATGCAAAATGTCCAGAGTTGGTAAATTTATACAGATGAAAAGCTAGTTGATGATAGGCCTGGGGCAGAGGAAGATTGAGAACTGAAGGGCAATACCTAAGGAGTGTGGCATTTCTTTTTGCAGTATTGAAAATGTTCTAAGATTGATTCTGGTGATGGATGCACAATTTTGTGAATATACTTTGTGAATATAGGAAAAGCCACTCCTAAATGAGAGAATTAGATGGCCTGTGAATTGTATCTCATAAGAGCTGTTTTTTGAAAAGAATAGTCTTCTACTCAATATGGCCATTTTCTCTTTCAAGGCCAACAGGCAAGTGTCTCTGCTACTTCTTGTCTCTTACTTCTAGATCATCTAAGAAAATGGCCATATTGAGCAGAAGACTATGTTAAGAAGATAGCAGCCTAATGGCTGAGAGCCTTAGTCTTACAACCACAAGAACTGAATTCTGCCAACCACCACATGAACTTGGAGGACCCCATCTCAGGTGAGTTCTCAGTCTTGGCCCAACACCTGGATGCAGCCTGCAGAGACCCTGCAGAGAGGATCCAGATAAGTTTGACCTACAGACACTGTAAGATAATAAATGGGTATTATTTTAAGCTGCTAAACCTATGGTTATTTGTAACATAGTATAGAAAACCTAATATAGAAGGGGAAAATGACAAAAGAAGACATAGAACAAGAAGATACAGTTATCAAAACAATTATAGGCCTTTCATAACCTAACACAAACCTAGCAAGAAATGAGATAGCTGCAGGGGAAAACAGGTAAGTGGTCAGCTTTTTATCTGATAGCTATGAAGACAAAAATCGATAGATCAAGAAGCCTCAAAATAAGCAGAGATCAAAAGGCCTCAAAATATATTAAAAATCTCTAGGCACACCATGTTAAAACTCACAAAATTTAGGATGTCTGTTTCACAAAAGATATCATTAACAAAAGTCAATAAGCAAAGATATTTGCCAAATCTGAGACTAAGAAATGACCAGATTTCTTAGTCATGAAAGAATTTTATGACCCAGACATTGTCATAGAGGAAGCCTAACAGACTGAGCCTATCAAAATATATTCAAACTCACAGGTAACCAAAGAAGTGAAAATAAGTGTCGCCAGTGAAATGGGTTAATCCTTTTCACCTACAAGGCTATTAAAAATGAGAAAGCTAAAGAGGACATCCAGATGGCCAACAGACACATGAAATGATGCTCAGCATCCTTCCTCATCAGGGAAATACAAATCAGAACCACACTGAGATACCACCTCACACCAGTCAGAGTGGCTAAAATGAGCCAATCAGAGAACTCTAGATGCTGGCGAGGATGTGGAAAAACGGGCACCCTTCTACACTGTTGGTGGGAATGTAAACTGGTACAGCCTCTCTGGAAAACAGTGTGGAGGTTCCTCAGGAAACTAACAATAGAACTCCCTATGACCCAGCAATAGCACTGCTAGGAATTTACCCAAGGGATACAGAAATGTTGATGCATAGGAGCACATGTACCCCAATGTTCATAGCAGCACTCTCCACAATAGCTAAAACATGGAAAGAGCCTAAGTGTCCATCAACAGATGAATGGATCAAGAAGATGTGGTTTATCTATATCATGGAATACTACATGGCAATGAGAAACAATGAAATCTGGCCATGTGTAGCAACATGGATGGACCTTGAGGGTGTTATGCTGAGCGAAATAAGTCAGGCAGAGAAGGACAAATATCATATGTTTGCACGTATAGGAGGATTAGGAGGAACTTAACTGAGGAACAAGGGGGAGAAGAATGGGGGAAATGGAGAAAGGGAGAGAGGCAAACCATGAGAGACTCTTGAATGCCGACAAAAACTGAGGACTGATGGATGTGGGGGGGAGAGGGGGATGGGCATAGAGGAGGACACTTATGGGGATGAGCACTGAGTGTTATGTGGAAACTAATTTGACAATAAACTATTTGAAAAAAAAATAAATTAAAAAAAAAAAGAGAGAAAGCTTGATGATACCGATCACAGGGGCACAGGGGAGCTCCTGAGCAGCTGGAGAGCATGAGGACTGGCATGTCCATTCTGGAGGATAAATTGAGGGTTTGCAAAGACCAAGACACAGAAAGTCTGTTCCTGAGTACCAGTCCAAGGGATTTTTCAGGATGTCTATAAATGACCTAAAAGAAAACATTCACTACAGCAAATCTGATAGGGGACTCAAAAGGTACATAGAGGTGGGAAAAAGGTGGGTAAAGTAGTGGGCACTTCCCCACAAAGCATAATTCAGGCTTAGAAGCTAGCCTGGATGTATACAGAGGAAGAAGAGTGGATCTTATTTACTTATTTATTTATTTTAAAATGTTTATTTCTTTTTTTTCTTAAATAGTTTATTGTCAAGTTGGTTTACATATAACACCCAATGCTCATCCCAACAAGTGCCCTCCTCCATGCCCATCAACCCCCTTCTCCTCTCCCTCACCCGCATCAGCTCTCAGTTTGTTCTCAGCTTTCAAGAGTTTCTCATGGTTTGCCTCCCTCTCTCTCCCCAACTATTTTTCTCCTCTCCCACATCATCCTCTGTTAACTTCCTCCTAATCCACCTATATGTGCAAACCTATGGTATTTGTCTTTCTCTGCCTGACTTATTTCACTCAGCATAACACCCTCTAGTTCCATCCATGTTGCTACAAATGACCAGATTTCATTCTTTCTCATTGCCATGTAGTATTCCATTGTATAAATATACCACATCTTCTTGATCCATCATCAGTTAGTGGACACTTAGGTTCTTTCCATGTTTTGCCTATTGTTGAGAGTACTGCTATGAACAAATAATCCAGTGAAGAAATGTCCAGAAGACATGAACAGACACTTAAATGTTTATTTCTTATTTTGAGAGGGAGGTAGGGAGGGAGAGAGAGAATCCCAAGCAGACTCGATGCTGTTAGCACAGAACTAGACATGGGGCCAGACACAGCTCATGACCTGAACTGATATCAAGAGTCAGTCAGGTAAGCGACTGAGCCACGCAGGCACCCCCAGAATGGATCTTTTAAAAAACAATGTTAAAAGGAAAAAATCAAATTCAAAAGAAAGTATATAACACAACCCAATTAAATAACTATTATGGACACAAAACAATACTACCTATCCTTCAAGAATACCAATGCAAAGGTACACATAAAAGGGATGAGAATGGTTGCCTAAGAAGAGGGGAAGGGGACTAGAGAAGGTATGGGGAAAAAGACAATAAATGAATGAATGGAAAAAAACCAAACTAGAGAGGACTCCAGATTTCTTGAGAGGGTGAGGAGGAAGGATTTTGAGTGGGAAAGTATTGAGAACTGATCTGAGCGTATAAAAGTATCAAGTGCCCCTTTTCCATTAGGAAGTCTCCCTAAGCAGTATCTTGGTGATGTACCTTCCCCATGGGTTTGAGAGGCATGTGAGTCCTTGCCTGCAGTTCTCTCCAAAGACTGCAAATGCGTGCACAGGGCTGGTAGGTGAAGCCAATTTCCTCCATGAAGCCTTCCATGTGGAGCCTTTACAATTACCTGCAGCCTGCAAAGTTACTCATAAGAGTTTGACCTGGAGACAACCCCTCAGAAGGAAGCCCCTCAGAAGTTTCTGTCTCTCAACAACACACCCTCCAATTCCATCCCCCTTAATCTCTGGATCACTTTGAGGAGAGAGCCAGCACAGAGGATGGGAAGGGTCCACAGAAACAAGGGAAGCTTCCTCTGATCTCTGAACATTTTCGTATTGATTTCCACCTCAATTTCACTGTGATTATTAAATGGTCTGCATGGTGTCAGACCTGTGAATTTTGTTGAGATTTAGTTTGTGGTATACAATTGATAAATTCTGGAAATGTCTCATATGCACTTGAAAAGAGAATGTATATATGATCAGAGTATAAGTGATGTTCAGTGTAAACCAAGGACAATTTGGTACATCTCTACAGGAACTTTAGAACGTGACTGATGTACTATGTCAGCTGAGTTTTATCACCCTTGTGGGTTGTGTTTTGTATCCTCTTGCCATTATTGTGAATTTTATTATTTCTGTTTGTAATTCGGGTATTTCGAGACAGTTGCCTACGCACTTAGAGTTGTTACATCTTCCTAGTAGATAAACGTTTCCATCAGTAAACGGGCCACCTTTATTTCAAGCACTGCCTCTTGTCTCAGGGTTTATTTTACGGAATCTTAGCAGCCACACTGACATTTTTTTGGTTAGCATTGACATAGCATACTTTAATCCATTCTTACTTTTCCAAAATCTCTGTGTTCATATGTTTAGATGTGTTTCCTTTCTGTTTTGCCTTCTTGTACTTTTCTAGCAGTCAACTAACTGTGTGTTTTAATTAAGGCATCCAGTGCATTTACATCATCCTAGCCACATTGACTCCTGTTCCAGCTTTTTGCTATTTTCATGTATGCTAACTCTGTATCTATTTAACAGTCGTCAATACACTACCATTTCTTAGAGTCAATATCATCTACATTTATTTACATATTCTTCCTTTTTTTTTTTTTTACAAATAGTTTATTGTCAAATTAGTTTCCACATAACACCCAGTGCTCATCCCCACAAGTGCCCTCCTCCATGCCCACCCCTCCTCCCCCCACATCCACCAGTCCTCACTTTTTGTCAGCATTCAAGAGTCTCTCATGGTTTGCCTCTCTCCCTTTCCCCCCACCATTCCGCCCTTTCTTCTCCCCCTTGGTCCTCTGTTAAGCTCCCTCCTAATCCTCCTATACGTGCACACATATGATATTTGTCCTTTCTGCCTGACTTATTTCGCTCAGCATAACACCCTCAAGGTCCATCCATGTTGCTACACATGGCCAGATTTCATTGTTTCTCATTGCCATGTAGTATTCCATGGTATAGATAAACCACATCTTCTTGATCCATTCATCTGTTGATGGACACTTAGGCTCTTTCCATGTTTTAGCTATTGTGGAGAGTGCTGCTATGAACATTGGGGTACATGTGCTCCTATGCATCAGCATTTCTGTATCCCTTGGGTAAATTCCTAGCAGTGCTATTGCTGGGTCATAGGGGAGTTCTATTGTTAGTTTCCTTAGGAACCTCCACACTGTTTTCCAGAGGGGCTGTACCAGTTTACATTCCCACCAACAGTGTAGGAGGGTGCCCGTTTTTCCACATCCTCGCCAGCATCTAGAGTTCTCTGATTTGCTCATTTTAGCCACTCTGACTGGCGTGAGGTGGTATCTCAGTGTGGTTTTGATTTGTATTTCCCTGATGAGGAGGGATGCTGAGCATCGTTTCATGTGTCTGTTGGCCATCTGGATGTCCTCTTTGGAGAAGTGTCTGTTCATATCTTCTGCCCATTTCTTCACTGGGTTGTTTGTTTTTCTTCCTTTTGAGTGTTCTTCCTCTCTTCCTTCCATACTATTTCTCCATCTGTTTTTCCTTTCCAGAGAATTCCGTTTAGAATTTATTTTAGGCCAATTCTACTGGCAACAACTACTCGCCATTTTGCTTGTTTAAAATAACTTCATTTTGTATACAATTTTGAGAGAGGCTTTCTGGGCTGAGGGACTCTAAGTCCATAATTAATTTCCTTCAGCAGTTAGCAGATGCATGGCATTATCTTTTCATTGTCTCCTGAGCTCAGCTGAAATCCCAATAATGTTTGTTTTTGAAAATAAGAAATCTTTTTACCTCTGGCTGATTTTAAGATTTTTTTCTCCTTAAATTTGATTTTGAACTCTTTTATTCTCAGTTATGGATTTCTCTTATTATACCCTGCTTATTAGAATTTATGACATTGCTTAAATCAGTGGCTTGATGTCTTTGTTCAGTTCTAGAGAACCCAAGCTTTATATTTTTCTTTTTTAATATAATTTATTTTCTGTTGGCTAACATATAGTGTATACAGTGTGCTCTTGGTTTTGGGGTAGATTCCCATGTTTCATCACTTACATACAATACCTAGTGTTCATCCCAACAACTGTCCTCCTCAATGACCATCACCTATTTTCCCCTCTCCCTCACCCCCCCCCATCAACCTTGTTTGTTTTCTGTATTTAAGAGTCTGTTATGGTTTTCCTCCCTCCCTCTCTGTAACTATTTTTCCCTTTCCCTTCCCCTATGTCTTCTATTAAGTTTCTCAAGTTCCATATGAGTGAAAACACATAATATCTGTCTTTCTCTAAATGACATTTTTCACTTATCATAATACCCTTCAGTTCCATCCACATTACTGTAAATGGCAGGATTTCAATCTTTCTCGTTGCCAAGAAGTATTCCATTGTATAGGTAAACCACATCTTCTTTATCCATTCATCAGTTGATGGATATTTAGGCTCTTTCCATAATTTGGCTATCGTTGAAAGCACTGCTATAAACATTGGGATACATCAGCAATATTGCTTCTCTTCCAGGGTCTGTTTCTTCCGCTATGAAGGAGATCTCACCTTACCTTTCTCATGCTTCCCATCCTGTATCTGCTTAGGTCTGCCTCCCTGCAGTCTAACCCCCATGCAGTTGCTCTGAATCCGAGGTTAACCTGCCTGTCTCATTATTCATTTCTGTTACTATATTTTTCAGTTCTAAAACTTTCCTTTTATTCTTTTTGGCAGCTTCTACTTCTTTGCTGGTACTATCCATCTTTTTCCCCTGAACCTATTTATCTTGGACATGTTAAAGCCCCATATCTGATAACTGGACTTTCTAGGTATATTTTCAGTTTTGTTTCTATTATTGAATTTTGCTCTTGATTTATCCATCAAGTCTTGTTTTTTTAAATGATTATTTTTGACACAGTGATGGACATTCTTTGTTTTAAACATGTCGATCTAGTTGAGCCTTTGCATGATTTGGAAAATATTTTACCTTCATCTGACAGTGACGTGCAGAATGTAACCATGGGGCAGGTCTATGTAAAACACAGACAATTTCAAAGATAATGGATGTTATCATCTAAAGAGTAAATTCTGAAAGTGGGTGAGACCAGGAGACTAGAGAGGAAAAAGAGGTCATATCGGCCTTATGGACATGCTAGGAGGACATTTGGCAAATACTGAGGAATGGCACCTGAGTCTGGGGCAGTTGACGACAGACGTGATGGGCTCAGCCTAACAAATTTCATGCTTCAGGACATTGATTTGTTGGTTTTGATTCGCTGATGCTATTCCTGGGCTGAAAATGGAGCTTCTAAGAGAGGACAGGGAAGCAGATAAACAGCAGCAGTTTCTGTGGTATATGATTTTGCTCTGACAATAATATTTGGAAAGCATCACAGAAAGGAGATAACAAATGACTCCTTACACATATTTATGTATGTATGTATGAATGTATGTATGTATTTTTTACAAATAGTTTATTGTCAAATTAGTTTCCATGTGCTCATCCCCACAAGTGCCCTCCTCCATGCCCATCCCCCCCCCACATCCATCAGTCCTCAGTTTTTGTCAGCATTCAAGAGTCTCTCATGGTTTGCCTCTCTCCCTTTCCCCCACCATTTCTCCCCCTTGTTCCTCAGTTAAGTTCCTCGTAATCCTCCTATACGTGCAAACATATGGTATTTGTCCTTCTCTGCCTGACTTATTTCGCTCAGCATAACACCCTCAAGGTCCATCCATGTTGCTACACATGGCCAGATTTCATTGTTTCTCATTTCCATGTAGTATTCTGTGGTATAGATAAACCACATCTTCTTGATCCATTCGTCCGTTGATGGACAATGGACACTTAGGCTCTTTCCATGTTTTAGCTATTGTGGAGAGTGCTGCTATGAACATTGGAGTACATGTGCTCCTATGCCTCAGCATTTCTGTATCCCTTGGGTAAATTCTTTACACATATTTTAAGCCTTTGTTTCCTTGCTAATGCCTATGGATTTTTGCATTTGGAAAACAAAGAGTTAATAGATGGTAAGAACTAGATTCAATCTGTGAGCTCAGTTTAGGAAGAGCACAATAGAGAATCATGAGACTAGTTACCAGGGCCTTAATAGGGAAATAGGGAAGGAGGCTGGTAGCAAGGGTTAACAGAGATCATCTCATCACTTAAATTCCATGACATCAACCTTGCAGGGAGTATGGTTCCCCACCTTTCTCCTTCATCTTCCCCTTTGAAGCTTCTCCAAAGAATTTAGTACTGAGATTTTTGTTTAAGCCCCCATTTCAGAACGGGTCTCACAAATATATTCCAAAAAGCTCTGCTCCTTCAAGCCAGGAAATCCCATAGAACATACTGAATTTGTGGAAATAGAGAATTTCTGAAATCCATGTAAATGTTTCTATGTGGGTGCTTATATTGTAACTTTCAAGTATATTTTTACTCCCTACTGATTTGGGAACAACGCATGACTGGGATAGACCTGGAGAAGTCTCTCCAGGACACAGTGACACAGGACGGGCTGCTCCTTAGATAATGCTGTATCATTCAAAAGTTACTAATGTGTGCTCATCAAGGGCAATGGTGGCAGGCACATTTACCCACCCTGCCAAAGACTCTTTCATAAACAATGACCTGTGAACATCAATTGAGTGAATGAGGACATGTTTCTAATTCTATATTCTATGAGAGCAGGAACCAGAAGAAAGGCATAGGTCACAAATAAAATACACTAACTGCAATTCACACATTTCTAAATATTGCAGTTCCTTAGAGAACTATTTCCCAACTGCGGCCACAGTGTCAATCACCTGGGTATTGTATGTATTTCTAATTTTGGTTCACAAAGATTCTTCTACAGTAAGGAAGGTGGGTATGGCCTGATCTCTAGGAGATTTGTAAATTGAAACCAAGAGGATTTTCAAGGATCAAGAGAGGACACAACAGACACAGTGAGAAAGAACAGGACATGAGGATTTCCTCAGGTGAAGCCGCAATCCCTCAGAACCTGAGTACTCTCAGGCAAGGATGGATAATAGTGATCTATAATCTGTTGATCACACAGACTTACCCTTGTAAATTTGTGTATGTCCCTATCAAAGTGTAGGAGAAGCCACAAACTTTACACACAGATGTGTCAAAAAGACAAAGCTGAATCGGGCCACTATTTTTATGCTGTGCCCAATGGAACTGTCCCAAATTGTCTTGGGAAATTCTGTCACATCATCCCTATGACCATTTCATGAAAAGACAGGCCAGGAAAACAGGCTGATCTTCAACTAGGAGCCACTCAGGTCAGAGTCCTTAGAAACCCAGAAGGAAGGAAGAAAGATGCTCTGCCTCTGCATTCTGAAGGATTCCTGCAAGCAGTATCACTACTGCCCCTCTGTCCCAGTCATTCCCCCAGGTGCTCCCATACTCTCTTTACTCTGTCCCTCCAGGGCATCCCCATGAGGGTCCCAGAAGACAGACTTACTCATTAAGCTGGATGTCTGTCACCACAGTGTCTGTCCTAGGAGTAGTGATTGGTATTGACAGCCATGGAAGACTGGCTGGGCTGGGTGGGGGGATACAGGCATCAGGGACCAGATGAGACATAGTGACTAGAGCTATTGTGTTCTGAGCAGTCCTCAGAGGCTCTGGAGAAGACCTAATTATGTGTCATTGAGGCTTATGTGCAGATACCCTGATGGGTATCCATGGAGGGCAAAGCCTTTTGTCAGCTTCATTCACCCACTTCCAATCCCTGTGATGAGATATGGCCCCTCTTCAGAAGGACCACCCTATTGTGAGCCTATCCCTTGAGCTGGAAGAGAGAAGATGCAGGTGGCTGTTCCCTCACAAAATTGTCTGCATTCCTTTTGAGTGGAGTGGATGAGGGGCTTGGAAAGACTGGAGAATGAAGAAAGGAATGGATGAATGGATGCATGGATGCATGGATGGATGGATGCATGGATGGATGGATGCATGGATGCATGGATGCATGGATGCAGGGATAGACGACTGAATGGATAAATATACCAACCAACCACTGGGGCCCTGAGAAAACTGCTAAAGCAGCCTCCTGTGAGCTAGCAAGTCTTATTGACTCAACACTCTGCACTGACAGCCAAGGTAAGACCAATAAGGAGGATCAATTCTCCACTTCTTGTCACAGCAGCAACATTTATAAAATAAAAACAACACAGGAAAGTGCAAAACTGACAAGGACTCATAAGGTGCTCTGAGATGCCTTTAATTCTCCTGGTGCTGAATAGACATGGGAGTACATGCAGACTGACTGTCACTCTCTGGAGGAAAAGGAACTTCTGCTTGAGGATCCAGGGGCTCCCTCCCAGACTATTTCTACACACATGTGCTGTTCAAAAGGGAGAACTGTGAAAACCATGGTCTGATATCCACAATAAAGGTGCAATTCACCTGAAAAAAAGTAATTATGAGATTAGAACAGAGATTAACACATAGAAAACACTTATCATGAAGGACTGAGTAGGAGTTCAGGGTGCATGAAAAACTACAAAAGATGAAAAGCAAACATAAACAGTGGCCTTGAGTAGTATTTGAGGAGCTTAAGACTCCACCAGAATGTTGGGCAGGGGTTGCTGAATGCGCACATGTGGGACAGGGGTTCCTGAGAGAGCACACGGCGGGAACATCACTGGCCCTTCAGAGGTCCTACCAGTGCAGATTATGCTGCCTCTAAGTGACTGCCACCACCCCCATGAGCTCTGAGGAAGCCAACAGACTACCCAGGGGGTGGTCCATCTAGACACCCAACACTCAGCAGCAGCTGCAAACCTACCCTGAAAGGATGCTACTCCCAAGCCTGGGATGGGGGTACCAAGACAAGCACCCATCTTGACTGAGGCTCATGCCTGGGATCCAATTTTCCTGGATAAGATCAGCTCATAAATGATAACACAAGAAGGCTATCACACAGACCAGCTGTGAGTACAGGGCTCAGCTCACTGCCCTTCTGGGAGAAGCTCTGTCTGCCTGGAATGACCACATCCCCCTTCAGTGGGAAGCCCTGAGACCTGGGAGGGGAGGGGCCAGATTCTCATTCTGGCCCATGATCATCCCTGACAATTTCTCTAAGCCTCCTTCAACAACCCTCCTTTATATGAATGTTCATCATATTTTCAAACCTTTTTCTCTCTCGGGCCTTCTTGTAAGGGGCAGTTTTCCAGGTCTTCATCCTGTTTTGAGCAAATGGTTTGGCCCAACTCCAACTCCATTAAATATATCAAAGTAAACTGCTGTTAAGAACAAATTGTAGAAGTTGCAGTGAAATACTTTGCATTAATGAGAAAAACAGAAAACTATAAGGAAAACAGGCAAGAGCTATGAATATGCATATGTAAATGATAAGGACATATGTACGTGCAATGTCTCTTATTTTTCTAATTTTTAATCCATTTATTATTTCACCTTTTCCTCTTCATTTTCCATTTTTTTAAGAAGATGTCCATATGTGCATGTACTAGAATCTTCCCTGCGGCAGTCTTCCTGATGATCTGTAGCTACTAGTCACATCCACAGCACCATGAATGCACAGGATGGAAGGCTGCACAGCAAGGAGCCTGCGTGGTCTGCAGCAACACTGACAGCACCACTCATCTCTCATTGGACACCTGCACAGGACCAGCCAGACACAAGGTGAGCACACCAGTGAGTCCTTCTCTGGAGAGTAGGATAACAGATGTTAACATCAGAGCTGGCTGTCTCTTTCAGGGCAACATCTAGATGGGGACATAGAGGGTCCTGGGAGCTGGGAATTCTCTGCCTCTCTTCATATGGCAGCTGACTGTACAGAAGGGCTCTTCTTGCTAACATTCACCAAACTGGATATTTCCAAAGCAGTGTTGTTCCATGTGTTTATTAGGCTTCTATCAGAAGTTATTAACAGTTATTATTTTATTTTGTTAAATAGAAAAAAGTCCATGAAGGTGCGAAAAAAACTCAAACAGGGGCCTCTGGGTAGCTCGGTCAGTTAAGTGTCTGACTTTGGCTCAGGTCATGATCTCCCACCTCATGGCTTTGAGCCCCGCATTGGATCCTGTGCTGACAGTTCAGAGCCTGGAGGCTTCTTGGGATTCTGTGTCCATCGTCTTGCTCTCTGTTCCCCCTTCCCCCACTTGTGTTCACTCTCTCCCTCCCTCTCTCAAAAATAATTAAACATTAAAATTTTTTTAATTAAAAAAAGAAGAACTCAAACATATAAATGTAGCCAGAAATCACCATAGGGAGGAATCTGCCTCTCAGTGGACTGACCTGGAATTGTCTAGAAAGCTGACTTCATTTGGGACTCAGTTCTTACAGCTGACACACAGTACCTATTCATACCTAGACATGTACCATCAACATCACAAACTCACACACACACACACACGCACGCACCAACGACCCCACTTGAATGTTCACCAGACCCTGAGCTAGGACAGAGTGCAGGGGCTGAAGCATCAGCTGTAGTCTCTATGCCCAAGGAACTCCTGCAGCCTCCAGGAGTCCAGGGCTGACTGCTATCTAAAGAAGAAGCAGAGGGTCAGGAAATGGGAAAGAAGCTGGTGGGCTCTGTGCATGGGCTCTCTTCAAGAATGTAATGAAGGGGTGAGACCCTCCCCATCAGAGCCCTGCTGGCATGGTGCTTGGATCAGGACAGTTCATGTGGGGACCAGAATCTGGGCATGGACAGAATGAGTTCTGGACAGCAGTCTGTATTCTGTCCAAAGAAAGCACAAAATGGTAAGAATAAACAGCAGTGGGAAAGGTTTGCCCAAAAGAGACTAATAACACATTTCTTTCAGACCCAACCTCTTTCCCACTCCTAAGGGTCTTCAACACAAGGCCTTCTGCCTGGGCTGTTTTAGAGATCTCAAATGCTCAGATCTGTTTGTCTCTCTTCCACACGTGCTGCGTCTTTTCAGTTAATAGAGTTACTGCACACCCATGTGTTCTGCGAAAACACCCAGGGTCTGTCCTTGAGCCTCTCTCTCTTTCATACCCTCATACCAGGGCACCCCACATTAGCCTCCAACAGATGCAGAAGCCAGCACTTCTTCCACTTCCCAGTGATCAGGGTACCATCCCTTGTATCCCAGTGGCTGCGGAGCCTCTGAGAGACCCCCTTCCACGGGTCTCCAGAACTCCAAGGATAACATCCTAAGTCTTCGCCAGGAGCCCTGAAGGCGCTCTTAGTCCCACCTCCCACTGCACTCCTGCCTTTCTGCACCTCTTTCTTAGCAACCCCAGTCCCTAGAATTTCAGGCCATCCCCAGGGACCCTTGCCACTTGTCCCCCTAGGGTCCTCTTCACAACTTCTTGCCCTCCTCATCCCCACCCTCCATGTGACTGTGTCCTTCCAGGAGTACCCATCATTTAGATGCCTTCCCTGACCACTCCCCATGCCCCTCACTGCCCCTCAGTCCTGGGATCCCACTCCTATAGCTCTTGCCCCAACTTTCCACCATTTCAGTTATGAATTTGTGGGCTGTTGGCCTGTCCTTAGCAGCATAACAGTCCCATTAGAACACATTTCTGTCTGTCTTCTCTGCCACCTCCTACCCAAGCCTGGACCCACAGTGTTTCATGCAGGAGCCTCCCAGTTCAACTGCTGTCATGCCTTTCCTTCTTAGGATTTTGTCTCCCATCTACTGCTTTTCTTAGTTTTTCTTGTTTGTTTATCCCTGCAGCTCTGGCTTCTCTCAGCTGCTTCATCAGCCCCTGTTCTTCCCCACCTCACTCCACAGCTGGATCTCTGCCTTCAGTGCTTGATTTCTGCTCACCTCTTTCTTTATCCCCTCTGTAATTTAGGGACCTCACTCATGAAGGAAACAAATTGGAAACCTGGAACACTTCTTTTTTTTTTTTTTTGGTTTAATATGTTTTACTTTGTGTTGGATGCAGATGGAAATAGAAATAAAATACAATAAAATAATACAAAAAATAAAAATCATATGAAACAAGGCAAATGTCTGATTTATAGCCAAAGAGTTATATAGGTATATCTAAAAATCAGACAATGAGGATGAGGCTAAATTTCTTTGGTAATTCCTGGGTGGACTTGTACGCTTGACTAAGTAAATTACACATCATAAAAAAGAAACAAGTTACAACTCATTAAAAACCATGTGATTGAAATTACCAACAGAAATTTCTTTACCCTTTGGATTCTAATAAGATTTAGATTTGGAAACCTGGAACACTTCTAATGAGGCTTTGTATTTTTTAAACAATATTTGCCAAATTAAAATGATGATACACGGACACAAACAGATCTGGGCATTTAGGATTGCTCTTCTCTGTGGATCCAGGATTCACCCCTCCCAGGTGTGGTCTCAAGGTGAACATGGAGCCACAGGGAGGGAGGAGTTGCCACTTACCTTGCGCTGGCTTCGTCGTATCCACAGCAGCTTGTATGCATACTCATCTGGATAGACTTGGTTGAAATGGAACACTGCAAACTCCACACATAGGGCAAAGTAATTTGCTCTCTTACTAATGTCCACAAAGTCAGAACTGCAGACACAAGGTACCAGCACAATAAGCCCCAGAAGCAGGGGTGCCTTCAGGAGCATGCTGTCTGGTGTCATCCCTGGAGGCCAGAAGCACACGGATGGCAAGGCAGCAGCTGGTTTGGGCCCACCCTCTGCAGCTTTTCATCCTACATAGCCCTACCCCAAGGAGTCCTTGGGCTACTGGCCAGTGCTCTGTCCAGCTCCTCCCCTTGACTGCCTGCCTTGTCCTTCCCATCATCACAAACCGAAGGCAGAGCAGGAGCTCTTAATTTCCACTCCTTTGTTCCATAAGCCTTGGACCCAGGGACATGCATTAAAGATGCTCTGTTTCCAGAGCTACATTCCCCTGCCCTAGCCTGGCCCTAATAGTCCCTGATCAGCGGTCTTGGCCCACCTCCCTTGTTCTCATGACAGTGTATTCTACACCTGGCAAGTCACAGGAACTCTTAGGAACACTGGTGGACCCTGAGTCCTGGGTAGTTGAGGTAAAAACAAGGTCTACCTCTGACCATGGCTGCAGCCCATGGTCCCTGGGGACATCAGGAGGGTACAGGGAAGGGCCACCACTGGGGCACTATCACTTCCATCACCTCTGGCACCTACTGACCTACTTTCCATGAGGTCTGGCTGTGCTTGGCAGTGGGAAGAGGGGTTTCTAATGTCCTGGGGTGAGTGGAGACAATGCCCAGGAAAAGGGGGGCATACTAGCCCAGGGCAGGGCTCTGCTGGAATGAACATGGATGGCAGCCATGGACATGGGTCAGGAGCTGGGAAGGGCAGGCCCAGCTCAGGCCCAGCCCACATGCATTTCCACACAGCTCTGCCACTTTAAGGTCCCATGGCCTTTGCCATGTCATTGTTGTCAAGCTTCTCACAGAGAAGAGGTAGTAAGGAACTTTCCTGACTTAACAAAGCAATGGGAGTGAGCACACTGGGAAAGTACAACATGCTGCCCACGCATATGAGGACACTCTACAAGGGAAGGATTTTTCCACCTTGGGCATGGAGTAAATGGATACATGTACATTGATGGTGATCCCAGGAAGGGTACAGGGCCAGGGCCACAGCAGTGGGAACAGGCCGTAAATACAGACTGGGGCTACCCCAGGAAGAGATGGGAGTGTGGCCAGAGTGGAAGACACTCTTGTGACCACCTTCACTTTTGCACATCAGTTTATGGCTGGAGTCATGGGCATCTAAGGACAGTCATCACAAGGACTCCACAATCTACCTCCAAGTATGTCTGAGTCTGAGTGTTTCTTCCCCTGAGGACCTCAGAGGCCTGACTGATTCTTCCCCTACTCCCAGCAGCAGGACGACAAAAGGGCCATTGTCACCTTTTGAGAACTGCAGGATCTGTAACAAGGCCCCTTTTCATTCCTAACGTGGGATGTGACTGCCTCACTTCTAGAACTCTCTCGCCAGGGTTCAGTGATTTCATGAGGCCTTCCAATAGACTAGATGTTGGATTTCTTGACCCTTTCTATCAATCTATTTCTTCTTTCCTTTGATTATGCATTTTTTGTGATAATTTCCTTGCATTCTTGAGAGAGAGATTGTAATCATCAGTTATCCTAGTGTCCATCTTCAGCATGTGCCTGTCCAGACCATTGCTTTCCTTAAAGCTGAACCCCAGCATTGCCATAAATACTTATCACATCATAAGTTTTAATCATTTCTTTGATAATATACCCTAATCAGAACTAAGATTACTTCTCCAGCCCATGTGTTATTTAAATTTAAATCTGAGTTACTGACTCGACAATCATTTATCTCCTTAATTTCAATCTTAATGCCACTGAAGCCAAAGAAATTATTCCACATATCAATTCTTTCAAATTCATTGAGATTTGGTTTATGAATTAGAATACGGTCAGTTTGGATCAATATTCTATCAGCTGAAGAATACATGGTGTGTAGCTGGTGGTGAATATTTTATATAATTGTTATTAATTTGCCAAAATAACACTGAAGTGGATCACAGAGTGATGCATAGTACATCTTGGTTCAGCAAGAGACCATAGAAGAAATTGAAATAGAGGAGCTATCACTCACAGGTCCTGGGGGAGGCACTCAGCAAGCTGAAGTGGCCACATGGGGAGCTCAAGGCACAATGCAGATGGAGCCAAAAGATCTGGGGTACATGTTTTTACTGGATGGAGTGCTTTGGGGTTCTTAGGACAGGACCAGATTGGTCAAGTCAACCCTAAAGAGTAGAGTTCTGATAAACCCCATAAGAGTCTTTTGTAAGGGCACACAAAGGGAAGGCTCAGGGAGGCAGGGGAGACTGTTGCTCACAAGAGATGTAGGGGAAGTCATATTGGGTACTTCCATTTGCTTTTGACTCTAGGGCACATGCTTGTGCTTATATGAGTTTAGTGTCACTTTTAGCACCCCTCAGGCCCCTTGGCCACACAAAGTGAATCCCACGGCAGCAGTACCCTGGAATAGCTTAGCTAAACTTGGAACAATAATAAAAAATCGATGTATTCATAGAGGCACTCTCAACAAAAGCCAAAACATGGAAAGAGCCTAAGTGTCCAACAACGGATGAATGGATCAAGAAGATGTGGTTCATCTATACAATGGAATATTACATGGCAATGAGAAAGAATGAAATCTGGCCATGTGTAGCAACATGGATCAAACTAGAGGGTGTTATGCTGAGCGAAATAAGTCAGACAGAGAAGGACAAATACCATATGTTTGCACGCATAGGAGGATTAGGAGGAACTTAACAGAGGACCGTGGGGGAGAAGAAGGGGGGAAATAGTGGAGGAGAGGGAGGGAGGCAAACCATGAGAGACTCTTGAATGCTGAGAACAAACAGGACTGATGAGTGTGGGGGGGAGGGGAGAGATGGGCATGGAGGAGGGCACTTGTGAGGATGAGCAATGAGTGTTATACGGAAACCAACTTGACAATAAACTATTTGTAAAAAATAAGATAAAATAAAATAAAAACAAAAAAACAAAAATCGATGTATTCTTAAATTTTTGTATACGTTTTCTGATTTTTACCTGGTGGGTTTTGTCAGTTATTGGATCGGGGTTTGATTATTCTCCCTCTAGACCTGGGTGTGGCTATACTGATCTGTAGACCATAAGAAGTAGCCCAAGGATAGAACTGTTGTAACTCTCATATTCAAGCAAAGCTGTGACCTTCAGTTCTCAAAAGACTATGTTTCTAGTCCCATACTTTTTGAGAGCTAAAGGAGGCCACAGTCAGAATCACAAACCTGCACTCACACATTTGTGTCCAATGGGAGACTCATTAAAATCAGCAGTGCAAGGCTTATTTTTTTATGTTTATTTGTTTGTTTGTTTGTTTTTGATAAGGAGGGTGAAGGGGCAGAAAGAAAGGGAGACAGAATCCAAAGAAAGCTCTGTGATGTCAACACAGAGCCCGATGCAGGGCTCAAACTCATGAACCATGAAACTATGACCTGAGCCAAAGTTGGATGCTTAACCATCTGAGTCCCCTAGGTGTCCTTGTATAGGGTTTAAAATGACCCAGTGGCTGGGTCTGCTGGGGGATGTGGCACTAACACAGAGACATTTGCAAAGCCCCCGGGTGCTCATAAGGTGTATCTGAGCTCAAAGGACAGCATAATTGTAAAGAACAAGATGCCAGCCCTTCCCAATGTTAAATGGGAGCAAAGATAAAGGTGTTCACTTATGAGGGGCACCTGTGAGTAGCACCAGCTACTGCTTAGGGAGGCTCTGGCTGTCCTCAGCCAGCACAGGCCCCTGAGCAATGAATGTCTAGACCACTCTGAACCTGAGTGATCTCAGGCCAAGGGTAGGAAATATGCTGGCTGTGCTGACCACACACCTACCTTGTTAGTTTATATTTGCCCTTATCAAATTGTGGGGAGATTTCAGAAATTCTATACACAGGTTGGTCAAAGGACCAAACCTGGGGGTGCCTGGGTGGCTCAGCTCATTAACCATCTGACTTCAGCTCAGGTCATGATCTCACAGTTTGTGAGTTCAAGCCCCATATCTGGCTCTGTGCTGACTGCTAGTTCAGACCCTGGAGCTTGCTCTGGATTCTCTCTCTCTCTCTCTCTCTCTCTCTCTCTCTCTCTCTCTCTCTCCTCTCTCTCTCTTTCCCTCCCCAACTTGTGCTCAGTCTCTCTGTGCCTCTCAAAAAGACATAAATGTTAAAAATTAAAAAAAATAAAAGGACCAAACCTGGCTCAGGCCCGATGAAGCTTCCCATAGTGCTTATAGCCGCATCTTGGGAACACATCAGCAAGAAAAGGACTGACTTTCAACCACAGTCAAATTAGTTACCCCAAAACCTAAAAGTGGGTAAGGTAATGCCTAATCCCTCCATTCTAAAGGATTATTTCTCCAAGCAGCATTGCCAATGCCTCTCTGTCCCAGTCATGCCCCCAGGTGCTTCCACACTCTCTTCACCCTGGCCCTTCAGTGCTATTCTTCACAAGGATCCCAGAAGCCATACTTACTCATCAGGCTGAATGCTGTCACCACATGCCTGCTCTAGGGGGTAGTGATTGGTATTGGCAGCCTTTGAGGCCAGTCTGGGAGGAGGTACAGGTATATCAGGGAATAGGTAGGACATGGTGACTGGAGCGATCATGTTCCAAACTATCCTCAAAGGCTCTGAAGAAGACCTGCTTGAAGAGCCTCAGGAGCCTCGCGTGCAGATAACCTACTGAGTGTCCATGGAGTACAAAGCCTTTTGTCAGCTTCACTCACCCATCTCCAGCCCCTGTGATGAGATATGGCCCCTCTTCAGAAGGACCACCCCATTGTAAGCCTTTCCCCAGAGCTGGAAGAGAGAAGATGCAGGTGGCTGTTCCCTCACAAAATTGTCTGCATTCCTTTTGAGTGGAATGGGTGAGGGGCTTGAAAAGACTGGAGAATGAAGGAAGGAATGGATGCATGGATGCATGGATGCATGGATGAATGGATGCATGGATGCATGGATAGACGACTGAATGGATAAATATACCAACCAACCACTGGGGCCCTGAAAGAACCGGTAGAGCAGCCTCCCGTGAGCTGGCAAGTCTGATTGACTCAACACTCTGCACTGACAGCCAAGGTAAGACAAATAAGGATGATCAATTCTCCACTTCTTGTCACAGCAGCATTTATAAAATAAAAACAATGCAGGAAAGTGTGAAACTGACAGGGACTCATAAAGTGCTCTGGTGCTGAATAGACATGGGAGTAGATGCACAGACTGACTGTCACTCTCTGGAGGAAAAGAACTTCTGCTTGAGGATCCAGGGGCTCCTTCCCAGACTATTTCTGCACACACGTGCTGTTCAAGAGGGAGAACTGGGAAAACCATGGCCTGATATCCACAATAAAGGTGCAATTCACCTGAAAAAAAGTAATTATAAGATTAGAACAGAGATTAACACATAGAAAATACTTATCATGAAGGACTGAGTAGGAGTTCAAAGTGCATGAAAAACTACAAAAGATGAAAAGCAAAAATAAACAGTGGCCCGGGGTAGTAATTAAGAAGCTCAAGGTTCCACCCAAATGGTGGGCAGGGGTTGCTCAATCTGCACATGTGGGACAGGGGTTCCTGAGAGAGCATGTGTACCATCACTGGCCCTTCAGAGGTCCTACAGTGCATGTGGTAGACAGAGAATCAAGTAGACATGGCTTCAACACCACCCCTACACACATCCGTGAGCTCTGATGGAGCCAGCAGACTACCCAGGAGGTGGTCCAGCTGGACACCCAATATTCAGCAGCAGCTGCAAATCTACCCTGAGAGGAGGCTACCTCTAAGGCTGGAATGCATGACTGAGACACATTCTAGAAGCCCAGGGGAATAGAGGGGAAGGTGGGATGACCAAACAAACTAAACCGTGCTCCAAAACCAAAATACAGGAGCAAGGGAAGAACTAGGGCCACAGAGAGTGAAGAAGTTCTGTCCAAGCCTGAGGTCCAAGGAAGCATCCAGGCTGGGCTCTTGGGGTGGACTCCATCCTGGGAAGAAGTTTATATCAGTGTCCGCAGGGTGTCTCTGGTGGAGCAGCCAGGTGAGCACAGAGCTCAGGTTCACTGCTCTGATGGAAGCAGCTCTGTCTGCTTAGTGTGACCAACTTTCCTCCCCAGGGCGGGGAGTGCCCTGGGACCTGGGAAGAGAGGGACCAGAATGCTTTTTCTGGCCCAGGATCATCCCTAAAAACTACCCAAGCTTACTTTCATAGACCCTCCCTAATATTGTTTTTAATTTTATTCTAAAACCTCTTTCACTCCTGGGTCTTCTTGCAAGGGACAGTTGTTTATGTCATCATCCTGCTTTTTACAAATTGTGCAGTGCAACTTCAGCTCCATTAAAAATAACATTGTCCATTTTCGGGCGTGTAGTTTGGTGAGTTCCTTGTAGATTCTGGATATCAACCCTTTATCTGATATGTCATTTGCAGCTATCTTTTCCCATTCCGTTGGTTGCCTATTAATTTTCTGGGTTGTTTCTTTGGCTGTGCAGAAGCTTTTAATCTTGATGAGGTCCCAACAGTTTATTTTTGCTCTTAATTCCCTTGCTTTTGGGGATGTGTCAAGTAAGAAGTTGCTGCGGTGGAGGTCAAGGAGGTGTTGACCTTTCTCCTCTAGGGTGTTGATAGTTTCCTGTCTCACGTTCAGGTCCTGGCAATGAGAAACAATGAAATCTGGCCATGTGTAGCAACATGGATGGACCTTGAGGGTGTTATGCTGAGCGAAATAAGTCAGGCAGAGAAAGACAAATATCATATCTGTGCACGTATAGGAGGATTAGGAGGAGCTTAACAGAGGACCAAGGGGGAGAAGAAGGGCAAAAATGGTGGGGGAAAGGGGGAGAGGCAAACCATGAGAGACTCTTGAATGCTGACAAAAACTGAGGACTGGTGGATGTGGGGGGGAGGAGGGGTGGGCATGGAGGAGGGCACTTGTGGGGATGAGCACTGGGTGTTAAGTGGAAACTAATTTGACAATAAACTATTTGTAAAAAAAAAAAATAATAATAACATTGTCCACCCCTGTCCAGAAGAAATTATAAAACAACTGCTAAATATTTGCTTTCCATGAATGAATAAAAGACAGAAAATCAAGTAGAAAAGTGGGCAAAAGATGAAAATATATGTATAAATAGGATATGTAAATCCTCTGTAATTTCTCTGTAAGCATATAACCAACAGAAAGGTGTCTTGATTTGCACCTAAGGCATGCACTAGAATCTTCCCTGCAACACTCTTCCTGATGATCTGTAGCTACTAGTCACATCCACAGCACCATGAATGCACAGGATGGAAGGCTGCACAGCAAGGAGCCTGCGTGGTCTGCAGCAACACTGACATCACCACTCATCTCTCATTGGACACCTGCACGGGACCAGTCAGACACAAGGTGAGCACACCAGTGAGTCCTTCTCTGGAGAGTAGGATAACAGGTGTGTTAGTCCACTGATCAGACATCAGAGCTGGCTGTCCCTTTCAGGGCAACATCTAGATGGGGGACATAAAGGGTCCTGGGAGCTGGGAATTCTTTGCCTCTCTTCATGTGGGAGCTGGCTGTACAGAAGGGCTCTTCTTGCTAACATTCACCAAGCTGGATATTTCCAAAGCAGTGTTGTTCCATGTGTTTGTTGGGCTTCTATCAGAACTTATTAACAGTTATTATTTCTTTTTTATTATTTAAATTCAAGTTATTTAACATATAGAGTAGCCTTGGCTTCAGGAGTAGAACCCAGTGATTCATCTCTTACATATGACAATGAGTGTTCCAAACAAGTGCCCTCCTTAATGCCCATCAGCCATTGAACCCATCCCTGCACCTACATCCCCTCCAGCAACCCTCAGTTTGTTTTCTGTATTTAAGAGTCTTATGGTTTGCCTCAATCTCTGTTTTTGTCTTATTATTCCTTCCCTTCCCTTATGTTCATCTGTTGAGTTTCTCAAATTCTACATGAGTAAAATTATTATCTGTCCTTCTCTAACTGACTTATTTCACTTAGCATAATGTCCTCTAGTTCCATCCACACTGAAAATAAAAGTTATTATTTCTTCTTTTTAAGTAGAAGTCCATGAAAACTCAAGAAGAACTCAAACACATCAGTCCTCAGTTTGTTCTCGGCATTCAAGAGTCTCTCATGGTTTGCCTCTCTCCCTCTTTGGGTGTGGGGGGGCAGGGGAAGGGGAGTGATGGGCATGGAGGAGGGCACTTGTGGGGATGAGCATTGGGTGTTATGTGGAAACCAACTTGACAATAAACTATTTGTAAAAAATAAAAAAAAAAATAAACTATTTTAAAAAAAGATTATTGTTAGACTATTGAAAATTTAAAAAAAATAAATGTAGCCAGAAATCACCATAGGAAGGAACCTGCCTCTCACTAGACTGACCTGTAATTGTCTAGAAAACTGACTTCATTTGGAACTCAATTCCTACAGCTGACACATGATACCCAGTCATAACTCCAACACACACCAACAACATACTCACATACACATACTCATGCACCCTCACCCCACTTGCATGGTCCACAGACCCTGAGCTAGGACAGGGCACAGGCACTGGGAGAGCTGGTAGAGCACCTGTGCCCGAGAAGCTCCTCTGACCTCCACGTGTCCAAGGCTGGCTTCTGTCCAAGGAAAAGATAGGTTCAGAAAATGGGAAGACTAAGGGAAGCTAATGGGGTCTGTGCATAGAAGGAGCCAAACCCAGTCTCTTTAAGAGTGTAGTTTAGAGGTGAGACATCACTCCCCATCAGAGACCTGCTGTCATGGTGCCTGGCTCTGGGCAGTTCATGTGGGGTGAATCTGTGCATGGAAAGAATGACTGCTACCTACTATTTGCTGGGCCTGCCTGACCTCCAACAACCTGTATGAATGCTCTTCCATGTTGTCTTCATTGAACCCAGCCAGAGAAAACTCCACAGATGCCACAAAATAATCATGGTGCTTACTAATGTCTATAAATTCTTTTTAAATGGTCCAGACATGAGCACCCAGAACAATGAGCCCCAGAAAGAGAGGCATCTTCAGGAACATTTTGTGCTTTGTCAGCACCAAGGACTTGTGACACACAGAGGGTGGGGGTGGTAGCTACTGCTGGGCTGCACTCCACAGCTCCAGATCTCATACAGCCCTGCCCTCAGAGCTGCTGAACTCCCCCCTTTAACTGGTGCCTCTATTCAACTCCACTTCTCCATCCACCTGCCTTGGCCCTCCCATCATAACCAAACAGGAAGCAGAGCAAGGGGTCACATTTTCACCCCTTTATCACAAAAACCCTGAACACAAGGACATGCCTGCAACACTTCCAGGACTTCCTGCCTGAGCTGCCCCCTGAGAGGGTCCCTCCTGCTATCTCAGCCCCACTCCTACCTAGCCTTGCATCCATCTTGCTTGCCTCCTTGGCTGTGCACCAAGGATTGCCAGAATAACACGAATCCCTAGAAACTCTGGTAAGTCCATTTCTGGGAAATGAAGTCAGTGGCCAAGAGTGCTTATAACCGTGGCTGGAGCCAACAGCACCAGCCAGACCCAGGGGAGTACAAGGTGTGAAGCCAGTAATGGGGAAGGTGGGGGAGCTGTCTGATCCTCCTCTACCAGAAAGTACATCTGGCTTTCTCCCCAGGTGATATGCCTATGATTAGTTTCCTCTTAATTAAAAAATATGTTCTTATTTTCACTGTGACTTCTTTTTAACCTGTGGGCTATTGTAGCTGTGTTGGTTAATTTCTACCATAGCGAATTTTCTAATCATCTTTTATTGACTTCAAGCTGAAGTATTCTATAGTTAGAAAACATCCTATTATTTCTCTTGTTCAAAATTTGTTGAGATTTGTTTTGTTGCCCAGAATATGGCCAACATTCTATATGTCCTTTTTTCCAAGTTTTATTAATTTTTATTTTTGAGAGACAGTGTGAGCAGAGAGAGAGAGAGAGAGAGAGAGAGAATGAATTCCAGGCAGGTTCCAAGCTCAGTTCAAGAGCCAGACAAGGGGCTTGATCCCACAACCACGAGATCACAAACTGATCAAGAGTGAAACACTTAAGCAACTGAGCCATACAGACATCTGTATATGTTTTTGAACATACTGTGTATCCTGTATTTTTTGGGAGTTAGATATCTATCTCAGTACACCATTTCATTCAAACCTTCCATATAGTTACCTATTTTATTTTGTTTTGTTGTATTGAGTTTGGTTTGATCTGGTTTGGGTTTGAGTCTCTTTTTTCTCTATTATTCAGAGATGTGTTAAAGTCTCTCACTATGATTATGATTGTGAATTTATGTGTTTTTCTTTCCTCATAATGTTTGCTTTATATATTATGAGTCTGTAATTAAGTGCTTGTGCAAATAGAACTCTTACCACATTGGTGGCCAACGATTTACCATTATAAGTTGTGCTTTTTATCCCAAGTAATTCCTCTTGCTTTGCGGTCTATCTTGTCTGATGTCAGAGCTACTTCAGCAGCATTGTTTTCATGATTTATCTTCATCCATCTTTTTGCTCACATATGGTGTCCTAATCATTAAGATGTGTTTTTGTGAGCAGCAGTTTTTTTAAAACTTTATTTATTTAATTTTTAAATGTTTTATTTATTTCTAGGAGAGAGAGAGAGAGAGAGAGAGAGAGAGAGAGAGAGAGAGAGAGACAGCGCGAGCAGGGGAGGGTCAGGAGAGAGGGAAACACAGACTCCGAAATAGGCTCCAGGCTCCGAGCTGGCAGTCAGCACAGAGCCCGACGCGGGGCTCGAACCCACGAACCGTGAGATCATGACCTAAGCGAAAGTCGGACACTTAACAGACTAAGCCACCCAGGCGCCCCAGCAGCAAACAGTTTTTAAATCAATCTAAGCATCTTTTATTTTGAGGATTTATTCCATTTACAATTACTCATATTACTGCTCACTGACAGCTATTATCACCATTATTGATATGTTAGGGTTCCAATCAACCATAGTTCTACTTGTCTTCTAATTATTTCATTGTCTGTTCTTACATTCCTTTGAATTATCAAGATAGTTTTATTGTTTCATTTCATTCTTTTAATGGCCTTATTTACCCTTTATTTTACTTTTCTTTTAGTGGTACCTCTAGCGATTACGACAAGCAACAATCAGTTAATCGAATCTACTGTAAATTAATACTTTTACCATTTCAAGGATGGTGGAAATACTTTAGAATACTATTACTCCTAACTTTCCACCCACCTTTTATGTTCTTGCTGTCATACGTTTGAATTCTACATATCTGAGAGTCCATAAGCCAATATGATTGTTTTAAATCAATTGCATTTACCCTTTTGCTCTGCATCACTCCTTCAACATTACTTTCACAGGGACCATTTTCTACCCCCTAAAGAACTCCCTTAAGGATTTATTTTTCGTTGGAACTTGATAATATATCTTTTGGTTAATTTGTTTTTTTTTTTTTCAAAACCAGTCTTCTCACTAAATAATTCTATTTCCATGGGAGCCCCTGTCTTAGAGGTTCAGCCAATATTCTTTCCTCTCCTCTCTCTGTGCCTTTCAAGCATGAGTGATATATGAATTTTAAGGCTTTAAAATTTCCTCTCTGCCCTGCTTTGGCTGCATCTCAGAAGTCTTGCTATGCCATATGTTTACTATCTTCCAGTTCAAAGTATTTTCTTATTTCTTATATGATTTTTCATTGACCCTTGGATTATTTAGAAATATACTACTACTTGTATAGGCAGTTTTTCAAATTAAGTTTCTATTGTAGTTGTCTACTGTGAACAGAAAACATACTCTGAACCCTTTCAGTCTTTAAGAATTTTTGAAGTTTCTCTGCTTTTACTTGGTCTGAGAATGTTTTTATTTCACCTTCTTTTTTAAAAAAATTAATGTTTGGGGCGCCTGGGTGGCTTAGTCGGTTAAGCGTCCGACTTTCGCTTAGGTCATGATCTCGCGGTTCGTGGGTTCGAGCCCCTCGTCGGGCTCTGTGCTGACTGCCAGCTCGGAGCCTGGAGCCTGCTTCAGTCTGTGACTCCCTTTCTCTCTGACCCTCCCCTGTTCACGCTGTCTGTCTCTCTCTCTCCTAGAAATAAAATAAAACATTAAAAAAAAATTAATGTTTATTTATTTTTGAGAGAGAGAGAGAGAGAGCAAGAGAGCATGAGTTGGGGAGGGGCAGAGAGAAGGGGAGATATAGAATCGGAAGCAGGCTCCAAGCCCTGAGTTGTTAGCCCAACACAGGGCTCAAATTCATGAGCTGTGAGATCATGACCTGAGCCAAAGTCTGCTGCCCAACCAATCGAGCCACCCAGCCTGTTCCTTCATTTTTGAGGAATAATTTTACTGGCTATAGAATTCTAGGTAGTTAGTTCTTTTATTTCAGTTCTTTGAAGATTCAAAGTGGCACTTCTTGAAGTGGTCTATTTCCAGTTAACTTTTATACAAAGGATATAGCCCTTCATGGTCTCATCAGCTGTTCTTCTTGGCAGGTGCTAAACTCCATGTTTTATCCCTCATTTGAGGCAAAGAAGCACCTCTTTTCCAGTGTAAGGTCACTGCCTCCTACTCTTCCATTCATACACTGGGGTCCTCTCCCTTCCCTCACTTCCTTCCCTTCCGTCTCTCCCCTTCAGATATTTCTTTCAATCAAGCAGGACAGGGATGATACAGTTTGATGCCAGGGGAGTGTCCCACCACCATCTGTGTCTCCCAGGAGCTGTGAATAGTGCCTTCAGCTCAAGTCTTCACCATGAAGACCAGGCTGAGTCACCACATGGGGGGAATTTAAGCATCAAGGAGTAGGTAGGGATATGCTGAATTGAGTTGCTGCCTTCTGAAGTCAATTGCAGTACTGATGAAAATTTTCTTTCAATCTGGTGGCCCCTGTGCTGTGCCCTTAGTGGATATTTATAGGTGAAGAGAACCTTCCTTGGCCACTCTCTTGTGCCTCTCAGATTTGGTATGGCTTATCTAAAGAATACCTGGGCCCTGTGAGCCTGGTGGATAGAGCCTGAAGCAGAAGTGACGTGCCCTTGCTTCCTGAGCAATTCTCCTGTAATCCTTCACTTTCAGAAGGTTTATATGAAAAGAAGATTTTTTTTTTCATTTGAAATAGCATTTGATTCCATTTGAAATAGCAAATTTGCAATCTGGCTCTGCCTTAAAGCTCTCTTCATTCTGTTTTTGGCCTCTGGTCCAGGGTCCAGCACTGTCTCTGGGACAGTCAGCAGGGCTGTTTCCCTTCTTCTGTATAAAGATCAGGCCTCCAGGTTACTGGACTCACTAGAGACTCATAAACAAAGCAGAGAGCTACCCAGGTCAGGGACCCTGGGAGTTCTGCTGGAGTTCAAAAGTTACTGCTCCAGAATGGGGCTCAGGGCTGAACATATATGTACACACCCATGTCCACAGAAGCATTTGTCACAATAGCCAAAAGTCTGAAAGCAACCTATGTCCATCAACAGATGAATGAATAAACATATTGTATTTTCATATAATGGAATACTATTCAGCCTTAAAAGGGAAAGAAATTTCTCTTGCAAGCTACAACATGGGTGAACATTGAAGGCATTATGTTAAGTGAAATAAGCAGTCACAAAGGACCAAATATTGTATGATTTCACTTACATGAAGTACCTAGAATATTAAAATCCATACAAACAAAGTACAAAAGTGGTTTCTGGGGTAATGGGGGAAGAGATGAGGTGTTATTGTTTAATGAGTACAGAGTTTAAGTTTAGGAAGATGGGAAAGTTCTAAAGATGGATGGTGCTGCACAGCAATGTAAATGTACTTAACACCAAGGGAATGTACAATTAAAAATGGTTAAAACCATAACTTTCATGTTATGTGTCTTACCACAATAAAAAAAAAAAACATTCTATATACATAATAGGGGCTCAGGAAAATTCTGAATTATAAAAAAAAGAAGTATATGGTTCCAGAGGGTATGCTGCTCCTATAAACACCTGTGGCACTGCCCTCTAGTCCACATGTATCTGCAGGGGGAGGAGAGAGAAAAGAACCCCTTCCCTGAACACAAGCCAACTTGAACTTATTGGCTCTCCTCTGGTCTCCCAGCTGGACTGTGCACTGTTACCTCTTTCTAGAGCAAGAGTGTTGTCCAAGAGCACTAAAAGGCTTATGTTGGCCCTTCTTAAATCTGTGCCATGTACCTCAGAACATCTGATGCTTGCCTGAGTGTCCAATTATTATATCACATTGAGATTGATCATTACCAAGGAATGATCAAAACTCAACAGCACACAGCAGAGCAAACACCTGTATAAATATATTTTATATATTCTTATATAAAGTATATTTTATCCTCTTGAGAGTTCTGAAGGTCTACATAGCAACGTTTTTCAATGGTGCAAAAGAAAGGTCTTTTTCTTAGTCATTTAGCCATAAATCAGAACCAGGATCAAGCACCAATGTAGTTCAAATCCTTGGGGAGCCCAGATCAAAGCCAATATGTTTCTGCTCTCCTGCCTCATCTCACACCTCTGACCTTGTCTTTGAGATGATAAACCAGTGAATACACATGTTTTCTACAGGGACATTCCCATTCCTTAGCTCTGAATGCATCTGATTGTTACTATTTCAGAAGTTGTGAGAGATCAAGACAGTTGGAAAGGCAACCACTAAAAGACCAGAGCTTCCATTTTCAAGGGAGCAGGGTCAGAACTGGGGATTTGAGAGGAGGTGGGAGGTGTGTGTGTTCACCAAGGTCAATGGGTACAGACCAGGAAAAATCCAAAGACAAGTTTCTGCACTGGAGGAGCACTTACCAGCATGCCATGCTAGTACACACATTAGACAAATATAAACTTAGGGAAATTCTATACTATAACGGCCCTTCAAAAATGTCAAGGTCATAAAACTCAAGGAAAGACTGAGGAATCTTCCCAAACGGAAGAGCAAGTGTGCCACATAGTTCTGCATCCTTTTGTGATGGGAAACTTGGGAGGAAAAGAGATCTCTTGTCCTGGGAGGTCCAACAGGATATCCTGCTGCTTTGCCATTGGGTGACGCTGGAGGAAGCTTGCTTCTTCCCTGACAGGGACTGAGAATCAGGCAGAAAGTAAGCTTGTGTTCACTCCTTGGATTCCATGTTTCCATTGTAGATAGGGAGGAGAATGGGCCTGTTTGTAACAATCACTCACTAACATATTCAGAATGATGAGACAGCACTTCACCAACTTCTCAAATGTTTCAGTGGAAAAGTTCTTTGCATTGTAATTACAGCATTTCTGTAAGTGTCAGATTCTTTTAAAATTAAACTTCTTTTTATAAATTCTGGAAGAGTGGGACACAGCAGTCCCCTCGGCACATGGAGATGCATGAGAAAATGAGGGAGATGGGCCAGTAGGAAGGACACTGTCTCAGCGTGAGGGACACAAGCTGCAGTGGTGGCTGTGTCCCTGTTCAGTTCTGTGATCCATCTATCCTGACTCAGCAGCAGGAAAATACTTTTGTTTTTTCCTTTGTTGTTTCTGAAAAAGGGTCACACATTAGTACAGCCAGAAGTGTTTTAAATACAGACCAAGGCCACCTGTATGGAAATGAGAAAGCAGAGAGGCTGAGCACCTGAGCAGAAGCTTCTAATGGCCATTCTTCCACTGGCCATTTCAGGCTTGAACCTGTTTTTCCTCAGACAGGTGAAGACTCCATGGTCTGTCACACCTGCCTGTGGGACAGCTGCACAGCAGGTTCTGCTGGTACCAGGAAGCACAATGAGAGAGGCAAGGAAGGAAGCTAATTCCAAGTTGCTAATGAGTAGGTGACTGCTGTGGGCAACTGGGGCTCTGTTCCATGAGGATGTCTGGGAGACAATATGGAGCATATACATCAGAAGTATGTTTGTCCACCTGAGGAACAAACAAACTAGAATACTGAGTCCCCAGCTCCGGCATGACATGTTTAATGGGTGCTCCAAAGTGCATACATTGTCTGCCACTTTTGACCTATTCCACAATGGGCAAATGTGTCCTGTGCCCAGAGAAAACTTCAGGCAAAACCATGGAGCATGCACTGAGTCCTCCTCTAAATGAGGAGTATGAATAAGAGAGGATCGAGTCTTGTCTATTCTCCTGGAAAATATGCCCAAAATCTTCTCTGCTCTATTCCCCCCAAGGATTGGCCCTGTCCTATGGCTGGCAATGCCTTGGAGCAGGCTGCTGCATGAACCCAGCCCCGTATCCTTGCTCCATCCAGTGCAGAGCGAGACTAAGGGCTTTCTGGAAGTTCCTGTGAAAGAAGGAAATGGCTCCTTGTTCCGGAAGGGCCAGCACACAGCTGATGCTCCACAATTGACTGGAGTTGGGGAAGGTAGGGGTACGGTCTGCACTGATCAGTCTGGTTCCATTGGAGACTCTCCCTGATGGGAGTGGGTTCAGTTTTTCCTACAAACATGGCTAGAGACAAGGGAAAGTGTGGGTCCCAAGGGAAGTTAGAACTCCGTTTTTTTTTTCCCAAAGGAAGGAAAGTGTCCTCTATACTCTCTTCAAGATAGTCAGTTACCAGAGGAAAGAAGACAACCCTGAAACCCCAAGATAGAGGATTAACGGATGTAGAGTGTTTAGTGGAAAAGTGGCTTTTTTTATTATTTTTTTTTTACAAATAGTTTATTGTCAAATTAGTTTCCACGTAACACCCCGTGCTCATCCCCACAAGTGCCCTCCTCCATGCCCATAGCCCCCTCCCCTCACATACATCAGTCCTCAGTTTTTGTCAGCATTCAAGAGTCTCTCATGGTTTGCCTCTCTCCCTCTCCCCCACCATTTCCCCCCTTCTTCTTCCCCTTGTTCCTCAGTTAAGTTCCTCCTAATCCTCCTATATGTGCAACATATGACACATGCAGAAGAATGAAACTAGATCATTTTCTCACACCATGCACAAAAATAAACTCAAAATGGATAAAGGACCTGAACGTGAGACTGGAAAAGTGGCTTTTAAAATGTTGAATGGAAAATGTTCCAGTTCCAGGTAAGACAGAGTTAACCCGTGACACCCTGACTCTACCAAATAAACTCCAAAACCTGGACAGAATGCATGGAGCATCCACCCAGAGGCTCTGAAACATACTTAACAGCAGAAAGACAAAAGAAGATTAGAATTTTAAGTAACAAAGAACCAGGAAGGTTTACCATTACTTTTCCTCTCGTGTCCCCCAGCCTGGGCCTCAAGAAGACAGGAATCTGGAAGAGGGCACCAGGGTATGGAGAGACCTCTGGGAGAAGCCTTCTACTCCTGCTCAAGAAGTGGGCAAGGAACTCATGAGACAGACAGTAGGAGTGACCCCCATGTTTTCTTTTCTCTGCTCCCTGATGCCCTGGCCCCTGGGGCAATCCAGTTGTGGCAGCAGAGAGTAAAACAGCAGTGTTGCAGGAGGGAAGCCTCCTCTGCTCAGAGCAGCTGTGGGTCCAAGAAGCAAACCCCTATTGCTTTTTTTCTATATCAGCCTGTTCCATGGCCCCACAACTGGGTGTAGATATGGACCTGCCCAGCAGAGGAGAGTATTGGAGGCTCAGGGAACCAAACAGTACTAGAGAGATTGTGGGGAGTGAGGATCTCAGAAGCATGAACGCTAACTTGCATAAGTGCAGGTCTAATCCTAAACAGCACATCAAAGACTTGTGTAACTGAATGAAGGGATAGAGCACCATGCAACCAGACTGGCCACTGGAAGACCCACACTCAACACAGAGGCAAGCAGCTTTCCTTGCTTTGAGACAGAGCTGACATTGAGATCACAACCCACAGAAGACTGATCATAACTTGGAATCTGAGCCCAATTGGGTTAACTAACTGCCTGTTGAGGAAAGAAATACCAACATTCCCCAGAGGATTTGAACAATATGCAGAGTTTCATTACATAACTTTCAAAATGGCCAGGATGCAATCCTAAACTACTTAGCATATGAAGAATCAAGAAAATGTCAGATCTTGTGGGAAAAAAAAACAATTAACAAACCTTAATGCTACAATTAAGAAGACAAGAAATAACAAATGATGGTGAGGATGTGGAGAAAAAAGAAACCTCATGCACTGTTGGTGGGAAGGTAAATAAGTACAGCCACTTTGGATACAGTATGGAGGTTTTTGAAAAAATTGGGAATATTATGTGATTCAGTAATTCCACTACTGGGTGTTTATCCAAAGAAAACAAAAACATTAATTCAAAAAATACACTCACTCCTATGTTTATTGCAGCATTTAAAAAAAATAGCCAAGATATGAAAGCAACCCAAGTATCCATCAATAGATGAATGGATGAAGAAGATGTGAGATAGATGATAGACAGATAGATGGATAATAGATAGATAATAGAGTAGATTATTACTCAGCCACAAAAAAGAATGAGATCTTGCCATTTACAACATGGATGGACCTAGAGAGTATTATGCTAAGTCAAACAACTCAGACAGGGCAAGACAAATATCATATGATTTTACTTATAGGTAGAATCTGAAAAACAAAGAAATAAACAAAAAGCAGAAATAGACCCATAAATAAAAAGAACAAACTACTGGTTGCCATCGGGGGTGAGGATAGAGGGAGGGACAAAATGGGTGAAGGGAGTGGGAAGTACAGGTTTCTAATTATGGAATGAATATGTCAAGGGGATGGAAGGCAGTATAGAGAATACAGTCAATGGTATTTCAATAGCATTGTATGATGACAGATGATAGTTACACCTGTGGTAAGAATAGCATAATATATAGAGTTATTGCATTACTCTCTGTACACTTGAAACTACTGTAACATTGTGTGTCAACTATATTTCAACTTAATAAAAACAAAAACAAAAACAAAAAACAGGCACCGAGAGGGGAGAGGCAAGATGGAGGAGAAGTAGGGAGCTCCGTACATCTCACTTGCCCCCATCTCTCAAATGGAGAAGGCCTGAAGCCATAGGAACTCTTACAGAATCCAGGAGTTTGAGAGGAAAAGGAGGCAGAGTCCGCTGAGAAAACTTTATAGCGTGAGTGAGAATTGGGGAAGATAAAATTAGGCCGGGACCAGAGACGCAGAGGGAGGGGGGATACCCCTCTGCGGGGAGCTGCAGTGAGTCTAGGGGGAAACAAGAGTGGCAGAAACTGCTCAAGACACTGTCCCTGTCACTGGAAAGAGAAAAACCTCTGCTCAGGACACAGAGAGATTCGGTTTCCTGTTGTCCAGCTGACCCTAGGCGGAACGCACTTGTCCCAGGCGACCCCGGAGGAAACTGCTCCCCACTCGCCAGCTCGACCTGGAGGGGACGCAGGACAGCCATGCCCTTGTGCTTCTGGCTCTGCTGGATTCCCAGGGGCGAGGCAAGAGGCTTGAAACTGCTCTGAGGGATTTGCCTGTGAGTTTATATTTCGGGCAACGGGACACAGAGGGACCCGGTTTCCAGCTGTCCAGCTGACCCTAGGTGGGACGCAGGCAACCCCGGGTGAAACTGCTCCTTGCTCACCAGCCCAACCTGGAAGAGTCGGGAGCAGTGGCTTCTGGCTCCATCCCCAGGGGGAAGACGAGAGGCTTGAAACCACTCTGAGGGGCTTGCCTGTGAGTTTATATTTTGTGCAAATTCAATGGGGCCTGCAGACTGAGATCTGGAAAGGAAACCTGACTTTGGATAGAGAGCACGGCCCATCTTGGCTACACCCACGACACAGAGGGTTTACACACCCAAAAGACTGAATTGCAGCACCTGGTTCAAGAAGGGACTGGGGCGCTGCCACTTTCCTCCCCACAACCAGCAAGGCATCACTCCTGCGGGATGCACTGGACCAAACCACGCCCATCCCCACCCCAGAGCTGCCCTCTTCCTTTTTTTTTTTTTTTTAACGGGAGCCCAGGCAAGACCAACATGGATGCATGCCCTGATTAATTCTGGTCACTGGCTTGCTTAAACAGTCACATTTAATCCATTCTCTAGATGTATATTCTACACGTCCACGGTTACCTTTTCATCTCTTTCTCTCTGGAGTAATCAGGCTATATAGTTTCTCTTTTAGCATCATCGTCATTTCTTTTGCCTCCTCTCCAACTATATTCCACTCTACTCCTACCTGCTCATTTAATTTCCAATTTCGTATCATCCCCACCCTGTCATTTCTGTCTTTCTCTATGCTCTTCCACCAGCACTGCATAAACCCGGCTATTTGTTTGTAGCTGGGAAATCTGGTTATATGCTTTAGACTGTCCTTCATCTATTGGGTTTCTTCTTTTTCCTTTACTTTTCTTCTTTTTTTTTCTTTTTCACGTATTTTTAATTCTTCTTATTTGCCTTCCCTCCTTGCTCTTTTCTTTTTTCTTTTTTGTTTTCCCTTTCAGTTTGCATGTCTGTTGGATTTGTCTGTGCGTTTGTGTGCCTTTGTTCGCTGTGTGTTTGTCTGTCAGTTTTCTTTTCCAGAGCTACCTCAAGAAACAAGCCAAAGTACACATGGTGGAGAGTCCCAAATACCACTACGAGTAGGAAAATAAAATAACCAAAGTCTCACAAGTAATGTCATTACTACCCAAAGCAATCTACACATTCAATGCAATCCCAATCAAAATTGCACCAGCATTCTCAAAACTAGAGCAAACTATCCTAAAATTCGTATGGAACCACAAAAGACCCCAAATAGCCAAAGTAATATTGAAGAAGAAAACCAAAACGGGAGACAACACCATCCCAGACTTTAGCCTCTACTATAAAGGTGTCATCATCAAGACAATATGGTATTGGCACAAAAACAGACACATAGACCAATGGAGTAGAATAGAGAACTCAGATTTGGACCCAAAGTGTATACCCAACTAATCTTTGACAAAGCAGGAAAGAGTATCCAATGTAAAAAAGACAGTCTCTTTAACAGATGGTGCTGGGAGAACTGGACAGCAACATGCAGAAGAATGAAACTAGGTCATTTTCTCACACCATACACAAAAATAAACTCAAAATGGATAAAGGATCTGACCTGAACGTGAGACAGGAAATCATCAAAACCCTAGAGGAGAAAGCAGGAAACAACCTCCTTGACCACAATGGCAGCAATCTCTTACTTGACACATCTCCAAAGGCAAGGGAATCAAGAGCAAAAATGAACTATTGGGACCTCATCAAAATTAAAAGCTTCTGCACGGCAAAGGAAACAACCCATAAAACTAATAAACAACTGACAGAATGGGAAAAGATAGTTGCAAATGACATATCAGATATAAGGCTAGTATCCAAAATCTATAAGGAACTCACCAAACTCCACACCCAAAAAACAAACAATCCAGTGAAGAAATGGGCAGAAGATACGAACAGATACTTCTCCAAAGAGGACATCCAGATGGCCAACAGACACATGAAACGATGCTCAGCATCCCTCCTCATCAGGGAAATACAAATCAAAACCACACTGAGATACCATGTCACGCCTGTCAGAGTGGCTTAAATGAACAAATCAGAGAACTCTAGATGCTGGCGAGGATGTTGGGAAACAGCCACCCTCCTCCACTTTTGGTGGGAATGTAAACTGGTGCAGCCCCTCTGGAAAACTGTGTGGAGGTTCCTCAAAACATTAACAATAGAACTTCCCTATGACTCAGCAATAGCACTGCTAGGAATTTACCCAAGGGATACAGGAGTGCTGATGCATAGAGGCACATGTATCCCAATGTTCATAGCAGCACTCTCAACAATAGCCAAAACATGGAAAGAGCCTAGGTGTCCATCAATGGAGGAATGGATCAAGAAGATGTGGTTTATCTATACAATGGAATACTACATGGCAATGAGAAAGAATGAAATCTGGCCATGTATAGCAACATGTATGGAACTTGAGGGTGCTATGCTGAGCAAAATAAGTCAGGAAGAGAAGAACAAATATCATATGTTTGCACGTATAGGAGGATTAGGAGGAAATTAATGGAGGACCATGGGGGAGAAGAAGGGGGGAAAATAGTGGGGGAGAGGGAGGGAGGGAGGAGGGGAAGGGAGATGATGGGCATAGATAGGGAACTTGTGGGGATGAGCACTAGATGTTATATGGAAACCAACTTGACAATAAACTATTCAAAAAAACTTTATATAGATTTTTTAAAAAAAGAATAGGAAAGTAGGTTTCTTTGGGATTAATACCTTTGGCTAGACTGACAAAATGGTTATGGAGCTTTAAGCCTCCCTCTGTCCACACACTTTGCAAAGGTGACTTTGTAGTTCCTCTCACTGAGAGATGAGTCTACTTTCCCATTCCATGGAATGTAGCAGAAGTGTCTGTGGGCCAATTCCAAGCCTAAGCCCCACGGACTTAGAACACATCCTCTTGTCTCTTGGAAGCCTATCGCCATTGTAGGTACAGGCCTAGATTACCCTGCTCAAGCATGAAAGGCCATGTAGAGTGAAACCAAGTGGATCCAGCTGAGGACCCCAACACAATGAAAGAATTGCAAGGAAATTGCAAGGAAAGCACAGCAAAGATTATGTTAAAAATTTTTGGAAGAAGAGCTGAGAACACAAAATAAGCCCAAGAGAAAATTTCAAAACACTAGAATAATAGACATAAATTAACTCTGCACAAACTGTGTGCATTGAAGCTGAAAGAATGTGGGCTAAGCAGAAGAAGCCCCTTTGGATGGTGAGAAGCCACGGAAATTTCATGAGAGCCTTCTCCTACCATAGAAGGATCTACTGTGATTTCTTGTTCAAACTGTAGTCACAGACCATTGCTCAGTTATGATTAACATTAATTTAAATAGAAAATATGTGTATTATTTATATCTATATAGATAAGTAGATAATCTTCAGTTTTATGTATAATTTGTAATTTATCTTCAGTGTTATCTATAATTTGTAGATAATGCATTATAGATTTATTATCCGCATATGTTTAAAAATTATTTCACAAAGTACAAAATAGACTACATGCGTGACATATAATGAAAACAGGAAATATACATTGGTTCATTAAACTTTTATTTTAATTCCTTTTATAGTTTTACATATTTAGGTATGTGCTAGGCCATAAAATACACTATATTTCTAACTGAAATGATCCAACATGTTTGAAATCCACTGTTCTTATATCCCAGTACATTGAGCAACAAAAGAGTCTGTGCAGCCAGTTGAAAAGGCCAGTATAAGAACAACCACCCTTTCCATTCTGTACACAAACCATGTGAACTCCTCAAGGCCAGCCTACAATCACTCTTTGATAGGCTCATACTTTGTTGCCTTGTCTTTTTATATTTGTAGTCAGGCAGTGTTCCTTATTTAAAAGAATTTTAAAAAAATGAACTTCTTGTATATGTTGTAACTACTTACAAGGCTAGGAGTTCTTGTGGCAGTGTCCCAGATATTCGTAGTTCTGCCAAAAGTTTAGAAGTTGTTTACACCCCTAGCAAGTTTTTCATAAAAAAGACTCTTTTAGAAAGGATGGCTTCTCACAGACTGTCATCCCAAAGTCCCCTAACCCATGGTTTGAAAGGGCCAATTAGGAAATTACAGTTAACGGATATATCAGTAACCAAAGCTGGAGTCTTTCATGCCTCACCTGGTTTCATCTTTGTTTGCAGTGGACAGAATTTCCCAGGAGCCTGAATGTTTAGACAGCTGGTGAATCAGGGGTTAATGCTTATAAGAACACTAAACTGTCCCAGTCAGCATCTATAACAAATAGAAGTTTCCCTTTCATCCTGTCATTGAGCCTCCATGGACAATCTCAATAAAAACTTCCAGGAGGAGTACATGACTTGAGATTTGCCTCCATAGGAGAACCTTTCTCCCTTGACAATAAACACATGACCAGAAATCTCTCCCTAACATTAGGAAAGCTAGCCCAGTCCCACAACCAAAGCAGTAGCAGCCCAACAATGATCATTTGACTCATTGGCTAAAGTAGTTATGGACAGCCACTTGGCCCTTGATTATCTACTTAGTGGACAAGGAGACATTTGTGCAATAGTGAATCCCACCTGTTACACATGGATATATGCCTCTAGAGAAGTAGAAATTCAATCACACAAGATTAGAGAAAGCACACATGTTACAAGAAATTTCCCCATGGTCTTTTGGTCTGTTTAGCTGGTTACCTTCAGGGTTGAGCTCCTGGTTTAGAACCACCATACAAACTGGATGTTTCATATTACTTCAAATTCTGCTTTGCATAGTTATTTTTAAACCTTGTACCTATTGCCTATCAAACGTCTGCAGAAGCAATGCATCAAACAGGGTGATGCTGTTTCGATGCTTGGAGATGATCTCCAACATTTACAACCTTGATGAGATATAGACTGTAGGTGGAAGAGGCCTGAGAGTTTTCCCTCCTACCCTTCCCTGTGGCTTACATGTGGCCTCAGTGTTTTCAATCGGTGCACTTTCCCTCCAGCATGGACATGAAAGCCAGGACAAGGCCTTCCTGACAGCAAGGAACAAAACCATTATATGGGAGAAACCTGATATGTAATCAGTGCTGCTCTGGAGGGAAGATCTTGATCAAAAAGGGGAAATGTGAAAAGGCATAAAGGATACCTCACTTATTTTTTTTAAGTTTATTTATTTATTTTGAGAGAGACAGAGAAAGAGAGAGTGGGGAAGAGGTAGAAAGAGGCAGAGACAGAATCCCAAGCAGGATCTGTGCTGTCAGATCACATCAGAACCTGATGTGGGGCTCAAACCCACACACCATGAGATCATGACCTGAGCCAAGATCAAGAGTCAGACACTTAACCATCTGAGCCACCCAGACACTTGAAGGACACTTCATTTGACATGGATGTGGGAAGACCTGAAGGGGGTGCTCTCATGCACATACCACTCATTGCAGGCTACATTACAAGCAGGAACAGAAAAGATAAAAATTATCTTGAAAAGCGAGGACCTTTTTTCACATAGGAATTTCATCTCCTGCTTTTAAGAAAAAGAAGGAAGGAGTTAAGATGGAGCAGTATGGAGACCCTGAGCTTGTCTCATCCCTGAAACACAGCTAGATGAGTTACAAACCATGTCGAACACCTAGAAAATTGATCTGCACAACATTCTGCATAACTTGAGGTACAGAATTCAGTGGGTACATGGTGCAAAGAAGTGAACGAGGGGACAGAAAAACCAGGGAGTGTAGAGAGCTATTTTTGTGGAAAGAGGACAGAGAAAGAGGGAGAGTGTGGTTCACTGAGATTGTGCAAGAAAAACACTCCCCCAAAAGTAATTGGAGAGAGAGAGAAAAGGGGAAAACATTCTCAGGGGACTGAACAAGAAATCTGTTCCCCCAAACCATTATGGGAATAAGGGAGAGGGGTCCAAAACCATTAGAATTCTGTAAATAGTGGAGCACAGAGTCTGAAGTTCCAGAGCTCAGTGTCTGGCAGTGTTTTCATGAGGAAGTAGTGTGAATCCCCAGGAGCAGGCAGCAGGGTCTGAGGGGTCTGTGTGCCAGAGGAGGAGAAATAGTTCCTCTCCTTGGAGTGCATTTGGAAGAGGCCAAAGGCCTCCCCACAGGCAAAGGTGCCAGCAGACCCCAGAGAGCAGCCACATTTGCTGGTATTAGGACAAAGACACCAGAGTGTGGTAAAACCTGGCACTGGCTGTGTGTTGTGGTTTTCCATAATCTATGAATGTCTGCTACTGTACAAGCGAGTGAACATTTTCTTAGGCAAGCTGGCTCTCAGGCACTGCTCAGCAAGACCATCCCCAAGATAGTCAGTGCAGGTTCAAGCTGCAGGGGTCCAACCCTACCTGAGATAAAAATGTGAAGAGAGGTGTTGCCTGGCAGGTGGACAGCTTGGACAAGGAAAGAGTAGAGACAGGGAGTGGACGGAGGCCTGAGACTAAGGAGGGGTGCTTGATTGTGGGTTGGTGAGAGCATGAAGTTCCTGTGTCAGAGACTAGGGAGTTAGGTGAAGCCATTTCCACTTCTCCCAGGAACAGGCATGTGCACACTGATCCACAGCAGTAAGCTAAGTAGCACAACCTAGTAGAGAACACAGCCCTTACACCAAGCCTGCCCAACTGTGCTCCTCAAGCACATCCCCTAGAAGATTAGCACAAGTCATTCCACCTGCTTAGTGTATGGACTATAGATGGCTTCATAGTTTCTTGTGGAAACTGGATGTACCTTCATTCAGGTTTCATTCTGTTTGCTGGTTCATTTATTTGTTCATTTTCTTTTGTTTTTGCTTAAATTGTTTGATTTTTTTCTTTTCTTCCTCTTTCTTGGATACAGAAAAATAAATTTTTATTTTATTATTTTTACTTTATTTTTTATTTCTTTAAAATTTTTATTCGATTTCACTTTATTCCATTTTATTCTGTTTTATTATATAATTTTTTAATTTAAAATTTTTTTCTTATCATTTTTCCTTTTTCTTTCCCTTTTTTCTCTATTCTATCAAGCTTCTTTCAAAAAGAAGACCAAAAGACACCTAGATTATAGCTTCCTTTATTTGATTTTTTGTTTTGTTTTTAATTTTTTAATTTTAATTTTTTATTTCATTAAGTTGTTTCTTCCTCCAAAATGACAAAACAATGTAATTCACCCCAAAAGAAAGAATAGGAACAAATGACAGCCAGGGGCTTAATCAAAACAGATGTCTGAATTAGAATTTAGAAACACGATCTCATAAGAACACTAGCAGGGGCTGAAAAAAAAACTTGGAATCCCTTACTGACAAGATAAAAGAAGTAAAATCTAGTCAGGACAAAATTAAAAATGCTATAACTGAGATATAATCTTGAAGGGATGCCATGATGGCACAGAGGGATGAAGCAGAGCAGTGAATCAGTGATTTAGGAGATAAAATTATGGGAGCATCTGTGTGGCCTAGTTGGTTAAGTGTCCGACTTTGACTCAGGTCATGATCTTGCGGTTTGTGGGTTCGAGCCCCACATAGGGCTTAGTGCTGACAGCTAACTCAGAGTCTGGAGCCTCTTTCAGATTCTGTGTCTCCATCTCTGACTCTCCCCTGCTCACACTGTCTCCCTCAGAAATAAATTAAAAAACATTTAAAATTTTAAAAAAGAAGATAAAATTACAGAGAATAGTAAAGCAGAATAAAAGAGGAAAACAAATGCAACAGAGCACAATACAAGACTTAGAGAACTCAGTGATTTATTAAAAAAGAATGACATCTGAATCATAGGAGTCCTAGAAGATGAAGACAGAGAAAAGGTGCAGAAGTTTTATATGAGCAAATTATAGCATAAAACTTTCCTAATCTGGGCAAGAACACAAACATCAAAATCCTAAAAGCACAGAGAACTCCCTTCAGATTCAACAAAAACCGACCATCACCAAGACATACGTACTCAAATTCACAAAATACACAGACAAGGAAAGAATTATGAAAACAGCAAAAGTAAAGAAGCCCTTAACCTATAAGGGAAGACAGATCAGGTTCACAGCACACCTATCCACAGAAATTTGGCAGGTCAGAAAGGAATGGCAAGATATATTCAACATGCTGAATCAGAAAAATATACAGCCAAGAATTCTTTATCCAGCATGGCTTCATTCAAAATAGAAGGAGAGATAAAGATTTTCCCAGACAGAAACTAAAAGAGTTCATGACCACTAAACCAGCCCTGCATGAAAGTTTAAGAGGGACTCTTTGATTAGAGAAAAGACAAAACAAAACCAAAAAGACCAAGAGCAACAAAGACTAGAAAGACCAGAGACATCATCAGAAACACCAACTCTACAGGCAGCACAATAGCACTAAATTCACCTTTCAGTACTCACTCTAAATTTCGGTGGACTAACCCCTCCAATCAAAAGACTTAGGGTATCAGAATGAATAAGAAAACAAGAGCCTTATTTGCTCCTTACAGGAAGCTCATTTTAGACATAAAGACATCTGCAGATTGAAAGTGAGGGAAGAGAGCACCATCTATCATGCTAATGGTCGTCAAAAGAAAGCCAGAGTAGCCATACTTATATCAGACAAACTAGATTTTAAAATAAAAACTGTTACAAGCAATCATAATTAAGGAGTATATCCACCAAGAATACCTAACAATTGTAAATATTTATGCCCCCAAATATACAAATAAATTAATCACAAACAGAAAGAAACTCACTGATAATAATACTTAATAGTAGGGGACTTCAACACCTGGCTTACAGCAATAGAAAGATTATTTAAGCAGAAAATCAACAAGGAAACAATGGGTTTGAATGACACACTGGACCAGATGAACTTAACAGATATATTTAGAACATTTCATCCTAAAGGAGTGGAATACACATTCTTTCCGAGTACACATAGAACATTCTCCAGAAGAGATCAAAACTGGATCACAAATCAGTCCTCAACAAGTATAAAAATATTGAGATCAAATTTTCAGAACTCTATGAAATTAGAAGTCAACCACAAGAAAAAATTTGGAAACCCCTCAAATACATGGAAGTTAAAGAACATACTACTAAAGAATGAATGGGTTAATGAGAAAATTAAAGAGGAAATAAAATAGAAGATGGTAGCAAATGAAAATGAATACACGACAGTATGAAGTCTTTGGGTTGCAACAAAAGCAATTCTAAGAGAAAAGTATATTGCAATACAAGTCTATCTCAAGAAGCATAAAAGGTCTCAAATACACAGCCTAACTGTACACCTAAAGGAGCTAGAATAGTAACAGCAAATAAAGCCTAAAGCCAGCAGAAGAAGGGAAATAATAAAGACTAGAGCAGAAATAAATAATATAAAAACAAGCAAACAAGCAGAAAAACCAGTGGAACAGACCAACAAAACTAAGATCTTGTTCTTCAAAAGAATTAATAAAATTGATGAATCCCTATCCAGGCTTATCAAAAAGAAAAGACAAGGGGCCTAAATAAATAAAATCACAAATGAAAGAAGAAAGATCACAACCAACATTTCAGAAGTACAAACAGTTGTAAGAGAATATTATGAAAAATTATATGCCAAAAACATGGGCAATCTGGAAGAAGTGGATAAATTCCTAGACACATCTAAAGGACCAAAACTTAAGCAGGAAGAAATAGAAAATTTGAACAGACCCAAAACCAGTAAAGAAATTGAATCAGTAATTTAAAAAAAATCCCCCCAACAAACAAGAATCCAGGCCTGGATGGCTTTCAGGGGAATTCTACCAAATATTTAAGGAAGATTTGACACCTATTATTTTGAAGTTATCCCAAAAAATAGAAATGGAGTTATTTCAAAACTCATTCTATGAGGCTAGCATTACCTCGATTCCAAAACCAAAGACCCCACTGAAAAGGAGAACTAGGGACTAATTTCCTTAATGAACATGGATGCAAAAATTCTGAACAAGATACAACCAGATCCAACAGTATATTAAAAGAATTATTCACCACAATTAAGTGTAATTTATTCCTTGGATACAGGGCTGGCTCAATAGTCACAAATTAATCAATGTGATCCATCACATTAATTTAAAAAAAAGGGTAAGAACTGCATGATTCACTCAATAGATGCAGAAAAAGCATTTGACAAAATACAGCATCCTCTATTGATAAAAATTCTCAAGAAAGTAGGGATAGAAGCATCATACCTCAAGATCATAAGGGCCATATATGATATACCCACTGCTAATATAATCCTCAGTGGAGAAAAACTGAGAGCTTTTCCCCTAAGGTCAGGAACATGACAAGGATGTCCACTCTCACCACTGCTATTCATCAGTGTTGGAAGTCCTAGATTCAGCAATCAGACAACACAAAGAAATAAAAGACATCCATTGGACCTTGAGGGTGTTATGCTGAGCGAAATAAGTCAGGCAGAGAAGGACAAATATCATATGTTTGCACGTATAGGAGGATTAGGAGGAACTTAACGGAGGAACAAGGGGGAGAAGAAGGGGGGAAATGGTGGGGGAAGGGAGAGAGGCAAACCATGAGAGACTCTTGAATGCTGACAAAAACTGAGGACTGATGGATGTGGGGAGGAGGGGGATGGGCATGGAGGAGGACACTTGTGGGGATGAGCACTAGATGTTATATGGAAATTTGACAATAAACTATTTGTAAAAAAGAGAAAGAAAAAGGAAAGAAAGGAAGAAAGAAAAAGGAAGGAAGGAAGGAAAGGAAGGAAGGAAAAGAAGGAAGGAAGGAAGGGAAGGAAGGAAGGAAGGAAGGAAGGAAGGAAGGAAGGAAGGAAGGAAGGAAGGAAAGAAAGAAAGAAAAGGCATCCATATCAGCAATGAGGAAGTAAAACTTTCACTCTCTGCAGACATGATATTCTATGTGGAAAACCTAGAGGACTCACTCAACCAAACAACTGCTAGAACTGATATACAAGTTCAGCAAAGTCTCAGGATATAAAATCAATGTACAGAAATCGGTTGCATTTCTATACACCAATGATGAAGCAGCAGAAATAGAAATCAAGGACAATATTCTATTTACAATTGCACCAAGAACCATAAAGTACCTAAAAATAAACCTAACAAAAGAGGTGAAAAATATATTTACTGAAAACTATAGAAAGCAAGAAATTGAAGAAGACACACACAAAAAATGGAAAAATATTCCATGCATATGGATTGGAAAAACAAATATTGTTAACATTTCAATACTACCAAAGCAATCTACATATTCAATGCAATCCCTATCAAAATAACACTAGCATTCATCATGGAGCTAGAATAAACAATTCTGCAATTTGTATGGAACCAGAAAAGATCCCAAATAGCCAAAGCAATCCTGAAAGAGAAAATAGAAGCTGGAGACATCATAATTCTGAACTTTAAGCTGTATTGCAATGCTCTAATTATCAAAACAGTAGGCTATTGGCACAAAAACAGACACAGATCAATGGAATAGAATAGAGAACCCATAAATGGACCCACAAACGTATAACCAATGAATCTTTGACAAATCAGGACAGAATATCCAGTGGAAGAAAAAACAGGCTCTTCAGCAAATAGTATTGGGAAAACAGGACAGCAACATGCAGAAGAATGAACCTGGACTATTTTCTTATACCATACACAGAAATAAACTCAAAATGGATGTGAGACCTAAATGTGAGACAGGAAACCATCAAAATCCTAGAGAATAAAACAGCTATCAACCTCTTAGACCTCAGCAACAGCAACTTCTTACTTGGCATGATCCCAGAGGCAAGGGAAACAAATGAAAAATGAACTATTAGGACCTCATCAAGATAAAAGACTTCTTCACAGCAAAGGAAACAATGAGCAAAACTAAAAGACAACTGATGAAATGGGAGAAATATTTGAAAATGACATATCAGATAAAAGGTTAGTATCCAAAATCTATAAAGAACTTCTCAAACCCAAACCCAAAAAAAACTAAATCACCCAGTGAAGAAATGGGCAAAACACATAGACACTTTTCCAAAGGAGACATCCACATGGCTAACAGACACATGAAAAGATGCTCAACATCACTCATCATCACAGAAATACAAATCAGAACCACAAATATACCACCTCAAACCTGTCAGAATGGTTAAAATTAAAAACTCAGGCAACAACAGATGTTTGTGAGGATGTGGAGAAAGAAGGACACCTTTGCACTGTTGGTGGGAAGGCAAACTGGGGCAGCCACTCTGGAAAAGAGCATGGAGGTTCCCCCAAAATTAAAAATAGTACTACCGTATGACCCAGCAGTTGCACTACTAGGTATTTATACAAAGGATACAGGAGTGCTGATTCGAAGGAGCACATGCACCCCAATGTTTATAGCAGCACTATCAACAAGAGCCAAAGTGTGGAAAGAACCCAAATGTCCATTGATGGATGAATGGATAAAGAAGATGTGGCATATATATATGTATATATGCCATATGTACATATGTATATACATATATGTATATATACACACAATGGAGTATTACTCAGCAATCAAAAAGAATGAAATCTTGCCATTTGCAACTGCGCAGCTGGAACTAGAGGATATTATGCTAAGTGAAATCAATCAGTCAGAGAAAAACAAATATCATATGACTTCACTTCATATGAGGACTTCAAGATACAAAACACATGAACATAAAAGAAGAGAAGCAAAAATAATATAAATATAAATATATATAAATATAAATATAATATAAATATATATTATATTATATAAATATATAATTTTATATAATATTATAATATAATTTAATTAATTAATTAATTAATTAATATAAATAATTTATATAAATATAAATTTATATATAATAAATTTATTATAAATTATAAATAATGCAATTTATTTATTATAAATAAATTATATATATATAATAAATTTTTATATAAATTTATAATTTATATATAATATAAATAAATTATATAAATAAATAATGTATAATAAATTTATTTATTTATTTAATATAATATAATTTTATATAATAAATATTATATAAATATATATTATATATATAATGTTATATAATATAAATATAATATATATTTATATAAATATAAATATAAATATAATAATATAAAAACAAAACATAAGAGACTCTTAAATATGGAGAACAAACAAAGGATTACTAGAGGGGTTGAGGGAGGGGGGATGAGCTTAATGGGTAAGGGGCATTAAGGAATCTACACCTGAAATCATTGTTGCACTATATGCTAACTAACTTAGATGTCATACAGAAACTGGTCTGACAGCGGGCAATTATTGTCCTTCTGCTTCTAATCTCAGCCTCCAAACCAACTGTCAATAAGATGTGTAAAGCCTGGTCCCAAGAAGAAAAGGTTTTTTAATAAGATAAACATGCTGGAGAAGTATACCTATAGATGTATTGTCTCGTGGCAATAAACCCATTGGTCCATAAATGATTCGTGGTAGGAGGTGGACCGGAAACAGTGAATGAAAACTGAGTGGGCCTTGGTAGCTGCCTTTGAGACTTCTGAGGGACAGAATTTGGGACCCCCACAAGGGAAATGTAGGGGGAGTGACGACAACGATCTGGTCCCGGGTTTGAGGAGTTTCACGTCACAGTGGGACTTTCAAAGATATTTGCAGCAACCAAGTAGAAATATAAGATCAGACTTAGAATAAGGACCTAGCATGAAGACAGATATATAGGGGTCACCTTTATGGAAGCACTGAATGTGGCTAAATTCATAGTAGCTTTGAGTGTGGAAAGGGGATTCTTCATTCAGAACCCATGCCAATGGATGTAATTTCGGGATCTATAACCCCCCTAAATATATATACAACATTTTATTTAGATGTTACTGGATGCCCAAATGGATTTTTTTTTTTTACAAATAGTTTATTGTCAGGTTGGTTTCCATATAACACCCAGTGCTCATCCCCACAAGTGCCCTCCTCCATGCCCATCTCCCCCCTCCCCCCACACACCCATCAGTCCTCAGTTTGTTCTCAGCATTCAAGAGTCTCTCATGGTTTGCCTTTCTCCCTTTCTCCCACCATTTCTTCCCCCCATGGTCCTCCGTTAAGTTCCTCCTAATCCTCCTATACATGCAAACATATGATATTTGTCCTTTTCTGCCTGACTTATTTCGCCCAGCATAACACCCTCAAGGTCCATCCATATTGCTACACATGGCCAGATTTCATTGTTTCTCATTGCCATGTAGTATTCCATGGTATAGATAAACCACATCTTCTTGATCCATTCGTCCGTGGATGGACACTTAGGCTCTTTCCATGTTTTGGCTATTGTTGAGGGTGCTGCTATGAACATTGGGGTATATGTGCTCCTATGCATCAGCATTTCTGTGTCCCTTGGGTAAATTCCTAACAGTGCTATTGCTGGGTCATAGGGGAGTTCTATTGTTAGTTTCCTGAGGAACCTCCACACCGTTTTCCAGAGGGGCTGTACCAGCTTACATTCCCACCAACAGTTTAGGAGGGTGCCCATTTCTCCACATCCTCACCAGCATCTAGAGTTCTCTGATTTGCTCCCAAATGGAATTTTTGATTGGGACAGATTTCAAAGGGACATGCCAGAGAAGAATGTGAAATTTCTCATAGTAGGCAAAGACGCATGGATAGCTCACTGATATTGAGGAAATAAAACAATGAGGTTTGGAGAGCAGAGGGGAAGTTTAAAGCAAGGTGATCTCCTGTCTGAACCTCACCAAAGTTATGAGCTGAGACTGGCTCAATGCTTTTTGGCTGGGCATCCAAGAAGGGGCTAGGCTGGAACTGTTCTGAGCAGAGAGAGCTGAAGTAAGAAGGTCCACACACCTCAGCTGAGAGAAACCAAGAGAGTCTCATGGGGCAAGTATTGCACTGCTGTGACTGGCAGAATAATGTCCCCCCCGAATGTCCCTTTCCAACCTGGAATCTAAATACGCTACCTCCAAAAACAAAGGAGATTTGCAGGTGTGATTAAGTTAAGGAACTTGAGGTGGAGAAATCCTCCTCAATTATCTGAGAGGGCTGAATGTAATCACAAGGGTGAGAGGGCAGTGGAGAGTCAGAGAAGGGCAAGAGGCAGAGTGAGGATGCTGCACTGCTGACTTTGAAGATTAGGTAAGGGGTCAAAGGTATGGCACACAGGTGGTCCCTAGAAGCTGAAAAAGGAGGAAAACAGTTTTTTCCCCAGGGCCTTCAGGAGTGCAACTCTGCCAACACCTTAATTTTAGGACTTGTAATCTCTAGAACTGTGAAATCATAAATGTGTGTTGTTTTAAGCCAGTGTTGATGGTAACTCATTACAGCAGCCCTAGGAAACTAACATAGCTGGCAGGAGAGCTGCGGAGGAGAGGTTACTAGCCACGGAGGATGGGGGAAAGCCAGGAAGGGACCTGCAGAACAGTACACTGCACAATTCCACCAAGTTCAGGAACACAGCAGCTGGAACCAAGTAGGGATTTTCCAGTCCCCCTACTCCTTCCTCTTCTCCTGGTCCCCACATTAGAAAGGTCCTAAGACCTGTGGCTAGTGAGATGGGGCAGATGGAGAAAAAAAAAAAGTATCACTCTACCCCACAGGCAGACCTCCAGGAGGGAGAAGTACAGCTTTACCATACATTCTAAGCCCTGACTGGTTCTGATCCCTGGATTGACGCTGAGAGCGCCTTGAAAGGTTGCAAGGGACAAATAGCATGGCCAAGTCTGTTCCATGGGTAAGCAGAAAGTGAACATAAAGCTGCGTCATGACTTCACCCTCACTGGGATCTGCTCCCCATATGGAGCACATCCTCTATTTTCTGGGGAGCATTGGCTTTTCCAAGAGGGCCCATGTACCTCCAAATATTAAGAATTATTAACACAGGCTGCCACATTACTGCTGCCATCATGCCAGCCCCCTGGATCTTAACGAGGCTGGGTGATGCTTCAAAACAGCAAGCCAGCTAGTTTGAAAGCAGATTGGACCTAGTTTCATTCAGCATTGCTACCAGTTACTTGATAACGACAAACGTCCAGGTAGGCACAATTTATATTGATGCATCATGCCTTACATGGGAAGGACAGCAGTTCCAGGGGAAAGCTGTCTTTGTGGAGAAGTTGTCAGCCTTCTGTTCCAGAAAATCCAGCACAGTATCACAGCACAGGACCCTCAGCCCACACCAGATATCTACATCATCAACATGGTTGTGGGCCAGCTCAAGACTCATAAAGACCCCTATAATGGGATATCACTAGATGCTCCTATTAAAGAGCATCAATGATACTTGGGTTTGCATCAATGACATATTCAGGCTTGCCCTGCACAACTATGACTAACCTCCCTCCCAGCCAAGTACTTATGCTATTTCATCCTCCCTCCTCTTCCTAATATTTTTCACATTTCTCCAGATATTCCAAGAGAGCAGGGCCACAATGGGAGTGGGTTCAGCGTGCTGCTGCTTTGGAGGTTTTGTGCATGATGTTTGGACAATAGACTAGTTGCATCTGACAGAAGAAATTTGTGTTGTACCAGCACATGCCTTGGAAATGAAGGAGTGTGGAGCAAGCTGAAAGCAAACTACAGGCTAACAGCATTCCTCTCCCCAGGTGGAATATGTGTGATATTCCTTGGATACTCCTGGCTACCCAAGAAAAAAGGAAAGCAGTTTAAGTGCTTGCCATGGTAATGTGGAAAACTAAGGCAACTGAAAAATTAACCGGCAGAATGACCTTCCTCTAGGAGCTCAGCTGCCTTGATGATGACACTTTTCTAGGGAAAATAGAGAACTTTAGGTTAACATTATCCCAACCTCAAGGATCCTGTAAGTCTCCTTCCTTTATCTCAAGTCTCCCAAGATATATGCTGGCAATCATACTCCAAGCTTATGGACCCCTGATGTACATCTGAAGGGTCTCATGATTGAGGCTTGACCAAACAGTAATAAATAGCATTTCCCTAGCAACAGCTAGCCCCTCAAGGTCCTGGAAACCTTGCTTTCAAAATACCCTAGAGACTTACTCTATCCCTGACTCCCTCCCAACCTCAGGGTATATACTTATTTACCCGTCACAAACCCAGGGCAGATTTTCCTGCCCATGGGTCCTGTCCCCATGCTATAATAAAAATCACCTTTTTTTTTTTTAAAAAATTTGTTTCTAGGAGAGAGAGAGAAAGAGAGACAGCGTGAGCAGGGGAGCATCAGAGAGAGAGGGAGACACAGACTCTGAAACAGGCTCCAGGCTCTGAGCTGGCAGTCAGCACAGAGCCCGACGCGGGGCTCATGACCTAAGCAAAAGTCGGACGCTTAACCGACTAAGCCACCCAGGCGCCCCTAAAAATCACCTTTTTGCACCAAAGACATCTTCAAGGATTCTTTCTTGGCTGTCAGCTCTGGACCACCCCACCATCACCCCAAAACTTCATCAGAAAGATTTAAATAATTGAAAGTGTTGCCTTTTATTTATTTATTTTTAATCTCCCGACAAGTTGCTCTAGTAACTCAAAAAGTGAAGAAGAAAGCAGCTGTCTCACCACCCAGATATTGATTTGTTCAGATGTTTCAATGCCTGATGGTATAACAAAACCACAAAATTTTCTTTAAAAAAGAATTATCAATGCAGAGGAAGAGACCAAGGTTTGGGGCTGAGGGAAAGCTGGTATCCTGGCCAGCTAGAGAAAGGGGAGAGGGAGACCAGGAGAATACAAGGGAAACTCAAAAGACCGGGCGGATGTGGTGTTCACTTGGCTGACTGCTCTTGCTCCACTGCTCTGGGATCCAGCAGCCCCCGTGTCTCCATTGCTTCCTGCCACTCCGGACTGCCCACAGCTCAGCTGAGATGGGTTCAGTAGAAAGAGGCCCCTGGCCTGGCTTCCATCCAGATAATGCTGGGCCAGCAGGTAAGTGTGTGTTGCTAAGACAGAAGCCCCCCAAGACAGAAGAGATGAGTGTTTGCATGAATGTATGTGTGTGAGTGTATTTGTGACACAAACACATGCAAAAAGGAGAAGTGCAAGCAAGCTTGCCAACCATGGCAGGGTGTTCTTGCTCCTCTGCCAGGTCCAGCTGCAGATAGAGATGGAAGAGGAGGGCTGTGGGTGTCCACTAACCATTTAAATCCAGCCAGCCACAGAGGGTCAGAGTGATCCTACTGGGCCCTGGAGGGCAAGGAGGGGCTCTTTCCATTCTTCCCCAGCTGACGGACGATGGCCAGACCCTGGCAGACCCCACGACTCCTCCTGGCCAAACTGGTGATCCTGGTGACCCTCACCCACCAAGTAAGAAGGAAAACTTTTATTAGTGTTGAAGAAGTACCTGTGTCAGAGCCCTATGTGATAGCCACCATGCAGTTTGTGATCAACGACTTCAACAAGAAGAGTGATGACAAGTACAATTTCCGAATTGTGCGGGTCCTGAAGGTCCAGAAGCAGGTCAGTGAAGCCCCCCTCTCCTAGCTATGCTCCTCCAAAGGGGACTCTCCAAAGGGGATACCCACACAAGTGAAATTCAGCCTTGTTTAGTTTGATGTGGGCATTTTAAGGAAAACATAAATTCACTGGAGTGGATGAAGTCACATAAATGATACCTAAGATTAGGGATTGACAGATTATACCCCAAGAGCCAAATATACCTGCTGTCTGTTTTTGTAAGCAGTTTTATTTGTTCCCAGCTACACCATACATATGCACATCATCCAGGGCTGCTTTTGAGCTGCTGCACCAGAGTGAAATACTTGCAACTGAGATTGCATGGCCTGCCAAGCCTAAAATGTTAACTATCTAGCCCTTTTCAGATAAAGTTTACAGACCCTTGCCCAAAACAGTTTGCATTATTTGGATTGTCCAAAAGGTGTCTTTGCCCAGAGCTTGGTTTCTGGAGGATTTTCCTTGAATGGCAAAAGGAGGCATAGGGGTCAGATGGGAAGGAGAGAGAGAAACCCACCAACTTGTCCAGGATGAGATCCTTAACCTTAGGCACCATGCAAAGGAGTTCTTGCCACCAGAAGCTAAAAAGAAAAGACAAGAAGTCTTTTTATCTTCTTTCCACTTGCTCCCTACAGGTTACTGACCACATGGAGTATCATGTGAACATGGAGATGCGGCGGACCACCTGTCAAAAGCTAGAGATTACTAATTGCACGTTTCAGGAAGGGGAACTTTATAAGGTACATTATAAAGTGCACATGAACTCAGAAAGAAGTCACTGGGGTTTTCTGTGCTTTTGAAGAATGAAGTGGGGTAGAATTATTGGGGATATAGTCAAGCTTGTTTGGGAAGAAAACATAGGCTTGCTCTAAGAGGAAAAGTGAAGGTAAAAGTGACCAAGATCCTATCTGGCAGGCACTGCTCCTTTGTTGTTGGAAGAATTATGGGAGGTGGAAGGGGTCCAGACGGGGAGAGCTAAGATGGCTGAACTGAGGGTGGCAATTGGAGGCTGAGAAAAGTTGCTCATTACTAATATTTGAGCAGCCAGTGAAATCTTGCTGTTGCACCCAGATAAATATTGAACAATAGCCTGATGGGAGCACACAGTTACTGGACTACACGCCTCTTCCTTTCATCCAAAGGCATTTGGGAAAACAAGAAGAAACAAGCAAATGGGTTCAGGAATAGTTCAGCTGCTGGTAGGTGGTGAGGAAGGCAGAGGTGGTTACAACCTTGCATGTGTGTTACCTGCTAAGAAACCACTTCACCTGACAGTGGCTTATTTCCCTAAGCATTTCATTCTTACCAAGTGTGGCCATATCTGAGGGATGCTGACCTGACCATCACCACTGCAACGTGTACAGTTGGGGTGGTCCCACTTGCACAGGAACCTTAAAAGTCTCAAGTCCTATAAGTCCTGAAAATCACTATGAGGATAATCATATATCCCACCTTGCCTAAAATAGTCCTGATTTATGCCTAGATTTTCAGTGTAATAATTTATAGCAGCCCCACTTGCTTGCAATGTGTCTTGGTCTAGTTTGTAAATTCTGTGATCACCCTGGTTATAGTGACCTGGATGTTATCAACACAGAAACGTGTCCATCCCTTCCTTACTTTCTACATAGATAACTTTTCAAAATCTAGCAAAGCACACTTTCTTGGCTCTTCCCTGGAGAAGATCATGAAACCTATGAAAATAATAATTGGATATAACAGTAGAGTAGTTGCTGAGCGAAATAAGTCAGGCAGAGAAGGACAAATATCATATGTGTGTACGTATAGGAGGATTAGGAGGAACTTGACGGAGGAACAAGGGGGAGAAGAAGGGCGGAAATGGTGGGGGAAAGGGAGAGAGGCAAACCATGAGAGACTCTTGAATGCTGACAAAAACTGAGGACTGATGGATGTGGGGGGAGGAGGGATGGGCATGGAGGAGGACACTTGTGGGAATGAGCACTGGGTATTATGTGGAAACTAATTTGACAATAAACTATTAGTAAAAAAAAAACAGTAGAGTAGAATTAGAGGATCTTCTTGATGTGAGTGATTACACTGGTAGAGTTGGTATTCTGATTTCTATTTTGGGAGAAATATAAGTGTTTAATCCTCCCATCCCCACCCTATGCTTTCAAATGAAGAGCAAGAAAACAAAATCACACTAAGAAGTTATGTTTATTAATTTTCATTATGGGACAAAAAAGGAAGTGAAAAAGAAAAGAGAAATCTTGGGAGAGAATAGGGACAAGGGAAGGAGAGAGAGGCTATGATGGATGAATGGGTGGACAGACAACTGAAGAAAGGTGCAAGGAAGGAAGGATGGGTGGCAATGGGTGGGTAAGTGGATGGATGGATAAATGGATGGATGGATGGGTGGATGGATGGTTGGATGGATGGATGGTTGGATGGATGGTTGGATGGTTGGATGGTTGGATGGTTGGATGGTTGGATGGTTGGATGGATGGATGGATGGTTGGACGGATGGACGGATGGATGGATGGACGGATGGACGGACGGACGGATGGATGGATGGATGGATGGATGGATGGATGGTTGTTTAAAAAATGGCTGGATGGCTGGATGGCTGATGGTTGGATGGATAAATGGAGCCAGCAAATGCCAAATAAGGGAAAGTGTGAAGTAAATAACACACACGAGTAAAAATAAAAAGGAAAAAATAATCATTAGCTCCCATTGTGAGTATGGCAGGATGGACCCTATTTCTAGTCTCCAATTTTAACCACAGGAGGACTTTGGGAAGGATGATCTCAGTGATACTACTATCAAGTGATTGAAATAAAAATAAAAATAAAATCATAATTGGACTTAAGGCATAGTGAGGTGGTGTCATTTTCCCCATCTACATGTCCTATATTTTCTTTCTTCTTTAAAATTTTCACTTTGTATGTTGACTTTTCTTAAATATTGTTTTTGTTTTTTAGCAAATTGAGTGCTTCTACTCAGTGTTTGTTGTTCCCTGGTTTGAAAAGTACAAAATTCTGAACAAAACCTGCACTGATGGCAAGGTGTCCTGAAGCACACACCACCAATCATTACACATTAAAATATCATGCAATAAATCTCAATACAGAAAATAAATGTTTGTCAAACTATTATCTCAACACTTTTAATGTTTATTACTCTACTTTTCCTCCCAAACTCTTTAGCTCATAACAATATAATCTGAAGGTATTCTGGGCTAGGGAAGTTTTAGGATTCTAATGAGGTGATGTGGATAATTCCTGGATTTATAGCCTATACTTGCATGATAAGAAAACTTCAACCCCATCTTCATAACAAGTAGGAGTCTTAAAACTTTACAGTAAGTAGAAAATGAGGAGGAAGAGGAGGAGGAGGAGGAGGAGGAGGAGGAGGAGGTGGGAAGAAGTTCTAAGTTACTTACATGATCAAATAAGATCATGCCATCTCTGAGGGGCCCAATGAAGACTACCTCTTTACTTGTCTAATGTGTTGAATAAGGAGAAATAATACAAGTAATTTTTTTAAAGATGAGTGTATTTGTTGCTGACAAGGACTAAGTTCGGAGATATGCATTATTTTTGCATGAAAGTGCACATTCTAATACCAAACTCTAGAGTTAGACTTACACCCCCAGCATCAGCAAAATTGGACCAGAGTACGTTTTTTCAGAGAAACTTCCTCTCCTAAAGTTACCAAGGAAGCTGCCTGTGTGGGAAGGAAGAATAAGGGGACTACCATGCCTACATTATTCTTCCCAGATAGGACAATCAGAATAATTCTTCCAGGAGAGATATGAGTAAAGATGGAGAGAAACCAGGAATGCCATGTTAAAGGGAATCCCTTCTCATGGGTGCCGTATTAGCCATGGGGAATAAGCAACTCCCGCTTCCACCCAGCCAACAGTTTCAGGATTTTGAACAATATAATTTCATGTCTTCACTCCACTTCCTTCATGTGGTCTCAAGAGGGCTGCCAACAACTCACTAGGTCACATCTGTCATCATTCATATCCAGCAGGGGAGAAAAAGATCTCATCCTCAAAAGTTGAGGCAAAAGCCATGTGATTTAATACCACTTGGGAACTCTAGGTACATTATAGGATACATAAACACACACACTCATACTCATACCTCTCTCTCTTTCACACACATGCACACGTGCATGCCTGCAAGCACACGCGTACACACACACACACACACACACACACACACACACACACACACACAGCATCACAGCATGTGTCTACCTGAAGGGAAAGAGAGTTGGGGTATTTACCCAACAGCCCCAGTTAATTACTGGCTACAGAAAATTTCCTAGGAGTCATTAATTTCCTGGAACTGCAGGCCTGAGGTGGCTTGAACGCAGAGCAGGCAGCCAGAGATAAAGGAGCATAGATGCTGCATTTAGAGCTGGCGTTCATAGAAAGACAAGATGTGAGAGGATAAAAGAGTGCTGACAGGGTACTCTTTCCACATGTGGACTGTGCACTGGGATACAAAGTAGATACACTAAGTCTCTACCAGTGGGAGATAGGGGAGTTTTGAAAGAATAAAATGTTAGCGTTTTATGCTCCCTACCAAAGTTCTAGAGTGCTGAGGACCCTTTTTCAGGTGAGGCCCAGGAAAGATTGCCCTCCACCAACTATCCAGAAAAATGCTAGTCTACAACTTCCACATCTTTAACTGAGAATAACAGTACCTATTTTGAGGTATAGTTATAACCATTAATGATGATAGTGCATGTAATTGCTTAACACAGTGCCTAACTCAAAGCAAATATTTAAATAAATGTTAATGACTAGTAAGTTTACCTTCTGTAGTAATTTAATATTAATCAGTGATTCAACTATCTTCAGCATTTTAACTACTTTGTCTGAAGGCAGGGATTATTAACCTGGGACAGAATAAAGGAAAGGTAGAATGTTTGTGCCTGTTCATCTTTTGGATTTCTCAGCACACAGGTTTTTTTATTCTCATTTTTAATTTTGAAACAATAAAAAGAAAGTTATAGGATAGCACAGAGAGGTCGCTTGCATACCTCATCTAGTTTCCTTGCATGGTCATATCTTTTGTACTTACAGAAAACTACCATAAGCAGGGTGACTGGGTGGCTCAGTTGGTTAAGCATCCAACTTGATACCAGCTCAGGGTGTGATCTCCCAGTCATGGCATTGAGCCTGCATCAGACTCCACACTGAGCATGGAATCTGCTTAAGATTCCCTCCCTCTCTCTCTCAAAATAAACATTTAAAAAAAAAGAAAAAATGTCACAAGCAGGCAATTGACACTGATATAGTTTGCATAGTTATTTTGTCATATATGTAGATTGGTGTGGCTAGCACCACAATCAAGATATAGAGATACTCTTACAACCCCTTTAGAGTCAAATCTCCCTTTCCCCACCATCTGACACTCCTGGCAACCTCTAGCTTATGCTACATCTCCTTAGTTGTGCCAGTTTGAAAATGTTATATAGGGGTACCTGGGTGGCTCAGTGGGTTAAATGACTGACCTCAGCTCAGGTCGTAACCTCGCAGCTGGTGAGTTCAAGCCCCGCATCAGACTCTGTGCTGACAGCTCACAGCCTGGAGCCTGTTTCCGATTCTGTGTTTCCTTCCCTCTCTGCCCCTCCCCCACTCATGTTCTGTCTTTCTCTAAATAAATAAATAAATAAATAAATAAATAAATAAATAAAAAGAGAATGCTATATACATGGAATCATTATGGTATGTGACATTTTGAGATTGGTGACAATGCCATTGGGATCCATCCAACATGTTTTACGTTAGCATGGAATACTAACTGCTGAGTAGTATTCCATGGTATACTCCAGAGCTACAGTTTAACTATTTACCTATTTTAGGGTGTGTTTGTTGTTTTCAAGTTTGGGGTTATCACAAGTAATGCTTCTGTGAACAATCATTTACAGGTTTTTGTGTGGACACAAGTTTTCATGTCTCTAGGATAAATGCTGAGGAGTGCAATTGCTGCATCATAGAATAAAGTATTTTTTAGGGTATTCCTTAAAATAAACTGCCAAACTATTTTTCAAAGGATGTATCATTATATAATGCCCCTCTGTATCCCTGGTAATTTTCTTTACTAAGAAGTCTATTTTATCTGGTATTAATATATCTTCTCTTATTATGTTTACATAATATAACTTTTTTTCATCCTTTCACTTTCAACTTAGTCATATCATTATATTTGAATTAAGTTTCTTATAGACAGTATATAGTTGGGTCATCTTTTATTAAATCAACTCTACCAATCTCTGTCCCTTATTTGGCTTATTTAGACCACTTACATGTAGTTTGCATATATTATTTAATATAATTACTGACACTTAGGGCTTACATTTATTTTTTTTCTTCTCTCTGCGTTTTGTTTCTATTTTCTTTATACTCCCTCCTATAAGTTACTTGAACATTTTTTAAAGAATTCCATTTTTTGTATCTATACTATTTTTGGTATTTCTCTCTGCATAACATTCTTACTGGTTGTTCTAGATGTGATATTATGTATACATAACTTGTCAGTCTACTGGTGTTTATATTTTATGAATTTGAATGAAGTATACAAAGTTTACCTCACACTTACACCTTTATTATTCCTCATTTACTAATATCCTAAATATTTCTTCTATATACATTGGAAACCACATAAGACAATGACACAATTTTTGCTTTAACCATCAAACATAATTTAGAAATTCAAGAGAAAGAATATCTATTGTATTTACCCATAGTTTTACTTTTTATGTTCTTGTTTTCTGATGCTCCAAGAGTCCTTCTCTTATACTGAATTTCTTTTTTATTTAGATAACTTTTTTATCTATTATTTTAATGTAGATCTTCTGGTGCAAATTATCTATTTTCTCTCTGTGTGAGAATGGCTTGATTTTCCTTTTATTCCTGAAGGATATTTTTGGTGGATACAGGATTCTAGATTGACAGTTTTCTCTTTTAGCCCCTGAAAAACATTGCAGCACATCTGGTGTCCATGGTTTATGATGAGAAATCTGCTGTCATTCAAATTGAGTTTTAACCCTAAAGGGAAGGTGTCTTTTCTATCTCTGCTTTCAAGATTTTTTTTCTCTGTCTTTTTTTTCTTAAATACTTTATTGTCAAGTTGGTTTCCATATAACACCCAGTGCTCATCCCCACTAGTGCTCTCCTCCATACCCATCACCCCTCATCCCCTCTCCCCCACTCCCATCAGCCTTCAGTTTGTTCTCGGCATTCACGAGTCTCTCATTGTTTGCCTCCCTCCCTCTCCCCCATTATTTTCTCCCTTCTTCTCCCCCATGCTCCTCAGTTAAGTTCCTCCTAATCCTCCTATATGTGTAAACATATGGTATCTGTCCTTCTCTGCCTGACTTATTTCGCTCAGCATAACACCCTCTAGTTTGATCCATGTTGCTACACATGGCCAGATTTCATTCTTTCTCATTGCCATGTAGTATTCCATGGTATAGATAAACCACATCTTCTTGATCCATTCGTCTGTGGATGGACACTTAGGCTCTTTCCATGTTTTAGCTATTGTTGAGAGTGTTGTTATGAACATTGGGGTCCATGTGCCCCTACGCATCAGCACTCCTATATCCCTTGGGTAAATTCCTAGCAGTGCTATTGCTGGGTCATAGGGGAGTTCTATTGTTAATTTCCTAACGAATCTCCACACTGTTTTCTAGAGGGGCTGTACCAGCTTACATTCCCACCAACAGTGTAGGAGGGTGCCCGTGTCTCCACATCCTCGCCAGCATCTAGAGTTCTCTGATTTGCTCATTTTAGCCACTCTGACTGGCGTGAGGTGGTATCTCAGTGTGGTTTTGATTTTTATTTCCTTGATGAGGAGGATGCTGAGCATCATTTCATGTGTCTGTTGGCCATCTGGATGTCCTCTTTGGAGAAGTGTTTGTTCATATCCTCTGCCCATTTCTTCACTGGACTTTTTGTTTTCGGGTGTGGAGTTTGGTGAGTTCCTTATAGATTTTGGATACTAGCCTTTTATCTTTTAAGATCTGTGTCATCTCTGTTTCCATCTGTTCATTGTCTTTTCTCATTTAAGTTGACATTTTCCTCACTCCTAGTAGGACGAGCGTTTTCTATTAAAACCTGGGTGTTTTCATACTGTACCCCTGGATCTCACCTACATCTCTCTTAGCAAGCCTCTAATGGACTCTACAGGAAAGAGGGGCAACATCTCATCACTTCCAGGTGGGGACTGAAGGCCAGGTTGACATGGGTGAAGGGAATCTTCACTACAGTTGGATGCAGTGGGGGTCAGCCTCTCCGCCCCTGGCCTCTGATGATTTTATTGCTGGAAGGGGCAAGGGTGTCTCATGACTATTCCCCACATGTCTCTTCTCACAGTAGGTCAGAGGGGCAACCAATTGAATGGGAAAAGATAGTGGCAAATGACATATCAGATAAAGGGTTAATATCCAAAATCTATAAAGAACTCACCAAACTCCACACCCAAAAAACAAACAACCCAGTGAAGAAATGAGCAGAAGACATGAACAAACACTTCTCCAAAGAGGACATTCAGATGGCCAACAGACACATGAAACGATGCTCAGCATCCCTCCTCATCAGGGAAACACAAATCTGACATACCACCTCACGCCAGTCAGAGTGGCTAAAATGAGCAAATCAGAGAACTCTAGATGCTGGCGAGGATATGGAGAAACGGGCACCCTCCTACACTGTTGGTGGGAATGTAAACTGGTACAGCCCCTCTGGAAAACAGTGTGGAGGTTCCTCAGGAAACTAACAATAGAACTCCCCTATGACCCAGCAATAGCACTGCTAGGAATTTACCCAAGGGACACAGAAATGCTGATGCATAGGAGCACATATACCCCAATGTTCATAGCAGCACTCTCCACAATAGCTAAAACATGGAAAGAGCCTAAGTGCCCATCAACAGATGAATGGATCAAGAAGATGTGGTTTATCTATACCATGGAATACTACATGGCACTGAGAAACAATGCAATCTGGCCATGTGTAGCAACATGGATCAAACTAGAGGGTGTTATGCTGAGCGAAATAAGTCAGGCAGAGAAGGACAGATAGGAGGATTAGGAGGAACTTAACGGAAGACCGTGGGGGAGAAGAAGGGGGGAAATGGCGGGGGAAAGGGAGAGAGGCAAACCATGAGAGACTCTTGAATGCTGAGAACAAACTGAGGAGTCATGGGTGTGGGGGGGGAGGGGGGAGATGGGCATGAAGGGGGGCACTTGTGGGGATGAGCACTGGGTGTTATATGGAAACCAACTTGACAATAAACTATTTGTAAATAAAAAAATAAAAATAAAAAGTGAGAACTTAGAAGTTGAACAAGATTGGGGTGCCTGGGTGGCTCAGTTGGTTAAGCATCCAACTTTGGCTCAGGTCATGATCTCACATCTTGTGGGTTCAAGCCCCGCGTCAGGCTCTGTGCTGACAGCTAGCTCAGAGCCTGGAGCCTGCCTCAGATTCTGTGTTTCCCTCTCTCTCTGCCCATCCCCTGCTCACGCTGTCTCTATCTCTCTCTTAAAATAAATTAAAACATTAAAAAATTTTAAAAAGAAGTTGAACAAGGTTTAAATCAATAATTAAGTAGCATTAGAGAGGTAAATTAAGTAAAATATGTAAAAATGGTTTTAAAAGTCTTGAGTATATTAGCTAAAATTTGGATGTACATATGTTCTATTGTCCACCAATTCTACCCTTAGGTGTGTACCCAACAGAAACACATGCATATGTCCGTCATTAGACACACACATGATTGTTCACTCTTAATAGTTACTATTCTAAGTAGTTAGAAACTACCGTAAAGTTCATTATCAGCAGAATGGATAAATACAGTTAGGTATATTCATACAATAGGATTCTAACAATCTTAAAGTGAACTAAAATTACACACAACATGAATGAATTCAGAAATATGTTGAGTGAAAAAAAGCCAAAAACAAAAGAATATATGCTGTATTATTCCATTTGTAAAAGTTCAACCAACAGGCCAAATTCAGCTAGGATGGTAGAATCTGGAGAGAGGCTCCTCACCTGTAATATGGAAGTGAGAGTTGCCATTTCATAGGATTGTTGCAACCAAATGAGAAAGTGAGGAAAGAAGGCCCATGCCAGGCACCCACTGAGCCTCAATGACATTAGACTTGCAGAACTGGATATTCCAGGCTTCTTTCTTGCATGAAAATTTCCCCACATTTAACACTACACCTCTACTCTCCCTTCTCCCTGAAGCCTGTCAAGTGAATTTGAAGTTCTAGTTTGTGTGTTAACTCTCCCCCATTGGAAATATTCTCTCAAGTTGCCATTATGAGTGTGCTGGTAGGTATGGTCCCTGAGGAAGTTCTCAGCCCACATCTGCTCCCCATTTCTGGTCCAGTGTGCACCTTCTCTACTCAACTATGAGTCACATGAGGGAAGACACAATAGGTCTCATTCCACTAGCAGAGAAGACATGGGAGGCTCAGGAACTCTCTGTGAAGGAAAGAGTTTACACAGCCAGCCAAGACTGCTGCCCTTGGAAAGGCCACTTGTAAAGTTGGCCTTGGTTGGAGTATGGGAACCTGGATGGTAAACAGTTCCCTACACTGATATAAACTTTTCCCAAGTGATTAGAGGACCTCATTGTGTCTACACTGTTTGTACAATGTGATTTGTGCCAGACACCTGCTTTTCTTCTGAGAGTCTGAAGTTTGGACACATGCTAGGCAGAGGTTCCCCATGTGCGCATCTCCAGGGAAAACCTGTGGCACTGAGTCTCTGATGAGCTTCCCTGGGAAATGCATTTCACACATGTTATCACAACCCACTGCTGGGGAACTAAGTGCACCCATGTGATTGCACCAGGAGAGGACTCTGAAAACCTGCATCTAGTTCCCCAAAACTTCTCCCTATCAGTCTTTTCCCTCTGCTGGTTTTGCCTTGTGTCCTTTCACTGTAATAAGTCATAGCTGTGGGTACAACTGTGTGCTGTGTCCTGGGAGTCCTCCTACTGAGTTACTGGACTAGTGAACTTGGGGACCCCAGCCACACTCACAAAGATGTGTAAGTCAAAGAGTGTGGGGAAGAAACAGAGCTCCTGCAAGCTCAGGCCAGAGGTCAGGATGTGCCTGAATCACAACAAGCCTCAGAGATACATGCCAAAGTAGAAAAACTGAGTTTCTTCCAAAGAGTGAACAGCCTTCTGTTCAAATTGTACCAGCCCCCTAAGGGCCACTGAACATGTTCATGAGTGAGTGTGAGTGTGTGGGCATATGAGTGTGTGCATGAGTGTGGTGTGCGAGACTGCATATGTGTGAATGTGTCTGTGTATGCGTGCATTGTGAGTGCACATGCATGTATATAAGTGTGTGCAAGTGTGAGTGGTTCCTGCTGAGAGGGAATGAGGCCCTTCAGAAGTCTAATAGAAAGTGCACACTTTGCACCATCAAAGATCTTTGCACCAATACATTCAAGCCTCCAGACAGGAGTTGTTCCAGAGTTGGTAGTAGTTCATCCAGGGCACAGTGTACACCAAAAAATCACAAATGAAACTCTGTGGAAGGAGAAAGAAAACCACTTTTTGAAAGTGAATAAAAAGCTTCTGTCCCTGCCCCAGGCCGTTATCTGGGGAGTCTGGACCAGTCACTGTGTCTGCACACTGACCATATGGGTGGGGGAGATCTGCTCACAGTCATGTGGTGGGGCAGCATGGGGCCAGCCTGAACAGGGATGTCACCATGGGCGCCCCCTGCCCAGTCACTTGGGACCTGGAACAGGTGTTCCTGGAGCCTGCAGCCCAGGGAACCCAGGGATGAGGCTGGGCAGGACAGCAGTCCACCTGCACCTGCACTCGGGCGCAGAGGACTCCTCATGTCTGCCAGCCTACAGGTGGTATCACCAGGAGGAACTGGGAAAAGGCAGAAAAGATGAGCAGAGGCTGGAAGATAAGAAGAAAACTAGACAATCTTCAGGGACCTGGAGAGTGTGCGTCAAGACCACAGTAAATTTCCAGGGAAGTAAACCACTTCCCCCTGAGGGACAGGATGGGACTAGCAGAGGAGACAGAAGGCCTGTGGCCAACACTGTACCAGCTGCAGGTAAGGAGACTGTCCAATCTTTCTCCCATCTCTGGGCACCTCCAGTGGCATCAAGAGATCCTTGGCCTAGCCCTCACCCTGCCATATCCACACAGCTGAAAAAGCGGTCAATGTCCAATTCCGGTCTACTTTTTAAATTTTTACTTTTCTCCCTCTTATCACAAGGCCCTGCTCAAAGACTGCCACCACACACCTTTTTCAGCTTTTTTTTGTTTTGAATGGGGCATGAGTGGTTCTTTGTGCCATTCCTCTCACATTTGGTCCGGCTAATCTTCACAGTGACCATATACTCCACTCCAGTCGTCAGCTACCGAGAAACAGTGCCACTATTAGTATTGACTCCAAGCATCCAGTTGCTGGTCCTCACCAGGTAAAGCTAGGACAGAGATAAAGCCCCAGGAGTCACAGCCCTTCTTCCCAGAGCTTATCCACCCAAAGCACGGCTCCCTCTTCCCCTCCCAGCTGGAGAACGTACACTGGCAGCTGAGACCCCTACCAATCCCCAGCAGATACAGAGCCCTGCCCCTTGCTCTGGGATGGCTTCACTGCTGCAGCCACAGATGGCTTCTTGCCTGTCTCCCTTGAACCCCCAGGATGAGGGAGGCAAGACATGGAGCTTGGCTACCAGCAGTCTCAGAATACCTGCCATATCTATACATGTGACCCTCGTAATCCTTAGGGGTGCATCTTGTCTCTCAGTTTCATCCATGTTCTCCCTCCCTACTCTCCTTCCCAACCAACCTGAAAGGAAGTTTAGCAACAACAGCTGAAAAACACAGGCTTAGGAACTGAAATGATTTGGGGTCTTCATTCCCCATCTACTAACACTGTGCCCTTGAGCAAATGTCCAGCAGTCTCTGTTTCTTTAACTACAGAATCCAGATAATAATTGTGACTGCTCAAGGAGTTGTTGCCTAGGCTAAAGAGAAGCACAAAATGCACAAATCACATTTTAAAATAATTATGAATTATTAAATGTTTTAGCAAAGTGTGGGGAACATTACTCTGAAGCAGCAATGGAGTTGGGAAAGCAACAGAAGACCGAAGAATTGTGCTTGAGTTCTGGCTTTATCCCATGTCAACTCTATCTCCTTGGCCAAGCCCTGCCACCTCCCTGACTCAGTTTTCTCATCTAGAGAATGGGGAGAGGGGCGCCTGGGTGGCTTAGTCGGTTAAGCGTCCGACTTTCGCTTAGGTCATGATCTCGCGGTTCGTGGGTTCGAGCCCCGCGTCGGGCTCTGTGCTGACAGCCAGCTCAGAGCCTGGAGCCTGTTTCAGTCTGTGACTCCCTCTCTCTCTGACCCTTCCCTGTTCACACTGTCTCTCTCTCTCCTAGAAATAAATTTAAAAAAAAAAAAGAGAGAGAATGGGGAGAATAGTGAATGTGTAAACCATGGAGAACACACACCAGGGTTATTCCTGGATGTTGGTATTTGTCTTTCTGTGCTCATGTTCAAGTGTCAGGCTGTGAGGACTCTAAGGGTAGAGAGGCTGGAAAAGCCCTTTGTCCCAGGGAGGACACACAACCTGAAATGAAACTCTAACAAATGCTTTGGTGAGTCATGTTCTCTGTTGGAAATAGCTGGTTCCCTCAAGTCAATGTAGGAGATAGAGAGTTCTCCCTAGGGGAGGGGAGAAGCTCCTGGATGGTCCCTGCTTCCTTGTCCCAGTATTGGGTCAAACCAAAGGAGAAGGGTTGGCATTCTCCCAGGTGGGTGGAAGTGGAGGGAGAGAGTGCCTACACTGACCCTGGAGGAAAGTGCCCTCAGAAAAGCTCAAGGTGGTTGTAGGGGAAGGAGGCCTGAGGGTGGTATTGCCATCGTGGTCCAGCATCTGCCATTGGAAGAACTTTAGGATGCAGAGTCCAGCTCTCCATCCAGGCATTGGCATCCTGCAGGGCTTTCACACTGACCTTCATCATGTTCCATATGTATGAAAAATCTAAAACACTGACCATGAATTTTACTAACATTGTGGTGTGCAGGGTGTCCAACTTTGGCTTAGGTCATGATCTCATGGTTTGTGAGTTCGAGCCCCATGTTAGGCTCTGTGCTGACAGCTTAGAGCTTGGAGCCTGCTTCAGATTTGATGTCTCCCTCTCTCTCTTTCTCTGCCCCTCTCTTGCTCATGCTCAGTCTCTCTGTCTCTCAGAAAAAAAAATAATGTTAAAAAAATTTAACATTTCAGTGTGCAAAGTGTTTTCTTATTTATTATTAGACTGGACTGCTAGATAATAAGAAGAATCATCATAGTAATACAATTACTTTCACAAATACTGCTTCATTCATTCTTCACCCACTTGCAGGTGAGGAAACTGAGGCCTGGAGAGTATGGATGGGATTTGGTCAAGATCCCACAGTTAGGGTGACCTAGAGTCTGGGTGCAGGCAGCCCACCAGACCCACCTCCTATACTCCTTTGTAAGGTATTAGGACAGATCCAATCATATGGCGAAAGGGCCCCTAACCCAGATCACCACTACCAAGGGACACACGTGTTGTCCTTTCATACATTTGAATGACATTAAAAGTTTGTTCGTAAACTATTCGTTTAGAGTTAACTGTTAGTGATAATGGGATGATTCCAAAAGACAGGCCTTCTGGGATTCTTAATTTGGCAAGACCTTTGGTCAACAGCTACCACCTTGTGGCCAAGTCACCTCAGTGTTCTTGGTCTGATAAGCGCCATCTTGGGGCAAGAGTATGTGACTGAAACGGACAGGCTGATGTCCACACACTATGATGTCAGGCCTACTTTGTGTCACACTAACACTGCCAGCCCCTCTCTGCTCCCCACCCTTGCCGCCTCCTCCTGTTCCCACTGCCCCTCTCTCTGGCCAGAGACCTTTTCTCCTGTCCATTTTTTTCCCAAATTGGATTAATTGAACTAAAATGTGCTATTGCCTCTGCCCTAACTTATATATAGTTTACTATGTAAACTTGAGGGGCATTTGGACTCACAAAAGTGGTTTTCAAGTAACTTTTTTTAAATCCCTAATTCCTGATTAATATATTTCAGAGAAGCTTTGTATGCAAAACACATAAAAAGAGAGATGATCTGGTTGAAGCCTATCCCTCACTCCCCCTCTTCCCTCGACCCAAAAAAAACCCTCTGTGCAATTCCAGATTTCTGTAGAATACAGCTAGAAATTCCAGACTTTACAGCCCTTGGACATTGAAAAACTATTGTTCCTATAGAGAACATATATATTTTAACAAAGCAAACCGTTAAAGGAAACAAAATCATCCTCGTTTGCTGTCACTCTGGTAAGACTACTTTCAGAATTAAAAGCAATTCTTCCCAAGGAAGAATAGTTGAGAACCTCAGGGGCCATCTTTCCTTTAGACCAAGAGTAACAGAGTTTCATTCCAGTCCTTAGGCTGGCATTTCAACAGCATAGCTAAAGCAGTTCTGGAGTCGAAACAACTGCAAAGCATGCTCATCCTGAGTGAAGTCCCCCTACCTTGGTGAAACCATCACTTGGTTCTCTCTGGGAGCCATACCATATCCCTGCATGTCCACGTGGGCACTACCCACATCCAGAGAAACCGAGGCACAAACCTGCATCTGACTTCGAAGTAGCTTGTCAACTTGAAATAAGTAGGTGTCATTGCTAGCATTGTTGTAGGTTTCAATGAAGAATTTGAGTGTTGAATTCATGTTTTTCATGCTCGTGGACTTCTCCTGGAAGCCTTCCCACCTTTGAAGTTGACCCAGCCTGGCTGCCAGGACCAGGGCAGCCAACAGCAACAGAGGATTCCTCCAGCATCCAACTCCCATCTCGCAGCCTTGGAAACCTCCTATCCACTGCACCTGCCAGGGTGGGCTGGGGCTAGACTGTAGCTCACTTACCCTCCTGCAGCTGTCTTCACCAGGTGGGCTTTCCTGGGTTAAACAGAGATTGAGACCCCAACCTCATCCATAATCTGATCAAAGGACCAACCCGTGGGGCACCTGGGTGATTCCGTCAGTTGAGCATTCAATTCTTGACTTTGGCTCAAGTCATGATTTCTCAGTTCATGAGATAGAGCCCCATGAAGGGATCTGTGCTGACAGCATGAAACCTGCTTGGGATTCTCCCCTTCTCTCTGCCTTTCCCCTGCTTGCACACATGCATGTGATCTCTCTCTCTCTCTCTCTCTTTCTCTCTCTCCCAAAATAAATAAATAAACATTAGACAGAGAAAAGGACCAACCACAAAATCTCCCTGGATGGTTGATCAATTCACTCTCAGGTCCATACATTTTCCACATATTTATGACATCCATTTTGTTCTTCAGTTATTCAGGCAAGCATAGTTTCTAAACACCTTGCCAAGATGAACAAGACTCTCTCCCTGCCTTCACATCTACTGAGGAATAAAGCCCCCAAAACAGAGCCTTACAGTGCTATGCAGTAAGAAACAAATGGAAGTGCCATTTGTGGGAATTGGGGAAGGCTTATAGAGAAGGTAATATTTGAACTGGGATATGAGGAATCAGAGACATGAAACAGAGCATAATACACTCTATTTACCTTCTGTGGGCTCTACTTGTCTAATCTGGCCATCAACTATTTCCTGTGCCTCCTTTAGAGACAAGTTCTCTTTACTAACCTGCTACCTTTCTCACCACAGATTTTGGCTGCTGGATCCCACTGTGCCTGCAGGCCCTGGCACCTAGCTCTTGCTATGTTGGTGTGACCCCAACAGAGCTTTGTGAGGTAATCGTAGCCTCCCAGTGACGGAGGAATAAGCCTTGATCCTTATTCACAGATTAATCTTGCAGACCCCTGAAGGTTAGGTGCTGCTTACATCAGACAGGAAAAATTCTCCTCTACCTTCTTTAGGTCTCTGGCTGGACTTTAGAATTAACTAGCAGGAGGAAAACATGCAAGTTTAATTGACCTTTTATATATGCATTATATTCTCTTCAAAAGAGAATGAAGATATGAAGTAGCCAGAACAAGCTTATATACCCTGTAGACAAAGAAACAATAAATGTGTAAAGAATTAACAAAACAATTGAATTTAGCCTATGGATAATAAATGGTGAAGAAGGTTTGTTTATACAGCTTTCTTGGTCCTGAATGCCCTGTCTCCAGAGATAAGGATGTCCTCCATCCTCCTGGTACATGGAGGGTATCTTTCACATGGGAGATTTGTCTCCTGCATTCAAGGAAGAAGGGATGGGGGTGCTGGGGAGGTCAGAGTATCCTTCCTGCTTCGTCATTTTCTTAGACTCCCTTGGTTTACAATCTTGAACGTGCCAAGGTGCCATATTTTGGTATAGTATGTCCTAAACCCCATCACCTGCACCGAGAAGCCTATAATAGCTCCCCATTTAAAAACTTTTGTTCAGGTGGGATCCTCAATGGGATCCTGAAGAAAAAAAATTAGCAGGACAATTGATGAAATGTGAAGAAAGTCTGTAGATCAGTTCATAGCATTTCACCAATGTTAAATTTCTAGTTTTTATCATTTCATTTTTAGTTTAAAAAGATGCTAACATTTGGGATAGTGGGATGAAGTGTATGACAAACATTCATGCAACTTTTGCTGCCTTTTTCTAAGTCTGAAATTATTTCAAAATAAAGGCTAAAATGTTCAAAAATAAATGGGACTTCAGTCTTTGAGAAGCAGCACCACCTAGCACCAACTCTCCTGAGTTCAGATCCCTTGCTGGGTGACTCTGGGAGAGATGGTTAATCTCCAAGTCTGTTTTTTTCATGTATAATATGAGAATGAGAATGGGGAAAACTACTAATCTTGGTTTGTGGTGGAGACTAAATCCATGAAGCAAACAACCTGTTTCCAGGTCAGGCATCAGTCGGTGCTCAGAAACATCCTCTGGGTGATTCTTTTATGATTCTGAACCCACATGCTCAAGCCCATGGTGTGTTGGACACCAACTGCTCCAGAACACAGACCACCCTCTGATGTGAAAATCCTGCTAGAGCTGTTACAACATCCTTCCCTGAGCCTCAGAGCCTGACTTGTAGGACTTGTCCAGCTGAGGGAGGTGGCTGCTTTGGAATACCCTGACCCAGAGCTGTAGGAGTGTCATTGTCAAATAGATACATAAGGGTTCTGAGTAATATGTGTGAGTGTTCAGACCCGGACAAGGGCAGCTTGTCCTGGAAATGATATGCCCATCAGACTGTGGACCTGAGGAAGGAAAAGCAACATTCAGTGAGCCATATTAGAAAATCTAAGAACATAGGGCTAAACACATTAAAAAATTGACCTACTTATAGAAATATGCACCTTGGTTATGTCAATAAAGTAAAAGAAAAATTAGTCCCCAGTAATTTCCATGGAATAAGAAAAAAATACACAGACCCTGGCGATATCGATAGAATAAAACAGAAAATGGGGATTTTATCTGGCATTTCTGGAGTTCTTTGGCTTATAGCAGCATAAATCTAATCTCTGCCAGTCTCCACATGGCCTTCTCTTCTGTATATTTCTTTCAAATCTCTCCCTTCTTTCTCTTAAGAATATCAGTCATTGGATTTGAGGCCTACCCTAAATCCAATGTGATCTCATCTTAAGATGCTTAACTTAATTAGGTCTGCAAAGACTTTATATCCAAATAAGTTCACATTCATGGTACTAAGGGCTAGGATTTGCACATATATTTTTGGGGACCACAGTTCAACCCACTAAAATGTCCACCGAATAAGAGAAAATTGGGAGTATGGATGTGTCCATGTGCATTAGTTTCCCATGGTTTTGTAACAAATTACCACAAACTTGGTAGTTTAAAACCACAGAAATGTATTGTCTTACCATTCTGGAGGCCAGAAATTTGAAGTCATTTTCACTAGACCAAAATCAAGGTGTTGGCTGGGCTGAACTCTCTCTAGAGGCTCTGGGGTAAAGTCCACTGGCTGCTGCTATTTCTTGCTTTGTGGCCACATCACCCCAATCTCTACTTCTGTGGGTATATGACCTCCTTCTCTTCGGGCTACCTGCCTTTTGTAAGGAAATATGGATGGCATTTAAGACCCACTTGAAAAATCCCAAGTGATGTGTCCATCTCAAAATCTTGAACTAAGTCACATCTGCAAAGTCCTTCTTTACCACGTAAGACAATCCTCACAAGTTCCCGGGGTTAGGATGTGGGCATCTTACAGTGGGTCATTATTCAGCCCTCCACAGCATGAGTTCAGGGAAAGTCAGAGGGGTGATTATTTCCCTGAAAGGATGGAGAACAGAGGCCCTGGTCATGCTCCTGGATAAGGGAAAAAGGGAAAAAAATAAAAACATCCATGGAAATGGAGGGAAATAGGAGATCTCATCAATTCTATGCTGAATGGAAAGTGAAAAATAGGGGACCTGATAATATGCAGGGGATAAGATGAAGATAGGGATCAGTATTATATCAGTGGATTAGAGGAAAAATACAGGTGGATGGATGATTTCCATAGGTTGAGGGGGAAATGGTGGCTTTGGTTATGTCCATGGAATGAAGAGAAAATAGGATTCCAATAATGCTTGTGGTGTAAGGAACAATCAGGGAGTTTGATTAAAATCACAGAATAAAGAGTAAATAAATTGCCTGACTACATCCAGAATAGATCACAAGAAAGGCAACAATATAATGCCCATAAAATGAGGGGGAAATGAAGGATCCTGGACATGTCCATGGGATACAAGGGGCCTGGAAATGTTCATGAATTAAGATTAAAAAAAACACTGAGCCTGATAAAATCCATGGAAAGGGAAATTATTATGCTTGATTATTTCCATGCAATGAGGATAAAATACAGTGCTGAGTATGTCCCTGTAACACAACAAAGTAGGGAACTTCATTATACCAATAGAATAGGGGGAAAGCAGAGTGCCTTGGCCATATCTACGAAATGAAAGGGAAACAGGCAGTCCCATTGTGTCCATAGAAAAAGAAAATAATTAGAGACCATGACTATGTCTATGTAGTGAGGGAAATATAGGGACCCTGGCCATGCCCATGGAATGTGAGTATGCAAAAGGAGGGAAAACGGGGAACTTGGCATGTACATGCACAAAGAGGAAAATAGGAAGCCTAATAGTGTCTGTGAAATAGGGAAAGACATGGGGTCTGATTTTTTCCCATGGAATAAAGGGAAAGTAGAATCCCTGTATGTCCAGGAATAAGAAGAAAATTGGAAACATGGCCATATCCATGGAATAAGCAGAAAACATGTGGCCTGGTTAAGTCTATGAAAGTCTATAAGGAAGAAATGGGAGGGGCTGATTATATTCTTTTAATAAGGGGACATAGGGAGCCTGGTCATGTCCAGGGAATTAGGGAAAAGTAGGGTTTCTAGATATTTCCATGGAAAAAGGAAAGGTAGGTAAAAAGGAAAAAACTCAGTTTCCCACCTGGGTAGGGAAAACACCCTCTCTTCCCTATCTATAGTCTTTTTCTCCCATGAGTATTCTTTTCCAGCTTGCAAAATATACTTTCTGACATTTCTGGCTGACAAATATATGTGGGTATTCCCCAAAAAAGCAATTTTCTCCAAGACTGGCTGGGTGTTCTACAAGTCCACTCTGTCTGTAGACAGCATCGGACCCCACAGGTGAAGGACTCAGTCACCACCACCTTCAGATGCCAGGTGCAAGTTCAAGTTGTCAGCTTATGCTTCTGAGCAACTGCCTATAAATCTGATGTTCCTATGGCCCCCTTTTGGGTTTGATTAATTTGCTAGAGTGACTCATAGAACTCAGGGAAACACTTTTACAAGTTTATTATAAAAGGATATGACACGAGAGACTCTTGAATGCTGAGAAAAAACAGGACTGATGGGCGTGGGGGAGGGCACTTATGGGATGAGCACTGGGTGTTATATGGAAACAAATTTGACAATAAATGATTTAAAAAAAAAAGGATATGGCAAAGGATACAGATGAACATCCAGATGGAAGGAAGGTATAAGGCAAAGTATTTGGGGGCTTCCATGCCCTGTCCTGGAGGGCAACTTTCTTGGCACCTTCACGTGATGGCCAAACTGGAAGCTCTCCAAACCCTATACTTTATGGATTTTATGGAGACCTCATCATTTAGGCATGATCCATCATTAATTCCATTTTTAGCCCTTCTCCCTTCTCAAGAAAGTGGGGAACAGGGCTAAAAATTCCAAGTTTCTAAACACGGGTTGTTCTGTCTGGTGACCAGCCTCCATCCAAGAACCCATCTAAAATCACCTCATTAGAACAAAAGGCACTCCTATCACCTAGGAAATACAACAATTTCAGGAGCTCTATGCCAGGAACCAGGCTCAAAGACCAAATATTAGAAAAAAAAGAGGCTCTTAATTCACTTACCACATAGGAAATTACAAGGGTCTCAGGAGTTCTGTGCCAGAACCAGTGGCAGACACCAATACATACTTTTCTATTTTCTATTATAGGAAACTTGATTATTTCCACGAACAACAGGGAGGTACAGGCCCTGGCTCTACGTATGGCCTGGTCATGTCTACTGAACAAGGAGATAATAGAAAACATATTTACTTTCACTGAATAATAGGAAATTGTGTTGCCTGGTTACAACTGTGAAAGAACAGAAAAACAGGGACTCTAATTTTTTTCCATGGGATAAAGGTACTTTAGGGGCACCTGAGTGGCTCAGTAGGTTAAGCATCTGACTTGATCTCAGCTCAGGTCTTGATCTCAGGGGTGTGACTTCAAGCCCCACATCAGGCTCTGCGCTGGCAGCACAGAGCCTGATTGAAACCCTCTCTCTCCCTCACTCTCTGCCCCTCCCTCCTTCACTTTGTCTCTGTCTCTCCCAAAATAAACAAGTAAACATTAAAAAATTAATAAAAAAACAAAGCCGAGAAAAGGCTGCCCTTGTCCAGAGTCACAGAGGGGCAAGTATGAGAAGGTTGAGGCCTGCGCCTCAGCACCTCCCACCTTCCTGGGCCCAGGCCAACTTCTCATTTGCTGATGCACCATCCAGAGGAAAGAAGTTAGCCTCATTAGTAGTTGGTGCTTAAGAAAGAATAAGCGTCTTTCCAAGAGCCTGGCAAACCAGGCCTTCTGACTTACAGAATGAACCTGGTAGTAGGGCCACTGCTGGAGCAGTCATAGTGGCAAGTGTATGGGATTTGTCTTCCATGAGCCCACAGCTGTGTGGTATGTGGGTCACTTGGTGGGAGTACATGGGGAGCTATCTGTGAGCTGCACAACTTCCTGGTTTTGTCTATTGACAACCAGGCTTGGAAATTCTTTGTCAGGCTGCTTCCAGGGAAATATTAGCAGGAGATAGAGGGAGAATGAGTCTTATCAATGTAGGCAGTAAGGCTCTGTTTGTGTGGGCTCAGGAGTTTGGAAGCGGGGAATCTCCTGGCTATGGTTTTTATCCCACTTCTCCATCTTATCTTGTCATTCCTGCCCCTCCACCTCAGATGAACTTCTTAGGCTCCTCCTTGACCCCCAACTCCCTTGGGCTTGCATAGATCACTCATCAGTCTGGTCAAAACATTGCTCATCATGATTTGCTTCTGATTGGAAACCCAAATTGGAGTGCCACTGCTCCCCAAAGCAGGAGGGGACCTGGAGGTCATCTAATAGGTGAGAATTCATGCTCCAGGACAGATAGCCACATAGACCATCCTCTACCCAGCCATCCAGGCTGGTGAGTTCTGTTCTCACTGTGGGGCCTGGGACTGCTGTGAGGGGTCAGAGAGCTGCAGAGCAGAGTCAGATGTGGGGCAGCCCTTCCACTGTTGCTTGGAAGCTGCTTTACCTTCTGAGTCTGTTTCCTCATCTATGAAATTGGTGTAATAGCAAATTCGTCAGATTATTGTAAAAGGTACAGAAATGCCTAGCATAGCTCCTGGTACACAGGGCTCAATCATGTTGACTATTTCAAGAAGGAGAAACCTCCTCCAGAAGCCATAGGGATGAAGCAAATAGAACTGCCCTGGGGCTCCAGGCTATTTTTTGTGACCTCCCTGCTCTTGCCCTCTCTCCATTCCCATTACCATTGACATCATAGGCACTGAGAGAAGAATCATGATGTGACAACTCTCAGAAAACAAATATGCCTTTGCAAACAGCAGGGTTCATCTCATTTGAGTTCTTCCACCTTATTTCATTCATTCATTCATCATTCATTCATCATTCATTCATTCATTCAAACACTGTTTGAAAAACTCTTCTTTGTCCTGCTCTCAACTGGCTGCTGGCCTAGATATTGCCCTGGCAAGAAGCAAATCTATCTGAGACCCACCCTGCCACCAGAAACACTTCAAAGCCAGCCCAGCAAAAAGCAATCTGCCATCTGGGTACCTGCTTGAGTACTCTCCCAAGATAGGATGAAAGGGAGCGTTGCCCAGTCTATCAACAACAGCACCCCCTGCAGCCCTGAGCCCCTGAGCCCTCATCCCTGGGGCTGCAACAGAAGGATGTGACTGACATTGGCTTCAGATGCCTGCTGGTCCTGGGGAGCAGGCCAGCACACAGGCGCAGAATGTCAACAATGACAAGGTGGTACTACAGATGGCTCAGAGCTGGCATTGTCCCAAAAGGCTCAGTGTAAATTTACTCTTTCCAGACAAGGAAACCTGAGAAATCATGAGGCTTAGAATGTAAGAGATGTCACAAGGGACAGAACATTCTCACTGTCTCTGTAGGATTCCCATCTGGAGCCCCAGAGTGGCATGGTTTGTTGGCAGGCCATCATCTTTCATGCAGCCTTTGGTCTCATTTCTTTTTCTTCTTCTTCTTTTAAATTTTTTTTAAAATTTATTTATTTATTTTGAGAGAGAGAGAGAGTGAGCAGGGGGTGGGCAGGGAGACAGAAGGAGAGACAGAATCTCAAGCAGGGTCTGCACTGTCAGCACAGAGCCTAACACAGGGCCTGAACTCAGAACTGCAAGATCATGACCTGAGCAGAGATCAAGGGATGCTTAACTGACTGAGCCACCCAGGACCCCCACTTTTGTTCTCCTTCCTGTAGCTGTTTTCCCTGGTGCGGCTTTGGTTGACCAGCTCTTTAGAAGGCTATGCAATTTAAATAACCATCACGTCTCATTTTGAAATCAAATAAAAACCATGCAGCCTCTGTAGACTGCTGTGCTTCTGCTTCTGATCTCCTGCTCTCCTGCTGTTTCTCCATGAGCAGCCCACCATCTCCTGATGCAACAAGCAGCAAATGCTGAAGCAGGCCAAAACTTTGTTGTAAACTTCACGTCTTCAAGTTCCAGTCCTTTGCCTGTCTTTTTGGTTGTTTGCCTTCCATTGATTTGTAAGATTTATTTATCCTTAGTAATAATTATTTGGAGAGTCATTTGCTGTAAATATCTTTTTCTGGGTTATGGTTTTGTCTTTTCATTTGAGTTATGCTATGCTAGTGAAAAGAAATCCTTATCTTAATGGAGTGAATGCATTGATTTTTTTCTTATGGTTTGCAGTTTTGATGCCTCATTTAGGAAAGCAAGGTCATGAAGTGACTTTCCTGTATTTTCATTTAAAACTTCTAAAAGTTTTCACCTGGAACTCATGTGACATTGTGTGTCAACCATACTTCAATTAAAAAAAACAAGTTAAAAAACCCCAAAAAACAAAACTTCTAAAAGTTTTGAATTTAAGCATTTCACACTTATGTCCATAACCATTAATATTTTTGAGCATGGTGTGTTTGCTAATATCATGTTCAGAATCTTGTATCCATATTCATGGGTAAGACTGGCCCAAGATTTTCTTTCTCATATGAGCCTTTTATAGTTTGAGTTTCAAGGTTACACCCCATGTAACAAGCTGGGAGTGTGTCAGTCAGGGTCCCCACAGTAAACAGAGGTACACTTGCTATAGGAAGGTTTATTTTGGAGGTACTTACAGTGCTGCAGGTGCAAGGGAATCCACGGCACATGGTTGTCATTTGTTGGAAGATGCAGGGAGGGATCTAGACATCAGGGAGCCTCAGCTGGCCACCCTGAAGAAGGATTGGGAAACAAATGCTGTGATCTTACTCACCTTCTGCCCTCTACCTCATGCTGGGCACCTCATTGGCCTAATGCAACAAAGAGACCAGAAGACACAGGACCCTATTTTTTTTTTTAATTTTTTTTAATGTTTTATTTATTTCTAGGAGAGAGAGAGAGAGAGAGAGTGTGAGCATGGGAGGGTCAGAGAGAGAGGGAGTCACAGACTGAAACAAGCTCCAGGCTCTGAGCTGGCAGTCAGCGCAGAGCCAGACGCGGGGCTCGAACCCACGAACCGCGAGATCATGACCTAAGTGAAAGTCGGACGCTTAACCGACTAAGCCACTCAGGCACCCCTGACACAGGACCCTATTGATGGACTCCCTACAGGTCAGCATCCTGGGACAGAGAGCAGCATAAAGCAGGATATGAGTGGGATGGGGAACAAGGGGGGCAACGTGATCAGACATATGGATATTTCCCTCTGTCTTAATCTTCTAGAAGAGTTGCTAGTCTTTTGCTTTTTTGTCTATTCCTTAGGGATTGGGAAAGAGAGATTCCATATCTGGCTTCATTTCATTGTCTTTATCGAGACAGCTTCCCAGCATACAGCTAATTTTCATCAATCAAAATAATTATGGTCTATAAAGTCACCATAAACACTGAGTTAACAAATACTGAATGATTGCATTTAAGGAGAGCACAAGTTTGGTTCCTTTGAGTCTCTGGTCATATTTTTTGTCAACCCACTAAGACATAACCTTGTTTTTTTTTTTAATATTTTTGCATTATTTTTTTAATGTTCTATTTATTTTTGAGATAGTCAGCATGATCAGGGGAGGGTCAGAGAGAGAGGGAGATACAGAATCTGAAGACAGGCTTCAGGCTCTGAGCTAGCTATCAGCACAGAGCCCAAAGCGGGGCTCAAACCCACAAACCATGAGATCATGACCTGAGCCGAAGTTGGACGCTCAACCGACTGAGCCACCTAGGCACCCCAAGACATAACCTTGTTTTATATGTATTTTATTTAAAGACACTTTGACATACATCTTGACTCATTAACATTGAAATCATAGCCAACAGCAGTATAACTTGTGCTTGAACAAAGCTTATCTAACATATATTTTCTCCCTACGGCACAGCACAGCTTTCTTTTGCTGAGGAAGACAAGACAGCACTTCAGCACATTTCTTGGAAGTTACTTAAAATAGTGAAATCATCAGAAAATTGCAAAAAACATGGAAAGTGTGGCACTAAATAGACCATGAAAAAATACTTATTATAGTATGAAAGCCCAACAAAACAAAACAAACAAAACACAAAAAAGGCAGTATTGCTTTGTCCAGCCTGAGCTGAAAAGATGTATATCAAGTCACTCCATTTTTTATTGTTCTGCATATGTCCATAAATGACTATAGAAATGCCATAGTATTGATTTGGGGGTTACAAATACATTTTAGCGAATAGGCATATTCGCAAATATAGAAACCGTTTGGGACATGTGGGTGGCTCAGTTGTTTAAGCATCTGACTTCAGCTCAGGTCATGATCTCACAATTCATGGGTTTGACCCCTGTGTTGGGCTCTGTGCTGACAGCTCAGAGCCTGGAGGCTGCTTCGGATTCTGTGTCTCCCTCTCTCTCTCTGGCCCTCCCCTGTTTGGCCTCTCTCTCTCTCTCTCTCTTTCTCTCTCAAAAATAAATTAGCAAACATTAAAAAAATTGAAAACAAATATAGAATCCACAAATGCTGAGCATTAACTGTATTTTCAAATGCAGTTACTATGACAGTGCAGAGTAAGACTCAGTTTTTTCAGACTGAATAGGAAGAGATGTTAGCACCATACCCTAAATCAGCCTGTGACTGTGTGACCACTGATAGAAATTCCTTCTTCATTTTGGGACAGACCTACTTTGGTAATAGGCAAATAGGATCAACCCCAAATATGTCACAATAGGAAAGGGTTATATGAAATTTGTGCAATGAACTATTATCCATTAACATTGCAAAGACTGGTAGCAATCTTAAAAAGGCTTATGTTTCTTAGACAAAATACAAATATACACTGTAATAATATCTGCATATTTGTAGGTTTAATAAAGATTTGATATGAAACATGTAAATAAAAATGAATAGAAATGAATAGAAAATAATTTTCCTAAAATTTATTTTAATTTTATTTAAATTATTTAAATTTAAGAAGTTTAAATCAATCAAATCAAAATAATAATGTGAAAAGAAATCACATGGTCCAGGAAATAAACCATTTTTCGCTGTAAGAGAAATAAACCAGGAAATGGTCCAGGAAATAAAGCATTTTTCTCTGTAAGCCATTGTGCCTGCAGCTCAGAACCATAACTCTGAGAAGAAACATACTGAGCCTAGAGGAGAAAGGTTTTAGAATTTATCATATAAATAAAAGTTGGGTCATCTTTGTTTTTATATACATTTGTCATTTTTAAAGTTTCTTTTTTTCTTTTCTTTCTTTCTTTCTTTCTTTCTTTCTTTCTTTCTTTCTTTCTTTCTTTCTTTCTTTCTTCTTCTTTCTCCTTCCTTCCTTCCTTCCTTCCCTTCTTCCTTCCTTCCTTCCTTCCTTCCTTCCTTCCTTCCTTCCTTCTTTCTTTCTTTCTTTCTTTCTTTCGAGAGGACATGAGCAGGGGAGGGGCAGGGATAGTGAGAGAGAATCCCAAGCAGGCTCTGTGCAATCAGTGCAGATCCCAACTCAGGGGTTAATCTCACAAACCCTGAGATCACATCCTGACCAGAGATTAAGAGTCAGACACTTAACCGACTGAGCCACCCAGGTACCATTTGCCACCTTTAAAAACATCCAGTTAATTTCAAAATGTGTGTTGGAATTTCCTATCAGTTAATGAAAAGAATAACATTAATTAATGACATTATGTTATTTTTTTCAGAAGTATTTACTTGAACTTAATTTACCATTTTCTTTGTTTCCTCTAACAGATATTTTGTATATTTAATTTTCTCTTTTCTAATTCTTTGGATTAAATTTTACAGAATATTTTCTTAAGAATATGGTAAATATCAACAAAGCTGTCTTCAGGAATATTTGTAGCAATTTCAACATGGCATGAAATGTCTCAAACACACACACATACATACACTACTGTTGTTTTGAAAATTTAAAAAATATAATAAAAAACACTTAACAAATTATCTCCCTGAAGTTCCCCATTCATTGCTTTCAGGTTTTGGGAGTCCATGAGGAAAATGAAAAGAATCACTGTAAATAGAGCAATAAATTCTGTCCGCAAAGCTGCATAACCTCATCAACACGAGTAGAGAACAACCTCATCAACATGAATAGAGAACATTTATTTTCATTAATAATTACTTGGATGCTTTTGGAGGAAGAGCTTTCTGGAATGAATTCCTTTCTTACCTGCTTTCTAAAGGAGACCACACTGGAGGAGCCCTGGCCTTGTCCCTTCCAATGCCTCTGAGCCACTCTTAGAAGTGAGGTTGAGATATCACTGGAGGAGGGAGCTGAAGATGGGTAGAGCCTCTAGGGACTCGAAGACCCTTGGAGGTGAGGGGCTACTCCCCAGGCTGGGGGTTCTGGCTTCACAGTTTTGACAATGCAACCAGGGTGGGTACTGGCTCCCTTGATTGTATCTCTGGTGGGTGTAACACATCTACAAATCCTTAGAGACCCTTCCCTTGAATATGAGTGACCCTGAGTAATTTGCTTTAGGGAAACAGAAATGATGCCTTGGTACTTCAGAGATTAAGTCATAAAGGTGATCTAACAACTACCTCCCATCACCTTTGGAGCCCTGGCCACCATGTGAACATTTAGAGAGATACCAGGAGTCTCAGCTGCTCTGGCCTTCATGTCTTCCTATCCCAGGCAGTAGGCATTAGCAAAGAGACCTGAGGTGACCCCAGCTCCAGCTACCACCTGATGGACAGACCCCCCCAACTGAGGGGTTCTGACCTGCCACCCATCTGAGCCCAATCAGCCCCAGAACCACAAGTGACGATAATAACAAGTGATCATTGCAGTATGACACCACTAAGTTTGAAATGGCGATGAGAACCTCAAGTATAAGGTTATCCACAGATGACAATGCTGATTTATGAATTTGTAATGAACACCACGACTGTGCATGGGCACCAGAATATGCCTATTGGTCCTCACTGCATATGCTCCCTGTCTTAGTTTGTGTTCTCCCAGAAGCAGACCGTGAGACAAGGATCCTAGTGGAAGCAATTTCCTGGAAAGTGACACCAGAAGGCATCACTGGTAGGAGTGTGGGGAGAAGCAAGGGAAGAAAACCAATAAAAAGTACAGAACTAGCAACCTTCTACTGTGAGCACCTGCAGCTCATTACCACTGGGGACCTTTACAAAACAGTGTAAAACATTGCTCAGAGATGTCCCACCAGAAGGGTATTTATCCTCCAATTTTCCAACACACATTAATTGAGGGCTGCTCATGGAAGGCCAAGAGGCATTAATTCCCCTATTCATGTAGTTAATTCATCCTCCGCATTTCTCCAGCATTCAAGCAGAGCAGGCTAGAAGGCCAAAGAGAATGCTTAGGAGAATTACAGGTGTTGGCAGTTGGGACCTGCAGCCATGGGAACACCCAACGCTAGTCATGGCCACAAGTTTCCTACAGACGTTAGAATCAGAGGAAAGGGAGGCCGGTGACACTAAGTGAACTTAGTAACTGGTACCTGCTGCTCAGCTGCAGGTCAGGCAGTAGTAGCAGGAGTCAGCTTCACTCAGCTGCAGGGAGATACTCACCCAGGGCACTGGGCACCCACACTGGTCACTGAACACACCAGCCTATGCAATCCTGGAATTACAATGCCTGTGTGCCTGCTGCACCTTCCCCTAGTGCTGGTCTCCCCACAGGCCTATCACATGCTGCAGCCCCTACTGTGAACACATGCAGCCGGCCACGTCTTGGTTTTCACACAGATAGTTTTCTGACTCTGCCTCTCTTAGAGCTGGCTATTTTAAATGCCTTCAGCCTTGCCTTTGCAGACCACCTCTCAGGGTGAACAGATGGATACTTGACATTCCAATTTAACCCTCTGCGTGTTCATTCAGTCTGAATGTCTGTGTGTCTACTCTGATCATAGGGAAAAGCCTATAGATTCTGCTTGGTTCTGCCTGGTTCAGGGCAGACTTGCCTGATTCAGGGTGGAAACTTCTCCTTTCTTGCTCCATCTTCTCAGAAACTGTATGAAATCTTTTCTTCTGAGTGCCCAGAGATGCTGAAGGGCAAAGTATATTCAAGTCAGTATTGTCCACTAGAACTTTATGCAATAAATAGAAATGTTCTGTATCTGTGCAGTCCAATATGGTAGCCAACTAGCTACATGTGGCCACTGAGCAGTTGAAATGCGGCTAGCATGACAAATTTTACGTTTGATTTCATATTATTTCATTTACATTTAAATGGCCACTTGTGGTAAGTGGCCACCATCCTGGTCAGCACAGGTGAAGTTCCTTTGGACCTCCTCTAGGGCAGCTCCTACTTGAGGGAGCTCACCCTCCCTGGCCCACACCATAGCAGGTCTCCATTTCTATCCTGATTGGCAGATTCCTTATCTGTCTCTCAGCCTTCCTCACTCTGTGAGGCTGTCTCTCTGCTCTGCCACCTCTCCTAATCTAGCCTCTGGGAGAAAGAAACATGTGCTCTACACAATTACAGTTTGAAGTTTTGTGTCACTTGGGTGTGGACTGGGGAAGGATGGGAATGCCTGACACAAAGAAGAGAATGAAGGAAATACCCAAACATAAAAAATGTCACTATGTGCCCCTGCCACTCTTTTTTTGGTAATGTTTATTTATTTTTGAGAGAGAAAGAGAGACAGAGCATGAGCAGGAGAGGGGCAGAGAGAGAGGGAGACACAGAATCCAAAGCAGGTTCCAGGCACTGAACTGTAAGCACAGAGCCTGACATGGGGCTCGAACCCACAAACCATGAGATCATGACCTGAGTCAGAGTCTGATGCTCAACCAACTGAGGCACCCAGGCGCTCCTGCCCCTGCCACTCTTAATTGCATGTTCTGGTTTGGAGAAGGCAGTCCATTCCACCTCCTTTTGAGCTGATCACAGATTTGAAAATCTAGAACTGTGTGGTTGACAATAGCATTTAAAAACATTTTTAAAATGTACACTTCCTAGATCTCAACTTCAGGAGATCCTGATACAAAAAGCCAGTGTCTTAGGAATCAGTATTTCATGAACACCCTTTGTAGTTTCTGCATTGGGCCAGCTTTGGGAGCTGCTTTAATCAACATAATGATGTTGCACTTAGGAGCTTTTGAATTGGCCTCACTCCGTGAAAATCCCCATGGACTGCTTGCTTTTCAAGTGCCTATGTCCAATTTTGCATTTTTTCTCATTATTCCTGCATTTACTGCCACCTCTAATTTCCTGTCTCCCTCTTCTCCAATACTGCTTCAAACGTACACAAATTAGGTTTTCCAAGTTGGAGTACTGCATGCAGTAATAGTAAGTAAACGCTACTTGAAGATCTCATAGAGTGCCTTCAATGTATGAACTCTGAGATATATGCTTCAGTTACCTTTCTAGGAGTTTTACCCTTGTTGCCTTGCTCTCTAAAGACAGACTTCATTTTCTTAGATATATTTTGTGTGCCAGTGCCCACACTGTATTTATTAATAGTTTGACATTGTCACGAGTTCTCATTTGGCAGTGTTTTCATATTTGCTTCACCACCTCTGCTTTAGCATTGCCAAACAAATGGTCTAGACTTAGTATTAAAAAAACACAACAACAACAAAACAAAACAACAACAACAAAAAACTCCTTTCAGGACAGGCCTGGAAATTGTTGGCACACAGTAGCATCTATCTATTGACAGTATTCCTGGCAGGCAGAATTGTGCCCCAGAAGACTCACCCTCTATGGCCAGCACCACATAAAGGAGTACGAGAGCTTAAAGCCTCCCATCCACTGAAAATAATTCAGTCAATTAAAAGAGTGGATTATGCATATAAAGCATAAATGCAACTCATTTATAACCAAGGAGAAGAGGACCAACATTAAGCTGCAATATGGGGTGACTGAAAAATAACTCTGCATTTATATTGGGGAACATGATTACATTCTTTTTTTTTTTTTTTTTACAAATAGTTTATTGTCAAATTAGTTTCCACATAACACCCAGTGCTCATCCCCACAAGTGTCCTCCTCCATGCCCACCCTCCCCCACATCCACCAGTCCTCAGTTTTTGTCAGCATTCAAGAGTCTCTCATGGTTTGCCTCTCTCCCTTTCCCCCACCATTTCCGCCCTTCTTCTGGGTCCCCCCTTGGTCCTCTGTTAAGTTCCTCCTAATCCTCCTATACGTGCACACATATGATATTTGTCCTTCTCTGCCTGACTTATTTCGCTCAGCATAACACCCTCATGGTCCATCCATGTTGCTACACATGGCCAGATTTCATTGTTTCTCATTGCCATGTAGTATTCCATGGTATAGATAAACCACATCTTCTTGATCCATTCATCTGTTGATGGACACTTAGGCTCTTTCCATGTTTTAGCTATTGTGGAGAGTGCTGCTATGAACATTGGGGTACATGTGCTCCTATGCAAACATGATTACATTCTTAAACGCTTTGCTCTGGAGATAAAGATGGCTCTCTCTGCCAGCTGTTGCTCGCGGGTGGGTGGGTGGCTGAGCATCACATGGTTAATGAAATTGCTTCAGGAGGCAGCGTGACATTCCCTTTTGCAGAATTTGCGCGTAGGTTGAACGTTCCAATCTGTTACCTTCCGTTTCCTCAACCATCCCATTGCCAGGTATCAGTCGTGGTGAGCAAGGGATTCCTGAGCCATCGTGAGGCTGCGTGTTCGAGATATTGCTACCTGGAAAGATACGGAGCATTTTCCATTTTCCCTGAATATTTGAATGATTAAAGTTCACCTTGGACTAAAATCCCTACAGAGTCACGCCCCCCGCCTCGAAATCCCGGGCGCCAGTAGCCTGCAAGCTCAGATCTTCGCCCCGCCCGGCTCAGCCGCCTTCTGGGAATTGTAGTTGACGCCTCGCGCATCCCCGCCGCCAGTGCCCAGCCTCGGACTACAAGTCCCGATAGGTCTTGCGCGCCACGCCTTCCCTCCGCGCTGCTGCGAGAGGAAGGTGAAGGCGCGGAAGGCTTGTCCGAGCCGGGTTGGAAGGTTGTGGCGGCGGCAGCGGGCGACATGGACAACGCGGGGAAGGAGCGAGAGGCGGTGCAGCTGATGGCGGAGGCGGAGAAGCGAGTCAAGGCCTCCCACTCCTTCCTCCGAGGGCTGTTTGGGTGAGCGCCAGACCGCGCGTGCCCTGAAGAGGTCTCCTTCCCAGGCCCCCTCCCTAGCTGACCGCCCCCCTTGCGCGCCTTGTTGAATCCTCCCTCCACCTCTGGACTTTCCAGGGGCCCTCGTTTCCCATGCATCCTCCAGAGAGCTTCTGAGTCTTAAGAGTCTCCCAGGGACCTTCCCCCAAGAACGCCGCCAGGGGCTCTCATCACTCCTGCGCGCCCCCCACGACCTATCCCTCACACGCTCCCCGAAACCTCTACAGTCTCTCGACGCCTACCGCGAGGTCAGCCGCACCCTACCCTCTAGACATCCCCTGGGGTCCTCAGAGGCCCCCCCCCACCCTTCCACGCCTCCTTTGGCCCGGCGCTGTCCCCGCATTGGTGCGGGGGTCCCATGGCCTTGCTTGGAGGAGGGCCGTCAGCGCCGCGGCAGGACAGATTTGTTCTTTTAACCTTAGTTGAACCCGCGTCGCTCGGAGACTCGTGTTGGGGAGAGGCAAGCCCTGAAGAAGCCCGGGGGTTTGTTCCGGGGACCCCCGCCCGGGCGCCTGGCCCGTGCGTCGGGGGTATTTGGCTGGGCGGTGGGCCCCAAGCAAGAGCGGACTGGCGCGGCGTCCCCGTTCCGGAGATGGTATGCTCCTTTGCCTTCCGCCAAGTAGACATTTAATAAACGTTCGTTGGAGAATGAATACGTTTTCTCAGCATAGTATTTTTACTTCACCAGAGATTGATGGGTTTGCCAGGGCCTCCTGTTTGATCAAGGATAACACAGCTCCTAAGTCGGCGTCTTTTGGGAATCCCATTAATTTTCTGTAATTCTTCTGTATTCTCCTAGGGAAAGGTCTTAAATTCGGACTTTCCAAAAAGCAGAGCCTGTACCGACCGTTCTGGGTGGTTGAATATGTGAATGATTCAGCTGTTTAGGATTAGAGAGGCTGAAGTTTACTGGTGTGTTGCTGCTGCTGCTGTTTTTCTTTTTGAAAGTGAAGATCCTTTGCCGAAAGGAAGAACATATTTTTATTTTTGAGAAGGATCAGTACTTAATTGTTGCATTATTCAACAGTTTTATGTACTAAATTCAGTTTGGAATCTGCTTGTCTTGCCATCTTCATTCTTTGATTATAATATCATACTTTATGGGTGTGGATGCATCTCCAGGAAATGCTTAGATGCAGGTTTCACGCAGTGCACAGTAGTACAGGACGCAAAGACGCATAAAAGTAAGGGTTCCTAACCTCAAGACCTTGGGAAGGGCATTTACCCGAGCTGGTTTCTAAATTCTGTGATGTGTAGTTCGGAACAGCAGTGAATTATAAGTTTGTTACCGCTTTAAAAGTTATGATGATTCATAAGGAGCATTCTCTCACGCTCGATGCTAGCACCAAATAGCTCCTTTCTGTGAGTCACAAAACATTTAACGGATATTTGAATAGAATTTAATGTCCTAGCACCTCCTACCTGGAGGTGATCTTAATGTCACAGCATATTTCAAGTCCGGATGTCCTTCCCTGGAAGAGAATCTATAATTGGCAGAGGAAAACATTACAGCACTTGATACTTGTCTCAGGGGAACCCTCCTTTTTGTGAAGAGGTGTTGCGTTATTGTTTTGGTGAAACTAGGCCAAGTCTTGAGCCAATAATTCTAAAAGGATTTTGAAAAAGCTTTTGTTGTAAATATCTTTTCTCTCCTTGATTGTTGACCACCTATGTCATGGACAGGCCGTATAGGAAGACTTTTGTCTTTACCCTGCACAAAAGTCGTGTCCCAGGTCTGGCCTGGATATGACAGGCTTTTGGATGGGGGGCAAATTACTTAGCCTCTCTATGCCCCAGTTTCATCTGCTATAAAAAGGGGTAATAATAGTAACATCTAATAGGGAGGGTTCAGTGAGTTTATGCATGTAAAACATTTAGAACCATTGGAGAAGGTGATTATGAGATATTAATTAGCATATTAATCAAAATTGTCAGCTGATGTTTATCGAGAAAGCAGAGAGCCAGATAGACTAAGTGACTTTGCCAGGATTTCAGAGCCAAAAACCTTTAGGACTGTAACTTTGGTCCTTAAATGAAAGATTTGAAAGGGCTTTGTACTATGTAAGTGTTATTTATCCTATGGGGAATAACTGTGTTATTTTCAGTGATACTTGGTTACAGGAAAACTTGGGGAAGAAGAGTATTCAGTTCTGTGAGTTTTAACAGTATATAAGTACTTGAAGCTAAAACCAGGCCTAGTTTCTCTGTGAGTTACTGTGTGTTGGAAGACCGATTCTGTATCAATTTTAGATGTTTAGAATCTTATGTCATATCTGGCATCATTTGTATCTGTTCTCATCCTTCTAGATTGGGTTGCCTGGTAGTCCACCCTGCTGCCACCCTTCCTTTGATACAGAATTTTCCCATCTACTTGTTATCCTTTCTTGAATCCACAGTGTAGCCCACCTCCATGTCAGACTCCTGAATTAACAAAACACACATACTGATGTGAATATCATCAAGATCAGTATCGTTTGAGCCTCATGTATTTAAGAACTGACCAGTTTGTGCTTTAAAGGGGACAGGTGATGCTGTTTTGAGGACATGGCAGCCATTAGAATTAGAAGGTTCTCAGCCTATTGCAGCATATTTTATTTACATGGACTCATTCTCATTATCCTCACTGCAGATTAAAATGTATTAGGAGCTCATCCCTTCCTCTGTTTACCACCCACACTGGTTTGTGGTAATACTGTATTCACATTACTGTCCTATAACTCTTCCTTTTTTGTTGCTTTCAATAAGATTATATGAAAATATACATTGTATATTCCTGAGGAAGTGTCAGTCATATATTCTGTGCACAGGCACAAATCCCATGCTTGTCTGCAAGATGTTCCTGAGCCACTAAGGGATGCAGCCATCACAAAGTAACCAGAATCAGTGTTCTGCTTTTCTGCTTGACTGCTTTGTAAACAGTAGTGTGTTTTTGTAGTTGTGGAATTGAATTAGAAGTTACTCTTTCTGAAGGGCTTACCACAATATAGCAAAACTGCCGCCAGAAGAGTAAGCGTTTTCAATTCTTTTGTTCCCAGAGGTGAGCTATTGAATTTTGTAGTTAATTTCAAATTCAAATGTAGAACTTAAGGAGCTGTAAGATCTTAAACTGGCCTGAGTATGACAGTAAAGTAGTTTAGAGTTGCTAAGGCATCTCTTACTGTTTTATCTGTCTTGTTAGCAGGAGGCCAGATTGGGGATAGCCAGCACAGTACACATGAAAGGGAATGGCTGCTTAAGAATGGCAGTCAGAAGATGTTCTGCATGGTTAGTGCTGTCTTCTGCTGCTTTTGAGTGTTGCCCAGCCGTAACGCTTGTAAAGAGCCATAAGTTTGGCAGTGCCAAAGTAAATTTAATGAAAGATGCTACTGGGCTATCTTGAAGCAATTATGAATCTATAATTTCGTAGCTGTTTTTGAAAATTGAGAATATTTCTTAAACATTATAGGCCACTAATTATCAGTATTCTTCACTCAGCTTTATTTCTACAGTGATTCTGTTTAAGTTTTGCCAGAATATGGTGAGGACATATAATAGCATTTGTAAAGCATATAAGACTCTCTCAGTTACAATAGATACTCAAGTGCAGATTGAACTTTAAAAAAAGAAAAATCATTAAGCTGAGGTTTACTTAGAGACAAGTAGTATAGTAATATGAAATATATACATACATTTCTTATAAATTTATAATGTTAGAATATAAGAAATAGACCTACATATTGGGTAATTATAACATATATACCAGCTATAATAATATATTCTGTATTATTACGTATAGGAAGACCAAACCAGAGCTCAGGCTCTCTCCTAGTGTGGTGACCCCAGCCCAGTGAATCATTCTTGGAGTTTCTGTTTTTCTCAGCTTTCTAACGGGCAAAGGGAAAGAATCTGCTTTTCGGAATTGTACGGATTAACTGAGGTATCAGAATGCTTATTAAGCTGCATGGAGCCATATTACTGTTAATTTATAAACATTTGGTTTTCTAATTTTAGTGCCAAGTTACAGTTTATGTATTAAATGACAAAGTCTTTCTAGATTGGCCTTATTCTGTTTGCATTTTTGCAGTGCTTACCATATATTTCTCTCATTCTCTTGAACCCTGTGAGGTGTGCTTGTTTAAAAGGGCGGGGGGGGAGACCAGGCACCCCAGAAGAGTTATATTTCGAAGGCCTCTTTAATATCTGTGGAGACAAACATGATTTTTCTCCTTAGTTACTAATACATTAATGATTTAATAGCCTCATATTGAACTATCATGGTGTTCCTTAAATTCCTTAAATGGATTATAATGTATTTTTTTAAATGTGCTATTAGATTCCATTTTTAAATATTTTCTTTTGAACTATTGTCTTTGTAATTCTTTTATGGATGGGCCATCAGGTTGAAATAATGATGTGACAGGTGCCTCATGAGAATATAGATGTTTTCCTTTTATTCTATGCTCTGGTCTTTGAAGGTTCAGGTGGAACCCATTTTTAATGAAATTCTGATTTTTTTGAATATTCTTTATTTCAGTAATTTTCCTCTGTCACTTTTATGTTTGTGCATTTCCCCTTCTCTCTTGATCCTTTTTCTCCAAACAGCTGATATTTTGACTCAGAGGTAGTATTAGTTTCCTCTTTTCTGCTTTATTAATTTCTGCTTTTACTTCTATTGCTCTTTTCTTTTTGCCTTTGACTCCTTTGGGAAAAATGGAGGGTGGTATTTATTTCAGTATTTCCATTATTTTATTTATGTGGATCCAAATATTCATGTATGAATTTTCCTTTAAAACTGTGTTAATGTTTTAATTATATCCCCCAGATCCTGTATATAGTGTTTTTTATTGTAATTCATTTCCCCTTTGACCCAAGAGTTGTTTACAGGTTGTGTTCCTGGTGGAGGTGCTTTTCTCTTGTATGTGATTTTTTTATTTCTTTATTTTTTAATGTTTATTTATTTCTGAGGGAGAGAGCATAGCTGGGGAGGGGTGGAGAGAGAGGGGGACAGAGGATCTGAAGGAAGCTCTGTGCTGTCAGCACACAGCCTGATGTGGCGCTTGAACTCAGGAACCGTGAGGTCATGACCAGAGCTGAAGTCAGATGTTCAACCCTCTGAGCCACCCAGGTACCCTGAGTTTTTATTTCTGGTTTTATTTCATTATAATCAGAGAACTTAACTGAGGTTTTCTTTCCCCTGATACATGATTGGTGTTTATGAAAGGCCCATATGCACTTGCGAAGAAGGCGTATGTTCTCATCAGTGTATGACTTGATAGAGATCCTGAAAAATCTAGGTATTGTTTATGTCATCAAGGCCTTTCACATTTGTGTTTATTTTTTGTCCCCTTGACTTGTTTTGGACTAAGCAGTCATGTCTCCTTTTATAAGTGCATTTCTGTCTTGGATTTCTTGTAGTTTCTGCTTTATAAAGGTAGCTACTTACTATGCTTTGGTACATAGATGTTCAAAACTACTATAATTTCATTACGAATTGTATCTTTAGCATTAGCAATTGGATTTCTTTCTTTTGATATTTTTGACGTCAAATTCTGCCTTGTCTGATATTGGAGTAGCAATTCTTGCTTTCTTATTTGCGTTTGCCTGCTTTAAGACTGTATTATGTAAGAGGATTGTACATTCTGTCTGCTGCCGTGTGACCTGTGCTGCTGGGCTCTGGGCCTTGGGCATAGTGCACTTCCCCTCCCCGTTGAGTCTGTCCTGGCCCTTGGCTGACTTTGACTGAGGAGAAGCAAGTGCAAGAGGGATGCACACTCTACCCGAGCAGAAGCTGTAGGGGCCATCCCTTGCTTCCGCCATGGTTTTTCTCTGTCGTTAAGAGTACACCTGAGAGAGGGCTGCATTCCAGAATAGAGAGACACAACACATAGAGAAAGAACCAGCACCATCAACCTGCAGTGACAGGTAAGGTGAGTGAGAAATAAGCTTTTGGAGATTTGGGGGTTGGTTGTTGTTGAAACAAGTCAAACAGAAGTTGATGTAGGCAGAGAAGGACAAATATCATATGTTTGCACGTGTAGGAGGATTAGGAGGAACTTAACTGAGGAACAAGGGGGAGAAGAAGGGGGGAAATGGTGGGGGAAAGGGAGGGAAGCAAACCATGAGAGACTCTTGAATGCTGACAAAAACTGAGGACTGATGGATGTGGGGGGGAGGGGAGGATGGGCACAGAGGGGGGCAGTTGTGGGGATGAGAACTGAGTGTTATATGGAAACTAATTGACAATAAACTATTTGTAAAAAAAAAAAAAAAGTTAGTTGATGTATGTGGTATACTTTTGACCATCTCTTATTCTTAATCCTTTCAGAATAGCTTTATTTTAGTTGTGTCTCTTGTATTGAGCACACAATATTGTATTGGCTTTTTGTTTTCCGAGAAAATCTGAAAATCTTCAGTCCATTTACATTACTGGTATGACTGGTATATGATTGGTTTTTAATTCTTTTGTCCTGCTTTGTTATATTTATTATGTGTAATGTTTTATTTGCAGTCTTTCTTCATGTGATCTCTTTGCTTTTTATTTAGGAAATTTTGTATTTTTTTCTACTGGTAACCTTTATACTACGAATCTTCTTCAATACCCTTAGCTCCATTAGGTATCTAGAATTTGTTTGCTGTGGAAGACACCCATTACCTGTGTGCCAATCACTGAGCCTGTTCTAAATTTTCCCCTTTGTCCAGTGTGTGGGAGGGCAGGGTTCAGTTTTTGTACTTGTGGGAGCAGATGTTGCCATATTATTTTTCTATTTAGTCTCTATTTCTTTTTGTCTTAGATCTATAATAAAACATATTCAGTGCTGCCACCACCAGCATTTTTACTAATGTTACTTAGTTATCTCCTAGATGGAAGCCAGTGTGGTATCCCTTAAGTTCTTGCTTCTATCGCTGGTACTTAATTGTTGGCTTGGCTGGTTGTGTAATCTTTGGCTTACACTTTTTTTTTAATGTTTATTTCTGACAGAGAGAGATAGAGAGAGCGAGAGTGCATGAGTGAGCAGGGGAGGGTCAGAGAGAGGGAGATACAGAATCCGAAACAGGCTCCAGGCTTTGAGCTAGCTGTCAGCACAGAGCCTGACATGGGGCTCAAACCCACGAACCATGAGATCATGACTTGAGCCGAAGTCAGACACTTAACAGACTGAGCCACCCAGGTGCGCCGGCCCACACTTTTTTCCCCCTTGAGTTCAAAAATTTTCCCTGTTTTCCTTTGTATGTTGTCTTGCTTTGTATGTTGCTATTGATGTCTGATAAAAGTTAATCTGATTTTCTTAATTTTGTCAGTACTTTGCCTGGAAACCTGGAGCTTTTCTTTATTTATAAAATCAAATAGTGTTACTATATGTGTTTCACAGTACACCATTCTGGGTCATTTTTCCTAGTACATGGTAGGCCCTTTTGGTATTCTGATTCAGATCTTCTTTTGTTTCCATAAAATTTTCTGAAATTGTAGTTCTAAGGATTGTTTCAGTGTTTTGATATATTTTACTTAACGTTTCCAGGGACTCAAGTTACATGGATATTGTCTCTTTGTTTATCCTCTCTATCACTTTTTCTTGAATCCTTTTCCTTCCCTGTTTCATTTCTATTCTCATGGCTGTTTTTATTTTTCTCCTCTGTGTCAGTAGAACCTGTTCTCCCTGTAGGTATGTTCTAGCCAAGATTTTATTTCTGAGATGATTTGGTCTTTTTCTTTCTTTCATTCTAGAATTTCTAGAATTTGAGACAGGAGGTTATGATCTTATTTTTTTGTGCATGTAGGGAAGAAAGACTTCACCTTTTTTTCTCTACTGGGTTCTCCAGCTGGGGCCCTACAAGTTAGACAGAAGATAGACTAACAAGAAAAACTAGTGTATTGAACATGTGCAGTGATGGGTGTCTCAAACGAGTGGTTGGAACTTGGGCTTATAGCATTTTAACAAAAGCAGTGCATTTGTAGAGAAGTGTCAAGACCAAAGGTTTTAGGCTTTCAAGAGCAGCAGACCGGGGAACAAAGGAATAAGGTTTGTGCAGGCCTATCTCCCTATCAACTTTCCACCTGCTTCACGACCATAAAACTTTCCCTGGAAAGGGGGTTTATGGCAGTCCCTCTTTCTTAGAAGTCTCTGCATTTAGTCAGATGGGGAAGCTCTGAGAAAGGATCTTTCTGTATCTGCTATTCTCATTTTCCTCCATTCTTATTTTCCTTATGCCAAAGTAGTTTATTTTGAGGTGGCATATTCTGGTCCCCTGCATGCTCTTGCATTCTGAGTTTTGCATTTCTGAACTGTAGTGTAGTTTCATATCTATAAATGTTTGTTTTATAGTATTTAAGTTATATGGGATTGTTTTCCTTTGCCTTGGGGTAATTTGGGGGGAACATTTTTGTCAGCTGCAAAGTTTTTATTCTTCTGTCTTACATTGTAGCTTTGTATGCTGCTTGCTTTTTTCTGTTTAGAGTGTTGGAGTTTCTTGGTCTCATATCAATACATGTGTTTCCATGATGAGAGATGAGGGGTTTGGGAGGTTTCACCGGTTTCTTAGTTTGAACACTCTCTTCTGTTGATCCCGTTAAGGACTTTTATTTGATGAAAAGCATCAGGGAGTGGTGAGTAGGGGCTGCTCTCTTTCCCTTCACTACACTGAGCTTCCATACATCTGCCCCTTCCTCCCCCAGAAGCAGGGCCACTTCAAGCCAAGTTCCCCTCCAATTCCTCAGGTCCAAGGCTCTGGCCCTCTAGGTCTCCCCCTGGCCTCCGTGTTCCCCCCCTTCTTTGCTGCTGGACCTTGCCACACCCCTTGTGTCCCTGCATCTCCTCCTGATGTCCAGGAGGAGCAGTGTCACCGACTTTGCTAGTTGGGTTCTTTTTTTTCTCCAATCTTTTATTTTTTCATCTAGTTGAATCCTGTCTCCTAATTTTGCTGTTGGCACGGATTACAGGTGGTTATATCTGCTCCTTGTTGACGTGTCTGGGTTTGGAGAATGTGAGGACAAGTTGGTATTTAGGCGCTAACCATGATCCTGTAGGGTTTACAAGTCTCATCCGTGTTTCTTCCAGATTGAGATTCAGTTTGAAGATTGAATTTTTATAAAGATTGGAATTAAGTATAAAAACTTCTCGTAGCAAGTCACGTTGTGCATGTCATTTCCGAGTTTAGCCAATAATTAGGTTTTTTGTTTTCTTGGATATTTAAGTATTTGTTTTATTAATAGGTCCAAAGATATATTCGCCCCTCTGTAAGAAAGGTGATTCTCCATATCAAGTCCAGGCACTGCAGCTGTTAACAAAATCAAGACCAACTTTCTTTGCTCTACATGTTCTCACAAACTTCATTTCAGGAAATGATACTTTTATCAGACATTCCTTAAATGTCTCAGATTCTTTCCTGGGTCTGAAGATCTATGATTATTTTTAAAGTGAAAAGTTCTCAGAAAATGGAATCCAGAGTCTGAGGCAGGGCACTGAGGCTGCATCTGTGGTAAAGGTGTGGTCCTCATGCCCAGCTTCCCTGGCTGCTCTGGCGGAATTTCTCTGAGGCCCGGGAGGGGCTGCCTGCTCTGTGCTGGCAGGACCTAATAAATGACAGTGTTCCTATAGTCTTTGTCCAAAGCCTGTATCCTTGTCACTACACCTCCTATTACTGGTCTGTGAAAAAACAAAGGACCTCAATCTAGTGGTTTTACAGGCATTTTGGTGTAAGAGTTCAAGGTAGCTTGATGACGAGCTTCTTCTCTCTGTTGTGGATACCTCCTATTTTCTGCATCACATGAAAGAAGTCGGACTGTTTAGAAATATATTAAACCTGTTTAGAAATATATTAAATAAGTATATTTATTTAGCAGTAAATTAATCTTGAAAGGGTTGTGTTTATCTAGGAAAACAAGTTTTTAGGGGTGCCTGGGTGGCTCAGTTGGTTAAGCGTCCAACTTCGGCTCAGGTCATGATGTCACAGTTTGTGGGTTCAAGCCCCGCATCAGGCTCTGTGCTGGCAGCTGGCTCAGAGCCTGGAGCCTGTTTTGGATTCTGTGTCTCCCTATCTTTCTGACTCTCCCCTGCTCACGCTGCCTCTCTCTCTCTCAGAAATAAATAAGAAAAGAAAAAACAAGTTTTTAGAATCTGGAGATTAGAGAAATGAAGTGAAGGTGAAAATAAGTTGCTTATGGAAGGTAAAAAATAGAATAAATAATTCTATGTGGATGTGATGTTGTGATATAATAAGAAATAGATATTTGTTCTTATTCCCTGGTTCCTGGTACCGGAAAGCCCTTGTGGGATCCTGAGTGGTGAGGGTGAGAGAAGCATCTTTTGTATGAAAATAAGCCCCTTTCAAGCAAAGTGTATGCTAATTTCAACTGTTGGTGGGTCCCTAGGTGGCTTCTGGATGGGGGCTGGTTGTCAGGAGCCAAGCATATGATTAGAGGGTTGGAACTTTCAACCCCACCCCTAAGCCTCCCTGGAGGGGAGAGGGGTTAGGGACTGAGTTAATCACCAGTGGTCAGTGATAGGTCCTGCCTGTGTATGGAGCCTTAACAGAACCCTAAATGATGGGTTTGGAGAGCTTCGGGGGTGGTGAGCATGTGGAGGTGTTGGGAGGTGGCTCCCCGGGAGCTGGTGTGGATGCCTCTTGTGCTCCCTGCCTATATACCTCCCTGGATACATCTCTCCATTTAGCTGCTTCTGAGTTACCATTTGTGATCATAAATAGTTTCCCTGAGTTCTGTGAGTTCTAGCAAATTAATCAGATTTGAGGAGGGGGTTGTGAGAACCCCTGATTTGTATCCAAGTTAAGAGATAGGAGTACCTTGAGGACTCACTGCTTGAGATTGGTATCTGAAGTGGGGGCAGTCTTGTGGGATTAGGCCCTTAGCCTGTGGGGTCTGCACTGACTGGGTAGTGTCACAATTGAATTGAATCGTGGGACACCCAGCTGGTGGCTGCAGAGAACTAGAAAATTGCTTGGTGTGAAAAACCCTACAGGTTTAATGTCAGAAGTGTTGTGAGTAGAGAAACAGTGTTCCCATTAATGGTAGAGATATTTTAAAGAGATTTTTAATTTTTGTCTTCTTTTCTGGATGCTTTGTGTATTTGCTTATTGTTTTGAATGATCTTTGGAAACACTTATAAAAAAACTGTAATGTGGATAGTTTCTTCCATCCAGACACTGAGCAGTCAGCATTGTTATTGAGGGCTGGGTGCCAGGCCCTGTGCTGGTGTCTGTCCCCAGTAAGCCTCCCTGCTAAAGTAATGTTGCTCTTAGTGAAAATAAGGAGCTATCCTGGTTGGTGGGGCTTCCCTCTGAGGGTCCCTGTTTGCAGTTCTTTGGCATAGTTTGACATCCCTTCAGGATACTCTGATGATAGGGTTGAATTTTTGTCTCTAGTTCTGCTTTCACATTATCACAGCACTGTCAGTTATCACCTTTTATGGTACTTCTACTCTGGTATTTTGTGATTTTAGAAGCAGCTTTATTTGTACCTCAGCAGTTGCCTCCTTTACTTTTGGGTACATCTGATGATGTGTGTGCCATTAGTCCTCATGATTCTACTTTAATGTCCCCTTCTTCCCACCCACAGTCTTAGAAGAGGATGTACTTTAGTTGCCAGTGTTTTGTACTGCTCTGAAATAGTCTTATTCAGGATGAGGAAAAGTCAAGACTTTAGATTATTCAAGGAATAATTGGTTTTTATTTTTAATTTTTTTAATAGTTTTATTCATTTTTGAGACGGAGAGTGACAAAACACAGAGAGAGAGGGAGACACAGAATCTGAAACAGGCTCCAGGCTCTGAGCTGCCAGCATAGAACCTGATGTGTGGCTCGAACCATGAACCACGAGATCATGACCTGAGCTGAAGTCGGACGCTTAACTGACTGAGCCACCCAGGTGTCCCGGATTAATTGTTTTTTAAAAGATCAATGACTTGGCTGCATGTAGACATTATTGGAGCTCTTTGAAATAATGGGCTATAATTTCCCAGGCTGGCTCCCCCTGCCCCCCCCCATCCCCCCGGCCCCGGCATCTGAATAAGAACAGACAGGATGGGATCGCAACTCTGTCCCACCCAGCTCTGGGCTCACCAGTGGGACATGTGTAGCTCTGACCATGTTTCTTCAGTGGAACATGGAAAGTGGGATAGGCGCTCTCAGATCTTTTCCAGCCCTGAAGTTAAATATTTTTCCTTAACATTCTGGTCTCCTCTTGGGCAAGAACATTCTTTTCTTAGCTTTTTCTGACATTTACTGATCTCAGTGAATGTCCCGTGAATAAGCATAATCAAGAAGAGGAGCAAGTCAGCCTTTCTCCTGGAATTGAGGGGTGGTGGAGTCAGCTGCGGCTGCATGGTGGGGAGGATGGAGGTGGTGGTGGTGGTGGTAATGATTATAAGAGTAGTAGTGATGAAGGCGGTAGAGTTGGTGGTGGAGGTGGTGGAGATGTTGGTAATGGTGGTGGTGAAGGTGATTGATGGTAGAGGTATTGTTGTTGGTGGTGGTGATGGTGGTGGAGGTGTTGGTGATGGAGATGTTGGTAATGATGGTGGTGGTGGTGATGATGGTCAGGGTGGTGGTGGAGGTATTGATGATGGAGGTGATGGTGGTGGAGGTGATTGGCAGTGATGGTGGTGGAGTTGGTAATGGTGATGATGGTGGTAGAGGTGGTGAAGGTGATTGATGATGGTGGTGGAGTTAATAGTGGTAGTGGTAGTGGTTCTTATGCACACTAGTCACTATTTTCTTTCATGGTGGAGAAGGCAATTTCTTCTTCAAATTCAAGATAGCCTAATCTCCAAATATAGTTAGGTTTGCTTCAAGTTAGCTTTTCCTCTTGTCAGTTCAGTGCCACATACTTAAATTCTATCACTTGTAATGTAGATCCCCTCATAGAAACTTGTTTCTCTTTTCAAGGATCTTATACTTCATATATAGGGGCCATGGATAACAATTATTTGAATGTGAATTCTGAATACTTGTCATTAAAACTTATAAAAATTAACTTTCACATGCATAGAATACAGTAGGCATTTGAAGCGATTTCAAAAGAACATTTTTTCATGAATTGTTAAAATTATATTGTGTTTATGACAAGTGAGTTTCTATGGTGCTTTTAAGATGAGTATATTTCTTGTGATTCTGTTTTAGGAGAGATGAGGGTCTTGAGTCTTTATAAAAATATATTCATTATTTTTATAAGAATCACTGAATTTGATATCAGGCATCAGCTCCACTACTGACTTTGGCTGGATGACCTTCGGCCAGTCATTTATCTCCAAATACAGTTTTCTCTTCTGTCAGATGGAGTTAGTGGCTTTAATAGTGGTTGTAATAAAGAAAATGACATAACATATGTGGAAATATCCAGCATAAAACCTAGCATAATGGAGGCGTTCTATTATTCCTAGCTGAATCTTTCTCTGAAAATAATAGGATAAAGTACATTTTAATTAAGCTGGTTTTATTTGGAAACCTTTAATAAGAATGATTGAACTATAATTACAGTGCAAGACTCCTGGTACACTTTAGAAAAATAAGACGAGAAAGTGGCAAGCCTTTGTTAACTCCAAGGAACTATGGCTAAAAATTGAAAACTCAGGTTAGGAATTTTCCATTAGGGTAATTAGCTAATTGTTTTTTTTAAAATATGCAGATTTTAAGTTGAGAAAAAGGAACATGAGGGTGTGATTGAAAGAAAGCTTTGCTTATTCTGACACTACATTTTTAGTGTGGCTTGTCACCATCTTGTCATTTGCTGTGTGACATAGTCGCCAAAGGTTTTTTGTTTTTTCTTTTTCTTTTGTTGGGGGAAGGGAGTGGTACAGCTTTAAATATTATTCATGTACCATATAATTCACCTGTTTAAAATGTCCAGTTCAGTAGTTTATAGCATAGTTACAAAGCTGTGCAACCATCCTAACAATAAATTTTAGAATATCCTCATCACCACAAAAAGAAACTCTACCATCCTTGCCCCTCCTTGTTTTCCCCCAACACTCTAGACAACCACCACCCTGTTTTCCATCTGTATAGATTTGCCTGTCCTAGATATCCTACAGTATGCTAGTGTGTGTGACTGCCTTCTCTCACTTAGCATGGTGTTTTCAAGGCTTATTGATACTGTAGCATGTATCAGTACTTCATTCCTTTTTATTGTCCAATAGCCGTTGTATGTGTGCACCACATTTTATCATCTTTTTATCAGTAGATAGACATGTAGGTTGCTCCCACTGTTTGGCAGTTACGAATAATGCTGCGTTGAACGTGAAGGTTTGTATGCAAGTTTTTGTGTGGATGTTGTTTTAATTTCCCTTGGATGTGTATCAAGGAGCAGAGTTGCTGGCTCATACAGTAACTGTGTTTAACCTTTTGAGCAGCTGCCAAACTAACTGGCTGTGCTACGTTACATTTGTACCAGCTTTATAGGAGGGGTCCAGTTTCTATACATCCCCCCTAACAATTATTCTTATCTGTCTTTTGATTCTAGCCATCCTAGTGTGTGTGAAGTGGGATCTCACTTGGTGGTTTTGATTTGCATTTCCCAGATGGCAAATGATATTGAGCATTCTTCATGTGCTTATTGGCTTTTTGTGTGTCTTCTTTGAAGAAATGTCTCTAATAGATCCTTCACCTGTTTTTTAATCCAGTTACTAGTGATTCTTTTTTTATTATTTTTGAGTTGTTAAGAGTTCTTTACATATTTCAGATACAAGCCCCTTATCAGATAGGTCCCTTATTTGTGTAAATATTCCCAAAAGTTTTTATGTCTTCAGTACATGAATCTAATTAACAATAATCATCTTGATTGAGTACCCACTCTGGGTCAGGCCCTGCAGTGACAACTGTATATGGATTATTTCTTTGATCTTTATAATAACCCTCAGGTATTGGGCCCCTGGGTGGCTCAGTCGGTTAAGCATCCAACTTCTGCTCGAGTCATGATCTCCTGGTTCATGGGTTCGAGTCCTGCATCAGGCTTTGTGCCTGCTTCAAATTCTGTCTCCTTCTCTGTCCCTCCCCCACTCATGCTTTGTCTCTCTTCCCCTCTCAAAAAGAAACATTAAAAAATAAAAAATAATAACCCACAGGTATAGATCATATTATCCACTGATTACACATGTAAAAATGGGAGGCCCAAAGAAGTTAAAGAACTAGCCTGGGGTAAGCTAGCCTTAGTAGTTACTGACTAAGGTTTGAGTCACACTTGGGCCTCAGTGTACTGTTCTAGGACATGTATTGACACAGAGCTCTGTCCCTCTGCAGGAGCTCAGAGGCTGTTAGAGTTTCTGGCATATGTGTATGCGCTCACTTTTGTTCAGATTGTGCCACCCTCTAAGGGTCAGCCTTGACCTCCCCTTTTTCCTAAACTACTCTGAGTTCGTCATGTGCATTGCACAGAGTCCTTTGACTTTATTCTCTGGTTCTTTATGTTTTCAATGTAGATAGACGAGGTAGAAACATCATTTATAAAGGGGCCTTAGTTTAGCTTAGTAAGAACAAGGTCAGATTAGGAAACCCTGGCGCAGGTTACAGAGGATTATTTTTGCCTTTATGTGAGAAGTGATGTCTGAGCAGCAGCAGCTGTTCCTGAGTGGAATTGTGGAATTAGCTGTCTACTAAAGAACTTTCCAGAACAGTATATAATTCAAGTAGCAGGAGAGTTTCTTCCTCTTAGGATGTTATAAAATGCATTTACACATGGGGTGAGCGGCTGGACCCCGATACCCCTTCCACATTGGAGAAAGGCTCATTTCCTACCAGAGCTGGTGATATAGCAGTCAAACAGTATGGCACTTTCTTTTATGCTCTGGCTTGTTTTGTTTTGTTTTTTAGTTAGAATAAACATAGTGCTAAACTCTTCAAAATTAACAGGGTAAAAATTTATCCTTCAAATTTAATCTCACTTGAATAATATATTCTTATTTCTCCACTTGAGCCAAAACTACAATTTCCATGCATGGATAGGACTATGGTTAAGGTTATAGGCTCTGAACTCTCAACAATAGCCAAAACATGGAAAGAGCCTAAGTGTCCATCCACAGATGAATGGATCAAGAAGATGTGGTTTATCTATACAATGGAATACTACATGGCAGTGAGAACGAATTAAATCTGGCCTTGTGTAGCAACATGGATGGACCTTGAGGGTGTTATGCTGAGCGAAATAAGTCAGGCAGAGAAGGACAAATATCATATGTTTGCACATATAGGAGGAACTTAATGGAGGACCATGGGGGAGAAGAAGCGGGTAAATGGTGGGGGAAAGGGGGAGAGGCAAACCATGAGAGACTCTTGAATGCTGACAAAAACTGAGGACTGATGGATGTGGGTGGGGAGGGGAGGATGGGCACGGAGGGGGGCAGTTGTGGGGATGAGCACTGGGTGTTATATGGAAACCAACCAACTTGACAATAAACTTTTTGTAAAAAAAAAAAAAAAAAAAAAAAGTTATAGGCTCTGAGATCAGCCAGATAGGTATTTGAGTCTCAATTCTGTGACATTCTTGTGGTGTGACTTTGGACTAGTTACTTTACTTTTCTGTGCCTCCGTTTCCTGATTTGGAAAATAGGGATAATAAGAGAGTACCATTTCAACAGCTGTTAAAGTTCTAGAATACTTGGCTAGCACATAGTAAGCATTCATTAAATACTTATTATTTGAGGAGGGTGAATTAGAGATGTGGATGGTTGCCACAGTAAAACTTAACCTCATTTTTAAATTTTTCTCAGAGGAAACACAAAAATAGAAGAGGCTTGTGAAATGTATACCAGAGCTGCAAATATGTTCAAGATGGCTAAAAATTGGAGTGGTATGTATAAAGTTTTTGTTTGTTTTGCTTTTCAGGCAAATAACTTTAAAATCATCTTGAAGGAGGGGCACCTGGGTGGCTTAGTTGGTTAAGCGTCCGACTTTCGTTTAGGTCATGATCTCGCGGTTCGTGGGTTCGAGCCCCGCGTCGGGCTCTGTGCTGACTGCCAGCTCAGAGCCTGGAGCCTATTTCAGAGTCTGTGATTCCCTCTCTCTGATCCTCCCCTGCTCACGCTGTCTCTCTCTCTCTCCTAGAAGTAAATAAAACATTAAAAAAAAATTTAAAAAAATCATCTTGAAGGAGGAAATCACTTGTCTGCATTTCCTCCTGTTGGTTGAGACAGGTGTGTGTGCTGAATAACTGGTGTGGCCACTGTGGCCTGGGAGAAAAGAACTTTGATCTCAGTGAACAAAGCCTGTTTTTCTTTACTTACACTTACACTTTACATTGGTTGAGGATTTCTTACTGTGAGAACAGCTCTGTGGTAACTGATTGAGGTTCTGTTGAGACATGTGACAGCCAGGGTGTTATTTTTATAAACCCCAACAGATTTACTGTCAGTCTTTAAGACAATGCTTTCTGTCCAGTGACATTACACCTAACAAAATCAGTGGAATTATTTTATTGGTCGAAGAGGAGATAGCCCTTTCTAACACTGACTTGGGAAACAAAGTCATTCTCCACCTCCGTGCAAAGAGGGCTTGTCTGTGATAGGCTATTTCTTTAATGAAAATGGAGACAGCCTTCAGCTGGAGCAGGGACATGGGTGTCTAGCCCTGGCCTGCAGCTGCTGCTTGATCTAAAGCAGGACCTTATACTCTACAAGTCCATTTCCCCATCTACTTTTTCCCCAGCTTTATTGAGATATAACTGACATAGAACATTGTATAAGCTTAGGGTGTATGTACAGTGTGTTGAAATCAACCCATTAAGGCTGACACTTTAAACGCATTTCAGTGAAGAAATTGCTGGAGAAATATATGAATCTGAAATGTCCTTTCTGACTATAAAATTCTTTTATAGGTTTAGTTTTTGGTTAAAAGGAAATGTTATGTTTCCAAAATGTACTTACACCTGAATTACATTAAAAACAGTGGAGGAGAAAGGAGTATTGTCTCAGTATTTGCATCTCTTGTGTGGTGTAAGGTAATGGCCTAAGGATAGATTTGCATCTACTAATGAGAGTGGCCAGCATGTGCATAATGAGCCAGCCAGTACAGTGAAGCACTGTACTTGGGAGGTCCACGTTATTACTGTACTCTCCTGAGGCAGAGCCCATCAGAGCTGCCATTCAGTTAGCCGTTGCTGAGGTACTCCCCTGGCAGCAGAGGCCTTGACCCCGTAATCCACCAGCATAAGGGTTAAAGCCTGGTGGGTGGGGGTTTCCAGTCCCAGCTTCAGCTGAGGGACAGTGTCCTTTCTGATCGCTCAGCCCCTGTGCCATGTGATGGCTGAGTATTTTCAAAACCGAGCACTCTTTGTCTGGCACAGAGCCAGAATTGAACCTGGGTAGGCTGGATCAGGAGTTTGCATTGCTGCTTTTCTCTCCAGTAGAAGTGCAGAAACCTGCATAGGAATTGTGTGGTTACCTCTGGAAGAGGGGTCAGGACAAGGGAAGACAGCCCAAGTTTTAGTGCAGTTGAATCCTTTATTTCCTAGTGGGTATTTTGGTGTCTCCCACGATTTTCTGTACTTCTCTGAATATTTTTGAAATGACTACAAGTTTTTTTTTAAGTACTAAAAGGTCTTATAATACTCTTCATCATGTTTTTCCTAGTGGAGGGAATTCTTTCCACTCCATTCCCATTAGTGCTGACTTCCCTATTCCAGACTTTACCAAGCTGTGTCTCCATGGGCCTGGTGTTTTCCAGTCTGTGGTGGTTCTCTCTGAGTCAAAACCCTCATGACAGTGGGGGTTCATCCTGTCCAGGTTCCTCGTGCTGAAATTTAAAGCATCCTAGAACTGGCCTGACAGCGTCTTCAGCTTTCATCTCCCCTGCTCACTGCATTTATCCCTCCTGCAGGCAGTACTGGCTTGTCACCAGCCTCAGTTCCCAGCCTTTTCTTGCCTTCAAGCATTTGTTCCTTGTTTGCATGACTGCCCTGCTGTGGATTCCTTCCCTCATTCTTTTTTCTGCCCCTCCAGAGTCTACAGTTCCTGATCAAAACCTCTTCTGAAAAATTTAAGTGCATAAGCCTTTACACTGTACTTCATCCCAACAGAAACCTGGGCAGCAGCTTATAACCAATCCCCCCTTATAACCAAACCTGTAGGGAATGTGCACATGGTCTATACCTAGTGGGAGATAAAGTCAGGTTAAACCTCATATAAAGTTCAGTTAGATTTTGTTATAATTTAAGAAGAAACTTTGAGTTTTGAAATTGTGGGCCTAACTTTCACTCTTTGAGATACTTACTTTGTCCAGGGAGCCTCCATTAGCAGTTTCTTCAGTGATGACAGCCAAAGTGGACACAATGAGACAGAAAGATGAGCAAATAAGTGTCCTTGACCTTAGTGTTTTAGCTTTCTTTAAACATGTGTGGCTTGAAGCCCCAGTCACTGTTTAGTATATGCTGGGGGACAGAGTTGAACATAACTGGCTCTGGTACTAAATGGAGGCCCGTCACCCAGGGGCCACTTGGGAGGTCTTCTGTGGCTGAGAGAGGTTTTTGTCCGTTTGAACTTGGGAGGTCTTCTGGGACTGAGAGAGGTTTTTGTCCATTTGAACTTGGTTCTGGTTTTTTTATACACGCCCGAGAGGCACTTGATCACATTTACACATGCTTTGACTAGAATGCTACTTTTCAGTGACATGGAACTTCTCTAGGAGTAGGTACAGCACTTAGAGCATGGGCCGCTCTGGGGACACTTGCTCCTCTGTGATTAATTGTAGTGACTTGTCTTCCTTAGCTGCAGGAAATGCGTTTTGTCAGGCAGCCAAGCTCCACATGCAGCTTCAGAGCAAGCACGATTCTGCCACCAGCTTTGTGGATGCTGGGAATGCTTACAAAAAGGCAGACCCTCAAGGTAAGACATGCTTCCACCTCTGTGTAACTAGGGCTGTTGGGTTGATGTTGAGGACCTTCTCGCATGTTATGCTGCTGGACCTTTGAGTCCTGATAAAAAGAAATGTTTGTGCTTTGAGATAATAGAGATTTTAGCACTTTCAGGGGTTTTTCTATAATCATTTTGAGCTTTTACAAGGAGAAATTATGTTCAATATGTCATAACACCCATTTTCTTAAACTCCATTCACAGTGCATTTTGGAAAATGTTTTGGAAATTAGCTTTAATTTTATCTACATCTTACTATTTTAATTTTATGAATATATATTACTCATTAAAAAAAGTACTGGTCCCTCACTCCTAAATACGTGGTACATTTGAAGATCCAGTTAATGGGAGATTGTAATATCTGATAGTTAAAAACAACATATTCACACAGTATTCTCTGACTTTTTAAAAAGTATTTTTCAAAGTACTGGTTTTGAAAAAATAATGAACTCGGGTATTTAAAGTGACAAGATTTTACAAATGTTATTTCTTTTTTAGTTAAGAGTATGCACTTAGTGATTAAAAGCATTATCATCTTCCCTGCATCACATTTACTAGTGGCTGTGGAGCCTCCATATTTTTCTTTGAGCAGTAGAGCTTTACTACAGAAATCTCAGCTTTATGAATATATCATTGAGAACTAAGGGACTTCAAGGGCTTTTACATAAAGATCAATCACATTCTGTTTCTGAACATGAAAAACTGGACACAGCCAAAATGAACAGCAAGGGTGGAAAGGTAAAGTCATAATGCATCAGTATTCTAGGATCTGATGCAGGCATTAAAGTCTCGGGAGTCAGAGCATCTCCAGTGACCTGGTAAATGTCCACATGGTGACCAAAGAACCACATGAGAATGGAGGTATCAAATCTATTAAAAAATTTGTGCATGTGGAAATGCATCCAGAAAACACTGGAAGGAAAAGTACATCAAAATACTAGCAGTGGGTTTGAGTGTCATTGTGAACTTTCTTTTCTGTATTTTTAAAGGTGTAACAATTCACATTTCTTACATAGCTTGGGAAGAAGTTGGCTTTTAATTTTGTTACTCCATGTACTTTCTACTTTGCAGTCAGGCCTCTTTGCTTACCTCCTTTAAAGCAAGAACAATAAATTTGGAGTTGTCACCTGTATGCTAGCGTTATAAACACCGCCATTTTGTGACAGGAAATTTGTTGGCTCAGTGTTTTAGAAAATTAACAGAATTTATTAGCAGTATCACTTACTAGATTTCTTTTTCATACCCCTAAAGTTAGCATCTTTTAACATTGTACAAAATGCTGACTTCGCCTAAGAGTTGTTTAAACAGGTATTTCAAAGTGCTTTTTATTTTGGCTGCATGAAGAGTTGAGTCTGTTGAAGTGATCTTCCTTGTGAAGGACGGTCTTCCAGAATTCATATATATATACTTGATATTCGTGAAGAATGCATTTACACTTATGTTTTAGCAGCTAGAGCTGACCAGTGTTGATGACAGCCCACATGGCTTTGTCTGCTCTCTAATGCAGTCTTCGCCCTGGCTGGGTCCTCACTGTCCGGCTGAGAGGACTGAGCCAGTCCGCTCCCCATCTATGATTCCCTACATGTCACTGCACCTGCTAGGGACCGAGCATACTGCGGGGTCTGGCCTTGTGTGTGATTTCTGCTTGCTTTTCACTAACTCGCCTGCCCACCCTCTGCCCCAAGTGCAACCTCCTTAACATTCTAGTAACAGCCAAGAAGATAGGCTCCCTAGAACTCTCTTTGACTGAATGGATTTTTCATTGTTTTTCTTAAATGCCTTCGCTTCAGAGGCTATCAACTGCTTAAATGCAGCCATCGACATTTACACAGACATGGTAAGACCCTGCCTTGCGTGAGCTGAGCGGCTGTGGGGTGGAGTTCTGGCGATGGCTTACAGTTGTACTTTCGTTGTTGTTTTTTGCTTCCCAAAGTGACTGGCATTCAAAAAAGGTAAAAGCAGATGGGACTGTTTTTTGTTTCTCCCTCAGGGAAGGTTTACGATCGCAGCCAAGCACCATATCACCATTGCAGAGATCTATGAGACTGAACTCGTGGATATCGAGAAGGTGAGCTGGGGCAGTGTTCTCCACAGGTGGGTGTAAGCCAGGTAGGTGACACAGCTCAGCGAGCCCTCCCCCTTCCAGCAGAGTTGAGTGCAGACCACTGAGATTGCTTCATTGTAGAGATGGGGAACCTGGTGGGCTAAAGTCTAGACAGGTTTCTCCTCAGGTGAGTGGCTGGCACCTGAGAGTGGGGTAAGATTTACCATGCCTGCCCGCTGTCTCCGCTCTGGGTGACTCGTGTCAGGATGGTAGTGTTAGCAGAAGTCTTCCTTTGGGCTTCAGGAAGAAAGCTTCAGGAAGGAAGCTGCAGGGGTGTGCTCACCTCTTTATTTACACCCTGACCTGGAGGAGGAAGGGAGCTGAACTCTGGGCTGGCCATACCCCTGGTTTGCATGGGTCTGTTTTTCTGAGCTGTGTATTATAGCAGCAAAAGAAGAGAGGAGGAAACACTGAGCACCATTTTCCAAGCCTCTGTCTTTGCTGTCATGCTGTGAATTTTACCACTTTTTAGCTCTGCAGCACGGAGGCCTCTTTATGGGTATGGAAGCTAAGGCTCGGAAGGACTGAGCTGCCTGGAGCCGCTCAGATTGGATTTAGCAGAGCTGATGCAAAGCCGGCCCCAGCGCCGGGCTTCATCCTATATCACGCTGTCTTCTCAGTCATGGAATCACCAGCAGGGCCCAGGGCACCTCGACAAGAAGAAGACATTTGTCAGATCTGGAGGCTGCCTCAACTCTGACTAGAGACAGATGTTTATGTAACACTGTCCTGAGTACTCTGGGAGACCAGAGGTGTGAGTGAGAAATAGAAGCGGCAGTGGAGGCCGGCCAGCCGTCATTCCAGTCAGGCTGATGAGCACCAGGCATACTCTTGGGGTAACTGTTCTGTCCTATCTGAATAGTCAGGGCACCCCCTGAGCCTCATGCAGCATCAGACAGGCATCCCTCTTCCTCTTTATCTCATGCCGTCTCTCCGCTTCTGGAACAGGTGCCTGATGGGGCCTCCTCTTCTCCCCGTGCTCTACTGTGGGGCACCCTGGGGCTGACTCTTTGTCTTCTGTCAGTGCTCGGCGTTGCTCTCAGTGTTCTCTCTGCACTAAGTGTCACTGCTTTACAGACCATGTGTGTGCCAGTGGCTCACAAGTCGTTGGCAGCCCAGCTCTCCCTCCACACCTCAGATTCCTGTCTCCTCCTGTCTTCCAACCATCACCTGCAGCCCAGTGTGTTTAATCCATCCCCCCCCACCCAACTGTGATTTTCCCGCTCTGAACCACAGGCATCCTCTCTTTCTCCACATTCAGCCTGTGGACGATTTCTGTGGTCCCAAGTCCCTGCTCCCTCACTTCCTCATTACCCCCCTCCCCCAGCTTTCACCGGCTCACTGCAAGAGCCTCCAAACTGGCCTCCCTGTTTCTGCTCCTGCTCGAGTTCTGAGCCCTGGGCACAAGGTCCCCATCACCCTCTCCTTCTGTGCATTTTCTCAGGGAAAGGGGGCTTTATACTGAGAAATAGCATGTTGACCAAAATCCCAATGGACCATCAAAGGGGTAGGTGTAGTATGGCAGCCACTTGGAAGTTAGCAAGACAGGTACTGTTGCCAACATATGAGAATTTTTCTCCTGGTGTAAAATGATAATTTCATATGTATTACACTGGCTTTTGTCAATAATATTGTCCCCCCTCCCTCCAGTGTAACAGAGCAGCCAGAGTGATCCTTCTCTAAAGTAGATGAGATTGTACCTCCACTGCTACCACCTGATGTTATCCCCTCTTCACTCAGAGGAATAGCCAGAGCCTTGCAGATGGCCTCTGAGGCTGCCCTGGAGGCTGCACACCCCCCACCTGTGTGCCTCTCTAAACTCTCCTCTTGCTCTTCCCCACCTTCTTCCCCCATGCAATAAACCATGCTGCGGCCACCATGACTTCTTTGATGATCCTCACACAAGCCAGATGAGCTCCTGCCTCAGGATCTTTACACTGCAGTGTCCTCCTCTGTCCTTGGGGCTCTTCCACAAATGCCCCCATGGCTTACTTCTGTTTATCCTTCAAATTTTGCTCAATTTGTTACCTTTTCTATGAGATGTATCATGACCACTTAGTTAAAATTGGAACCCCAGCTTGTCACGAATAGATACCAAGACACCTCTCCCACCTCAGCTTTCTCTTTTTATTGCAGTGCACATGTCACATTACATCATCATTCCTGTTACTCATCGTCTTTCCCTACACTTAGGGTGGACACCCCATGTCAGCACGGAGCTATGCCTCTCGTTTACTGATGAGTCCCAAGAGCCCAGAACTCTATGGACATAGTAGGCTCTGACACCCCATCTCTGCCGTAGCAGCATACCTGCCAAAGCATGTAGAGTCTTGGGAGGTGTCTCTGACTGCTGAAGTTGGACTGGCATTGTTAACCTTTGCCCTCTGACTTCATGCTGACCACCACCTCATGGTTATACAGCACAGAATTCACTATGATTTATTAAATAGAATTCATGATTTGGCCATTTTGTCATATACGCCATGGTTTTCTGAGGGTGCTCTGCTCCTGACTAAATGAGAGCCACTGAGTGCAATGCATGTGGCTCTTCTTGGAGAGGTTATCTGCAGACCCTGGAGAGGATGGGGAGACCCAGACCTGAGCCCTTCTGTGCTTGCCACTGCAGAGCTGATGATGGAACAGAAAGGAGATGGGTCTGGTATGGCTGGGATTTTTGTTTTCAGGGTGTCTCGGGTGGGTACAGTATCTTTACCAAGGTCGAATCATCCTGGAAGGACAAGCACTCTTGCAGAGTGTCTTTCCAGTAGAGGCTGCGTCATCGGCTTTCCTGTCCAAGGGTGGTCAGGGGAGTACACTGGAGGCAGGAGCTTGCGGCACTGTGCCGTCTCTGCTGCCAGGGCATGCTCTCGGGAAACCACACATGGAGACCCACATGGGAAATTCAGGGTGGATAAAATGATCTCTAGTGTTCTCTTGTTTTCTTTCTTTTTAAAAAAAGACATGTGATTTGTCATGGCAGCTTCTGAAGCCCCCAGAATTCATGGCATTCCTGCCATTCTGCAAGTTAGCCAGCAGGTGGCATCTGCCTTCACTAATGTGACCTGCCCTTTTAAAAGCAGTCTAAGAACAGTACTCAGCATGGGGCCCTTGGGTGGCTCAGTGGGTCAAACGTCCAACTTTAGCTCATGGCATGTGATGAGTTTGGCTTGTGAGTTCAAGTCTGACGTTGGGGTTTGTGCAGACAGCACAGCACCGGGAAGCTGTTTTGGATTCTGTGTCTCCCTTTTTCTCTGTCCCTCCCCCGCCCATGCTCTGTCCCTCTCAAAAATAAACATTAAAAAAAAAAAGTATTACTCAGTACACAGAGGGTCACCTTGAAATATCCCTGATGTTTCGTCTCCTGTGCTTAGAAATCATTGCTCTTGCTTCCCTGGTTGGACTCACCAGATTATGGTCAGTGGTACCTGAAGTTTAAGTTTGAAAATCAGTTCTACTAAGGTACCTTATATCTGATCTATTACAGATGAATATCTTCTCTGTTAATACAGGCCACTGTGTGTTCTGTGATTCATGTACAGACTTTAGTGACGAACGAAGTGTGTGAAGTTCAAGAGGCTCACATTATTTGATTTCATGAAATAGGAATTAAACAAACTAATAAATGGGTCTTTTTTAAATGGGCTTTTAAATGACTCAGAGAAACTGACCATTTCTGTTTCAGCCCCTGGAGAATATGATTTAATACTGTTGGTTACCATGTAGGATGTGCCTCTGGCAAGTTCATGTTAGATCCTATCTGGGGGTATATATTCTAAAAGAACTGATCCCATCTGAAGGTTAAGTTGACCTACAAAGTGGACTTAACCTTGAGATGTGGAAATTGCATTTGTTTTAAGACCAATGAAGACTGTAGTCCTAAAGGGCCTTGTCTCTCATTTTAGGTTTCCTGTGTTTTCCAGCATTGTGGCATTCACTAAATTCCCCAAGAAGGAATATTAATGCAGGATAACAGGATGACTTTGTGTCGAGGCTTATAGTTACGTGTGCAGTTATTATTGGTGGCTGTCTTCTACTTTTTATATTTATCATGGTCTTTGAAATTGTAAGAAACAGTGGGTAACTTTGTAAGGTGCAAGGGTCTACTTGTGCCTGGTAAATTTCACTGCATGTTAAAACTCCAAACTAGGTGTGAACATCCAAAGATAACCTGTGACAGCCTCTTTTCTCTGAAACTTCTCTGTTAAGCCACTAGATAAACGTTCCTTTCAACTATACCCTCTGTCAAAACTTGGGAGTATTATAAAGTTTTATTATTGGTTTAATTAGCACTATTAAAAACTAAGCTTTAAATTTCTTTCTACTGTGATAAATCTAGCTGTAGTTTAGTTATAACATTTTGGTGGACCAGTATCATTATTTAATAAGTATTAGATTAAACCAAATTGTCCATATTTGGCCACTTATTTTTACCTGTAAACAGCAATTACAGTTAACTCAACAGTATTCATTGAGTTCTGGTGTTGTGAGAACTAGAAAGATAAGTAGTGACAGTCCCTACCCCCATCCTCTGGCCCCACTCCCTCAAGTTATGTCATTTGATACTCTTTACTAAAGATTCAGTCATGCTTCTCATACTTTACCCTATCTATTATGATGGAAAAGAATGCTAAATAGTTTAGAGAGCACAGGAGCAGTGCAAAGAAGATTACTTTTGATTAATTAGGAATTCACTGAAAAACTTTTCCTTTTCTGGGCATTCCAGATTAAGATATTGACAGTAATTCAGTAGGGGGCTATCATTTGAAATGCAGTTTGCCTACATTCACTTAGCATCTGTTTATTGAGCACCTACACTGTTTGATTGACACTCTGCTAGGTTCCGGGACATAATAGTGAGACCTGCCTTACAGAGCTTACATTTTAGTGGGAGGGAGAACACGTACATTCATCAGCTCATCCTACACGTGTGTATGTGGCACTCTGACAAGTACTGTGGGGAATCTATCCCAGATGTTTTCTCTTTGTGTCTATGTATGTGTGGAAAGAGGACTACAATGTATCTGTTCTTTCATGGCTGTTTGTTAGTTTAATATTTCATGGAGAACTTTCCGCATTGATACTTTGTATCATTCTTAATCTTAGCACAGTAGTTTATTATATCTAATCACTTACATTATTTCCAGTTTTCCCCTGTTACAAATAATACTCAGAAAATTCGTTTGGGGAGCATATTGGTTAGGGTAGGCTGACCAAATGGACCCAAAACATAATTATTCAAACCCAGACATGTCAGTTTTTCCACAAACTGCCCATGGTGCTCTGCAGTCCAGACACGGCTAATGTTGGCTGTGGCCCCTCCTGCCTGTGGCCTCAGGGCTGAACAGATTTTGTAAACCAAGTCAGTGTTGGTCTTGGTCATTGCACTAGTACCTTTAGGAAGGTGGGGGCTGAGGTTTTAGGACCAGGCCTGTCTGCTTCCATTCAGCTCCCAGGAACCATGGCCAGAATGATCTTTTACATAGTGCTCTAGCCTGTTTGTTGTTTTCTTGTCTTTGTGCCTCTTTGTTCAGTCATTGGGTAGGACTTCCTTGAAGCTATGGGCTTAGTGGGAAGGGAGCACCTGTAGTCTGATGTTTGGGTAATAGTAACTATCCTCCTCTTTAGAGCTTACTGGGAAAACTGAGATTTAAGGCAGAGGTCTACAAACCCAACACCTGTTTGTATACATCCAAGTTAAGAATAGTTTTCACATTTTTAATGTTTTTTTATTTATTTCTGAGAGAGAGAGAGAGAGAAAGCATGAGCAGGGGAGGGTCAGAGAGAGGGGGAGACACAGAATCTGAAACAGGCTCCAGGCTCTGAGCTGTCAGCACAGAGCCCGAGTCGGGGCTCGAACCCATGAACTGTGAGATCATGCCCTGAGCCGAAGTCAGACGCTTAAAACTGACTGAGCCACCCAGGCGCCCCAGTTTTCACATTTTTTAATCATTAGTCAGAAAAAAACACTTCACAACACATAAAAACCACATGAAGTTGAGATTGTCCATAAATAAAGCTTTTGGAATTGGACACACTCATTCCTTTACTGTCTGTGGCTGCTTTTGTGGTACCGCAGGAGGACTAAGTTGTTGCAACACATCGTGGCTCACAGAGCCTAAAATATTTATAACCTGGGGTGTTACAGAAGAGTTTGCCAGGCTCTTACTTTAAAATGTTGTTCTGACTTACCTTTTGCCATTTGGGGTATAGAGGCCATTGGCCTTCCCAAACATACCGAGGCCCTATCACTAGACCCTGTCAGTTTCTTTCATAATTGCCTACAAACAAGCTACTCCTTTCCAGAGTTCTCTCTTACAAAGTTTTGCTAAAAACAGCAATACACACTATTGTCTCTTTCCATACAGCTTCTTCCTGTATGGCTGGAAGGAGGCTCCAGGAGGGATGTGCTCTGCCTTATGAGTTGTCATGTGCTTGATTTCACTAAATGTCATGCCACAACATGACAAGGGCTTTCCAGCTTGAAACCTGTTTCCTCTCCACTTGACTGCTAATTCATCGCCACACATTTTAGAGTGAAGGCAACACTGTTACTTTAGATGACATGTACAGTATTAATGAGGAAAGTCTGTGCTGCTGAGGCAAGCTTTAGACCTAAAATGTAATAGGGCTTTCTATGTCTCTAAAATAACCATCCAGCTTTAGCTGTTCTGAGTTCGGCAGTGGTGGCATTCTGCCCTTTGTAGTTGTTTAGGAACAAGGTGGACAGTTCTGCCATCTTTGATTTGTGGCTTCCATGGTCACTCCAGACTTGGTCATTGCCGTTCTAGCTCATGGAAAAGGATGATGCCTGGAGAAGAATGCACGGTCAGGTGGATAGGCCAAGCCTGGTAGAGACCCACAGCATGTCTCTTTACATTCTGGTGGAAACAGCAGGTCACAGCTGCCCGGAACTGCATTGGGGGCTGGGGAAATGGTGTAACTGGACATTTGCATTGGAAGAAGAGAAGAAGAGAGTTTAGTGGACAGTGAGTATTCTAGATGTGTGTGCTTTTTTCTGTTCCTCAAGTAAAGGAGGCCAAGTTGTGAAAGGTGTGCTGTTGAAATAGGTTTAGCCATAGGAATAATACCTATGCAGTTGTAGTTCTTAAATGTAGTTCTTCAGACAAGTAGTTTGAATAAAATACTGTGTGTTGATGTGCCTGGGTGGCTCAGTCGGTTGGGCATCCGACTTTGGCTCAGGTCATGATTTCACGGTTCGTGGGTTCATCAGGCTCTGTGCTGACAGCTAGCTCAGAGCCTGGAGCCTGTTTCAGATTCTGTGTCTCCCTCTCTCTGACCCTCCCCTGCTCATGCTGTCTCTTTCTCTCTCTCAGAAATAAATAAAACATTAAAAAAATTAAAAAAAAAAAACATGTATGTTTTTCAGGCTATCGCACATTATGAACAGTCGGCTGATTATTACAAAGGGGAAGAGTCTAACAGGCAAGTGCCATTTTCCTTAATATAATTAAATGGTTTTTGTTATGTGTGATAAAAGACAAACCTTCACCGCACTCTGTGAGCATGTTGGGCTGTACCAAATGAAGGTGTTCTGAGATACCTCTTCATTTTTCTGTTGGATTGTTACTTGATCTGCTCTGGTTCTTGATTGCAGTTCAGCTAACAAGTGTCTACTGAAAGTGGCAGCGTATGCAGCCCAGCTGGAGCAGTACCAGAAAGCCATCGAGATCTATGAGCAGGTGAGGCTGCCGCGGTCTCGCCAACTTCCAGAAGTCACTCTGAGTCTTCTTTTTTTTTTTTAATTCAGCTTTAAACTTTTTAAATTTTCCTTTTTATCAAGATATAATTCACATGTCATATAATTCATCCTGGCAAAGAATACAAGTCAGTAGGTTTTAGTATTTCCCTGAAGTTGTGTAACCATCACCGGTACCCAATTCCAAAACATTTTCATCGTACCCCAAGAGACACTCCTATCTCCCCTCCTCCCGGTCTCTGAAAACCACTCTACTTTCCGTCTCAATGGATTTGTTTATTCTGGGCCTTCTAGAAAATGTTGCTTTTGTGACTGGCTTCTTTCACAAGTAGCATAGTTTTTTCAGGGTTCTTCTTGAAACCATGAAACACGCTTGTTTTAGTGTGTAATGATACTTCATTTCTTTTCATAGCTGAGTAATATTCTGTGGTTAGTTTACCTGTTTATCACTTAATGGACATTTGAGTGTTTTTTCACTTCAACTATTATGAATAATTCTGCTCTGAAAACTTCTTTTCATGTTTTTGTGGCAGTATGTTTGCTTTTCTTTTGGTTATATACCTGGGATTGGGATTGCTGGTTTATGAGGCAAGTCTGTTTTTACCTCTTTTTTTTTTTTTTTGAGAGTGTGTGCAAGCAGGAGTAGGGCAGAGAAAGAGGGTGAGACAGACTGCCAGGCGGGTTCCATGCTGTCAGCATAGAGCCTGACACGGGGCTTCATCTCACCAACTGTGAGGTCATGACCCGAGCCAAAACCAAGAGTCAGATGCTTAACTGACCAGGCCACCCAGGCACCCCTGTTTTTAACTTTTTGAGGATCTGCAAACTCTTCCACAGTGGCTGGACCATTTTACATTCCCACCAGCAATGTGCAGGGGTTCCAGTCACTCTACATCCTCACCAGTACCTTCTGTTTTGTTTTGTTTTGTTTTGTTTTGTTTTGTTTTGTTTTGTTTTTTGGGGGTTTTTTGGATAATAGCTACTCTAATGAGTGTGAAGTGATACTACGTTGTCATTTTGATTTCCATTACCCTGATGGTTAGTGATGTTGAGACCCCTTTCATGTGCTTGGCCATTTTTTAAAATGTTTATTTACTTATTTTGAGAGAGAGACTGAGAGCATGAGTGGGGCAGGAGCAGAGAGAGGGAGACACAGAATCCGAAACAGGCTCCAGGCTCTGAGCTGTCAGCACAGAACCCAACACAGGGCTTGAACCCACAAGTGTGAGATCATGATGCTTAACTGACTGAACCAACCGGGCATCCCAGCTTGTTGGCCAATTGTCTGCCTTCATTGGAGAAATGATAGTTCAGTTCCTTTCCCATTTTTGAGTTCAGTTATATTGCATTTTAGAAATTCTTTATATATTTTAGATGTTGATCCCTTATCAGATATGTGATATATACATATTTTCTCCCATGATGTGGGTTGCTTTTTTACTCTGTTGTTGGTACCCTCTGTTATGTAGTTTTAACTTTGATGAAATCCAGTTTCTCTATTTTTTTGTTGTTGCCTTTGTTTTTTTCACATCATATTCAAGAAGTCATTGCCAAACCCAAGGTCCTGAAGCTTCTCCCCTGTTTTGTTGTAAGATGTTTATAATTGGAGCTCTTATGTTTAGGTCTTTGATTCATTGTGAGTTAATTTTTGTGTAGAGTGTTAGGTAAGGATCCAACTTCATTCTTTTGCTTGTGGATATTCAGTTTTCCCCACACTATTTGTTGAGTACACTGTTCTTTTGCCATTGAATATAGTCTTGGTCCCCTCATTGGAAATTATTTAATGGATATTCTATTTGACCATCTCTTCTATCCCATTGGCTGTATATGTGTGTCTTTCTGCCGATATCACACTGTTTTGATTATGTCGTTTTGAAATCAGGAAGTGTGAGTCCTCCAACTTTTTTTCTTTTTTTTTTTTTTTTCCTTTAAGATTGTTTTAGCTATTCAGAGACCCTAGCATTTCCATATGAATTTTAGGATCAATTTGTGTTAAGAAGCCAGCAGGAATTTTATGGGGATTGCATTGAATCTGTAGACCAATTTGGAAAGTATTGACATCTTAACATCATTAAATCTTCCAAACTCTGAACACAGGGTGCCTTTTCATGTACTTAGATCTTTAATTTTGTTCAATACTATTTTATAGTTTTTAAAAAGTTTGCTAGCCTTGCACTTCTTTAGTTAAATATACTTCTAAGTATATTAGACTCTTTGATGCTGTCGTAAATGGAATTGTTTTCTCCATTTTTTTTTCAGATTTTATCTTTTTTTTTTTTTTTTTTGCTAGTTATACACTGCAGCCTTACTGAACTAGCTTATTAGTTCTAGTGGGTTTGGAGTTTTTGTTTATTTTGATTTCTGTATTCAAAATCATGTATTTATGTCATCTGCGGATAGCTATAGTTTTACCTGTTCTCCAACCTGGATGCCTTTTACTTCATTTTCTTGTTAGTTGCCCTGGATAGACCCTCCCGAACAATGGTAACTAGAAGTAGCAAGAGCACACATCCTTGTCTTATTCCCATCTTAGACAGAAAGCTTTCTGTCTTTCATCATTAAGTAATATGTTAGCTGTAAGTCTTCTGCAGTTTGAGGAAGTTCTTTTCTCTACCGAGTTTGTTGAGTGTTTTTATCCTCAAAGCTTACTGTGTTTTGTCAAGTGCTTTTTTCTGCATCTATTGAAATGATCATAATAGTTTTTGTTCTTTATTAGTATGGTGTATTTTATTGACAGATTTTCATATTTTGAACTAACTAACATTCCTGGGATAAATCCTGCTTGATTATTGCAAAGTTTGGGGGTCTTCAAGAGCACCTTCAGGTTTGATAATTCTCTAGAAGGACTCATAGGACTCAGTGAAAGCTATTATATCACAGTTATGGCTTATTATGCCAGAAGGATACAGATTAAAATCAGTGAAAGAAAGAGGTGCTTAGGGCAGGGAACAGAAGAGTTCCAAGTGTGGAACTTCCTTTCATCCTTTCCCAGTGGAGTACTTCTCCCAGCAACAATGGTGAAAATATGCATGGAGTATTACCAACAGGGGAAAAGTTCATGTGAGTTTGGCATTTAGAATTTTATTGTGCCCCTTAGACATGGCTGACCTTATTCTCCATTTCTTTCACATGCTGAGCTGAACCCCATTGTCAGAGGCTCTCAGGTAAACAGAAATACTCTTCAAGCAGGAAATCCCAAACAAGGGCTTAGAGATAGCTTCCCAGGAGCCACAGACAAAGGCAAGAACTCACTTTGGACAAAATTAATCCCTTACTGTATAATCATAATATGTAATCCTTTTTAGAAGTTGTCAGTTAGTTTGCTAGTATTTTGTGGAGGATTTTCAATCTGTATTCTTTCATTATTTTGTGAGGTCTTTGATTTTGGCAGGAAGGTAATGCCTCATGGAATGAATTGGGAAGTAGTTTTCTTTTTCTGGAAGAATTTGTGAGGGATTGATGTTCTCTCACTATTCATTTATTTTTAAAAAAAAAATTTTTTAACGTTTTATTTATTTCTGAGAGAGATAGAGAGACAGCTTGAGCAGGGGAGGGTCAGAGAGAGAGGGAGACACAGAATCTGAAACAGTCTCCAGGCTCTGAGCTGGCTGGCAGCACAGAGCCCGATGCAGAGCTCGAACCCACGAACCTTGAGATCATGACCTGAGCCAAAGTCGGATGCCCAACCGACTGAACCACCCAGGCGCCCCAGATGTTCTCTCTTTAAACATTTGGTAGAATTCAATGATTTTCTCTTCTGTTTTCAATTTCATTGATTTCTAAAGTTATTATTTCATCCTTCCACTGTCTTTAGATTTATTTTGTTCTTCCTTTTAAAGGGAGTTGAGGTAGGAGCTGAGCTTACTGATTTTCCTATTTATTTTGTGCTATCTAAACAATGCTTTCTGTCTCACAGTTCTGTTAAATTGTTGCATTTATTTCATTGTATTTGTTGATTTCTGTGGATTATTTAGACATGTTTTGCTTAATTACCAAGTGTTTGGAGATTTTCCTCTTTATCTTTCTGTTGTTGATTTCTAGTTTGAATCCTTTGTGGCGGCAGAACACACTCTGTGATTTCGTTCTCATCAATTTGTTAAAGTTGTTTTATTGCCCAGAACATGGTCTGGCTTGGCATTTCTTCTGTAGTTCCTATTGCTTGGTGACATGTTTTGTAATGTTGATTAGACTTTCTTGGTTGATAGCACTGTAGAGTTTTTCTGTGTACTTACTGATTCTCTTTTTCTGTCCATTGTTGAGAGTGGAGTATTGTAGTCTCCAACTGTGATTGTGGATTTGTCTTCCTTCTTTCGTTTGTGTAAGTCTTTGCTTCACATATTTTGAGCTCTCTTTGCCACATACATGGTTAGAATTACCATGTTTTTTTAATGCATTGATACTTTTATCATTTTATTTATTTATTTAGGATGATAAAGGGATCAATTTATTTTTATTTATTTATTTTTTGCAAATAGTTTATTGTCAAGTTGGTTTCCATATAACACCCAATGCTCATCCCCACAAGTACCCTCCTCCATGCCCATCTGCCCCCTACCCCCCAGACCCATCAGTCCTCAGTTTGCTCTCAGCATTCAAGAGTCTCTCATGGTTTGCCTCTCTCCCCCTTCCCTACTATTTCCCCTCTTCTCCCCCACAGTCCTCCGATAAGTTCCTCCTAATCCTCCAGTACGTGCAAACATACGGTTTTGTCCTTCTCTGTCTGACTTATTTCGCTCAGCATAACACCCTCAAGGTCCATCCATGTTGCTACACATGGCCAGATTTCATTCTTTCTCATTGCCGTGTAGTATTCCATTGTATAGATAAACAACATCTTCTTGATCCATTCATCCGTTGATGGACACTTAGGCTCTTTCCATGTTTTGGCTGTTGTTGAGAGTGCTGCTATGAACATTGGGGTACATGTGCTCCTATGCATCAGCATTTCTGTATCCCTTGGGTAAATTCCTAGCAGTGCTATTATTGCTGGGTCATATTGGAGATCTACTGTTAGTTTCCTGAGGAACCTCCACACTGTTTTCCAGAGGGGCTGGAACAACAGTGTAGGAGGGTGCCCGTTTCTCCACATCCTCGCCAGCATCTAGAGTTCACTGATTTGCTCATTTTAGCCACTCTGACTGGCGTGAGGTGGTATCTCAGTGTGGTTTTCATTTGTATTTCCCTGATGAGGAGGGACGCTGGGCATCATTTCATGTGTGTGTTGGCCATCTGGATGTCCTCTTTGGAGAAGTGTCTGTTCATGTCGTCTGCCCATTTCTTCATTGGGTTGTTTGTTTTTCAGGTGTGGACTTTGGTGAGTTCCTTACAGATTTTGGATATTAACCCTTTATCTGATATGTCATTTGCAACTATCTTTTCCCATTCTGGTGGTTGCCTATTAGTTTTGTGGATTGTTTCCTTTGCAGTGCAGAAGCTTTTAATCTTGGTGAGGTCCCAATCATTTAATTTTGCTCTTGATTTCCTTGGTTTTGGGGATGTGTCAAGTAAGAAATTGCTGCAGTGGAGGTCAAGGAGGTTGTGTCCTGCTTTCTCCCATAGGGTTTTGATGGTTTCCTGTCTCACGTTCAGGTCCTTATCCATTTTGAGTTTATTTTTGTATATGGAATGAGAAAATGATTTAGTTTTGTTCTTTTGCATATTGCTGTCCAGGTCTCCCAACACCATCTGTTAAAGAGGCTGTCTCTTTTCCATTGGATATTCTTTCCTGCTTTGTCAGAGATTAGTTGGCTGTACACTTTTGGGTCCAATTCTGAGTTCTCAATTCTATTCCATTGGTCAATGTGTCTGTATTTGTGCCAATACCATACTGTCTTGATGATGACAGTTTTGTTAGAGGCTAAAGTCTAGGATGGTGATACCTCCTGTTTAGGTTTTCTTCTTCAATATGGCTTTGGCTATTTGGGGTCTTTTGTGGTTCCATACAAATTTTAGGATAGTTTGCTCCAGTTTTGAGAAGTATGCTGTGCAGTTTTGATTGGGAGTGCATTGAATGTTTAGATTGCTTTGGGTAGTAATGACATTTTAACTATATTTATTCTTCCAATCCATGAGCATGGAATGTTTTTCCATTTCTTTGTGTCTTCTTCAGTTACCTTCATAAGTTTTCTATAGTTTTCATCATACAGATCTCTTATATCTTTGGTTAGGTTTATTCCTAGGTATTTTAAGGTTTTTTATGCAATTGTGAATGGGATCAGTTTCTTGATTTCTCTTTCTGTTGCTTCATTGTTGGTGTATAAAAATGCAACTGATTTCTGTACACTGATTTTGTACCCTGCAACTTGGCTGAATTCTTGAATCAGTTCTAGTAGGCTTCTGGTGGAGTCTGTTGGGTTTACGATGTAGAGTATTATGTCGTCTGCGAAGAGTGAAAGTTTGACTTCCTCTTTGCCGATTCTGATGCCTTTGATTTCCTTTTGTTGTCTAATGGCTGATACTAGGACTTCCAGCACTGTGTTAAACAACAGTGGTGAGAGGGGCATCCCTGTCGTGTTCCTGATCTCAGGAGGAAAGCTCTCCGTTTTTCCCCATTGAGGATGATGTTAGCTGAAGGCTTCTCATAGATGGCTTTGATGATGTTTAAGTAGGTTCCTTCTATCCCGACTTTCTCTAGAGTCTTTATTAAGAAGGGATGCTGTATTTTGTCAAATGCTTTTTCTGCATCTATTGACAGGATCATATGGTTTTTTCATTTCTTTTATTGATGTGATGTATCACATTGATTGATTTGCGAATGTTGAACCAGCCCTGTAACCCAGGAATGAATCCCACTTGATCTTGGTGGATAATTCTTTTTATGTGCTGCTGGATTCGATTTGCAAGGATCTTGTTGAAGATTTTTGCATCCGTATTCATCAAGGATATTGGCCTGTAGTTCTCTTTTTTTGCTGGATCTCTGTCTGGCTTGGGAATCAGAGTGATGCTGACTTCATAAAATGAGTCCGGGAGTTTTCTTTCGATTTCTATCTTTTGGAATAGCTTGAGAAGAATTGGGATTAATTCTGTTTCAAATGTGTGGTAGAATTCCCCAGGGAAGCCATCAGGTCCAGGGCTCTTATTTGTTGGGAGATTTTTGATCACTCCTTCGATTTCTTCTCTCGTTATGAGTCTGTTCAGGTTTTCTATTTCTTTCCGTGTGAATTTTGAATTTTTTTTTTAATGTTGTATTTATTTTTAGGGGAGAGAGAGAGAGACAGCGTGAGCAGGGGAGGGTCAGAGAGAGAGGGAATCACAGACTGAAACAGGCTCCAGGCTCTGAGCTGGCAGTCAGCACAGAGCCCGACGCGGGGCTCGAACCCACGAACCGCGAGATCATGACCTAAGCGAAAGTCGGACGCTTAACCGACTAAGCCACCCAGGCGCCCCATTCCCGTGTGAATTTTGGTAGTGAGTGTGTGTTTAGGAATTTGTCCATTTCTTCTAAGTTGTCCAGTTTGTTGGCATATAAATTTTTATAGTATTCCCTGATAATTGCTTGTATTTCTGAGGGGTTGGTTGTAATAAGTCCATTTACATTCATGATTTTGTCTATTTGGGTGCTCTCTCTTTACTTTTTGAGAAGCCTGGCTAGAGGTTTGTCAATTTTGTTTATTTTTTTCAAAAAACCCACTCTTGGTTTCATTGATCTGTTCAATTGTTTCTTTGGTCTCTTTGTTGTTTATTTCTGCTCATCTTTACTATTTCTCTTCTTCTGTTGGGTTTGGAATGCTCTTGTTGCTCTGCCTCTAGTTCTTTTAGGTGAGCTGTTAGATTTTGCACTTGTGCTTTTTCTAATTTCTTAAAATAGGCCTGGAGTGCAGTGTACTTTCCTCTTAGGACTGCCTTTGCCACATCCCATAGAGTTTGGATTGTTGTATTTTCATTTTCCTTTGTTTCCATATATTTTAAAATTTCTTCTCCAATTGCCTTATTGGCCAGTTCATTCTTCAGTAGGGTGTTCTTTAACCTCCCTGGTTTTGGAGGTTTTCCAGACTTCTTCCTGTGATTGATTTCCAGTTTCATAGCATTGTGATCTGAAAGTGTGCATGGTATGATCTCAATTCTTGTATATTTATTGAGAGCTGCTTTATGTCCCAGTATGTGATCTGTCTTGGGGAATGTGCCTTGCGCATTTGAGAAGAAAGTGAATTCCATGGCCTCAGGATATAGAGTCTAAATATATCTGTGAGATCCCTCTGGTCCAATGTGTCATTCAAGTCCATTGTTTCTTTACTGATTTTCTGTCTGGTTGATCTATCCATTGCTCTGAGTGGAGTATTAAAGTCCCCTACTATTAGCACATAGTTATCTATAAGATTGTTTCTGTTTGTGATTGTTTTAAATATTTAGTGCTCCCATATTCAGTGCATAGACATTTATGACTATTAGTTCTTCCCGATGGATAGACCCTGTAATTATTATATAATGCCCTTCATCTTTTGTTATTGTCTTTAATTAAAGTCCAGTGTCTGATATAAGTATAGCTACTCCAGCTTTCTTTTGATTTCCAGTAGCATGGTATATATTTCTCCATCCCCTTACTTTTAATCTGAAGTAATCTGAAGAAATGCAGTGTAAAATGCATTTCTTGTAGACAGCATATAGATGGATTTTGGTTTTTTATCCATTCTGCTACCCTATGTCTTTTGATTGGAACCTTTAGCCCATTTACATTCAGTGTGATTATTGAAATATGTGGGTTTAGAGTCTTTGTGTCCTTTGTGAGATTCATGCTTGTGGTGGTGTCTCTGGTATCTTCTTTCCTCGCAACACTTCCTTCAGAGAGCCCCCCTCAGGATTTCTTGTAGGGCTGGCTTAGTGATGACAGATTGTTTCAATTTTTGTTTATTTGGAAAGACTTTTCTCTTTCCTTCTATTCTGAATGACGGACTTGCTAGATAGAGGATTCTTAGCTGCCTATTTTTTCTGTTTATCACATTGAAGATCTCCTGCCATTTCTTTCTGACCTGCCAAGTTTCAGTAGATAGGTCTTTCACCACTCTGTTAGGTTTCCCTTTGTATGTTAGGGCCCTTTTCTCCCTAGCTGCTTTCAAAATTCTCTCTTTGTCCTTATATTTTGCCAGTCTCTCTGTGGTAGGTCGTGCAGAAGATCGATTCAAGTTATGTCTGAGGGGAGTTCTCTGTGCCTCTTGTATTTCAACGTTTACTTCCTTCCTCACGTCGGGGAAGTTCTCTGCTATAATTTGTCCCAGGACTCCTTCAGCACCTTCCCCCCTCTCTTCCTCTTCTGGGATTCCTATGATATGGATATTGTTGCGTTTGACTGTATCGCTGAGCTCTCGAACTCTCCTTTCATGTTCCTGGATCAGTTTGTCTCTTTTTTTCTTAATTTCTTCTTTTTCTATTATGGTGTCTTCTAATTCACTTATTCTCCTTTCTGCCTCTTCAATCCATGCATTGGACGCTGCCAGTTTATTATGTATCTCATTTATCACATTTTTTAATTAATCATACCTATTTTTAAGCTCCATGTTGTTTGTAGCCATAGTTTCTTTGATGTCCTCTTTGCTTTTTTCAAGCCCAGTGATTAATTTTATGATTATTGTTCTAAAAGTTTGTTCAGTTATGCTGCTTATATCTGTTTTGAGCAGTTGTTTAGCTGTCAATTCTTCTTGGAAATTTTTTGGAGGAGAGCTCTTTCTTTTCATCATTTTGTTTAGCTTTCTATCTCTTGTTAGTTTTAAAAGCTTGTTATGCTTTCTGCACCTATGAGCGCTACTGTACCCAAGAAGACTCTTTGTCCAGGGCCTATGCTTTCAGAAAGTGTTCTTTGAATGGTATCTCTTGGTCTCTCTTGTTGAGACCTTGGTTATTTTATTTTCTTACTTGTAGTGGTATTTGGGACTCTCCACCATGTGTACTTTGGCTTGTTTCCTGAGGTATCCCTTGGTGTAATGGATAGAGCTGTAGTGAGCGCTGACCAGAAGTGTTCCAGTATGAATCAAGCTGGGGTGCCTTAGTGAGACAGTTGGGCATGGTTTGGGCTAGGGTCTCAGTGTTCAATGACGTGGTAGGCCAGCTATGATAACCAGAGCTGAGCGTTGTCTGTTGTTTTTGGCATCTGTGTCAGGCCCTAGTTTGATTGGTAGAGTATTAGTTTACTCCTTGTCATTAGGTTTCTCTACTTTAATCAGTCTTCAAATTAAATGGATTTTGTTGCACCTCTAGATCCTCTTGGTCAGTAGCAGATGAAAATCCCCTCAGATCCAGCCATAAAGAGATCAATTCTGAGCGAGGTTTTCCTCAGTGATTTCCAACCATTTTGTCCTCCTAAAGAAGGCTTCCAGGGATTTCAAATTGTGCCCACACACGCCTTTTCTGGAACCTGTCACAAGCGGGACCCAGGGACCCGGAGCACAGTGAAGCGAGGCTTTAAACAATGTTCTTGCCAGAGCAGGTGTGAGCAGGACAGGCACACTGATACTTTTATCATTTTAAATGTCCTCCTCTGTCTCTGGTAATTTTCTTTGTTCTGAAGACTACTTTACCTTGTATAGCCTCCTGCTTGCTTTTGGTTAATGTTTAAATGAGATAGCTTCTCCCATCCTTTTTCTTTCAGCCTGCCTATATCACTGTAATTGAGTGAGTTTCTGGTGGACAGCATGTAGTTATGCCATGCTTTTAATCTACTCTACTAATGTCTGTCTTTTAATTGGTGTACTGGAGCATTCACATTTAATGCAATTATTGATATATCAGGACTTAAGTCTGCCATTTTATTTATTGCTTTCTGTTTATGCTCTGTTTTTTGTCTCTTTGTTTTCTTTTTCCTGCCTTATAGTGGGTTGCTTGATTATCTATAGTATTTTCAAGTAAATGGCTTTGAATAGCTTTTTTTAGTGATTGCTCTAGGTATATATATCATGTACAGAATTTATCACAAGCTAATGATATCATCACTTTTATTATTTCCAGTGAAATAACATAAAAATCTTCCTTTATGTCCCTTTCTCCTCTTAATTCAATATATAATTTTCTCTCCATACTTTGAGAACCACCTCAATGATACAATTTTTACTTAAATTGTCCAACGTAATTTAGAAAACTCAAGAAGAAAAGCCCATTGTATTTACCCATATTTTGCTTACTATGTTCTTTTCTCTCTTCTCATGTTCTAAGATTACTGCTTTCATTGTTTCGTTTATATTTAGAGAACAAATATCCTTTTGCCATTTTTTTTTAGGTCAGGTTAAGTGGTGACAAATTCTCTTAGTGTTTCTTCATCTGGGAATGTTTTGATTTCCCCTTCATTCCTGAAGCATCTTTTCCCAGGGTATACAGCTCTGGGTTGACAGTTGTTTCTTTATTACCTGAAAATTGTGCCACTCATGGCCTCTGTGACTTCTGAGAAGCCTGCTGTCATTCAAGTTGTTTTTCTCCTGTACATAAGGTATTTTTTCTAGCCGCTTTTAACGTTTTGTCCTTGGCTTCAGTTTTTAAGAAGTTTATGCAGCGTGGCCCGGGTGTCTTTGCTTTCATCCTTTTTGGGTTTTACTAAGTGTCTAGTGTCGATAGGTTTATGTTTCTTACCACATTTAGGAAGTTTTCAGCCATTATTTCTTTAAGAGCTTTTTCAGCCCCTCTCTCTGACATCTTCTCCCAGGACTCAGACAACTTGAGTATTAGACCTGATTTTATAGTCTGATAGTCGCAGGCATCTGTCCATTTTTCAGTCTGTCTGCCCTCTGTTGTTGAGCCTAATTTCTAATTTTCTGTTATCATTTCACTGATTCTTTCATCTTTTCCATCTATTTTGCTGTTGAGCCCATCTGTTTTTTATACTGGTTATTGTGTTTTTCAGTTCTGAAATTTCCTCTTGTTCTTTATATCTTACGGATTTTTTTTTTTTTTGCTGGAAATTTCTTTTTGTTGCTTTCTGTTTTTTCTTTAGTTTTAAGCATTATTTTGTAATTGCTGCTTGAAGCATTTTTATGAGAGCTCCTTTAAAATCTTTGTTGTTAATTCTAACAGTTCTATCACCTCAAAACTGTCATCTGTTGGTTGTTTTTTATTCAGCTTAAGATCTCCTTTTTGGGTGTTGTTAAGTTACTGTTGACAACTGGACTGGCACCTATTTGAACCTTCCCTCTAGGCTAGTGTCCTGTGACCCTGCTCTGGATGCAGTAGAAGCCTGTCACTTCACTGCCGCCTGCTGGAGCTTGAAGCTCAGCCCCCAGTGGGCCTCTGTTAATTTCTGGGGCCCTCACTACTGTTGCTGAGCGGCAGCCACCACACTACATTGGGGTTGCTCTGCCAGCTGATGGTGGGTGTCATAAGCCTCCATAGGCCTCTTCTGACACCTCACCTGCTGGGAGATGAGGGATGACCCCTCCTTCTTTCCTGCCAGGTGGAAGTGAGGCCCAGGCTCCCCAGTGGTCTCCACTACCTTGCAGCAGGGGTGAAGGGAGGGCCATTACTAGCTGGTGGGGATGAAGGCTCGGTTCCCTGCTGGGCCTTGTGAAGCCATCTAGGCAGGGGGCAGGACTTTGGGGATCTCCCTTGCAGTCTCAAAAGGATGGATGGCCATCTCAGCATCTAGGGTCTTTGCTGAAGTGAGTGGGGGTGGGGCCACAGTCTTCTGTGGTGTTTGGAGTAGAGCAGTAATTTCCTAAACTTTTCTGTCTTGCTAGGCTGCCCCTTTCCTGATCCCTCAGCTAGAGAAAGCAAACTTATATATTCTTTCTTTTTTTTTTTTTCTTTTTTTGCTGCATCCAGTGTGGCACATATGGGTTGCTAACTTTTTGCTCCAAGTTCAGAATATATGAAAGGAAAAGAAACCCCCGGGGAATGCCCTGCTGTGTTTTCCATGTGTCTCAGTGTCTCTACCTTTCAGTCACCTTTTGTTGGTTTTATATGAAATAACTGGGGCTTTTAGTTGCACTTAGGTCTATTCTGTCTTCCTGGAAGTAGCAGTCTTATGGGTCATTTTTAACAGGTTAGCACTTTATGTATTAAGTATCATTTCTTGTCTAGTAGAATCTCCTAGTGTGTGATACTGGGTTAAAAGGATGTATTTATAGCTTAACTGATGTAAGTAAAATACACAAGTGTTTTCTAAAGTGCAGATGAGGATCAGTTTGCCTAATAGGAAGGCAAACTCTTGAAATCTAATTCTGCTTTCTGTGCCTAGGTTGGAACAAACACTATGGATAATCCTTTGTTGAAATACAGTGCAAAGGACTACTTCTTTAAAGCAGCCCTCTGCCACTTCATAGTAGATGAGCTGAATGCCAAGGTAAGGAGTCTTGCAATGTCAGTTTCTGCTGCACTTGACCCATGAGAACAGACGTCAGGCCCTCTATTCATGGTGTGCTTCACTGGGTGATTGTGGTTGTAGCAAGACCAAGCTGCCTACATTAATAATAATAATAATAATAATAATAATAATAATAATAATGTTAATAGTGTGCTGTGCATCCCAGCTGTAATCTTGCTACAACTGCTGACTGGTAGCCACATTTCCTTCAGTAGTTTTACTTTAAAGGTATTATGGGGGCTAAGCGGGGAAAAGTAAAAGTAGAATAACATCCTTTCTTTCAGACTCCAAAATCAAGTCGGAATGGGGATTGGGGAGACAGGAGGCAGAGATTTGGGTGTCCTGCTGTGTCCTTCTCTAGGGAAGGGAAGGCATCCTTCCCTCCAGCCTCCAGCAGATATCTGACCGGGATTTATTTGGAATCTGGACAGTGTAGTGGATGGAAATGAACACCTGGTCTGTATGTTTTTAAGAATTAGATTTGGTCCACATGGTCATCTCTACAGCAACCTAATTCAGAAAAATTAGTTTAGAAATTCATTTGTAACTGATATTGGTAATTCAGATTGAATAGGTTTCCTGTGCTGATTTTGACCTTGAGTCTAACAGCATACTTGTTATACACTTAAGTAGGCTGCAGGTACATCTTGCTGAAGGACTAGGATGTTCAGATAGAAAGTGCTTTATTTTCTGATCCAGTAAGTTGGACATTAATGAGTGGTTTTCTCTTTTAGCTTGCTCTTGAGAAGTATGAGGAAATGTTTCCAGCATTTACTGATTCAAGAGAATGTAAGTTATTGAAAGTAAGTAACATCACAACTTTGAAGAAGAAGAACAGCATTTGCTGTCAGGTGGGATTGGATCAGAAGTGAAGTTCTAATTCTGTGAGGAGCATTGGCATTCTCCTGCTTTTGTAGAGTGGGTCTCAATTGCCAGCAGAGTCAAGGATGGAAATACTGTGTTCTAACCCAGGCAGCTTGGAAGTGTTAGCACAAATACTGGGTCCCTGCCTTGTGGTAGCTCTTGGTTTATGTTTGAGTATTTCCTCAATTCTGTAAGGTGTTTGGCAACATCAATTAATGTGATACTAAGGCTATTTCTGTATTTGAAGTATCTATTCATGGGTAGGACTGTTTAGCCTATCAAACTAATCTTTCCGTATTTATGCTACCAGAAACTTCTAGAAGCTCATGAAGAACAGAACAGTGAAGCTTACACTGAAGCAGTAAGTTATGCGTTTGGGATACAGTACATTCTTTGAAGTTTAAATTACAGAAACTTCTTTTCCTTTTCATTGTATAAATGCTGAACATTTGTTTAAACATTTATCCAGTATACCCAAGTTGTATTTTCCAAAGGCCATGTTTTATATACCCCACAGACCTTTACAGTTAGACAGTTCCATTAGCCATGCTGAATTTAGCTGGGAGACAAATTTAAGAGAGAATATCACATACTGTTATACTTTGCTATTTTAATGTTTTCCTTTGAAAATATCTAATCCATGAATAACTGTAAGTAAAATCAGTTAAATATAGCTTAAAATATGAAAGCAAAGCAGTGAGAGCTTGCTATATTCTTGGCATAAAAAAATGGAAGACTTTTTGTGCTCATTAGTTTTCTGTTTTCCCATCCTTTGCCATCTTGTATTTAGAATCAAGCAGATTTCTCCGTATCCTCCATTAATTTATTCATCATGGCTTTGAAGTGATAGTAGAAGAGAATGTTTGCCCATTTAACTTTTGCTACCAAACCATTCACATCCTGTTGAGATATCATTCTTTGGTGATGTGTTGAAATGAGTTAAAAGGATTCCGCTTTCACATGTCCTGTGTTTGCAGGATGTTCATTTATGCAACACCAGTAATTTTCCACATTCCCTTCTTATACACAGTCTCATTTTCTTTGTCACGTGAGGTATGCTTTTCCAAGTATTAAGGTGGTTAGGAGTTGAGCATGTTAGCATACAGAGCAGTATAAAAAGCACAGGAACTTGTCATTAGCTCCTTCAAAATAGTCCCAGGATAATGAAAAAACAGACTATTTTTAAAGAAGAAAGTTATAAACTGGAATGAAAGGTTTAAATGAAAAAAAAGTTGGAGAATTATCACTGGAAATATTTAAACAGCCTGGGGCATTGTTTTTTGTGTTTGGTTGTATTTCCATGGAATAATTCCTGTTCCTCTTTCTTTAAACCAGGTAAAGGAATTTGACTCAATATCTCGCTTGGATCAGTGGCTTACCACCATGTTGCTTCGTATCAAAAAGTCCATCCAAGGAGATGGAGAAGGAGACGGGGACCTAAAGTGAACGTTTATGTCTTTGTGGCATGCAGCTGACTCCTCTTTAGTTTCACGCTAGGGCCACATGATCTTTATGGGATGCCCATTTAATGGCTTAACTCTGTTGCACATGAGCCAAACCACGTGTGTGTGTAAGCTCCCTGTGTTTGTGTCTTTGTGAAGCAGACAGATGGGAAGGTCCTGTGCATATCGTAGGTGTGATAGGCTATTCCATGCTCGCTGGAGCCCCCACGGTTTTTTGAGAACCGCTTCACAATCTTATTCTTGTCATCGTGATATTTGCAGAGCCCATGTTTAACTTTGCTGCGTATTTTTATGTCATTTTCTTGGACTAGAGTACCCAACCTAATTGTGCTAATAGATGCTTTGCCTATTTTCTATAAATTCACACCTGGATGTATTCTCTAAGTGTTCATGTTTAGTTCAGGATGGCTGTTAGGAATGAGTTTTATGACTTCACTTACTAAAAATTGTTTATTTGTTGTTGTGATTCTTTTGATGGTGCTAGTGACCAGTGTGTTTGCTTTTTGTATTGTTGTGTTTGCTGACGTGCATGCAGAAATTCAGAACAACCAGGGTCTGCCATCAGTGCTGACTTAACATTGTGCGAAAAGGGAGCTTCCTGGCAGGGCTTGCTTATGTGTATGGGCGGATGTCAGGGTGAGTTTGGCTGATTTGTACTCACACAGTTAAGACCTATAAGAAACAGTTTTTCCTTTTCCTGGAAATTGTTTCCACTTTTCATTGGAGTGGAATCCTTACTTTATATTCACACAAAGATGATTTAATTGGCTTGCCCTTTTTGTTTATTTTCATGTTCAGACACTTGCCCACGTTGAGACAGTGCCTGCTGTGCCCCCACCATGTGAATCCTCATCAGGGTTAGGGGGCATCGAGGTCAGAGCTTGAGAGGGCAGTCACTATTTTACCCATTTATTGAATGTGTGGGGTTAGGTGGGGTAAGTATAGGTATAGAGGCTTACTGTGTGTCCAGTTGGGGAAGAAGGCCAGCCAGCTTCCAAGGAGGCTTGATTTTCCTCTCGGCTAATGAAATTGTTTGAGCTTGTATGTTTGAATTTCGTTGTGTCATTTTAGTTTACATAATATGTGCTCTGTTGATTTATGAGCTCATATGCAGTGGCTTTAGATATGGTCTTATTTGTTGAATCTTCTCTGTGTGTATTCTTATGCTTAAATGACTTAAGTTTGATATGCATTTGTTCCCAGACCTAGCTTTGGGGTCTTTCTAAATTATGCTGCTATCATTAAAGACAGATAATGAAATTCACCATGTTAGGTCTGATAGTAACTGGAATTTGAAGGGTATTTTCATTTTTAGATATCTCTCAGCTGGGATTGGTAGACTTTGGCTGGGCAGAAGTAGAGGGTGTGGCCAGGCCAAGGGCTGAGCGAGGAGGAAGGCATGGGGATGTGAGCAGGTCAGACCGGGATGAAGGAGAACATAGCAAGAAAGAAAGTTGGAAAGGGCCAGCTGAGGCCTGGTGGTGGAGGCTGTCCCTCAGGTGGCTGAGGATTCCCTGGCTGCACTTGTGGGTTCACCTGTGCAAGGTAGCCTGGTGGAGAGGAAGGCCGGTGATGGCTGAAAGCACCAGAAGCCATGGACACTCTTGCCTTTGGCTCTGGAATCTGATAAGTATTCCTTCCTTCCTCCAAAGATCTGGGATCCTTAGAAGGAGGTGAGCTATCACTTATGGTGCAATTAAGAACACGGCCCATTTGCTTTCTTCACTTCCTATTGGAATCTCTTATGAAGAAATAATTTGCACAGAGCAGGTTCCTATCCCCAGTCTGTTCCACGACCAGCCAAATGCACTTGTGTGAAAGTGAGGCATGGTAAGTGTCCTTAGGCTGTGAGTCTGTCCCACCTAGAGAGCATTTAAATCCTACCTTGTTTCATCATTACTGTGGAAGGTTTGTTTCACTTGTTGAAAGGGCCTTCTGGCCTGACCACTTAAAGTTAGAACCAGATGATTTCTCTTAGGGTGATTTCTTTCCCTGTACTCATGGCCCCCTGACAAGCCCCATATGCGGAAGCAGTATGGTTTGTAAAAACAGTTGGAGAGTTGCTTGTTTGTATTGAAGTAAACACGGGGATCAGTAGCAGAGTTAAGAATTTTTTGTTTTTAAAATTTATATGAAAAGAGTAAAAATAATTGTAATGGCTAGTCCAGAACTGCCAGAAGATAAAAGGAAAACGAGAACAGCCCTGTTAACATTATCCACACACACTTCCTTCTTTTGAAATGTCCCATTAATGTCGGGTAGGACCATGACTGAAAGGCCCAGGTTAGGTTTTCAGGGGTTACAGAATATTCTTTATGAACAAAATATAATGACTATTTCTGTTCCGGCTCTTGTATTTTAGCAGATCGGGGGTTAGTTCATAGTCCAAGTCACTCAGAATTTCTTACAGGAAAGCTTTGCTTTTTGTGGCAACATTTTTATATAGCTTAAGTGATTTCTTCCTTTTTTATTTAATGATTTGAAAACAGTATTTTTGCACAGTTGTGACCATGCGTGATGACATCCCTGTAACCAAAGTGTGTGCATTTATTGTCTCCTCTGATACTGTGCATTTAAAATGTCCAAATGCAAACCTTTGTGGCTTCTGTCGGAGGACCCAGCAGCACGGCATGCTGCCCGCGACCTGCCTGCCCTCAGTGTGAGATGTGGTCCCGAGCAGGCTCCCAGCCGCCACGTGCTGAGCTGGCCACCGCGTGCTGAGCCGGCCACCGCGGGGTCTCCTCCCTCGAGCTCTCGGGTGGAGGATTAGATTATGAAAACTAACCATGTGACCATCACTCTACCTTAGCAGAAAGAGTGTGTATGTTTTACATCACCCTGTACAGAAAATAAAGTGGAAATTATGAATAAAACTTTGATGATGAGTCTTTTCTAGATAAATTTACACAAATCTAGAGTTAGCTTCCTTTCCGTGAATTTGTCCCCATTAAGGTTAAGGCAGTGGGCATTCATAGTCTCCAGGCTCTTTGAATGTTCATCCAAACACAAGTTGGGGTCTGTCAAACCTTCCTCACCTGGTGGAGGTCCGTGGCCCTGGGGCAGCTCTGCCAACAGAGGCTTTGGCAGCAACCCTGGTTCTGGCCTTTGGGTGCAGTCCCTGCGTTTGCACGGTGTCATCCATCTGGCCACCCGGGGAAGGACTCCTGCTGGCATCCCTTAGGCCACAGCCACTTGCCAAGTGCAGGGAGGGCAGATTCCTAGAAGACTGTGGTGGGGGGAGGTGAGGAACCCTAAAGCCCCTCAACTCTGTGCAGTGAGGGTATTATGTCACTCTTTGGATGTCTGTACAGGGATGACACATGCCCTTGGGGAGGGGGTTGAGCCCATGAGACACTCGGGCCTCAAGTTCTGGGGAGGAAAGAGGCTGCCCTTGGGGCCCAGGCCTGGTGCAGACTGGCTCCCCTCCAAGAAGAGTGGTCAAGCCCATAAGTATATTCACAACAATTTAAAGAGAATTCAAAGCAAATTTTTAAAAATGAATGGTGGAACAGGCTGTCCAGTCTGGGCATTCTGAGTTGATCATTCTTGTTTAGTTCTCATTCAGGTGTCTCTCCTCAGAACCCTTTCCTGATGGGAGCCGCCATGGTAAGGGTAGAGACTGGCAGAGGTATGTGGGTTTCTGGGCTCTGCCAGGATGATCTGCCAGATGGCCCTTGGAGACATGTTTGTAGCCTGCCCAGTTGTGTGTGCCCACTGTGGTACAGGTGAACAAATGGCCCTTTGTGGGAGTGCCCAGGCCCTATACTCTCCGCTGAAATAATACTGTTAACTTCCAAGTAACATGAACATCAAGTTGAGCACTCATTTGGTCTCAGAAGATGTCCATGGTGTGGCAAGGTTTAAGATTTTAATGGGTTAGAACTAAGTTATAATTTATACTCAAATCTGTTAGATTGTCACCTACAGCAAAATAACGTTTCTGTTAGAGTCAACTTTAGTGTAAAAGCCTTCCCCACCCACCACCACCACCACATGGCTTTCTTTTTCAAATTCTGTACAGCACATTTTGGTAAAAGCAAAGGCGGCAGAGTGCTTCGGAGTTTGTACTGAGCGCATTTCCCACAAATGTTTGGAAGGTGATAAATCATCCCCTTGGTCACCTCTCATGATGCTCTGGGACAAGCAGTGCCAGCACCCAGGACACTTTCCTAATCATGTGTTTGGGACTGACATACTCAGAGGGTAGCCTTCCTTTTTCCCAGCGAGGCTATACTTGGGTTAAAAGAAATTGCAACACCCCATGAATCCCGCTGTGCTGTATCTTCTACAAGGTTTTTGCCTTTCTCTGCTCTCCAGAACAGCCTTACAGTCCTGGGAAGGCAGAAAGGGGAGATGCATCTGTGACGGGGACTGTACCATCACACTGAAGAGGCCTCTACGTGGACGCCAGAGCCCCGGCTGCACGAACTACCACCCCTGCATGCCAAGGCCAGCGTCCCTCATGCCAGGCGTTCGCACGGAGAGTGAACACGCAACGCTGACAGTTAGGTTGACAAATCCTAGGACTGTAGACCCCGACTTTAAATTTCATTACCCATGAAATGAAGAAAATACTTGTTTCAATTAAGAATCTTTTTTCTAGGGGCGCTTGGGTGGCTCAGTCGGTTAAGTGTCTGACTTCAGCTCAGGTCATGATCTCGTGGTTCATGAGTTCAAGCCCCGCATCAGGCTCTGTGCTGACAGAGCCTGTTTCAGATTCTGTGTCTCCCTCTCTTTCTGACCCTCCCCTGCTCGCACTGTCTCTCTCTCAGAAATAAAAACCTTAAAAAAAATCTTATTTCTACAGAGCCTAAAGTCTAACAGTGGAAATAAACTTTAGATTTCCAAAACTTTTTACAAAGCAAACATTTATTAACACAGTAAATGACTTTTTGTAGAATTTTTCTAAAGAAACAAATTCAAGACAAAATTTCTTCCAGTAGGTAACAAAATAATCTATTATTTAAATTCCTTCTCATTAAGATGACTGTCGTCCTTGAAATAGTACATCAGCTGGGCAGGCTCATTCTCTTACCAAGAACAAAACTGGTTGTGTGTCAGTCACTTTTGTTCTATAAGCACAACCAGGATATGTTGTCATTATTGAAAATTCAGTACTGTGATCTCCAAGAGCAAGTGTGAAACATTTTATCAGCACCTAAAACATCTCAGAGTGGCTTTAGTACTTAATATGTTACAAGTTAGAACAAAGTAAGCATTTAGGGAGAAAGTCTTCCTGCATTAGTCTCTGGCATGGTGCAGGTGTGTCTTCATCCAGGAACTCAGGATAAACTAACTTTCTCTTAGCATATATGTTTTCACAGCAAATTTAATAAATTAAAATGTAGGAAAAATAGCAACTAGCAAACAAAAGAATTCTTCAGGGTTCTCTTTAAAATAGCATGTTTAGGGTTACACGTGAATTAAAGCACTTCGTGTGTGGCAACATACCCAAGCCACTGGAACCAAGGATCAGGCTTAGCAAATACAGCAGAATTATCTGAATTGCAAATGCATTCTGAGCAAAAGGCCAGCACCAACCAGCCTCATAAGCATGTAAGACAAAGTTACTGTTTCTTCACAATCCACTCTTAAGGCATAATCAAAGATGAGTTCCAAGGCTTTTGGTCCTTTCTGCTATATGCTCACATGCTCCCAAGGACACAGATGTGTGGGAATTACTTGCCTGTTTCAAGCTCTTGATACAGAAATGAGAAATTTTGGGTTTCTGAAAATCACGGAGTCAGGAAAACCTAGCAAAAAATATTACCACTCTGTGTTCTAAGATGTGCCAGACCACCTCATTGCTACTTGTGAATAAAAGGACTGCATGATGTTTCAAGTGTTCTAAAGCCTCTTGCTTAATCTTTCACACCTCTGCAAAAACAACTACACCGTTTGCTGCTAGAATCTTTGGTAGGACAGCTTTTTACCTAATCAGATTTTAGGAATGTAACCCATCAGCCACATTTCATTTTAGCAGTTATTCTAGGACTGATTTTCTAGCTGCATATGTGCTGAGTAGAGATTATACTAAGCCATTCTGTAAGCGTTCAATTTGTCATTCCTTCTTCAGTGCCTACAGACAGGAGGAGGGGAATGGATGCAACCGTCCATTTCTTCAGTCCTATTCAAGTGTCCCCAGAGCAAATCGAACTTGCTTCAGTTCAATAGGAAAGAGCTGAAAATACATGGTCCCAGTTTTATTTCAGCTTAATAGCCTAAAGGTATCAGAGAAATAAACCTACACGGAAGTGTAAGGCAGGCTGAGAGGCCAGGGAGACCACTCACACTAACTTCATGAGCTGGGCCAGGGCTCTGGATCTATAGTTACATAGTTGTCCAAACTTCATACGCATCAAGACAAGCAATAGAACGGTTATGCATACAACCCGCACCATGATTAAGTGAGGTCATGTTAACTGCCTTGTTTGTTGAAGTGTAGCTGAGGTCATGCAGACTGGGAGTTTTAAGGGAAAGCTCTAAAAATGCTTTGATAAAGATGTGCAAGTTAGCAGAGATTTCACAAAAATGTGCAGAAGCTTTTCTTGCCCATTGTGTCCAGACAGTTCTTGGTCTTGGCCCCCAACACTGACTCGTGTACATGATCACCCACACAGAGACACAGCACATGATCTGCTTGGCAGGTGACTCCAAGCTCTCATTCCATGTTGGTCAGAGAGTGAAGCTGTGAGGGCATTGGGTCTGTCTGTGGAGTCAGCTCACTAAGCTCACTGATGGTGGTGGCCAGCAGAGCATCCTGAGACACCACGGAATCATCTGACTTGCAGGCCATGTCTGTAGAACTGTTCTCATGCACAGTGGGTACACTGCCTTGGACTGTGGCTAGGTTGTGAAAATGTCCATTTTCTGCAAAAGATAGCAATTTATCTGAAAGTTTGGATGGTGCGTATTCTTCATCCGGCTGTTCAGTTTTGTGTGCGTTGTCATTCTTGGGTGAGCCATCTACAATAACAAGGAAAGACTTCCATGGAGTATTCTTATCATGTATCTACGAATCAAACACAAAACAGAAGTCACAACGCGTCTCTGAACAAGTACATCTTTTAAAACAATGGTCTCTTTTCAACTTAATATTGCTTCTACCACAACAAAATACCCTTTCACTAATGGCCAAGTCTTTCTACTGCCACTGTCACTGTTGGAAAACCCTTATCATAGATTGTGCCTTTGAGACCCTGAAACTCTGTTCTTCATTCACACTGGGAATGTACTCCCCGCAGAGAAAACCTGAAAAGGAGAGACCTGTTGTCTTCTACAACCACCTTATGGAGTGACAGCTGGAATTTCTGACTGTCTAGAGGTAAGGGAACACGGGGACCAGTGACTTGTCATTCCGAAGCCACACTACTGCCTACCGAGGTATGCCGCCGGAGAGTGGATTTGTCAGTAAACGTCCGCCCACACGCATTACACATGAACGGCTTCTCCCCTGTGTGGATGCGATGGTGGCGCTGGAGAGCATTGAGCTGGGTGAACTGCTTACCACACTGGTCACAGCAATAAGGACGTTCCCCTGAGATGGGAAGAGAGGAAAGCCACTAGTTCATCTTTCCAGCCTACCAAACTGAATCCTGATACACTTTGGAATCATGCTGTTGGTGAACTACTAGAAAGCATCAGCAAAGGGGTGCCTGGGTGGTTCTGTTGGTTAAGCATCCAGCTGATTTTGGCTCAGGTCATGATCTCATGGTTCCTGGGATCAAGCCCCACATTGGGGTCCATGCTGGCAGCAAGGAGCCTGCATGGGTTCCTCCCTCTCTCTATGCCCCTCCCCTGTTTGCACTATCTCAAAATAAATACATAAACTTAAGAAAAGAAAGCATCAGTAGGAGGGCTGTGCTAGGAACGACCTGAGAGTCATTCAACAAGTACAAATCTATCCCTTGAATAAAAGGAGTTGATAGCCTACACTCAAATAGAGCCAAAGCCAAAAGCTGGTATTACATCCACAGAAATTCATCTGTTTTCCATAGTTACAGAATATAAAATTCCAAGTCCCACAAAAACTGAATTTGCGTGTGTGTGTATACACTAACAGGTATAGATCATTACCCCCAAATTCTAATCTGAAAATGTTCAAATGTCCACATATCCACATCCATATTCAAACATTCATATACCTTTTCAGTTTGTCAGAACCAGAAACTAGAAACTCAGAAATTTAAAAATGCTATTACAACACAAAATAATGCTCAACTCCAAATAATTTCTAGTGAAACTAAAACCTTTGGGATATTATTCTTGCCACACTGAACTCTGTTCTGTGGCAACATTCCACCCATACCTGTATGGACTTTAATATGCTGGTAGAGTGAATTCCGCTGGGCAAAAGTTCTGAAACAAACTTCACATTTAAAGGGTTTGGATCCAGTATGGATTCTATTGTGATGTTTTAAATACTCCTTAGAAGCAAAACTCTTGCCACATGTTTCACACATAAAAGGTCTTTCACCTACATGAAAAGATGAAACAGAAAGTTAGAAAGGATACAGGCACCAGAACACTCCAAGAGTCGGCCCACACTCTAGATCACCTATGAACTCAAAAGTGCCATGCAGGGCAACATGTTACATCTTCTAGTTAAAACGCTCATAAAACATCTATTTGTGTAAGATGCCTGCTATCTGCTGAAAGTTCATGTAAAATACCCTTGGAAATCCCAAGAAGGATTCCACTAGCCTAGAATTGGATCATTCAGTCGGCTCACATTTTGGAAATTCAGTCATTCCAAACAAGAAATAAATTTTACAACTTGTTTGGGAGAGTTGTTGGAGTTTGCAAAGCAGCACTCTTCTGGCACTTTATCAGGACAAAAGCTCCCTCGGGGAGGAGAGGAAGTTTACATGGCTACGTGTGTACAGCCACTCTCGAACAAAAGCTCCCATCAACTCCAGTACAGAACAGGAGAAAAATGTTCCCACTTCATGTTGTATAATTTGAGTCTTTTTATCCCACAAATCAAACTCATCTGATTATTAGATGTGCCCCTGATTTCACAAACAACAAAATAAAAATACTAGGTTTAGCAGAACCCAAAAACATTACTATTTTCATCGAGTGACCAGTTCCGACTTAATGTTTAGTGTGGCCTGACCTCACCTCCACCCCCAATCTTCCATGAGGCACTGATTCACATTTCACAGTCTCAGTAGTTCACATCATTAAATGCCTCGGCTCAGCTTCACCTGCATTTAAACTTGAGGCTCATATAGCAGTGTTTAGAGATAAACATTTTAAAATGCAAGCAAGTAAGAAAGAGCTGGGTTAGTATGATAACAGCAGTGTAAAACAGTCAGGTTCTGTATCCCATACAGCAAGGTTCTGAACCTCAGGATTAGCGTGCTGAATTTGAATAAAGCCAACTTAAGTTTTCTCCCTCACATAATAAAATCGTATCACAAAAATTTGGGAAGATAAAAATGAGATAATCCCACTACCTAATACATTATAGAAATTTGTTTTCATCTAGTCTTTTATGTGCAGGTTTTCAATGTAGCTGGGATTAGCTGTATGCGTAATTGTGCATTTTCCAGTCTATATCCAGGCACAGGTATTTTTCATAACGTTCAGAGCCCCGAGAGCCGCCCCATCGGGAGCTAGGAGAAGATGGATTTACCAGTTTACTGAACCACTTCCTGTGGTTGGACAATCAGGTTGTTTCCAATGCTCTGTTATTAGAAAGACCAAGAAGAGGATGACAGCATATAGCTTTTCCCATATTTTGAACAATTTCTTTAGAACAGATTCCTGGAAACGGGATTTGGGGCTAAAACAGTGGGAACTGTTTCATACCTTGTCATACATTAAGACTCCTTTGCCAGCTCCCACTTCCCGGTGTGCACAGCCCACTGCCTCAAGCACGCCCTCAGCACCAGGGGCAGGGGCATATTTTATTTACTAATTTTTGCTCACTTACGAGATGGAAAAGCTATATTGTGGCCTTAGCTTGCACCACTTTGGGAGATGCCAACTTCTAAATTAAATGGCAGTTTCTTCTACAGCTAGAAAGACATTCAATCACAACAGCATTGAGTATTTACCTGTGTGACACCTTTTATGATAAATCAGCATGTGGTTCTGAGTGAATCTTGCACCACATTCATCACAGACAAAAGGTTTTTCCCCTGTATGAATTCTGAAAGTACAACATTCAGATGATAACTTAGGATGTATCTCAAAGCTCACTTTGCAATACAATTTCCACTGTAGCCTGCAAGGCGGTTATTCCAAGAGACCAAATGAGAATGGCCTAAGTGGAAGGACACAGGCCTGTGACCTCCGTCCCCAGATCCATTTCTAGCAGAGGCCAGCAGGCTGCCACTCTTCCCAGGGGGGCGCGGAATAGCTTCTCGCCGCCCTCTGGTTTACACTGCTCTGCCAGACGGCAGACACACGCCTCTGCAGGCTCTCTTAACCACTGAACGGTGCCAGGCCACATTTGTATAAAGCTTCCTCATGGGAGTAATCAACCACAGACACATTGGGGACTATGGCTGACAAAGCACCACATGATCAAAAATGTCACGTGACATGACCGGTCCAGAAAGAACGGTTCTCAAAATGCTGAAGAAGCCTGGTTTCCGAGGAGGACACCTCAGCATTTTAGTTTCCCAACTAGTATGAAGTAGCCATCAACCATGAGTCCCTGAGCACTTCCTAAACCAAGTTTTTAAACTTCTCACATAGAGTGAAAAGACAATGAATGCTATGTGACCACCCCAAAGACTGGCCCCAGCCTGACAGAAGGTCTGTACTACAGAGAAATTGCCTGTCTAGATTTCAGGCATAAACAGTGAGCCCTGGAAGGACACCTACTTAACAACTGGTATACCCCACCTACAGTTTAGAAATTATGAACAGAAAAAACTGTCCTGATTCTGGAGGTTGGACTAACCAACAGCACACACTTCAAGCCCAGAGAATGAACACCTAAGACCAAAAGAGTGTCCTAAAGCCCTAAATGGCCTCTCACTGAAGTCGTTAATGGGACCCAAGTTCTAAATGAACAGTCAGGAAAAGAGCAATGAAGGTGATCAGCCCAATTGCCAAGCATGGGGGCACTGTAAGTTCCAGAGGCTACTCTGGGATCAGGAGAGCCTGGCCTGCATGGTCACAGGACCAGGCTGGAGGGCCTGGTGTTCCTGGTGCCTTCTGCCTGGGTGGGCCGGTGCTCCCTGTCCAGGCTTCTGTGCTGGCACAGGGCATAGGGCGAGGGGGACAGCCATCAGCCTGGGGCCTGTAGGAAGGCTGAATGAAGAAGAGACACCTCTACTCAGGAAAACAATTCACAGAGGTCCCTAAGCAGCACCCCCGACTTCTAGAGGGCACAAATTAAGAAGCGGAACATCTGCAGACATGGCCACACTGGTCAAACCCTGGAACCACCTCAATCTCTGGACACCCATCTCCAGAACATCAGCAGGCTGCATCCCGGGCAAAAAGTGCCCTTGCAGCAGCTCCAGCTGGCGGCCTCAGTCCTACCTCATGTGGGTCTTCAGTGCCGAGGGCTGAGAGAACTTGGCCTCGCACTCGGTGCAGCTGTAGGGCTTGTGGCCCGTGTGTGTCCGCTCATGCAGCCGCAGCGCCGTCTTGGAGCTCAGGCCCTTGCCACACTGCTGGCACTGGTGCCGCTCGCCACCACCCTCGTGTACCTGCACCACATGCCGCTTGACGTCCTTCTTCCTCTTGAACTTCTTGCCGCATAGCTCGCATGGGAAGTGACGCTCACTGCTGTGCACGTGGTGCTGGTGGCTCTTGAGGTTGCAGCGGTTGGCAAAGGTCTGGCCACATGTGTCGCAGCGGTAAACTACCTCGGTGGCCACCCCATGGTGGTGCCGGATGTGCTTCAGGAAGCTCTTCTCATATAGAAAGGCTTTTTCGCAGATAGTGCACTTGAAGTTGCTCTTCCTCTTCTCAACCTCCTTGTCCTCATCCTCCTCATTTTCCCCACGGCCCACGTCCTCCCTGCCACCCACTTTTGGCAGCACCTGTGCTGCCTCCACCACGGTGCCACACTCCTCGTGTTTTGTGACGGGCTCCATTTCTGCACCCACGGCATCCGAGCTGGGGTGCTGGGGGCCGCGGTAGTTACCCTCGTTGTCTTCGGCACTTCTCTGCTGCTCCCGGAGCCTTCTTGTGTATTTCTTTTTAGGGATTTCCACAAACACCTTTCTTCCAGCCAGCCTTCCACTGGCCCTTCTGATTTTTGGGTAGGGAGGCTTGACTGCATCTTTTTTCTTGTCTGGTTTCTCCTTGGACTTCCTGGGGGGCACACCTGGTGACATACCATTGCTGATTGTCTCTGCTGGGGGATCTGAGGCACCCCCAAGGCCATTAGCAAGAGGATTGTCCACGGCAGGACTTGCCCTAGGGTCAGGGGCAATGGAGCCTGGGGAGCCACTGCTCCCTTCTGCCTCCTGAGACTCAGAGAAGTTCTGCAACTCCAGAAGTACCGACTCTAACATCTGCTTCTTCAGCTGAAAACAAGTTTCTGATAAATCCAGACATTTTAGTTTCTCAGCCATTTCCAGCATTCGCTGCACCCGATCTTCCTCTACTTGCACCTTCGCGGTGTATACAAACTCAAGAAATGAAGCAAAGTCAACAACTTGCACTTCATTTAGGTAGACGTTAGTCCTCGTACCATCCACAGTCTTTTCATTAAGAAACATTTCCTTAAAGAACTTGCTGGTGGCTGCCAGAACTGCCTTATGAGCCATGAACTCTTCGCGGACGCCCTGGTACTCCACGCTGACAGTCACATCACACAGGTGACCAAGAAGGCGCAGTTGGTGCATTTCATGCAGAAGGTTGAAAGGTGAGGACTTGGATTCCAGCAGAACTGCTCCACTTTCCATGTTTCTTCTTTCCAAAAACAGCTCTGAAAAACAGAAGCAAGAATTATTCATGCATGAGCAACCACCAAAGCCAAAGGATTAAAAATTAGGATTATTTCAGTTCTCTAGAGGATAGGAACTGATTAACAACCAAAAGCAAACTTTCCTCATATAAAGATATAAACCACACTTTTTTTTAAAAAGCTTATTTATTTTTGAGAGAGAGCACGACCAGGCTAAGGACATAAAGAAAGGGAAAGAGAGAATTCCAAGTGGCCTCTGCACTATCAGCACAGAGCCCAACACAGGGCTCAAACTCAAGAATTGTGAGATAATGACCTAAGCCAAAATCAAGAGTTGGACACTTAACTCCCAGGTGCCCCCAAATCCCACCACTTCTTAGCGGGTTTCTAAACTGAAGTCATGATGCACCCTCATAAGATAATATTTGATGAAAGAAATAATACTAAGATTTCTCCCAGGGATAACCATAAACGGTAAAGTGAGGCCTAATGAAATATATTGTGCCAGGAACTTGCATACTTAGAACATTTTCTACGTTCCTTACAGACCCAGACCTAAAAACTGTAATAGAATTTACAGCAACAATAATGTCTAGCTCTTTGACCAGGAAACCAAATAATTAAAACAAAACATATGGCTGCCATTGAGAACAAACCTTAGAGAATCATGTCTGCCTTTGAAAACAACCAACTAAATAAATAACTACTTTCCGTAAGGAAAACTTCATGGAAAAGCAGTTCATAATCCATGGCCATTTTCAGCACCCCTAAACACTTCATAATTTGAATTACCATCACTTTATGAGAATACTTTCAGGAGCTGCCCTAGTGAGCAAGTAACTTAGTTTCTCTGAGCCACAGTCTGCTCTTCTGTAGAAGATTGCCAGGCCATGCAAGGCTTCAGGGAGTACAAGCATGTCAGGTGCTTACAGCTGCACCTGAGACTTGTAAGCAACTTGTTGCTGGCTTCCCATGCACCAGGCCTGGGTGCTACTGTTATCCCCATTTCACAGAAGAGAAACAAGGTAACCGCTGTGACTGAGGTTTGAGGCTGGGCCTGGTCGGACTGACACTGAAACTGCTCAGCATGCCCCTGGCTTCAGCCATGCCACCTGCAAAGAGCTGCTTTTCCTCCCTAGGTCTTTCCACAGCTTTGGACGCTGCAGATTTCACCCCCACCCAGAGGTCTTCTCTCCTTGGCTTCCATGGCACCCCACACCATCATGGGTCACTCCTGCCTGACTGGCAGTACTCTCTCTTCACACTCTCTGACTCTGTGGTTTCTTCTCAAAGTGCACCCCAACCTTATGCGCTCTTCCTCTTCCCAGTATGTTTTAGTTCCTAAATCTCCACCACCTGTCCAAAGCACCCGTCCTCCCTCAGTCAGACCTTAGATGTCACCTCAGACGCGGCATGTCTGAAGTGGAACTTGTCTTCATCTTCTCTGGAAAACCAGCCTCACTTCTCTCCACTTCTCCAGTCCCACCAGTGATACTGTTTCCAGTACCTGACACTACAATCGGCTCCCTACAACCACAGCCCCTGCCCCCCCAACATGAAAAAAGACTGCCCTCTGAGAGTTCAACTGTAACAAGAACATCCAGGAGGCCTGGGCAGTCACCTGAAAACACCAACAAGCCTAGGTAAAGGGTTATGGTGTTGGGGGAGGGGCGGAACACTAGGCCAAGGACTGTCACGAATTCCAGCCCCAGCCTTGGAGAAATGGCTGCAGAGGGCGATCTCAGCATGATCCCCATACTCACCAGCAGCCCTCCACTTTCCAAACCTCTACGTAACGGACTCTCGGGCAGACTGTGAGCCTACAGGAGGCCTGACAGTAATTTGAGTCTATCAATAAAGTGATTTCTGAGCATGATTTCCCATCCTGTCTGAGCACAGGAAGGAAAGGCAGTCAGTGATTATGGCGACAGGAATCCTCTGGCCTGGGTGACAGCTGCATCTCCCACTGTAATTGGCTGGCGCCCGGCCGCACCTCCGTCCTGAGCATCGCGCTCCAACCGGCAGCTCTCCGAGGCCCCTCTGCACTAGAGAGGGTGCGGCGCTCCGGCCCGGCCGCGTCCGGGTGGACATCGCGCTCCAACGGAGCACGCCTCCGCCCCTTGGGACCCTACGACCAGCATACTTCCAAGGGAGGGACACACGCCCCCGCTACAAGCGGACCCGGTGGTTGCTGGGTCGCGGGCATCCACGGGGCCCGCGTGACCGGGCCTGGACCTCCGGCCCCGGGCCGTCCCTGGCTCCTGCGCTCCCCAGGCCCGCCGCTCCTCCCAACGGGCACGCGCGGCCGGCCCGCTCCCCGCACGCGGACAAGTCAGGAGGCAGCGGCTGGGACTGGGAGCCCGAAGGCCTGCGGGCCGCACACTCACCTCACAGCCGGCGTCGCCGCCGCAGCCGCCGCAGCCACCGTGCATCCGCCGGACCAGGCCCCGGGGGACCGACGGCCGGCTGGGCGGGGCGCGGCACCAGCGCGGGCGCTGCCGATTGGCCGCCGCAGGCCCCGCCCCGCCCCCCGGACAGCCCCGCCCCCTCCCGCGGCTGGGGGAGGGGCTGCGCGTGCACGTCCGACTGCGGAGGCCGTTCGGGCACAGTTACGTGATTCGACGTACGTTTAGGGTCCGCGTCCCGCAGTCCGCGCAGGATTGCGTCACCCGCCGCGAGCCAGGGTCTGCGCCTGCGTAGAAGACCGCGAAGGCAGCTCTGGGCGGTTGGCGGCGCCGCGCGGCGGGGGCGGGGCGGGGCCGGGCCAGCACCAGAAGGTCACGTGAGTGTGGGGGTGGGGGCGTGGTCACGTTCAGGGTCGTCTTTGGTCGCTAACCGCTCAGAGCCACCAGCTACCCTTGGGCTGCGCGCAGTCCCGAGTGGGGTCAGCCGCGCGGAGTAGGGGAGGGTCTGCGACGCCGCCCTGGCCCCGCAAGGGGCGGGCGTCCCGCGTGTGTCCTGGGACTGGCGCGTGGCGGACAAAGCACTTCCACGTGCCGCTGGATGGGGTAGGCGCGGGGCGGGGTGCTGGGCGGGCATTCTTCCCTCAGGGCCCCTGCCCAGGTTTGGCCCTAGCCCACAAGCGCGGAGACCACACCACGTACCTTACTCCAGCGCGCAGTGTAATATCCCGGGAGTCTGCAGGCGCACACATGGTTTGAGTGGTCATTACGGAGCTTCCCAAGACCCTGCCGCCTTGGGTGGAAAGATTTCGTGCTCCGTCTTTAAATTTTTTTTTTTTAATTTATTTCTAAGAGAGAGAGAGAGACAGCGTGAGCAGGGGAGGGTCAGAGAGAGAGGGAGACACAGACTCCGAAACAGGCTCCAGGCTCTGAGCTGGCAGCACAGAGCCCGACGCGGGGCACGAACCCACGAGCCGTGAGATCATGACCTAAGCGAAAGTCGGACGCTTAACCGACCAAGCCACCCAGGCGCCCTTGTCTTTGAACACTTCACCTCCAAACCTTGCCCCTGCCATGCATTCTGTACAGACTTAATCAAAATCCTGCTTTGGAAAACTTGTCTTAAACTAAACTTCAAGTTCTCAATGCAGAATCTGACTTCCCGCTTCTAGCCACTAAAGCGTTGCAAGGTCTTGCTCCCCCTTACTGTGGCCAGCCATGCACTGGGCATTGTCTTACAGGATGTGTTGGTAATGTGTTGGACTGTAAAACAAACATGAAAAAAAATAAGATACTTAATTTTTCGTTGTTGAAAATATTTACCTTTTTCTTTCAACATTTAGTTTAGAAAAGGAATCACTATAAGTATTTTCTCTTTGAAATGTACCTAAGTCCTTTTGAAGACTTTCTAGGCCTTCCTTCACCTTTAAGACTTAGAACCTATAACAGTCGCTCGAGGGCCCTGGAGCCAGCTGTTTGCAGTGTAAACATTGGGAGAGATACCACCCAATCTTCCAGTTTCCTAGGACACTAACTTTAGTGAGTGCCTTGCTCCAAGTTGTACAACTAACTCCTGTCATAAAGGTATGAATAGCGTGTTTTCCCTCTGGCTAACCAAATAGCTAACCTACATGGTCGTTCCAGGCACCAGGGAGAGAGGACGAACTACATATGATCAGTAATGCCGTCTAGTCCTTTTACTGGGGGACTAGTTATTACTGTTGAGAATACATATGAAACAGATCATGCCGGAAAATATGTATGTAACAGCTGACATGAAAGGGTGAGGTTTCTTTCTGCCTTTGTCAATTGCCTGTGATGCACATCACATTCTGGTTTAATGCTTATTTGATAATAAAGTGTGTACTACCTCTATGGAAAAGATTTCTGGGTTGGGAGATTTTTTATTATTATTTTTTTAATTTTAACAGGAGCCAGCTTTCCACACATAGCAGATACTCAGTATTTGAAGAATGAGTGAGAGGGGGCTTTCCTTAAGCACATTCTATATTTGCACTCCATGATTCCAAGAAATCGGAATGAACGCAATTTTCACTTGTGACCCCAGAAGGTCCAGAATAAATTTTTTAATTTATGATTTTGTTTTGCTAAAAGATGATTTGCTTCCTCACTTAAATCTTCAGTGCTTACTACCCATTTCTGTATCTCCTTTGGAGAAATTTTTCTTCCAATCCTTTGTCTATATTTTTTAGTTATTAGTCTTTTTACTATTGAGTTGTAAGAGTTCTTTTTATATTCTAAATAAAAGTCCCTTGTCAGAAAATATAATTTGCAGATATTTCTCCCATCCCATGGGTTGTCTTTCACTTTCTTGGTGGTGTCTTTTGAAGTGTAGGACTTCTAAATTTTGATGGACTCCAATCCATTCTTTTGTTGCTTTTGGAAACTGTCGCCTAATCCAAGGTCATGATGATTTATACCTGTTTTCTTCTAAAAGTTTTGTAGTTTTAGCCCTTATATTTAAGTCTTTGATCCATTTTGAGTTAATTTTTGTCTACGCTATGAGATAGCAGTCCTACTTAATACTTTTGCATGTGATTATCCAGTTGTCCCAGCATTTGTTAGAAATACTATTCCTTTCCCCATTAAACTGCCTGGTCTCCTTGTCAAAAATCATTTGACTGTAAATGCCATCATTTACTTCTGGACTCTGTCAGTTGATCCTTGGGACTATCATCATGTCAGTACCACACTGTCTCTGTTATTGTGTATGTTTTTCCTTTTTATGGAGAGGTTTTAAATTTTTTTGCTGATCAGTCAGTCCTGTCTTTTGGGTTTCTTCTGCTGATTGCAAGCTCAGAAAATACTTCTAAATGTAAAGCAGAGAGAATAGGAAGAAAGGAGGTGCAGGGATGATGCCCTGAGCACCTACCAGCGTCCAGAACAGGCTTCAGATTTGGCTCTGAGATTCCTGGTGGCCAAAGAAAAAAAGACCATACAGGTTTGTCTACCAGCTTTATCTACAAAGTAAATTTAGTTTGCTTAGAGGAGGTTTTATATACACTGAAGGCAATATATGTCCTAAAAAACATTCTTAAGATGAACTGACCTCTATGCTCTTCTCCATCATGATTTTCATCTTTTTCCTTTTCTTCAAATTCACATTAAATGAGTTTGCTGCCTCCTCTTTTACAGCCAGCAGTTTACCTGTGAGTGGCTCCTACTGTGGACCCAGGGTCTGATGTTGCCCCTGTGTTCCTTCAGGTACATCTTTTTCTTTTTTTTTTTTAAGGTTATTTATTTTTCAGAGAGAGAGAAAGAGGAGAAAGGGGACAGGGGGGAGATGGAGACATAGAATCTGAAGTGGGCTTCAGGCTCTGAGCTGTCAGCACAGAGCCCAACATGGGGCTCGAACTAATGAACTGTGAGATCATGCCCTGAGCTGAAGTCGGACACTTAACCGACGGAGCCACCCAGGTAACCCCAGGTACATCTGTTTCATAGTCTCTTGCCTCTGATCAGCTGGTGAGTGGATAACCACCCAGCACACTGGCAGAAGTTTTTGTCTGGTCTGGTTCATGTATTTTTCTGTAGAAAAACAAGGTAACTGCAGTGGATAAACACTGGGTGACTCTAAGACTAAACAAGGTAAATAAACATCAGGATGAGATATAATGCACAGCTTGTGTTCCCTAAGTGGAAATGAAAACTCAGCTGAGGTAGGCTGATCAGAGATCCATGGTTTCTAGGTAAAAAATACTATTCATTTACCACATGATTAGGGGTAAGTATGTCCATGCATGCTTGTCTAAAAGCCCCTGGACAAGAAGAGGCCCTGGGAATATCCCACATCCTCAGTGACCCCAGCACTTTATTTCACCGTAGTGTTGAACACACTAAAAGAATATGGTTTAGTGGGTTAGTGGTGTCAGCTCCCCAGTAGCTGGAGTCCAAACATGGCAATTCCTTGGTGGAAAGCTGAAGATATACAGAGACTGGCAAGAAGTAGCATGTGTAATTCACTGACAGCATGCTGGGTGCAAAGCAGTGGATCTGGGATGGACACATAACAGGCTGTTAGCATGGCTGCACATCTATTTCTTGATCTGTCTCCAGCAGAGTCTGTTTCTAAGCTTAATATTTGCCTTGTGTAGTTTTCTGTATCTGTTTTATTTTTCAGTAAAAGGAAAATAAAAGGAGTTGAAGAAGACATACTTATTCCTTTCTGTTAACAGAACATATGCTCAGTGAGTGCACATGCCCCATTGATGACTGCAGACATGTGGCTTTAATGGCATTTCTCTGCTTGGCCTTTTGTTTCCCACACTGTAATTATCAGGTCACTTAAGTCACCAGCGGGGTCTCTTCAGTTACATTATGGCCCCACTTTGTGCCTGCAAGCAAAGCAAAAGGAAAAGGTATGTGTCACCTTGAACTGCTGACCCTGCCAGGAGCTAAAGATCTTTCCCAGGTTAGGTTATAGAAACAAGATTTGAGGAATTCCAGTAATAGAGCCATCTATGTAATAACTTGAAAACCTTCTTGCTACAAACCCTTAGAAATGGTAACTTAAATATAGTAACTATCTTTTTCAAATTCATGGCCAAGATTACAAGAAATCTGGGAACTCTCTGAGGTCCAGAAATAAAGAGGGAACTCAACATCAAGCCTGTTGGTGAGTGAACTACACTGCCTGGAAGCGGATGTGGGTCTGGTCTTGATCATATAGATATGACTCTGGATTTCCACACATACACACACACACACACGACAGTGAGACCTTGCACAAAGCTGAGATGCACAAAGAACCACATCCCCAGTGAAACAGTAGTTTAAGGGGAAAAAAACCTATCCATCAGCATAGAGAATCAAGTAGCTATTGAGGTTGCCCTGAGACCTGAGCTAGGGGTGTAAAAGTCTCCCCCGAAGATTTATAACTGTAGGCCTGCCTCCACACATGGAGTTTCTGTTCAGATTCTGCTGCCCCTGAGGCCTGGGAAACTCTTAGCTTGGAAATTAACATAAAGCCTGGTCTCTGGCCAGAAACGTCCCATGGATACCTGCAGAACCATATGCAAACCTGCTCCTGAGGAACAGACAAAGGAAAAAACTGAGTGAGTGGAAGCCAGCAGCATAACAAACAGCAGGTTGGACCCTTAAGAATCTCAGTAGGACTTCCAGATTCTACAGTAAATATGTTTACATTATTTAAACCAAAAAGAAGGACTTCAACATGTTAGAATAAGAATAAAGTGTAAGCCAACGCGAAAAAGGACTAAACAAAACTTCTGAAAGTTAAAATAGACTTGCTGAAATCAAAAGCTGCATTTTAGGTAAGCAGTAGGTTTCAGACAGCTGAAGAATTACTGGGTTGGAAACAGAACTGAGGATCTTACCAAGAAAACAGTGGGGATGCAGGATTGCAGGTATGAAAGACAGCTTAAGAAAAATAGAGGAGAGAATACTAAAGTCTAATATACTCATAATAGGACTTCAAGAAGGAAAAACAAAATGAGACTGAGAGGCAATACTCAAAGAGATATTGACTGATAATTTTCCAGAACTAAATATGGAAACTGAGGTTTGGGAAGGATGGATAAAAATAAATTCACATCTAGAAACAATGCAATCTATCTGCAGAAACTGCAGAACGACAGAACCAGAAATCTTACAAATATCAGACAGACCAGACAGAACTGATTAAAATTCTCTAACATAAAAGGAAGCATGTACAAGATTTGTGTGGAGGGCCTCCAGGTCAAGGGAAGGAGACAGGCACCCATAAATTCAGCAGCAGAAATGCTGCTGAACAAGTAGCAGCTTTCTTTATGGAGGGAATAAAGGATGAACTGCACAGAAAAAATTCTCCATTCAAGAACAGATTTTTCTTGCCCTTGATTTTTCTAGCCTCTGGTCTTATCCCAGGTGTAACTGTTACTTTTTTCCAACCTCACTGGCCTAAGGGAGGCTCTGACAGCTGGTAAAGCCGTATTTCTGTGTGTATCTGTGGGGGATGTTTCTGGGAGACATTAGCATTTGATTCAGTAGACTGAGTAAAGAAGACCCACCCTCACCAATGTGGGCAGCATCATCCAATGGAACAAAATGGCAAAGAAAGGGCAAATTCTCTCTCTCTGCCTGTGCCAGGATATCCCTTTTCTCCTGCCTCAGAGCTTGAAGCTTGGGACTCCAGCATATTCACCAGTAGCCTCTGACTTCAGACTGAAGGGATACCACTGGCATGCCTGGTGTCCAGGTGTCCAGCTTGCAGCCAGTAGACTGTGGGGCTTCTTGGCCTCCAGAGCTACATGACCCAGTTCCTTAATGAATCTCCCCTAATTTATCTCTCTATCCTACTGCTGTTTCTCTGGAGAGCCTGGACTAATACACCAGGGCAAAGTGCTCCATTCCCATATCCTCTAGCCACCTTGACCTTGAGCTGTCCCCCCTGCTCCGCCCCTCACTTTAACTCTGTCACTTTCTGATCCTGTCTGAAAATTCTTGGCACCAGGATATACTTTCAGGACAGAAAACCTATTAAATCGTGGCCTCAGTTTATTCTTCTCCAAAGTCCTCAAACCAATACTTCTTGAAATATGTGTCACATTTTCTCATAGGAGTTCATTATGATGCATTGAAATTTACTTGAAAGACGGTCCCTTTTTAACGAATCTACACCACTACAATGTAAAAATTCTGATAGTTTTTATTAAAATTGGATTTTATATTTTACTATTATTTTCCCGTGAATGGTGCAAAGTTCAACTTCTTAGAAATAAATACAGCATGGGGCGCCTGAGTGGCTTAGTCGGTTAAGCGTCCGACTTTCGCTTAGGTCATGATCTTGCGGTTCGTGGGTTCGTGCCCCGCGTCGGGCTCTGTGCTGACTGCCAGCTCGGAGCCTGGAGCCTGTTTCAGAGTCTGTGACTCCCTCTCTCTCTGACCCTCCCCTGCTCACGCTGTCTCTCTCTCAGAAATAAATAAAACATTAAAAAAAATTTTTTTAAAGAAAATACAGCATTAGATGATGATTCACTGGCCTACTGTATGGGTCAAAACAAGAATCCAGCACGCAGGGTCTAAAATCAAATTATAAATCTTAGCTCTCTGGTGACTAAGCAAGTACTTCTGCTATTTGAATGTCATCTCTTTTGCTAGTTCTTCACTAAGCAATTCTGACAGTAAGTCCAAGTGATTAGAAGTATAAATGCTGACAAAACGACAAAATCTGCCATAATTTATTGTGCACACATAATCCCCCCCCAACACACACACACACACACACATACACACAGTCCCTAACTTGTGTCGCAGGTGGTTCCCCGCAGCACCCACATTCCCGGGCTTTCTCCCTCATGCGGGTTCCCATGTGCCCAATACCTTGCACTTGGTGACAGAAGGGACAAGCCTGGAGCTTCTTTCATGTCCACAAGGGACAAGCCACTCTATCCTGTTGTCAGAGGGCACCTGGAAGGATGCTGTTCTTTGAACAGTCTGAGGTCATCGATCCCACCTGGAAGCATTCTGGACATCGTTCTGGACTGCCTGCTGTTCTCCAGGCCCTGGGGTCCAAGGAGAATGCAGCCATGTCTAAATGGGCCTCCCCAGCAAGGCCCGGCAACTTCCTTACAGTCTGTAGCAGCCCACACTGGCTCCACTCCCTTCTATCTACCCAAGGTATTTCTAGTTTCCAGGCTCACCCCACCAGGCCCTTGCACCTGGCACTCTAGCTGTCTACTTGCTGGTGAGGCTGTGTGCACACACGTGCCCGTTTTCTCCTGGCAGTAGAGGCCACAATTGGAGAGACCCTGATCTACTTTCCCCATCCCTGATCCCCAGACGCTGAGGCATCATCAGTCACATAGCCAGGGCTCTGTTACGTTTCTCCACGCATTGTGTTTGCCTCATTTCTTCACAAATATCCAGCAGACCTTGGCACTCAGGTCTCTAGGCTACCTCTCTCATACAATGCAAATTTTCTGGTTCAGTTTGTGCACTGTAAACAAATTCTAGAAATGAGGCAAACTCCTCTGTGTAACTGTCATCAAAGCAGTCTCTCTCCTGAGACAGTCCTTGAAGCAGCTAAGATACTTTGTGGACCAGAAGGGCTTCCAGGGTCCCCAAGTGAGCTCGGTGCTGCATTGCAGACCATCTGGGCCCAGCCTGTGGGGGTGTGCGAGATATTTAGAGGCTCCAGATAGCAACTTCATGCCTCAAAAGCTGTTTCTTCTCCATTTGGTCAGGGAGGGAGGAAAAAGGAATAACTAGAACCAGATCTAATGAATATAATTTTAAGGACCATCATTTAATTTTTTTGCTCAGAGGACAGAATTACAGCAGGAAAAAGACACCCTTTGTGAAAACAGTGTGACGTGGTTGAAGGGCACATGGGGTCAGTGAGCCTGGAAGCTGTGTGGCCTTCCTCCTACAAACACAACCTCCCCCAAGCTGGTCCCGTGTTTTAGATTAATTATAATGAAAATATGAACAAAATGTGTTTCATGCTTACAGTGGGCAAGCCACCATGCCAAGCACGTTGCTGGCACTACTCATTTCTTCTCACAAAAGTATGAAGGAGTAGTGTTTTTACCCCTTTGAACAAATGAAGGAGCAGAGAGGGTAAGGAACTTACCCAAGATCACACAGTCGACAAATAGCCAGTATTTGAAGCCCCAAAGTGCAAGCTCTGACCAGACCACAAAGCATCCCAGGTCAGGGAAAAATCAAAAAGGGACTAGAGAGAGTGTGATTGAATAACATCCTAAAAGTCCCACATCTTTGGTTTGCATGAAACCAAAAGTGAACACTCAGAAGTGTGGTTCATGCAAGAGCTCAGGGATTTGGCCCTTCTCTGCCTGACCACATCATTGCCATCTCACCTCTACACTCCTGGCCACCCAGGCCAGGGCTCAAGTCTGGAAGTGGCCACATATCTCCTCAGCACAGGCCATTTGCACATCCTGGTCTAACCTTCCCTCTTCCCCCATTTAGTTCCCACATATCGCTTCAACCTCCATTCAATTGTCTCCTCCCCAGGAAAGCTAACCCCAGTGCCCTGACTGTGACAGAGCCCCATCCCATAAGCTCACAGAGCACCAGGTACCACTCAACAATTACACAAATGACAAGCGTGATTTTACACTTATTTGGTGACTGTTGGATTAAAAATCTTTCTCCCTCCCCACCCACTAGGCTGTGAGGTTTATGGGCACAGAATGGTGAATCCCTAGCAGCTAGCTCACATAAGTCCTTCCTAAATGAAGGAATGAGTGAGTGAATAAATAAGGGAATGGCTACTCAGTCTCGCACAGGATATGCCAGGCTTCTGGGCTGTCAGCTATCTCTGGTGTAATCAGCACCCTGGAAACTTCACATCAGGTGTCATGCAGCTTCCCAGTCTTTCCTATCTTCTGCATCCTCCTCATTCTTTTGCCTGACGGCTGGTGTGTCTGGTTGGCAGACTTACCTCTCAGTGCTGTCCTGGATGGGGTGATTTGGGCATTGTCGTATGTCCTGAAGAAGTCAAATTGGAGACAACTACAAGATTTAAAATGACTATTTCCTGCTTTTCCTGGCTGAATTCAGTTCAATGCACTGAACAAGAAGAAATAAACACCTATCATATGGCTTCATTTCATTTCTCCAATGGCCAAAGAAATGCATTAAGTGCACCTACTATGTGAGAGGCTTTCGAGATTCTATGGAGCCCAAATGGCAGAAGGGGTTCTCTCGACCTTCACTGAGGAGTAACAGATACGGTATCAGTGCTTCTGTCACTTTGGATTCAGGTTATGATCACAGATCAGTTTCTAGGATTCTAAACCAGCTGATACCTGCAAGGTGTCTAAGTGGTGGCCACACAGTTTATCTGTTATGAGCACTTCTCTAAACATATGCACAATCTTGTCTGGATCTAATTGAAAGCTATGGATCTCCTTTCCAGAAAAAAGCAGCCATACAGGGGTGCCTGGGTAGCTCGTGGCTCAGTTGGTTAAGTGTCTCAGTCGGTTAAGCGACTTCAAGTCATGATCTCACAGCCTATCAGTTCAAGTCCCACATCCGGCTGTGCTGATAGCTTGCAGCCTGGAGCTGCTTTGGATTCTCTCTCCTTCTCTCTCTCTGCCCCTCCCTGGCTTATGTGTGTATGCATTCTCTTTCTCTCAAAATAAACGTAAAAAAAGGCAACCATACAACCACAGGTAATTTTACACATAGTTTCAAAGTATTCACAGGCCTCCACAGGCCCATCCATTAAAGGAAAAGGATGGCCAGGGCCTCAGGCCAGATCAGCAGATATTAATTTGTGAGGTTTTTTTTTTTTAAGTGTTTAAACGTTAAGAAAATTATATGTCTAGGCTGAAGTTCACTTCTCCTTAAGGTTAACCTCTGTTCACTTCCAAACGTCCTTCCATCCTCCCAGCTTGCACTAATGTTTAGTCACACCAGACCTCATCTCCACTGGACTCCAGGGTGGGGACAACTGACATAATCTCTCAGAACACACTAGCTGGTGGCAAAGCTGAGCTGACAGATGGTCACCATTTCTACACAAGGCTCCACAAAGCTAAGATGTGGTTTGTTGAAAGTTTTTTGTTTGATATACTTAATGGCTTTGACTGGAAACGGAGCTATGAAGGCTATTGGTTTCAACTGGCCTAAGCTCGTGTCACACAGGCTCATGAGATTTTCCCTGTGCTTGCTGGGAATGGCACGGTGTCGGCTGCATGGTTAGTTTTGCCAGCAACAGTGGTGTGACTTCCAGGTCACTATAGGCATGAAGAAAAATTGGCAGCAGAAGCTCTGTCTAAGCACTAAAGGTGAAGGAGCTGGGAAAAGGTAATTTGCCTTTTAAGAAGTGTTTTTAAATTGTAGGCACTGCTCCTTAAAGAATCTGTAAGTCATTTTACTATGGCTCTGGACTGAATCTTTTTTGTTTGTTTGGTTATTGTCATGAAATATATGTAATGTAAAATTTACCAGTTGAACCATTTTTAAGTGTACACTTCGGTGACATTAACTACCTTGGCAATATTCTACAACCATCACCATTATGCATCTCCAGAACTTTCTCATCATTCTAAATAGAAACTCTATATCCATTAACAATAACTTCCCATTCCATCCTTCCCCCAGGCACTTGAGACCACCACTCTACTTTTTGTCTCTATGAATTTGACTCCTCTAGAGACCTCATGTACATGGAGGTATACACACTGTGGCCTTTGGGTCTGGCTTATTTCATTTAGCATAAATTCATCCATGTCGTAACGTGTCAAAACCTTATTATCTTTTAAGTATGGATAATATTCCATTGTATGAATATACCACATCTTGTTTATTCATTTATATGTTTATAGATACTTGGGTTATTTCCATATTTTTGCTATTGTGAATAATGCTGCTATAAATATTGGTGTGCAGGTATCTGAGTCCCTGCTTTTCTGTTCTTTCAGGTATATATTTAGAAGCAGAACTGCTGAATCATCTTTTGGTAATTCTATGTTTCTAATTTCTCTATACCCTCACCAATGGACTGAAACATTTTTAAGTAAGGGATTTTTATATATATATAATCTTTTCAGTGAGGTATTCTCAATAGTTTTATCAAAGCTCTCGATACTCCTAATTGTTTAAAAAAATAGTTCTCAGTGTTCAGGATTGAGCGTAAATATAGTTGTCTCCAGGAAAAGCCTAAATAATAATTCATGATGGGAGATGAGAAACATAGAGACAAATGGCACTTGATTTTGAAAAGAACTCAGATTCCAATAAGTTAAAAATGCTTATCTCCTCTCATCATGCACATGACAGTCAGATAATTTAATCCAGCCATCACATTTGGCTAAATTTAATCTGGCTTTCAAATCAACTTTGCTTCAGCACAGACTGTCAAAATGGGCAATGCACTACTTTTATAGAAGAATTTAAAATAAAAAACCTTACTGTAACACTGCTGCAATATTACTTTATCACTATCAAGGATCCTATATGTTTAAAACGGCCCATGAAGTATTCAGAATGTGTCAAAAGTCTAAGTAGAGACAAAACAACATATGAGGACAAGAGCAGCTAGGATCCTTGTTCTGCCCAAGTTAGTTAGCATTCATTGATTCACTATGGGAAGCACTTCTTCACCTGGGTGTCATAACAGGTTTACTGCCTGACCAATTGAGGAAATGAGACATGATTGTCATAAACTTTGTATTCAATTCCCTTTAGAAATGCTCCATAATCAGGTTCCCAGGTGGAAATTATGTCAAGCTTTTTTTTTTAATTTTTTAAAAATTTATTTCTGAGAGAGAGAGAGAGAGAGAGAGAGAGAGAGAGAGCACAGGGGAGGGTCCGAGAGAGAGGAGAAACAGAATCTGAAACAGGCTCCAGGCTCTGAGCTAGCTGTCAGCACAGAGCCCGACGCGGGGCTCGAACCCACGAGCTATGAGATCATGACCTGAGCCGAAGTTGGAGGCTTAACCAACTGAGCCACCCTGGTGCCCCTATGTCAAGCTTTTTAAAAGAATTTTTGGAAATCATTAAGGAAAAAAATCACCAATGACCCCATACAGAATTAGCAAAGAACACAAATAGGCAATTCACACATAGGAGTACAAATGGCAGAGATTTCACTGACAAATGGAATACTATAAAAAGAATAACAAACCAATGTCCAGACAAATTGACCTATAGTTAAACACAACCTCTGACCCAGCACAAGTATCCATGGGAAATAGAATCTCAGGGCTAGTAAGAGGCAGGGGTGGGGGTGGGTGGGAAGTGGGAATTTATCTATCTACCATCTATATATATACCCAGGGAACTGTCCTCACCCTTTAGCCATCCTGAAAAAGTAAAAAGGAATGAACAATTTTCACATAAGGGTGTTCACTGGAGTGCACTTATATTACTAAAACTTTAGAAATAACCTACTCACCTATAAGAAGATGACTGAATAATTTACAATATAGTCACACACCGGCCTATTATGTGGTCATTATAGGAATGTCTACAATTATTTACTGGAACTAGTAATAATCATTTTACAATGTATACATTTATAAAATCACACTGTACACTTTAAATACAGTTTTGTCATTTTCAATAAAGCCTAAAAACCTTTAGTGGCTTGGGGAACTGCTCCCTGTATCATAACGAGTAAAGAAGATTACACTATTCTCATAAGAAATGATCTGATTTTAAAACAAATCTATAGGGGCTCCTGGGTGGCTCAGTGGGTTAAGCGACCCACTCTTGATTTTGGCTCAGGTCATGAATTCACAATTGGTGAGGTCAAGATCCATGTGGGGTGTTGCTAACAGTGCAGAGCCTGCTTGGGATTCTCTCCATCCCTCTCTCTCTCTGCCCTTACCCTGCTCCTGCTAGCTCTCCCTAAATATAAAAAATGAACATAAAAAAGCACAAATCTATAAAACTAGACTATAAAGAACTATACAAGATTACACCCTCAACTCTACACTGTAGTGGGAGGAGCTGAGACGCGCCCATGACTTCCCCGTACCGCCCACCTGACGCAAGCCCCGCCTACCGCCACCGGCCAGCCATTCGACATGCGCCACCTGAGTCCGCCCAGCAGGCCGGGCCACGCCCCTCAACGGGCTCTCGAGGAGTGCCAGGGCGGGGCAGGGCGGCCGGGCGACTCAAATCCGCAGTACTCACCACCCATTGGCTGTTCGGATGCCGACCCCGCCCCGCCGGGACCAGGAGCTCTCCTTTTCAGGGCTCCTCCCAGGGCTTGAAGCCAAGCTGGGGCGCCGGGTCACGTGGGACGCGCCGTTGTGGGTCTCTGCTGTCAGGCAGTCTTACAACTCTCCGGGTGGTCGCAAGATGATGACGTTAGCCACCATCCGTGAGACCCAGGAAGTCCCGCTAAAGCGCGGGCGGAGTTCGTTTAGGTGTCCGGACATTCGCTGCTGGGCGAGGCCTGGCCCTGTGGTCCCCACCTCTCTCTTGCACAGCTGCCCTCAGTCGCCCGATATTCCGTCTCGGTTGCGCAGTACTACGGACAGTCAGCTGAGGGGAAAAGCCCCGTGCGTCGCCTGGACACTGGAATTGTGGGCGACCTCGGCGCACCTGCGAGGGGAGAGCAGGCGGGTCAGGAGCAGAGGCCCTGCGGCCAGGAATCCGGCGGGGTCTGGACACTCGTGGATGGCCGACGGCGCCGCCTAGTGGGTGATTTTCTTAATGGTTGGTGCCCAGGCTCCAAAATGCTACAAAGCAGTAAGTTATGTTCCAGGAGAGCAAATTAAACATATTTACACAGTTTGGGGGTCAATCAAGAGTTTAACACTCGCCTTAAATTTGGGCAGATTTTTAGAACTTCAAATTATTTCTCACAAGATTAATTGGTGATTTGTAAATGTGGATTTTTTGGCGAGATTCCAGTGTATTTCAGTGAAACATCTACCTGGAGACTTCATTGCTCCAGGTGAGGCTCAGGTTGGCTGTTCTGTGGGGAGAAGTGAAGCCTTTCCTCGTAGATGCTTGCAACGTGAATGCCCTTTACTTCTGCCTTGGGAAACGTATTCCTAATTCTTAAATGAAATTTTAACTGAAAAAGCAACACACACACACACACACACACACACACACACACACACACACACACACTATAAACAATGGAGAGTTAGAGAACATACAACAGCAAATGCCTTGTCCCCACATTAAAACCCAGAATCCAAGCCCTAAGGACAGGTATCATGAAGTTTTTGCCAATCCTTTCAGAAAGTCCATGCATACAGAGCAATCCTATATGGAATCCCACTTTTTAAAAAAACATGAACCAATTTTCTCAATGAGGTTGGAAGTAATGCAAAACATCTTGAACACTTGGGATGTTGATTGCACTGATTTTGATAACTATTGTTAATGTTCTACAAAGAGTTTGAACTTTTCTGACTATCATAAATCTCAAAGATTATTTCATGTCATTCATGTCATGTACAGGTCTGTCTCTTGTTTTCAAGGCTGCACAATAATCCATTCTATGGGAATATTATAATTTCCTTAATCTCTTAGTGTTGGGACATTTGAGATGGTTACTGTTAACACAAAGACTGCCATGATGAATTATCTTATATGAAGATGTGTGTGTTTATATGGCCAACTGGATCTGCAAAATATGCGTACAGTTGACCCTTGAACAACACAGGGGTTAGGGGCACTGACCCCTGTGCAGTCAAAACTACACACACAACCTTTGACTCCCCCAAAATCTAATTACTAATAGTCTACCGTTAACCAGATAATATAAACAGTCAATTAATACATGTTTTTATATGTATTATATACCATATTCTTACAAAAAAATAAGCTAGAGAAAGGAAAAACATTAAGGAAATCATCAGAAAGGATGCATTTACTGTAATGTAAAAAATTCACATACAAGTGGACCCATGTAGTTCAAACTCATGTTGTTCAAGGGTCACCTGTACATAGAAATGGAAATACAAAGAAGAGAGGTGGATTTTTAAATGTCAATTGACCTCAGATGAGCCTGGATCAATCAGCACCCCAAACAACTGAGCAGGACTGATCTTTTCCCAGAACTCCGGCCAACATGAAGTATAACAAAATATTTTGATCCATTATCACTATGATGAATGAAAAGTAGTAGTCATTCATGTTGATTGGACTTTATTGAAAGTTGTTGAAAGGCCCATCAAGCTGTTTTGCGTGTTAAAAAAGATTAATTAAGGAGCACCTGGGTGGCTCAGTTGGTTAAGAATCCATCTTCGGCTCAGGTCATGCTCTTTGCTGTCAGCTCAGAGCCTGGAGCAGTCGCCCTCTCCCTCTTTGTCCTGCTTGTGCTCTGTCTCTTTCTCTCTTCTCAAAAATAAATTAAGATTAAAATTTTTTTTTTTAAAGATTGACTCCCAAAAGACCTGGAAGCGGTGCACATGGGTTTTGTGGTTGAATTAGTTCCAAAGCGCATCAAAGCCACCATGTACCCAATTTCCTTTTTCCCTCTCCTCTTCAGTTGTTTGCTGGGCCCAGATCCTTGAACCTGTTACTTCTGGCAATGGAAGCAGAATTATTCTGACTGCCTGAGACCAATTAGGAAGTAAACCCAGAGATGAGCAGAGGTCCAATCCCTTGAAAATCTATTACAAAGGGGATTCCAGGGACATGGCCACATCCAGTACAGTCCTCTGCAACATGCATTTTAAAAATGAGAGTGGAGTGAGTGCTTTGTCTGATCTTAATAGGCCATCTATATTTCTATGATATGCATGCACTAATCTTTTCCAAGTTTTGCATTTGCTAAGCCCTTTACTGATTTGTAGAAATCATGGTAAAGGAATTGGAGCTGTGGGGGGCAGCTTTCTCTCAGGAAACCTCGCCCCAAAACACTCAGCTCCCCCACTCTCTTCACCTCTGTCCTAACTTATGAAGCAATCAATGCTTGCACCCTGATGGCCCCATTTGGCAGACACTGGGGCCTGAGTTTTCCTTGCTGTTGCCAGTCTGATTAGATGGGAGATGGTACCTCCTGCCATCACTTAGGTGGTTGCTATTCAGTGAGGAGGGGGATGGAAATTATTAGCTTATGCATCTTCCTTTGTCCCTCTCTTTCTTTAGCCCTCCCTCTTATACCCTTCCATATATATATTTTTGTGATTTGCCTGTTTTCTTGTACTATTGTTTTTTTTTTTTTCTTACTGAATTTTTCCCTTACTGATTTAAGGGTTCTTTATATAAGGAAATACTATGCCTTTCCTTTGTTGTACATTCTTTTCTCTAGTTTGTTACTGATAAGTATGTTAGACTGCATGTAAAAAGGCCCCCAAACAACAGTGGCTCCAAGAAGATGGAAGTGTATTTCTTGTTTTACCTGAGAAACCAAAGGTGCTCATCCAAGGCTGGTGAGGGGCTTCATGAGGTTGACAGGCCCCCCAGGGCCTGCTTTCCATTCCTCCATACCTTCAATATGGCCAAATAAGCTTCATGGCCCAACAGAGTTTCTCGTACATCAACTCTCACAACTGCTTTCCAAATGGCAGGGTAAAGGAAGGTTGAGTGGGAGAAATGAGATTAGCTGCCCCAATCTTTCAAGGAGACTTCCCTCAAGTGTCTTTCTCATATACCTCACTGACCCCACTGGGTCTCAGGGCACAATATGAGGTCTAGGAAAGGCTGGTCTTCCATCTGAGTGCCTTTCCCAACTGAACCCACTTTCTATTGTTCCTGAAAGAGGGAAAAATGGATATTGGGAGGCCACTAAGGTTTGTCCTAGTGCCCTTCTGAAAGCTATCTTTACTTTTAATTTCTCAAACCTGTGGAACACTCAGAGCTGCTGTCTTGAAGTTTTTCAGGCCAACATGATTCTCAGACTCCAGAGATTTCACATCAAGCTCTCTGATGGCCTGATGGGACTCACACTCTCTATCCAGGGCTGAGGTGAGGCAGGTAGCATCCTACCTCACCCCTTAAGGACAAGGGCTTTCAGATTTGAAGCCCACATCCACATCAGTCTCTGCACTAATACTCTTAGCCTATTCCACTCTCTTCCCTATGGAACAGAGCTCCAGAGTCTGAAAATTCAACATTGTGGTTTGGGACCTCACTTCCAACCTCACGTATATTTTACCATATCTCAGCTGAACTGTTGGTCTCTGCTTGCTATGCATGCATCTATAGGACCGATTTGACTACTCTTTATATGTGGCCTTGAAACTTTTTTTTTAAAACTATTTTTTAATATCTTGCATCCTGATTAGACTGTGACTTCCTGAGGGCACCTGGGTCTACTTTTGTTTCCCAGGGTACCACAGCAGAGCTATTCCCATAAAACACACTGTCTGCCCCTGTTGCAAATCTTTGTCCTGATTTGGGATTAGATTCCCCTGGTGGTCTAGTGGTTAGGATTCTGTGCTCTCATTTGGGATTAGGCTTTGCTGCAGTAGGTGAGACATGCTGCAAACCAGTAAGGTCTTCTAGATAAAATTTCTCATTAAAAAAGAATGAGGGTAGGTAAATTAGGGCCATTTGGATGGTCCCACATAATCAAGGATTCCAGTTTAACACAATCCTATCTCTAGGGTAAAGCTGTCTCCATGGGCCAGAATGAGCCAGAGCCAGTGGTCAGGCCACCTTAACTGCTTTCCAGGAAATGGGAGAAAGGAAGGAAAGGTCTATCAATGCAAACTACCCCCAGAAGCCCCATCTGCTTCTCCATCATTGGCCAGAACTTAAGTCATATGTCAAACCCTCTTTTTGGTGGCTACTTTGTCCTACTCATTGTCAGCCTTCAGAAACTAGAGAAGGGGAGGGGTGTGAGGAGGAAACTGCCATCTGTGCCACCACCATCAGTATTGTTCTCCTCCTTCTCCAAAGTTCTCATTCCAATATTCTAGCCCACAAACCTATACCAAACCTAGCACACTCTTGTCAAAGAAAATTTAACTGGGGAAGACAGACGGCCCTGAGATCTCATTTATTGGTCAAAGGATGATGGAATCTTCTAGTTCTCTATTCTTTTTTTTACACTGGGAAAATGCAATTAGAGTTGATCTTCAGGGTCAATAAAACCAGCTTCTAATTCTGATGCCTGATCCCCCCACCTTGGTATGTCTCCCTCTTAAAAGCAGTTCTTCACCCCCTCTTTACAAGAGTAGTTAATACAATAGTTTCATTTATAAATAGTTATTAACTCCTTACTCATACTCATTCAATTCAGCTCAGATTCTGAGGTAGGACCCAACCATCCGTTAGGTGACTCTGATGTACTCTGAAAGTCAACTACAGGTTAAAACACCTGGGTACTTAGGAAAAACACCATTCCCAGCCCTACCCAGAGATCTGGGTAGAACCCCAACTCTAGCACACCTGAGCCAGGTAGGTGTTCTGTCCTAGACCTCACACCTTTGCAGGTGCTTTCTACTAAGCCTCCTGCCTCTAACCCTCCTTGATTCCTCCTGCCTCAAAATCTGGACAACACTTTGTGCAAGCGAAAAGAGGCAACATTTGTATTGTTTTATTTGTCAGGATTTCCAGAACCAGGATATTTACTGGACAAGTAGAAAAATAGAAAAGTTTACTACTTTCAAAAGGCATCTATGACAAACAAGAATATACTCAGAGAGGGGCTCATGGGACTCCAGAAAATGCAGAGTTTAGATGCGGAGGTATGGCCTGGAGTAACAGAAAGGAACCTGTGTCCCCACATTTTGAGATCTGTGTTTCCCTACAGAGCTGGGGGTGAAACAGAGGCCTTTCTTGCCACCACTAGCTGGCCCAGTCCTGGAACCGGAAGCAGTCACTTGCTATTTTCCACACCGTGTTGCTGGGTGAGGCCTGGGCAGTCAGGATGAAGTTCTGGTTAAAGTCCCGTTGCTTATTGCCCTCAAACTTCACTGTTCCACAGATCACAACGAGGACTGTAGTCTGGCTTGGGGTGGCTTCATCGTGGACAGGCTGGCAGTCTACCACATTGATTTGAAACTCACTGGAAGGCAACATTTCAAAAAACTCACTCAAGGACTCTTGTCCTGAAACAGCGTTTCCATTCCACACCAGGGTGGCCGTGCCCATGTACAGGCGGGACAGCAGGCGCCGCCGCTTATCCATGGTGGTGTAGTACACATTGACGAACTCCTCAGCAGCTCTGCAGGCCTGATCCACATAGGTCTTGAAGTCCACTGATGCCATCTCTGGCTCTGATGAAGGAGGCTTCTGCCCAGGTGCTCCTGTGCCTGAGGGAGCTAGGGCTGTGGGACAGGAAGATTGAAAAGAACCCATGTGAATGCTCAAGTTAGTTTTGCCCCAACAACAGAACAATTCTCCTTCTCTGTTAGTTCTTCCTTTTCAATTACATACCGTAGAGAAATGAGAGAAATGACTCCAGGCTCAAATTTTGCCAACGCCTAACTTACTAAACCTTAGTTCACTCATTTTAAAATGAAAACATCACCATTCATGACAGTTGTAACATGAGAATCAAATAAGACAGGTACACCAAGTGCTTAAAAAGCCTGATACTTACATGTTCAAAAAATAGTAGCTCTTACTGTGAATTTTAAAAATCACATTTTATATAAAAGATAGCACATTTGACTATGGAAGGTCACTATTTCCTGGAAGCATGGACCAGGTGTGACTGCCCCTAGGGCAGTGGAGAAATACCAGATTCTGGATAAAGACAGTGAAAGGAAACAGTGGCCCAATAAAGATCAATCAGATGGCATATGTTCCTCAGCTGGGGACAGTATGAGAAAGCCTATCACCCAACAAATACTGGGAGAGCAAAGAGAAGGCAGGTTTCTTAAGAGAATAAGAGGACAAATGTCATTAGGACAGTATCAAAATGGTGGTCATGATGCTCATGACAGGCAAACCTGTAGCTGACTGGGAATGAGAAGGGAGGATACCTAGCTTCTGTGAGCACTAATACGTACCAGGCAAGTCCCGTGAGCAAGAATGGAAAGAAAAGTTACAACTGAGCAAGTTCTATGGGATGGAGGGGGGAGGGTGGCATCAAAAAAGGATCCCAACTGTAGCTGAAATGTCAAGTCTTAAAAAAACAAAAAGCACAAAAGCATAAAGAAAGATTATTTGCTTGTCTCAGAGTATGGTACAACTGTCACAGTTCTCTGTTCCTTTTTGTGTCATTAAAATATTTCACTAAAAAAATTCATGAAAGAACATCACTAAATTAATGGATATGTTCAGATATACAAACTTAATACTTTTTTTTTTAATTTCAAAGACCTTAACTTTTTTTTAATATTAGCTTATGAAAAATAGATAAAAGATTTCACATAGAGTTGGGACAGAGTCAAGGACTCTTAGGGCTGAGAAAGGTGGAGGCCTCTGCCTGGAGTCAAGAACTGAAGAGCAGTGAGAGAGGCTTGGTCCTGGAGACCAGCAGGGACAGAATCAGGCACAGCTTGAGGTCCTCCCACTTCCTCCACAAACTTAAAAGTCAAGCCTCAACAGATTCCTAGCTGGGTATTGCTGAGCACTTTACATACCTCATTTACTGGTCACCACAGAATGATGAAACAATTTTAATAAACGAGAAGGGAGAAACGCAGGGGATGGATCAAGGTCCTGACAGTAAGTACACTCTAATTTATCATTTGTAAGAACGGCTGTGGCCTCTGAAAATGTTGTCAAAGCTATGCTGTCCTTTTACTTGCTTATTCTGTAAGGTCCTTGCTTAGGAAATCAGGGCTCTAAGAGTACAATTCCAGGCCTGCTAGTTTGAAACCGTCCTTTCACACGTCCTCAATTTCTCTCTTGCTGGAATTCTCAACCCCCTGACATCCACATTAGTCCTCACCCTAACGTGTCCCAGACCCTCCACCATCTCAACTCACTCTCAGAAACGTCCCCTTCTCGACCCCTGCTCAGTTCTGCCAAACAGCGCAGCAACCTGTCCTACTGCCCCATGCCAGTAGGATAACCACCTCCTTTTCTCGTGATTCTGCTACCTACAGAGCTGGCGCCTTGCCCTTCTCTCTCAAATCAGGGAAAAGAATCTCGAAAAGTCTGATAAGGAAGGGGCTGTGAAGATGCCGCCTTCTCTCGGAGGCCCATACCGTCACGTTCTTTGGCGCTGGACCAGAGAGGATGCAACAGGCCTTATTTCTGGCGGTGAGTCGCTTTTCATCAAACGCCTAAAACCCGCCCACCCTATCTGGCCGGAGACCTGCTCCAGCGCACGGACTGGTCACCGCAAAGCGGATTCACTGCCCAGCGCTACGCATCGGCAAAAACCTGAAGCAGCAAGGTAGCTACACCACCAAGGAAAGGACAAAACCCGGCTGCTTCTTGACAATGGGGGGCACGTGGTAGATGTCTCCGGAGCCCCTGGGCCGGTCTTGGGGTCTTCAGACGGCCAGGCGCGGGTGGTCGTGGGGGACACCTACTTGCGTGGCTGGTGACGTCCGGGGTCAGCGGGGGGCGGTGTCCTCGGTAGGCTGGGGTCGGCGACCTCGGTCAAATGAGCGGCCCGGATCTGCGCAGGCGTCCCTGGTCAGCGAGGCGGAGACCTCGGCCAGCGCTGGCGTCTCCCAGTAAGCGTGAGCGGCGGCGCCCACGTCGGGCGCCACCTGCTCTGCCCCGTTCCACAGAGGGCCGGCCTCTGAAGGTCGCGGGACAGGCCGGTCGCGGTTCCGTGTCCCTCCGCCGCTCGCCTCAGGAAGAGCCGGAAGGGCTGCTCTTCTCCCACCCTTCCTCCCGATCCGCCCGGGTCGCCGGAACCCCGTAGCCCGAGGACTCTTCGCCGCAGATCTCGGGTTCCCGCGCGCGGCCGGCGTTGTACCGCGCAGACGCCAGCTCCAAAGGCTCCGCCCACTTCCCCGTGACGGGCAGCCATGTAATCCAATGGGAAGAAAGGCCGAGAGGCTACCTCCGCCCAGATGTGGCACAATGGAGGCGGTGGCTTCCGGGAGATGCGTCTTTTCCGGAAGTCCACCGAAAATCCGCAGTCGAGTTTTCATTGGTTCAACCGGTCACAGAAACTGGTTCAACTGGTTAGGTGGGATTCTTGATTGGGTGAAATCTCCTAGGTCCCGCCCCCGGAGCTAGAGGTAGGTAAGGTCCCTCTCCGAGGTTTGGAAGCCTCCTGACAGGAGATGGGGGGAATGTGTGAGGCGCGCACAGGTCCTTGTCCTAAGACCTCCTGCAGTTGGGGTAATTCTAGTCAAATTCTAGTTAAAAGACGACTTGATGCAATCGCGGGAAACCACTGCTAGCAGCAGACTGTGACCCAACCAAGACTTTCAAACAGGCATAGCAAGTGGGGTGCCAGGATGTCCCGGGGTGGCCCCAGGAATATTAACGCTACTGGATGTCCCGGGGTGGCCCCAGGAATATTAACTCTACTGAGCTGGTGAAGCCAGCAGAGCACTTCCTGAACTCTGCCTGATGAAGTGTGTCAGCTGATTACTCTCCTTTATAGTTTAAGCCCCTAAGGACTCTATGAGTTAATAGCCTAAAGGACACAGGAAAACCCATTTTAGTTAAGTGGGAAACTCAATTAAACTAGTGTGAAGAGTTGAGCGTGGGAAGAAAGTCTTCGTTTGGGAAGTAACAAAAGTGCCCGCTAGGGAAACCAAGGCAGTTTCCTCTCGTGTCCTGGTAATTGAGGAGCTCCAAGGAAAACCGCCTGGCTCCAGCTATGGCTCTTAGCCTGGTTGGTATTGTGTTGCTCTTCTCCAGCTCTGGACCTAGCTCATTTCAGCCAATCAATCTGGAGGCTGGGCTGAATTTTTACTGAACTTTTGTTTAAAACAACAGTCTTAACAGGATGGAAACAGTTCATGTGGGACTTGGGAAACTTACAGATTACAGCAAAAAAGAAAAAGAAAAGGGGTTTCTTTCAATGCAAGATCCTCAACTCCATCCACTGGTCTGAGAGACTGAATAATTCCCTGCAATACTGGGAACCATTTGGGCACTGTGAAGTTTACTGATGCCTTCACACCTTTAGAGAGTGGTGCACTTAACCCATACTTCCTTGGCTACACTTTGGCATACCTTTGCTTGCATTCCTGAGAACCCTTCCTGTCAGACTTCATGATAAATTTGGAAACTGAATAGGCTATTTAACATAGGCAAACCCCCTCCTCCACTTATCAAGTAGGTGAAGAATTTGAATTATAAAAAAATAAGGTGGGGCTGAGTAGAGAGGCTGAGATAGCATCTGTGGAGCAGTATTCATATAGACATGTTTTTATAAAGTCCAGGACAGTGAAATTAGGAACATACAAAAATCCAAATCACAGCATCTGTGGAATGAGGGCTGATTTACTATGCACCTACTAGATTGGATGTTGTTTTGCTTTAAGTTTTGCCATATTTCCCATGTAAGCCTTTTTTGTTTCATTCTTGTAATTTTAGGGGAGGTTCCCAATATTACAGATGAGGAGGCTGAGAAGCAGAAATTAAGTGCCACAAAGCTGCTTCAAAACTAGAAAAGCTGGTTAGGAGAACATAAGTCCAGCTCTAAAGCCTTTTAAGAGCACAGGGCGTTATTCCTGGGAGGCAGCAGAGCCAGCAGCAGGAGGCTAGGAGAGCAAGAACCTTCCAGGTTTGTGTCCCAGCATCTAGAATTGTGCCTGACCCACGGCAAGGGCTCCGTCAGTACTGTTTGAATGAACAGGCCTGGATTCAAGTCGTTGTTCCACAACATTCTAGTTTTGATGACTCCGCTCTAACAGTCACTCTGCTACTCTTGGAAACAAGCCTGTATTTTACTCCCTCTCTCTGCACCCTACAGTCCTTAAATTTTGGAGGTTAGAGACACTCCTGGCTCTAAGAGGCATGGTAGTTGCACTGAACACAGTTCTGGGGTGGCCCAAGTAAGGTCACTGAGTCTGAAGAAAGTGTTTGCTAGTGGATTGGGGGGGAACATGCTTTTTCTTTCTCCTTCCAAACATGTGGAATATGGACAGTGTAGTTGCAGCCATCTTGCCACCCTGAGAGGAAGCCCCTGGAAAGAGAGGCAGACAGGACACAGGAGAAGAATTCAGGACTTTAGTGACTGTGTTGGGAAAGAAATCAGACCTGAAGTTTGGACTTTCCAGTGAATTTGCTCTATTTTTTAATATTGTTTAAAGTTGGGCATCAGCATGAAGGTATTCATAACTTAGCTAGTGTGGCTTGGTACAGTAGCAGAGTGATGGAGGCACATTAGTTAACCTCCCAAAGGTTAGCTCTGCCTCATCAGTAGAAGGGAAGCAGAAATAATATTCCTCTCCTTTGGCTGATGTGAGGAGTAAATGAAATAATGCATGGCAAGTGCTTAACACAGGCCAAACACAAAGTAAGCATCCAGAAAACGTTAGCATGTTTTGACATTTTGCATTAACAGCAACTTGCTTATTTGCCAACACTTCCTCCAACAACTGGCTTTAAAACTTGCAATAAGTGTAGTGACAAATTGGTAGTATTAGTTACCAAATCACATGTGCATCTTCTGGAAAATGAGCCTGATTTAGGCATCAGTGGAGCCAGGGAGGAAGGGCACTTCTGGTCATACATGCTGTGCCTCTAGCAGCTCTGAAGACAGGCCTGACTTATGAATGTTTTAGTCTGTAAACACAGGGTTGACCTTTCCCCCATTGTCAGTGTAGTTCTCTGGTGCAGGATCTAACACGTTTGTTTGCCATGAGAGGCTGCATCACTATGAGCTAGACAATCTACAGCAGTGGCTGGGCAAGTGTGCCCTCGATGCACTGTCGCCAAAACCAAACGTGTTGTTTTTTGTTTTATCCCCCTGTCTTAGCAGAATCAAATGAGCTGCTGCTGGGTCAGAGTGAGCTGGGGCTACATTTCTGGGTCATTTGAGAATTTGATTTTTGGGGGGGATTCTGGGAAGGCAGGAAAAACTGAGGCCTACAAGCTGAGTGTGGTCTTGAGCAGCACAGAGAGTGAATGAAGAAGAGGTAAAGAGCTATGTCACCAGAATCAGGGAAAGAGAGTGAGCTAGATTAGACAAACATACACACACACACACACCTCACTCTTACACATACACACTCGCAAGCTATGGAGAGAGGCTGTCTTGATTCCTGGTAGTTTCTCATCTTTATTGTGACATGATATTTTCCAAAAATGGCCACAAAAATATTTCAGTCCTACGTGCTTGTCCAGAATCTTGGCTAGCCACACTCCCCCCACCCCATTAGGAGATGGCCTTTAGATGGGCTTAGGCAGACCTATATGAACATATAGCCTCTGCCAGGCTATCTTGATTCTTGTGTGCTATCAGTAGCCCAGGCCACCTTGGCAACCAGTAGTCCTTGAGTGAATGGCTTTGGAAATGGACCCTCTAGTCCTGGGGTGGTCTTCCCAGGGCTGATGTTGCATAGAGCAGAAATGAAGCCTCCCAACCAAGCCAAATTGCAGATTTGTGAGCAAAATAAGTGATTGTTATCCAATTAAGCCACTAGGGTTTATGTTGGTCTGTTACACAGGGATAGAGTCTGGACTTTTTCTCACCATCATCCCAGAGTCTTACTGAGGCCCTGCCCTGAGGCGTCAAGAGAAAATCTCAAGTGAGGATACCTCTCTTTTAAATTTACATCTGTATGAATCTGGTTTGCTTCCTGATGCCAAAGGATTCCTGAAACAGGACTTCAAGGGGGCTTGCAAGGTGATAGTATCTCAAAGAATTAACCTAGAGTCCTGGCTCCCTCCTGATCACTGAGAATTAGTCAAAATTGCACTTTTGAGAAGGGTGTCAGTTTGTTCATCTAAGCCAGAACCAGCTTCCCAGACACTAGCACACGCTTTTTTGCAAGACAAGCATATTCTCTGTGAGCAGGGGAGGAGGAGCCTCAGCAGCGTGGGCAGGTGGCCTGTTGAGCACAGGTCTGAACAAGGAGAGGCAGTGATATGCGTGATCCCTGAATCCAAAGGGCTATAGAGTTGAGAAGGCTGAAGGACTTATGTTCCAAGGAAGGGAAGTGTGCCCAGGGGGATGAGATAATTAGTTCGGGGAGCATAGTTCCTTCCTACCAGCACCACCCACATTTACCCCTCTTCTTGTGAGTTTCTGTACTCTGCTGGCAAATACCTCAAACTGTTCACTGACATCATAGCCTTGGGGGCTGGAAGCCTCCTTTCTCTTTAAGATGACATTGCATCTGTCTGCTCCAGTCAATGTCCAACCCCCTCACTTTTAACCCTCAGGGGATGGTCTTTGTTCTTGGTTTCTAAGCAGGTTTCATGAATTAATGTATATGAAGTGGCTGGTGTGTAGATGTCTTGGTTTGCATTGATTCTCTGAGAGGCAGAAGTCACTGACTGGGGAGGTGCAGAAGCACTAGTAGGGAAGTGGAGAATTGAGGAAGAGAGAGTAGATGTGATATTGTGGTTTATGATGAGAATATATGTTTGATCTGTTCCTAGCTCAGAGCTCCTAAAGCTCTCAAAATTTCCTAAGAGTTGAGAGCCATAAATGTGTTAATTAAAGGATTTTTGTTATGTTAATGAGTTAATTTTGGGGAAAGGCTTTGGATCTCCAAGGATGGAGGCTGGTTGCCATGGGAGCCAACCCTGTGAGTAGAGTGTTGGAACTTTCAGCCCCACAGTGAACCACTGGGGAGGGCAGAGAGTCTGAAGATTGAATTTTAATTACCACTACCAATAATGTAATTAATCATGCTTATGACAGAAAGCCCTACCAACCCAAAAGGACAGGGAGTAGAGACCTTCCAGATTGGTGATACAAGGGAGATTTGGGGAGAGTGTAATGCCTGGAGAAGACAGGTATGCATCCTTTCTCCATACCTTGTGCTGTACTCTATCTGACTGTCCCTGAGTTATATCCTTTTATAACAAACCAGTCATCTAGTAAGTAAAATGTTTCTCCCAGTTTTGTGAGTCATTCTAGAAAATTAATTAACTCCAAGGAAGGGGTTGTAGCCAGTAAATCAGAAACACAGGTAACAATCTAGACTTGCATATGACATCGTAAGTGTGTGGGGGGCAATCTTGTAGGACTTAGCCTTTTGTGGGATCTGATATTCTCTCCAGGTAGATAGTGTCAGCATTGAGTCAATTGTAGGACATCCAACTAATGTTGGAGAATTGTTTGGTGCAGGGTACAAAACCCACACATTGGAATTGGTGGTCCTAATCAGAATACTTGTAGATTACTTAGTCATCTCCTACCATGGCCAGTGGAGCCTAACCATGAGGCAGAACTCAGCATAAAGTAGCACAGAATACAGTCTTCAGAATGAGCCCACCTGGAGTGCCAGAGGAGGAGGGAGCTGGGGTATTCACACACCAACTCCTGAGAGTTGAGGGCTGCCGGGGGTGGATGTCATTTCCTTGCACTTCTGGCCTGCTGGCAAGAGGCCAAGAGGTTTTTCTTCCACACCTGGAGAAAGCCCTTGGGCATTTGGAAATCAGCCCTAGCTCACTGTTAAAAAGGATACAGCTGGCCCCAAATGGGATCGGTTGTGTTAAACCTCACACCAACAGACCAAAGCTTAATACCTAACCTAATTGAAGTTTCATTCTCCCCCCCCATACCCTCCAGTATGTAACCTTTAACCAGTCACCAAATGAATTGGTCAAAACTAGTGAAATAATCCACCCTATAGGACCTTCCATTCCCCTTGGGAAGGCAGCTTGACCTGAAACAATGCATTCTTTGCTAATAACTTCCTTTTCTTACTCCTTCCTGCCTTTAAAAACCTTTCATTTTCTACAGCTCAGGGGAGCTCCTTTCTACTTGCTAGATGGGATGCTGCCAATTCATGAATTGTTGAATAAAGCCAATTAGATCTTCATATTTACTCAGTTGAATTTTTGTTATTTGACACCACTGAAATGGGAGGTACCAGGTCCATGGTAGGCACAATGTATTCACTGAAGCAGACATTGTAAGTGGTAGTGCACAGAGGCCCTGAATGACCTGGCATACTTAGTGTCCTTCATAGACATCACTAGTGAGTGTAGCCTGTGAGATGGTAGGTGTCAGCATTATCGCCCCCAGACACCCAACCACATGGACTGACTGCAGATATGGGGGGTGGGGCACCAGTGCCTCTGTGTGCCTTCTTAAGCTATGGTACTCTGAGCTGAACATATGAGGGAGAATAAAATGTCTCCTGATCCCTGCCCTCAATAAGCTGAGGGGATGAAAACTAGCAACATGGGAGCTTCAGGGAATGGTTGATGACCCTATAAAATGTCAAATAAGATGCAGATAGAAATGCAAATCAAAACCTCGGTGAGGTTCCCCTTTGTACCCTCTATGATAGTTATAATAAAATAACAGAAAATAAGAAGTGTTGGCAAGGATGTAGAGAAATCAGAGTCCTCTTACATTGCTGGAGGGAATGTAAAATGGTGCAGCAACCATGGAAAACAGTCTGGTTGTTTCTCAAGAAGCTACAGATGGAATTTCCACGTGACCCCACAGTTTTACTTTGGAGCATACACTCAAAAGAATGAATGACAAGTACTCAAACAAGTGTATGACCATGAATAGCCAAAAGATGGAAACAGCCATCCATGGATGAATAGATAAACCAACTGTTGTTTAGCCATGCAATGAAGTATTATGCAGTCATCAAAATAAGTGAAACACTGACACATACTACAATGTGGATGAACCTCCAAATATTATGCTGAGTGAAAGAAGCCAGAACAGAAGGTCACATGTTGTTTGAGTCCATTTATATAAAATATCCAGATTAGATAAATCCAGAGAGACAGAATGCAAATTGGTGTGTGCCAACAGGCAGGGAAGAAGGGGGAGAAATGGCTTATGGGTGAGGGGTTTCACTTTGGAGTGACTTGTGATGTCTACAAAGGATTAAGCTCCTCTTGCTTCATGAGTCTCTGTCTCCCTGCGTGTCAGTCAGCCCATCCCTCCTGACTAGAACACAGGCACCTTCCTCCTGCACTTCACTTCGGTCTCACCATTGCTCATGCTCCTGCAGCTCCTGTGTGGATCCCGGAGTTCAGGCTCCACTGTCTTTCTCTGGAGCCATTAAAGCAATCTAGGTGGATAGAACAGAAAGATCATGGGAACTTGGAACAAGATAGACCTGAGTGACCTAACCCTTTGGGGGCTCAGTTTTCTCATCTGTAAAATTGGGGCACCAAACTCTAATGCTGACATGTGTATAGACAAGCGATGCCTGACTCACAGGGGCACAGCTTGTCATGACTGCACCCCAACATCTGTTTCCATCTTCACTCCCTTTCCTTACAGGGATATTGGCTTTTCTGATGAGGAATCCAAGCATGCTCTTCAAAAAGCTCTGCCCAGGGCAGGGCTCTCACCATGCAACATGGGCTCCTGCTCTTCCTCTCGCCTCCTGCCAAGCTCCAGCTACAGAGGGCCTTTGATGGCTCTCCCAGATCTCAGGCTGCTCTCCCCCCACACCTGTGCTCCTGGAATTCCCCACATCTGCACAAGTGCCCTCCAGCCTCAAGGTCAGGTCCAGGTACCCCTCTCCTCCCAACTTTCTCCACTTTTCTGACCTGTCTATCCCCTCTCTGAACAGTTCCTATGCCCCATTTACAGCTCTTGTTCTTTGCTGTCTGATCCATCTCAGTCATCTGTGGAAAGGCTCTCTCCAAATTGAGGGCTGGCCATGATAGGCTGTGGGCCCTGCTTTGCCCAGAGTGAGCAGGGATGTTTGAGTGGTGAACTGATCTCAGGCTGATCCTTGTTTTCTGAAAGGCAGCTCTCAACCAGGAGATATGGAGGTGTATGGGGCACCAGCCTGTCTGAACTGCAAAATGTGATGTAGCCACAAGACTCAGGAAGCAGTGCAGTGAGAGGGACTCAGACCCACCTTCCAGGGCCCCATACCCCTCATTGGGTGTCCACAATGAAGATGGAGGAGAGGAAGAAGAGAAAGGAAGGAGTAGGAAAAGGGGAAGAAGAAAAAGAAAATTGTGCTGGGCTTGATGGACTTAAATAATTTTTTTAACGTTTTATTTCTTTCTGAGAGAGAGAGAGAGAGAGAGAGGCAGCGTGAGCAGGGGAGGGTCAGAGAGAGAGGGAGACACAGAATCAGAAGCAGGCTCCAGGCTCTGAGCTGTCAGCACAGAGCCCAATGTGGGGCTCAAACCCAGGAACTGTGAGATCATGACCTGAGCCAAAGTTGGATGCTTAACCACTGACCAACCCAGGGGCCCCTTGATGGACTTTGTGTCTTGAAGGGTGAAGAAGGTTCTAATAAGGAACCAGAGTCTTGGGATCTCAGACACGAGTTAAAAGAATTTTTGCCAGCAGCCTAGGAAAGCTGCCTGGAGCAGGTGATGGGGTGCCTTTTGTTTCTTCCTTCCTGGATGAGGGTCCTCTGACCACAGACTTGCTCACCCAGAGCAGGGCAGGAAGCCACCTGGGATGGAGGCTATGTCCAGGAGCCTCCCTCAACAGTGACAGAAAGGGGATGGAAGAGAAGTATCCCTGCTTCCATGACCCCTGTGTGAGACGTGCCCTATACTGTCCCCAAGAGCTCCCCAGGGACAGGCCCCAGTCACTGACAGTGCCAACCTCCCCAGGGACACACCCTATACTGGCTTCTTCCCATACCCCAACAGATGCATTCTGTGACCACCTCCCTAATATGCTGCTTGCATTTGAGTGATGGTCTCAGGGTCTGATGCTGAGGGAATCCACTCTATGCCTTGAGTGATAAGACAAGACTTTCTCTCATCATTAAAACTCCCAGGGAATCTCCAGAGGGGTTCCTCTAGTCCCCTGAAGGGTCAGTATTTTAATTATCAGGTCTGTTTCTGTGACAAGCAGTAATAAGCCCAACCACATCTAATGCTAACAAACTATAAGCAGAGGTTCCTAAACGTGAGGGATCATCAGAACCCTCTGGAGGGTTTTTCAGCTTACAGGTGCCCGAGCCTAAGCCTTGGGGTTTCTGACATAGTAGGACGTCCTGAGCACAAGATTTGCATTTCTAACCAATTCGCAGGGCGTGCTGGAACTGCTGGATCACACTGTGAGAACCTCTGCTCTCTCAGCTAGAGAACAAAGCACCCATGGATCAGGGCCCAGAGGTGCTCCAGGATCAGGGCTGGTAGGAATGCTCCCTGAGGCAGACATTTTCTAGTTTCTGCTGATAAAAATGACCCCTCACCCCATTCATGCCTAGAATTCTAATTAATGTCTTTCATGATGTTAAAATATTAAAAATTCAAGCATATCTTCTACTCCCCTGGCAATTATGCTCCTTGGGGCATAATTTTCCCAGCTTTCCCTTGGAAGCTGTCTGTACTCGTCCAGCCCTTCATTCTGGGTTGCTATTCACAACAGCGGCCACAGGAGTGCGGTCTACACTTTAGAGAGAGCTGTTCTTGGAATCTGAGCCAGCCTCCTGAGTGGACAGCTCAGGGACTGTGACGCAGTTCTTATCATGAGCAAAAGCTCTCCATTCCTAGAACAAACATTTACAAACATTGCAAAGTCCAAAGACACCTCATCTGGCTTGAGAGGTAGCTGTGCAGAGGGGCTTTTTTGTCTTTTCTTTTCCCAAGAGGAAGCTTTAGAAGTCTTTTGGAACAGCAGATGTCCCTTTGCCTTCCCGAAGCAGCAGATCTTGTATTGTCTGTGCCTGCTATTTAGGGTCTCTGAAATGCTGTCTCAGAATGCCGCTTTGTTAGTGTTTTTGGCCAAATATTTGGCATTTTGAACTTCTGTCCAGGGGTGGTTCAAGGCAATGAAAGAACAGTGTACGATGGGACGAAATGGCTAAAAGGGTGAGTGAATGGAAGAATCAGCTCAGGTCCCCCAGGTCCCAACTACGTTGGGGAAGAGGTGCTATGACCCTGGACCCCACAGAGGCTCCTTGGCTTCTCCCTAGGGGACCGGATGGTCAACACAGGCCAACACTTGCAGTCTGGTCTTCCTACTCAATGGGCCCCTGGAGGTGCTCAAGGCAGTGAATGGGGAGCCCCGGGGGGCCCTGACCAGGAGAACTGCCCATGCTCCAAGCCTCCCAGCTATGCCCTCCACAGTCCTTGGGAGGGCCTGGCTTCCTGGCTTGTGGAAGGGCAGCTGTCAGCAAATGGTCACGCGGCTCTATCCACTTTCTAGTAAGTGTCCATCCTCCACCCTGAGTGGAATCACTACGGATCCACACAGTATGTGAGGATTTGCCCTTTTCTCTCTCTCCTGACATCTGTACCGCCCCAAGGATGATGTTCTAGGGGTAAAACTCCAGTTTGTTCTTTTGTCCTACACATCTTAAATCATGCTTACTTTCCTTTGCTGCCTATTTGGATCATGTCTTTATGGTGCAGCATTTTGTCTTTCTTGGAATTTCTTTTTTTAAGTTTATTTATTTTTAGTAATCTCTGCACACAATGTGGGGCTCAAAGCTATGACTCTGAGATCAAGAGTTGCATGCTTTTCTGACTGAGCCAGCCAGGCACCCCTTTTTCTTAGAATTTCTAATTGTTTTTGTCTTTGTTGCCTTTGTTGTTGACAAAATAATAATGTGCTTTAATCACCCTCTAAAGTGTACCAGACTTTTAAGAATATAGTTTGTTGACTAAATACCCTTTTGACTCTTTCCAATTTAGATGGATTTTCTTCAACTTGGAAAATGGTATTCCATTTTTTTTTCCTGCATGAATTTCTCCTCTCTACCTTTCTCTACCTTTTCTATTGTCTCATAATTTCGGCTTCTCTCTCTCTCTCTCTCTCTCTTGCCTTAGACCTGGTATGATGATTAAATTTACATGTCATCTTGACTGGGCTAAGGGATGCTCATATAGCTGGTAAAATATTATTTCTGGGTATGTCTGTGAAGGTGTTTCTGAAAGAGACTAGCATTTGAATTGGTGAACTGTAGAAGAAAAGCAGATTGCCTTCACCAATGCAAGTGGGCCTAAGCCATTCCATGGAAGGCCCAGAAGGCCTCCTCCTTCTCCTCGCCTTCCTCTTCCTTCTCTTCCTCCCCCTCCATCTCCTCCTCCTCCCTGGTCATTTTTAATGCACAGTTTACAATAGCTTCTCAGATTTCCCGAGACCATGGTTAAGTCCACGGAAACCTCTGGGCAGCCTGGGTTCAAATCCTGGTTCTGCTTATAGCTGCATGGTTTTGGACAAGCTAACTATACCCCCACCCCTGCCAGTGCCTCAAGTTCATCAACTATAACATGGGGGAGGCAATAGGACACCTTCCATTATTGCCACCTGTCAAGCTTCTGGTGAGTGTTGTGCAGACTGCGTTGTCTCAGGTGGCCATGCAGTGTTATAGATCTCCCAAGCCACCTGCTTTGACATAGCTCATGCTCCCCTGGATAGAGGTAATGTCTGTGTTCTCCTCACTGGGACCTAAGCAGAAGTGAGTTAACAGCCCCATCATAAAAGGTGAGGTGATTTCCACCTGGCCCCTCTTCCTCTGTCCCTGTCTGTCTCTCAGGACACCTGCCCTTGAACTCAGTTACCATGCTGTGAGAAAACCTGAATGGGGCCAGCCTGAAAAAGGACTTGGAGAGGCCCATGTGAGGAGGAGCCCAGGCCGAGGTGGCAGTCAACATCGGCGGTCAGATGTGTAGTGAATAAGCCTCATGCCTCTGAGTTCTCCAGCTGAGGTCCCAGATAGCACGAAACAGGAACCAGCTGTCCCTACTGTACCCTATTGAAATTCCTGACCTTCAGAAATCCCGAGTGTAGTAAATGGTTGTTCCCTGCCACTAAGTTTAGGGTTGATTTGTTACACAGTCAGAGGAAGTGCTACAGACTCTTAGCTGTGAAAAACATGGAATGATTGGGTAGGCCCAGCCTTATACCCACCTCTGTGGCGCTGAGAACAAAAAGATGCTAGAAGATTTACCAAGTGAGACAAAGCAAAGACCTGAGGCTGTGTCACTCTGCCACGTGGTCCCCTGGTGCCTCTCCCTTCATGGATCTTCTTCCCCTGGAGAACAGAGGCTTTGGGGAGAACTTACAGCTCATGGCTTTATGGGACAGCCATAGAGGCAGCATGGTGTGAGTGATAAGAACTAGTTGAGAAGCTTCCCCAGGGAGAGGCTGCCATGCAGGCCACTGTCCTCTGGGGGACAGGCAGACCATGGGCCCAACAAAGACCCTACCCTGAAACTCCCTGGCATCCTTGGCAGTGGTAGGACTGAGGGTGTTGAGGCAGCTGTGAAGTATCGGATGGTTTGGAGCACTCCTGTGTGAGGCAGCTCATCAACAGATTGATCCCAGAGAACAAAAGTGTCCAAGAAACACTGCCAGAGCTGCCCTTGGGAAAGCCCTTCTATTTGTATTGGAAAACTTTTTTCTGTAGTTCAGAGGGCACTGAAACCGAGAGCCTTTGCAGTATGGCCCATACTCTGCCTGGCCTTGGGCTAGACTGATGGAGAGGGAGCATCCAGCTCAACATTGGTCACCAACAGCCCTCTCGATAGTCTTCTGCTGGTCTATGTCATGCTGGTGGCCAGAAGCTATTCTATGGTCAGTTTCTGAGCGAAGTTTGTCCTGAGCCATCACCACAGCAAGAACAGACAAATATAAAGTCAGGGGGAGTCTGTCCCATGGAGTTAAAAAGAAGTGGCTGCAGAGCCAAGCTGAAATCCCTGGCCACACTGAAATACCCATAGTCACCATTCAGGCCATTGGGTACCATTTCCTCCATCAGGAGCATGGGGGAGTGAGGACTGCAGGAGGCAGTGAGGGAGCCAAGGCATATGGGCCAGAGGCCAGGGCATAAGACTTCAATGGCAATAATGAAGATGCTGACAAAGATAGGAATGTTTGAGCATTTCTCAGGGCTTCTCTGGCTGCAGTTATTCTGTCTTCAATCATCATGACAGTGCTATGAGCTATGTCTTAGGTTGGGTACCCTAGAAACATGCTCTGAGGTGGAGATTGGTATGTAGGGGCCCTGAGAGTGCTCTTGGGAGCCACACCTGGGATAGGGAGAGCAGCTGGTCCTTGATACAAGGACACCAGAAGTCTCTGGTCGGTGCTGGAGTTTTGCACATGTGCAGAGACATCTAAAACTGAGGCAAGGGTGACTGTGCCCCTGCCATAGAGGTCATTAGACCAGGGAGGAGGAGGCCCTTTGGCCAAGTGGCTCCCTTCAGGTGGAATGAGTGTCCTGGTCCTGGAGAAGGGATAAGGTAGCCCAGCTCAGCACCCCCTACACATCGGTACCCTTGGGATCCCTTGGTGACAGATGAGGAAGCAGGCTCTGAGAAGCAAGAGGTTTTCCTGAGGGGATAAACCCACCTGGGATGGCATTGTCACATGGGCCCAGAGGTCCTAACCACCTCCCAGTTTCCCACTGTGACAAATTTGGTCACAGAAAAGACCTAATTGAGTTGCCACTATAAGTAGCTGGTGCATCTGGGTCTACAGGAGACAGGCACATGGGCAGATGGGTGCATACCATGGTTGTGGGGAGCTCCATGGAGCCCAGCATCCTCAGCCTGTGAGCAGCAATCCTACATTTGCTTTAATGCACATCCAGTATCAGCTAGGAGCTGTTGCAGAGTCCCCCATTCTCTCCTGTACACCCTATTCATCCACCCAACAGAATGTAAAAAAAATTTTTTTATTAAGGCCTTAACTGGGTCTAGTCATGTAAACCATCGAGATGGTCTCAGCACCACATCACTATGTGAAGGCTGTGTCCTTGGGCAGCCTATGGGAGCCCATAAGACAAGCAGATGCACATTCCAAGGACTGGGGAGATGGTGGAGAGCATCTGATGGCAGGAGTCCACCTCACAGGGGAACTGGCTGCCATGTCCTCTCAATGGCCTCCTCCAACACTTGGGGAGGTGGTCCCCAGGATTTATTGTCTGCCTCTCTCATTGGCACCAGCCAAGTCTTGTTCATCCTGTGGGGTTCAGTTAAGGTCTGGTTCCCCATGATGCTTTCTCAGTGTACTCCACCCTGCTTCCAACTTAGCCCTCTTGAACAGAGGATTTGTACCCCACACATTCAGTGGGCCTCCACTGGATGCTGGGCAAGTGTTGGTGATTAGAGAGGGCAGATATCAGCCTGTGTACCCAGAGGGAAGGTTGGACTTCCTTGGACTTCTGTGGACTTCTTTAGTTACTGAGTACAAAAGGGCTGCAATTGTCAGGCTCCTACTAGGCAAGCTAAGAGCATTGAGTCATTCAGCTCTCTGCAAACACTGTGGGAGGCTCATGCATCTCCAGTGTAGAGAGAATAATCAGGGATTAGAGAGGCATGACCTGATCTAGACCATTCAGCTACTGAGTGGCCACCTTGATGTACTAGCCAGGTATTGTGTTGCTAGGTTGGGCCTCCCCACCCAAGAATAGAAGCCTCCAGACAACAATGCACCACCAACCTAAGAATGGACCCCCTGACCCAGGAACTGAATTCACCAATCTAAGTAAGTATGGACTCACAGACCTATGAATGGATTCCCCAATCCGATATAGATTCATACCTATAGAGAAGGCAGAGAGGGTAGAAGAAGGAGGAAGGGAGAGAGAGAGCGAGCAGGTGAAGGATGGGTGGCTGATACTGTTGGCCTTTTTATGACCTGGCATCAGCAGTAAGGCATTGTCCTTTCTGCATGCTGCATGCGGGATGGGATATAGACTGAGTTGCCATCTTTGGAAAGGAGAGCCTGGCAGAAGTTACATGATCCGATTAGCCCTGACACCAGGGAGGATAGCTTTGGGGATGCTGGACGGATTCAGGGGCACAAGCTGGAGACCAGTGCAAAGGCCCCACTGAATGGAAGTGGGAATGATGAAATATGATGAAATACAATCCCAGAAAAAATCTGGAAGAAGTGGGGGCTGATTGCAGGTGGTAGGGAGAGGGAAGAATGAGGATGAGTGCAGAGTCTTTACTTGGACCACTCCATGCATAGAGATGCCACCAGATGAAATGGGGGATAAAATAGAGAAGAATGATGGAATTTTTAAATATTGTATTGAGGGAGGTATGGGTGTCTCAGTGGGGAGGCCATCTTGCATTCAGGTAAGTGCAGGTGAGATTCCTGCTAAAGGTGTGGATTTGTGACTGTAGATAAGTGTAAGACAAAGCATAGGTATGGCTAACCTGGTTGACCTTGGTTCAGAGTGTACAATGAGAAGCAAAAGAGCTCCATATTTGGTGTTCTTGGCATAGAGGAGGCTCTCAATAAATGGTAGTCATCATTATCATATCACATTGTATGTTTTTCCAAAGGTCTCTTGTATTGTTTGCATCAGCCAACATATTAGCTGTATTTTACCGTTTCCACAGGTGCTTCTTTATCTATTGAATATTAGAATCTATTATACTTCTAGTAGGAGAGAAAAGTGGAAATGGTGAATCAGATAGGAAAATAGAACTGTTTTCAGAGTAAGGTGAGCTGAGAAAAGATTGCAGGGGTGTGATAAATCAGTTTACACAATCACCTTCAGCGATTTAAGTACCTGCAAGAACAAAGCACATGGGTGATTCATGGAGGAAAATCACCAGGGAGAGTTAGGGGAACTTTGGAAGGATTTAAGAGGGAGAGGCTTCAATGCAGTTCTGGGAACGGGCAGCAGCCTGAAGCCACTGGAGGGATGAGACGAAATGTGGATCTGGTGTGACAGCAACTGTGGGTTCAGCCTTTGATCTGCATGGTGGCAGGAGGAACATGGCCAGGCAGCCTGGGCTTCCCTGGCTGGGAGCAGCTCCTTAGCTCCCAGCCCTGGAGACTCCTAAGGTACTTTGTAGATATTCATCGAGCACCTTTTCTTTCTTTTTAAAAAATTTTTAAAAAAATGTTTATTCATTTTTGAGAGAGAGAGACACAGAATGAGTGGGAAGAGGGCCAGAGACATGGGGAGACACAGAATCCAAAGACAGGCTCCAGGCTCTGAGCTAGCTGTCAGCACAGAACCCAACGTGGGTCTCGAACTCACAAACAGTGAGATCAGACCTGAGCTGAAGTCAGACACTCAACTGACTGAGCCACCCAGGCGCCCCATGAGCACCTTTTCTAAAGCATTTCTGTGCAGGCCCCTCAGCCAAAGTTTTCATTAAGTAACAGATAAAGAAAAGATGCATGAAAAGATGGTCATATCTGGGACTCTAGTGCCTCAGCAAAGGGGTGAGTGCAGCAGGCTGTACCCCTGGGCAGAATGTAAAGAAGCTTAGAGGGTGGTAATTATTACTTGTCTAGGATGGAATACAAAGGCACTATGGTTTCACCAAGGGGAGGAGAAATAAGATTGAGGAGGCTTGGATTATATGTTTTTATTTACCTACCCCAACAGGCTGAGGAAGCATAGTTAGCCGAGGAATGCAAGAAGAAAAATGGGATTTAGCATCAGGCAGAGGCAAAGGCAGTGACATCTGTGTTCTGAATAATTTATTTATTTAGTTTTTATTTTTATTTTTTTTTAAAATTTATTTCTGAGAGAGAGATAGCATGAGCAGGGGAGGGTCAGAGAGAGAGGGAGACACAGAATCTGAAACAGGCTGAGCTGGCAGTCAGCACAGAGCCTCACGCGGGGCTTGAACCCACAAACTGTGAGATCATGACCTGAGCCGAAGTTGGACGCTCAACCAACTGAGCCACCCAGGTGCCCCTGAATAATTTATTTTTCTTTATTCATATGTTTTGGTTGCTTTTCATTGATTACAGCTCTTACAAGTTGAATCCATGTAAGAATGGCTTGAAAAACTAACAATAAAAAATATAAAATGGAAACCAAAGGTTCTAAAAACAGTATTTATTCAGGAAGTGGTGATGTTATTTTATGATATTGTGTAGAAATTAATAATTTTAATGTAAACTTTCAAGGATGAGTTAAATGATAGGGTTGATGCCCTTCTTTTTCTTTTTTTTTAATGTTTATTGTTCAGAGAGAGAGAGCATAAGCGAGCAGGGTAGGGGCAGAGAAAGAGGGAGACAGAGGATCTGAAGCAGGCTCTGTGCTCACAGCAGAGAGCCCAATGTGGGGCTCGAACCCACAAGATCATGACCTGAGCCAAAGTCGGATGTTTAACAGACTGAGCTACCCAGGAGCCCTGATGCCCTTCTTTTTGACTATCACCTGCAGACCAACGAAAACCAACCAAAACAGGAGGACCGTGTTTTATAAATGGGCAACCCAGAAGAGAAATTCCCAAAGAGAGCCTAATTCTGTGAAACATCAGTTATTACCTGGGTGGAAGCCGGTCCATGAGCAGGTATGCTATGTTGTGCCCATCACAGATCCACTGGCGAGAGAGATCAGAGCCCATGCCTGGCCTTCTGCATCCATATTGCACAGCTGACTAGTTCCAGACCAGAAGAGGGGATGCCTGGCTGTGTGCAGATGGGTGGTTGAAGGAGGCATTATTGGTGTTAGTAGAAAAATAAGAGATCCACCTCTGCTGAAATGCTTCTTTCTTCCACGTCTGACATTTTATTTGAATGATTCTCTAGAAAGTATTTAGAAATTTTCTGCTAAGCAATGGTTTGTGCAAATGTCAACCAATAGATCTCCTGTATCCAGAGAAGGTGTGATAGAAGATCTGGAAATTTCTATGTGGAAATGAGGTTGAGTCCTATGTATTTTAGAATTTATAACGGGAAGAAACAGGGGACTCATCAGAATTCTACCATGATGGCATTCGGTAAGACTTTTGGGCCAGAACGATAACTTGATGCTCTAGATTGGGTCCCTGGAAAAGGACCTTAACTGGGCAGATATGGCTTCAGGGGGCAGCTGAGAAACAGAAAAAAGATGTGAGTGAGGTTCATTTCATTTTCTAGGTGAAGGCATGGGTGAGGACTGGGTGGGAACCTGCCGGGGCACCCACAGATCCCAGGGAAGGGGTGAGATCCTAAGGTAGTGATTGGGAAGGTGGGGGTACCTTGGTGGGACTTGTTGCATGACAGCCAGGAGGCTTTGTAGGACAGCTCAATTTGGGAGGGGTTGTGGGTCTTAGTGCATGAAAGTCTGTTGCTGGAAGAGCCCCGTGGACAGGGGGAGGAAAGCAGCTCACTCCATGGGTGTTCAGAGCACAGGCCTCAGCACACCCGGGGTCAACCAGCCTAAGGTGGTGCTACAGAGCCTACAGTTCTGGCCCAGAATAAGAGTGTGGTGTTTGAAACCTTGGTATTTTGGCAACAGGAGCAATGACTAGGCTATAGAGGGCTCTGCTGGACCTGGGGCAAGACATTCAGAGTGGCCCCGAGTACCTAGGTGACTAGGGACATTGGATGACTTTCCCATTGGGGTCAGCAGGGCTGGGGGTCTGATTCCCTGAAGAAGAGGAAAAGGTATCCCCTGGCGAGAGTATACAGTAATGAAGGAGGCAGACACACCCAGCTCTAGCTTATCCTCACCAACCATGACCTTTGCTGACATATTTGAGACCCCCCTTCCTGCCATTTGCAAAGCTCTATTCTTGTCAGTATTTCTTAAAGCCTGCTTGTTGCATAGGAGTGAATCCTGTAATTTGGAAATCAGATCAGATGGTATTTCATTTTAAAGGGCTGTGTAAAATAATTGCAAACTTATCATGCACTGTTAGGATTCATGACTGGCAGCAGCTCCCAAGTTTCAAGCCTCCCCCATGTTTCTTTTTTCTTTTTTTTTTTTTTGGAAAGACAAATTGATGTTCCCAACTGAAAACTGTTCTCAACATTCTGAGTGAAAAGCTGTATTTACTGTCTTAAATAATAGCTACTTTCATCTGTGTATGGCTTTATACACATTTCACAGAATTCTTTACCGCATTTCTGTGAGGTGGGTTTTCAGATTATTTCCATTTTACAGATGAGGAAACCCAGGCTGACATGGTGAGATATTATTTTGGGTGGCCTATGAGTCATCCCGGGGCTACCATAACCAAGTACTAGGAACTGGATGACTTACACAACAGGAATTGGTTTCTCACAATTCTGGAAGCTGGAGAGTCAAAGAATCGGGTTGCCCTCTTCCGAGGCCTCCTCCTTGACTTGTGGGTGGCTCTCGTTTCTCTCACTGTCTTCACATGGCCTTCCCACTATGCATGTGTGTCCTACTCTCCTCTTCCTTTAACAAACTGTTTTTGTTCCCCCCTCAGTTTTATTGAGATATGATTGATGTATATCACTGAGTAAGTTTAAGGAGTAGGCCTATTGACTTGATGCCCCTAAATATTACAAATGATTATCACAATAGTGTTACCTAATGCTTCCATCATATCACGTAATTACTAGTTGTGTGTGTGGGGGGGAGGGGGGGTGAGAATGTCAAGATCTCTTCCCTTAACAACTTTTAAGTATACAATACAGTATTATCAATTAAAATCAACATGCTGTACATCAGATCCCCAGAACTTATTCATTGTATAACTGGAAGTTTTTACTCTTTGAGCAACATGTCCACATTTCCCTCTCCCCCTTAGCCCCTGGTAACCACCATTTTACTCTTGGTTTCAATTTGTTTGGCTTTTTTGATTCCATATATGAATGATATACAGTACTTGTCTTTTCTCTAACTTATTTCATTCAGCATAATGCTCTCAAGGTTCATCAATTTTATTGCAAATAGCAGGATTTCTTTCATTTTTATGGCTGAGTAATATCCCCTGTGCATATGTGTGTGTCACACTGATTGATCTGCATACACTGAACTGTACTTGCACTCCAGGGGTAAATCTCACTCAATCATGGTATATGATCTCTTTAATTTGCAGTTGAATTTGGCCTGCTAATGTTTTATTGAGAATTTTTGTATCTGTATTCATCAGGGATATTGGTCTGTAGTTTTCTTATAGGGTCCTATGTGGCTTAGTAGGGTAATGCTGGCCTTCTAACATGGGTTTGAGACCGTTCCTTCCTCTTCAATTTTTTGAAAGAGTCTGACAAAAATTGGCATTAGTTCTTGTTTAAATAGTTAGTGGAATTCACCAGTGAGACCATATGGTCCTGGGTTTTTCTTCATTGGGAGGTTTTTGACTCCTGATTTACCCTCTGACTGATTATTGGTCTATTCAGATATTCATTCCTCATATTTAAATTTTATTTATTTATTTTTGAGAGTGGGGAGGGGCAGAGAGAGGTGGGGAGAGAGAGGGAGAATTCAAAGCAGGCTCTGTGCTGAAAGCGCAGATGGGCTCAGTTTGTAGGGCTCAGTCCTACAAACTGTGAGATCATGACCTGACCCAAAATCAAGACTAAGATGCTTAGCTGACTAAACTGCTCAAGTGCCCTGAGATTTTTATTCCTCCTGATTCAGTCTTGGTATATTGTATGTTTCTAGAAATTTATCCATTTCTTCTAGATTATCCAACTCATTGGTGTATAATTATCCATAACAGTCTCTTATGATCCTTTGTATTTGTGTGTTATCAATTGTCATGTCTCCTCTCTAATTACTGATTTTATTTCTTTGAGTCTTTTTCTTTCTTAGTCTAGCTAAAGGTTTGTTAAGTCTATCTTTTCAAAAATCCAACTCTAGGTTTTATTAATGTTTTAAATTGTTTTTTTCCTAGTCTCTATTTCTTTTATATGTGCTTTGATCTTTATTATTTCCTAACTTCTGCTAACTTTGGTCTCAATTTATTACCTTTCTACCTCCTTGAACTGTAGTTAGGTTACTTGTTTGAAATCTTGTTTTTCTTAATATGTTTATTACTAAAACTTTCCTCATAGAACTGCTTTTGTAGTTTTCCAAAGATTTGGTTAACTTTTAGTTCTATTTTTGTTTTTCTAAGATATCTTTTGATCTTCCTTTTGTTTTCTTCTTTGACCCATTGATTGTTCAAAAATGTGTTTAATTTCCACATATTTGTGAATTTTCCAGCTTTTCTTCTGTTATTGATTTCTAGTTTCATACCATTGTGGTCAGAAACAATACTTGGTGTGATTTCACTCTTCTTTAATTTACTAAGACCTGTTTTGTGTCCTACATAAGATCCATCCTGGAAAACGTTCTGTGTGTGCTGGAAAAAAATGCGTAGCCTGCTGCTGTTGGATGGCATGTTCTGTGCATGTCTGTTCAGTCCATTGGTTTAAAAAAAATTTTTTTTAATGTTTTATTTATTTCTAGGAGAGAGAGAGAGAGATAGCATGAGCAGGAGAGGGTCAGAGAGTGAAGGAGTCACAGACTCCAAAACAGGCTCTAGGCTCTGAGCTGGCAGTCAGCACAGAGCCCGATGCGGGGCTCGAACCCACGAACCACGAGATCATGACCTAAGCGAAAGTCGGACGCTTAACCGACTAAGCCACCCAGGCACCCCTCAGTCCATTGGTTTAAAGTATTGTTCAAGTCCGGTTCCTTGTTGATTTTCCATTTGGGTGATCTACCCATTGTTGAAAGTATCATACTGAAGTCCCCTTCTATTATTGTATTGTTGTCTAATTATTCCTTCAAATACATTAGCATTTGTTTAAAAATATTTAGATATTCTAGTGTTGGGTAGGTATATATATTTATGACATATCTTCTTGACTTATTGACCTCTTTATTATTATGTAATTATCTTCTTCATCTCTTATTACAGTTTTTGGTTTAAAGTCTGTTTTACCTGATAAAAATATAGCTACCCCTGCTCAGTTACATTTGTCTTTCTCCATCTCTTCACTTTGAGCCTATGTGTGTCCTTAAAGCCAGAGTAAGTCTTTAGTGGACAGGATCCTATAGGGTCCTTTTGTTTGTTTGTTTGTTTGTTTTTATCCATTCTATGTCTTTTGACTGTAGAATTCAATTTATTTACAATTGTAGTAATTACTGGTAAGTAAGGACTTATTAATATAATCTTAGTCATTGTCGTTTGGCTGTTTTAAATTCTTTTGCTCCATTCTTTCTCTCCTGTTGCCTCTCTTTGGATGTTGATTTTTCTGTAGTGATATGCTTTGATTCCCTTTTCTTTATCTTTTCTAGATCTACTGCAGGTTCTTCTTTTATGGTCACTATGAGGTTAACATATAACATCTTAGAGACAGAACAGTTTATGTTACACTTTCTTTAACTTGTTCTCATACAGAAACTCTACCCTTTTACTCCCCCAGTTTTTTTCAATGTTTTTTTAATTTGTGTGTGTGTGTGTGAGAGAGAGAGAGAGAGAGAAAGAAAGAGAGAGAGAGAGAGAGAGAGAGAGAGCAAGCAGGGGAGGGGCAGAGAGAGAGGGAGATACAGAATCTGAAGCAGGCTCCAGGCTCTGAGCTGTCATGACATGGGGCTCGAACTCACAAGCTGATAGATCATGACCTGAGCCAAAGTCAGATACTCGGCTAGACTGAGCCACCCCGGTGCCCCCCTCCAGTTTTATGTTTTTGATGTCACAGTTTACCTCTTTTTATGTTGTATATCCATTAACCAATTTTTGTGCCACAGTTATTTTTGACACTCTGTCCTTGAACCTTCACACTACAGTTAAGAGGTTAGCACACCACCATATTACAGTGTTAGAAGACTCTGAATCTGATCACCGGTTACCATTATCAGTGTAATATGTGTAATGTGTAATGGTGTAAACACCATTATCAGTGTGTCCTGTATTTTCATATGTTTTCATGTTACTAATGAGCTTCCTGTTGTTTCAGTTTAAATAACTCCTTTTAGGGGCGCCTGGGTGGCTTAGTCAGTTAAGCGCCCGACTTTCGCTTAGGTCATGATCTCGCGGTTCGTGGATTCGAGCCCCGTGTCGGGCTCTGGGCTGACTGCCAGCTCAGAGCCTGTAGCCTGTTTCAGAGTCTGTGACTCCCTCTCTCTCTGACCCTCCCTTGCTCACGCTGTCTCTCTCTCTCTGCTAGAAATAAATAAAACATTTAAAAAAATTTAAATAACTCCTTTTAGCATTTCTTGTAAGTCTGGTGGTGATGAATTCTTTCTGTGTTTTTTGTAAAGGAAAGCCATCATTTCTGAAGGACAACTTTGAAGGAGAAAGTATTCTTGGTTGGCAGTTCTTTCTGTCAGCACTTTATTTCTTTTTTTAATTTTAATTTTTTTTATTTTACAAATAGTTTATTGTCAAATTGGTTTCCATAAAACTCCCAGTGCTCATCCCCACAAGTGCCCTCCTCCATGCCCATCTCCCCCCTCCACCCCACATCCATCAATCCTTAGTTAGTTTCTCAGCATTCAAGAGTCTCTCATGGTTTGCCTCTCTCCCTTTCCTCCACCATTTACCCCCTTCTTTTCCCCCATGGTCCTCCGTTAAGTTCCTCCTAATCCTCCTATACGTGCAAACATGTGATATTTGTCCTTCTCTGCCTGACTTATTTCACTCAGCACCCTCAAGGTCCATCCATGTTGCTACACATGGCCAGATTTCATTTTTTCTCATTGCCATGTAGTATTCCATGGTATAGATATACCACAGCACTTTAAATACATCATTCCATTCTCTCCTGGCTGCAAGGTCTCTGCTGAGAAATCTGGTGGTACCCTTATGTGGATTCCCTTGTATAAGAGAATTTTTTTCCTCTTTCTGCTTTTAAAGTTCTTTATTTGTCTTTGATTTTAGACAGTTTTATTATAATGTGTCTTAGAGATGATTGTTCTAGATTGAAATAAAAATGCAAGGGAGAGAAGAAGCAGCCACAGGAAGGCAGCTCCATCTAGGGACTGTAGCCTTACCATGCACATCTGGGCCCAGAGCCCTGTGCCCCACCTCTACCCAAGGACCCTCCCTCTGGCAGGCTGTCTGTGTAGGACCCATGGGGGTTTAGCATCTGGTACTCCAGGTTTTGTTTTCTCCCTTTTGTAAAAAGGGTTAAGTTGTAGCCCCAAGCTCCAGGTCAAAGAATTGTCCTCAGTTATCCTACTTCTTACTTAGTACTTCTTATTTAAGAGCTTGTGGTGAACACAAAATTCCCTTCTAATGGGCAGAGGGACTTTGGAAAGCTGTTCAGACAGAGGAAAATCACTCAGTGGGCATTTATATTTCTTTCAAATAAAGGCTATTACAAAGAGTGTGGCCACAGTGTTAGTATAATGAAATATTTTACCTTCAAAAAATTTTAATTTAACTTAATTTCAAAATTATTTTAAAATAGTATTTTATTGTGAAATGAGTGACATCTCCTTGGAGCTGGTATTATTAACGTCTATCACATAGTAGCAAGGAGGTGTTATCACATCATATATTGTAACAGTAGCAAGGTGTTATACGTCATATATCATAACAACAGCAAAGTATTATCACACATCATTTCATAACAGGGAAGTGTCATCATATTATATGTTATACCAGTATTGAGTTGTTATCACATATATCATAGCAGTAGGAAGGTGTTATCATATACATATATCAATGTATTATCACATATAACATAAGAGGGTATTATCACATGTCATATAACAGCAGTAAGGTGTCATTGCACATCATATATAATAGCAGCAATGTTATCACACACCATGTATTATAGCACCAGCAAGGTATTAACACATATATATCAAAATGGAGGTATTATCACATATCATATTACAACATCAGGGAGGTATTATCACATGTCATATCATGTGGGGGGAATACATCAGGGAAGTATTAGCATATGTCATATAACAGTGTTGAGTTGTTATCACACATGTGTCATAGCAGCAGCAAGGTAATATTATATATCAACATAGCGGGGAGGTATTATACATAATATATTATACCATCATAATGACAGTAAGATATCATCACATATTATATATCATAGCAGCAGGGTTATCACACATTATGTATTATAGCAGCAGCAAGGTGTTATCACATATATATCAAGATAGCAAGGAGGTATTATCACATATCATATAACATCAGGGAGGTGTTATCACATATAATAATAACCTTGAGATGTTATCACGCATCATATATTATAGCAGCAGGGAAGTAATATCACCTATTATGTATTATAATAACAGTGAGGTGTTATCACATAGCATATACCACAATAGCAGGGAGGTATTATCACATATATCATACACCATAACAACAGTGACAGTGAGGTATTATCATGCATACATCATACAAGGGAGAGTGTTATTAATTAATTAATTAAAAATTTTTTGCATTTCTTTTATTTTTTATTTTTAAATTTACATATAGTGCAACAATGATTTCAGGAGTAGATTCCTTAATGCCCCTTATCCATTTAGCCCATTCCCCCTCCCACAACCCCTCTGGCAACCCTCTGTTTGTTCTCTATATTTAAGAGTCTCTTATGTTTTCTCCCCCTCCCTGTTTTTATATTCTTTTTGCTTCCATTCCTTTATGTTTATCTATTTTGTATCTTAAATATGGGTGAAGTCATATGATATTTGTCTTTATCTGACTGACTAATTTCACTTAGCATAATACCCTTTAGTTCCATCCAGGTAGTTGCAAATGGCAAGATTTCATTCTTTTGGATTTCCAAGTAATACTCCATTGGATATATATACCATATCATCTTTATCCATTCATCCATCGATGGACATTTGGGCCATTTCATACTTTGGCTATTGTTGATAGCACTGCTATAAACATTGGGGTGCATGTGCCTTTTTGAAACAGCATGCCTGTGTCCCTTGAATAAATACCTAGTAGTGCAATTGGTGGGTCATAGGGTAGTTCTATTTTTAATTTTTTGAGGAACCTCCAAACTATTTTCCAGAGTGGCTACATCAGTTTGCATTCCCACCAGCAGTGCAAAAGAGATCCTCTTTGAGAGTTATTAATTTAAATCACACAGAAGGCTTCAGATCCCTTGAAGGGCAGCACACTCCTGCTGTCAGAATGGGGCTGAGCTTGTAAGTAGTGTAACCTATTGGCATTTTCTGACGGGCCCTTCATGTTTCCAAATTTTCAAGTGAAACTCTGATCCTTAGGAGTCAGTCAAGTTTAAAAGAACAAAACAAACCGAAGGAAAAACACAGGAACTTCACCATTAGTGCTGACCCTCTGGTGGGGCTACATCCTGACCAGTGTCCCCTTGGACAAGGTACATCTCCCCCGAGACAGCAGTCCAGCATCTGCGGGAGCAGCACCTGCACCCCATGTCCACTCCCTGTGCCTCTTGCTGATCTTAGTGACTGTGTGGCTAGTAACTCTGTCGGTGAGGCTTTCCTGCAGGTGAACCATCTACTAATGTGATTGGGAGGGCAGAAGAAGCCTGCTATTGGAGAATAGTGAGTGAGGAACTGCTCCCAGCCTTCAAGGGACCTGGTGGCCCAGGGCTCAGAGGGCAGGGCATTGTCTCCCTGACTCTCACTCGCTCATTTTTCTGGTTACAAGATGTGGATATTGAGCAGGGATTAGTGCCTCTAATCCTCAGTTCCCTCCTGTGTAGACTCTAATAGCAGCAATAATGACAGTACTCCTAGGTGGCCTATGGTGGTGACATGTATTAAAACAGGTCCCCACTGTAAGGCCACAAATAGTAGCCTCTATCTCGTAATTGTTTTATTGAAACATAATAAACATAAAACATTCCCAAATGTTCTCAAGTTATGTGTCTAGCTCCTAGTGGAACCTGCATTCATATTGAGAAGAACATCACCAGCACTCCTTATCTCCCCTGTGTCCCCAGCCAGTTACCCCTCAAGTGAAACTACTATCTACAGAGTCAGCGACCAGGATCTGACTTGCCTGTTTTTGAACTTGCTGTAGATGTACTTACTCAGCATGCTGCCTTTTGTGGGTGGTGCCTTCCTCTCAACATTATGATTTGAGGTTCACCATGGGGTTGTGTGGAGTTGCAGATTGTTTATTCTCCTGGATAGAGGTTGTCACACTGTGCTTTATGCCATGATCTATTAATCTGTTCTGCCATGATGAGCATTTGGGGCTGCCTTTATTAGCACTGCTGTGGATGGCCTAGGTACTGGCTGCTCAGAGCCCACCCAGTGCTGCAGTCAGGATTTGCATGCCACCATGGTCTCCCTTTCAGTGTAGGTGCTCTTGGGGGTGGGGGGTCCAGAAGCCTCTCCTGCATAGAGGTTGGAGCCTCAGACTCCCCAGGTGTCTGAGCCTCATTTAGACTTCTGTCCCTGATCAGTGTAGTAGGTCCTAGCTTCATCCGTTTGCTTCTCAGTGGGATCCCACACATGAGGGCAAGCACTATCTGGGTTGTGGCAACAGGACATTTTTGCAGGGAGGGCCTTTTGCTCATATGGATGGGGGGCCCCTGTGGTGCTAAGGGAAGCATGGAAAGGAAACACTCAGGAGTCCTGAGCAGGGCTGGAAAGACAGAGGGGAGGCAGATGGCTGCAGGCCCATGTTTTAGTGGGAGGGAGAAGCAGGGGGAGATCTCAGGGTGGACAGCTGCTGAGAGTGTGGCTCTGTGCTGTGTAAACCCAGAAACCCCAATGAAGCCCCCTAAATCCCCCACCTATGTAGCTATCACCCCCATCAGATCCATAATAGTTAGTTTTGTCGTGCTCAAAGTTCAATCCTTTCGCCCGCAGCTCCAAGCAACCTCTTCTAGAATTGCAAAGAATGGAATCATACTTGTATGGAAACTGTGTCTCGGTTCCCTTGTTCAGCATAAGCCTTTGAGTCATCCATGATGACAGGTGTATGCCTGGTTTGTCCCTGTTTACTGCTGAGTAGCCACCCTTGTAAGGATGGACCACAATCCCCATTCACCTAATCGCTGGCTGCTGGACATGTAGGTTTTTCCAGTCTGTGGTTTTTACAAATAATGCTTCCAGGGAACATCTGTCTGAAAGTATCTTTGTGGTATTGTCTTTTTATTTCCCTTGAGTAAATATCTGGGCAAATTTGCTGTCTTGTGGTTAAGGATACATTTCACTTTGTGAGAAGCACCAGACTATGCTCCAAAGTGATTGCACCATTTCTCCTCCCCCTGGCTGGGTATGAGAGAGCCCATTCCTCCCTCTGCAGGCTCACCAACACCTGGTGTGGAGTTGGAGCACAAGAGCTTTGAGCCACCGAGATGTGAAACAGTGTGGTCACCTGTGGCCATGATCCTGGTTAATTCAGAGTTTGCTGTTTGTTGTGGCGCAGAGGTCCTCAGCACTGGATATGCATTAGAGCCACTGGAAAGCTTTTTAAAATGGCCAAGTATGGGCCTCACCTCATATCAATTAAATGCTGAATTTCTGGGGCTGTCTGCAAGCATGAGCATCTTTCAGAGCTGTCTAGCTGATGTTGGGAAGCACTGCTGCAGGAAAGGGAGCAGCCGAAGGGAGCACCCTCCTCCTTTTGTCCAGGAAGGAGGGGCCTGGTACCAGTAAATGTGCTGCTCTCCTTTGAAAGCCAAGAACTGGCCCCAGAGGACCCTGCTGCCTGTAGCATAAGTGCCTGACATTAAGTTTTTGAGTGCCGAGGATTCCCTTCCAGATATCCGTCTTGAGTGAACATACTGGCATGTGTATGACACAGCTACTAACCAAGCAACTAGGTCAGGAGCCCTCTTCCCCACATACATCCTTCTTCATCTCTGAAAAGGGCAAGTCCTTGGGAAGGGAAGAACTCATAAAGGTTCTCTCCCAGAAAGCCCTGAGTGACGTGAGTGACCCTGCTTCTCCCTTCCCATGCTCCAGTTCTTGCTCTTATGCCTGAAATTCACCAATGGAGAGTGAACCCGTGAAATCCTAGACACCCCCCCACCCATGGACCCTAGTGAAGGCAGAGCCCCAGGTCTGCATGTACTCTCTCCCTACCCAAGACCTGGCTGTGTGGCCTCCAGGTGTGCTGTGTACCCTGTAGAACCTGTGAGAAATAAATCCTGTTCCTCGAAGACCACTCATGGTTTTGCTTGCAATCACAGAACCACGAAGGCTGGCCAGCCTCCTCCCTGGCCCTGGTGGTGGTGGGTGGGGGTGTGTCTGTGGGGCGCACAGACTCCTAGCCAAAGCACAACACACAGTCATACAGGCTTCCCAGCTGCCTCCCCAGACTGCTGTGTCTGCCTCAGCCCATGGCATTTCTCCCTGAACTGGGGGGCCAGAGAGGAGGTCTCTCTTCTCTCCATTCCCAAGCAACACCCACAGAAGAACAGCATACACTTTCTTGGGCCTCTTCTCACCAGAAGTTCCTGAGTCTCATTTGCTGGTTTTGCCTTCCTTCTCTGCCTTCACGGTGTCGGCAGACAGCACGTGGTTATCATGCCTTGACTTTTCTTCCTGCGCTCCATGTGGTCAGAGCCAGTCCTGAGGCTGCACAACCAGCCAAGTGTCGCTGACCCCCAACTCATGCTTCCTGCTCAGAGTTTCAGCCCTACCCAAACACCATTCAGTAGGCTTGATGCCTCCTTTGGTGGGTAGTAGCATATCTCAAATCAACACAGTCAAAACCCAATGCTTGTCTCTCATCCCCTCCCCACACACTCCCTTCTTCATCTCTGTAAAGGGTAAGTCCAGTCTCCTGATTATTTGGTCAGAACTTCTGTGGAGGCAGAATAATGGCCCCCAAAGATATCCAAATCCTACTTGAACGGACCCTGTGAACATGCTACCTCACACGGCAAAGAGGACCTTGCAGGTGTGATTAAGTTAAGGGTCTTGAGATGGGGAGATTTTCCCAGATTATCCAGATGGGCCCAATGTGATCACAAGCTCCTTGCAGGAGGGAGGCAGGAGGTTCGGAGTTAGAGAAGCAGATGTGATGAGAAGAGAGGTTGAAGCATCGCAGCCATGCCAGGAATGCAGGGGCCTCTGGAAGCTGGAGAAGACAGGGAGCAGATACCCCCTAGAACATCCAGAAGGAACACAGCTGTGATGATTGGGATTGCAGCCCAGCAGGACCTTAGGCCAATTTCTGAGTTACAGATCTATAAGGTAATAAATGTGTTGCTTAAAGCCACTGGTTTGTGGTAATTTGGTAACCTAGCAATAGGAGATTAGTACAGCCTTGAGGGCTTCGATCTCTCTGTCACTCACACCTATGCTGAAACCATCAGTAAAGCCTGTCAGTTGTGCCTCCAAAAAATTTCCAGAATTTGACCACTTCCCAATCCCTGCCTCTACTGTTTACCTGGACAGGTGCAGTAGCCTCCTGGTAAAGACAGCTAGTGGTTACCCAATACTTATGTTCCCTTTTCTCTTTAAGAATAGAACCATTTTTTAAAAAATGAAAAGAACATGGTGGCTCCAAATGAAGACCTGCGTTCCTCAATGTCCCCTGGAGTTCTGGCCAATAGGAAATATGCAGAAGTATTATATACAGCTCCCAGGAAATAAATGTAAAGGGATAGAACAGGTCCTTCCTCATCTTTCCTCACTCCTGCTGGCTGGAATGTACATGTGCTAGCTGGAGCTGAAGCACCACTAGGGATCATGAGGTAGTGATTTAGGATGGCAGGGCAGCAAGCTGGAAGGACATGTGCAGTCACAATATCAACCTTGATCTGTTCATCTGTGGACTTGGTTTATTTATGTTAGAGAGAGAAATGTCTGTCACTGAAGTCTGTTATTTGGGGATTTTATCTTGATCCCAATGAACACACACTTCCTAGAGAGTCTTCCTACTTCTTCCCTCACCCCAAGTCCTTCGCTATTCCCACACAACAACAAGAAGGGGTCCTTAGTCCATCCTCTGCCCCAAATCCTCCAGTGGCTTCCCTCTCACTCTGACCAGACCCCTAAATCTACCAATGCCAACAAAGTCCCTGCATGGTATAAGATATGTGCCCCCCTTTATCCCACCTACCTCATCTCTTACTCACCCTCATGCATCTGTACCCATTGCAGCCACAGTGCCTACTTTGCTTTTCTAGAGCACTCCCTGTTTGCCTCTGCCTCAGGGCCTTTGCGCTTGCTGTTAATTCAAGTGGAATGCCTTTCTATAGACATCAGCAGGGCTGGCTTTCTCTCTTCATCCTGGTCTCTGTTCAAATGTCACCTCACCTGAGAGACTCTCCCTGATCCTGCCACCCAGAGCTGCTCACACTTCCCTAACCCCCTGTCTGGTGCCTAGAGTTTCTCTATGACTGCCCACTGAAACTGTGTATTCATGGTCTTGGGGATTATCTCCCCTCCTCTCCATAAGACGGAAAGCTCTTCAAGGGCTGAGCTTGTCCCTGCTCTGTGTACGGGTGTATCCTCATTACTGAGAACAGGGCTGGCACACAACAGGTTCTCAGTGAATATTTGTTTAAAGCATGAATGAACAAATAAGCTGTTCCTAGTTAGGGGGCCCTAGCTTTTTCCTAGCTATTTTTTTACTTGACATAGTAAAACCTTGGTTTTGGGGAAACTTGATCCAACAAAATCTTGAAGAATAGGATGCTTGGAACAGATCACTGTAGAGTCTGGGGTCTTGTTTTATGCTAGCCAGTGAAGGTGGGATGTGCAGCCTTTTAGGGCCAATTGAAAGTGTGCCTGGGTGGCTCAGTCAATTAAGCATCTGGCTTTGTCTCAGGTCATGATCTCACAGTTTGTGAGTTTGAGCCCCATGTTGGGCTCTGTGCTGACAGCTCAGAGCCTGGAGCCTGCTTCAGATTTTCTCTCCCTCTCTCTGCCCCCCTCACCACACTCTCTCTCTCTTTCTCTCTCTCTCTCTGCCCCTCCCCCATTTGTGCATGTCCTCTCTCTCTCCCTCTCCCTCTCTCTCTCATAAATAAACATTAAAAAAAAAAAGAAAAAGAGGGGCATCTGTGTGGCTCAGTTGGTTAAGTGTCCGACTTTGGTTCAGGTCATGAGCAAATGAGTGAATAAATGAATGCATGATATGTGTGTGGGGAAGAAAACACTGGAACTCAGTGTGACTGTCCTTGGCTCAGAGAACTTTGCAGGGTGGGTTAGGGGCTCAGCAGAGAGCCTTTGGCAGACAAAGATGGGCTGCTGGTGAAAGTAGGGGGCAGTTGGACACACAGCATCCACCCCACATTGGTTTATTTAATTGGTGCTCCATTCTCAAATTTTATGAGGAAAATCCAAATACAAATTGTTTCTAGTTAATCCCATATATTAGCTTCTCTCATTGGGCTTCAAAGATGAATAACCAAAAGATGGTTTGAAAATTGTGGCCATTTTGATTCTGATGAAGGAGGTCTTACATCCTATGAGACTAAGGATTTATAAAACAGGACCTGGAGGGAGGTAGAGCAAGGAAAGGAGGAAGCCCGGGCCTCTGTAGCATAGCCTGATTCAGAATGGGGTTTCTCTGAAGGGCCACCACCTTTGGCACTCTGTGAATGATCTGATTGGCCATAATTTGATTTTTGTGTACCCTTTTTGGCAGCCAACAATTGGGCTGCATAATCCATGCTGTCTGTCTTCTCCCTCTCTGGCTTTCAGGGTATAACACATCTCATAACACTTTAGAGATCAGAATGTCTGAAATTTGTGGAGAATAGGTCTGTGTGGTTAACTTTGTGTAAACTTAATGGAAACCAGAATCCCTCTGGTGCTGGGCTCCACCTTCTGCACTGCTCTCTGTGTGGGCTTAGCCTCCAGAGAGCAACACTGCTTTCTGTTCTTGGGCCCATTTAGGATATCAGCATCTCACCTTGGGGATTAAGTGTTCAGGGGGCAGGGCTCTGGGGATGGAATGAAAAAGCAGAGTCAGAGAGGCCTGGTGCCTGCCAGATCCAGATGCAGCAGAACACAGAAATTATTTTGGTGTTATCCTCTCCTTGTTGCTAGCTTAAAAGTTGTTTGTTTTGAGGAATATGACAGGCAAAAGAAGAAGAGGAAGAAGGAGGAGGGGCAGGAGGAGAAAAAGAAGAAAGGATTGATGTGGGATCAATTCAAATATAAGCAGTTTGTAGAAAAAGCCCTTCTGGAAAGTTCCCCTTGTCTGGGCACCAGTGCAATTTGCTCTCCTGGTCTTGGGCCCAAGGGAGGGGCTTCTGTGCTGGGTTTAGAACACAAGCAGAAATAGTGTAGGGAAACAATGGGTGCTCTTCCAAATATGTCTTTCAATGGAGGCAGAAGGACAGATGTGCAGTTTTGCTTTAGGGCCCTTTTCAATGGTGGGTGAATCTCATTTCCAAGCATGAGCTTCAACCCTGAAAGCCTGGTTCTGTTAACATATTTTCTTGGGGCAGTCAATATTGAGTGAGCACTGAGAGGTCTGGGAACCAGGGAGGACATTTGCAAAATATTTGAGATCAGCTGAGAGGGTGAGCATGATGAACCCCTAACAAGAGTGGGAAAGGAGGGTCACTCTGACCCATTATAAAATAAATGTGATTCCTTTTCCTTGGGGCAAACAACTCCTGGAACACAGCTTAGCAGTTGGGAAAAGTGGAAATGATGACCAAAGAGCCAGAAAATCACAGTACCAGTTCCGATTCTTCTCCCTTCCTTCCCTTCTTCCATTGTTAAATTTATTTGCTGAGCACTTCGATGGAAGTGAGTGGAAGAAAGCCATGGGCACATACATAAACATGTATCGCCTCTGTTTCCCTATCTGTGAGTCACAGGACCTTTTGGCAGCAACACTCTCTATTGGACTCTTCACCACAAGTGGACACCTGCCCAAGTGCTTAGGACAGGGCCCTCTTCCTGCCATGCCACCTGAGCAGTCACACAGGGCCCTACTCAGAAGGGCCCCACCCTGAGGTCAAGGCTTTATACTTGCTGTGTTAGAATTCCTAATAACTTTGAACAAGGGATCCTGCATTGCCAGTATTACACTCGACTCAGGAGATGATGTTACCAGGTTTGCCTGAGGTTTTAGATTTTCAACCAGGGAGGACAGATAAATTTGATTGGGCATGGTGGTCTGTAGAGAAGAGGGCATGATGTCTGAAATCAGCTTCATGGGCCAGTTTGCACAAGGCCAAAAGTCAAGAATGTCCCTCAGAAGAACCTCATTTGGAATACGAATGAAATCCAAGCTGCTTTGGCAACCAACTGACCACATATGTGGAAGGGTTGGAGAGGGGACCTCCTCACCTTACCAGAGCCCAGCCCTGCTCCAGCACCCACATAGTATGAAAGGCAAGGAGTGAGTTGTGGTGCACCTGTGCACAGATCTTTCCAGAGGGGCAGGTGGTTGTGATCAGCAGAAGGTGATAGGGAATAGCCACAGAAGGGACCAGGGAGAAGGTGGATGGATGCTGTGTGCCACTGTCACTAACAGCCGGCCTTGTGGGATCATGTAGGGCCATTTGCTGCATGCGGTGGTAGAGGTGGGAGTATCGGAGCTGTTTTACTGGCACGTGGGTACACTTATACCCTGAGGGTTTTGAAGCCCAGAGGCATTTGGGGACAGTGTAATGGGAGTTAGGTTTTGCTGGCTCAGGATTGCTGTGTGATTTAGTATGCTCAGTGTAAAATTCATCACAATAGGAGCCAGCCTACATAGACGCTCAGGAAACAGTAGTAGCCACATGGTTGCTGAGCAAACCAGCCCTGATTCTACAAAGCTGAAGTCAGAGGTAAGGAGAGCCTGGATTCTCTGCTGCTAAACTGAACATAGGAGGAGATGAGCCTTCAAAGTTATCCAGAATGTATGTTCCCTTATCTGGAAGGAATGGAGGCCCAGAGCTTTTTGGTGTCATTCCCGGTGTCCTAAACCCTCTCTTGACCTCCAACAGGTGCTCCTCACAGGAGCCACTGTGCCACTCTCAGGTCCCTTTCAGGTCTGCGTGCCTGTTACCAAAGCATAGTCCAGCAGAGCCAGCTGGGCAGCACTGAGGGAGGCTGAAGGTGGGGGAGGGTCTTCTGGGTCTTCCTGGCCTCCCTGCCACTGGCCATTCTCATTGATCCTCAGGGCTCAGTTCTAGTGTCCTTAAACTGAGAAGACTTCCTGGGGCCTCTTGGCTGCACAAGTGATCCTAGAGCAGCACATAAGATAGTGGCTCTCAAACTCCCCATCCATTGTGTGGGCTCTTATCTCCTCACATATTTCCCTGTTTGCCTAAGTTAGTCAGCTTTAGGTTCTGTCGCTTGCAAACCAGACCCCTGCCTGGTCCAGGAAAAGGTGGAGTTAGGTGGGTAAGTGTTGGATGTGTCAGGATTCGAGGAATGCACTTGGCTGGCTTGGGGTCTGTAGCTGGTCAGCATGGACACCTTGCCAGGTAACCGTGGATGTAATTCTTTGTGACTCATCAGGATGCTATTGAATTTAATGAGCTTGCTTAGGAGGTGGGGCCAATGTCCTTGAGAACACAGGGTGATTGGGAGGGGGACTGCATCTCACCTGCCACACCTTCTTTGCCAGGTGAGCTCCTGTTGTTAGGAAGTGTGTGTTTGTGCTGATCAGGCCTCTGGTTCTTCTGCAAGTTTGCTTGAATCTTGAGCAATTTCCCCAGTGGACCCAGCCTGGAAACTGAGCATGAAAATGCTCAACTCCAGAGAACAATCCTGCAGAGGCAAGAGTTTTCAGTTCGCCAAGAACAGAGTGTTTGTTTGGGTCAGTCTGGATCTGCAGGAGCCTTGGGCCAACCCATTCTCTCTTTGAATAGCAATGAATAATAGCAATGACCTTTGCCCCAAAGTGAGGCCAAGAAAACATGCTTTCTCATAGATGTGTCCACTAAAGGAGCAGGTGATGCATGACAGCTGGGTCATATCTGCTGGACAAATGCTTGCATGAAGTCACACTTCTTAGAGGGACAGTGTCTCAGGTAAAGTCTCCAGGGACACACTCCTGCTAGTCCTTTTCTCAAGGGTTTGAGGGAACCACCTTAATAGCCAGGGAGATGTGGCAAATGTGAATCCCTGACATTGGGGCTGGACTTCCCTCCCACTGGCAGCAGCCTATCTCCTTGGGCACCCCAGGCATCTCTTGGGAGATATTTGCCTTCTTGTCAAACTTCAGCAGAATCCCACGTGTTATGAAATCAGACATGTTTATGCCCTGCGTGACACTGTGATGGACGGTTATACTAAAGGCCTCCAGTGAATCTCTGTGAATCTCCTCCTTGTGTCCATGCCCCTTCACTGTGTGATGTTGTGGTTCTTCCCATCAGGCATGGAGGCCTGTGTCTCCATTCCCTTGATATGGGCTGGCCCTGTGAATTGCTTGACCAACAGAATGTGGACGAAGTGACACTGGACCAGTTACGGGGCCCCAAGTGCCCTGGTAGTTCTCACTGTTATTTTCTTGGAGCCCTGAGACTTCCATGGTGGATGGAAGTGTGGCCCAGCCTGCTGGAGGATGGCAGGCCATGTTAAGGTGGACTGAAGCACCCCAGCCAACAGTGGTCACCAACTGCCAACCAGACCTGCATGTGAGGTGGCTCTGGACTGCCCAGCCCTGTGTATGCTGAGTGGAGCCACAGCAGTGAGCTCAGATGAGTGCAGGAGGATTGTACAGGTGGCCCACAGAGTAGTGAGAAATAGAAAATCGTTGTTATTTTAAACCACGAATTACTGGGTTCATTTGTTATAAATCAGTAGACAGCTAAAACAGATACACACTTGACTGTCTTTTTGGAGAATGGCTGGAAGGATCTATGTGGTTATTTTTGTGCTATGAAAGCAAAACTGACCACTCTATACTGAGTGAAGGTAAATAAGCAACAGCCTAAATTTATTTAGAACTACTCAGTTCAAGAAATTCAGTCTCCATTTCAAAACTTGGTAGATACATATTTTTAAACTTGTAAGCTTTGAACCAAAAATTCAATACCCTTTGCATGTTTTTCTGAGTCAAGGATTACTTATTTATTTATTTACACATTTTCCCCCTAGAAACATGACCCTGCATCTACCAGAATCAATTTTTAAAATGTCTTCATGCCAAGCATTTAGGGGTGATGTACCATGATGTTTGCTTTGCATATTTAGCAACTATTACAAAACTTCATTCCATGGTCCAAAGTTACTGCAGTTAGTAGAATTACTTTTCAAGAGTTTATTACATCTGCTAAACCAACGATGACAAAAGATTTCAGTATTGCTGTTTTAGTCCACACTCCCTAGTGCCCTCTCCATCTTCTGGAAGTGTGTTCCCTGTGAAGATGCTGTAGGCAAGACTTCAAGAAAAAAATGCAAGAAGAAAGGCAATAAGAAACTCACAAGAACCATTTTTTGTAAACATTTTTATTTATTTTTGAGGACAGAGAGACAAAGCGTGAGTAAGGAAGGGGAACAGAGAGAGGGAGACACAGAATCTGAAGCAGGCTCCAGGCTCTGAGCTATCAGCACACAGCCTGACACAGGTGCTCAAACTCCCAAACCATGAGATCATGACCTGAGCCAAGGTCAGCTACTTAACTGACTGAGCCACCCAGGCACAAGAACCATTTTAAAAGTTCCTGGAGGCACCTGGGTGGCTTACTCGGTTAAGCGTCCGACTTTCGCTTAGGTCATGATCTCGCGGTTCGTGGGTTCGAGCCCCGCGTCGGGCTCTGTGCTGACTGCCAGCTCAGAGCCTGGAGCCTGTTTCGGTCTGTGACTCCCTCTCTCTCTGACCCTCCCCTGCTCACGCTGTCTCTCTCTCTCTCTCCTAGAAATAAATAAAACATTTAAAAAAATAATAAAAGTTCCTGTTAAACTCTACATGAAGGCACCATGACTTCAGGGCTCAGTGGTTGTGGTACCTGTGGGAGATGAAAGCCATCTTCTCTTTAATTGTATTCTCAACACGTGGCTCAGCTGAGAGTCTTCCCAACAGATGTCTGGAGGTGGTATGTGGATAGTAGTGAAGGAAGGAGTTTCCCACGTCTTTGGGAAGATGGACCATAACAACAAAGTAAAACCATGTCTGCACTGAGTGTTCTACAAAGAGGTGAGATACTCTCTGGCCTCCAAGGTCATATAAAAAATGAAGGTTCCTGGTACAGTTCCTAGCACTTAGCATCCCCTTGCCTGGCCTCCTGTGGGAACAATTCTTCATTGAACAATACCTGATGCCAATGTTTGAGCCAAGAGGGTAGGCCAGTCTGATTAACCCCAAAACGCAGGTAAACCAGCATCCCAGACCTCCCAGAATGGAGCCCCCACATTTGCCCATCTTCTCTGGAGCTATTCTCTCCTCTGCTGTCCCCTTGCCAACCCCTCAAATCAACATGCTGGCCACACCCATTGGGATGGATCTATCACTGCTGGATCCTGATATTTGGGGATTGTTTGCTCATTTCGCTTGCTTCTCCATTTACTGGCACATTCTTGGAGGGCAGGGCTGTGTCTTGGTCATTGCTGTTTCTTGGGCTGTAACTAAGTGCTTGACCCTGGATGAACACTTGTGTGTGTTTTGGGGACAAATTAACAGGGTGATCTTTGAGAGAATATTCTAGTAACTTGTTTCTGATAGAATGTGGACCTCCAAAATATCCTGTTTGTCATTATTTCCATTTCTAAAAATTAAGGGCAGATAACCTTAATATCACTCTTACCAAAGATCATTTTGGGAACCTGACAATGTTTTGGAGAGAATTTCCTGGCTTCTCTTTTCTTACTGTCCTTTATAACTCTGGAGACAAACACAAAGGCAAATATTTAATTTCCTTGAGCTTTATCAGCCAAAGCAATGAAACAATAGCAATTGGTTCAATAACACCCTTGGCAGTCATAATAACAGGTGGCTGAGGTACCTGGCCCGCAGTGGGAGAGATAGACCTTCAGTTTTCTTCCTGTCTTATTATCCTGTCTTATTATCACTTACAGCAAAGAAAAGCTTCATTCTTAGCCTCACCGTGACTGCTGATGAACAACTAGCCACAGTCCCAGTGGACTTGCTCTGTCAGTTTTTTATCAGAAAGTCTCAAACTGTGTAAGTCAGAACAATGTCAGCATGGATTCCTTGAATCCATGGAGAAAGGGTCACTTTTCTTGTAATTAACAACTTCTGGATTCTGCCTTGTTTTTTCCATGTCCTACAGAGGGTACATGCCAGAAAACATTTGGCATCATTTCTTGTCTTCTAGGTTTAAAAACTGCAAGTGAAAACCTGCAGTGTCCTTGGTGTTGTCCCATAATTCATCTTCCTTCCTTCCTTCCTTCCTTCCTTCCTTCCTTCCTTCCTTCCTTCCTTCCTTCCTTCCATCCCCCTCCTCCATCCCTCCCCCTCCCTCCCCTTCCTTCCTTCTTTCCTTCCTTTAACTGACTTAGTGCCATTAGAAAGCAACAATAAGTAACAGTCATGGTCCTTGAGTGGTGAAAACAGATAATAGATAGACACACATACACAAAGACTGTGACAAAGTTTGAGACACACCTGTGTGTCATGAAGGAAATAAATAAAATGAGATAGAGCCTAATCTTGCTTGACCTACTTGAAAATAAAAGATCCATAAAGGATAAGTGATGAGACAATAAGAAAGTGAAGACTGGCTATAGATAGAATTGTCAAGAGAAGTCCTTTTTAGAGTGGAAATTAAAGCCAGATTCTTAAAAATGAGGAAAGAAAAGGTCATTTTAGTCAAAGGGAACAGTTAATACAAAGGTCTTTAGGTAGACAAGATTTTGAAATGTTGAAGGGGCAGAAAGATGAGACTCAAGGGAAACAGTGGCACGGAATGAAGCTGGAGGGGTTTCTAGAGACAGATAACTCTAGGACCACAGGCCAGGTAACAGAAAATTTTGTTGGAAAACCAATGGAAAAGTTTTAGGCATGTTAGTGACAGAATTCATGTACTTTAAAGGGTATCTACTGTGTGGCTCTGTGGGAACGGCTGGAGGTAATGTTAGGGGCAGACGGGATGGTGGGGGTGGAGGAGGTGGTAGGGGTGTGGGGATGGTAGAAGGGTTTAGGGGTGTGGCAGAGGGATGGTGGTAGTAATAGGGAGGGTGGTGAAGGTGGTGGTGGTGATGATGGGCGTGGTGGAGGAGGTGGTGGTGATGGGGGTGGAGGCAGTGGAGAGGGTGGTGGTGGGGTGGAGGGGGTGGAGGGTGATGGAGGAGGTTGGTGGTGATGGAGGAAGGTGGTGGTGAAGGAAGGGGTGGTGAGGGTTGATGGAGGGGAGTGGAGGAGTGGTGGGGAAGGGTGGTGGTGGTGATGAGTGGGTGGTGGTGTTGAAAGGGGGTGATGGAGGAAGTGGGAGTGGTGATGGAGGAGAGTGGACAAGGATGGAGGGGGTGGTGGTGTTGGAGTTGGGTGGAGAGGGTGGAGGGGGTGATGGAGGAGGGCAGGTAGGGGTGGTGATGGAGGGGGTGGAGGGGGTGGTGGAGGGTGTGGTGATGGTGATGGAGTGGGATGGGAAGTATGAAGGGGCTGGGGGTGGAGTGGAGGCAACTTGGAGACACTGAAGTACATTTGACCCTTGAATAACACAGGTTTGAAGTGCGAAGTTCTGCTTAAATCCAATTTGTTTTGATACGTACAGTTCTAAAGATGTATCTTATCTTCCTTTTGAGTTTCTTAATAACATCTTTTCTCTAGCTTATTTTATTCAGAAAACACAGTGTATAATGCTGACAACATATAAAAGATGTGTTGATCAATTATGTATTTATTGATAAAGCTTTTGGTCAGCAGGAGGCTATTAGTAGTTAAGTTTCTGGGGGGTCAAAAGTTACACATGGATGTTAGGCTGCATGAGGACAGGTCAGTGCCCATAGCCCATGAGTTGTTTAATGGTCACATGTGGTTGAGGAAAGAGGTCACAGTGGCCAGGGGAGGTAGTAACAGTGGGAACAGAGAAAGGGAGACATGGGTGAGATGCACTAGAGACCATAACCCCAGGGATTGCTGATGAAAGTGAGGGAAGGGGGAATCAGGATTTCCAGAGCTAGAGGAGCTTGTGTGGGGCATGAGGTCCATGAGGCGCCCATGAGGGGCAGTCCCAAGGCAGCTGGAAAAATCACAGCTGGAGCAAAGAAGATAAATCAGCCAGGGTTTACAATCAGGAGTCATTGTGATTAAGAGGGTGATTTGCATTCTTGGGAATGAATGAGCTTGTCTGTAGTGAGGAGGTTGTTCAGGGCTGGAGATGCAGGAGACTGGCCAGTGTCAGCGAGGCAGGAGGTGGCCAGGCCAGGCTGGAGAGACTTAGAGCCTGGCTTGTGTCCAGTGGAGGGGAGGAGGAGAAAGGAGCAGCAGATGGGGTAAGGAGCTAGGGCAGTGAGTCCCTGAGGACCTTGAGTGTGTGAGCATAAGCATTGTGCAGGCAGGAGGCAGCCACCAGGGCCCCCTGTTGGTGAGGAGAGGAGAGGAAGAGGTGGGTACTGTTTTCACCTTTGTTCTAGAAAGTAGGAGGGAAGGCCTTGAACCTGAGGAGGAAGAGGGAAAGAGAGCAGAAGGGGAGCCAGTCTTGTATAAGGAAGCCCTGGGCACCCAAGGACCATCCTGCATCACAGGGTGGCAAGTGTTCTGCTGGACTCTGGGACCCAGGCTTGTCCAGGTGGGGTGTGAAGCCAGGAGGGGCTCTTGGTGGTGAGAAGCTTAGGGAGGCACCATCGGCCAGCATGGGGTGAGGCTGGACCAGGCGTGGGGTGCTGGGGCCCAGGAACTGAAGGAGGAAAGAAGGTGGCGGAGCCAGAGTGGAGTGTTTGAAATCTGACTTCAGATGCAGTTGAAGCTGATGGGTAGACACGATGCCAATTAGTGACTTCTTTCTTGAAGTCGCTTCTCTATCTCAGTTATTATGCATGGCATGATTATTTCAGAGGCTCCAGGGGTGTGTCATCTGAAATGTCACTTCTAATTGGGAAGCTATGTCTCTCCTGGTCATGCCATTGCACCACATCGGGCTATCTGACCACCGCTGACAGGGCAGCTGGGGCAGGAGCACGCTGCATGAAAAGCTGTGGACAGACCCCAGACAGAAGAGAGATGCCACAAGTTATGGGAAATAGGGCCTTAGGTAAAGATAGAGGAGCAGACACAAGGCTGGACCCTGGGAGAGCCACAGGGGAAGAGGCTGGCAGTGGGCAGGACCAGGAAAGGCCTGTGCTTCCGGGTACTTGCTGACCGTCTTTCCTGTGCCTGCACAGTTGTCCACTGCCACATATGCATCTGCCCCAAACCCAGGAGATTTACACTCTCCCACGGTGTCCCTGAGTCAGGAATTCAGAAAGGGTGCGTGACCTGTGTTTGCTCTATGATGGAGCCTCAGCTGGGAGATGTGAAGGCTGCAATCATCTGAAGATGATGCATTAGCTGCGGGGCTGCTGGCTCTCAGCTGGGATGCCATGTGTGCCTCCCTGCATGGCCTGGGCTTCCTCACAGTGTGGCAGGTTCCGTGGGTGAGCATGAGATGAGGAGGGATGGAGGAAGAGGGGGGAGGGAATGGGTAGGAAGAGACAAGAGAATGAGTGGAGAGAGAGAAGGGGAATAGACACTGTTAGCTGACTCTTGTTACCTTGATCATGTCACAAGTCATATGGCATGGTGTGCATCCTTCCTTGTTTGACATATTTCGAGAATAGGGAATGTAGGCCACCTCTGCGTGGGACGACTGGCTCACATTTAAGAAAAGCTGGATGCCTGGGTAGCTCTGTCAGTTAAGCATCTGACTCTTGATTTTGGTGTAGATCATGATCTCACTGCTTTGTGGGTTTAAGCCCTGAATTGGGCTCTGTGCTGGCAGCAAGTAGCCTGTTTGGTACTCTCTCTCCCTCTCTCTCATCCCCTTCCCCATGTATACTGTCTCTCTCAAAATAAATTAAAAAAAATTTTTTTAAAGAAGAGGGGTACTTGGGTGGCTCAGTTGGTTAGGCATCTGACTCTTGGTTTCTGCGTAGGTCATGATTTTGTGAGTTTGAGCCCCAAGTGCTGTCAGCCCAGAGCCTGCCTGGGATCCTCTGTTTCCCTCTCTCTATGCCCCTTCCCCAGTCATGCTCTCCCTCTCTCTTTTCTCTCTCTCATGAAAGAAATAAATACTAAGAAAAATTAGATTTCTGGCATGGTACCACCCTGGGCATCTTGGTCATAAAGACTCCATCACACCTTTTCAACTCTGTGGAAGGACAACATATCCAACCTTTTTATGGACTCACTTTTATCTCAGACTTTTGTAAAGTAAATTCTTAAATGGAAAGGAACTCTAAGTACATCTTCTGGCCCATCTAGGGGAGAGAAGGAGTCCTGGAAAGTTGTTCCCAGGGAATTCCTGGGCAGAATCTCCCAGAGACTGGAAGCTCTTTGTTCCATGGAGAAAAAGCCTGTGTGGGCTTGTCAAGGGGAATAGAAGGACCTTGGGTGGCTGGAGTTCAGGAATTTAGCAAAGTGTGGGCCGGTTTGGCTCTGAGAGGCTGGGCTGGCTTCAGAACTTCCTCACTTACTTGTCTGTTACCCAGGCCTCAGTTTCTCTCTGTCTTTTGCTCTTTTGGGAAAATAGTGCCATGTTCAGACTTAGATCACTCAGGTTATGCAGGTAACTGTTCCTGAGGTGTGGCTCACAGCAGTTAAGTGTGAGCCATAGTAAAGATGGTGCCAAATAAGAACACATTGCCCTCAGCAAGGAGAGGCTTTATTGGCAAGGAAGAGGGGGATTGCCATAGGGAGAGCCCTGTGACCTGAGGTCTGCGGCGTGTCCAGGGGTACACAGTAAGGGTCTTCCTTTCACGGGGAGGAGTGGACAAGGCTGAGAAGAACCAGCAGTACAGTGGGGTGAATGGGTGGAGGTAACGAAAGGTGACTCAATGGTACAACCAAAAACATGTCACCCCAACATCGGCCTGTTCTCAGGAGGGCCTCATGGAGGGCTATGTGCTGACTCAGGCTGGAGGTGGCCAAAGTTCAGGGTCTGGGGAGGGAGAGACTGCTAACCTGAATTTACTGATGAGGAATTTGTTCAGAGTGGTTAGTAGGTACCACACAGTTAGGCTACCAAGGGGCAAAGAATGGGGATCTGGAGGGCCAGTGATGGCTTTGTCATAGGTGAACAGGGGACAATGTGGGTCTTATCTCAGCTGTATGGGGAAGGTGGTTCTTTGTAGTAAGCCCTTTCCAGAACACAAAGGTGGGGGATTCTTTACCTTTCCTGTTTTCCAGGATCACTGGGTTCAGGAGGGTCAGCCTTCCTGGGAGGAATCCAAAGACAAGCCTGTGAGCACACTGACTCACATCCACTCTGGGCCAGGCCTGGCCTGTGCTCATCAGTTCTGAAAAAGCAGTGGTGAGCAAACTGGGCTGGCTGTCCTCTCAGCACATGTAGAGTAAGCCTCCCCACCCCACCCATACCCTCACGCCCCCCACTCCCACAGGTACTAGGTGCAGGCTGGTTGACTTGTGTAAAGTCAACAACTAGGCCTGCCCATGCCAGGGCCCTCTATCCCCAGGTCCCTTAGTGGCAGTGTATGTCTGCAGGGGCCACGGGAGGTTGGGGAATGGGTTGCAGGTCGCTGGGGAGGAGTTGTGTCCCCATTCTACAGGGTCATTGGCTCTTGACAAATGGATGTTACTCTCAGGATGAGATTACTAATTGATTCAATGTGTTCTTCTTTCCTTTTGCAGTTGATCTAGGTCTGGAAAAGACTGTCAGGGACTTCCATTAATGCTCAAAGCCATTCATAATTTTTCAATCATTTCTGTAACGCTGTTACACATCTTTCAGGATAAAGAGCTTGCTGTAACTTGAAGTCCTAATTCTCTTGTGTAAAATCACACAGTCTGGGATACTGTGCTTATGAAAGGGTGTCCTTTGTTTCCATCTCATGTCATGGCTATCTGGCTTTTATGTGACAGAACTATGGCATCATGTTTGGATCAATGCATCAGTAAGGTTGCTATGGCAGATAAAAACACAAGCCTTACATATCACATGTCTAGCCATAAAAAACACAATAGTTAAGCAATTGACTTATTGAGATTTGTTGAGTAAATTTGGATGTTTGTATATTTCATATGTTTTGTATATCATAAGTCAATGATGGTGAAATTTCCTTGGACTCTGTTTCTGGTTTCAAAACAGAGTGGATGTGCACTGACCTGTGCCTGATTGCCATAAATCTGGAAGCTTAGCATGGTGGCAGACAGTGCAGGGCACAGTTGGCTGGAAAACTAGTTTTAAGCACAGCCTGTGGAGTGAGGCAGGCTGGGATGGTCTCCAACTTCTGGAATCAGCAGCTGTCAAGAGAGATTCGTGGAGTTCTGTGGGTTGGTAAGCATTTTCAGATGGCCAAGGGAGAGAGATGACTTCAGGCACACAGACAGAGATGACTGTCTGTGGCACACCCTCTGTGGAAGGTATATTCTGGCTTTGGGTGATGGCATGAGGAATGGAATGTGTCTGAGGATAGTGTTGGCCAGAGACCTCAGCCCTCCCTCATGAGGCATGTAGAGTAGACCCAGAGGTGGGTGGAAAAAATGTAAAAGTAAACATGAGGTTGAAATGCTAAAGTAAATAATGGGGAATCATTGGTAGGACATGAAATAAGAATTGCAACAAGAGGTAGTCAATAACCCACAAGTGGTCACAAAATAGGGACAGAGCAGGTTGCTAAGGGTATGCTATTGCCTTCTTCCCCTTCTCCATTATGTTTCTGCCCTGCTCAGTGCCACTGCAGACTGCATGCTGTGCCCCAGGGTTGTGGCACTTCTGTCCCTGCTCCTCCCTGCCTAAGTACCATATCTCATGGTGGCTGCACCCTGGATGCCTCCAGTCCCTCAGGGCTGCAGAAACACAGAGCTTCCACCCTTTCAGCTCCAGGTCATGAACTACTTCTAGGATCATTCATCCCTGGTGCCTCATTATCTCTGGCTTGTTCCCTTATACCAGTATATGCCTCCCTCCATTAAAGACTCTTATCTGAACCAACTGAGTGGAAATCTGTTTTCAGCCAGCACCTGGATGAAGCTTTTTAATCATGCCAAAGCAGAACAAGCTTCCTTGTGAGTTCTTGGCATTAGAGATGCTCAGGGTGAATTTGGATGATATGTCAGTTCAGAAAGCAGATTTCAAGATAAAATCTGATGTGCAGGAGATGCACTAGGGAACTCCTTGTCTGTAAAGGAGAAAGAGTTGAGGAAGCCAGTGCAATGTGGCTCTGACACCGATGAAAGGAGAGTGCAAAGGATGAAGGGTTGGGCAGGGGGCACTCTGAGAAATCTTAGCCAGTCCAAGGGGGCAGCCCTGGTACCACAGTTGCCCACTGGGTCCCACTCAGGCAGGATGGCCTGGCTCCAGGAGAGCCTGCTGTGCTCAGTTCTCAGCTGGGAGCAGCCTGGAGAGAGCAAGGCCTTGGTGGGAATGCCACAGTGGACCTGAAGTTGTGGCAGCTGAAAACTTTCCACCAGCTTCTCCTTGAGAGAGATCTGAATGGCACATCCCCTGGGCACACTTTGGGCGATGTCTTAGAAGGCAGGGGCCTGGGACAGGTTGATCTTCAAGTTCTCTGCACAGGTTTCTGAGTTCACTTGAGGTCAGGCATGTGCTGCCCCCCATCACTGCCTTCTTGGGTGAGACTTGTCCAGATGGACTTCTCTGTGACACTCACCACCTGCTGTAGTCAGGAGATGCCACTCCTGGTGTGCAACTGGAAGTAAGTCTTCAGAGGATAACCCCCTGACCCCACAGAGAACAACAATGGACTCCTGATCTGTTCAGGGAACAATGTTTTACACTGATTAAAAGCAATCCCAGAGTGTAGACAGCCTGGTGTGTGCAGTGTATAATTTTGAGAAGGCAGCCACAAGTAGGCACCTGAAAAACATTTGGAAACATAGACGCTCAACTGCTGGGTGTCCTATGTTGCAGATGCGATGTGTGACAGAAAGGTGACCTGAGCACTGGGCCTCAGTTCCCTACATTTTCTATTTAGTGAACTCAAGGTTTGAGGTGAGAGATGGGCTGTGCACATTCTAACTCTTGTTTTTATCCCATCAGTGACTTTGGCAAAATGAGACAGTGAAAGCAGCTAGTGTGCATGAAAAGGATTTCTATCCCCATTTGATGTGTTATACAATGGAGCTTATCTACATCCTCAAATTTTTAGATGGTTTTTGAGATATGTATTGTATTCAGTTAATTGCCTACTGGATGCTCAGCTTTATAATATAGTAAGAAGTCTCAGAACCACTAACAACAATAGTTAGGTACTATTCATTGAACATTTAATATGTGCCAGGCAATGTGTAAAAGATTCCTGTTATCTTTTTATTCTTTTAACAAGTCTGTGAGATAGGTGTTATTATCCCCATTTGTAGGATTGGAAAATGAGGATCAGGGGTGCCTGGGTGACTCAGTCTGTTGAGCATCTGACTTCAGCTAAGGTCATGATCTCACAGTTTGTGGGTTCAAGCCCTGCATTGGGCTCTGTGCTGACAGCTCAGAACCTGTAGTCTGCTTTGGATTCTGTGTCTTCCTCTCCTTCTGCCCCTCCCCTGCTTACACTCTTACTGTTTCTCTCTCTCAGAAATAAATAAACATTTTTTAGAAAGACCAAAAAAAAATGAAACTCAGGGAGATTCATTAGTTAGCTCGATATCACACCTCTTGTGTTTTTTTAAAATTTTTTTTAATGTTTTTATTTCTAGGAGAGAGAGAGAGAGACAGCGTGAGCAGGGGAGGATCAGAGTGAGAAGGAGTCACAGACTGAAACAGGCTCCAGGCTCTGAGCTGGCAGTCAGCACAGAGCCCGACACGGGGCTCGAACCCACGAACCGCGAGATCATGACCTAAGCGAAAGTCGGACGCTTAACCGACTAAGCCACCCAGGCGCCCCAATATATCACACATCTTGTAAGTGGAGGATCTGAGGTCTGAACCCTTTCCATAATGTTCTAAACTTGTGCCTTGACCAGAAAACTAGGGAGAAAAGGACAGAGGGCATCAGAGACTAGGTTGTACCCAAGATCATTACTATGGTATTGAAGCAGAGAGGAGAGGGCCTCCCCTCTCCCCAAGTCACACCTTCCTCTGCCTTGCCTTGCAGTTTGGTTCTTAGCAAAGTTGTAAATGTAGCTCCTCCTCATCCCACTGGACCAGAGACATGGCCCCTGGGAGAGATGGCTCTTGTAGGGACCCTGTTGTCTTTGCAGCCACTTCCTGTTGAGGCATGCTGAAACACCTTGGGAAAACTCTTCAGGTCTGTTCTCCCTTCAAACTTTCCATCATCTGCCACTGAATATATAATATTTTGCTCTTTTAATGTAATACATGGAGGAGAATCAGGATGAGGAACCAGAGGTCCTCCAAGTGTTTCATGTAACCACTTGGCTGTTGCCCTGGTGGTAGATCAGCTCCCCAGAGAGTATTCTTTCCTCAGCCCTATTTGCAGGGAGAAAAGGGCCTTTAACATCCTTGGAAGATTGAACCCTAGAGTCATGTCCTAGATGTCTTACTCATGAAGGCTCTGGCCAGCTACATCAGCTACAAGACAAGCAGGATCTAGTATGGCAATGTCACCTGCATTTGAGGCCAGTCCAGTTAAGGCACAGTCGGATTTAGTAAGCAGATGAATAAGCAGTGAAAAATTCTTCTCCTTTCCACCCACCTCCCTATTCTCCTTCTTGAGGCCATGAGTGTGCAAGGTTCATGTGTTGAGATCCATCAGGATCTTAAGGAATGGCCGGAAATTGGTGCCATTTGCATTATGGGACATCCCTGGTATGTGTCCATGCTGTTGAGACTTTTGTCACCTTCAACACATTTGCAGCCCTTTTCTGTTTAATGGCGTTTCTGTGTGGCTGCTCTTTAATTCAGTAAATTTTTTCTGCTGCTGTTCATGTCACTGGAATTTTCCTTAAAATAGCTGTCTGTGTTCCTCTGCGTACCCCAAGGGGATGGACTCTTTTAGATACCAAATGTGGAGAGGCTTTCCTCATGGTAGGAGTAGATTCCTTTGGTCCTCTCTGATCTCACTGTCCATTGTTTTCTGCCAATAATGACACTTCATGGCACAGACACACAAGAACATTCAAGTTTTTTTGTTGACAGCTCGTGTGGTTGATTAAAGATGGCAGGATGTTCATTGCTGCTCTTTCCAAGAAGAAGTGGCATTTGATTCCTCTCCCCATGAGTCTGGGCTGGCCTTAGGGACTGCAGGAACAATAGAACACAGCAGATGAGACCTTCCAGGATGCTCAGGCCTTGAGAAGCATCATGGTTTCCACCCCATCTGCCTGGGATGGCCCAATCTTAGAACGTTTCCTCTTGGACATTCACTCTTACCTCCTGGACCTCATACTGCAGGGAGCTCAAGTCACATGGAACGGCCATATCTAGGCACTGTGTCAAAAGTTTCAGCTGAGCTCCCAGCATCACCTGGCAGCCACATGAGTGAGCCCCTGCACACAAAACACCACAGATTGAGTGCCCCAAACAACCAAACTTCACTGTCTCTGTTGTGGAGGCTGAAGTCTGAGGTCAGGGTAACAGCAGACTTGGTTCCTTCTGAGGACTGGGAGAAAGAAGCTGTTTCACCCTTCTTTCCTAGTTGCTGGGGGTTTGTTTCCCATCTTTGGGGTTCCTTATGCTATACTACCCCAATCTCTGCCTTCATGTGCACATGGTACTTCCCCTGTGTGTGCCTGCCTCTGTTCCAAGTTTCCCCTTTTTATCACGACACTAGTCATATTTGATTAGGGGTCCACCTTACTCCAGTGTGACATCACTTTAACTTATTTAATTACACCTGTAATAACCCAATTTTAGTAAGGTCATATTCTGAGGTCCTCGGGGGTAGAATTTCAACATGAATCTTGTGGGAGCAGAACACAGTATAGCCCATAACCCCTATCTGGGATGTTCAGCCCACTGTGCCTCCTCCAGATGACTCCATCCAGAGCTACCATCTGATTCAAATCTTCCAGCTGAACCCAGGGAACCCAGAACAGTAATGGTTAATACTAAAAAATAGTTTTTAGCCCCTGAGTTTAGGGTAGTGTTTACACAACAGCAGATGACTATGATCCTAGTTTTTGGAAGGTAATTAAGTATCAGGCTGTGAAAACAGGTTTTTAAAGATGCTAAGGTCCAGGGTGGATCACCTCCCATGATTTGGGGATGATGCCTAATGGTATGCTAACAAGGTAAGAGTCAAAACAAAGTTCCTGTGAATGGCGGATTACTTTACTTCATGGTGGTATTTGCAACAACAGAGGCACCATGTACTCTGTTGGAGACTCGAGCAGGGTCTTACTTTTATCCCCGAGCAGATGGCAGGCTTGAATGAGGTCTGGCCATCTGGGCAGTTGAATGAAGATCATTCCAGGGTTGGAGCTTGGGGCTGGGTGCTGATTCCTTTGCCACTCAGCCCATGGAGTCTGTCACCAACATCATCATCATCAATAGCAGCTTCACTGCTGTTTATTTACAATGTTCTGGAAAGCCAAAACCAGGATGTGGGCCAGAGCTGCTCTTTCTGCTTCACTAATGTAGCAACTGAGTCTATCTGTGGAGGCCACCCAGCTAGAGATAGAGGAGCTGGGATCCGTTCCAGCCTTACCCACCCAGCGTGGGACATGGAAACAAAATTGTGTGTGTACAAGAGGGACCAAGGAGGAAAGGTTGTGAGGGTTGGAACAAAGGGGTCCTGTTCTACAAAGTTCTGGGAATACTAGTGGTCTAGGTCGGCCTGGGGATCTGGGTCTTGTTGGTTTGTTTGTTTGGAAATAACAAAAATGAATTGTTTTTCTAGGTGGTCCCCATCCTCAGACTTGTAGGGGATCTAGTGTGCCTGCTCCCCTTCCCAGTCCTTTTCAGAGTCGATGATTGGTCCATTTCATTTTCCACTCATAAGGATGGGGGCCTCTGGTGATGCTCAGTGACACTCAGGGCCACCACCCCCATAACTGTGAGCCTGTTTCTAGCTCATGCTCTTCCTGCTTCAGGCCTAGGGGCATCAGGAGGAAAGGCCGTGAACTCCTACTAGCATGTATAATTATGGCCCAGAACAGCTTACAAGTGGCAGTTCCTGTTAGAAACACAGCACCTTTCTCTCACTAACTACTTCTGGACCCTGGGACATTGTGGTAGCCCTCCCAGATTATCTTCATCTTCTTGTGGACCTGGGAGACTGCCAAACCTTCAATACTCGATGATGTGGGACAAGCGCTGGCATGGCCAGTACCATTGTATCACTGCCTCCAGGAAGCCCTGTGCACCAGGAAGCTTGTCCTGGTCCCCTCTTGGGATCACCTGCTGGGTTGAGTCCAGACTTGCCACTCATAGCTTTGGAACATCCTCTCTCTAGATTATTCCTGCTTCTCATCTTCATTGCATTTAAAATTGTATATATATTTAAAATTTTTATATACATTAAATTTTATAAATACTGTCTTTAAAATTATATATAATATATAAATACATATATATTTATATAAATTAAAACTGAAAAGCACGGAGAATAAAATAAAATAGCAAGCACTCATGTACCCTCCAAAGTGCACCAAAGTTAATCTTCTGTCATACAGTCTTCAAATTTTGTTTAAATATTAAAAAAATTATAAATTGTAGTTCATCGTGAATCCCTGCTTTCCCCCTCCATTACCATTATTTTGAGACAGCAACAGCAGGTATAAAACTGATCACAGAGTCCTTCTGATCTTGATGAACAGGAAGGTGGGCCCTGCTTTGCTGTGCATTTCCTTGAAGACCAAGGAGGGTGGATGCCTTTGCACATGTATTGTCCACTCCACTATGGTTCCTGACTAAGGAATTCTAAAGTTCATTGATCAAGCTTATTGTGGGAAGCAATTCCTCTTATTGGAACTCTAGGCCCAGTGACATGGCTGTCAGGGAGAGTTTTAGACTTGAATCTGCTCCACTCCTCTTATAACAAAGCACAGGTGACCACATAGACTACATTATTAAGACTGGCTTTTATGACTCAAGTAGGTTATATAAACTTATATATATATATGTAATATGTACATTATAAATATATGTACATTTTAGACATTACTTAAGCATAATGCTTAAGTACATTTAGCATTATTTAATTTTTTTAATGTTTATTTTTGAGAGAGACAGACAGAGTGTGAGTGGGGTAAGGGCAAAGAGAGAAAGGGAGACACAGAATCTGAAACAGGCTCCAGGCTCTGAACTATCAGCACAGAGCCTGATTCGGGGCTTGAACTCGGGAATGGCGAGATCATGAACTAGGCTGAAGTCCAACACTTAATTGACTGAGCCACCCAGGCACCCCCATTTAGCATTATTTAGATGAGAGAGAGTTGGTAGACAAGACAGGGCCTCTTGCCATGGAAACATGTCAGAGAAAGGGAGAAAATCCATTTGAAATAATGCTAAAGTAGCTGTTTTTGATTCAGAGAAATATGCTTTACACAGCTTTCCTCAAAGTAAAACATGATGGGATGGGTACCTTCTCCACCCTCCAAGTTGTCACTAGGCATTCAGTTGGCATTTAGAGGTGGGGGACACTTGGCAAAATGGTGGGATCCTTTTACAAGGAAGAATGGGGAGAGTCACTCTGAGAAACTCCTGTTTAGGTAGTATCTGCTTATGGACCTCTGCTCTGTAAGTGCAAGGGCTATGTGTCACCCTGGCATGGATGGTTCAGAGGTGACAAAGACATCCTGTCCCAAGCCATCCATGTCTGGCTGACAATTCACATGAGTTCCATATTACACTTGAACACATCTCGTCTCTCAGGGACTTAAAAGTTAAAAGTGGGTTTCACTGCCGATTATTATTTGTTTTTCAGAATATGCTTCCAAAAGCTTCCTACTCATGCATGAAGAAATCATTCTTTCCCTGGAACCTGGCTGGCCCTTAAATGCTGTCACCACAACACTGATCTCTGCCAAGAGAGCTCACCTCTGTATTGGTGTCCACAACATCTGGATCCTCTCTGCATGGCTCAGGGGTCCACCCTTTCCTCCCTGCCCTTCACCCCCACCCCTACTCCTCCCAGCCTGTTGCCTAGGGATGTGCATCCCCTTGGTGGAAATAGCTGGGGCCAAAGTCTGGGTGTGTCCAGCCTGTCCTCATGGTGCCTTGGCTCCATCACTTCCCAGAGTCACTGTCCACCATGCCTGACATCTGCCCTAGGCATTGCCTCTTCGGAATCTTTGCTAGCAAATTTTTCAGAGGGGTGGAGAGTCCAGGAAGAGAGGTGACAGAATCTTGGTGGCTCCACATAGAGACCCAATCTTAACAGAACAAAAGCCCAGACTCCAGTTCAGAGTTGCAGGGACATTCAAATCAGTGTCACAGGGAAGCTTTGAGGGGGGTGCTCTGAAAAGAGTTCGGTCTCCTGACTGCATGACCCACCCAAAATAATGGCCCCTGTGTCCCCTCAGGGCCACTTCTCACTGACCTGCCTCTAGCACTCTGAGCTTCCCCCAGTGTGTTCTGTGACAAAACCACACAGGGCTGCTCTGACCTCTCTAGTGAAGCCCAAATTGATGGAGCTCCTAGAGCCTCACCTGTCAGAGGGGGGGCCCCTCCTTGCACAGGGGCTGAACCCCTCATCCAAACTCTGCAGCTCTTCAGTTGTAGACAGAGACTAGCCCATCTCAGGTTCAGTGCTCCTTTCATTAGAAATGAACAGATGGGAGGACACCGCCCCAAGTCTGCCATTTTGCCAGGAGGGAGGCTGTGGTGGGAAGAGTTAGGTGGTAAGACTGAGCTTGTGTTGTGTTGAGAGGCTTTTAGGCATTCTGTCCTGTGTAAGAGAGCCCACAGTGGGGGACAGACTCCTTACTGCCCTTGTCTGGAAGCATACCCACTGGAGACTGGACCAGGATGGGGTCCAAGGCCAAAGGCAGCACCCATGAAGGGGACTTTGGGGCTGCATGTACAAATCAGAAAGGCTGGCTGAGATCTAGTTCTAGTCTGTCCTGGGAATGGAGCTCTCTGCACTTCCCCTGCAGGAAGTGTCATGTGGAACACCTGATGTATGCCAGAACATTTTAAGTTTTTAAAATATCTATTTTTGAGAGAGAGAGAGAGAGCAGGGGAAGTGCAGAGAGAGAAGGAGACACAGAATTTGAAGCAACTCTAGGCTCTGAGCTGTTATCACAGAGCCTGACATGGGGCCTGAACCCACAGACTGAGAGATCATGACCTGAGCCAAAGTTGGATGCTCAACTGACTGAGTTACCTAGGCGCTCCCAGAACACTTTATACATAACACAATGGCCGAAATTTGTTTCCTTGCAGTTGTCATCAGAGTCTTTGTAGGGGAGAATTCCCCTTGTTGAGAAGACACTTGGATCCTGGCTGAAATGGTCCCTGTCCCTGTGATCCTGTGATTTTTAGTGAGAAATATATATTTGGTCTTTTCCCCTACTCCTGGCACAGAGCTCCTAAAATCCTCGGAATTTCCTGTGATGAGAAGAATAAAGGTGTCTTTTGCTATGTTGACAAGGTGACTTTGGGATCCCCTACCCCAAAGTGGTGGCTGGTCGTCAGGTGACCCAACCAAGTGATTAGAGACTTAGGACATTCAATCCCATCTGCTGATCTCTGGAAGTTGAATCAATCACTAACGACTTATGATTTAATCAATTGTGATCAGTTAATGAAGCCTCCATAAAAATTCTAAACTATGGGGGTTGCCTGACTGGCTCAGAAGAGCACATTACTCTTTTTTTTTTTACAAATAGTTTATTGTCAAATTAGTTTCCACATAACACCCAGTGCTCATCCCCACAAGTGCCCTCCTCCATGCCCATCCCCCCTCCTCCCCACATCCATCAGTCCTCAGTTTTTGTCAGCATTCAAGAGTCTCTCATGGTTTGCCTCTCTCCCTTTCCCCACCATTTCCCCCTTCTTCTCCCCCTTGTTCCTCCGTTAAGTTCCTCCTAATCCTCCTATACGTGCAAACATATGATATTTGTCCTTCTCTGCCTGACTTATTTCGCTCAGCATAACACCCTCAAGGTCCATCCATGTTGCTACACATGGCCAGATTTCATTGTTTCTCATTGCCATGTAGTATTCCATGGTATAGATAAACCACATCTTCTTGATCCATTCATCTGTTGATGGACACTTAGGCTCTTTCCATGTTTTAGCTATTGTGGAGAGTGCTGCTATGAACATTGGGGTCCATGTGCTCCTATGCATCAGCATTTCTGTATCCCTTGGGTAAATTCCTAGCAGTGCTATTGCTGGGTCATAGGGGAGTTCTATTGTTAGTTTCCTGAGGAACCTCCACACTGTTTTCCAGAGGGGCTGAGCACATGATTCTTGATCTCAGGGTCATGAGTTCGAGCCCCACATTGGGCAAAGAGATTACTTTAAAAAAAGTCAGGGCACCTGGGTGGCTGAGTCGGTTAAGCTCCACCTTCCACTCAGGTCACGATCTTGTGGTTTGTGAGTTTGAGCCCCCTGTGCTGACAGCTCAGAGCCTGTAGCCTGTTTTGGATTCTGTGTCTTCTTCTCTCTCTGTTCCTCCCCTGCTTGTGTTCTCTCTCTCTTAAAAGTAAATAAATAAACATCTACTCCCCTCCCCCTCCATAAAAAAACAAGAAAAAGAAACTCAAAAGGGTGTTATTCAGAGTTTCTGGGTTGGTGAACATGTGAAGATTCCCAGAGAGTTTCTCACCTAGAGAGAGCAAGGAAACTCAGTGCCCTTTTCCCCACACCTTGCTCTATGCATCTCTATCATCTGGTTGTTTCTGAGTTATGTCCCTTTATAATGAATCAGTGAGATAATAAATAAAATGTTTTCTGAGTTCTGTGAACCACTCTAGCAAATTAATTGAACCCAAGGAGGGCGTTATGAGATCCTTCAGTCTGTAGCCAAGCAGTCAGAAGCACAGGTAGCAATCTGGACTTGGAATTGGCACCTGAAGTGGGGACAGCCTTGTGGGCTGAACCCTTAACCCATGGGATCTGACACTATCTCCAGGTAGACGGTGTAAGAATTGAGTTGAATTGTAGGACACCCAGCTGGTGTTTGAAAATTGCTTGGATGTGTTGGGAAAAAAACGATATGTTTGAATTAAGTACAAATATTAGTCTTTTTTCCAGGGCATTTTTCCAAGGGCTGAGGGGTCTGCTGGTTTTAAGGCTTCTGAACAAGGGGAAAGAGCCTGAAAGGGAAGTGTATGGGGGTAAAGGGACGACTAGGTAGGGAGAGGCTGGGTGGGTAATGGAAGCCTCTATGTTAACTTTTGGGTGCCAACACAGGCCCCAAACCTTTTCAGAGGCTTTAAAAAATGCTCTCAAAAAATATAAGAGTGGTCAATAAGCATGTGAAATTGTGCTCAATCTCCTTAAGCATCAGGGAAATGCAGGTTAAATCACGGTGAAATTCTACCATATAGCTGCTGGGCTGGCTACTTTGAACAGGCCTAGTCATAGCAAGTACTGGTGAGGCCATGGGGCAGTTGGGCTCTTGCTCATTGTAGGTGGGAAGATGAGGCAGTACAGTTCCTTAATGGTTTCTTAGAAAGTTGAGCTATCTTTACCGTATGACCAAACAATTCCACTCCTAGGTATTTATGCAAGAAAAATAGAAACATATGCCTACAAAGAGACTTATTCATACATGTTCATAGAAACTTTATTCATAATAACTCCAAAATGGAAACAGCACAGTTTCCCGTAAGTAGGAAAATGGGTAAGAATTGTGGTTCATTCATGGAATGAAATACTATTCAGCCATCAAAAGAAGTGAACCATTATACATGCTAGGATATGTGTGACTTCCAAAAACATAGTGCATGAAAGAATCCAGACACACAGAATGGTATTCTATTTCTGTTCTAAAAGGGCAAAATAATGCATTGTGATAAAGTCAGATTATGGGTTCCTTGGGGAAAGGTTGCCAGAAAAAGAACAAGAAGGAACTTTCTGGATTGAAAAAATATAGCTCTTGAAAGGGCTGGGGGTCACACTGAGGGGTACATTTGTCAAAACAGATCTAACCATACATTTTGAGTCTGTGCCTTTCACTAGATATTATGCCTCAGTGGAAGTGGTCTTTAAACAAGTACTTGAGACCAGAAAACAGTTATGTCCCCCAGGTGCAATGGACTACTTCAGTGTTTAAATGACCACAAAACATGATTATATTACTGTAATTAGCATTAAATATCACATTACTAAAAACGTTTCATTGAAAGCAACGGGTGATTTAGCTTCTCTTATAAGAACTCCCATGAATATATGATAATTGCTCAGATGTCTCAGCCTCTTATATATTAATCATTAATTACGATTAGCCAAGTGATTTTGAAGTTAAATTCATAAAAACCATTTCTGGTTTTTACAGCAAAATAATTATTAGGTTGAACCACATAAAGTTGCCATTTTTGTAGGTCAAAAATACTCAGCTATCTGGGCACCTGAGTAGCTCAGCCGCTTAAGCATCTAACTTCAGCTCAGGTCTTGATATCACAGCTTGTGAGTTTGAGCCCTGCTTTGGGCTTTGTGCTGATAGCTCAGAGCCTGGAGTTGGCTTCAGATTCTGTGTCTCCATTTCACTCTGACACTTCCCAGCTTGTACTCTGACCCTCAAAAATAAATAAACATTAAAAAAAATTTTAAAAATACTTAATGATCAGTGAAATCATATGGTGTACCTAAGAGTCACTGGGAGTCATGGTACATTTTGGTACATCTGATGTGGTGTTGACAGTCTTCTGGTGTCAGCAGTCTGTCCTGGGTGGAGGCCCTTTGTGGGGTATACCTTTCCCTATGACCCCAGAATCTTCCATGAATTCTAGACCTTTTGGCTGTATGCTGGGAGAGGAGAAGTGTGGGAGAAGGTTTGCATTGGGGTTTTCAGTGGTGACAGACCCTTTCCCACTTCATACTCTCCCCTCCAGCTTCTGACCATCTCTGTTCTCTCAGTAGGACACTCCTCTCCCCAGGCTGCCTGGAAATTAGAACCTGTCCTCCCCCTCCCCATCAGATGCCAAAGCATCAAATGGTGCCCCTTTTCATCTGAGGATCTCATTCCTCCTCTGTGCTCCCAGTGCGCTTTTATTTTTTTAGATCTATTGCTTTCTGTGTCCCCTCAATTTTTTTATTTTCTCCTGTTTTTTTCTTTTAAAATTTTTTTTCTTTTAACATTTATTCATTTTTGAGAGACAGACAGAGTGTGAGCAGGGGAGATACAGAGAGAGAGGGAGACACAGAATCAGAAGCAGGTTCCAGACTCTGAGCTTGTCAACACAGAGCCTGATGTGGGGTTCAAACTCATGAATTGGGAGACCATGACCTGAGCCAAAGTCGGACACTTAACCAACTGAGCCACCCAGGCACACCTCCTGTGTTTTCTTCTAGCATGTAGCACAACTTGTGCATGTGTGCGTGTGTGTGTGTGTGTGTGTGTGTGTGTGTGTGTGTGTGTGTATGTGTACTGTTTCGCCAGCCAGAGTCAGGTGCCTTGAGGGTGGTAACCACAAGTCAGACCACCTTGCTTCTGCCATGTGCCATGATCCCCAGCAGGATGCTGGCTCTGACTGTGGATCAAAACATGACCTATCACAGGACCCTGTGGGGAGATGTTTGAGGGCAGGTGGGACTGGCTACCCTGCCTTAGCCCAGTGCAGAGGAGATAGCTTCATTTTCTCTCTGACTCTGACTCTGGTTCCCAGAGCTCTCTACATGAGTGGCTTGGCTCACACCAGCCCAGCTCAGGTTCACCTTAGAGCTGGCAACCTCTCTAAGCTTAGGCTTTCTCTCCTTTTCCAAGCACAGAAGGAATTTCAGCTTTTTCAGTTCCCAGTTCTGCAAGCGTCAGGACCTCTCCAAGATTCTCAGGGGGTGACATCAAAGGTGCATGCATTTGGCACTTAATCCTTCCAGATGTGTCACCTGCCTTCCTCAACCAGCTCCCCACATCTCTGTGCAACAGTAAGAGGGGAATGTTAAAATCAGTCTCACCTCTGCTTAGTGCAACTGACATGATCCACTGAGCAGTTACAAGGATGCCAGCTCATTAGCTCTCAAATTAATCCCCTTTATGCCACCAGGAAAAGGTGTTTATCAAACACAGACACTAAGGGTCCACATGGTCTGCTTCAGTCACCTGTGTCCATTCTCCTTAGAATCTCCTCAACTGGTAGACACTTCACTCTTTCAGGAGTTTTGCTCTGGGGTTCTCTGCCTTCGTATTACTAAATACTTGATTAACCCTCAGCCAAAGTTGCACTGAAGCTAGAACACAAATGAGCTGTGGTTGAAGCAAGGCGACGTGGTCTCCCCAGCACTTTCCCTTTGGATGTTCCAGATGGTTTTCTAGGCTAGGCTTTGAGTGGGTGAGAACATTCCTTTCCCCTGTCCTTGCCCCCCACAGTTCACCCCTGTCCCAGCTCTCTTTGGTTTTGTGACAGCTCTTTTGTTCTTAGGGTGCATTATCTCCACCTGGCTGAAAATTTGCCACCTTGATGGTTTGCACAGTCCTTGGCAGAAGTCAGCCTCTAAACAGAAGGATGGTCACAGGGGAGTCCCTTAGCAAAGACCATTCCACCTTTCATTGGGGGTTAAGGAGGTGCTAATGCCCCATGTTGTTGTAATGATAGTGATGTTACAATGCATATAATGGCACAGCTGGAGACTCTCCATGGGGAACAAGGTCTGGCAGCCCAGCACTCAGTGGTTATCCTGCCTGACCGGCCAAGGCCAAGAGCTGGGGGAGAAATACATTTCATGCAAGCACATGCTGGCAACCTTGTGTAAAGAAACTCTCCTGCCTTTATTGTGGCTTTGCTTATAGACATATGTAGGGTGGTCTTATCTGACTTTGGCTTCAATATTCTGAGAAATCTAGCAAAGGCAATGACCCTTGTTGACTAAATGCTGGTTCTTTGATGTGTGTGCTTGGTGCCCCAACTTTGCCCATGCATATCTGGCTGAGCCATTTTGTGTTTTGAATCCCCTAAAAAAAATCAAATGAAAACCTCCAGTATCCCTTGGGGAAAACACCAGTTTTTAAAAAAAATTCTTTTTAATGTTTATTTATTTTTGAGAGAGAGACAGAGTGCTAGTGGGGGAGGGGCAGAAGGCAAGGGAGAGAGAATCTGAAGCAGGCTCCAGGCTCTGAGCTGTTAGCATAGAGCCTGATGCAGGGACTGAACTCTTTGTGAGATCATGACCTTAGTGAAATCAAACGCTTAACCAACTGAGCCATCTAGGCCCCCCCAAAACACCAGGTTTTATACAAAGTTGGTCTTGGCTCAGGTTAGGGGTAGCAGTGGGACACCCAGGCCTGGGAGGAAGCATTTGCTCATGTGGCCCAGGCCTGGTCCATGGAGGATGTTCCCAGTACTCCAGATGGGTCTGTCTGCTTCCAGTCAGGAGAGAGCCAGACTTCTGAGGGGTGTATGTTTCCTAGGATGTTGTCTGCACATGGGGTAGCTCAGGAGCTGGGTCAGGGGAGTGTTTGTTAGTTGACTGAACTTTTTTTTTGAGTAAAACACCACTCCCCACCCCATGCTGACTTGGGTTAGGCACTGGCCCTGCACTGGTGGACACACATTCTTACCCCTGGGGGTAGCTCAGGGTCTGGGTCTGGAAGCAGGAGTAACTCAAGACTGATATGCAAAATCACACTTCAGGACAGGGGGACAGGTACTGGAGTGGGGGCAAGATGTGGCTGTGATGTGCATAGAAGGTGCTGCTCCCACATAGCCCAGGGTGTCAGGGAAGGCTGCCTGGAAGAAAGGAGGCCTACATGAAGCCCCAAAGGCAAATACAAGTTAGTGGGACAGAATGGGGTAAGAGCAGAATGCGTCTGGAGCTCTGAGGGTGGTCGGAGTGTTAAGAAATGGCACAGGATAGAAGAAGGGGAAAAATAGTGGGGGAGAGGGAGGGAGGCAAACCATGAGAGACTCTTGAATGCCAAGAACAAACTGAGGGCAGATGGGGTGGGGGGAGGGGAAGGGGGATGATGGGCATGGAGGAGGGCACTTGTGGGGATGAGCACGGTGTTATATGGAAACCAGCTTGACAATAAACTATTTTAAAAAATGGCACAGGATAGGCTGGGCCACCCAGGGCCTTTTAGCCCCACTGAAGCCCTCCTCATGTGCATGGAGCCCAGACCAGGCTTTATTCAAAAGTGACACACAGTGTGTTACTGCCCTTCACACTGCTCACTGCTGCCAGGAACCTGCCAAAACATGCAAAGCCTCCTCTTTTCTCCATCTTTGGAGAAGCATTGTTATTCCTTTTAGCAAAGTGAGGGAGTGAGTACTCCAGGTACAGGGATTTTAGGGCAGTTCAAGGCTTATAGGATCAGAGATAGACGTGGATTTGTGATTATGAGGCAAAAGTGATGTATTTGAGAGAGATGAGCCAATCTTGCAATAGGAATGTGTGCCCTGTGCAGACCTCGATTCACATGATGTTAACAGGATGGCAGGCTGGGATCCCAAGTATTTCATTCAAGCTCTGGAGGGTGGGAGGCAGGGAGAGTGACAAGTGGCCCCTGTGGACAGGAGTGAGCTCCTTCAACCAGGGAGGGTGCAGTCCAGATGGCAATGCACAGCTTCTACCCCAGGTGGGTCCATGTAAATCTGGGGTGGAGTGAACCTACCAGGTGGTCCTGGGAGAGCACACAGCAATTATGCAAGAATAATGGGCAGTGTGGACATGGAGATACTGAAGAGAAGTGGTAAAGCCTTGGGCATTTTTTCTGGGTGCCACAGAGTAAAGTGTCTTCTTTCCTCACTGGTGGTTCTTTAGGGAAGTCTGGTCAGTTGACCATTCCCAAGGGACAGAGAACTCTCGTGTGTGTGTGTTTGTGTGTGTGTGTGTGTGCGTGTGTGTGTGTGTGTGTGTTGCATCAGCTATGTTTGGTTGGGTTGCTATTTAGGAAAAAAAACTGTCCACTTACAAAAGTGTTTATATTTTGTCTTCAAATTTGGGTAAATTCAAATTTTCTTTCACTCTGCTGGCTAATTTCTCTGGAACACAACAGCCAGGAGGCCATGATTCATGGCCATTGCATTTCTTGAAGGGAAAATGTGGGGGTAGGAGGAAAGGACCAGGGATCAGAGATTATACCATATGGGTGCAGATATGCCAAATTTGGGGCACTTTTTGAGCGTCTGTTTGCCCAACATCTCTGATCCTTTCTTGTCCAGAGAGATGAGGCCTGGCATTAGATTTTCTGGCGTTTTGCTCTTCCTTCTCATGTCAGTGTGGATGAGGCACTGTGTGCATGTCTAGAATAAGGTGGGTTTGAAGTATGAACATTCTGCAGGCTGCTTATGAAGAGGCTTAGCTGTGTGTTTTCATTTTGAGGGATTAAATACCTTGGTTACAGCTGACCATGCACCTTCCTTGGGTTCCTAGGATCACTTGTCCACCCTCGCACACGCACGTGCCTTCACGCACACATATCACTTCAGTAAAAGGGCTGATTTGCTTTAAATGCTTAAGCATTCTACAAAGGATTCTCAAGAGCATGGGAAGGTAAAACCTAAACACATCTGTCTTTAATCCATCATGAAGCAAAAAGGAAAATTATTTGGAGAGGTGTATTCTTTTCTTCTTATAAAACAATAAAACTGGAAACTTTAGGGAGTGGTGGTGAGTGATTGTCTTAAGACAGTACTTCTCAGATTTTAGGTCTCCTTAGGGCACCTGGGTGGCTTAGTCAGTTAAGCATCCACCTTTGGCTCAGGTCATGATCTCACGGTTCGTGGGTTCGAGCCCCACGTCTGGCTCTGTGCTGACAGCTCAGAGCCTGGAGCCTGCTTCAGATTCTGTGTCTCCCTCTCTCTCTGACCCTCCCCTGCTCACACTGTCCCTCTCTCTCTCTCTCAGAAATAAATAAAATATTAAAAAAAAAAAAAGAATTACCTGGTAAACTTTAAAAACCCTGCTGTCAAGGCCACATCCTGAAGTAGTAAAATTAGACTTTTTTAAGGGTAGGGCCCAGGAATTAGTATTTGTAAGGCTTTCCAGGAGGCTCATAGGACAAGGGGGCATTTCCATTTCTTTTCAGTTTCCTTTTCTTTGGCAAGTCATTTTTTTCATGGCTAAGAAAGCGTTCTGTTGCTTTCCAAAGTTCTGGGTCATGGAGACCCCAACTTGTCTCTCTGTCCTGGATACTTAATCAGACATTAAAAAATCTTATGGGAGCAAGGGCATAACCTCTGGGCCGGACATGCTCTGTGCTACCCCCAGTGGGGCCACTCCAACAGAGGGTGTGCGGTGGGCTGCCTGCCAGAGATGAAGCTCTGAGGAGGAACTTGAAACCTATGGGCAGAAGGGGCTTGTAATGTCAGCCTTCTGCACAGTGTTAGGTGTCCATGGATGGGGCATGTGGGCACATGGCCCAGGCTGCTTTCCTCCTAGGACACCATGCATTCCTCCCATCCCCCACTCCCTGGACATAGGCCAAAGAATAGTCTCTTACTAGCTTTTTTTTTTGCAAATCCCAAATAACTTAATCTGTGTGTTGGAGACAAGCTCTATGGGGGAGAAATGTGCTGAAGATGCAGTAAAAAACCATGACAAGCATTCCCCTCCCATACTGTGGAAGACAGGAGGTCAAGTGGCTGGGTTAAACACAGTAGTGTGTTTCCAGAGAGGCCCAGATTGTTGAGATGGGCTGTGTCTTACTTTCATGTTAGCACTTGTTCCCCAGAGTTAGGGACAGTTGGTTTCCTTAGCTAAACAATGGTTTGCAGCAAGGTTTAGCAAGCTGCACTGTCTCTTGCCAAGAACTTTCTGGAAGTGGGTGATCTGGTCACATAAGGCCATGGGTCATTGGTCCTCCCTTCCCAGCTTAAACTGAATGCCTCTCATACTGGGCGAGGGAAGTGTAAGCAGGACCTTCTCTACGTTCTGTCAACACTTAACACAGGCCCAGTAGGAGCTGGGAGGGTGACCAGTACGTGATTGCCATCTCGATCACACAGTACGTGTGACCATCTCGATCCATGGACAGAGATGCTACAGAGTATTGAAGAAACTTCCTTGAAGGGGAATTGCCATCGATGGGACAAATCCCAGTCAACTGATCCCAGGATCTCTGGGAAGAAACCTAGGAGAAGCTGCCTGGAGCTTCACCAGTGCTCGGCTCTGCTGCATCTACAGACCACATGGAAGTCAGAGGGCATGGCTGTTGCAGAAAGAGGCTTCCGGCCATGGTCGCCAACTCCTGCTCTTGGAGGGATGCTGTCTGGAAGAAATATAACATGAGCCACTTTTTTAGTAGCCCATATTTAAAAAAAGGAAGAGGTGAAATTAATTTCAATAATGTATTTTATTTAACTCAGTACATCTGAAGTATTATCATATGTAGCCAATGAAAATGAGATATTTTACATCCTTTTTCCATACTGGCTCCACAATCTGGTGTGTGTTTTGCATGGACAGCACATTTCACTTTGGAGTAGCTTCTATAGAGAGAACATGCATCCAGTAGTGCTGCACTGGACAGCCCAGCTCTAGAGAGTATTTCACTAACTTTCTTTTTTTTTTTTTTAATATTTTTTATTTATTTCTAGGAGAGAGAGAGAGACAGCGTGAGCAGGGGAGGGTCAGAGAGAGAGGGAGTCACAGACTGAAACAGGCTCCAGGCTCTGAGCTGGCAGTCAGCACAGAGCCCGACGCGGGGCTCGAACCCACGAACCGCGAGATCATGACCTAAGCGAAAGTCGGACGCTTAACCGACTAAGCCACCCAGGCGCCCCGCTAACTTTCTTTCCTTTTTGGAAGTACATTGCTTGGTGAAGGGCCAATAGAGTGGGTGTCTGTGTGTATATCTGTGTGTATGAACACATATGTGTATATGTGTGTGCACTTGTGTGCATGCATATTTATATGTATGTGAGCGTGTGCATGCCTGTGTGTCATGTAGTTAGCAGTCTCACCCTCTGTGGGAGGCAAGATTACAAGGACACAATCCCTGTGCTTAGCATAGAAAGCAGGATAAAAGGAAAGCCAATAAAATATAATATGAGGCATGAACCAACAGGGAGAGGTGGGCAAAGGTGCAGAGCTAGGGTTGGCAAGAGTGAGGGTGAACATGTGGAAGGTCAGAAGGATGGCAAGGTTTCATCAGCAGTGAGGAAAAGCTAGTGACTCTTTGGCAAGAGCAAGGTGCCAATGCCTTTGTGAAGGCAGGAAGGTTCTGGACACATCTAGGGAAGCGTGAAGGCTCTGTTTGGACCCAGTGGGAGGTTTTCTAAGGGGAAAGAGGCTTCACTGGAAGAGTGCTGTGGAGAAGCAGATCTGGTAGCAGTTGCTGGAAGAAGCTTAGGCTGGGGGCTGGGGACCACTTGGGAGGCCTCCGACTGCAGTTCAGCAGGTCCTGGGTCAGGGAGAGGATAGGAAAGGGACCAGGACAGGGCTGGTCCAGTGGGTAGGGTGCCACAGCAGGCAGGCTGAAGGAGCAGGAGGTGGGATTGGAAGAGAGGTATGCAAGGACCTTGGAGCTTTCCCCAGAAGCAGGGTGGCTCTCAGGAAAGGGGATGGGTTTGGGTTTGGCCCCCTTGGATGGTGACCCAGTCTGCACAGATGTTAGGTTTCCTCTGGACATGCACTCTATTCTCAGCCAGAGAAAGGCCTGAGGGAGCAGGGAGATGTTCCTGAGGCTCCAGCAGCAAAGGAGTGAGGGCAGAATCTGTGGGTGGGAGGAAACTTCATAATAAAGTCCTTTTCTTCAGTGATATGACTTTGATTTAATTTAAAGGTCACTTCAACATCCTATTAATGAATGGAGATTAATTCCTGTCTCTTTACTTAACATCCTGACTCTTGTTATCATGCACTTTCCTTTGACATTTTCTAAGATCTGATGAATTTCTTAACTTTCTCAGGCACCAATGAGGACTTCAAAGGTTTTTCAAGATACAGACGTATGGCGATATTCCCTTTCCTCACCCTGCATTACTATTTAAATGGAATTGTGTAATCACATTGCACAGCATTTTGTTTGAAGTCCATGATGGGAGATGATTTCATCCAGTCCACTGTCCTTTAAAAAATGCTACAGGTCAGTCCCAGAGCAAGGGGTCATTTGGGGTGACTCCAGGCATGCACTGCCAATGAGAGGGTGCATGATGGTCAGGAGATCCTTGGTCTGCTGGCCTTTTCCAAAAGTGTCAGAGGGGGGATGTGGACCTGTCACTGGGTTGCTAGTGTGCTCTGCAAAGACAGAGGACTGACGCTGGTCCTTCAAGGAGGGGGTGGCAAGAGGGCCTTCAAGAGGACTCTCCCCACATTTCCTCATAAAACAGAGAAGCACCTCATTTGGAGTTCTATGTAAAGTTTAATTCTGGGGAAAAGAAATGTGCCATGGTGTGACATTCGATTCTCCTTTTCTTCCTGGTGGGAGCACATGGGTGTGGGTGGAAGTCATCCCAGGTGGTTGGGCCCTGATTGACCCTCCCATCTCTTTCCTCAGCCACAGAAGCCATGGAGGAGGCCACAGGTGTCGAGGCCACCAAAATGCTCCCCTGAATTCTTGGATCACTGGATGGAGGACAGTCACCTCGAAGAACTGTCCAAATGTGCAGTAGCCTCTGAATGAGTGGAAGCAAACATACTCTGTGTTAAGCTCCTGAGATTTTGGGGGCTGTTTGTTTTTGTAGCATTGCTTAACCTATGCCTGCCATGAGCTACAGACAGCTTTATCTGGGCCAAAGTCCTTTCCTGCTCTGGGAGGCCATGGTATTCTAACTGTCTCTTCTGCATACAGAGTGCTGCTCTTCTTTGGTTCCAGTACTCTACAGGAAGCAAAATATCACCAATATGAGGGAGCAGAGCCAAGAAAGTCAGGACTTGCAGGGCCTTCTGAGTAATCTGAAGACAGTCAGAGGTGAGAAGAACAGTGGAGAGTCTATGAAGGAGGACTCGATGGAGTTCTGGGATTATACGGAGGCCTAGCAGCAGGTTGTTGGGCGGTAGTTCATGGAGAGCAGTACACAGCAGCTCTGTGTTAGAATCCAGCAGAATCTCCCCTGAGAGATGCCAGGTACAATCCTATGCATCAGTGAACCAGGGTACCAGGCTTGCCTTATGGGATTTCTCTCCCAGGACAAGGAAATAATGATAAGAACTAAAATTCCTAATGCTATTTCCTGTAGGCAAATGCCTTGCTTGTGTTATCTCCACTTGTTACTCTATCTCTAAGAAGGGAAATTATTTTTATTTTGCTACCAGAGAAAGGCAGCTTAGAGAGGTTAAGTAGTTAATTTAATGTGGATCTGCTGTCTAGGTCTCTACCTTTTCCTGCTCTCCAAGCTGCTTATCTAAGAAGACACTCTTAAATAAGGTTGGAGGCGGAGGTAAGTCAGCAGCAGGATGGATTTAAGGGTGAGTCAGCTAGGTGTTCTGCCTGGGGGTTTTAAACTCTGGGACAGCATTCCAGGAACTTTTTTCCTGTTGAGTTCCCTGGCAGGGGACATTAGGGCTGGGTCTGAGACTGGCGGGTGGGAGGGAGGCAGACTTCTTTATCATTCTTCTACTAACCAGTGGCTTCAGTGCAGGGGTGGGGAGCCAGCCTGGTTCACTTGTCTTCTGATTAAATTGAAATGTCTCTTTTTGAACAAGGATGTTAGCTATGCCAATGAGTTCCAGTTGTGAGCAGTGTGGGGCTCCTCAGATGCACTCTGACTCCTTCGCCCATCCTGCATTCCCAGCTCTTCAGTTGGTCTGGAAACACCACCTGCACTGTGTTAGCTCTTCAGTGGATGGTGCTCTGCCCGCCAGCACAGAGCTCAAGTCTGGGCATTTCTGTTCCATTCCTCCCAGTCCACCTGCAGCCTGGGGATGATGTGTGACCTGTGGGATATGAAGGACCACTTATACCTGTGGTCCAAACAACTCTGAGCTGGAACTCACACTCCAGAGTGCCTGTGGATCAGGCTGATGCATTGTCTGCAGGACTTGGCCCAAGTCATCCCTATATGCTTGGCTCCTCCTCTTTCTCTGTTCTGTTTCTCCCACTGCCTCATTCCTTCTCCTTGAGAGCCTTCCTTAATCATCACTGCCCACAATTTCTGTGTCAGGGACACCTTCTGGGAAACTCAACCTAAGCCAAACATTCCTTAAATCATGCCATTGTTACCCTGCTAAGTTTTGCTCTTGATATAAAACCCGTTGTTCTGATGGGAGGGTTGAAATATGGGAGATCTGTGGGGTGGTATAATCTGATATCTCTTTAAACTGACACTCTTTAAAAGTTTGGCTTCTATTTCACAGTAGTGGGTGGGAAAGTGGTAATCTCTTACTGATAGAAACTATATCTGGAAACAGACCCACGGGAGTACACTTGACATACTATATAGCCCGTAATGCAGCCCTCATTTTTCTGTGCTTCCTGATTTCTTTTTAGTTATCTCCACAGTTTCCTAAACTAAAATATAGCTGGTAGAAGAAATCACTATTTTCTGATGCACAGCATTAACCAAGCTTTATCCACTGCCAGAAATTCAGTGATGACAGCTACTGGTTTTTCCAGTGACTCTGGCTCTCAGGAAATATTTTGTGAGAAATTACATTTCTTCATATGATGGTTAGGCATATCAATCTCCTACTGGTGATCATTTATATACATTTGGGAAAAGTACCTTTCAGAGGAAAATCTAAAAATAATAAAGCAAATCATGTAGCTAGGTAAAAAGCAGTTGTTACTCAGTTTCTTTGCTCATGCATTCATTAATTAAAAAACATGTAGTGTGAGTGTAAGTGTGCAAGACACTGTGCTAAGTGCTGGTGGGAGGTGTGCACAGTCATTAGCCTTTTCTTCCTCTGCCAGCTGGGTGGGTACAGTCTTGTGGGGAGCGGAAGGGGACCCCAGATCATCACAGAGCATGACTGAATCAGACTATTCCTGCACATGGAGAGTCTTCAAATGGAACCAGAGAGCTAAGTGTTTTGTCCTGCTAAGGGGACAGGCCCTATTGGTACTGAGGGTAAAGTGCCAGGCTAGTGACAGTGCAGGGGCACTTGTCTTTGTGATGGAATAGTGGACACTGTCAGGTCTTGCCCTATGCCAAGTGCATGTATTAGTTTACTGTATCCTTTTAGCTGCCTGTGAGGTAGGGGCTACTATTGTCCCTATGTTATAGGGAAGCTAAATGTCCTGCCCAAGTTCACACAGCTAAAAAATTGGTAAAGCTGGGATTTGAACCTGGACATCTTGGCATAGACCTGAGTCTATGCTTTGAAGAGCAATCCCATGTGTATCAACTGTCAAAAGGGCAAAGAAGCAAGAGCCTCCCATAGGAATGGAGTTCACCAACTCTGTTGATTTTTGATTACTTTGTTGATTTTTCTACCATTGGCTGTGACCCACACTATGCTGAATATGTGGTGCTCTCAATCAACAACTAAACTACATGCATGCCATGTCTTGGTATAAAGCCAGGTCTCCACCATGAAAGAGACACTCAGGAGCCATGGAGTCCACAGAGGGAGTAGATCTGGCAGAAGGAGAAATGACCACATTCTAGGAGGAAATGCATATGACATTCTTGGGGTGCCCTAGACATAATCCTGATGGGGAAGGTTTGGGGTGCTATGGATGAAATGTGTCTCCCCTAAATTCACATGGTGAAGCCCCAACCTGCAATGTGACTGTATTTGGGGATATGTACTGTGTGGAGGTAACTAAGATTGAATAAGGTCATAAAGTAGGCCCTGATCCAATAAGATTGGTGACTTTATCATAAGAGACACCAGAACTCTCTCTCTCTGTACACCATGTGAGGATACAGTGAGAAAGTAGATATCTGCAAGCCAAGAAGAGGGCTGTCACCAACAACTGAATCAGCTGGCACTTTGCTCTTCGACTTCCGGTTTCCAGAAAGAGGAGGAACTTATTCCGGTTGTGTAAGACCCCTGGTCTCTGGTATTTTGTTTGAGCAACTGAACAGACTAAGACAGATTTTGGCACTGAGATGTGGGGATCTGTAACAAATCCCTTAATACGAAGAAGGGCTTGGGGACTGGTTGATGGGTGGAGGCTGGAAGAGTGTCGAAGCACCTGCTGGTAAGACATCTGCTAGCAAAGACCTAGATTGCTGTGAAAGGCCTGTAGGTGGAAAACAACATTGAAGGGGATTCTAGGGAAGAATCGGAAAGAAATGAGAACTGCAAAGAAGGTCTCCCTCTTCTTCTTTTTTCTTAAGTTTATTTATGTGTTTATTTTGAGAGAGAGAGAGAGAGAGAGAGCGAGCACGTGAGCCGGAGAGGGGCAGAGAAGGAGAAAGAAAATCTTTTTTTTTTTTTTAAATAATTTATTGTCAAGTTGGTTTCCATATAACCAGTGCTCATCCCCACAAGTGCCCTCCTAAGTAGGCTCTGCACTGCCCCCACGATAGCTGGGCTGGAAACCCACAAACCATGAGATCATAACCTGGGCTGAAGTCAGCTGCTTAATGGAGTGACCCAGGCTCCCCAGGTCTCTCTCTTCTTGGAGAATAAATCAAGGGCAGAAGATTAATTGTTAATAAACATAAAGGCCATCCTGATTTCCATTGCCTAAGATGGAAATGAGCGATGTCATTAGAAACTGGAGAGAAAGCATTCTCTGCTATAAAGTGGCAAAGAACTTGGCTGACTTGTGTTTTAGTGTCTGTGGAAGACATAAATGTGAGTGCTAATGTTGGATGTTGAACTGGACCCTCCTGAGTATATGCAATAAAATGTGAGGGGAGGGATGAATTGAAGAAGGAATTGTTAAGAAAAAGGAGCTAGAACTGAATGGTTTGGAAAGTTCTGATCCTACCCATATTGATAAGGAGTTTGGAGTGGTGTGAGCCACAGATGTAACCAGCCACTTCTGCAGAAGCTAGGAATAGAGGTGGGATTGTTCCAGCCAAGACACTAAAGGGACAGAGAAAATAGGACAGAATTAAGGATTGTCACGAGATTTTTTTTTTTATTCTAATAGGACTGGATGATAGAGCTATTTGGTGGTGAACAAGCTTTCTCCTTCAAAAAAAAAATCAAAGAATTTCCTCAGAATAAAGTCAGAGGTCATTAGGGCTGCCACTCCCACCACAGATCCTGGGCACAGGCCTATTTCCTCCTTGGTTTCAGAGGGCAAGGACCTTGCAGAGAACTGTGGGGATGAGGGTTGCTTTCCACTGAGTTGAAGGAGCTGGACTGACCCACAGAGCCATAGGGATGAGCCTGCTACCCCTTGGCCATGTCAACAAGCCAAGGAGGTTGTTCTTCAGCCTTAAGATCTAATGGAATTTTCCTGGACAATTTTGGACTTGCTGGGGACCTGTCACCCTTCCTTCTTTCCTATTTCTCCTGTTTGAAAAGTGGTCTCACCTATTCCTTTCTCACCATTATATTTTGGAAGCATGTAACTTGCCTGCTTCACAGGTTCACAACTGGAAACGAATTTTGCCTCAGGAAGAACTATACCTTGAATCTCACTTGTATCTGATTTAGATGATATGTAGATGGGACTTTGGGCTATAGACTTTAGGACTGATCTTAGGACAAGTTAACACTCTAACTCATTGGGCTCAAGGGCAGGTGGGGAAAAATGAGTGTATTTTGCATGCAAGAAGGACATGAATTTGGGGCGACTTTAGGTGGAATGTGATGGATTAAATGTTTGTGTCTCCTCCTAATTCCTGTGTTGGAGCCCCAATCCCCAATGTGAGTATATTTGGAGATAAGGCCTTTATAGGGAAATTAAGATTCATTGAGGTTATAAGTGTGGTGCCCTGATCCAGTAAGATTGCTTACTTTATCAGAAGAAACATCAAAACTCACTCGCTTTCTACCATGTGAGGACACTGCAAGGAGGTGGCTGTCTACAAGGCAGGAAGAGGGCAGTCATCAGGAACTGAATCAGCCAGCACCTTGATCTTGGACTTCTGGCCTGCAGAAATGTGAGGAATATATTTCTATTATTAAGCTACACAGTCTGTGGCACTCTGTTATGGCAGCTGAGCAGAGTAAGATGAGAGTCAAGGATCAGGGTGGGGGCTGCTTTGGAGGCACTACAGTAGATCTGGGGCCCCAGAAACAATGAAGGCACGTAGAGAAGACAATGGGGCTCCTTGGCTGAGGAAACCTTGGGAGCCAAGGGACAAAGGGTGTACCTCAGATCCCCTCAGACAGCCTTGGTCCTGGTCTTCTTGGTGTCCCTCTTCTGCTGCTTTCCAAGGCCCAATGAGATAAATTGTTGTATATTGTTTGGTGAGAAGGGATGTTCTCTTCCCATGGCTTTGGGCACCAACTTGCCCAGACTTACAGGTGTTCATTGACATCATGGTTGGACTGTCACCCATGGGACACATTTCCCCAGCCATGTCCCTTCCTAATGAGATTGCACTACCATTTCCTCAGGAGGGTTCATTTCTACAGAAGGAGTTTGGGCAATTTCCCCAGGCTCCCTAGTGCCTTGCTTCCTATGATTATAAAATTCAATAATAACAGAGCTGGTGCCAGTGAGTGCCATCCGAATAAGTGGAAAATTCCAACAGGCCCTTAGAAAAGGTTGGCACATGGCAAACATTCAATCTCTGCTAGCTGTCAGTGATGAGGACAGTGAGAAGTAGAGATTTCCAGATCCTTTTCCAGCTTCACGAAAGGTCTCATCTTTGATGTTCACTTTAGCTGGAAACATGCAAATATACTTGAATGGTATGAAGGATGTTTAAAAGTTTCCATTGCAGCTCACCACATGAGCTCTGAAGTCTACCAGGGCAGGGCTGAGACCTTATTATACACATCACCTACATGACCTTAGAGATATTTTAACTTCTGTGAACCTTGGGTCCCCCCACGTGGAGCCTCAAAAGCCTCGTTCACACTTGGGATGTTGTCAGAGTTTTAATGAGAACTAGTGCTTACCAGATGCTTCTTGCATAACAGTCTTGCTTCTTGCACTCTTGGGTAGCTCTTCTTGGAAATAAACGTATCAGTGTGTTAGTCTGCTAAGGCTACCATAACAAAGTACCACAGACTGGGTGGCTCAAACAACAAAAATGTATTTTCTCTCAGTTCTGATAAAAAATTATAGCAAAGATAAATGGGCTAGAGGAAAAAAAAAACAGGAAAATCAACAAAAAACAAAAAAATAAGAAAAAAACAAGGGAAATCAACAAAACCAAAAGTTGTTTCTTTGAAAAGATCAATAAAATTCACAAACCTTTACCTAGATTGACTCCAGAAAAAAGAGAAGTCTCAAATTACTAATACCAGTAAGTAATATGAAAACATTACTACGGATTCTACAAATATAAAAAAGGGTTATAAGAGAGTTTCATGAACAATTATACATCAAAAAATTGGATAACTAGACAAAGTAGACAAATTTCTATAAACACAAATCTATAAGGACTATGTCATGAGTATACTGAAAATTTTAATAGACCTGTAAACAGTAAGAAGATTGAATCTGTATTCAAACATCTGACGAGGATAAGCTCTGGTCCATCAGGCTTTCCTGGTGAATTCTACCAAGTATTTAGAGAAGAACTAACACCAGTCATTTCAAAATAAATGAAGAGGAGCAATACTTCTCAACTCATTCTTTGATGCCAGCATTGCCCTGGTAATAAAGCCAAAGACACTACAGAGCAGAAAATTATAGAGCAATATACCTTATGAATATTGATGCAAAAAATACCTCACAAATAAATATCAAACTGAATTCAGTGACCTATTAAGAAGATTGCACCATGACCAAGTCAACTCTTTACCTGGAATTCAGAGATGGTTCTACATACTCCAACATATGAAAATCAATCAATATAACACACCACAATAAGAGAATAATGGGGGAGAAAACCCATATGATTATCTCAATAGACGCAGAAAAAGTATTTGACAAAATCCAACAGTCTTCCATGAAAAAATTCTCAACAAACCAGGACTAGAAGGACACTCCCAAAACAAAATGAAACATAACAAAACAAAACAAAACTATTATCTGAAAACTCATAGTGAACACCATACTCAACAGACAGAACAGTTTTTCTCTAAGATCAGAAGACAAGGAAAAGATGTTCACTTTAACTATTTTTATTTAACATAATACTGGAAGTTCTAGCCAGAGCAATTAGGCAAGAAAAATAAATAAAAAATATCCATACCAGAAAGAAAGAAGTAAAATTATCTTTGCTCACAGATAATATGATCTTACATGTAGAAACCTTGAAGGATTCCACACAAAAAAAATTTGTTTGAAAAACTAAATGAATTCAGCAAAAACTTTGCTACTGCAGGATACAAAATTAACACACATAAATCAGATGCATTTCTATACACTAACCATAAACAATATTAAAAGGAAAGTTTTAAAAATAATTTATTATTTATTTATTATCAAGTAAATAATTTGATTTTATATAATTTTATTTATTTATTTATTTATTTATTTATTTATTAAAGTACTCTGTACACCCAACATGGCACTCAAACTTGTGACCATAAGATCAAGAGTCACATGCTCTTCCAGTTGAGCCAGTCAAATGTCTCTCTATTTATTAATAGCATTAAAAATAATAATATAATTATGAATTTACTTAACCAAGAAGTTGAAAGATTTGTACATTAAAAACTATAAAACTTTGCTGAAAGAAACTTTTTTTTTTTTACGAATAGTTTATTGTCAAGTTGGTTTCCATATAACACCCAGTGCTCATCCCCACAAGTGCCCTCCTCCATGCTCATCTCCCCCCTCCCCCGCCACACCCATCAGTCCTCCGTTTGTTCTCAGCATTCAAGAGTCTCTCATGGTTTGCCTCTCTCCCTCTCCCCTACTATTTCCCCCCTTCTTCTCCCCCATGGTCCTCCGTTAAGTTCCTCCTAATCCTCCTATACATGCAAACATATGGTATTTGTCCTTCTCTGCCTGACTTATTTCGCTCAGCATAACACCCTCAAGGTCCATCCATGTTGCTACACATGGCCAGATTTCATTGTTTCTCATTGCCATGTAGTATTCCATGGTATAGATAAACCACATCTTCTTGATCCATTTGTCCATTGATGGACACTTAGGCTCTTTCCATGTTTTGGCTATTGTTGAGAGTGCTGCTATGAACGTTGGGGTCCATGTGCTCCTATGCATGCTGAAAGAAACTTAAAAAGATATAAATAAATAGAAAGACATTCATGTTCATGGATTAGAAAACTTAATTTTCTTATAATGTCAATAATAACCAAAATGATTTTCAGATTCAGTGCAAGTTTTATCAAAATCCCAATGTTAATTATTGTAGTAATAAAAAAAATCCATCCTAAGATACATAAGAAATTTCACAAGACCCTAAATATATAAAAGGATTCTGAAAAAAAGTTAAAGGACACTCACTTTCTAATTTCCAAACTTACTACAAAGCTACAGTAAACAAAGTCATATGATACTGGCATAAAGACAAATATACAGGCCAATGGAATACAATAGAGATCTCAGAAATAAACTTTTACCTGTATGGTCAAATAATTTTTGATAAGTGTGCCAACACCACTTAATGAGGAATTTTCAACAAATGGTGCTGGAAAAACTGGATATCCACAGGAAAAAGAATGCAGTTGGATCCTTATTTAATACTGTATACAAAACTTAACTTAGAAGAGATCAAATACCTAAATAGCCAAGACTATAAAATTCTTAGAGGAAAACAGGGAAAAGTCTTCACTACATTGGATTTTGCAATGACCTTTTAGATAGAAAACCAATGGCACAGGCAACAAAAGGAAAAGCAGACAAATTGGATTTCATGAAGTTACACAAAAATTGTTCATCAAAGACACTATTGCTGGTAAGAGGGGAACTTATATAATAAGAGAAAATATTTGTAAATCAAATATCTGATAAGGGACTCATATCCAGAATGTAGAGAGAACCCCTAAGATTCATAAACAACAAAATCAAATAGCCTGATTATAAAAGAAAAAAGTGGGTTGTGTGAGGATTGAACAACTGGCATGGGATTCAAACTTGGAGAAAAGTCCATTCCCTGTTCCTCTTATTTGCTGTCCTGCCATTTTGTTGAGGGTACTGGTCTCCTGCTTTACCTACAGGAGAGATTCCAATGGTGGAAATGTCTGATGGAGGGAGAAGCTGATGGGAGAGCTGTGTGGGGTCATCAGAACTGCTGGACATGCTTACATGGCAGCCTACAGACAGACAACTCACTCTCTGGGTTGCATGCAGGGCTGGCCTGTAATGTGAGAGCAGGTGGAGTGGGGCTCAGGGGTCTCAGAAAACATCACCTGGGTAAGTCCTGATGAAAACCTCACACCTCAGGTTAAGTGAGAGTGGAGGCCCCTGAGCCAATGTTGGCTCTGCATTGACTATTTGGGCAGCTGGTGTGTAATAGGGCTTCCATGTCTGTGTGTCCCAAACTTGGATTGCATAGATCCCTTTTAAAAGGATTCATCCCTGAAAGCATGGAGTTGGTGTTGCCACTGTCACTGAAGTTAATGTGAGCACTTCCACAGCTGTTTGTAGAGTCACAAGAGGAAGGAAAAGTTTTAGGCTTCCAAGGGTGTCAGACTGTGGGAAGGTAAATATGTGTGGGGGACTAATGGAATAAGGTTTGTTTGTGCAGGTCCGTCTCGGTGCCAACTTTCTGTCTTCTTCATGGCCATAAAACTTCCACCGGAGAGGGGATTTATGGCAGTTCTCATTTCCCAGAAGTTTTTGCTTTTATTCAGATAAGGAAAGCTCCGGGAAGGCTTCCTTCTGCATCTGTTGCATTTCAAATGCCTTTAGCTCAAAATAATCATGCTGAACCAGCATGTTTTGAGTTGGCATACTCTGAAGACTTTCGTTCACCCATTTGAAACTTTAAGATGTCTCACATATTAAACGAGTTGGTGGTTGGAGAGAGAGATTCAGGTAAGAAAGTTGGGACATGAGCAATCTGTAAACAGTGAGAATTATAGACTGGGACAAGCAGATAAGAACAAATCCAGGCACATTGCCCAAATCTTACCAAATCAGTCTCTCTGTTCTGGGGACAGCTCGATCTACTTAAACAGTTGTGTCTCATTTTGGGTGGCAGATTGCACCCTTTATGACACTCCTGTGGTGATGGTGTGTTAGGCAGATCCGACCATGTTGAGGGCATACAGAGATATTGAGGGTTCATTTCCAGACTACTGCAAGATAGCAGATATCACAAGAAAGTGAGTCAAATGAATTATTTGGTTTCCCAGTGCATATAAAACTTAAGTTTAACTATACTGTGGTCTAATAAGTGTGCAACAGCATTAGGTCTAAAATAACAATGTACATGCCTTAATTAAGAAATACTATATTGCTAAAAAGAGTTTAACCATCATCTGAACTTTCAGTGAGTCATAATCACTGATCACAGATGACTTTAACAAATACAATAGTAAGGGAAAAGTTTGGAATGTTGTGAGAATTAGTAAAATGTGATATGGAGACATAGAGGGAGCAAATGCTGTTGGAAAAATGATGCCAATAGACTTGTTTCATGCAGGGTTGCCCCAGTCCTTCCATTTGTAAAAGAAACAGTATCTTTAAAGTGCAATAAAGCAAAATGCAAAAAGACAAGATAAGCCTGTAATAATTTCCAGAGAGGCAGTGAGGCCAAAAAGACCTATCCATGGATCCCCCTCACCACCCCCCCCGCCCTGCACCCACTCTGGTGGCTCAGGTGCAGCTCCCAGGGTCTTTAGAATGAAGACATGAGGACTGATGGGTGTGTGGGTGGGTGATGGGCATGGAAGAGGGCACTTGTGGGGATGAGCACTGGGTGTTATATGGAAACCAACTTGACAATAAAGTATTTGTAAAAAAAAAAAAAAATGAAGACATGATGTCACCCAGCCGTGTTGTTATCACTGCAGTGTTTTACTACTGATACAAGTGGTATTCATTTCTGATATCAGAAAAACATGTGCTGAGGCTTCAAAGCAAACCCGCAGATGAAGCCCTGGTATGTTCCAATTTACTCCATCCTCCCTTCTCCAAGCAGTCCTTGTCTGACAGAACCATACTGCTTAGGAAACATCAGAGAAAGATAATGGGATTCACAGGATGAAGGCCCTGGGGCCAAAAGCTATTTACTCTGGATGTTTGGGGCTCCATCTTTGCACATGCTTTGAGGTTGGTGTATTTTATTTTCCTAAATCTCTTGACTATATTGGCATAAGTTTTGTAGGCCAGAAATAGTACAGGGCTGAGCAGAATAAACAGTGTCCTTAATTCCCACCCACTCTCAACCCAACCATAACCCCTTAGCTGGAGATTGGGGAAATGTTTTCTCAATCTCCCTTAGGATGAAAAAGAAAAGCAAAGAAAGGATAGATAAAAGGCTTTCCTTACACTCAAACATGGCCTCCTAAGGGGCCTCTGGAGGCATGTGGGTTAGGGGCACACAGGCCCTGCCTTACAAGCCAGTGGTGCCATCACCAGGCCACCAGCATTCTCCAGATTTATTCTCCATATTCCCCCAGCCCTGAGAGCTGTCAGTTGTCAGAGCTTCAGGCTCCTCTGGTTCTATCCCCAGACTCCAACTCCTCTTCCTTTATGAATGGTTCCCTAGTTCCAGAAGGATTCCCTATCCTTAAACAAGTTTCCTGAATGATTTTTACACCAACACTTTTTAAAAAGGCCTCTGTCCCATTCTCATATAAACATTTAAGAACAGATTTTGAGCAAAGCTGATTTTTTTTTTTTTAATTTTTTAAATTTTTTTTTATTTTTATTTCTAGGAGAGAGAGAGAGAGAGACAGCGTGAGCAGGGGAGGGTCAGAGAGAGAGGGAGTCACAGGCTGAAACAGGCTCCAGGCTCTGCTGGCAGTCAGCACAGAGCCCGACGCGGCTCGAACCCACGAACCGCGAGATCATGACCCAAGCGAAAGTCGGACGCTCAACCGACTAAGCCACCCAGGCGCCCCATGAGCAAAGCTGATTTTAAATGCAATCACTCGGTGGCCCCTTTACATGGGAGTTCTGCTCCATGTTCATGGTACAGGGGCACAGGCCACACATGGGTGCACCTGGGACCCTGATGGGGACAGATCAGGAGTCCCAACAGACTGGCTTGCAGGCATGCCGCAGGGGACTTTTGCTGAGGAGGCCCTGTAGTCACCAAGAGACCAGGTTGGGTGTGGTGAAACAGCCAGAACTCAGTGGGGAAATTCACAGGGCCAGGGCACAAAGTTTACCTGCTAATCTCACCCAGGCTTTCCAACTGAGCAGAATCCCACCCTGCGGATGAGTCTGCTTTTATTCTTCATGTCTTTCTTTATTATTATTTTATTTTTAATAGTTTATTGTCAAGGTGGTTTCCATATAACACCCAGTGCTCATCCCCACAAGTGCCCTCCTCTATGCCTATCACCCCCTTCTCCTCTCTCCCACCCCCATCAGCCTTCAGTTTGTTCTCAGTAAGGCCTGGCAGGGGAGTGGCACTGCTCAGCGAGGGTTCTAAGTGAGGACTGGAGGTGGGGTGCCCTGCTCAGTGCAGCACTTTCCTGTCACTAAGACAACTGTGTGGCTGTCCTTAGAGTTATACAGTTATTACTATGCATAATAATAGGACATTCCTGTACAGAAGACACTTTGCACTAACTAACCCCTCCAGTGGCTTCCAACCCCATCACCAACCCCACATGTAAATTTTCTTTATTTTACTCATCATTCCCTGATGATGCTTTCCTGGATTATTTATTTGTTGTGGATTGTTTCCCCCATGAGGAGAGAAGTCCCAAAGAAGCAGGAACCTTGGGGTAACTGGGTGGCTCAATTGGTTAAACGTCTGACTCTTGATTTTAGCTCAGGTCGTGATCTCAAGGCTGTGGGATTGAGCCCCATGTGAGGCTCTGGCTGACAGTGTGGAGCCTGCTTGGGATTCTCTCTCTTGCTCTCTCTCTGTTCCTCCTCCACTTATGCTCTCTCTCTCTCTCAAAATAAATAAATAAACATTAAAAAATAAAAAGAAGCAGGGACCTTGTCACAGCTTTTCATCATTGTCTTCTGATGCCCAGAACAGTGCTGGGCCTAAGGCAAGTGTCCATAGTAATTTTTGAGTGAGTGCATGTGTGGATGGGCCACTGGTCTGAGGTGGCTGGGTAGGTGAAGAGCAAAAGGCAAGTTTTCAGTGCTGTTCTTTCTGGGACAATGATGTGCTTTTCTGCATCACCACACAGCTGCCTGCTGGTGTCCACACCTGTGCTCTTGAAAACACGTTCCCAGTTCAACAAAGTTCCAGGGCCAAAGTTTCTAAGAAAGCCCCAGTCTTACTCAGAGAAGGCTCAGTCCTGTTCCAGCAAGAGACCAGCCAGTACTAATGATGTGTGCATGTTCTGCTTGGCCATAAGGAAGTCATTGAGGGCAGGGCAGTGGATGATGTAACAAAGGGGAGCATGCTAACCACATGTGCTCCAGCTCCTATGAGTGACAGTGAGCTCCTGCTCAGCAACTCCTTCTGTCCGAATAGTAAAGACAATAGGGCTTTCTCCTACACAATGTTCTTGATTTAATTTCTGCTGAAGCACAGGCAAGCATATGCTCTGTCTGTAAGCCCATTCAACTTTAGATCTCTGGTGACCATGGGCTGAGAGCAGAGGTCCTCTGGTCTTGGTGCTTCCTGGAGAGGTGGACCCTGGCAGACAACAGAAGAGGTGCTATTGGCTTTTTCTGTGGGAAAGGGTGGTTGATCTGGCTCAGGGACACTTGTGGACTGTGTTGGATTGGGATGTCTGCCTTCTGCCATGGAGTGACCCATCTTGAAAAAGTAAGGACAGCTGGCATTTTTGGGTCAGAATGCTTCCCCCAATGTGGGAGACAAGAAGCTTGAAACAAGAGGAATGATGAAAAAAAGAGGAAGTGAGGCTCGCTTGGGAAGCTCAGCTGCAGCCACAGTTTGTCATTTGGAAATAGATGCAGTGGCCGCAGTAATGGTAGGCACCTTGATTGTTTATGATGCCATTCCTGGCCCTCCAAGGAACTGGCTACCAAGTTCCTGGCTGCAGTATGATGCCTGCCTTGACAGCTGAGAGTCAAGCTTTTTTTGATCACCTGCTTGAGGTTTTGGCAGGTGGGCCCCATGACAGGAGTGCTTTCCAGAAATAGAAACCCCATTAGCAACCCCAGCACAGCAGTTAAAGCCCACACCAAGCAGTCATTCATGTTGTGTTAGGAGACATGACCAGGAAAACAAAACCCAAACTCAATCACACCACAACCCATTGGTAATAAAGAGTGGAATTTACTTTCAGTCTGCTTATAGCAGAGTCGAAGGAAGATGGTGGACTTCAGAAAATAGGGTGTCTGTGATACTACCAATAGGAACAAATGGGGATTGGGGTGGGGGTGGACAGGATGACTCAAGAGAACATATGCCTGAGTGTAAGGTCTGTACTAACCGGGATCCGAGACTCAGAGAAACAGAATTTACACCCTGGCTTAATCAATCCCAGCCTAGGTAGAATGGTGAGTCACTTTCCATCTTATAAGTTAGGAGTGACACTTTTTGCCCCATCTGCTTCCTGTCCTACGTACTACCTGCCCTATCAACTCTCTGTCCTATCTACTACCTGCTCTACCTGCTACCCTGGTTCAGTCTCCCTTGCTTGAGTCCCAGCCTCCAACTGGTGTGGCCTCAGGCAAACAAGCTCAGTTCTCAGCCTGTTAGAGGAAGAGGCCTGATAGTAGAAGCCCCTTTATGCTAAGAATAAATAACATTCTCTCTGTGCTGTGGAAGCATTCAGCCATGAAAATGTTCTTTCTTGTGCTCTGCCTGATGCATATTTAGAGATGAAATTCCACCAATGGGACCTACAGCTCTGGCTAGTTACAACAACCAGCACAAAGGAATTCAGATCCTTTGAGCTTCTCCCAGGGCAAGGTCATCCCTCAAACTATAGCTGGGTCACAATGCCCTAGAGGGCTTGCTAAGCACAGATGGCTGCACCATGCTCCAGGGTGTCTGCTTCAGTGAGTTGGGTTGGGATCTAGAATTTGCATTTCTTGCAAAGTCCCAAGGGATGTCGATGTTGCTGGCTGGTGACCCTACATTGAGGCTCATAGGTGTGAACACTCACCTAACAAAAGTTCCATCCCCTCAGTTTCTCAGAATGTGACATGTTTGGAGATAGGGTTGTTAAAGAGGTATTCAGAGTTCCACTGGTAGCAGAATTTGAGATTGAACCTCAGGAGCCCTAAGCGGCCCTACCACTGCCTCTGGCCTTGTTACCATATCCTCCCACATCCCCACCCCTACCTTCCACAAAGAAGCCACTGCCAGCCCCCATCACCATCCCTACAACCATGAGCACTGAGACCTGGACGCAGACCCAATAGCTCCCCACTGCCCCACCCTGCCATTCCACCCTCAGCACCATCCACACCAAGTCAGGCACTAGAGGCAGCCACCCAAGGAATGGGGGCTCAGGCAGCCTCACATTGGTAGTCGCCTACTGCTAGGGACAAGGTCATTGCAGTGAAGGTAAACAAACAGCAAAATGGTTCAATATAAGAAACAGGAATGACTCCAAAGAAGATGTATCTGTAGACCAGACTGCTATTAAAGAGAACTCCAGGAAGTACCTTCACAGTGAAGGAGAGGGAGTGACTGTGGAGTCTGTTGTTGAAGGAGAAAAGGGTGTGGAGGCAGCAAATGTGACAGGTCTAGTGGAGCTCAAGTGCAAGGTGGCAAAGAGACAGAGGCAGCACATCCACCAGCTGAGAATATGTTCCTTGCCAAGATGGAGCAAGGAGGTGCTGAGTAAATGTACCATCTTTACCATCACTTGGCTTAGTCATCCAACAAGAAGAAATGAATATGAAATTCCAGCAATAAGAAATGAACAAAAGATTGGAGGGGCGCCTGGGTGGCTTAGTCGGTTAAGCGTCCGACTTTTGCTTGGGTCATGATCTCACGGTTCGTGGGTTCGAACCCCGTGTCAGGCTCTGTGCTGACTGCCAGCTCAGAGCCTGGAGCCTGTTTCAGTCTGTGACTCCCTCTCTCTCTGACCCTCCCTTGCTCACGCTGTCTCTCTCTCTCTCTCTCCTAAAAATAAAAAAAAAATAAAAAATAAAAAAAAGAAATGAACAAAAGATTGGAGATAAAGACCCTAAGTGCTTGCTTTTGGTCTACTGACCAGATAACTAGAATATTTGCATTATCTATACAGCATGGGGCTTTTATTATTTTTACCTGAAGACATCTATCTCTTTTTGGTAATGACAAAAAAATTTTTGAAGCCTGTTTTTTCTCAAAACATCTTTAAAGGTTTTTAAATTGTTTCATATCTGGTCAAGTTGAGAGTTTTAATAGCCTGATTTTAAATTTGTAATAAAAGTTTATAACTTGATTTCTTTCAAAAAGGTCAACAAACAGCAAATGCCTGTTAATTAAGGTCTTAAATAATTGCCAAGAAAGAAAGAAAGAGAGAGAGAGAGAGGGAGAGAGAGAGAGAGGGAGGGAGGGAGGAAAGGAGAGAGGGAGGGAAGGAAAGAGAGAATGAGAGAGAGGGAAGGGGAGGGAGGGAAAGAAAGAAGGAAAGAAAGAAAGAAAGAAAGAAAGAAAGAAAGAAAGAGAGAGAGAGAGGAAGGAAGGAAGAAAGGAAGAAAGAAAGAAAAACAAAGGAAGGAAGAAAGAAAAACAAAAGAAGGAAGAATGGAAGGAAGTAAGGGAGGGAGGAGAAAAAAAGAGAAAAATAAATGAAAGAAAGGAAAGAAAGAAAGAAGGAAGGAAAGAAAGAGAGAAAGAAAGAGGAAGGAAAGAAGGAAGAGAGAGAAAGAAAGGAAGACACAGACATATACACAGGGAAGACCATGTGAGGACACAGAAAGAGAACAGTCATCTACAAACCAAGGAGAGAGGCCTCAGAAGAAACCATTCCAGCCGACACCTTGGTCTCTCACTTCTGGCTTCTAGAAGTGTGAGGAAATCGATTTTGGTTGTTTAGCCCCTGAGTCTGTAGTTCTTTGTTCTTGAGCCTGAGCAAATGAATACACCCTACGTTCAGTGTCTCAGAGATGGGTAAACCATTTAAACCCTTGTATTCCTCACAATATGAGACTCAGTGCTGGATTATAATTGAGCCTCAAAAAACAAGTGCCAATGACAACAGTGACAGCAATAACTCATTCTTAGTGCATTTGATCAAATGTGCTGTTATATAAACAGTACAGATTGAAGGTGGAGCCAGGAGAGCATAAACTGAGGGGTGGTCTGTGTCCCAGCCTGCCGCCATGGTGCAGGTGAGCTCACCTCTTTAAGGCCTGAATGTCTTATTGTAAAATGAGGGGAATAAAGACACTGTTCTAAAAACGCTGTCCCTGAAATTTGCATACGATAATTAAAGTCAAGAATTTGGCACAGTGCCGAGCATAGAATACAGACACAATAGGAAGTTGGCTATTATTAGGTTTTTTCTACCAGTAATTATGATGATAATCAAAAAAGCACAGTAAGATTAAGTAAAAATTTGCCTCAGCACACTGCAGAATGAAATTTGTACTTAGACAGATAAATCTAATACAAACAGGCTTTGAAATTTGTTTGGACCATTTTGTCCGCAGAGCAAGAAGGTTGGCAAAGGCCCACCTCCATTTTTTTCTTGTCAAACCTACAGATTATTTTGTTCCTCATTTTATAGTGATAAAATTTTATTAGAAATGTGAAACAATCACTGAAAATGAAATGAAATAAAAAGCTATCCAAAGCTCATGAATCTAAGGTTGTAATATTTTTAAACACACTGAATTTTTTTATATTTGAGAGAGCGATAGAGAGAGAAAGAGAGAGAGAGAGAATTTTAAGTAGGCTCCACACTCAGCACAGAACCTGAAGCAGGGCCTGATCCCACAACCCTGGAATCATGACAGGAGCTAAAATGAAGTCAGATGCTCAACTGACTGAGCTACCCAGGTGTCCCAGGCCATGATATTTTAAAAATATATTTCTTTCCTATCTTTCAAAAAATCTTTTTTGCACATACTACTTATTTGTATCAAATTTGTACATGTACATAGTCTAAAAAGTCAAACTGTTCTATGAGGCTCTGTGCTGGGTACAGCCTGCCCTCTCCCAGCCTGTGCTCCATTTCTTGCTGGTATCCTTCAACTTATTCTTCTGGTCTATCTTCCTATGTCTAAGTCACACACCTATGTTGCTACATCTTGATTTTTCAGACCTATACATTATCTATTAACTTTCTTTGTGAAGATGGGATTTAACTCCTATGGTGTCATTACCAGAATGGCAGTGGAGAAGGGTTTCACTGGGTACCCAACTCACCAGTTGCAACAGACTTTAACCTCTGATTGCTCTGTCCCAGGATGCAGAACATGAAGGCAGAATTCCCAGCATCTTCATCCAGCAGAAGCCCAACAGCCACTTCTTTTGCCTCCTCAGCCATTTGGGATGTGGATGGCTGCTAGCTGGTAGAAGAGCCATGTTGTGTGGGGTTACCTGGTTGCAAACAGGCCATAGCCATGGTTTCCCCTCTATCTCTACACTTTTCTGGTTTGTAGGCCCGAGGCTGGTGTGTCAGCTCATAACATCCCCACTTGAGGGCTGCCCTAGTTCTAGGGCAAACCAGGTGGGGACTGTTTTCCTCTAGCTTATTTCTAGGCCTTCAAGGAAGCTGTACTGTTAGAAGACAGACTCTGAAGTCTTTTTATCAGACAGGCCTTGGGCGTCCCAGGACTGTTATCAACTTCTTACTCACACATACATATTCACCTTGCCTGCAATACACACACACGTGCGCACACACACACACACACACACACACACACACGCACAGATTACCACACTTCCAACCTCTTCTCAGCATAGCTATGTTGCAGTTTTGGTGAAGTCCCCATTCAGTGTTTATATTCTGTGACTATTTCACTAGCATTAACAGATGAGCCCTGTAGTATACTATGATTGTTTTTTGTTCCTTGTGTGATTTTTTTTGTTTTCCCAGGAGTTCATAATTGTATTGTTGTTTTTATTTTTACTTTTCAAATATAAATCACCAATTTATTCTCAAACTCTTCTCCACTTATTTAATTTAAGATATTCATGCCAGATGCTCTTTTATTTCAATACACTTTATTTTTTAGAGCAGTTATAAGTTTGTAGCAAAATTGAATGGGAAGTACAGAAAATTTCCCTACTTTCCTACACTTGTCCCCATATCCTCCACCACTATCAATGTCCCACACCAGTGATACATTTGTTTTGATCAATGAACATACTATTTATACTTTTCATACATCAATACACTATTAATACCCAAAGTTTACAGTTTACATTAGGTTTCATTAGGGTTCACTCTTGATGTTGTACATTCTATAGGTTTTGATAAATGTATAATGACATCATTACAGTGTTTTATAGACCAATTTTACTGTCCTCCCAATCCTTTGTGACTTGCTTATTTATTTCTCCTTTGTCCCTAGCCCCTGGCAACCACTGATCTTTTTATTATCTCTATAGTTTTGCCTTTTCCAGAATGTCATATGTTGGAAACATATACCATGTAGCCTTTTCAAATTGGTTTCTTTTACTTAGTTACATGCATTTAAGTTTCCTTCATGTCTTTTTATGGCTTCATAGTCCATTTCTTTTTATTGTTGAATAAAAATTCCATTGTGTGAATGTACCACATATTACCCATCCATCTTAGATGCTCTACTTCTTTCTCTTGATGAAGTCTTCCATTGAGATAGAAATCTAGACATGGTGCATGGATGCCATCCTGGCTCTTCCATGAGGCTATTTGTTCTGGGATTCCTTCTCCTATCCTGTTCTGGATTTTCTTTCTTTTCTTTTTTTTTTTTAAGTGTTTTATTTATTTCTAGGAGAGAGAGAGAGACAGCGTGAGCAGGGGAGGATCAGAGAGAGAGGGAGTCACAGACTGAAGCAGGCTCCAGGCTCTGAGCTGGCAGTCAGCACAGAGCCTGACGCGGGGCTCAAACCCACGAACCGTGAGATCATGACCCAAGCGAAAGTAGGACGCTTAACCAGCTAAGCCACCCAGGCGCCCCCTGTTCTGGATTTTCTGTTTCTTATGTCTCATGCCTCCATATTCTTTGATTCACTATCTCAATTTTGTTGAGTATAAATTCTAATAGTTTCCTATTAGAAAGAGAGAAGGGAAGGAACATTTTTCTTTCTTTCCTTCTTTCCTTCTTTTCTTCTTTCTTTCTTTCTTTCTTTCTTTCTTTCTTTCTTTCTTTCTTTCCTTCCTTCTTTCCTTCTTTCTTTCTTTCTCTCTTTCTCTCTTTCTCTGTCTCTTTCTTTCTTTCTTTCTTTCTTTCTTTCTTTCTTTCTTTCTTTCTTTCTTTCTTTTTTTCTTTCTTTCAGTGGGCTTCACACCAGTACAAAGCTCAATACAGGGCTTAAACTCATGGTTGAGATCAAGACTTGAGCTGAGGTCGAGTTGGATGTTTAATCAACTGAGCCACCATGTGCCCCAGGAAGGAACATTTCTGAAATTTTGCACATTTGAAAATGCCTATATTCTACACTCATACTTAGTTGATTGGTTAGGTATAGAATTCTGGGTTGGAAATTATTTATTTACTTTAAGAATTGAGAAGGCATTGATTTATACCTTCTATTTTCCAGAGTGCCTGTGGAGAAGTTGATGCCTCATGACCCTTGGTATTTTTGTATAAACCTTTGTGGTTTCTTTCTAGGATGCATAGGAAGTTTTCATGTGGATCTATTTTCATCCAGTGTGTTGGACTCTTGGAGCACTCCTTCAATCTGTAACCATTTCTTAGCCAGATTAGCAGTATATATGCCATGAGTATGTGGATTATGGTGCAGCTGGCTAGCTTCTGTGCTCCTGACACCTTTCCCACTGTGACCACCTCAGTCCTGGAGGAAGTTGAGTCACTTCCCAGGAAACATTACCAACTATTAAAAATGCTGTGCTTGCAAGTAAATTTTCCACCAATTTAGAGTAGTGATAGTTTAACAGGAGCTAAAAAAACACAAACTCCCAGGCTCCATTGACACTAAATTGTTGTGCTTAAAGAGAAATGCTCAGCCATTGTCAGCTACTGAAAGATGAAAGGACTATTTAGGATTTTGCCCTAGGCTCATCCGGGTCAATTTCTTCTTGTTCAGTTTAAGCTGAAAGTGCACTAGATCAGGTGCACTAGAAACAAGAGGCTGACCCGATAGGATTCCGTGACCTGGTAGTTTGGATTTATCACTTATCAGGCACTGAAGCTTCTCACACACAGAGCTTGCTTCAGTTCAGGCCAATCAGTGTCCCATCAGTGTCCCATCAGTACTGTGGTCCTTTCGCTGCTAAAGAAAGTCTTTGAATGTTCGATATGGGTAATAATGGCTGCTATTTACAGAGAGGTATGGCATTGGGCTTCATAGGTATTGCATTTATGACTCTGCGCCATGATGCTGGATAGTTGTTATTATTTCTCTACTACAAATAATGAACCAATGTCACCAAAACCTGGCAGAGATCAGATTAACATCTGGGTTTTTAATTTTTTATTTTCCTTTATTTATTTTTTATTTTTATTAAATAGTTTATTGTCAAGTTGGTTTCCATATGACACCCATAACACACAGTGCTCATCCCAACAAGTGCCCATCACCCCCCCTCCCCTCTCCCCCATCCTCATCAGCCTTCAGTTTGTTCTCAGCATTCAAGAGTCTCTCATGGTTTGCCTCCCTTCCTCTCCCCAACTATTTTTCCCCTTCTTCTCCCCCATGGTCCTCCTAATTCTTAAGTTAAGTTCCTCCTAATCCACCTATACGTACAAATATATGGTATCTTATTTGATCCAAGCCTCTTGGTCCTCAGATGCAAATGTATATCCTAGTATACAAGAAAAGTTATGGGACCTTTGGGGTGATATCTGTGAGGTAAGGTGGATTTCTTCCCATAAGGAACTGGGGCTATGTCTACTTCAGACCAAGTCATGCAGGATAGAATCTGCTTCATAGGTAGCACATGGACAGTAAAAAGGGCACTGAGCCTGCACCCAGGGCCTGAATCAGAATCCAGGCTCTAACACTCAGTTGAGCCTCTTATGTAGCCACTCTGAGCCTTAGTTTTTAATCTAAAGATTGAGAATGGAAATGTGGCCTATTTAGGGTTATGGGACTCTGTGAGGACCAAGATGAAACAGTGTGTGTACCAAGCATTTTTACAAACCATGAAGCACTATGTAATCACAGCTCCTCAGTGTTGGCCATACAAACATGAGGACCAGCTGTCCATATGGGATTGCTGGTTATATAAGTAGCTGGGTGGGTTTTCTGCCCACATAAGTGATAGGGCTTTCATTCTTCCTGTTGGAAAGAAGTAACTGGCATTTCCCTGGACTGACACTGGGTGTGACTCACACCTGGACTCACACCAGGGAGTGAAAAAGGGGTGCCTTGGGGCCCAGTGTGGAAAGAGTTTCCTTCTAGGGTGGGTGTGGTACCCCTTGGGCTCCAGCCAGGATGGAGGAAAAAGGAGGAGCTGGGCCCATCTCCTCATCCACTTTTGTCCAGTTTCACTGCTGACAGAGACATCTGTTTCTGTGTCTATTAAGTCTTCCAGGATCAGCAATGCTTTCCAGGTCTTATCAGTGATGAGTGACATTGGAATATGGATGGGACAAGGGAGGGAGAGCCCTTTGAAAGAGCAGGATGGGAGTGTTTGTAGTAAGCCTTCCAGGGCTGAACTCTGAAATTTATTCCCCGACTTGCTCTTGTTATTAATGGCAAATGCGAATAACAAGCATGAGGAGATGTGCTCCTGGGTATTTTTACGTACACCCTTCCTGTCTCTAGCCCCAGATAGTCAGAGTCATCATGGATTGAGCACTGAAAATGCTCACTGTTCTCTATGCATTATAAATACATCTCTATTTCGAGATGAGGAAACTGAGCATTAGTAAAGGAGCATCGACAAGGTTAGGTATGTGCCTAGGAGGTGGGGCTGGGACCAGGACCTAGGTGTGACATGTGGGGGTTTGCTGCAACAGCTGGGGAATCTTGGTCATCTCCTGCTAAAAGCCAACACTCTTTGTTTGGCTCCTGCTTACACATCAAATGTGGGTTCCGTACAGTGCTGGGTTGAATAGCATCTCCCAAAATTCATGTTCCCTGGAACCTCAGACTGTGACCAAAGAAGGTGACATCTTACAGAGGCACTGCAGGTGAAATTAGTTAAATTAACTCATACTGGGGGTAGGGTGGGCCCTTCATCCAATATGACTAATGTCCTCATAATAAAAGAGGAGACACAGAGACAGACGCATACAGAGGGAAGAAGGCTATGTGATGATTCAGGGAGATTGGAGTAATGTAGCTGTAAGCCAAAGAGCACCTGGGGCCCCCGGCAGAGGTAATGGAAGACTATGGAGCTCCTCTGGAGCCTCTGAAGGAAACATGGCCCTGCTGACACCTTGGTTTTGGACTTGTGGCCTCCACGACTCTGAGAAAACCCATTTCTGTTGCTTTAAACCATCTATGTGGTCATTTCTCACAGTGCCTATAGAAAGGAATACACACACTCAGCACTGTTTGGAGATGAGCTGGTCAGAGTGCGGGCCCGTTGGGTCACATCAGATGAATGCTGTCCTTTCCCTGTAACACCTGCTTTGGGGCCTGGCCCACAGTTTCTATTATACACAGTTGTCCATCCCTGGCTGCCTTTCCTACTTGGCCGGGGAGGTCATGGATCCCACCCAAAAGTGCTCATTCCTCTTTTTCCTCAGAAGGGAGGGAATTTCCTGACCCTGGGACGTCAGGGGCTCAGAGCCCCATCCCAGGGTCCCTCCTGTGGCCTTGGAGAGGTAGATCCATGGAGGACCCCAGCCAAGTGGCTCTCCCAAATGCAGGCAGCCTCCAGGGCAGTGACAGTAAGGGAGTCTAGCAAAGGAAAGCTAGGCTTTGAGCCTGTGTCTGGGAGCCCCAACTCTGAAGGACCCAGGCCCATTGGGGTCCCATATAACCCATCCAGGTTGGGTTGGAGCCTGACCACAGCATGCGTGATTTAAATTCTGAGGACTATTCACTGCCTAGAATGGTTTATAGCAGCCTCGTCAGTCAGCTAGAGACTCCAGATCTGTTCTTTTTTTTTAAAATATTTTATTTATTTCCCCAGATCTGTTCTGAGCAGGCATTCTATTAGAGCAGCTACAGCTTGGCTTCTCTGATGCATTGTTGTGACTGTGGGTGTGGTGAGAACCCCAAGGAGGTTTCAGCACCTTCTCTGCCCAGAGTGTTGATGATGAGCATGCTGGTGAAGGTGGTGTGTGCCAGGTTTTCTACTGCAAAGTTGGCTTATTTCTTTGCCCTAAGCAGGAGAAAGGGAATTAAGCTCCCCTCTGTCCCCCACCAGAGGAAAAATGCCTACATTATAGAGGCAGCTCTTAGGCAATTGGCCTGAGCAATGAAAACCTAAATAAGGCTGAAGAGCCCACAGTGACTACTGAGCAAGATGCAAACAGGTTCATCAGGCTACCCACCTCAATATATCCATAGGTCCTATTGACCAACTGCTACTTATAACCGGGCACAGTACCAAAAAGGGACAATTTCATATGCCCTTATATCTCCTCACCTCCCCCCTTAATTACATCTCCCACCCAGTACTGCCTCCTAGCAAATGCTCTCTACTCTGCTGCCTTGTCCCAGCTCCTTTGCAGTGTATTTAACACACTTCTCTCTCCTTTGTCCTGCTTCGGGTGAATTCTTTCATGCCTGTGCCACCAGTCCTCACCTGTGATCGGGTCACCCCACATGCAGTGATCAGTCTGTCCTATTTCAACTGTGCACCCTCCCATCTCTAGTGCTGCTTGTTTATTTTATCCTTAGCACTTAACACTGGGGACTGCTGCATATTTGGGGTTTTCCCTGTCTCCTCCTTCCCCCCATATGATGCCAGCTCCAGGGTGGGGCAGTGGGGTGGAGTGGGGGGGAAGGGAGGAGGAAGGAGCACTCCTTTGAGCTCATCCTTGTCAGTCTTTGGTTATGCCTGTGACTTGGGGTAACCTTTAAAGTATTTCTGGGCCTCTGCTGAAAACTGGGAGGAGACCTTGGTTGTAGGAGTGCTGGGTGTGACAAACGGGGATATAAGGAAAGTGCTGGGAGCCCAGGTGTATGTATTTTTTTTTTTAAAGGTTCTTTTCCCTGGGGCACCTGGGACAGGCTCTGTGCTGACTGCATAGATCCAGCTTGGGATTCTCTCTCTTGGCCTCTCCCTGCATGCACTCTCTCCCTAAACAAATAAACAAACATTAAAAAACAGATTCTTTAAAAAAATTTTTTTTAGGGGCGCCTGGGTGGCTTAGTCGGTTAAGCGTCCGACTTTCGCTTGGGTCATGATCTCGCGGTTCGTGGGTTCGAGCCCCGCGTCGGCTCTGTGCTGACTGCCAGCTCAGAGCCTGGAGCCTGTTTCAGTCTGTGACTCCCTCTCTCTCTGACCCTCCCCTGCTCACGCTGTCTCTCTCTCTCCTAGAAATAAATAAAATTTAAAAAAAAATTTTTTTTAAATTTTATTTCTGTGAGGGAGACAGCGTGAGCAGGGGAGGGTCAGGGAGAGAGGGAGATACGGAATCTGAAGCAGGCTCCAGGCTCTGAGCTGTCAGCACAGCCCGATGCGAGGACGCAGGGCTCCAACCCACAAACTGTGGGATCATGACCTGAGCCAGAGTGAGAAGCTGAACCTATTGAGCCACCCAGGCGCCCCTAGAAAACAGATTCTCTTCCTTTAGGGCAAAGGTGATCTAGTATCATTTCTCATAGTATACGGAATCCCCTCAAAGGAAGTATTTCCTTCCTTCTCTCCTGTCCTTCCCCTCCTTTCTGCTCCTCCTTCACCCTTTCACTTCTCTTTCTCCCCTTCCCTTCTTCCCCCTCTTCCCATTCCTCTCCCTTACCTCTCCTTCTTCATCTTACCCTTCTTCCCTTTCCTCTCTCTCCCTCCCACTTCCTTTTTCATCCTTCCTTCCTCTGTCCATTTCCCTTTCCTTCCCTCTCCTTTTGTCCAATGCCCTCTCTCCCCCTCTCCCTCCCTCTCTCCCTGCTTCCTCCCTTCCCCTTTCCCTCCTCTCTCCTCTCCTTCCCTATTGTTTCTCTCTTTCATCCACTCACTATTCCTGGCTCACCCATTCTGTGCGCCCACTAGTCCCGTGCTGGGGCCAGTGCAGTATGAGATGAAGATCCCTGCTCTCTCGCAACCCTCCTCCTGGTGGTCTGCTCTGAGATCACAGCTTTCCTTTCAGCTTTCTCTCATTGTCCACAGGAAATTAGACTTACTCTCTTAGGGGATAGTTATTTTCAGACCTTCCCTTCATGTAGCCCAGCTATAGATCCTTAAGCTACCAAAGACCATGCCAAGAGAGGGCTGCTTGGAGAGGCAGCCTCAGTTACAGGAAAACCAACCTGCGGAGCTGGGAAGTGCCCACACAGCTTTGGGAGGAGATGGCTCCTTGATTGCTTGATGCCAAGTGGCCTCCTTGTCCTTTGTTGTGAAGTGGGGAAATCATGCAGGCTCAAAGCAGAAAGGGCCTGTTAAATTCACCCAGACTCCGTGAAGAAGCGTGGCATGAGGAATGTTAAAGGCCTGATTCGGGGTCCATCCAGGGTTGCTGGAGCCTTCTTGAACCTATTCCTGAGAGCTGATTGTTAAATTTTCAGGATCCTCCCAAACCAGGTATTAAACACAGCCATTTATTTTTAATAATGGCTGTGTTTAATACCTGGTTTGGGAGGATCCTGAAAATTTAACAATCATATGTGTGCACGTATAGGAGGATTGGGAGGAGCTTAACAGAGGACCAAGGGGGAGAAGAAGGGCAGAAATGGTGGGGGAAAGGGGAGAGGCAAACCATGAGAGACTCTTGAATGCTGACAAAAACTGAGGACTGGTGGATGTGGGGGGAGGAGGGTGGGCATGGAGGAGGGCACTTGTGGGGATGAGCACTGGGTGTTATGTGGAAACTAATTTGACAATAAACTATTTGTAAAAAAAAAAAAAAAAAAAAAAGAAATAAATAAAACATTAAAAAAATACTTAAAAAAAAAATAAATTGTAAAAGCTCCAATGAAATAAACTGTATTAAAACAAAGGTGATAATTACCCAATATTCATCATTTCTAACTATTTTACAATTTTCAATTATTGATGTGCTTAACTTTAATTTCATCCATTGTGTCTGGTGGGAATACCATAAAACAGTGGCTTCCTTGTATTTCTTCCCTACTCTGCATTCAGGGACTTCACACTAATAGCCTGAAATTGGCCATGATGGGAATATTTACACCATGGAAATTAGCAAATACTACAAACTGGGACTTGTCTGTGTTCTGGAGAGCCATTTGTCAATATTTACAAGTACTACTGTCTCTACCCTAAAACTATGCAACCGAATTTCTGTGATTCGACTTGAAATTCTGTCCTTTTGAAATTTCCCAGGTGATCCTGGTGTGGCCAGGCAAGCAGAGTCTGCAGAGCAGATTTGGAAATGTTAACCGTCTATCCTTGCAGAACTGGTATTTCTGCCAATTGATGTTCAGTTGGTGCTTGAATGCTTCCAAAGATAATGAGCTCATTACTGCTAAGCAACCATCAGAAGACACTGACCACTCATGGAGTGCTGGAATCTTCTTGTTGGCATTTCTGCTTAACACCTCCGAAGACAGAGAGCTCTCGGCCCCCGAGGGAGTCCTGTCCTGGGATTGCCGGGACTCTTCCAGTTATTCATTATAGTGAACAGTATGTTGTTCCATGAGGGTTTACCTGTCAATCCCAATTGTCCCTATGTCATGGTGTATGAATGCAAGGTTCATCTCTCCCCAGAAAAGAGCCCACTGAACACTCAGAGACTCATCTGGCCTCCCTGCCTTCCCTCACATACAGTTTTCTTCTCCAAGTAACATATTTCTGCTGCTCCAGGCCCTCCTCCCATGCACTGCTATCCAGTGAACGTTATTTAATGGTCCTAGACAGTCTTTCTGGTACATTGAAACCTATATGGCACTGGTCTGTCAACCAACCTATTACCTCTTATTCCTAGTTACAGGTTGATCACCTCATCTAAGCAGCTATAAAAGTATTTTATGGGGTGAGACCTTTAAACAGCAACCTTTCTTGAAACATTTGGGGTGGTGTTTGATTTTCAAATGTTCAGACACATATTTATTGCCACAAGTAATGCTTCTTTGCTAAAAGTAGTCTCCGTTTTCTCAGAGAACAAAACTTAGCAAGAAACAAATAGACCAGCTAAAATGTTCCCAACTGACTACCAGTCCAGAGTGGAACCTTAAAGACCAATTCCTTAATGAGAATTTTTAATCATCCCAGATTCTGTGCTATGTTTCTCTCACTTTGATTTCCCTAAACACATCTGATTCGTATTTCTGAGATGCACTTTCCCATACATCTTGGAAAAGTTAGACTTCTGATTTCATATCTCTTCTCCAGTACAAATTGTTCCTTCCCTTTGATCAATAGCTATTCCACTTTGGCATACCTTACTACTGCACATAGTAATCATCAGAAATTCAAAGGGCACAGTGGTGAAGGGAAATTGATGGTTGTGTAATATCCTGGAACATTTCAGACTGTGAGGATGTACTGAAGTGACATTCGTGGATGCTCTCAAAGTCTTCCTCTGTAAGTGTGGGCCATTTTCTGATCAGGTGACTGAAGTGTGGTCAGAACAAGCCAAACACAGTGCCTTTATGTCTGTCTCCTCATGTCCTTTTGAATATCCTGTATAGGCTAGAAGGAGGTCCCAGGTTACAAAAAACAAGCCTCTAAGCACGCTAAGCCAGAAATACCATCTGTGTCTAGCCACTGTGACAATTAGAAACTTTGAGCTCTTTCAAAAGGTCACTATAAAAAAAAAAAAAAAGGAGGAACGTAATGGAGAACTATGGGAGAGAAGAAGGGGGAAATAGTGGGAAAGAAGGAGGGAGGCAAACCATGAGAGACTTTTGAATGCTGAGAACAAACTGAGGACTGATGGGTGTGTGGGGGAGGGGAAGGGAGAGAGGCATGGAGGAAGGCACTTGTGGGGATGAGCACTGGGTGTTATATGGAAACCAACTTGATAATAAACTATAAAAACAAAAAACAAAAAAACACCCCAAAACCCCAAAAGGTCACTATCCTGTTGGGGTGTGCTGTGTCTGGCCATCTTGGGAGGTGGGGTATTTGAATGCCTACCTATTTACCTGGCTGTCCATGAGACACATTTCAGTTCAGACCCTCCAGGATCGGGGAGGGAGGGTGAAGCTGTGTAGTAGGTACTGTGGGGATGTCAGGGAAGTTTTCGCTGATTTATGCTTTTGTGAGCAGGATGAGGCCCTTCCAAGTCTTGATAGAACTTCACAGTTGATTCTGTTGGTGACTCCTCCTGGGTCACGATCACTGGGGCCTCTCATTTCCTATCCCTGGTTGGATTCATGCACTCCTAGGCACTCGTTCCAACAGATAGCCACTTCTCATATGAACTCAGTGGTTCCCATGGTTAAGGTCCCATCCTTAGACATAACTGTAGCAAGCTCATACATCCCCAAGCCCCCAAAATGGTAAAATCTTCCCCTTTAGGGCCACAAGGAAAGAATCATTATGACCCTGGCTCATAAAAGGCCTTGAGTTAGTAAGGAGTGGGCTACAGGTGCATGTCCAGGGAGATGGCACACCAGCATTTGCTGTTGGATGGAAAGTGTGTGCACATGTGATGCTTTTTGGAATAAATGCATGTGCTCTTAGTTCCATTTGCCTTTCTTCCCCATCTTGTGAGCTAATAGATTCAACAGAAAAACATTTGTTCATTTGTTAAAAAGAATACTTTTGTGCCTCTAATATGTGTTCTGGGCACAGGGGCTCACCACAAAATAGTGAACAGCCCCATCTTAGTAGTGCTTACAATGGTTTTCCTGATTATGGATATTTGAAGAAGTTGGTGGTCAGCTCTAAGGCTGCATCTGTTCATAAGAACTGATCGCTTCCCAGGGCACCTGCGTGGCTCAGTCAGTTAAGCATCCGACTTTAGCTCAGGTCATGATCTTACAGTTCATGGGTTCAAGCCTTGAGTTGAGCTGTGTGCTAACAGCTCAGAGCCTGGAGCCTGCTTTAGATTCTGTGTCTCCTTTTCTCTGCCCCTCCCTCAATCTTGTTCTGTCTCTGTCTTTCAAAAATAAACAAACATTAAAAAAAATAACTGATCACTTCCCTTACTTGGTTTATGTGCTTCTACTGTGGCAGTTGTCAGGGATCGAAGGTTGGGATCCATATGGGCTGCTGTCAGGAGCTTTTCGACAATGATCAGAGCAAGTCAGGCTTTGCAGTAGCCAGACCTGCATGAAAAGCCTTGATTGGCTCCAGACAAGTTACTTAACTTCTCAAAGATGTGATTTCTTCATGCAGAGTGGTGACACTTTACAGAGTACAGGCACACCTCAGAGACATGGGTTCAGTTCCAGACCACTGTAATAAAGCAAATATTGCAAAGAAGTGAGTTAAATGAAATTTTTGGTTTCCAAGTGCATATCAAAGTTATGTTTACACTACACTGTAGTTTATCAAGTGTGCAGTAGAATTACATCTAAAAAAATTATGTACATACCTTAATTAAAAAATACTTTATACTTAATTATAAAATATGTTAGCTAAAAAATGCTAACCAATTATCTGAACCTTCAGTGAGTCATAATCTTTTTGATAGTAATGAGTCTTGCCTCCATGCTTATTGCTGCTGATTGATCAGGGTGGTGGTTGCTGAAGGCTGGGGTGGGCGTGGCAATGTCTTAAAATAAGACAAACAGTGAAGTCTGACACATCAGTTGACTCTTTCATGAACGATTTCTCTGTAGCAGGTAATGCTGTTTGATAGTATTTTACCCACAGTAGAACTTCTCTCATGGTTGGAATCAATCCACTCAAACCTTGCTGTTGTTTTATCAACTAGGTTTATGTAATGTTCTAAATCCTCTGTTGTCAATAATCTTCACAGCGTCTTCACTAGAACTAGATGCCATCTCAAGAAAACATTCTTTGTTCATCCATAAGAAGCAACTCCTCATCCCTTCAAATTTTCTCATGAGATTGCAGCGATTCAGTCTCATCTTAAGGCTCCACTTTTGATTCTAGTTCTCTTGCTGTTTCTAGCACATCTTCAGTTATTTTCTACAGTGGAATCTTGAACCCTTCAAAGTCATCCACAAGAGTTGGAATCAACTTACTCCATCTCCTGTTCATGTTGATATTTTGACCTCTTCCCATGAATCATGGATGTTCTTACCGGCATCTATAATGGTGATGCCTTTCCAGAAAGATTTTAATTAACTTTGCTAATATCCATTACTGTTTATGGCAACTATAGCATTAAAAAGTGTGTTTCTTTAATGTCTTGAAAGTCAAAATAACTCCTTAATCCATGAGCTGCAGAACAGATGTTGTGTTAGCAGGCACGAAAACATTAATCACACCATAGATCTCCATCAGAGCTCTTGGGTGAACAGATGCAATGTCGTGAGCAGTAATATATTGAAAAGAATGTTTTTTTCTGAGAAGTAGTCTCTACAATGGGCTTAAAATACTCAGTAAACCATGTTGTAAATAGATACGTTGTCATTCAGGCTTTGTTTTTCCGTTGATGGAACACAGAGTAATAGTTCTTAAAGGTTCTAGGATTTTCAGAGTGGCAAATGAGCATTGGCTTCAAGTGAAGTCACCAGCTGCATTAGCCTCTAACAAAAGTCAGCCTGTCCTTCGAAGTTTTGAAGCCAGGCATTGATTTATTCTAAGTATGAAATTCCTACATGGCATCCTCCTTCAATTGAAGGCTACTTCCATCTAAATTAGAAATCTGTTGTTAAGTGTAGCCATCTTCACTGACTAGCTAGATCTTCTGGATTACTTGCTGCAGTTTCTATATAAGCACCTGCTGCCTCACCTTGCATTTTTCTGTTATGGATATATATTCTTTCCTTAACGTTCATGAACCACCTCTGCTAGCTTCAAACTTTTCTTCTGAAACATCTTCACCTCTCTTAGCCTTCCTAGAATTGAAGAGATTTAGGGTCTTGCTCTGGATCAGGCTTTGGCTTAAAGGAATGTTGTGGCTGGTTTGATCTTCCATCCAGACTACTAGAACTTTCTTCATGTCAGCAATAAGGCTGTTTTGCTTTCTTATCTTTTGTGTGTTCATTGGAGCAGCACTTTGAATTTCCTTCAAGAAATTTTCCTTTGCCTTCACAAGTTGGCTAGCTATTTGGTACAAGAGGCCTAGCTTTTAGCCTGTGACTTTCAATATGCCTTCCTCACTGAGCTTAATCATTTCTAGCTTCTGATTTACAGTGAGAGACATGAGACACTTTGTTTCACCTGGACACTTAGAGGCCATCAAAAGTTCATTAATTGACCTAATTTCATTGTTGTTGTGTCTCAGGGAACAGGGAGGTCTGCCTGATGAGAAGAGAGAGATGGAGGAATGGCCAGTCAGCGGAGCAGTCAATATACAGACATGTATCGATTAAGTTTGCCATCTTATAAATGGGCACAATTTGTGGCGCCCTGAAACAATTACAATAGTAACATCAAGGATCAAGAATCACAGATCACTGTAACAAATATAATAATAATCGAAAATGTTGAAATAGTGTGAGAATTACCAAAATGTGACAGAGACACAGAGCAAACAAATGTTGTTGGAAAAATGGTGCCGGTGGACTTGCTTGCTGTGGTGCCACAGACTTTTGATTTGTAAAAATCATAATTATTTGTGAAGCACAATAAAATTAAGTGCAATAAATCAAGGTATGTCTGTAGTTTGGGATTTTAATAAGAAAATAAAAGCAAGCAGATGATCATGAAGGCATGAGTCACTATGGGCATGAATCCATAATGGACTGGCAGAGGGCAGAGAAACCCCCCAGGAAACTGACCCTTCTTGAGCTCACAAGGCCAGAGGTCTGACAGGGCCAGGACCAGGCTCTCAGGCCAATGTGGAAATTTGACAAAGGCCAGAACCAACGGACCAGTGATGGATATTTAGGTATAATCATCTGTTCAGAGCCCATTTTATGACAGAAATGAGTCTTAGTAAGTTTTTCAAAGTTCAGCTGCTCTGCAAGGTCATGGGACAAATTCAGGCTAAGAGCCCAGGAATCCTGTTTTTTTTTTTTTTTTTTTTTTTACAAATAGTTTATTGTCAAATTAGTTTCCACATAACACCCAGTGCTCATCCCCACAAGTGTCCTCCTCCATGCCCATCCCTCCTCCCCCCCACATCCATCAGTCCTCAGTTTTTGTCAGCATTCAAGAGTCTCTCGTGGTTTGCCTCTCTCCGTTTCCCCCACCATTTCTGCCCTTCTTCTCCCCCATGGTCCTCTGTTAAATTCCTCCTAATCCTCCTATAAGTGCACACATATGATGTTTGTCCTTCTCTGCCTGACTTATTTCGCTAAGCATAACACCCTCAAGGTCCATCCGTGTTGCTACACATGGCCAGATTTCTTTCTTTCTCATTGCCATGTAGTATTCCATTGTATAGATAAACCACATCTTCTTGATCCATTCATCAATTGATGGAAACTTAGGTTCTTTCTTTGTTTTGGCTATTGTTGAGAGTGCTGCTATGAACATTGGGGTACATGTGCTCCTATGCATCAGCATTTCTGTATCCCTTGGGTAAATTCCTAGCAGTGCTATTGCTGGGTCCTAGGGGAGTTCTATTGTTAGTTTCCTTAGGAACCTCCACACTGTTTCCCAGAGGGGCTGTACCAGTTTACATTCCCACCAACAGTGTAGGAGGGTGCCCGTTTCTCCACATCCTCGCCAGCATCTAGAGTTCTCTGATTGGCTCATTTTAGCCACTCTGACTGGCGTGAGGTGGTATCTCAGTGTGGTTTTGATTTGTATTTTCCTGATGAGGAGCGATGCTGAACATCGTTTCATGTGTCTGTTGACCATCTGGATGTCCTCTTGGGGAAGTGTCTGTTCATATCTTCTGCCCATTTCTTCACTGGGTTGTTTGTTTTTTGGAGCCCAGGAATCCTTAATTAGATTCCAAAGTCAAATTCCTTAGGCAGAAAGTATTCAGCCATACAGGCTGTTCTAATTGGGTGGTTAAGGTGTAAGAAATGAGTTCTCTCTGTAGATGGTGGGAATGTAAACACGTGGATACTGGGTTGATAGTATATATATACATATACAGTAAAGGTAGTTATGTGGTTTGACTCAGTGAATCTCCTTCCATGATTTATCTTAAGAAATTACAAGTGCTCCAGGGTATATGAATAATGAGTTAATGTTTATAAAATTAAAAATAAGTCACACGTGTGCAACAATGATTATCACACATAAGAAGATGCATACGTGGGATTCCTGCAGATAGATTAATGATGGTGTGGAACTGTAGAATTTCGAAGTGTGGTAGAAGATTGGGAATCCAAAATCCAGTGAGATTGCAGATAAGAATGAACCCACATGTGGGAAATCTGGTCAGCAATTCTGAAGGATTTCTGAGAGTGAGAAAGCAGAGATAATCAGATTCATGAAGAAGTAGAGGAACCCACAGTACTGACCCTCACTGGAGAGGGAAGCCTCTGGAATTTCTGAGCCCAGAGGTATGAGAAACCTATGGTTTATTTGAGTAGTTGAATCTGGAAACCCCTTCATCGATGGGATTATATCAGTGGGGCTGGAAAGTCCAGGAAGAACACCAGGAACTCTGACAGCCAGCAGGGAGGGGTGTGAGGGAGACATTGCAACTACACAACCACTGCTCTAGGCTAACGTGAAGGAAACTGGCATACGAAAGGGATTCTCAGGTCCACAGTGAGCAGATAAGCACCACAAAAGACAGGCATTAACTCAGCAAATGGAAATGACTTTTTTTTTTAAATATGGATTTTCTTATTTTATTTTATTTTTATTTTTTTACAAATAGTTTATTGTCAAGTTGGTTTCCATAAGACACCCAGTGCTCATCCCCACAACTGCCCTTCTCCATGCCCATCACCCCCTTCCCCCCACACCCATGAGTCCTCAGTTTGTTCTCAGCATTCAAGAGTCTCTCATGGTTTGCCTCTCCTTTTCCCCCACCATTTTCCCCCTTCTTCTCCCCCACGGCCCTCTGTTAAGTTCCTCCTAATCCTCCTATACGTGCAAACATGATATTTGTCCTTCTCTGCCTAACTTATTTCGCTCAGCATAACACCCTCAAGGTCCATCCATGTTGCTACACATGGCCAGATTTCTTTCTTTCTCATTGCCATGTAGTATTCCATCGTATAGATAAACCACATCTTCTTGATCCATTCGTCTGTTGATGGACACTAGGCTCTTTCCATGTTTTGGCTATTGTTGAGAGTGCTGCTATGAACAAATGGAAATGACTCTTGAAGAAACACAGCAAACGGAATGTGATTTTAGCATGTATACCAGTGAGGCAAGCCTGTGTTGAAAGTGGGTTTTCAAATATGAGGGGGAGCTTCAGTATATTCAATAATGAGATTTGGATTCATTAAGATACTTAGATATACTTTTGGAAAAAAATAAGATTCCTCTTTTATATCATTAATGTTTCTGGAATTTATTTTTGAGAAGGAAGTTAATATAAAAACCAGTCTATTGTTGTTATGGGTAAGGCATAATTCACAAAAGTAAATATGGAAAATATGGAAAGTTTTGATCACATAAAAACAATTGTAAAAATTTCTGTGATAAAACTGGGAGAAAAAAACTCATATATACATATGTCATATAAAGATTTAATACCAGACTACAGAAAGAAGTTCTAAAATCATTTTAAAGGCTAACAACATGGGAGTCAGGATATGACCAGGTTTTTCACAGTAGAGGAAACTCACCAGCCAATGTAAACATCACCACTATTCAGGGAAATCTAAACTTAAAAAACCATGAGATAATACTTTTGACTGGTTAGTCTGGCAAATATTAAAATGTACAATGATTTCTAATGTTAGCAGGTTGGAAAACAGTTGTTCCAGTCACTGGAGAGGATAAAACAGTACAGGTATTTTGAGAACAATTTGGCATATTTATTAAAATGAAGGATATATACATACTTTGATTTAGCAATTCTTTTTTGCTGTGCCCACTCTGGAGAAACAAGTGCATACCCGAAGCCTTAGGGAGATATTTGTCACAGCGTTGTTTACTAGAGCATGAAATCACACAGGGGATGAACGAGTATGTGGTGTGGGCTGAAAGGGACGTACTCTCTTTGTTTTTATATTGCTGGAAGCTTTTACAATGCATTCAGGTACTGATTTTAAAAAATGAATTTTCAGGTGAGAAAAAAAGTGACAAAATGAATTTATGTGTGTAAAAAATTACTATGTATGTGCATACATGTAATATACATACATACTGGAAAGAAAAGAAAGAAAACCACCCAAAACATTAGTAATGTGAAGTGGGATCTTAGATAATTTTAAACTTTTTTTTTGGTTTTACTTTTCCGTATTTTCTAATTTTTCTACATAAACATAGATTATTTCAGTTGTGTATGTTTTTATTTTATTTTGTAAAGTTTATTTATTTTGAAAGAGAAAGAGCATGGGTAAGCAAGCACGGGGGAGGGGCAGAGAGAGAGAGAGGGAGACAGAGAATCCCAAGCAGGCTCCATGCTATCAGTGCAGAGCCTGATGCTTGCTGGAATCCGGGAACCACGAGTTAATGACCTGAGTCAAAATCAAGAGTCAGATGCTTAACTACTGAGCCACACAGGCGCCCTTCCCTTGTAGTATATATATTTTTTAAAGGACATCATCGCCCAGGGACTGCAAGTACCCTGGGTTGATTTCAGAGCATTGTTATCATTGGCCATGACAGAGCAGTGGGCAGACCTTATGGCCTGGTCCATAGGGAATGGCAGGGAGGGGCCAAACAGGAAAGAAAAGTGCTTACAACATTCTAGGGTCCTGTGGGGTATCCAGACCCTGCATCCCTGCCTGGAGATGTTCAGCTTCTTCCACGGTCAGAGCATCCCTCTTATTCCTTCATGTTGAGCCTGGGGTCTAGGTGGGGACTGTGTGCCTGTGTGTCACATCAGTCCTGTTCATATTCTGCCCAGGTCCATTTGTTTGATACTTTCCACGTGGCTAAATGGGGTCTCACCTATGGCGAAGCCAGCATGTGTTACTCCAGCGAGGACAATCCTGAGGTTCAAACAGCAAGGATCCAGGCAAATGTAGCTCTGTGCTGGGTGTCATGATGACTGGCTACGTCCACCCTGGCGGCTCCCTGTGGGCGGGCTGGAGTGATGGCTGTCATCACTTGCCTTACTCACACACTTGTACCTCCTCCTGGATTTGCTGCAGGGGGCCTAGGAGCTCTGTGTGCGGAAGCCTCTCAGACAGTGATGGAACAAAGGGGAACGCAACAAACGTGTAAAAGTCACTGGATGATTCACAAACAGCAGCGAGAAGGAAATGTTACCCAAGATGAGTACGTCATTTGCTGAATATCTGGCCAAAGGTTTAAGAGGAGCTTCAGAGTCCAAAGGAACCTCAGGGCCCCAGTCCAGAGTGGGGACCCTAGACTCAGCTGTGATTCCAAGAAACCTTCACTTCTTTGAAATACGTGTCCTCAGTGAGCATCCCCAGCTCCCCAGAAAGGTGTCACGCTTATGCTCCCTGAGAGGTGGGAAATCGTGGAACCCTCACTTTCTTGACTGGCTGAGGCTGAATGAAGGGCATGCCTCCCAGACTCCAGCTTTTCTGGAGATCAGAAACCACTACCAACACATTAATAAAGGGACACATTATTTTTTGGGGGGTCTTGGACCAAATTATAAGAAGCACTGTGACTTCTGAAAGCAGTTTGACATCCCTGAGTCCATTGAGGGCTTCATGCTGACAGGCTGGGTCAGATATACTGGTGCTTGGGCAAGACATCTGCTTTTGTTTCCAGCATCAAGGATGTTTACTGAAAAACAGAGCCACGTTCTAGCAGTCTGATCTGGTGTGTGATATTCCTATTCAAGGGGGGTCACAGGGCACCATTCTGCACCAGGAAAAATGCTGACCATCAGTGCAAATACCGGCAGTTTCAGCAGCTAAGAAAATAAAAGCTTTGAAATAAACACTAGAGAGAAAACTTTTCTCATAAGCATTAGAGCAAATTGGGAAAAACACTGTGACTAAAATTATGGGTCTGTTTAGGTCCCTGAACACATGACCCTATTAGAAAGAAGATAGGACAGACCTTTCAGGATGCTGAGTGGAAGGAGGATGGCATCAACACATCCTTAAGTAAGAGTCCCTCAGATTGTCCCCGTGGAAGTGGGGATGTTGCAGAGGCTGAGATCAGAACTCCTATGCCCAATGCTGGGTCTACCTTTCCATCTTTGTGGTCCTGGGCAAGTTCCTTATCATATCTGTGCCCCTAGTTTCTTCTTTGGAATAATGGGGTTAACAGCAGCTGCCTCATGGATTGAGGGAAGGATCCACGGGGCACTCAATGCAGGTGCAGAGGAGACATGTCCCTGTGGATCACTGCAGCTGTGATCACATATTGTGGTTTCAGTTTCAACGAATAAACTAGGTATTTAGATCAGCAGTTGGTAAGCTTTGACTCTTGGAACAAATCTGGCCAGTCACCTTTTTTTTTTTTTTTTTTTGCATAATTTGGGTTTCCACATGACTAAACATTACATGAAATGCGAAAATTATATGAGATTCAAAGATAAAACACAAAATTTTATCAAAACACAGTGACATCCATTTGCTTATGTTTTGCTTAGGTTTGTTTTCAAGCCAAAATGGCAGGGTTGACTAGTTGCAACAGAGACGGAAGCTGGCCAACCCTAGTTTAGACTATAAACTTCTCAGCAAGGATATCAGGTCAAACTTGAGGGGTCAAGAAGGGCGCAGGACATCCTGCTGTGCCTATTTACCTGGCAGGGAATGTTTTCTGTTTCTGTGATCAATCACTCATATGTTTCCTTTCTGCAGCCAGGTGTGAAAGCAAGTCTTAAAGTTAAGGCAGATGGTGCTGAAGAGGAGCTCGGCGGGAATGCGTGAGACCAGATGCCTGGCATGATGTCAGCAGCTCTCAGCTTGGAGATTCTAGGTCTGATGGCCTGATGGCAGTGATGTCTTCTTTCTGTTCTATCCCCACCACTGTGCAGATTCACGGAGAGATTCCAAAGAATGGTTTGGGCAAAGATTAAGTCAGAGAGATTTTTCCTACAAGTAAGATGGCCATGTACATCTTGAATTCACCATGATGCCATGTTTAGACACTGTCTTTCCTACTTCCATGAAAGTAGGTCCTGAGTTACATGAGCCTGACTGTGCAATGAGCCTGACCATGAGTTACATGGTCCTGAGTTACATGAGCCTGACTGTGCAAGAAGACAGTTGCTCCCCAGCTCTGATGAGGACAACCCACAGCACTGGCCAGGTACGAAAGGAGAGGGGCGAGGTGGGTTCATCCCCTCCCCCTCCTCCATGGGCCCTCGTGCTCTCCTGGAACACCCACTTGACCCAGTATTCTGTGCCATCTGTCCTCTGAGCAATGCCTCACAAATTCATCTTCCCTCATCCTCTTACTAGACCAGTAGGTCTTTTCCTGGTTGATAGAAAGAAGCAGAGGTAGAGCTGATATGCATGAGTACATGAACATGTATATGGCACACTGCATGAATGTGGCATACTTCATGAATGCCACACTGCATGAATCAGCTGCACACTGCATGAACGCTGCTCACTGCATGCTCACAGCACACTTCATGAACCAGCTGCATGATGCATGGATGCTGCACACTGCATGAATGCCACACTGCATGAACCAGCTGCATGCTGCATGAATGCCACAGTGCATGAATTCTGCACATTGCATGATCACAGCACACTGCGTGAACCAGCTTCACACTGCATGAATGCTGCATGCTACATGAACACTGCACACTACGTGAATGCTGCACACTGTGTGATCACAACCCACTGCATGAACCAGCTGCACACAGCATGAATCAGATGCACACTACATGATTACAGCACACTACATGAATGCTGCACACTGTATGAACACTGTGCACTGCATGATCACAGTACACTACATGAATGCTGCACATTGCATGAACCAGCTGCACACTGCAATGATCTTTACTATGGAAGATGCTTGCTTACCCAAAGGATAATTTTAGAGTTATGTAACGTCAGTGGTGTTATTTTAATAGTTATTTCTATGTCATTCTTTCTGTCTGTTTGTCTGTACTTATGAAGTATTTCAAGCATAGAGAAAAGTACATCAAATTATGTAACAAATGACCTTTTGTATTTTTTTCATTGCAGTAAAATACACAAACATAAATGTAGGTATTTTAGCCATTTTTCAGTATGCAGTTCATTGGCATCAACTACATTCACCATGTTGTACAATCATCTCCACCAACTGTCTCCAGAGCTTTTTATCTCCCCTAATGTCCCCATTAAGCACTAACTTCCCATCATCCCTCCCTCTTAGCACCATTTGGTTTTTCCCCTTATTTATCCTCATTGCAAATATACATCTGGCATATTGATTTTAGCCACCATTAAGTGACCCACTGTATGGATATATCACAATTTATCCATTTTGATATTGGTAGATATTTAGATCATTTCAGTTTTTACTTGTTGCAAACAGTGTTTTAAACACACACACACACACACACACACACTCACACACACCATGTGCATATTTTCTTGTGCACATGTGTTAAAAGACCGATGTCTGAATGATCTAGAATTTAAGCGACCAAGTTATGAGGCAAGCCTAATTTTCAACACCACCAAATCTTGCTAGTTTATTCCTCAAAGCTTCCCTTCAGATTTCTACTCCCATTAATTCTGTATGAAGATTCACAATTTCTTACCTCATCTCTATAATTCCTTACCTTGTCTCCAATACTTATTGGTGTGATAGTAAGACTCTCTCTTTTGCATTTTAAAATAGCATACTGATAATTAATATAACAATTAAGGATTCTTAATGGTAAACATAACTGTGTTTCTGTTTTCCATTGCTTTGATTATCTATATTTATGGGGGGTATAGGAAGGGTAACATGATTTATTTTTCATTTTTGTATATTTCACCATTTTGGGGTGTGTGTGTGTGTGACACAGACTGTCACAAACCCCTTAAAAGATCAGGGGAAAGTATAAATGGGAGGGATAAAATGTTCTAGATGATAGACCAGAGGATAGGGCTATCTGTCAGGACTTCTTTCCAAAGAATCAGAAATTCAGCTAAAGCACCATGATATGAGTCAAACATTTTTGTCTTAAAATTTTTTAAATGTTGGGGCGCCTGGGTGGCTTAGTCGGTTAAGCGTCCGACTTTCACTTAGGTCATGATCTCACGGTTTGTGGGTTCAGGCCCCTCGTCGGGCTCTGTGCTGACTGCCAGCTCAGAGCCTGGAGCCTGTTTCAGTCTGTGACTCCCTCTCTCTCTGACCCTCCCCTGCTCACGCTGTCTCTCTCTCTCTCCTAGAAATAAATAATACATTTAAAAAAATTTTTAAATGTATTATTTATTTTGAGAGAGAGAGAAAGAGCAAGCTCAAGCAGGGTAGGGTCAGAAGGAGAGAGAGAGAGAGAGAGAGAGAGAGAATCCCAAGCAGGCTTCCTGCTGTCAGCTCAGAGCCCGATGTGGGGCTGGAACTCACAAACCATGAGATCTTGATCTGAGCTGAAATCAGGAGTTGGACGCTTAACTGACTGAGCCAGCAAGGTGTCCCAAACATTTTCACCTTTTAATTTCATTAATAAAATTGGATTAGATATATAAATATTTTATTTTCACCTGCTTTGGGGTATTCCTTCATTTCTTTTTTTTAATTGGGGGCCAAAAAGGGCTAGGAGTTGTGGGTGATAAAGGAATGACTGCATTTTCATCTGTCCAGATGCTAAGAGGTGCTAAGTGATGCCTTAAAATGGGGGGGAAAACAACAAAAGGAAGTCTAAGAACGGAAAAGTGTGTCAGTTAGAATGCTTAACACCATAAGCAAAGAATTAGTTGACTCACATGGGTTTAAATGACAAGCTGGCATCCTTCCAGCAACTGTGATAGGGACCATACTGGCCTAGGCTCCCTGGCTCCCTGGCCAAGACCAACAGCATAAGCAGGTATAAATCAAGGCTTGATGCGTAAACACAATAGCCCTGTTTTCACCCACACAGCCTATTTCCTCACAATAAACACCTCTGATTTAGGGGGTAAGGAGGTTTGTTGTTAGAAGAAAATTAATTGAAACAGAACTTTGGCTTTTGCCCAAGCCAGCTTGAGGCAAGAACTTGGCTCCCTGTGTGCTGCATTACTACTGTCTTCTAATTCATCTTGGACAACTGGCTTCCTGAGAAGGGAGCAGAGATCTAAAAAAGCCATCACTAGGATGAGTTAGTTATTGGCTCCTAGCAGAATCAATCCCACAGATCACTTTACTGACCTACATATTTATTTGGAAAAAAAAACGAATAGGGTAAATTCTCTCCCCAGTTCTAGGCAGTGCTCCAGACATGGAGCTCAGTTTGGCATGGAGGAGGCAGATGGCAAAACCTTAGGGGGTTTCGTTGGCAGATAGCGACAGGCTGGAATTCTAGAATCGCCACCACAGCCGGGTGTCTGTGCACAGGGAACCCAACCCATATTCCCAAAGCTGCAGCTCCTACCTTCATCTAGTGTGTAATGGATGGATAATATCCACCTCACAGGTTTTGTTTTAAGGAATAAATCTCCATTATAAGTAAAGAGAAAATGAACAAATGGCAGCATCCAACACAGGGTCTTGGCAAGAATAAGAATAAGAATAATGGTAAAGGTGACAGAGAACTAACTGCTTCTAAGTGTATGGGCAAGATTTTTAAATCCTTGTCTAAGCTTGCTTCTCTCTGGATGGGGACACGGACTCTCTGGAGGGACATAAGTGGTCAGATACTACAGTTCTTTCTCATTCCCTTGGGCCATGTGTGTGACCTGCTTCCCAAAGATCCAGCCCAGCCTGGGCTTTGGAATGTGGTCTTCTTCTGCCCAGTGTTCTGAAATAACTTCCTGAGGCAGCAACCCCTCAGCTACTTGGCCTCTGGTTTTTGGGGGACTGGTGAGGTTTACAGGGACATCTGGAGGAGGCTTGGGGGCATGCAGCACTATCTCACAAGCTCAGCAACACCACATTCTGCTCTTGTTAGGCAGTTTGAATTTTCTCCAAATACCAGTTTGAAATCCACCTTTTCTAGGGAATGCTCTAATTAGCCAAGATTGCTTTTTCTCTTCTCAAGCTTTTTAAGTACTTTTTTACTTGACATATCCTTAGTAACGTGCAGTGTGTGCTAGGACTTAATTAGACTTTGTGATTTAATATTTCATTGGATCGAATGCAGTAAATGTCACTGTAGCAGACTCTTGTTGCACTTACCATATCCCCTCACCAATAATATTCCAGGGCACATCAGTCTTCTAGCTGCCTGTGTGTTCCTTGCCTGAGGGTTCTCTCTGGTTGCCTGACACAGGCCTGCTGCCCACAGACAGACTGAAAGTGCCAGGGAATTCACACAGCATGGGCAGCCCTCAACCAATGGCTGAAGGAGGTGGGTGTGTTAATATCCCAGCTCTCTCATCTCAGGGCAAGTGTGTGCTCTACATGGTCTCCTAGAGCTCCCCAAGATGACTGCACTCCTGTTGCCCACATGTTACCTTGAGACATCCTTTATTTGCTTCCTTCCCTTCAATTTCTCACTCCCCTGAGCTCCTTGGCTCACCTTCCAAATAAACTTGCACTTGGATTCTCAATCTAGAGATGGCTCTTGGGGAAACTCAACCAAGGAACTTCACTTCATTGCTGAATTTCTTTGCATGATCAGTTTAAGTTCTACCTCCCACAAGCAACCTTCTCTGATAACTCAAGTTTATGTTGCTTTCACACAAGACTAATTAATGTTCTATGCATTATTGACCAGTTGCAAGATGAGCTACTTAATGGATGTGATCTGATTTAATTGTCTTGCATGATTTTACCTGGAATGGGATCATAATATTGCATTTAATTCTTTATAACAGGACATACTTTGTTTATAAATAAGTCTCCATGAAGTTAAAAGCAGAGCAGTGCATTTTCAGAAAGGGCACTAAAAGACAACATGTCATTTTACTTAAAATTGCATATTAGGGACACCTGGGTGTCTAAGTCATTTAAGCATCGGACCCTTAATTTCAGCTCAGGGCATGATCTCCTGGTTCTGGAATTGAGCCCCATGTTGGGCTCTGCATTGACAGCGTGGAGCCTGCTGGTGATTCTCTCTCTCTCTCTCTCTCTCTCTCTCTCTCTCTTTCAGTAAATAAATAAATAAACAAATAAATAAACATTAAAAAAAGAAAATAATTATAGATAAGTTTTTTACAATAGAAGATAATTGAGGTATCATTATGTTCCATACCAACTTCTCAGATTTCTATAAAGTAGCACATAAAATCCTCAGTCCTAAGCAGTCACTTCAGAGATTGCACCTGAATATAGGAGTGAACAACCAATTTCTTCTAATTCACAAGGGAACCTAACATTTAGATTCTCCTTAGGTATGATGCCACGGTCATAAGGATGGTACAAAAACTTAAGGTAAACATCCTGCAGCCAAGTGTGAGTTACAGGGAATCATCTCCCAAAAATGCTTCACTGGGGAGCATTATATACAAATTGTGAAATATTGTGGGTTCAGTCTTGACATAGAACAAAAGTTGGTGCAGTGTCCTTGCACGGAAAAAAGGAGAAAGAGCCCTTTCAACCTCAGGGAAGTCTTCATTAGCCCAAACTGGGAACCAAATCCCACCCAGGACACCCACAAAATGGCATGTAAATATCATCTTCCCAACTTAGGTTATAAGCAGCGTGGTGAAGAAAACTGTCTTATGTGACTTTTACTGCTGGTATTCAACAAGTGTTGGGCTCATGTAGGTACTCATTAAGTATTTGATAGTTGGTTTTGATTAAGCAAAAATATTTTGTTCAACTCTATGATGGTTAATTTTATGTGTAAACTTTACTGGGGCATGGAGTGCCCAGATCTTTAGTCAAACATGATTCTAGGTGTTTCCATAAGGGTATTTTTGGATGAGATTAACATTCAAATCCATAGGTTGAGTAAAGAATATTCCCCCTGCCCCTTGCCCATAATGTACTACTCCCTCTAAGCAGTTGAAGGTCTGAATAGAACAAAAAGACTGACCTTCACCAAATAAGAGAAGTTCTTCCTGTCTGAGGGACTTCAGACTGGGATGGCAACATTTCCCTGCTTTGGAGTGGAATGGGAACATTGGCTTTTCTTGGGTCTTAATCCCATTACTAACCTGGCAGCCCTTAAGATTTGGTAGTCTATGTAACAACATGAGCCAATCTCGTACAATAAATCTATCTGTCCCTGAAGAAGCATGACAAATACATACTCAAACTTATTGAGAGTATGCAATCTAGGTATGGCAAAGAGGCCAACTTTGCTCTATAAACCACACTTTACTCTTTTGGTCTCCCAGAAGGAGTTCTTGTGCGTACTTCCCCTTTCGCAACTGCTCAGTACATTCCTATTATATTTCTCATTAAACTAAAGTTTTATAATCTAATAGATGGCCAGACCCAATTTTGTAGGAGTAATTATAAACTCCTAAGTCAAATTAGTAATTTTTGACTGAAGATATCAGAGGTACGTGGCTCAAATGTATCCACTTTTTTTTTCTTTTCCAGAATTAGTCAAGTACTTATCGAGTATGTAAGACCCTGGAGATGCAGTGTCTCTCACACATGATCCGTGCTCATAATCCGGTGAGACTCTGAAGCTGCTTTGAAGAAATTTCTCCCATAAATGATGCTACTTTGTCCCAAAGTCTATCAAACGTTGATCAACCAAAGGGTCCATACATTGTCCACTGTTTATCACAGCCTATACTCTGTAGCTTACAAACAGGAGCTCCATAAGTGTGGGTTTTAATTAGAATATGTTGGCTAGGGAATTCTAAGAAGGAAGACAGTTAAGACATTGAACAACAGGGACCCCAAGGGCCTGACAGGTTTTTCCATTGAATCTGTATAATTTCAGTCTGTACTCTGTGTGCATTACCTTTGGGGGATACATTTTGTGGATGGATTTTCCCTCTGTATTTGATGGGATGTCATTGGAGAGGTTATATAACTTACCAGCACTATCTTGGCCAAATTGGCCCTCCCCACTCTCCTTTTTTATTTTTATTTTTTTTATTTTTTATTTTTTTTAAATGTTTTATTTATTTCTAGGAGAGAGAGAGAGAGAGAGAGAGACATCGTGAACAGGGGAGCGTCAGAGAGAGAGGGAGTCATAGACTGAAACAGGCTCCAGGCTCTGAGCTGGCAGTCAGCACAGAGCCCGACGCGGGGCTCGAACCCACGAACCGTGAGATCATGACCTAAGTGAAAGTCGGACGCTTAACCGACTAAGCCACCCAGGCGCCCCTCTCCTTTTTTATTTTGAACAATGGCTTCATAATTATAAGGGAAATAATAAGATTTGCTGTGGGCGGCAAAGCTACAAAAGCGTGTTTCCTAAGTCAAGTGGAAACCTGCTGTGGTGTCCCTGAGGTATCCTGGAAGCACATCCCAGCCACCCCTTCACTTCTGCCTCTGCCTGCTTTCTCCCGACAGTATTTTTATGTTGAAATAAATATTTGGTAGTGACACATGAGGCCTATGCTCTTGGCATAGTGTCACCTTATCTCTATTCATTCTCGTCCTATGGTAGCTATGGATAGACAGAATTTTTCTGGATCAGTGTCTCTCTTAAGTTTACCTGTGGCCTGAGACTCTCAGGAGGGGCATTTCAGGCTTGCGGAAAGGTTTAGTACTGCAAAAATAGTTCGTCCATCATTCTCTTTGACTTACCTCCAGATCAATTATCTGGTATAATCACTGAACTCCCATAGCTTCCAACTGACTATGTAACTCGGCAAAGTCTATGCTTATCTTCATGGCTAGGTGACAAAGGTGGACAGGTTTGACTTGTTATTCAATTGCTCATAATCTGTCAAAATTAATTTACCTCTTTAGTCATTATGGATTTAGAAAAGTATGTTGAGGAGGCTCCTGGGTGGCTCAGTTGGTTAAACTGCCGACTTCCACTCAGGTCAAGGTCTCACAGTTTGTGGGTTCAAGCCCTGCATCGAGCTCTGTGCTTACAGCTCAAAGCCTGGACCCTGCTTTGGATCTTGTATCTACCTCTCTCTCTGTCCCTCATCCACTCCGGCTCTGTCTCTCTTCTTTTTAAAAAATTTTTTTAATAGTTTATTGTCAAGTTGGTACTCATCTCCATAAGTACCCTCCTCGATGCCCATCATTCCCCTTCCCCCCACCCCGCACCCTCATCAGTCCTCAGTTTGTTCTCAGCATTCCAGAGTCTCTCATGGTTTGTCTCCCTCCCTCTCCCCTAGTATTTTCCCTCTTCTTCTCCCCCATAGTCCTCCATTAAATTCCTCTTAATCCTCTTATATGTTCAAACATATGGTATCTGTCCTTCTCTGCCTGCTTTATTTCGCTCAGCATAACCCTCTCAAGGTCCATCCATGTTGTGACACATGGCCAGATTTCATTCTTTCTCATTGCCATGTAGTATTCCATGGTATAGATAAACCACATCTTGATCCATTCGTCAGTTGATGGACACTTAGGCTCTTTCCACGTTTTGGCTATTGTTGAGAGTTCACCAAACTCCACACCCGAAAAACAAACAACCCAGTGAAGAAATGGGCAGAAGATATGAACAGACACTTCTCCAAAGAGGACATCCAGATGGCCAACAGACACATGAAATGATTCTCAGCATCCTTCCTCATCAGGGAAATACAAAACAAAACCATACCGTCTCATGCCAGAGTGGTTAAAATGAGCAAATCAGAGGACTCTAGATGCTGGTGAGGATGTGGAGAAATGGGCACCCTCCTACACTGTTGGTGGGAATGTAAACTAGTGCAGCCCCTCTGAAAAACAGTGTGGAGGCTCCTCAAAAAATTAACAATAGAACTCCCCTATGACCCAGCAATAGCACTGCTAGGAATTTACCCAAGGGATACAGTAGTGCTGATGCATAAGGGCACATGTACCCTAATGTTTAAAAAGTTTTTAATCTTTATATCTGAGAGAGAGAGAGAGAGAGAGACAGCATGAGCAGGGGAGGGTCAGAGAGAGAGAGGGAGATACAGAATCTGAAACAGGCTCCAGGCTCTGGGGTAGCTGTCAGCACAGAGCCCAATGCGTGGCTTGAACCCATGAACCGTGAGATCGTGACTTGAGCAGAAGTCGGATGCTTAACTTACTGAGCCATCCAGGCGCCCCCTCTCTCTCAAAATTAAATAAACATTAGGAAAATAAAAAAAGAGTGTTGAGGACATTACAGAAACAACTAATGGAATTTGAATATGGACTGTGTGTTAGATAATATCAGGGTAAAGTGCTGTGATTTTGATAATAACATCATAGGAATAAAGACATTGTCTCTGTTTTTATGAACAACACACTGAACTTAGTGGTAAATCAAAGGACAATTCCTCTCACTTTTCTTCTTACAAAAAGAGAGAGATTGATTAAGTGAATGGGGCAATATATAATTAACTGATGAATTTGGGTAAAAAAAGAAAAGAGGAGTTTCTTGTTCTTGCAACTTTAAATTTGAAAGTATATCAAAGTAAAAAGTTAACAAAAAACGAAAGATGTACAGTGGAGATTCCATACAAATTTTAGGATAGTTTGTTCTAGTTTTGAGAAGAATGCTTGTGCAATTTTGATTGGGATTGCAGTGAATGTGTAGATTGCTTTGGGTAGTAATGACATTTTAACAATATTTTTTCTTCAGGCCCATGAGCATGGAATGTTTTTCCATTTCTTTGTGTCTTCTTCAATTTCCTTCATTAGTTATATGTATACCACCTTGACAATAAACTATTTAAAACAAAAAAAGATGTACAGTGGAGGTGAGCACATAACCAGGATGACCTGCACCAACAAGTGGGAGCAAATATGGTCTTGCCATTTATTTTTCAGCCACTACATATTTACCGTCCCTGTTTGCCTTAAAGGCAGGAAGACCACTAAGTCTTCCTTGATTTACCCGGCAGTTTAGACAAGAGACAGACGCTGTCATACCTCCTTTCGGCCACACAGTGTCGCTGTTGAAGATGGGTTTTAGGTTCTCAGCTGTGAGGTGCCTCAGACCTCTGGACCTGCTACCTTGGACTTGGAGGGAAAGCTACGAGGGTAAATACAAGGTGTTGTGGGGAGTGGCGAGGTTACTGTACTTGTGGAGGATGTTGATCAATAAACGTGCAGTCCTGGCCTGATGTAGGGTGAGAAGCCATCACAGGAGAGATGAGTTGTCCTAGCTCAAGGCCCTGCTAGGCCAGCATCCCCAGCTGGCCCAGGAGCTGACTGCTGTGTGGGAGACATGTGTGGGAGCCCAGCTGGGTCAAAAATATGCTCAGCCGAGTTTGGCTCAGACACTGAGAAGAGTACACAGCTGTTGTTCTAAGCCACCCGGTAGGCTGAATAATGTACTACCTGCTCCCAACACCTTGCAAAAGCTGTTCACATCCTAATCCCAGAACCTGTGAACATGTTACCTTCTATAAAGGGAAAAGGGTCTTTGTAAATGTGATGAAGTTAAAGACCTTGAGATAGGGAGATTATCTGGGATTATCCAGGTGAGCACAATGTAATCACAGGGTCTTTAGAAAAGGAACATAGGAAGTTCAGACTGAAGGGAAGGAGATGTGATAGAAACAGATTGGAGTAATGCAGCTACAAGCCAAGGAATGCCAGAAGCTCCTAGAAGCTGAAAGAGGCAAGGAATAGATTCTCCCCCGGAGCGTCCAGAAAGAACCAGACCTGTTGATGCCTGGATTTTGGCCCTATGAGACCCATTTTCCACTTCTGACTTCCAGAACTCTAAGAGAATAAGTCCATGGAGTTTTATGTTATTTAAGTTTGTGGTAATTTGTTACAGCAGCAAAAAGAAACTTATATAGGCACCAAGCTTGGGATGGTTTGTTATGCAGCAAAAGCTGGCTGATACATATATGTTCCTGTAGCCTTATGGAAGCTTTAGGACAAGAAAGAGTGGAAAGGAATAGTGCTAATATGGATGGGCAGGATGCACATTTATAGGCACCAAGAAGTAATGTTGTAACAGACATTTAAATGAAAATGTTTTACAAAACATGTTTTTTAAATTTTAATTTAAATGACCATTTTGAGGTCATTCATCTTCTTGTGGATTTATTAATTAGTAAGCGTTTATGTATCGTGTGCTAGAAATGAAGAAGTCAATTCAAAAATAAATAAAATATTCTCTATACCCTCACAAAAGTCACAATTGTTTTGACCAGAGTGATTCTTTTAAGAAGCAGCCTGGCCTCACCTGGTTGCCCCTCACCTGGTTGTGTATTGCCCATTGCCCTTCATAACAGCCTCTCTGGACCTCTGTAGTTGGTACACTTCACTCCCTACTTGTTGTATGACAAACAATCCAGTGTTAAGTTTTCCAGCACATCTTCCTCTTAGGCTGGGCCTCCATCTTTCCTCTTTGGCACGTCTGTGGACAACTCTTAGAGAAATGACCCATTTTATTTCAAAGACCTCCAGGACTACCCAGCCTCTTCTAAAAAGGTGTCTCCCCCAGCCTGCTCTCACTTTTTCAGTAAAAGCCAGGGAGTCTAAGTTAGGACAGGACCTAGAGACTCTTCATATTTTCTGAGGAATTCTCTGGTAGCATCATTAGAGGAGTTCTATGCAGACATGAGTGTGAAGGTTAATCTTATGTCTGCCTAACTGGACAATGGGATGCCAGATACCTGATTATGAAGGTGTCTGTTACGGTATTTCCAGGGGAGATTAGAATTTGAATTATTTGGCTGAGAAAGCATGCTATCCTCCCCAGTCTGGATAGGCATCATCCAATGTGTTGAGGGTCAGATACAATCAAAAGTAGAGGCATGTTGTATTTGCCTTCTCTTTGCCTGACTGCTGAGCTGGGATGTCAGTCTTCTGTCTTCGTTGCTCCTGGTTCTTGGGCCTGCAGACTTGAACAAGAATCTATATCATGACTTTCTGCCTCTAAGGGCTTTGAACCACACCACTGGCTTTCCTGGATCTCCAGCATGCAAGTGGCTGATGGTGGGACTTTGCACTTCCATAGTCACATAAGCTAATACCTTGTCAGTGTATATATCTTTGTGTATGTATCTCTGTATCTATTATGTATGTATGTATGTATGTATGTATGTATGTATGATCTGCCTGCCTATCTATCTATCCCCTGCCTGTCTATATTTATCAATATATCCATTTATCTATCATCTATATGTCTAGCATCTATTTATCATCTGTCTATCATCTATCTAATCTATCTATCATCTATTTATATGTCATCTATCTATCATTTGTTGTTATCTGTTTGTCATCTATATTTCTATTTCTCTATCTACTTATTATGTATCTGTCTATCTTTTCTATGGTTCTGTTTCTCTGGAGAACTCTGACTAGGACAATGGAGAAAGGAGAGAGGCTTCCTCTTGGGAGGTCAGGGAAGGCTTCCACAGAGAAGAAACACAGTGTGTCTTCCAACAACATTTGAATAAGGAAGGGTGTCCTGGTATGCAGGTATAGCATGAACAAAAGTGCAAGGCACAGAAGTACATGATGTCGAAACATAACCCTAAAAATGTTAAAACACAATTTTCTCACCAATAGTTTGGTGTCAAATATTTACTTAGTTCATTTATAAGGGAACCAACAAGCTGATGAAGCCAAGTAAAAAGATACTTTATCCACTCGGATAAAGGAATGATGGAATAAGATGCAAAACTGGTTGAAGTTCTATAGAGAAACAAAACCATTATCTTTGAGGTTATTTATGCTTCCAGAAAAAAATCATTTTTCATTTGTCAATATTCAGAAACTTAACATCTGGCTTTTTACTCTGGTCCTTAATCAACAGTAAATGTAAGTCAACAAGTGAGTCACCTAGTGCTGTGTAAAAATCACCCCCAAACTTAGCAGCCGAAAAGAGCAAACATGTCTTATCTGTTTCTGAGTACCAGAAACTTGGAAATCTCTTGGTTGGGTGGTCCTGGCTCAGGGTCTCTGAGAGGTTGCCATCAGGTTGTGAGCCAGAGCTGCAGTTTTTGGAAGGTACTAAAGGACCCTTTGCCAAGCTTAGCACTTAGTCAGGTGGCTGTTGCCAGAATGCTCCAGGTCCTTGCCATGGGGCCTCTCTTGCTCACAAGACAGGGCAGCTGGCTTTCCAGAGTAGAGCAGGGAGAGAGAGAGAGAGAGAGAGAGAGAGAGAGAGAGAGAGAAAGGGGAAGGGGGAAGGAGGAAGAGAGGACAGGGGAGAAGGAGGGGCAGAGGGGGAGGAGGAGGAAGAGGGTGAGTGGGAGGAAGGGGGAGACAGGGAAGGGGAGTAAGGATGGGGAGGGAAAGAGGGGGAGGGGGATAAGGAAGGGGAAAGGAAGGAAAGTGAGAAAGAGAGGGACAAAGAGGGGGAGAAGGAGGAGGGACGGGGAGAAATGGGAGAAGAGGAGAGAGAAGGCAGGAGGGTCCCGATGGAAACCACATTCAGAACTTAGTCTCACAAGCGACATCTCATCACCTGTGCTGTGTTCTGCTCTCTAGAAATGAGTGTCTCAGAACAGCCCACTCTAGGGGAGGGGGATTAAGCTCCACCTTTTGGGAGGAAGATTATCACAGAACTAGAGGACATTAAGAGCACGACAGCCTGACAGCCTCCCCGAGAGGACCTGATGCACCCCAGGCAGACTGCTAGACAATGCTCTCGTGTGATTTTCAGGGAGTCAGGTGATAACATTTTGCCCTAGCTTCATGTTTTGTGCACTTTTTGTTAAAAGTGGCATGTTTGGGGAACACCTGGTGGTCTGGGGGGGTGGCTGCAGAAAAGAGAGTCTGGAAGGTGATGTGCTCTGTATTCCAGCTGAGGCCGTGTTCAGTGGCTGGTCCCAGTGTGGCTCTGTGGCCTGACAAGCCCTGCATCCAGCTCAACTGGGTCAATGTTTTAGGAGAAATGGGTGAATCAGGTGCTGTTGTCAGAAAAGGAGACAGGGAGGCCAGGGGACCAGGGACAAACCTTGACTGTGGCGCCTGAGGGAAGGCTGTGATGGAGAGGACACAGAAGCAGCTCTGGAGAGGATGCTGGAGTTAGTCTGCCAGATATAGGGGCTGACCCCCAGTTTTGTTGCAAGTTACAGGGAGTGTGGAAGTGGGGAGAGATGGCCGACGCAGGAAGTGCCTGCGGGAACACCGGGTATGGCTGGTGCCTCACACTGCTAGCCAAAGACCCTCCTTCATTTTTGCATGAAGGGCAAAGGTGACTGATCAGGAAGGGGAATCTGGAAGGGTATCTGGGTGGCTGAGTGAACAAACCCGACACTCTAGTCTATGGATGTGCTGATGTCTTCCGTTCAGGAATCTTAGAGCGCGCAGATCTCCTACTTTGGTGGAGGGTGGTGATGGGGGATGGTGGGAGTGGTGGCTGGAAGCCAGGGATTTTTCTGGGGTGGAGGGGTCACAGAAAGTTCACAGTAGTTGGAGACCAGCTTTGTTCCAGCAACTGGCAACAAAGAAGCACCAAACAACACACTTGAAGCAAGCCTGCAAGGCTGGTATTGAAAGCACATCAGGTACTTGCCGGCTGTGGGGCGGGTGGCAGGAAGTTCCAGCTCTTAGATAAGGTGGAAACATTTCCTGCTGGGCCAGACGAGTGCTTCCGGCCCTAGCACATTCAGGAGCTGGTGGTACGGATGCCCAATGGTACCTTGCATCCAGCTGATAGAAATCCATGTTCCAAGCTCTGGTACACTCTCTTCCAGAAGATATGGTGGGCATGACTGCCACCACAAGTAGTATGTTCCTTGCTTTCTGGAAGAACAAATACATGTAGTTGTTTAGATGACTGGGTGGGAGGCTGGTCTGCCTGCCACACTGCTGTGTGTATAATTTGGTTATTCTGAAAGCAGACCCTCGGTAGGAACTTGGGGCAGAGGGTGTACTTGAGGGTGGTCCCGGGGAGCAGGAAAGAGGGGTTGGGGAAGTGAGAGGAGAGAGGCGGAGCTTCCAGCATGGGAAGGGTGTTTATGAACAGGACTAGCTAAGACCTTGTGGAGCTGGGAAGCCACTACACAGAGCTGCCTACCTGGGACAGGGAGACTGGCTCATTATCTGTCTGATGAACCACATGCCTGCTTAGGCCTGGCTCTGGGGGGTGCACCTACATTTTGGTTTTATTTTATTTTATTCATGCAAGAAGTGTTTATCCTCTTCTCCCTGGCCCTGATGTCTAAAAGTACTGTCCTCGCCATGTTAGACTGTAAACTTTCATGTTTCAAGTTCTTTTCTTGTTGCCCTTCTGACACCCTGTCACCCCATTGTTGATAGTCTGGGTAATTAAAGTGATCATGACTAATATCTGCTGCCTGGGTGCCAGCAGACACGTAGAATGGTGCCTGAGTGTACATTGGCATGTGGGTGTGTGCGCTTGCCTGTGTGTGTTCTTGTGTGTGTGTATGTGCATGGGTGTGTGCCTGTGTGGATCCGTGTGTGTGCATGTGCGTGCATGCATATCTGTGCTTGTATTCCTGTGTGCCTGTGTGCATACATGTGGAATGTCCACCCTGGCAAGGGGACCATGTGAGCAGCAAAGGAGGAGCTGAAGGAACTTTTCTACAGACCCACCCAGCCTTCACCTCTGAAGTCCTTTTTCTGTTGTTTGTTTGTTTGTTTGTTTTGTTTTGCTAGTCGGGTACAGGAAGTTGTTTGCTCTGGTTGACATTCCAGGGTCCAACTTGAGTTCCTTTTCTGCATTGGCCCTTTGGTCAAAATATAGCCTCAGTGCATTTTGGAGCCATGCAGAAGCAGGTAAGGAACAGGCAGTCCAGATCTCAGATGAGCACAGGTGGGCTCCTTTGGGTTGTGGGCTGGGGCTGGTATGACAGCATGGCTCCTCAAGGCCACCCTTCAGTAAAACCATCTGGGCCTCTGTGATCTTCGAAGATCTGAAAACTCACCCCCAGTACATTAATACATTATGCATATATGTACACACAGACACATATGTTCTATACTCATGATACTGAAGCAGCATCTTATCTGTATTACAGAACACACCTCAAAATAAAAAAAGATAAAAAGAAAACAGAGATGAAATAATCAACATTGTAGGTAATTTTTCTCTTTGATGTTTTTATCATGGACGTCATCTCTTTTTTCTTTACCAAAGTGCATTGAAAGTGTTACTAACATAATTGAGCATGCTCCATTGCTTTTGTAAATCCTGGATCATACTTTCTGATGCAGCAATTTGAACTTCTAAGTTTGGGGTGCTTTTCGATCTTGTTCTGGACCCCTCTTGACACAGAGGGCTCTGACGGGACCTGGTGAGGAATGTTAGCCACGCTGCCTACATCACAGCACTCTTCACTGGTTCAGTCCTGTTCACCAGTGATGCAAACGCTCCTGCTGAAATGTGGCCACTAAATTTTCACCGATTTTTTGTTATCTATTTATTTTTTACAAGATACTGAATTTTTGTATTTCTTAAACAGTTTCAAAATCCACTAAAACACTTTGGATAACTTTTTAAGAGATGAGAAAATTCTGTTTGCAAGGTTTTTTTTCAGTGTACAGATCTAAAGGTTTTCAGAAGTGTTATGCTTATATTAGTTTCTGATGACAAAAGCCTAAGGATTTCTCAAGCTCTCCATAGAATGAGTTTCTCTGAAAAGCTGTTCCATTCTAATTCACTGTTAAAACATCCCCTTGACCTTGAAAATGCAGCTTTAATTTGTTTACAGTTTTAGGAACACTGCTAAGTTGCACTTGATGACTAGGCTTTGTTTAGCCAAAGAAGTACCTGCTTTTTTGTAAAAGAAAATTGCCCACTTTGTCTCTAGTATCATTTGTCTGAGAGCATCAGCTAAAGGGATTCACGTGCATGGTCACTTCCCGGCACATGTCAAAGAATTGCAGAAATTCTTCCATCACGTAAACCCATGCTCCCAGGCACATGTAAACTGCACAATATGTAGAAGGAGGATGCCCTGCCAGCCTCCCCTCCCCGGGGAACCCCTGCTGTTCCCTCAAAGAGCCCATAGACTTTTATGGCTGTAGCTCTTGGCCATGGAGAGTCAGTCCTTCCACTAGGTGTGTGGAGATGTTCTTTTTCACATTTGTATGAAATAAATGTAAAGAATATCCTGTCTGTGGTGCCTGGGTGGCTCAGTCGGTTGGGCGGCCAACTTCAGTTTGGGTCATGATCTCGCAGTCTGTGGGTTCAAGCCTCACGTTGGGCTCTGTGCTGACAGCTCAGAGCCTGGAGCCTGCTTCTGATTCTGTGTCTCCCTCTCTGCCCCTCCCCTGCTTGCTCTCTGTCTCTCTGTCTCTCTCAAAAATAAAAAAACATTAAAAACAATATATTTTAAAAAATGTCCTGTCTGTCCTTTCCAGTTCTCACTCATCTGTTCTTGAATAGTCTTGGGGTCATGCACCCAGTTTTGGAGGCCACCAATTCAGGCTAAGGCTGACAGAAGCCAGCATCAGATTCTCTTTACGGCTTGAGCCTTCAGAACCTGTACAGGTGTCATCAGAAAACTGATGCAGGAACTCCCACAGCATACTGGGTCAGAGCAGGCTGGCCACTATCATCATACTGACAAGGAAGGCACATTCCAGACTTTCCTGTATCAGCTGCTGAGGGTTCCCATTGATGGTTACCAGGTACCATGCTGTCAATTGTATTTATTTTTAAATTATTTTTTAATGTTTTATTTATTTTTGAGAGAGAGAGAGAGAGAGAGAAACTGTGAGCAGGGGAGAGTCAGAGAGAGAGGGAGATAAAGAATTTGAAATAGGCTCCATGCTGTGAGCTAGCTGTCAGCACAGAGCCCAACACGGGGCTCGAACCCTATGAGCCGTGAGATCATAACCTGAGCCGAAGTCGGATGCTTAACCAACTGAGCCACCCAGGAGCCCCAACCATCCTGTCAATTTTAGACGCTTATTTCAAATAAGGTAGATGCCTTGTTCTCATTTTACAGATAATAGGACTGAGCCTCATAAGGTTTAAGACCTCAGGATAAAGAATGCAGAGTCACGAAGGTAAAGCATAGTTCGGTTTCTATTTGCCACATGTTGTCCCCTAGTCCCATGCCACCAGCCTGTCACCTTTCACCTGCCTTTCCCCACTTCAGCTTGGCAGTGGAAAGAGCATCATGCAGAAGTAGAATTTCCTTGCTCTTTGCTACAATGAAACACTGCCTTGGGCATATGAAGGCTGGCTTCAGAATGTTCTGTCCTTTCCTATTCAAGGCTAGGAGAGAAAGCATGGGCATTGCAAGTGCCAAGCCTTTGTGGTGGCTGTGGGTCAAAATTGACTTTTTGCAAGCTCCTGCCCCTTCCTCTCCCTCCCCCAGGTAAGTGTCATCAGCAAGTGCAGGCTGCTATTATCATGCATCTAGGCTTGTCAGCCTGGCCTGTGGTGGTCAGTGCACCCTCAGTAATTAAAAATCTCTTCTGAGCTCCTCATGGTTATGCCAAGTCCACCAATCATCTAAACCTGTAGATCCTAAGTTTGTATCTACTTACCCAATGAAGACTTCCTGTTTTTAAGTTCAGGGAGTTTCCTTAAAAACATAAACAAATGGAAGTTGTTTTGGAACTTGAGTAAATATTCCCTAAGAGCGTTTTGTGTGAAGCATGAATAAGCAACATATGGGTTACGTTTCCTTCAAAATACACACATTTCAGAGGAAAAGAGTTTAGGAAAACACATCCTGCACTTTTGCTGAGTGGAAAAATATCTGGAAAAGTTACTGGACCTGATTTTCAAATTTTATTTTTTCCAGTGGTTAATTATAGCATTTAAATACAATTTCTGAGGCTGCTTTCGTGGGATGTCCATGTTGAAAACCCATCTCTGCCCCTGTCCTCAATGCCCCACAGGATTTGTGTGTGCTGCTGGCAAAACTTGGGCTCAGTCTTGGAATTCAGACCCTTTAGGGCTGTGGGGAGGGAGACATCCACTTCCTGGTTTTCAAAGTGAAGAGAGGGATGCCCAGAAAAGCTTTCTGAGTTCCTTTGTCCTGGGGAAGCTTCTGCTGCAGCCATTGCCAGGTCACTGCCACACATTTAGCCAGTGCAAACAGAAACGGAAGCACCTAAAAATACATGAGACCTTAAGGTCTGCTTCTAGTTTCTGCAGGCAAAATAAACCGACATGAGCCAGGTGAAATAGAACAAGGGGTTTACTGGAAAGATGTTAGGCTTTCCCGAGGGATTTAAGGAAGAGCTGAGTGTGCATATTTGGGGACTTCTCTTCTAGGCAATCATCACTGACAGGACTCGGCTCCCAGCACCCAGTTTATGTTCCAGGTTCCCAGTTCCTGGGGTGCAATGCTGCCCCAGGGCCTAGCTCCTCACTCTTCCTTCCTGCGCTCCTCTTTCCTCCACCATGACATTGTGTTCCAGGGTGCGACCAGTCAAGTCCTAGGGTTTCAGGAAATAACTTGACTTCTGCATTGTCAACCTTACACCACTGGGTGAGCTCACCATGTATCCCTCACCAGACTCTCATGGCTATATGGTGCCCATGGGTTTATTTATACATGTCTAAAGTACCCACCTCCTTCCTTCCCATGGTTTTTTTTGGTAGAAATGTGTATTTATTTCAAATAACAACAGCTAATCCAACACTAGCTAATAATTTACTATATATATACCTTTTATTATATATATATAAAAATATATGGCAATATATATTATGTATATGTATATATAAAGTCTGAGGACTTTTCGTGTGTTATCTGAAGCTGAGGTCGATGCTGAGTCTACCCTACACCCCACACACTGAGCACGGAACCCCTGGGCAATAAGAGGCTATAGCCTGTTGTTGAATCACACTGAGATTGGCAGGCACTGAGCTGGTTCATAACAAAACCACTGTTTGCCATGTTTTAGCAGACACACATTCAGGACAAGTGATCCTTCCCAGCAAGGCCTAAGTCACCCTGGCTGCCACACCCTGTTTTGGCCAAGCACAGCCAGTGCCTGGAACGTAGCATCAGGTCTACTGGGGCCAGGTCTTTGGCTTGTTAGGGGTGAGGGCTGTCTGGGGCCGGGGACCTGCTTACTCAGTGGTTGTGCAATCAGGAAATGGGTCTCACGGGTGGCCGCAGCAATTTATTAGCCCCTCAGTGACGTTGGGCAAGTGGCTTATTTCACCATTTTGCAGAGACTGGGGAGGAGAACACACTAAGCATCCAGCAGGAAGGGGTGTGGTGTGGGCCACCAAATCTTTGCTATGAAACAGAATGAGTTCCCGAGCTGTACTGAAGGTTTGTTCTGAGGGGAGAGAGGGCCTCCCCAATGCCTACATTCTTCCATAATGTTCCCTGTTTGAATTCAAAATGGCTCAACAAGGAGCTAATCTCTTTCCCCTCTCAGTCTCCTCTTCTTTGCCTTCCCTGACCTGCCTTTCCTCCTTCTTTCTCCTTTCCTTCCCCTCTCTCTTCCTTTTCCCCACTCTGTATCATGTTTATTTTTACCCTCCCTGGCCCTTCTTCCATGTCTCTCATTTGTTCCAGAAAGGATTTCCAGGTAGCTTAAGCAAGTAGCTAAACACATTTCCTTTGGGTGCAATCCCCTGGGATCCATGCAGACACCCATGTTATTCTGTGAGTGAGTGCCTCAGCCTCATCCTGCAGGACAGGGCAAGTTCATTGCTGTCACCCAGCCCTGGAAGCCTCCTGCCCCTGCAATGCTGGTTATAACCAAGTGGCTGCTTTTAGATGATCAGCCCTCCAGATTCCCTTTCTGATCCTCCTTCTGTTCGTCTCCAGGACATGGGAGTATATTTGGCCCTGTGGTTTTGGCCTCAGGCTGACCCCTAGTGTAAGTTAGGACTGAGGTAAAAAATTATTATAATATAAAGATGCAAAGACTTGGCCAGTTTCTATCTGGAACAGAAGGCAATCATAAGGGCACTTACACAGCATGGATAGAGCCAGACAGCCACAGAGTGCCGGGGGAGGGCATTCTCTGCCTCCTACTCCCCTCTCCCTGACTCAGGCACTCACCAATTCAGGCTGCCCAGGGGCCCAGGTCCTAAAGTGAAGGGAGAGGAACTCAGACAAAAATGTGTGTCCTTGGGTGGCTTCCACATAAACAACCCCCAAACAGCTTTCACAGCTTGCAGGACATTTATGGTTCACCCCATAAAAAATTCTAGAAGGAGACAGTCCAGGTTCATGTGTTGGCCAAACATTCAGGCCATTGCTGTCCTCAGTGTCTGGGCTCCAACATCAGCTTGTGGAACATCTCTTGGTCTCTCCTAGCTGCAAGGGAGGCTGGGGAAACACACCTTGGTATTTCAGCCTCTGTAACTACAGTTTGGGAATGGAGACAGGGGTCAACTGAGAGACTGTGCCACATAGGAGAAGTGGGCATTCTGTGTCATTCAGTCTGAGGGAAGTGGAGAGCCTGACTTGGGGTATCAGGGGAAGAATCTGGACACTTGGGACAGGTCAGTGCAGTTGGCCGTGCCAGTTGCCTCTGTGGGGTCTCTGTGCTAATGAAGCTGCTTCCTCATCTTAGCCCCTGGATGGGCACAGAGTGTTCTGAGTTTCAAAACAAAGGGAACTCTTGCACCCATGAACCATTAGATGTCAAGGCTCACCCACGCCTTTGGGGCCTCCTGCGACACAAGACTTGGTCTGATGGAGATAGTCAGAGTGTTCTGCCTACCACGAGCTCTTTGCAAAGTCCTCTGAATGCAACACCGTGATGCAATCATCTGAAATCGTGAGTCAGGCTTCATCTTCCTGCTTCCCGCTACATCAGGGGCCAGCTGCAAGATGAAAGAGTTCTTCAAAATAGATTTTAACGTTTGGACAAAGGTGTCCTTTTTCTTTAACCATTAACTTCTCTGCATTCTCCAACACTGGCATCCTAGCTCTCCCTGAAGGTGATGGTTGGCCAGATACTTTTGGAAATATTTGGAAATTTTCCTAGTACATGGATATGGTTTTTGCTCAGTCATCCTCTCAGCACATTGGCTATTTGACACGACAGTTTAAAACACACCAGTATTCATCACGAGCCAAAACTCTGAGGCAATTTTTTGGTGAGGAGAATGCAGGAGATTAGGCTGCAGACCTGAGTCTTCGATCTGGGCCTCTTTCTGTGGGACCTTTGAGAGGGGCTCTTCATGGAGTCTTACGCACTCTTTAAACCTCTTGTTTGCTCACCTGTGAAAGTGCAAAATAACCTTGACTCCTTCTTCCTTACAGGCATTGTAAGATCAAGTGTGTACTAGTGAGGAAAGGAATGCAACAGCACTTTGTAAAAAGAAAAAGCTGTGAATTATTACCCTGCCTCTGTGATTCCCCAAACCTGCCACAATCTGGAAGCATGAGAGATGTTTTCTTTTGTTGTTTTTGTTTTTTAACTTGAATTCTCCTAACTGATTTCATGGAAAAGTACATGTTATCTAGGGATATGAGCAGAGGCCATAAGAACTGTAAGAAGTAGAAATTAAGGTAGACATTAGAGAAAAATTCACTGTGGAAATTCTGGAGTGTTCATATCAACAAAAATCATAACCTATAATTTGCTTTTTTTTTTAGGTTTTCAATTTTATCCAATTATTAGTTTCATGAAAAGGATGTAAGATAACATATTTTGTAAGCCCATCATAAGCAAAGTACCTTAAACTGGGAGTTCTCAGAGCATGGTACCAGACCAGCAACATCTACGTGCCTATATCTGGGTTTTAAACAGCCCTTCAGGGGATTCTGACATGTCACTCTAGTCTGAGAGCCACCTGCTTAAACAATGAGGACATGTAACAATGAGGACATGTATTATCTCACACAGGAGGAGTCTGGGGCTGAGGCAACCCTGGGGTGGCGTGGTCAGCCTGCGCCCACACACTTCTGTTAGTCCTGCGGATTTCTCCCTCCTCTGCTGGCTCTGCTTTTAGGCCAGCTCCCCTCTGTGACAGAAGATGGCTATAAGCTACAATTGGTATACAACACCCCCTTTTCTATGGCCAATGGGAGGGAGAACCTGTCTTCCAATCATGGAATAACAAGCTTTGTTCCTGTTGCTCTCCATGGGGAGGGGGATGCTGTACATTGATTGTCAAAACCCAAATTCATGAGCCAATCAGTCTGGCGAGAACCCAGGGCAAGGTGCTCAGTGAGGTGGGATCCCACCGTGTGTGAGCATCTGCACATGCTCTAGTGCCTCAGTTTTTCCTTTTGTGAAATAACTATACTAGGGAATGGTTAAGTTGAGATGCTCAGCCATTCTACAGATGTCTGATTAGCTCACAGCTAGCAGACCTGCCTTGCTTTTAAGAAGAATGCTGGTAGTCAGGGTTTGCAAGGGTGTAGGTCAGGACACCAGACCTCCAGGGGGTTGCAGTGGAGATGAGAAGACAGAATACAGGTGGGTGACCGAGGGAAGAGTGAGGGTAATGACAGCCAGTGGGTTAGCAATCATGAGCAGGCATCTCCAAGAGGAGCAGCCGGTCAGGAGTCGCAGGGGAATACGGTAGAGTGAATCCAATCCACAGCAAATTTAAGACAGAGTTTCATAATCACTGGGACAGTCCACATGTTTGTTTCTTAATGTTGTCCAAGTGGGAAAGAACGAGGCATATCTGACCTAGAAACATATGGTTTACATTTGAAATATGAGATTGCTTTTAGACAGAGTTTATGTGGGTACCTATAGGGAATATGATGTTTGTAAGGCAGTACTGTGGTGCCTAAGAGAATTGATTATCTACAGTTATAAACTTGATTTATTAGATTTAAAAGGATGGTTTAAGTGCCATACCAGTTTCCCACTGCTGCTGTCACTGATTATCACACGCTCAGTGGCTTAAAACAACGGAAATGTATTACCTTCCAATTCTGTAGTTTGGAAGCCCCCATGAATCTCACAGAGGTAAAATCAAGTTGTTACCAGGGCTGCATTCCCTCCTGGAGGCTCTGGAAGAGAATCTGTTTCCTTGCATTTTCCTAGTGGTGCCTGCATCCCTGGTGTGGTGGTCCATTCCAGCCACATAGCATTCCTCGGAGGCTTCTTCCATTGGCATGTCTTTCTCTGGCTCCCTTGCCATCCTCCCCTTCTAAGGACCTTTGTGATTTACTGGGTCCACCTAGATAATCCAGGATCATCTCCTATTTTATGGTCGTCTACTTAGCAAACTGAATTCCATCACTACCTCCTGTCCCTTTTTCCATATAACCTGATGTACTCGTGAGTTCGAGGATTAAGATATGGACATCTTTGGGAGAAACATTATTCTTTCTACCACTGACGCTTTGATAAATCTGCCTGGGAGATTTATAATACGGCGTTGATGGGCATGAGGAATATATTCCATTCTAAAAATACAGTTTACAAGATTGAAGAAATATGATTAGAGTAATTTTATAATAATGTGTCTCTCCCTGTGCAGATAAATCACAGTTCTTTTTGTCTGAGGCCCCTTGCAGAATGACATTACTGACCCTTTCACCAAAAGAAGGCAATGTCTCTGCCTCTTTGAATCTGCACCAGACTCCTGACTGGCTTTCACTAAGAGAAGGTGGCTGGAGTCTGGGTCTCAAGTTACCATGGGCCATCCACACTCTGTCTTTTGGAATCTGAAATTACCTGAGCATTAGTAAAGAGGAAATGAGAATCTGTTTGTACACAGATTTTACCAGAGATAGAAATAGAATTATAATTTGTAAGTTAAAGTTTAATGTGGAAAATGAGGCTTTAAAATATTTGCACCTTCAGTAAAGTATGCATTAATGTGAGATGCATTCAGGCATCTTCTCTTTTGGTTTAGTAGGAGATGCTGGTGGAGCCCCCACTCCTGAGCCTACCACTTGAGATCTGCATCCAAGCTGGGTACACTCTTCTGCCTGCTGCTGGGAGAGCGGGCTGCTGAGGACTCACAGTTGCCACCTCTCTGAGAATTGCCCTCAGATCCCAGGGGCCCTTTTCCCAGAGAGCCCTTGGAGGTGGGGACAGTCCACAGTCTCCCAGGGCTGGAACTGGTTACAGAAAGCCAGTACCCTGGTCTCCAGCTGGAGCAGAAGATGCTCCAAGCCCCCTTGCAGATCAGACCAAAATGAGTCCAGAAGAAACTCCTATTCACCCTGCACCTCCTCGCCTGCTCCTGTCCCTTACAGCTTTGTCCTGAGAGCTCCCCTGATACAGCAGCTGCACAAGAGTCCCCACCTCAGGATCTCCCTCCAGGAACTGACGGAGTCAGACATAAAGTTGGACAAATGGCAATTGATTTCCTAACTCGGTCATGCTTGCATTTTGAGGAGGATCCCTACGTGGTGGGGTTCTTGTTTCTTAACGTATTCCTGGGTTGTATTTGCTAGTATTTCATTTATGACGTTTCCATCAGTTATCATAAAAAGATTCGTTTGTTGTTTTGTGTGTGTTCTCTCACAATTTGGTATCATATATGCTGAATAAAAATAATTATGCAGCCTTCTCTTTTTATAAACCTAGAATATATAAAATGGCATTGGAATTATCCATCATTTAAATTTAAGGGTTTCATCACATATCATAAAGATTATGTGGACCCTGGGGAGAGAGTTCAGACCTTCAGTAACTTTCTCTATTGTCCTGTGGTAACTTGTCTGTTTAAATATTCTGTTTTTTGAGGTCATTAAAAAGATCTTTTTCTAGGTAAGGAAAAATACAGATACTGAATATGATTCTCCAGAGCACGTTCATCCTATTTTATTTGCATGGAGTGAAACAAAATGTCCTCCCAAATTATCCTATTTTCCCGTTTCTATGGCTTCTTCTTCATCTGATTTCTGATTCTGAGTTGTGTGTTTCCCTTTTTGGTCTCATGCTGTGAAAACAGTTTTTATTGCTCTTTAGTATGTAGAATGTGTAGCAACATAAAAAGTAAGTAAAGAATAGTTGCCCCAAATTGGATCACCTTCGAGGTTAAGGTGATGAATCCACAATTAATTAGTGGCTTTTCTCTTTCTTCATAATCTCTTTATGCAGACAGGTATGCACAGGCACACACATACACTTTCTAGTGTTGCCCCAACCTTAAACTCCTGCATGATCACAATTTTGACAAGATCTTTTACATTTTAATGTGTATTGAGTAAATTCACAATTGCAAATATTTTGTTTGAGATATCCTTTTTATAATCTGTGTTCATAAGTGATTCATCTGTGATTTACTCTTCTCTTATTGGCCTTATCTCATTTTGACTGGAAAGCTTTTGAGGAAGGCAAGTTTCCCTCTTTTCTGCTGTGTGGAACTGTGCTGACCACATGCGGCTGGCCATTAAGCATGAGAAGTATAGCTTGTGAGTGCTAGCTGTGAGTGTGAAATACACGCTGGCTGTTGAAAGCATGTCATAAAACATGAGAATATAAAACATCTCAATAATGTCACGATGGACTAAAAGTTGAAAGGGTAAATTTTTAGGCATATATTGGGTGAAATGAAATGTATCGTGGGATGAAAATATGCATAATCTACTGCAAACTACGTGTTCTGGTTATTACATTTTTCAGTTTATTTTTAAATATTTATTTTTGAGATAGAGAGTATCAGCAGGGGAAGGGCAGAGAGAGAGATGGGCAGAAGATCCTAAGCCAGCTCCATGCTGACAGTGGTGAGCACGATGTGGGACTCAAACTCATGAACTATAAGATCATGACCTGAGCTGAAGTCAGATGCTCAACCAACTGAGCCACACAGGCGCCCCTGTCTTGGGTATTTTAAAAACTCCACTGGAGCCATAAAAAGGAATTGAGATAGTGAAAACAGAGTGGTATGAGATGAATAATATGGGAAGGGCCTCAAGCTAGAAAGCCTGGAGACACATCTGTCTGCAGGAAGTTCTGGGAGCCATCTCCTGTTCCCTTTGGAACCTAGAACCTAGCTTATGTTACTACACGTATTTGCACTTTGGGTCCTAGGAACAAGAATATGATGTCTGCACCCTCACAGAAAGCAGAAAATATGATCAGGCCTGTCCTTGTCTCTCAAAGCTGCCATTGGAAGAGGCTGTGGGTGGGGCGCCTGGGTGGCTTAGTCGGTTAAGCGTCCGACTTTCGCTTAGGTCATGATCGCGCGGTTCATGGGTTTGAGCCCCGCGTCGGGCTCTGTGCTGACTGCCAGCTCAGAGCCTGGAGACTGTTTCAGAGTCTGTGACTCCCTCTCTCTCTGACCCTCCCCTGCTCACGCTGTCTCTCTCTCTCTCCTAGAAAAAAAAAAAAAGAGGCTGTGGGTTACAAATAGAAGGAAAACAGGAGAAATCCATGCAATGCAGATCAAACAACTCAGCTTTTCCCTGTGGCATATGCGCCCAGTGGTGTGTGCACCACCACTGCCACGGTATCACGGGGCTCTCAGCATGTGGAAAAAGGCAAGAGTGTGCAGCCAGCAGCCAGCAATTTTATGACCGTGCTAAACCAATTAGTCATCTCACACTAAGGAGGATAAGCACAAGGGTGGGGAAAGCAAACAAAGATTGTTCCTGCAACTTTTAGAATAAACAGATCATTTTATTAGACATTTATGGACAGCCATGAATTTCTTGCTGGATAATCAAACAGTGAAGGACTTTCTGTTTATTCTGACAGCAGGAATTCAGACTCATATCATCCCTTCAGAGCAAGTGTCGTCATTGCACGGCCTTCATGGACTGTCCTGGGCTAATAAACAAATAAATGAACAAGGAAAGATAAAATGAGAGCTCAGTTCCTAGGGTGGGTATTCCCGTGATCTCTTTGGACTTTATGTGAAATGTCAATGGTGATGATTGTATTCCCTGTGAGTTTAACAATCTTTGTGGCAAAGCTCATTGTTTCTTCAATCTAGAATGTCCTGCACCAGGAATCAGAAGTTGGCTCTTGTTACAGAGGCCAGGAGGTTTTGAGCAGCTCCTGGGGCTACAGCAGGGCAAGGGAGAGCTAGAATCCGGGCCATGCCCTCAGGATTGGGTCTCAAACCACAGATGTATCACTGGTCAGTTTAGCAGGTTGGGGTTTTTTTTTTTTTAATGTTTTTATTTATTTCTAGGAGAGAGAGAGAGAGAGAGTGTGTGTGTGTGTGTGTGAGCAGGGGAGGGTCAGAGAGAGAGGGAGTCACAGACTGAAACAGGTTCCAGGCTCTGAGCTGGCAATCAGCACAGAGCCCAACGCGGGGCTCGAACCCACGAACCGCGAGATCATGACCTGAGCAAAAGTCGGACTCTTAACCGACTAAGCCACCCAGGAGCCCCTAGAAGGTTGGTTTTTGATGGCCATGAAGTGGGGATCTTTTGTGGAACTATGTCAAGAGGTACTGGAAACGCCCTCTGCACCACATCCTGCAAAACATAATAGAAAAATCCCGCAAAATAAGTACCTGAAACATCTACCCTAAGAAATGCTTTTTGGCCAAGATCCCAGGACCTCTGCAAAACTCAGATGTTGTCTAGTAGGGACCATCCCGCGATGGACACCCAGTGATATCTGTGCTTGAATAAGTTTATAACTCTGGGCTCAGGAATGGTGAATGCTCAGCTCCAGAGGCCAGGTGATGAGGTGGAGTGGGAAGCCACTGAGAAGACTATGCAGTTGATCCTTACTCCAATAGGATGGATGCGTGTGGGAGGGTTTTCAGCAGGGAGAATGACATGATCTAGTTCATGTGCATAAAGGATCACTCTGGGCAATGGAGAGGGAGGAGGCTAGACCACTAGAAGGGAGAGAAGAAATGGAGGAAAGACCACATGAGGAGAGCCAGCCTGGCATGAGGGGAGCATGGAGGATGGGTCCCGATACCCAGCCGCCAAGTCTGTCTCCCTGTCAGGTTTCCTACTGATCTGACACCAAGAACTTAGCCTTTTTGTTTTCATTTTTAATTTTTTAAACATTTATTCATTTTTGAGAAACAGAGAGAGACAGAATGCAAGCTAGGGGGAGGGGGCAGAGAGAGAAACAGAGAAAGACAGAGAGAGAAAAAGAGAGACAGAATCTGAACCAGGCTCCAGGCTCTGAGCTGTCAGCACAGAGCCCAATGCAGGGCTTAAACCCACGAACTGTGAGATTATGACCTGCCAAAGTCAGATGCTTAACCGACTGAGCCACTCAAGTGCCCCAGAACCCAGCTATTTTAAACTCCAAGGCCAGGACTTCCCCTCTCCCACCAGTTCCAGTTATGAAAACTGACCCAGTGTCTCATCACTTACCTTCATAGTTTCCACTGATCAAATATGAAGGACATGCACACCCCACTGAGATCTGGCAAATGGTGCATGATGGTCCTTGCACAGGTGAGAAGACAGCTTCTAGCAACATGTCCAATGTCGCAGAACTGGGCTGTGGTGAAGGTGACACCTGAAAGCAGACTGGTCTGGGTCCAGAAGCTGGTTCTTTTCCTACAAGTTGGTCTGAGCCCGGTTAGGGAGTGGGGTAGGGCTGGAATTGGCCTCTCTTCTATACTGCCACAGCTATTCCAACTCTAACCAGGCAGGTATTAAGGTAACAATACCAAACAATAACTATTTGGTGCCAACCTGGAGAGTCATTTGTTCTGATATCTGAACAATTCCTTGTTCAACATGTGAGTGTAGACCAGCAAGACTCTAAGCTCTGGATGCCAGGTCCTGGGAGGCCCTCCTCTGAGAGGGGAAACTGTTTGGTCAACTTTTCTTCACATGCATTCCTGGAGCACACATAATTCCAAGAGACACAGTCACAGAGTTTGATGGCATGATGTGAAGCTGGTGTCATGCACAAAATGTGGGGATGTGCCATAGTAGAGATGCATGGTCAAGAATAAGCAGGTGACCTCATGGCATTTTGGCAGCTTTCCTGAGACTCTATCATGTTGGAAATACAATCTTCATGGAAAGCCCACTGGCACAGTGCCCTTTGGAAGCCCCACACCTTGAATGGTGGCCAGTGACCTATCTGTGGACTGGGTTCAGATGCCAGGCCTTCCCAGCAGTATGTGTGTGTGCAGAGCACGGTAGGGGACAGGAGAGCCAGACTTGGGGCCATAGACAGGGCTTTCCTCAACAGGGCTATCAATGGTCAAGCAGTCTGTTCCTTTGAACTCCTCCATCAGGTCACTACCCAGCCAGCACTGTTTCTTGTTACTTTTGGGGGAAGCATAAATCTGGATCCATTTTCTTTGAATAAGATTTCCAGATTTACAACAATGAGATATAGCTTAGTTTATAATTGACTTCCCCTATAGATATCAGTTGGCTTCACTCTGAGAAAATCTCACAGATGAAAATGTGGACTGATAACAATAGTCAATACTAATGAGCACTGACTGCTGGCCAGGCAGCAAGCCAAGCATTTTTTTACGCTTTCTCTTGTTTCATCCTTTCAGACACCCAGTAGGGTATATATTATTGTTGCCTCAAACTATCCATTTATTCGGCAAGTTGAGGGCCTGAGAGGCACTCTGATGACCACTGGGCACAGGGCTGGCCATCTGACATCAAGGAGGATGGCAGGACACCTGCTTCCAAGATAGCAGGGATCACACGCAAGAACACTGACACTTAGAGCATGTCAACTGCCCAAGTCAAACAGTGAGAATTTTAACCCTGAATCTCTGTTTGCTGTGGGCCACAGGCCACCCTGAGCTCACCTTGGTCTCATTCTGAACCTGTTGGGAATGTTACAAACTACACACATACCCAGTGTGTGGCCTGGATCCTAGGAACCACATGTCTAAATCCTTAGCCATGGGGAAGAGATTTTTTGACTCTGGTAGTAAATAATGGAAAACCTATGAACAAACTTTCTACAGCATAAGAACCTTAAAGCCACATCCCACAGCTCAGGCCTGTGGCAGCAGAGAGGTGAGAAATGGCCTACAGTCTCTGGGAGTCCTTTGTAACTTCTTCCCCAGCAGCTCTACCTGTGTTCAGGCAAAGGCTTCTGGTCAGAAGATGGGAAGATTCTGGATCTTTAGGTCCCTGAAGGGGCACTTCTGAAGCCAGTCAGTTCTTCTTCACTTGGGAAGAGGATTCTCCACAGAGCTTTTGAAGTAGTCAGATTTATAAGATGATTAATTAAACGTGTTTGGGTTTACATAGTCCAAGGAAAGGACATAGGGGCAGCCTCTCTATAGATTAGAGATCATACTGAATGTTCCCAGTGGAGGCTTTGGTCTTGTTCTGATTAGAGAGAAACCTGCTCTTCCTCTCAGAAAGGGGTTCTCCAGCATGAACAGCATCAGTACCATCTTGAGGGTCTTCACCCCAGTCTGTGATTTGGGGGACCCCAGGAGAGCCAAAGCTCATATTTCTACCAGCTTCTCAAGGGAAACAGGTGTTGCCATGCAGGATCTCACCCTGAAGAATCACAGCTCTAAGGGGAGATGGGACATGTGGTCACCAGGTTTTCAGAAATAGAAATCTTGACATATGAAAATGCCATCCTGCTTAGTTTCTACCACCAGCCCCAGCAGGTCAGAGGCCATCTGTGGTCCCGAATCATGGTGCCATAAATTTGAGAGCAGAGAAGCATCCATTCCAAGTCTCTCAGCCCTGGCAGCTTTTAGACTTACCCAGCAAAAATTTTGAAGAATGATGTCTCCAGGCAGCTGTCCTGCTCAGACTGACTGGAACCTCTGGGGGTGGTCCAGGGAACTTGTTTTATAGGCTCCAGGGACATTCTAATGAACTAACTGGCTGAAAACTTGGATTTAGTGTACAAGTTCTCAAAACGGGGTTCCTGGAGCATCAACATCGCCTGGGATCTCACTGGAAATGAAAATTCTCAGGCTTCACCCCAGACCTGCTGAATCAAAAATCTGGGGTTGGGGGCACCTGGGTGGCTCAGTCAATTAGGCATCATGATCTCAGGTCATGATCTCACAATTCTTGAGTTCAAGTCCTGCGTTGGGATCTGCACTGCTGGTGGAGAGCCTCCTTAGGATTCTCTCTCTCTTTTTCTCTCTCTGCTCATCTCTTGTTTTTGCTCACTCTCTCTCTCAAAGTAAATAAATAAATTTTTTAAAAATCTGGGGTTGGGACCGAGCCATGCAGGTTTTACATGCCCTGTGGAGGATCCTGATGCATGCTCAAGTTTTGAACTACCACTCTAGAACATTCTCTCACTTACAGGTGAGACACCTGAAGGCCAGTGGTTAAAGGACTCTGGTCACATCATATCACCACCCAGTAGAAGGGTTGGATTTAAAATCCAGGCTACCTGCTCCTACTTGCCCTCCCATTGCCCTACTCTTCTTCTCTTGCACATAATTTAGCTCAGGGCCCTGGTGAATGTTCTTCCACCTACCTCCTCTCCAGGCAGGCATCCATTCCTGCCCAGACTGGGCTAGCAAACAGGCCTATCAGCCAAATGAATAAAAGAACCCTGGGGCCAGGAGATTGCTCATTTGTAGGATGGTAGGTCTGGTTGTCAGTCCCCAGGTGCTGTTCTCAACCACAGAAAAACTGCATAAAGCCAGAGCATCATGTTGCCAAATCTAGTGATGGAGACTTTAATGTGACGGTCAGCTGGGCCATGCATTTTTAATGCTTTGGAAATCCAAGCTTTTCCTAGAGGGAGGAAAAGAAGTAGCAGAGAATAACTACAGTTGCCTAAGGATGAGATGGTGACAATTCCTCATTAAAAGAAAAAGGGCATTGTGCCTGTAAAGAGCTGGCTGTTTAATCTGGGTGGCTTATCAACGCAGACAAGGACCTTTACTGGGTGTTTGTGTTCAGCTGCGCTGCATGTGCCTCTCTCAGCAGCTGGAGCACAGAGTAGCAGCCAAGGTTCCAGGTGTGGTGAAAGACCTTCCCTGTGGGACATGCTGCCTCTGGATATAGAACCATGGAGAGCAGGGGTTTGGAGGGGGCCTGGGAGGTGGGCATGGGCCACCACCCTGAGACTTGCACAGGAACAGCATGGGAGACCTGTTAAAATACAAGTTCTAATTCCTAGGTTGGGGTAAGGCACAGGATTCCAGGTTTCTGACAAGCTGACAGGCGTCCTTGGTATTTTGGTCCATGTGCATTTTGGATAACACAGTCCTAGAGATTGCCTCTGAAATTGTTGGAAGTCCAACATCCCCTGCGTGATTAGGCATAGGACTAACAGCATGGACATCCAGGGGCCACAGATCTCAATCCCAGGGAGAGGCAGGGAGGACAGGAGTAGTGTCTGAATGGGGCCAAAGGAAAAAAAAAATCCAGACATAAGAAAGGAGACACTCATTGACCATTGCAATAGGGAGATGGGTCAGACCATGAGATCTCAAAGGGCAGGCAGAAGGGAATTTTCCTTGAAAGGAAGGAGTAAGCAAGGCTAGCAAGAACTTGCTTGGGGTTTGGGAGGGGAAGTGAGTGCTTTGAGCAGGTGTAGGGACAGGACAGCTGAGCAGGCAATGTCTTTCCTTTCAGCCAGCCAACTCTCTTCTTGGGGAGGGAGCCTGAGGAGGGGTTATTGAAGAGGAGCCATCCACATTCTGATGCAGGCTCAGGCTAAGGTGTGCCAAAGTTCAGGGGCCTAGCTGGGGAGGGAGGGAAGCTTAGCTAGAGTTTGAGTACTTCAAGCTGGCAGATATGTTGTCAAGATTGGTCAATGACAATGATTCAGCTAATCATTGATGAGTCAAAGAATAGGAATTTGGAGGGTCATTGTGTGGCCTTGTCACAGGTAAACAAGAGAAGCATCTGTGCATCTTACCTATGTCATGTGGGGATGGTGTTTCTTTACAGAAGGCTGTTTCCAAGAACAAAGTATGGGGGGGGGGTTCTTGACACTCAACCCCAGGCTCTGGTGAAGCTTAATATTGTCAGTGCCCATGGACAGGGATCATCTTTATAATTGGTCATTTCTCTGAACATATAACCTTCAAAGAGCTAAAAATAAGTGTCATAAAATATAAAATGAACACAAGCCCAACACTATATTTAGCTCATGAGTAAGGGCATCAGTAAGGTGGTGGAGCTCATTTGAAAGGAAGTAGAGAGCCAGGGTTCCACCCCACCAGGGAAGCATTACCAGAGAAGTTTTCTGATTTAGGTCCGCCACTGGTTAGTTAATGCCCTACAGGGCAAAACAAAACAAAACAAAACAAAAAACTGTAATACTTGTGATTATTTTCCTACAGGACAGAAATCATATGCATTCCTATAAGACAAGACCTCTAATATATCACATCATTCCACAATGTCTAACCAATAACAGTAAGTGGTAGGTCAAACACAGGCACACTAGATAACTGAAGAATCCTTGGGTGACCTTGTAAAACATCACCCCAGTATGGTAATAAAAGGTCATGCCACCAACATTTTTGTCTTATTTCCACATTTTAAATGCTTTTCTTAACATCTCCAAGAATCAAAGAAGGCCTGCTTATGTACTGACTTGTTCAAGGCATATTCCTCTTACTACCTACAAGTATTATAATAACAAAAAGAGAATTGGGGGACAGTCTTTCCATGCTCACCGATGACAGCTCTGTGATCCTGTTATTTTGTTGTTTGGTCCTGCTGAATTTTCCGCAAGGACTATTTTGGGACTTTAAAGTATTAAGAGGGAAAAGGGCTTGCTTCTATTCACATCACCCCACAGAACAAACAGTCTAGTAAGTTTCAAAACAAAAAATATTTTCCTGAAGGCTGAACAATACAAGATATGAAGAGCCTAATATGTTGAGGCTCTGGTGAGAAGCGATGCCAAACCAAGCTATAATTAGCTTTCTCAGGAGCCAGGAGCCCTTGTTTGTACACCCAGATGAGCCCACATTTCCTAAACCCATCAGAACCCACTTTAATTAGTCCATTAATAGAAACTTGTGAGTCTATGCTGTGAGTGATACTATCCCCAGCATTCAAGTTTTGCCTCCAGTTTCCATTCAGATCAACGTCAAGTCACGTAGCAGGAGGAATCCAGTGATTTTGTTAACCAAAATAAGCTTACTTATCAGGTTTTAACAATCAGATTGAAAAACAGGAATGCTTTGGTAATCTTTCCAGTTAAAATGTGAACAATATGATGTTAGTTCTTGGCAAACTCTTAAATTTTCTTGACAATTTAATCACCCACATTATAGAACAAGGTGTTTGCCTTTCTTTCTCTTTCTTTCTTTCTTTCTTTCTTTCTTTCTTTCTTTCTTTCTTTCTTTCTTTCTTTCTTTCTTTCTTTTCTTTCCTTTATTCTCCTCCTTCTTGTTCTTGTTCTTCTGAAATTTATGTGAGACAATGATGCTCCCTTGAGTAGCTGAGCAAGGTCCTACTAGGTTTGTAGATATGTGCACTTAAGATCACTGTCACCAAAGGAAGATGGATAAAGCAAGAAGAGGAAACACAGATTTTGGATTGTAAAGGGAACAGATTGAGGGAGGGGTGTGGGGGAAGGAGGTGAGTTGTTCTGAGCTTCATCTCTTGCTTATCTATCCTCACCAGTCATAATGGCTTTTCTTGATGGCACTTAATCACCATCAAACATTTAATGTATTTTTTAAAAACATCAAAGGTAGTTTATTTTAAACATTTAATGTATTTTGCTTAATTTTTGTCTGCTTGTTGTCTGTGCTTCCTCACCGCCTCTGCTCTACCTGGAATATAAGCTCCATGAAGGCGGACCCTTGTTATTGTTTTGTTATTGCTGTTGGAACCATGCCTGATACATAGCAGGCATTGCATAAATGTGTGTCGAGTATACTAACAGAGAGACAGAATTGGCGAAGCAGAGTTCTCAGGAGCAGGAGCTGAGAGCTGCAAGTGACCCAGGACTCTTAGATCTCTGGGTGGCAATCTGGGGGGTGCTTGCAAGGTTGGGGCCTGGGGATTACATCTTGGGCTACACTTTAAACAAGTTACCTTTACTGAAAAGGAAACATATCTGCTTATAAACTTGGGATGTCCCTGGCATTCTGAAACCAGGACTCACCTCCTGAAGACCTGGCTCTCCCTACACATGGCCTGAGGGGAGACTTAGCTGCTGGGTCTAATATTGAGGCTTATTTTACTTTGATATACTTTGTTTATAGTTCTATAAAAAAAAGTAAAAGAATTTTGTGTAGATTATGAATTAACAAAAAAAGAATAGATCACCTCTGAGTTTCCTTCTGGTCTAAGTAGAGTTTATAATGTGGCCTCAGGTTTTATGTCACCAAATAAAAACAAGCTCAAACATGAATCTGTCAGTACATAACCACTCCATTGGGGCTCTCTCAGAACCTTTCTGGTTGAATCCTTTGGTTCTACAAGCATAATGTACTCACCCAAATGTCTTTTTTCATAAAGCAGGTGCACTTTCCTCTCCTGATTACTAATTTAATTGCAGAGTGATCAAGGAATGTGTGAAACCTGTCCTTTGGTATCTGCAGAGCTTTGCTCTGTGGCCTCACATGTAGTTAGTTCTTAATTAAGTTCTGGGCTGGCTTTGAAGAAGTAGGTGAGGTGTCTCTAATGCTCTAAGAGCTGTCATTTGGAAACTTAGCTTTATTTCCCCAGGACTCTATCATCCATGCAGACCCCTGTGCCCTCTCACCTCCTTTTCCCTTTGTAGAACCACCCCTGGGAAAGGCTCAATTTGCAAATCATCCACAGCTTCTTTGATGGTGTGTGGTAGACAGAGCTATCACCAGGCCAAGCCATAATAAAGAGAGCCAATGTCTAGACCAAGTTAAAAAATGCCACCAGTGGAAATGTCAGAGTGCCATGTCACATTAACTTACGAATCACCCTTCCTGCATTCGTCAACCTAATTGGGCAACAGTAATTACATTAATAATTAGTCATGAGAAATTCCTGATGTTTGCATAGCATCTTAATTCTTCATGAAAAATTTTCTAGTTATATATACTTTTTAAAATATTTATTTATTTATTTATTTATTTAGGTTCTTCAAAAGATATTATTATTATTATTATTTTTTACAAATAGTTTGTCAGGTTGGTTTCCATATAACACCCAGTGCTCATCCCCACAACTGCCCTCCTCTATGCCCATCTCCCCTCTTCCCCCCACACCCATCAGTCCTTAGTTTGTTCTCAGCATTCAAGAATCTCTCATGGTTTGCTTCTCTCCCTTTCCCCCACCATTTTCCCCCTTCTTCTCCCCCATGGTCCTCCGTTAAGTTCCTCCTAATCCTCCTATACGTGCAAACATATGATATTTGTCCTTCTCTGCCTGACTTATTTCACTCAGCATTACACCCTCAAGGTCCATCCATGTTGCTACACATGGCCAGATTTCATTCTTTCTCATTGCCATGTAGTATTCCATCGTATAGATAAACCACATCTTCTTGATCCATTCGTCCGTTGATGGACACTTAGGCTCTTTCCATGTTTTAGCTATTGTTGAGAGTGCTGCTCTTCATGAAATTTTCTGTAGCTGTTTGATTCTTGGCTCCTTGCCACAGGTCTGTGATGATGTATTATTTTGCCTTAGGAATCAGGGGTTCTGATTCCTACTACTTGCCAGCATCCCTTGCCAGCCTCCCTTCTGTGGAGCTCACATGGCTCTGGTAAGGAGTATCACACACATGAAGACACAGGAAGTAAGTGTTCTGAACCCAGGTTGGGTGCTGAACTTCCTGTCTGACTTGAGGCAAGTCTTTTGGGGATTTTGCTTCTTCATCTGAATGTTAAGGTGATTGGATCAAATCAGGAGTTTTTTGGATGAAATCTCCATTTGTGAAACACGCTGTTGGGATTGAAGCACGAAGGGACGAGCCTGGAGTCCTGTCTCTCTGTTCCCCTCTGACTTCCCCATCTGCCATAGAATTATCTCTGGCACTGGCACCCTCCCCAGGGCTCCATGGAAACATCTGACCTCACAATATGTAAGTCTCTGTTTACCCTAACATTTTGTGACTCATTTTGTGACATTTCATTTCCTCCTTTGTAGAAGCAAAAGGGCTGGATTAAATTGTCTCCAAAGATTAGCTGACATCTGTACTTCAACATCAGGGTTGTAGGGATGCTTAGTAGAATGAATGCCCTGTCTCCTCTCCCTGGTCACAGGCCTGGACCTCCTCACCCAGAGGGCAGTTCCCACCTATGACAACTGAGGAGGGTTAGATGTGATTGGCTATTTTGGCACCATTTCTGAACATGGGGGCTGCCCCCTCCTGACTCCTGGGAAGATTGTGCTCCCCATAACATTGACTTGTACACACCATTCCTTCCATGCCACAAATAGTCCTTGGGTACCAAGCAGAGATAAATTCTCTTCGTAATGAGATCCTCTTATACATCTGGTCATATATTTCCTTTGAAATGTCACCAGTGGAAGAAAAGCTCCTCCCTAAAATACCTCTTTCCCACTAAGAAAAACTGTTTTTACTTGTAATGTAAAAATTCATGGGTAGAATTCTGTTTCTGGGCAAGATGGAGTAGCAGGGACTGAATTTATATTCCGACTTGAAAGAAACAAGCAAACTAGGCAAGATACATGAAACAGCAATTTTCAAGACAATGGACATCACACAATGGAGCCCAGTAACTCTTGAAAGACAGGAAACAAGTGACCAAAGCTTTATGATTCCCCAGCTCACTACTTTGAGAGAATTTCCAGGCCATGGGGCAAGAAGTGGGGAAGCTAGTTGGAGCTTGCCGGATACCCTAATTGAAGAGACAGAGCTGAAAATCCAGAAAGACCAAGGTGGCTAGGATTTACAGGACAGAATACCAGAGAGGAGAGACATGTAAGAAAAGAGAGTGGGCTCCGGAGTTGTGCAGAGGATGCACTTCAAATATTCAGCAGGTTATTGCTCAGCTCATGCATGAGAAATGTCAAAGGCAGAGAAAAGAATTGTCTCAAAGGATTAAAGAGAACCCAGTTCTTACACAGTGCTGGAAATAATGCCTAGTCTCATAAACAGGATATGAAAATCTCTTGAAGTTCATTTATATATTTTCTTTGAAGAAATGACTGCTCAACTTTTTGTCCATTTTTAAATTGGCTTGTTTTGGTGGTGGTTGTTCAGTTGTGGGGAACCTTTATATATTCTGAAAATCAATCCATTATCAAATATATGACTTACAAATATGTTCTCTCACCCATATGGATTGATTTTCACTCTGCGGATAGTATCTTGAGATGCACAAAAGTTTTTGATTTTCATAAAGTAAAATTTGTGGGTTTTTCCTTTGTTGCCTATGCCTTTGGGGTCATTGCAAAATCCAATGTCATGAAGCTTCCCCCCTTATTTTCTAAGAGTCTTATAATTTTAGTTCTTACCTTTAGGTCTTTGATTCATTGAAGTTCATTGTGGCATAGGGTTCAACTGAATTTGTTTGCATTGTGGATATCCAGTTTTCCCAATACCATTTCTTGAAAAGACTGTTTTTTTCTCCATAGAATGAGCTTGACACACTTGTCAAAATCATCTGACCAGATATGAGATGATTTCGTTTGGCACTCTGAATTCTATTCCATTTGTCTGTCTGCCCATCTTTAGGCCAGTACCACACTGTTTTGATTATTGTAGCTTTATAGTAAGTTTTGAAATTATAAAGTGAGATCTCCAATTTCGTTTTTTTTTTCTAGATTGTTTTGACTATTGCGGTTCCTTGAGATTCATATAAATTTTAGTAAGAATTTTTCTATTTCTGAAAAGTATAAGTCTGGGGGATTTTTAGAGGGATTGCATTGAACCTGTAGCTAACTTTGCATAGTATTGACATTAAAAAAAATTTTTTTTAAAAACAGAGTAGATTTCAGAGAGGAATCTTTTATATACATGTTTATTTATTTATTTTTGAAAGAGACAGAGAGAGAGAGAGAGAGAGAGAGAGAAAATAAGCTAGGGAGGGACAGAAAAAGAAGGAGACACAGAATCTGAAGAGCAGAGCCTGATGTGGGGCTTGAACTTATGAACTGTGAGATCATGGCCTGAGCTGAAGTTGGATGCTTAACTGACTGAGCCACCCAGGGACCTCAGTATTGACATTTTAACAGTATTATCTTCCAATTCATGAACACGGGATGTCTTTTATTTATTTATGTCTTTAATTTCTTTCAGCAGTGTTTTTTGGTTTTTAGTTCACAAGTCTTTCACCTTCTCCATTAAATTTATTCTTAAGTATTTTATTTTATTTTTTGATAGTATTGTAAAAACGAATTTCCTTTTCTGGGTGTTTTATTGTTAGTGTATAGAAATGTAACTGATTTTTCAGTTGACTTTTTATCCTATAACTGAATTTTAGGTTTTTTTTTTCTTTTGTACAATCTATAGGCTTTCTATATATAAAATTATGCTGTCTGTGAACAGAGATGATGTTACTTCTTTCCCAATTTGGATAATTTATTCTTTTCTTTCTTTTTCCTTCCTTCCTTCCTTCCTTCCTTCCTTCCTTCCTTCCTTCTTTCCTTCCTCTTTATTTCTTTCTTTCTTTCCTTCTTTCTTTCTTTCTTTCTTTCTTTCTTTCTTTCTTTCTTTCTTTCTTTCTTTCTCTCTTCCTTCCTTTCTTTATTTCTTCTTTCCTTGCCTAATTGCTCTGGTTGAGACTTATAGCACTATCTTGAATAAAAGTGGTAGAAACAGGGAAACAGACAGCTTTTCTTCTTCCTGATCTTGGGGAAAAGCTTTTAGTCTTTCACCATTGAGTTAGCTGTGGGTTTTTCATGCATGGCCTTTATTATGTTAAAGATTTTTATGTTCTTAGCTTTTGAGAATTTTATCATGAAAGAGTGTTGAAATTTTTAGATTTGTGAAATGATCTTTTCTTTATTAATTCAGATAATCATGTAATTGTTTTTGTTGTTGTTCAATTATTATTATTATCTTTTAATGTTGAATCATCCTTGCTTTCCAGGAATCATTCCATTTAGTTGCTGTGTATAATCCTTTTAGTGTGGCATTGAATCCAGTTTACTAATACCTTTTGAGGATTTTTACATGAACATTTACAAGATACATTGGTCTGTAGTTTCTTTTTCCTATAGTTTCTTTGTCTAGCTTTAGTATCAGACATATGCTGGCCTCATAAAATAAGTTAAGGACACTCACTCCTCTTTAATTTTTTGAAAAAAAAGTTTGGAGTTGATTCCTCTTTGAATGTTTGGTAGAATTCACCAGTGAACACAAGAAACAACAAATGTTGGTGAGGATGTAGAAAAAAAGGAACCCTCTTGCATTGTTGGTGGGGGTGAAAATTGGTGTGGCCACTATAGAAAATAGTATGGAGGTTTCTCAAAAAATTAATTCCAGTAATTGCATTACTGGATGTTTACTCAAAGAATATAAAAGCACTAATTTGAAAGGATATATGCACTCCTATGTTTACTGCAGCATTATTTACAGTGGCCAAAATATGGAAGCAGCCCAGTGTTTATCAATAGATGAATGGATAAAGAAGACGTGATATATGTAGTCAATGGAACAATGGAATATTTAGCCACAAAAAAGAATGATATCTTGTCATTTGCAATGACATGGATAGAGCTAAAGAATATAATGCTAAATGAAATAAGCCAGTCAGAAAAAGACAAATAACATATGATTTCACCCGTATGTGGAATTTAAGAAAGAAAACAGTGAGCAAAGGAAAAAGGGAGAGAGAGAAACCAAGAAACAGACTCTTTTTAAAAAATAAATGTGTTTTAGAGAAAGACAAATACCATATGATGTCACATGTGGAATTTAAGAAAACAGATGAACATACAGGAATATGGAAAAGGAGAGAGAGGGAAACAAAACATAAGCGACTCTTTACAATAGAGAAAAAACTGAGGGTTGTTGGAGGGAAGTGGGTGGGTAAAAACAAATGTAACTGATTTTGTTATGTTGTTTTAATATCCAGGAACTTTCCTTTATATATTTTTTCTACATATAAAATCACATACAAATAAAGACAATTTTACTTTAAAAAAATTTAAAAAATTAAAAAAATAAATGTGTTTTTTTTTATGTCTTTATTTTATTTTGAGAGACAGAGAGCAAGCAGGGAAGGGGCAGAGAGAAAGGGAAACACAGAATCTGAAGCAGGCTCCAGGCTCTGAGCTATCAGCACAGAGCCCAACGTGGGGCTCAAACCCATGGACTGTGAGATCATGACCTGAGCTGAAGTTGGACGCTTAACCAACTGAGCCACCCAGGTGTCCCAAACAAACTCTTAACTACAGAGGACAAAGCGATAGTTATCAGAGGGGAGGAGGCGGGAGGGGGCGGTGAAATAGGTGATGGGAATTAAGAGTACACTTATGATGATGAGCACTGAGTAATGTATAGAGTTGTTTAATCACTCTATTGTACACCTGAAACGAATATAACAATGTATGTTAACTAAAATAATAATACAGAAATGAAAAAAATACATGAGTACAGACATTAGCTCTAGAGGAGAAATGGTTATGTAGGAGGCATGAAGGAGCAGCACTCTGAACTGTTGAACTGTTGTATTTTGAAGAAAATCACCAAACTTCAAAGGATATCACTCTGTAAATCATGAAATCATGAAACATAACAATAGATAATACACTCTTTTTTTAATTTTTTTTTTTTACAAATTGTTTATTGTCAAATTAGTTTCCACATAACACCCAGTGCTCATCCCCACAAGTGTCCCTCCTCCATGCCCATCCCCTCCTCCCCACACATCCACCAGTCCTCAGTTTTTGTCAGCATTCAAGAGTCTCTCATGGTTTGCCTCTCCCCCTTTCCCCCACCATTTCCGCCCTTCTTCTCCCCCTTGGTCCTCTGTTAAGCTCCTCCTAATCCTCCTATACGTGCACACATATGATATTTGTCTTTCTCTGCCTGACTTATTTCGCTCAGCATAACACCCTCAAGGTCCATCCATGTTGCTACACATGGCCAGATTTCATTGTTTCTCATTGCCATGTAGTATTCCATGGTATAGATAAACCACATCTTCTTGATCCATTCATCTGTTGATGGACACTTAGGCTCTTTCCATGTTTTAGCTATTGTGGAGAGTGCTGCTATGAACATTGGGGTACATGTGCTCCTATGCATCAGCATTTCTGTATCCCTTGGGTAAATTCCTAGCAGTGCTATTGCTGGGTCCTAGGGGAGTTCTATTGTTAGTTTCCTGAGGAACCTCCACACTGTTTTCCAGAGGGGCTGTACCAGTTTACATTCCCACCAACAGTGTAGGAGGGTGCCCGTTTCTCCACATCCTCGCCAGCATCTAGAGTTCTCTGATTGGCTCATTTTAGCCACTCTGACTGGCGTGAGGTGGTATCTCAGTGTGGTTTTGATTTGTATTTCCCTGATGAGGAGGGATGCTGAGCATCGTTTCATGTGTCTGTTGGCCATCTGGATGTCCTCTTTGGAGAAGTGTCTGTTCATATCTTCTGCCCATTTCTTCACTGGGTTGTTTGTTTTTCGGGCGTGTAGTTTGGTGAGTTCCTTGTAGATTCTGGATATCAACCCTTTATCTGATATGTCATTTGCAACTATCTTTTCCCATTCCGTTGGTTGCCTATTAATTTTCTGGGTTGTTTCCTTGGCTGTGCAGAAGCTTTTAATCTTGAGGAGGTCCCAACAGTTTATTTTTGCTCTTGATTCCCTTGCTTTTGGGGATGTGTCAAGTAAGAAGTTGTTGCAGCTACTTCTTTAAAAGAGTCATCAGTGGCGTTTTGCCCACCTTTCATGTTGTGCAGTGCTTGTCTTCCTGCATGTCCAGAGTGTTAAGTGAAATGAATTATATAAAGTACTTAGAATACAACCAGACACAGCCTATGCCTTTGACACACGGTAGCCTTGAATACTTCAATGTTATTGTTATTGCTCCATCCATGGCATTTTCAATGGCTCCACAGTGATAGCCCGGGGCTGGCAGTGCCTACTCAGCTCCACTGGAGGTGTTTCTAGTCTAAACCTCCTAATCATGCTTGATCACAGCTTTTCTGGAATCATCACCTCAGGCTTGCCTCCAAAGCTGGGCTGTGGAAAGTGGTCTGCTAGAACTGACAGAGGAACAGGGAACATAAGACAAACCCAAACAAAAGACAACAGACTAAAACTTTCATTCTGACCTGAAAGTTTGTCCTCCACATTCTTTCGGTAATAATAATCTCTGGAGAAAGCCAGTAATCTGAAGACACTTGCTGTTTTCTCCTAAGAGGGGGTTAACATCTTTACTTTGGGATGAGAGTGGATATGGTTTCCAAACCTGAGTGTGAGGAGTTTGCAAATATAAGTCTACATCTGGTGATTTCATTTGTGGTGGTCCAGGAGATAAGCGGATTAGGAGTTGTGCACAGGGGATTCATCTGCTTCCTGCTCAGGACTTGTAAATGACATGTGTTCCTCACATAATGTTTACATTATCCAGTGCTTATCGCCCAGAAGCTGGGACCCAGTGCTGGTTCCAGATGATGTGCTGATGGTACAGGCTGCTTTGCACAAAGGTCAGTGGGGGATAAAAGCACTGTTTATCTCATAGGTTTTGCTTTATGTCTGAACATACATTAACAACCCCGAGCACACCCAGACCAGACCTTGGATGAGTGGGTGTTGGGTGGGGTGAAGGCCAGGTGAACAAGCGTGGGCTGAGTTTAGAAGTTAATTCTTGCTGCACAGTGGCCAAAGGCGTGTACTGCCTACGCGTGCATGGGGATGTGTCTGGACAAGGTCTTATGGCCTGGAGCCTGTAATACTCAGCCTATTGGGCAATTTTACTGATCATAGAAATGATTTTTCTGTCCAGCTTTATCCTAAATAGGGCCAAGCCTGTTTTGAAAGCTTTTATCTTCCCACCACAAAACCATCCAATTCCAAACTCCATCAATAACCTATTTCTCATAAAGAGAAGAAGGCAGTCATGCCCAACCCCCTAAGTTTGTTGCTTCTTCTATAAAGTGATTTGATCTTTTGCCAAATTTTCCTGAACTCTTGTGTATTAAACATTCAGTGTTCTAATCATTGCAGAGACTTTATACTGACACAAATGGCATGAAATCATAAGTCTAGTGACATTTTGAAAACCCACATACTCGAAGGGAGTCACTATATATTGATAGTTAAATATGAAGAACTGACATAACTCTTCCTATCATTCCATATTTTTATCCCATAGATTTAAAACACACACACACACACACACACACACACACACACACACACAACCTGCATGTTATTCTGATTCCTAGGAGAACAGATATTCATGATACAAAATTTTAAAATATAAAAAAAAGTATTGAGAAGTGAATAAAAATCTTCTGTAACCACACTCAGAGAAAGGTTGATATTAGCACCATTGAGGTGTTTTCCTTGGTGGACATATACAGACTTAAAGAATTAAGCTAGGTTAGAGCCATACAGCATATACTGTTGTTTAGCATTAAAACATCTTGTCATACAGTGAATATTTTTTCAAGGCTTCAGGACAGTGTGGAGCTTGATTTACAAGGTGTGCAACTATGTAGGTTCTGGGTATGAGCTCAGTATAGTTAATAGGGGGACTGCTGTGCAATAAGTAATAATGATGAGGTAATAATAACAATGGTACCAACGGTAGCAGTTGGTTATGAAGCATCTCTTGGTACCAAGCATAATTGGCAGAGGTCCTGAAATACATTACAGTATGCTGAGGGGGTTACACCAAGTCACTTCAAGCAATTTCATACTCACACACATGGTCGAAATGACAGTCACACCAGCTTAATGGTGTAGACAGGTCAAGTGACATTTTCATCTCAGAGGTAAAGAAAATGAGGTATAGAGAAGTTCTGGGATTTTTCCAAGATTCCAAGGCCAGAATTTAATGGAAACAGGAATTTATCTCACTTTATTCTAAACCTAAGCTAATACTCTTTCCAGTTATGCATTGCTGTTTGAAGACGAAAATGCATTTGTTTTGTTTTTGTTCGGACTGGAAAATCAACAACAGTTACTGATGACAGACACTTGGTTGGACTTTAGATAACTTGAAACTCTGTCCCTGCACACACATACACACACACACACACACACGCACACACACACACACACACACAATTTACACCCAGGCTGAAGAGTGGTCTGTCTGAGGTGTATCCAGAGGATTCTTTTGCATCTTCATTGGACAGATCTTATATAGAGTGGTATCAAATATGTTAAGCCAGAAGTCAAAGTCAGTTTCTTGTTTTGGCTTCTAATGGGTCTCTCATTTAAATAGCATTCATTCATAGTCCCTGCCATGTAGTTGTTTGTTTTCTGGAGGAATTACAAGTTTGTGGTTGAGATTTACAGACAAAAAGCTATATCTACTAGCTCCATCCATCCATTTATCCATTCATCCATCCATCCATTTAGTAGTTCATTCACCTATTTATTGTGTTTTTGCTATCAAGCAGCTCAAAAATAAACAAATGTTGTATCAATCAGGATAAGCTTGGCTGTGCTATAGCAATTCACTCTTAGTGAACTTAAACAAGAAAAATTGATTTATTCTGCCTGGAACATTGCTGGTCATTGTAGCAGAGAGGAGAGTTATGAAGGCATTTAAATGCTCTGCCACTTCATTGTGCTAGCCTGAAAGTGGTGGATACCATTTCCATCCTGAGCAATTGTCCAGAGCCAGCCACACAGACCCACCTACCAGAGTACCAGGGAGGGCAGTCCTTCCCTGAACCTGAAGGGCAGAAGTGGCTAGTGTTTGCAAAACACTGTTGCTGACCACAGATCTCCTATTTCATCCGTCTACAGGGGGTTTCTAATCACTTGAGGATGTGATGGTGCTCACATTGGTCAAAGTAAGAGTTGACCTTTGATCTGGTGCTGAAGTTAGCGTGAGGAACCAAGTGTGGCTTTCTAGAAGGTGAATACAGATTTCAGGCCACTCTTTGATAAACCTCATTGTTTGGAAATGGTTTTCTTCTTGCAGCTTAAAAATTTCTTTGCTACATGTTTCAGAGGAGGGTGACAGAAACAGAACAAAAAAGAGAAGCGTGCACACACTTGGTCACAGGCTAAACACTCATCCCTAAACCTTCTTTGTCCATTTTTGGCTTCTGTCTTTCTTCTTCCTCCTCAGCCCATGGTATTCACTTTATTCAAGCCAATTTAATCACTTGATTATTTCCTAAGTATTAAAAAGAAGAAAAAGAAGAAGAAATGAGAGTATTAATGGCAGAAAGATTTAAAATCTGCTTTTTTTAAAAGTAAATATTTTGGCTCCTTTTCTTTTGAAAGTCTTGGCTTTACTCTCTATATCTGCTGCAGTATTTATTTAGAGTTAGCCAAGAAAATTCCCCTTCCCCATGAGGTATCTGCAAATCTGCTGTCTTATGTGCCTGTGAAGTCCGGAGAGAGGGCTGTGGCCCAACGGCCGTGTGGCCTCGTGTCCTACCGGGTGCTGGTGAAATCCCTCTGAGACCTGTGCCTGCCGCCAGAGACAACAGCTTTCAGCTGTTTCTGGCAGCCACTTACTTTCCCGGAGCAGGTCGTAAATCTTCCTGCTGGGCTGCCCTCCTCCATTGGGACTCCAGGACACACAGTGGTAGTTTGAGGCCTCATGGCTTTGCAGAGGTATGAAGAAAATGCAACCAAAGGATTGGGGACAAATGCCATTTGTCCTCTGCACAATTATTACCTTGGGTTTCTCACCGTCTTGGCCCTCAAGGGGACTTCTACCAGGGGGGACCTGAGTAGTCTTTCCCCATGGCTGTCCCCTCACCCTGAGCACACAGGCGAGAGGCTTTTGAAGAGAGACAAACTGGATGAAGCTGCAGTTAGGGCTTTGCTTGAGTTCTTATCACTCATGGTCGTGCAAAGTGAGGTTGTAGAGTCACACTGCATTCTGGTACTGTTAGGTCCTAGCCTCGATCTTCTCAGTAGGTCTGGGGGCCCATCGTCCCCAACTCTGTGCACCTCCAGCAGCAGCTCCACCTGGAGTGCAGTGACAGTGGAACTTGGCTGCCCACCTGATGCAGGTCCATGCTGGCAGCAGCTGGGCCCTGGGCTCTTTCTCCCCAGGTCAGAGGCAGACTCACTGGGAAACCAGCCCTTCTCCATCCCTGCCTTGGTGCCTACAAGGCGACAGCTCCTCCATGGCCACCTTGCCCTCAAGACTCTATTGCTTTTTAAGTATTTCTTTTGTTCCCTCACCTTCTCCGGGGTCTGGTTCCACCCTCTGATCTCTGTGTCCCCTGGGAAGTTCCATCTCCTCTGCCTGCAGCAAATGTCCTCCCACACATAGGCACAAAAATCACGCACACCACGCAAACACAAACATGCACACACACTACACACGGCTCACACATAGTGTGGCACACAGTCACATCAATACACAAAGACATGACACACTCACATCATATCATACGCATCACACCCACTCAAATATACCACACTCATAGCACACTCACATCTCACAAATACACACATCACACACATCATACTCCTCCCTTACAAATACATGCACCACAAAACACACACTCTCATCACACACACCACAGTCCCTCCCATACACCACACAAACATACCACACACACCCATGTGCAGAAACAGCACAGTCATGCCTCCCCTTCACCCCACACTCAGAGCACACCTGGCAAGCAGCCTACAATGGAGATATGTGCAGTTGGAACCTGAAGGAAGTGGAGACATCACCTGCTTTAGTTTTGGCTTCAGGGCAGGGAAGGAGTGGTGAGCCACAGTGGCAGTGGTCCTGTCCTGCCTCATCTCCTGGCCTCTTCTTCCTGCACTTCTGCCTGAGGCTTCCAGGCACCACAGGTACGTGCTCAGCCTGGGTGGGAGCAGGGACACTCGACCAGAGGGACAAGAAACAGTGGCTGATACTTCACTATTCCTTCTCTTCATGTGTCAATTTTGAGATCCTTTCTACCTCCGTCCATGGAAGGTAAGACTGGGCCCATTTACCCCCAATGGCCACCATCTTTCCTCCTTCCTCTGTCCCCTGGGACCAAGCCCCGAATGCATATGTGCTCCCTGGCCCTCATGTCAGGGAAACCCCAGCAAGTCCACACAGTTCTTGCATCTGTTCTATAGCCTCTCAGCCTCCTTCAGTGGTAGTTCCCACCACCCTCCATGCCTGGCCTTGTCCCTGACCCCTTACCCTTGGGCTTCACCTCTGTTCCTGGTGCAAGGGCTGAATTGTTACCAGCAAAAACAGATATGCTGGAGTCTTCACCCCCAGTACCTCATAATGTGACCTCAGTTGCTGTAGAATCTTTGCAGATGATCAAGTCAAAATGAAGTCATTAGTGTTGGCCCTAATCCCAAGAAGGTCATCATATAAAAGGAGAAATTTGTTCAGAGAGACAGATGTGGAGGGAAGACAATGTGAAGAGGCCAAGGGAGAAGACAGCCACCTGGTCAGCAGATACTGTCCCCTGGGTGTTTGCCAGTCTCTATCTGGAGCATCAGGCTGCATTGGGTCTTCATTCTGAGCTTGTGGGTACTCAGAGAAGTCTCTTCTGGAAACTGATGAGTCACATCATGTTGTGCTGAGGGAACGTGAGGCCCCCACTCCCTGTGCTCACTGAGGCCCAGTGAGGTGCAGTGGAGAGGAACCCCCGGCCTTCTCTCATTCTGGGGGTGAGACTGGCTGGTGAGGAGGAGCAGTCCAGGCAGTGACCCTGGCTGTTTCTCAGTCTCTCCTCTGTGAAATGTAAAATTCCTACTTTTGTGGATGTGATCCCGGGTACTTCCAAAAGCCCCTCTAAGAGGGAAAGCCAGGGAACTCACATTATCCCATGGGACAGTGTTGCTTAAAATTATGGAAGCCCTTGGAACCTCCTGGATGTGGCCTGCTGAGGTGAAAGAATGGGCTTCAAGGCCAGACGTAATTCAAATTGCAGATCCCCTATTTCTCAGCTTTACAACTCACCTGAATAATGGGGGACAGGTGACTTAACCACAGAAATCCTGTGTGAGCCTTTGATGCCATGTGGGCACTCTATAAATGTGCTCATCAATGTTCTGAGAACCACAGTAGATGCTAGTGATCTGGCATGAAGCAAAGTGGTCATAAAAACAGAGAACAAAACCTTGTGAGCCACAGAGGAGCCAGGAGATATTAGGTAGAAAGTTCAGGAAAGCATCAGGAAGTCTTTTGGGGGGAAAAAATCAGGCCTTGGATGAATGCCTATACATCTCTTTGACCAAGAAGGTTCGGGAAAATTCTCTCCCTGACATTTCTTATTTGGGTGTGGATGTCTCACCTCCGGGAGTAGAAGTTACTTGGAGATGCCAGAGAGGGTGGGCTACATGTGTGTGGCCCAGCCTGAGATGTTCGGGATTTAACTAACCTCCTGAGCTGGCCCCTGAGTGTCTGAGCTCAGGTGGAATCTTATATTGTCTCTCTTTCTTTTTTCCTTTGACAAACACATGGGTGAAAACGCATCTGGGCCCATATGGTCTGGGAAAAGGGTTGCAGCCCATCAGCTGCTTGCAGCTGCTGCATTTGTCCATGTCTGAGAACAAAGAGGCTGTCCTCAGTCACCCTCAGTGTGGGCTCTGTAAACTAAGGCATCTCTTGTCCAGAAAGGGGGAAGGGACTGCCCTGGTTCCATGTCTGATGGGTGCCATGGAGCTCTTGGGGATCTCCGGGCAGAGCTGGTCTGGGTCTCCTGAGGTGGGCTGGCATTCTGGGTGGCTCTCAGCGGGACAGTCCTCCAACTCCCACTCGATGTAGCAATGGAGCCACAGCACTCAGTGTGTGGTCCGGGACTTGGAGAGAGAGACCTAGGAGGGGGGTTGGCAGTGAGGAGAAGGACACTCCCGGGTCCCACGCATGGTCTGCCCTGCAGCTGCCGTGGTCTAATGCTTTCTTCTGACCTTCACTGTGACCTGGCTGTTCCCTTGGAAAGGTTTGTCCAGGAAGCTGCCAATATCCAGGAAGGAGACTCTGGGGACAGCATCTCTAGAGCAACCCACATGCATTTTTTCTCTAAGAAATAAAAAGGATGATATTAAAAAAAACAAAGTAGATTGTTACAATTCCTATTGCTGTGCTCTCAATGGGGCTCAGGTTCAGTCACCTCCAAGAGGGCTCTGGCTCTGTGAGCATCTGTGTCTTTGCAGAGAGTCCACACAGCTCATAGGAGTCCTTTTTTCCTCCTTGGAATCGTTTGCCCAGGCCCCCTGCTCCTCTTGGCTGTGGGACGGAAGGGTTGCTCTAGAGAGGACAACTTCTGGTGTGTGCAATGGCAAACTTGAGCCCAATAACCATCATGGAACCCTTACTCTGTGCCAAGAAGCATGTTCTAGATGAAAAAAACACTTCTGTCAGGGAAGCCCAGGCTCATTACCAACATCCACCGCAGCCCAAGTCAAAGCACAGAAGTAGTTCCATGACCACAGGTGGTGTTGGTGCTATGAGGACCTTCTTGGAGGACTTGATGGCAGAGCTGGGTTTTGAGGGATGAATAGGAGTCTGGGGCAGCAAGAGTGTGGGAATGGAGAAGGAAGACATTCTAGGTAGGCCATATAACATGTTCAATGACATGAGAAAGGCCAATGTGTTTGGAAACAGAATAGCTAAGACTGTCAGAGGGTTCACTGTGAACAGGTAGATGGGTCTGAGTGGGAATACACTCTGGGCTTCCTGATCACCTTCTCTGTACATGATCTCCTCAGCCATATAACTTGGACTCTTAGAGCCCTCTTGCTGGCTTCCATGTAGCACCATGGAGTCATCTGTGTCCAGTCACTCCTGGCCCACTGTATTCTCAGCCACATTAAACTCTCTGCCCTCGCCCAACCAGGTAAACGTACCCATAAGCATAGCCAAATGCCTCCTACATTTCAAACTGGATTTTGAGTCAGCCAGTACTTGATCGGGGTATCCTGATCACTCACCTAAGTTATTTCACCTGATTCTCACATTCATCCTTGAGAAATGGCTTTGCTGAGCTCCACATCCAGACAAGAAAATGGAGGCTCAAGGATTACAACTTATCTCAAGCCAAAGAGCCAGAAAGTAGATAAGCTGTGTGTTGCCACCTGGTTCTGGGAAATATGCCCCTACCCACTGCACACCACAGATATTGCAGTGCCTAAAGATGGTCACTGTAGGTGAGAGGTATCTTCCCTTCAAGAAATGAGCCCCACAAGTTCAAGTGCAAAAGGCTATGATCTGGTAATGATCACTACTGATGTTTTCTGGATGCTGAACACTGCATGTGCCTTCTCTGGTCACCCTTCAGGAGCCGATCATGTGTGGGCCTATTTCCCAGCTCTTCAGGTGAGGAAGCTGAGGCTGGGCCCAGTTAAGTGGGTAATCCACATGCTCAAGTTCCCTGGCAGTGCTGGCTCAAGGCTTTCTCGCCCTGTGGGTCCAGCACTGTGGCCACCAGAGGTGACAATATGCTACTGAATGCTGCCTTTGTTTCTTTGTGAGCAGCAGGGAAAGGAAGAGGACAGCCTCTGCTGCCACCATTCCTGTGTTCTTTAGCACTAACCAGAGCTGGCTCTCTTGGTGTGCTCTGGCTGGGAGAAAGCACAAATGGAGAGCCAGTGACTGATGTTAGGTTTTAAGGAAAGAACAGCTTCCAGACTGTGGCACCAAGGGGACTCTTGCATTCTATCCCCTCTTGTAGTCCTTTCTCTTCAAAGGTGCTGGACAGAGGTGACTGATGCTGCTGCAGGCATTGAGGAACCTCAGCCCTCCGCAGACCCCTCTCATCTTGCTCACCTCATCGGCTCTGCTCACATCTTGATTATCGGACCATTCAGGTGCAGTGACTGAATGATATGGATAGCATGAGCAATGGGACTTTGGAAACATTGGCTTTGTGTGTGTGAAAATTCTTGCTACTTGGTGTTCTGTTTTCAACTCTAAAAATGACATTTGTGGCTGGTGGGCCCTAGTTACCCTGGAGGCCACCTCCTTACTTTCATAATTGAGGAGACAGAGGCTCAGACAGGGCATGCTATTTGCCCACTGTGATCCAGGACCTTGCTCCATGATAAAGGTGTGCTGGAAATATTGCTGAGCCTCACTCCTTTGCATCCCGACAAGCCAGTGGACTGAGGAAGTGGGTGACAGACTAATAGATGAAATAATGATGTTTCTTCTTGGATCCATGGATCCCAGGAAAGGAGCATGTGACAGCTATTCAGAGGTAGCCTGGAGCTTCTTCTTCTTTTTTTTTTAATGTTTTATTTATTTCTAGGAGAGAGAGAGAGAGACAGAGTGAGCAGGGGAGGGCCAGAGAGAGAGGGAGTCACAGACTGAAACAGGCTCCAGGCTCTGAGCTGGCAGTCAGCACAGAGCCCGACGCGGGGCTCGAACCCACAAACCGCGAGATCATGACCTAAGTGAAAGTCGGACGCTTAACCGACTAAGCCACCCAGGCGCCCCCCCTGGAGCTTCTTAGACAGCAGAAGAAAGTCCTCAGCAAGACCAGGAAGAATATGTAGGTTGAATTCTCAGAGAGGCAGACTCTGAGATGAGAATAGCATGGAGCTGTCATCTTAGATACGCATGCTCCTAGGATGCCCCCTGGGAAGTTACAGGAAGGACCCAGGGTGGGGCTGAGAAGAAGCAGTTCTGTGACACCATCTAGCCAGAGACCCAGGCTGAGATGACCCTTCAAAGTTATCCTAGGAGGGGCAAGTGTCCCCAGACCTTGGGTCCCCACATTAATCAGTCTTTGGATGCCACCCTCAAGGAAGAGAGCATGACTGGGTGAAGTGGTTCTCTGTAGCCCAGGTAAATCCCCATGAAACTGACCATGTAGCTGAGAGCTCTGGAGCTAAAAGTAAACCCCTAATTCCTGAAGGCAGTTGAGGGCTACATTTCAGCATCCTCTCAACACCACCCCTGAGACATCAGCATCTCTCAAGATTTGAATCATGCCAGGAGAGAATTTGAGACCATCTGTCTTTCTGCAGATACCATGACAGCCTCCCCTGCCATCATTCCTTGTCAGCATCACCCACTTTGCCCATCCAGTCACAGAATTTTGCATAGACATTCCATCAGCTGGCATCCTCAAGGGCAATTATGTGCCTGGTTCTACTGGGGAAGCTGAGGCAGCAGGGCCAGGCAACAAGAAGACAGTCAGGCTAAGAGCAGCTGTCTCTGATATAATTATAACTGGATGGTGTACTTCTGTGTGTCCCGACAGGAGGCCCTTAGGCTCTGCTTGGACTCAGGTGGCAATGGGAACATGGTGCACCACACAGAGATGGTCCCATGGGTAGCTTTCAGGTGCAGGCACTGATTACTCCTGAGCTGACACTTGTCCAGCTCTCACATTGGTCCCTGGACCATCCTGTGGAGACAAAAGAAAGTAGTCCATTTTGTGTGTGTGTGTGTGTGTGTGTAATAATCTTTAGGTACACAGACTTAATTTCATGTTGTTTTGTCATCATAGTCTATAAGGTGGGACCATGCTAGGGATAGCCAGAAGCTTGTCACGGGGCCTTCTAGACCTTGGATTCCCGAATATGTTCCCCTCTGGTGTGATGGGAAACCATTGTGGATTATTTCTTTTTTGCTTTTACCCTTGTTATTCAAATGCAATGTGCATCCAGAAAAGTGCACAAATGAATATGTGTGTAGATAGCTTTGGGGAGTACTGCTATCTTAATGATACTGTCTTCCAGTCCATGAACATGGGATGTCTTTTCATTTACTTAGGTCTATTTCAATTTCTTTTAGCAATGTTCAGTAGTTTTCAGTGTACAAGTTTTGTACCCACTTTGTTAAATTTATCCCCAAGCATCTAATTCTTTTTGATATTGTTGTAAATATAATTATTTTCTTAATGTAATTTTCTGGTTGTTTATTGACATTATATGGAAATATAACTGATTTCTGTATGTTGATCTTGAATCCAGTAATTTTTCTGAATGTGTTTATGAGCTCCAGTAGTTTTTTTTGTGGATTCTTCTGGGTTTTATATGTGTCAGATCACATTATCTGTTAATAGAGATGTTAACTTCCTTATTTTTAGTTTGGACATTGCTATGGGCTTGAATTGTGTTCCCCACAAATTCATATGTTGAGACCATAGCCTCTAGTACCTCAGAAAGTGACTGTATTTGGAGACAGTGTTAATGAGGTGATTAAGGTGAAATGAGGACATGTTACAGTGGTCAATGAATTAGTAATAGGGTCCTCACCAGACACCAAGTCTGCTGGCACCTGGATCTTGAGCTTCCAGCCTCCAGGATTGTGAGGAATATATTTTTGTTGCTTATAATCCACTCAGTCTATGTGACTTGGCAGCCTGAACAGACTAAGACAGGGATTTTTTCATGTTCCGCAGTTTGAGGTTGTTGCTGGGACTATGTCTTCACCCTCTTCCGCTCTGACTACTGGTTCTTGGGAACATTTCTTGTGGTTTAGAGACTCATAGATCTCAGGTTCTCTTGCAACACAGAACTTATCAGCTTTGTCATGCCACGGACCTGTGGTCTGGTCTGTCACGCTGCAGAGAAACCACTTGTCCAGCTGGAGGGCCCCTCACAGAAGGGCAGAGAGGTTCTGCCCTTGGAGTCCTTCATTCAGATAAAAATGGATTTCAGCAACATGGATGGAACTTGAGGGTGTTATGCTGAGTGAAATAAATCAGGCAGAGAAGGACAGGTACCATATGTTTGCACGTAGAGGAGGACTAGGAGGAACTTAACGGAGGACCATGGGGGAGAAGAAGGGGAAAAATAGTTGGGGAGAGGGAGGGAGGCAAACCATGAGAGACTCTTGAATGCTGAGAACAAACTGAGGACTGATGGGTATCGGGGGGGAAGGCATGGAGAGGGGTGATGGGCATGGAGGAGGGCACTTGTGGGGATGAGCACCGGGTGTTATACGGAAACCAACTTGACAATGAACTAATTTTTAAAAATGGATTTCAGCTAGTTTCTGCCAAGAATTATGCACAGAGGGGAAGGGCTTAAATGTGTTAGCAAAGTCCTTCTAAGGAGCAAGTCTGCTGAATACCAGAATTGCTGAAGTGATTTGCAGCATTAAACCGACACGGGAGGGGCACCTGGGTGGCTCAGTCCCTTGAGTGTCCAACTTCAGCTTAGGTCATGATCTCACAGTTTGTTAATTAGAGCCTGGCATCAGGTTCTCTGCTCTCAGCACAGGATCCACTTTGGATCCTCCACCGCCCCCCCCAGCCCCTCCCCAACTCACATGTGCTTTCTCTCTGTAAAACATTAAAAACAAACAAACAAACAAACAAACAAACAAACAAACAAACACAGGAATCCAAAACACAAAGCCAAAGCAAACCAGACAAAACTTTCCCTTGAATCTGCCATGGATCCAATAACTGTTTGTATCCCTTGTCTTAGGCTATAGAGCGAGCCTGGGAAAATTCTGTTTGTGGACACTGGACATCCTGCAGGGGTTATTCCTCGGGGTGAAAGGTTAAGTTGTCCCCTGCACGTCGGCACATTCACACTCCAGATGTCAAGATGCGATTTTGTTTTTCTTTGCTGGGGAGACTCGGTGATGCTATCTAGCGATGCCAGATGTTTTCTGCTTGCATTTCTCAATTAGTATTTTCTAAAATAAAATTTCCAAAAAAGTAAAAGTGAGAGGTCTGGAGCTGTGGCAGAAATCACATGTGACATTGCTTACTGACTACATTTTCCAGACCTCTCGACCTTCCTGCCTGCCCTCACTGTGGTTTACACATTCCTTAATTTAGGATGTATTACCAAAGGGAACATGAAAAAAAAAAAACAGTGACTTTTAAGGTGAAAAGAGTTTCAAGCATTCCAAATGAATCCTCGATGTTTCATAACTTTTAATTATAAACCCCACCTCCTCCTACGAAGCCAAGTACTATTTGATACAGTGATTAAAAACCAAACTACTTCGAAATTTTTAAAGACAGCTTATAGATAATGTCCCCTTTCAAAATCAAATAGCTTTATTTTTTTTACTGTAAATTTTATTTCTTTAAATTTTTTTTGTTTTTTTATAATAGTTTATTGTTAAGTTGGTTTCCATATAACACCCAGTGCTCATCCCCACAAGTGCCCTCCTCCATGCCCATCACCCCCCTTCCCCTCTCCCCCACCCCCATCAGACTCTTGAATGCTGAGAACAAACAGAATAGCTTTATGCTATGGTTGAGTTTAATACACACAGGAAAAGTTTTGTTTAAGAACAAATTCTTTTTTTTTTATTACAAATAGTTTATTGTCAAATTAGTTTCCACATAACACCCAGTGCTCATCCCCACAAGTGCCCTCCTCCATGCCCACCCCTCCTCCCCCCCACATCCACCAGTCCTCAGTTTTTGTCAGCATTCAAGAGTCTCTCATGGTTTGCCTCTCTCCCTTTCCCCCACCATTTCCGCCCTTCTTCTCCCCCTTGTTCCTCTGTTAAGTTCCTCCTAATCCTCCTATACGTGCACACATATGATATTTAGAACAAATCCTTTTTGCTTTCATTTTGCTTATGAGGTCTAAAGAGAAATTGTAGATTGTTTTCCTGACAACAAAAGAGTAATGTGACAAAATGAAGTCATTGTAAAGAAGTGACACAACTTGTCAAGTATTTAATAAAGAATTATGGAACGTTTTAAACAAAGCTTTCCACCGCCACGTGGACATTTCTGTCCCTGCTGTCTCTTCCAAGGGTCCTGAGATGCTGTGTTGTCCACAACTCCAGGTGGCTGCGAATGTGGGACTCACCCCAGCAGCAGCTCTTCCCCAAGGCCTGAGGGAGCTAGTCAACATGCACCCTGCAGTCTGGCCTTGGCTGAGGTAACTCTGGGGTACTTGATTTGCAATGCCTAGAGCTTCTCTACGGCATTAAGCTCATTGCCCACCTAATATCGTACTGGCTTCCTGGCCTCCCTCACTGTAAAGCTTCTACCCACTTCCTTCCCAGTGTGCCTGTGTCTCTTAAAGAAGCTACTTGTTCGCAGTCCTTGACCAAGATTTGGAGGACCCAAAGCAACACACGCTGCCTTAGATTAGTTTTCTAAAACAGGTCTGACATTGTTATGTCCAAGATCAAACACCTTGAGGATTTTCTCACCACTTCCAGGAGAAGGAAAATGCCCTTTGTTTGGTGCTAAGACCTTTCTTCGTTGGTCCTCATGCTTCCTTACCAACCTTACCTCATGCCCTATATCCTCAAGGTACTGTGGGCACCCCTGAAACCCTGCCTGCTCCAGCCTGCCCCTGAGCTCTTGCATAACCTCTGTCAGGTATGAGTGCTCTTGGCCTAGTGCCCCCAACTCAGATGGGATCTCCTAGAGCAGCCTCCTGTGATTTCCCCAAAGTTCCTGCTGGCCCCTGTCTGCCTCCATTGCTTTCAGTGCAACCCTAAATATAGCTCGTGTGCATAAGGTGCTGTGTACCTGGGCTCAAGGTGAGTCCTCTGCACCAATAATGACTGCCTTGTCCCCTTGAATGCAATCTTATTTTTCATATAGCTCCAGAGGTAACTGAAAGGGCTGACTCGCAATAGTGTTTTATTTTCATGGAAGAATAAGCAATGCAGGGATTTGTGTCCTATTCTCCCTGGGGTTCCTGGAAGAGGAGGAGGTTTACAACATAACTCAAATCCTGCCATTTCCTGCTTCGACGTGGCTTGTCTGTCAGCTTACTGACACATCACCAGCACCTATGACCTGTACTGTGACCTGACCTCTACCCAGGTCTCTGCTAGCACTTCCCAATTCACTCCCTGGCACAGCACCACCCAGCCACACTGACCTTTACTACCCTTTGCACATGCCAGCTTCATCAGGCTCTAGGGTCACTGGGCTCGCTGCCCCACCTAACCAGAAAGCCCTGTCCCGGGTCTCTGCAGCTAGTTTCACCTTAACGGCACATTGGGGGTCACTCTTTTCCCCTGACTGCCCTGCCTAAAGAGGTACACCCTCATAGTCACAGAACCCAATTTGGTTTGAGCATTGGAGCTGAACTTTTTCCTGGGTTAGTTGTTTGCTTGCTTGTTATCTGAATCCCCCACTAGAACAAAAGCTCCATGAGTACGGGGACATTATCGTTCATGTTTGTTTCTCTATCCCTGCCATCTGCCCAGTGCTAACCTGACACATGGAGAAACCATTAGTGCCTGAATGCATGCTGGTTGCCAGGTCTCAAAGCATTCCATTCATCCAGAGATAAAACACAGTCACACCGACGTGAATACAACATTCAGGTCCCATTGTCTGGCATCCTTGGGTTACAAGGGAAATTTTCTGCAGTGTTGAAATTTAGACATTTAAGTACATTTGAAAAAGTAAAGTGCAGTTTCCAGACATTGTTCTTAAATATATTAAACACAGACTTTTTGGTCTTCAGGAAATAAGTGTGCCACAGAAACGTCAACCTTTTCCTGAGCCATCAATTTCAAGCACATGGCTCTCCTGCAGTTGAGCATGGCTCGTTGAGGACTGGGCAATGCTGGTGGTTGCCTGCTTCCGATCTAGTTGGTGCCAACCAGCAAGAGGGTGCTGGAGGTCCAAGTCTCCAGAGAGTTCTGGAGCCAGAGCTGAGGGTGAGACATTCAGCTGGGGTGTTGAATGAGAGGAGCTGCTGAAACAGCTTATGTGGGTATGGGCACATTCTAGCAATGCCCAGGTGCAGCTTGCCTCTGCCCAGGGTGTGTGACTCATGGTCCCCGCTTGCCACCCGGGACAAGTGTCCCCGCCCACACTGCCACCATTGAAGTTATTTTCTCCTCACTGGGAAAGGCCACCTCAGGTTTGTTCTGATGAGAAATTTTATACATCTTTGTCCTCAAAGACTGAGTGCTGCAAAAGCAGAAAAATAAATGTAAAAAAGCTCCTTTTTGAGGCTGCACATGACACAGAGAGATGGGAAGGCCTGGGACAGAGGTGCAAAAGGAAATATGAATAGGGACAAATAGGGAGAGGGGGAGGAGGGCACAAGAAAGGAGGTGCATGCTGGGAGGGGTCACTCTGCCAAAGAGTAAATAAAGGGACAAATCATGAATCACAGTCACCCATGCATTTTGGCCAAGTCGGGTAGATAAAGGAAAAATATTTGTTTATAAGATATTTCAGGAATGTGTGCTCTTTCTCATAGTTGATAGCTTTCCCTGGAAAATGCACCACGTGGACAGAATTGGCAGGGGCAGAAAACAGAGCAGCCAGCTGGGCACAGCCCACAGAGAAGGGAGGTGGCCCTCCCTTACCCTGGACTGACCAGTGATGATTGGCAAGGGAGGCATGTCTGTAAAGGCAAAGGGCAGCAACTATGAACCTGTGGCCAGCCACTTGCTGTGGATGGGAGTGAGAGACAGTCATGACTTGGCACAGCACAGGGGCCCTGCTTATCATCTGCCCAACCATTTCCCCAGGATGGATTTTGGAATTGACTGGTTTGAGCTTTCTTTCCCTCAACATCTTGCTGTTACACCACCAGCCAGGCTCCAGAGAGGGAGAGGGAGAGACCAGCAGACTATCGGCCCTGGTGAATGCATGGGGTAGATGGCTAGACCTTGTAGTCCCTGGGGACGCCATAGGGCCATAACCTGCTAGAGTTCCTGTTCTTGCCTGCCCCTTGCTGCCATTGCCTACAGGTTCCAGTCAGCCAAGGCCAAAGGAACTTTAGGGTACTCCAGGGAAGAGCTCTCAAATCTTGTTACTTATCAGAATTACCTATATTAAATCCAGATGTCTGGGCTGCACCCTCATGGGGCAGGGTCTGGGCATCAGCATTTTGTGAAGCTTGTGATGTATTCTAGTGTGTAGACAGGCTGTGACTCATGGCCTATAGGGAAAAAGAACTGAAAGTATCTTTCAGGCTCAGTTTCTGGGTCACCAACTTGTCTCTGGGCCTTGTTCATGTCATCTCCCTGGTGTTTCTCCAGCCACCTGCTAATGTCCCTCCTCTGCCAGGCTGACTGACCTCCCCAGGCTGTGGTCTTTGATCTCCCAGCTCTTCTCTGCTGCCTTCCATGACCCAAGGTCTGGTAATGTCACCACCATTTACATCCTTTCCTCCAATTTTAATACAGTTGCTTTCAAGCCAAAGACCCCGATGCCAAGAACAGCCTCCGGGGCTCTGGCATTCTTTGCAGTGTCCTCCTTCTTAATGCCCTTCAGCCACAGTGGCCTTTCCTTTCAGTTCCTCAGGTGTGGGCCTCATCCTTCTCAGAAGTTTGCACATGTTGATCTCCCTTATGAACACTCCATTCCCCACCCCAGATCATTCCTTCTTAGGATTGCAATGCAGTACCTCTTCCTCTGAGAAGTCTTCCCTGACCACCCTCCCTCTGCCACTCAACACGAGATGTACTCCCTGTAATGGATCTTGCCACTTTTTTCACTTTGCGTGCATGCACGTATGCAAGTATGTACACATGTGCATATACATGTGTGCATGCCCATGCAGATGTGTACATCTGGGCTTGTGATGATTTGACCCAGAGTCAACCCCTTGGCTCAGCCATGAGCTCCATGAGAGCGGATGCAGTGCCTGTTTGCCTGCTGATGTATCCCGGCATTTTGCTGGGAACCCTGCACACAGGAGGAGCTTAGCAGATATGTGTTCATTGAAGAATGGATTCTTGTACCCGGTCCAGTGAGAAGATGCTCACTGACGTGCCTCTCATCCTTGAACCAACGCTGCTGATCTGTCTGGTTTGTTCCTAGGGTGGATCCGTCCTGGTCCTGCTGCTAGGCTCCATTTAACAGATGTGGCTTTCAGCTCATGCCCCAGCTGCTGGCCGGGGGTGGTGTGAAATGTCACTGCTATCCCCTCACAGTGTCAGCCTGGGAGGGTGGGGCGGTACGTGTTTTCCAGTGAAGATGCTGCCCTCATCACGACTGTGGGGCTCCCTTTGGGACCAGCTGTCAGATTTGTGGCTTCTTCCAAATGTCCAGTCTGGATTCAGCCTTTATCCTTGAAGCCTATATTTACTTTTTGGAAACTGCCATATATAATTGGATGTTGGACTGGCTGGGTGATACCATTTTGGGAAAAGGTCAACTGTTTAGTCATAAAGGATCAATGAGGCTTGTAAATGGGTGCAGAAGCAACTGCAAAGTGAAAAGACAAGGGATATGTGCATGGTTCCATGTGTAGCTCCCACTTAGCCAGCCTGCTCTTTCCCCTCCACCACCACGCAGATGCACCAGCCCAAGACCCAGTGTGTTCTAAACCAGGTGTGTCAGCCTCTGCCAGACTCTTCTCTTTGCCTTGTGGACCTCTTCCAATAGAATGCTCCAGACTTCTCCTGGCCCATTTCCCAGGGCTCTGCAAGGCCTGACCAGCAGAGGGCATGGTCCCCTACATTCTAGAAACAAGAGGCCAGGAGCAGCCTTGGGGGCCTCTGTGGCTCTAATCTCTCCCTTTTCCAGCTGTAGGGAGCCACAGAGGGGCCTGGTGGGAGCTTACAGAGAGATGGATGTGCTTGAGGGAATATCACAGCAGTGGCTCCCTCCCCTGACAGGGTCCCCCAGCAGAGCTCCCTCAAGTTGTGTGCCCAGATGCCCCCTTTGCCATCAGTCCTGGCCCAGGCCTAGGCTCCTCTGTCCCAGGAACAGACCAGAGTCCTAGACCAGGGTCTCCCAGTGGCTGGCAGGTGGGAGAACTCAAGAAGAATACCCTGATCTACTCTCCATGTTTGCCTTGGGTAGGGCAGGGTGAAAGCCATGCTTATGTTGACAAATGCTGCTGAGGGACAAGCACTGGGTGGACCAAAACATTAAGACTCATCCCTAGTGTGCTGTGCTCTCTGGTGGGGAGGACACATTCAACACCTAATCACGTGAATTACTCCAAATCACAAATGTGGTGAGTACAATGAAAAACAAGAGAAGGCTCTATGAAAGAGAAAAATCGGGGTTCTGCCTGTTGTCCATGAGGCCTTCCTCCTTCTGGTGGTTAAGCATCAGGGCTTGACCTCCCCCATCCCTCTGCTCTCACTGTCCTTTTAGCAGGGATGCCCTGGCATCACTTTTGCAGAGAAATGTGGCCTCCTTTCAAGGCCAAAGTTAAATCTCTGCTGTGAAGCTGCTGCTCCCATTAGGCTCTATGCACCTGCAGCCATTTCAACTCCGGGGAGGCTCCTTTAATTGAATTTCACCATTTCCAGCACTGTTTTCTGCTTATGTCATGAACATTACTCTGCTTTGTCTATAGTAGGTGTAAGCACTGTGGACAGGTGTTCTGTGTTGGAGGGCATCAGAATATCTTGGGATTAACCAGTCACTTGGCACATCATTGGTCTACCTGCTATCCCAGCAGAGCCCCAGAGATAGCAACGACTAGCCAAGAAGGTGGAAAAAATGGGCTTATATGTGCACACATTTTTAAAGGGGGAAACACCAACGGGACAGCAAATAGAGGGGGCAGCTGGGACAGAGCTGGTGCCATATCTCAACCTAGGGGCTCAGAAAGGCTGTGTCCTCCAAAGCCAAAGGATGTGCTCTGATGTCACATATTTGCCCAGAGATTTCCTGTGGTCATGCTCACGTGCTAATATTGCTTAAGGACTTCAGACTGCACGGTCATAATGTGTTCACTCTCTGTCAGAATCCCTGGAAACTGAACAAAACTGTTAGGTCCCTGTTTAGTGACAAATGGAGCTGACCTCAGCCCAAGACACCTCTGCTGGAGACTGTGCCTGTGCCTCAGGCTCACTGTTTGTCTTGCCTCATCTCTGCTCGCCTTCCACCTGCCATGGTGACAGCTGAGGTGGCACGAAGGCAGGATGCTTACTTGGTGGCACAGCTACTTGTGTGCAGCTTCTGAGCATCTCATAAAGGCCCCTGGGGGTGAGCCAGCCCCAGAAGGCTCTCTGTGTGTGAAGGGTTCAACTGTGAGCTGGAAGTGCCCCTCCTGGCACGTGTGGATGCTGGCTCTTTGCAAGAGACACTTGCATGAAAAATGGGATTTCTAAATTGCATCCCCTGCTCTTTCCACACACGTTGCCCAAGAAAGCGTATCTGAATGGTGCTCGCAGCCTAATCCCTCCTTGCTCCGGAGGAGGGTCGCTGAGGGCCAGTTGGGTTTGGGGTGCAGAAAGTGTGGAGAGTCCAGCCTGGGCAGGAGGGAAGACAGGGTAGAAGGAGGGTCTTGCTTCTGGGATTAGCCTCTGGGCCCATTTTTGTTCTGAAGAATTCAGGTAATGGATAAAGAGGAGAGCCCATGTTCTATCAGTGCAAGAAGCAGACACTAGGCAGACAGGGGATTAAACCAGGAAAGACTCAGAGGCTGGAAGGAAGGAAAATTTCTGCCATTTACAGTGAGAAGCTGCTGAATTCTGGAAGAGCAAGAAGATCAAGTAGAATTTTAAGAAGTGTTGTTTGGGTTCCTGTATTGGATCCCCTTTGGCATTTTTCCAGATACTCGATTGCACACTGAAACTGACTTTTCAGGTTTTGGTTTCGGGACTCTGTTCCTTTGAATGTGACTCCATGTGTCCATCAGGCTACATGAAGCTCCAGTTTGTATTTGGGTTACACACACACACACACACACACACACACCACACTTCATATGCACATATCATATACCACACATAATGCCACACCACACACACCACACCCATACACCACATATACACCATGCACACACCACACATGCACACACCACAGACCCACACATGCCACAACCATGCACATCGCATACACACCACACATACACCCAACACACACATCATACATCACACACATTCCAGACACATACACACACACCACACACACACATTACACACACCACACATACACCGCACACACACAACACACATACACACCACTCTCCCACACATGCCACAACACAGACACATACCGCACATTGCACACACCAAACACACACATCACATACCACACACATGCCATACACATAACACCACAGACATCACACACACGCTACACATACATGCCACACACACCACAACACAAAAGCACCACAGACATCATATACACACCAGAGACACACATTGCACACACACCACACACCAAACACACATATTACATATACACCACATACACACACCATATACATGCCATACACACCATATACACCACACACATATATAGACAACATAGACACCACACATACTACACACATTGCACACACATCACACACACACACACACCCACATGTACATACACACACTGAACACACACCACATATACACAACATGCACCACACACACATACACACATCACACCACAGACACACACCACACACCATACACACACTACACACACCACAGGATAAACATGTCATACACATCACACATACACCACACATACTACGTATACACACACCACACACATCTCATACACACCACACACACACTGAAGACACACATAGGCACCACACATGCCACAAACCACACACATACATATCACACACACCATACACACCACACCTATCACATAAACACCATCCCCCCTCCCCACAAAAAATATCTGTAAGATTCACTTTTCAGATAAGAGCTGAAATTATTCATCACAACGTGTAAATACATTTAACCTATTGTTCATTCATCTATTAAAACCCCGTATCTATCTCCCAGATGGATTAAAGTCCTGTTTATTCCCTTTTCTGACTCATCTATTCTGATTTCCAAGGCAATGGTGTTTGTACTCCAGCTACCTTCAGAAGGCATGGTGCCCAGGCTAAGGAAGTAAGCCTCCTCTCTAGCTGAAATTTCAGTGACCCTTGGTCCAGAAATAAATCACAAAAATAGGTAGTCTTTCCTCATCTGCTCTAGACAGCAAAGTGTATCCCCGCCCTGTCAAATGAAAGCTGCTTACCAGGGACCATGGCAGCTCTGGGAGAGACTAATTTAGACCAGGGTTGCCAAACTCCTCAGCACTGGTGGACAGAACAGCTGCCCAGGCAGTAGAGAGTTGACCTGCCAGGGAAAGTAAAATCCCATGACAAGATGGACGAGCATTGCTGGCTCCTGTTTTGTACCTCATTACCCAGAGGAAAGGCCTACAATGAAGACTGTAAATCGTGCTTGGAAAACAATCCTGGGAGTGGTTCTCCCCTTCTGGGTGCAAAGGCTGGAGGCTGGGCCTCCCTGCAGCCAACCCCCACTGCAGCCTACTTTTCCTAGGGCTGGTTTCTCCCCTGGCAGGAGGGGCCTCCTTTTAAGCAACCTCTTCAAACAGCTTTCCTGCTCCAAGTGCCCTGCCCACACTTCCTCAACATTTCCCTTCTCCAAAGGAGGCCTCACCCCCTTCCTGTTTTCCTGGACCCTACTGACTCCAACCCAGGGAAGGGAAACATTATACTGATCCCTTTTCTTTGTTTTCACCCTCTTTGCCTGCCTTAGCACTAGATCCCATCCATGAGAGGAGCAACTGCTTCGGGCATTTAAAAAGGGGGTACGTTAGGGGCACCTGGGTGGCTCAGTCAGTTACGTGTCCGACTTCGGCTCAGGTCATGATCATATGGCGCATGAATTCAAGCCCCTCATTGTGCTCTGTGCTGACAGCTCAGAGTCTGGAGCCTCCTTCAGATTCTGTGTCTCCTCTCTCTGCCCCTCCTCTGCTTATGCTCTGTCTTTCTCAAAAATAAATAAACATTAAATTTTTTAAAAAATAAAAAGAGAGTGTGCTGAAACACACAACTTATTCTAACATATGTCTCTGGCCTGTCTCAAAAGGCACTAGGACCCTGTGTTAAGCACACACCCACATAGGTGCAGGGACCCTCCACCAGGGGCAAAGTAGCTGGGTGGTAGATTGCCCACCACACAAGCTTTAGTCACTTTAAATGAGACAACAGCTTAACAGCATCCAGATACTAAACTAAAGCATGGAGAAAAAAATAATAAATAAATGTGATTTTTAGTTTTAAGGTTATGTTCCCTTAAAGCACAAATACTGTCAAAGGGTAATTTTGGACACTCATGCCATGTACTTGTCCCAAATTTTAGACCCTGCTGCTGTGCATTTTCCCCAAACTTTGGCACCAATGCAATGTAAGTTTTCCAAAATTGCTACCATGCCAGAAAGAGAATGGCAATAATTGGTTTCTTACCCAAAGACACACAGCTGGGGGTGGGGATAGTGGAAGGGGATGATTTGGTCTCTCACAGAGAGGAGGGTGATGAGATAGGTCCTCCTTGGGTGTGATACTCTGAAGCAAGGTGCATTCCTGAATGGCTGCTTCTGACATGTTCAGGAGACCCATGTGGCATTTGTCATTTCTTCTCCTGCCCTCTTGACTTGAACTTCTGTCCTCGGTGTAGAGACACAGGCTGGAAGGAGCTTCAGAGGCAGGGCAAGGCCATCCAGGATTTCTTCTTTGTTAATCTCTCTGCATCAGCACAATTGTATTTCCACCAAGTAAATATTTTGGCACATTCTCAAACCCAGTGTTCCTAGATCAATGGAGATGCAAGTCAGCAGGTGGGGGGCAGGGGGGACCTTGCTGAGCATGGGTGGCTATTTCCTAACCACGAGTTAACAAAGACTAATGGTCACATGCTCTTTCTAGTGCTAAATACATTGCATGTATTTTCGTGTCTTTGAATTTCATTTCATCCTCTGGACGGTGCTGGAAGGAAGCCAAAAGCTAATCTCCCCATTTTGTTGAAACGGAGGCTCAGAGAAATCAAATGATTCACCCACATTGACATTTGGATTCAGCAAATATTTACAGATCATCTACTAGAGACCAGGGACTTTAGTTGGCTGTGAGAATATGGGGATGAAAAGCAGCAGCATCCTTTCTTCTGGCTCCTACAGGCTGCACCCAGGGCTTCCAGAGAGTAGGGGGTTGACAAGCTAATCAGAATGGAACAGGGAGCAAAAATAGCATTTCTCCGGTGTCACTTTCCAAATGAGCTGACCTGCCCTTTAGAGATTTTGCTGCCTCAGCAAGCTGCACCTTGGGGCTTGGGTTCCCTTCCATCATGGGAAGAAGCAGGTGCTGGGATCTCCAGCATCAGCTCTGTTTCATAGCGTCCCAGTGAGGTAGCAGTCTTCAGAGAATCACAACATGGCAGAATATGCTTAGCTCCGTGACTGGAGGGGAAGATTCAGAAGATACAGGGATTTTGCAGGGCTTTGGGAGAAAAAAGAAATAATGTATATTGAAAGAGCTATTTTTCTTAATGTGTTGCCTTTTTTTTTCCATTGATGTTAGAAGTGTTTTTTAAGGAAAGGTTAAAACATTTTTCAAATGCAATCTGTACTCTTCTATTGTCTACAAAGTTGAAGAGTATTATAATAACAGAAGTAAAGAGATGAATGTGAGTAAAATATAAAGATGCAAACTAAGCATTATGCCCTGAAAGGGAAAGGAGACAAACCTATAAGATAAAATCTATTTTAAGGATGCTTGATGAGTGAAGTATAAATCACTTCTGAGTTCCCTGGTAGCTAGGGGGAAAGGTAGATGTCATGAGTTCATGGCTTTTCTTCATTCACTAACTAAAGAAAGTGTACTAATTATAAAAAGACATAGTTCCTTTTGCACTGGATTCCAGAGGGTGTCCTTCCCTGAATCTCTGTACAAAGCACCATAATCACATCCAGGGTTATCAATAGCTTCATTTAACTAGAAATGTTGTTCATGTGGTCATTTATTATAGCCAAGCACTAATTTTAAAGAACTTTGGAATTCTTATGATTTCTGAGTCTGTATAAATTTTGGCTGATAGTCCCTGCTGATAAAAACAATACCAGAAGAAACTTAACAGAGGACCATGGGGGAGGAGAAGGAGAAAAAATAGTTGGGAAGAGGGAGGGAGGCAAACCATGAGAGGCTCTTGAATGCTGAGAACAAACTGAGGACACATGGGTGTGGGGGGTAGGGGAAGGGGGGTGATGGGCATGGAGGAGGGCACTTGTTGGGATGAGCACTGGGTGTTATATGTAAACCAACTTGACAATAAACTAGGAAAGAAAAAATGAAAGACTATACCGATACCAGCATATTGAGGAACTTGGCTTTGTGTATCAGGGACTTTGCTGTAGGTGGATTTCACTTGTGGGCAAAATTCTGAAATGCCGTATGTATCCCATGCTGTCCATCTTGAGAGGCCACCTGACTTGATGTCTCTGGTGGTCGTCTCGCTCTAGACAGTTTTGCCTCTCGTGCACCATGTGTCCTCGAATGCACAGTCAGGCTACCCAAGGATTCCCATTACAGTAGACCAGATCCCTGTCTGTTACTCCTCAGCTGGGTGACCCTAGACAAATGCCCAGCTTCTCTGGAGAGATGAAGGGATTGTATCAATGGCTGAAGTTTCCTTTCAGCTTACATTTTCTGCCTTTCCTTCAATAATGGGCACAAGTGGAGGTCCCTGCTGAGATTCATGGCTGCTGACTCTCTGAGAACTACTTCTACGAAAGCTCTTTAAAAAAAAAAAAACTTAAATTCAAGTTAGTTTAAACATACAGCATAGTATTGGCTTCAGGAGTAAAACTGGGTGATTCATCTCTTACATGACACCCAGTGCTCATCCCAGAAAGTGTTCTCCTTTTTTATTTTAATTTTAAATGTTTTCATTTAAATGAAATTAATATATTCATTTTTGGGAGAGAGAGAGGATGAGTAATGGAGTGGCAGAGAGAGAGGGAGACACAAAATCGGAAGCAGGCTCCAGGCTCTGAGATGTCAGCACAGAGGGCAAGGCAGGGCTCGAATTCATGAACCAGGAGATGATGACTCAGGCTGAAGTTGGATGCTTAACTGATGAACACACCTGGAGCTCCCAACAAGTGCCCTCCTTAATGACCATCACCCATTTAATTGTTTTAAGATTTATTTTTGAGAGAGAGAGAGAGAGAGAGAGACTGCAAGAAAGAGCACCTGTGGGGGAGGGGCAGGAAGAGACAGAGGACCTGAAGCAGGCTCCATGCTGTGAGAGCAGAGCTCAACGTGGGGCTTGAACTTACAAACCCTGAGCTCATAACTTGAGCTGAAATTAAGAATTGACCGCTTAAACAACTGAGCCACCCAGGCGTCCAATACCCATCACCCATTTATCTCATCCTCCCACCCTCCTCCCCTTGAATAACCCTCAGTTTGTTCTCTGTATTTAAGAGTCTCTTATGATTTGCCTCCCTGTTTTTATCTTGTTTTTCTTTCTCTTCTCCTATATTCATCTGTTGTGTTTCCCAAATTCCACATATGAGTGAAATCATATAATATCTGTCTTTCTCTGACTGATTTATTTCACTTAGCATAATACATTCTGAAAGCTCTTTGTTCAGAAAACTGTGCCATTTAGATAGGTTGCCTGCTCTGGCTTTTGTTAATGGTACACAAGGGGCTCAGGCTTTCATATTTTAATCAAATCATAGCCAATGTTTATTTGGAAATGGTGACGACAGACAGATGCTGTCCAGCTGTGCCCAATATTTGGGTCACTATAGGTGGTTAACTGTCTTGAGAATGGACATCAGGAGACTTCTGCTAGACTCAGCTCAGCCAAAAGAACATGCAGTTGGACCACAGGCTGGGTTTGAGGAGAAGAATGGGGGACATAGTTCCAAATTACTCTAGTGAGCCTGACCCCAAGGCCGCTTTCTCCATGCTACTTGGAGAAATCTTCATGGTACTTGATGAAACCTTTACAGCACCAATGAGTGAGTAGAAATGGGAGTTCATGACCATGAAGACAGTAGCATCTTCAACAAATCCACCCTCCAGTGGGTTGCTCTTTGCCACTCCCTGGATGGTGGGAAAATCCAAAGGAAAGAACTCTGTCAGGGCACAGTCCCCTGCCCTTTCCAGCTGAAAACTCCAGTGGAGATAACATGATCAATGTTTAAAACCCCTTTGGGGCACCTGGGTGGCTCAGTCAGTTAAGCGGCCGACTTCGGCTTAGGCCATGATCTGGTTGTTTGTGAGTTTGAGCTCCACGTTGGGCTCTGTGCTGATAGCTCAGAGCCTGGAGCCTGTGTCAGATTCTGTCTCCCCCTGCTCACACTCTGTCTCTCTCTCTCTTTCTCAAAAATAAATAAAAACATTTAAAAATTGTTAAAAAAGATTCCCTGCCCCTCCCCTGCTCACACTCTGTCTCTCTCTCTCTTTCTCGAAAATAAATAAAAACATTTAAAAATTGTTAAAAAAGATTCCTTTATAAGGAAACAAATCCTCACCTACTGTGAGGTCAGAGTGGAAAGAAAAAGCTTCTCACTATTTTCTCTGTTAGATAGCGAAAAGCAGAGAGAACCAGGTACTGATTTGAAACCCTTTCTATGAGCCATGAGCAGACTTGTTTTTAGACTTCATTGTCTCACAGCCCTGGGAGTTTTTTTTTTCTCTCTCTCTTTTTTTTTTTTTTTTTTACAAATAGTTTATTGTTAAATTAGTTTCCACATAACACTCAGTGCTCATCCCCATAAGTGTCCTCCTCTATGCCCATCCCCCTCTCCCCCCCACATCCATCAGTCCTCAGTTTTTGTAAGCATTCAAGAGTCTCTCATGGTTTGCCTCTCTCCCTTCCCCCACCATTTCCCCCCTTCTTCTCCCCTTTGTTCCTCCGTCAAGTTCCTCCTAATCCTCCTATACGTGCAAACATATGATATTTGTCCTTCTCTGCCTGACTTATTTCACTCAGCATAACACCCTCAAGGTCCGTCCACGTTGCTACACATGGCCATATTTCATTCTTTCTCATTGCCATGTAGTATTCCATGGTATAGATAACAGGAAACTATCAACACCCTAGAGGAGAAAGCAGGAAACAACCTCCTTGACCTCCACCGCAGCAACTTCTTACTTGACACATCCCCAAAAGCAAGGGAATCAAGAGCAAAAATAAACGATTGGGACCTCATCAAGATTAAAAGCTTCTGCACAGCCAAGGAAACAACCCAGAAAATTAATAGGCAACCAACGGAATGGGAAAAGATAGTTGCAAATGACATATCAGATAAAGGGTTAATATCCAGAATCTATAAGGAACTCACCAAACTACACGCCCGAAACAAACAACCCAGTGAAGAAATGGGCAGAAGATATGAACAGACACTTCTCCAAAGAGGACATCCAGATGGCCAACAGACACATGAAACGATGCTCAGCCTTGGGAGTTTGGAAGGCTCTGTCAGAACCTCACCAAGAGAGAACATGGCTGACCCACCACACCACATGGCTGGCCCATTTCTTTTCTTTTGAGTTCAGCACAAGGGCACTGACCAGACACTCACTTTTTGTAGGGTCCTTTAATTCCCATCCACACCTGCAGCCATTCCCATGTAGGCATACCCTCTTGTTAAGTCCGATAATTTGAATGCAGCCACCTCTAACTGGTATGTAGTCACATTGGTGGGCTGTGTGTTCCGGGGGCTTCCACCTCTCTCAGCACAGGCTGACCCAGGACAGGACTGAGGAGCTTCTTCTTAGGAGGAAGGGCTTTTCCTTTTTGGGGAAGGGGAAGAACATTAGCCTGATGTTTCTGCAAACCTCTCCCTGGCCTTGAAGCAAGAGGCTCTGTCTGGCTTGCTCTGGGGAGAGTTTGCTCAGATCCTGGGAGAGAGAGAGGAGGTTAAGAACTGGTGTCAACTACAATTCATCTTAAATCCCACAGGACCTTACAGATTTCAGCCTGACACCAGTCATCACCATGGCATGCAGGCTTGGGCTGGGGGTGTGGACTCCGTTTCCTTCTCCTAATGCCTCAGTGGAAAGGAAGGCATCTTGCTAATGCCTTTATAGGAAAAAAGGGCAGTTAAACCCCTTAACACAGAAAATGGTTTGCATGGTTTCATGTCAGAGGCTGACAGTACACAGGGAAGGGGTAGAAAAATTTTGCCATGTTATTTATATCCCCTCAGCACAAAGACAAAAGACACAATTTCTAGGACATAGTTATGTTTCTTACTGTGTTTCTTTGGGTCATCCATGAAAATTTTAACAAGGCTCTCATTCTGATATATCTGATTTTAATATAACCTCAAGCTTACCACAAATTATTTTCTTGGACAAATGAAAATTATAACACTATTTGGCAAAATAGCACAGCTGTAACCCATGATTTTTCTTCTGCTGGTTGTGGGTTGGGATTCCATTGCTAAACATGACCTCTGAGGGTTTCTGGCAAGTGTGCTGGGACTGGTGACGTCTTCTGCCACCTGCCTCTCAGAGCCACAGGCTGCAGGATGTAGTTTCTTTCTATGCTCACTTCCAAAGAGAAATCCTAGGCATTGCCCCAAAGTGTTGAGGGAGGTTCTAAGTACATGTCCTCTGCCACCATTTTCCCCAAAATGGTGGTCTGGCATTCACTGAATATGCTCGTATACATCCCAAGTGCTTACATTTTAACCTAACTGGAAACAAAAATTGGCTCCACCATTTTATTTAAGAGGGATATGATTAATGCTTATTAACCAAGATATGTCTCCAAAAACTGAATTCTAAAGCCTTTAGTCACACCTTACAAGGCATTGAGTTCAGGGAGAGTGGCTGCTGTTGGCTCTCTGAATTAATCCTCCATAGGAAGTCTCTGTGCCCTGGGAGGCATTGACATCAGGGGAATGACTGTGACACAAGAGCCTGCGTTTTTGACTAATAGTTACTGTTTTTAGCCAGTCTTAGCTAAGTGACCTCAGATCCTACGCAAGTCCGGACAGTGACCTAGCTGACTGCAACAGGCTCCCTCTGTCCCATTTGGATGGGAGAACTATGTCAGAGGGTGACACATGGTGACAGTACTAGAAAAGAACAGCATGTCCTCTGGTGCATGGACTTCTTGTAAAGAGTTTGGTGGCATTTGACATGTAATAGTGTGTTTTCCAAAGACCCTGGTCAGGGTCTTCAAGAACATAGTAAAACTGCAATAGGGTTGTTACATACCTACAGTGAGAAATTGTCAGTTCCTAGTATTTTATAATCCTTCCAAACAAGCAGATCTGTGATAATGTTGTCCACCCCTAGGGCTTACATAGTTATCACCTTCTTCAGTGGCAATGGGTTCATTTTGAGGTTTGAGACACGGAGAGAAAGATTATCCAAAGATGGCTTCCAGCATTGATGCTTGTGAGTGGCCCCCTTCTGCAGTGAACATGGGTTGGCCTCATGACTAACAGAATGTGCAGCATTGACTGTCATTTATAGCCTTTAGAAGGCCTGGAGACCTCCTGGGTGTGCTGTGGGAGTCCTAAGCTGCCACATAATAGGTCAAAATAGAAGGGGAGATGGAATTCTGAGACAACATGGAGTTTCCTGGCTGAGGCAGCCTTCTGGCTGTTTCCCAAAGCACCATGTGTGTGACAGAGCCATCTTGAATGTTCCACCTCAGGTGAGCCCCTGATGAGGCAGCCACCACCAGTTTTGTGTACAGCAAGAGTCACATGGTCAGTCAACTCACACTTGTGAGAAACAATAAATTATTGTTGGTTTAAACCACTAAATTTGAGGCAGGTTACTTTGCAGCAAGAGCTAACGAAGACAGTTATAGATAAAACAGACAAGCTTTGGGCCCTAACTCAACCTCAGCCTGATACAGTAGTGCAATAAGCCCAACTATGCTGCCTGTTCATGCTGGCTCAAATGACACAGCTTCCTACCTGTGGCAAGGTGAGGGTCAGCTATCACGTTAGCAGAAGGTGAAGTCAGGCCAGCAAAGATGTGGGCAAGTAGGCTTCATGATGTAACTTATGGCAGCTTCACAGTGAATATGTCCCTATCAAGGCTCCATGACAGTGGGCAGGATTGTAGCAGGCACAAAGAGTGAGGCCTTGGTTTTATCTAGGAGTTTTAACAGAGTTCTCCAGGGGCCTGGCCTTCCCAGCCTAGTCTACCTTCTTGGGAGTTCTTCAAAAGCAGGGGGGAACTGATTCTTATTTTTTAAGGCTTATTTATTTATTTTGAAAGAGAGAGAGAGAGAGATTAAAAGCATGCAAGTGTGAGTGGGGGAAGAGCAGAGAGAGAAAGGGAGAGAGAGGATCCCAAGCAAGTTCCGTGCAATCAGCATGCATGGAGTCAGATGCGGGGCTTGATCCTATGAACCATGAGATCATAACCTGAGCTGAAATTGGACACTTAATTGAGCCACCCAGGTGCCCCTCAGATTTTCTAGTCTTTAAATAGGACTTCTGCAGATTAAGAAAAATGTCACATATAGGAAACCAGCTGCAGAAAGTGACCACCCCTTTCTAGAACATTTAAATACAAAGAGAAGCTCAGACAGGTGGGATGAAGTAAGGTAGGTTGGGCTAGCTCACTCAAGTGCAAATCTTATTTGAGAGTCAGATCTGTCCTGTCACACGGTTAGGGCCTGGGTCACCATAACTCGGCATGGCCCAGGAGAGTGACCTGAAGCTCAGAAACAGAGATTGCACCTCGTCTAACAAGGATGGTGAGTACATTTCAGGCTAGGACAAATTCCTGAGATGTACAGGTTACACTTGCCTCTCTCTGCCAGTCATGGAGGAGGTATGTCTTAAGCAGAGCTTGGTCCTAGCCTCTGAAGAGGTTAAAACTCATGTAAAAAGTCCTGTCTTTGGGGGCCTCCTATCCAGGTGGGCTTGACTCTGCCTAAAGTTCCTTAGAGGACATCAGATGGAGAGTTCAAGGCCAAGTCACTTATTTGGCCATTTACTCATTTAGTCAACATTTATTGAGACAAGGACTTGCAAGAAACTTCACTGGGGGGTGATCCTAGGAAGCAGGAGAAAGGGGAAGGGAGTGTCAGGCAGGGAACTGAGCATAACAGGATGTTTCCAGGGACCTCTGAAATCATGCAGATTGCACCCCAGAACTATCCTTCCCACATACACACCTATAACCAGTAGCTCTAAACTTGGGGGTCCCCACCCAACATACCACTCATGGTGGTGCCTGCTTCTACTGATCAGGGGAGGGACAGAGTCAGGGAGCATAGAGGAGCTCACCACAGCTGGGTGGACCAAAACCTGGGCCAGGATGGCCATCTCTACCCCAGACCCTTGTGGCTGGCTATAAGGTTCCATCGCGAGACCTCACCCCTGAGCTTCTAACCTCCATCTTGATCTGAGCCTTTGTAGGACATAGTAATTTTATCTGTGAACCACTGGCAGAAAAGTGGGTCGTAGGTCATTACTGAAGCAAAGGAACACACAGCCTTTGCTCTCACCCCAGTGAGGAGGAAGTCAGGGCAGTGACAGGTCCCCTGACCCCCTGACCCGGTGTCCATGCTGTGTCCAGACTGCAGTGGGTGGGTGTCGGGCTTCAGACAGAGCACGCATCTTCTTCCAGCTCTGGTTTCCTGGCTGCACTGTTTGTTTTAAAAAGAGGCCTGTTAAGGAGACACGAAGAGGACAGGAGGCACATCCATGTTTAAGTAGTTCCACATGGAACAGAGAGGGCTTGTCCCATGCTGTCACAGAGAACTGAGCTAGGGACACATCTGGGACATGTGTGTATGTGTGTGAAAGAGTGTGTTTGTCGTTGGAGTGTGTGTTGTTTTTGGGAGACTGTGCCTTTTCTCCATAGGCTCTGAGAATGGTGTGGAAGTAAAGGAAAACATTAAACAGTCTATTTGAAAACCAGTGGTTTTCAAAGTATGGAACTGGATCCAGTTGCATCAAGATGTGATCTCGTTAGAAGTGCAGTTCTTGGACCCACCCCAAACCCACTCGATCAGAAACTTTGGCGACAGGCCCCAGCAATCTGTGTTTTAACAGGCTCTGCAGGTGATCCTGAGATGTGCTTGGGTGTGAGAATCACTCTCTTAAGTGTAAAAAAAGATCTTTCTAATCAATGCAACTGTCAAAATTGTCATGTCTTTCTCCATGCAGTAGTGGGTACCGCATCTCCAGAAGTATTTAAGAGAAGTATGAATATCAGTCAGGCATGTTGCAAAGGAAATTACATTAAGTCGGGAGTTCTGTTGAGGTCCCTTATTGGGCCACACGTTCCCATTTAGCAAATATGTACTGAACACGGTGACCAGGTTGTATCCAGGGTTAAAGGCAATAAGAGTGGAAGCACTATGCCCCTGTCTCCACTGGTCCTGCACATGCCCGTGATTCTGTGAAGTCCCTGTCACCTTTACTTCATGCTGTCTTTCTAGACATTGCCCTTTGTTTTGACAACCAAACATTGGGTTGTCCTTGACTACTTACTATCATTACAACAGACTCCAGTCCTGATGCATCTGAGTGGAACCCATATCAGAAGGGGAGAATGAAACCAGGGAACCCTAGACTGTCCTGACCACATATGAAGTCCCAAGTGAGAGGATTGTAGCAACTTCCCGTTCAGCACATGACGATGCCACTCTTTTGGTCCTTATGAGTCACCCTTTGTCATCTTTGTCATATTAGTCATTCACTGAAGCTCAGAATCCACCAAAAGACTTCTTGGGCCCTGGGTGGCTGGGTGGGGGGTGAGGCTGAACATCTCATCATGGGGTTAGTTCCAGGGGGACAATTTCTCAGACAAATGAATGTTCTAGATGACTATAGCTTATCACGTCAAGCAGGTGACAAAAACTATACTCATTTCCATTTACTGAACAAAAATGAATTATTGCACAAATGCACATTTGTCAGAGGAAAATTAGCAATGCAAATGAGCAAAACCAGGACAAAATAAATAAACTCCCCTAAACTCCACCACTCAGAAACAGATTTGTATCAATCTGTTGACATGATTCCTTTCTTATGCTTTCTGGGCATTTATGTGAGTGTATGTGTGAGCGTGTATGTCTGTGTAGTAGTGGAATCATACTGCAAAACTTGGCTATAATATGCTTTTCTATATAAAATATATCATCAATAAACTTACATTGTCAATTTATAGCTACCTAGCACTCCACTATCATGGCTGGATATTTCTAAGATAGTAACTACTTTTTAAAAAATGTTTATTCGTTTTGAGAGAGAGCAAGCAGGGGAGCAGCAGGGAGAGAGCGAGAGAGAGAGAGAGGGAGAGAGAAAGAGAGAGAGAGAGAAAGGAGACAGAGAATTTTAAGAAGTCTCAGTGCTCTCAGCACAGAACCCAATGCAGGGCTCAATTTGATGAACCATGGGTTCATGACCTGAGCTGAAATCAAGAGTTGGATGCTTGACTGACAGAGCCACCATAATGCCCCAACAGTAACTACTTTTAAAGAAATCTTTCTAAGATATGTCCTACCACATCCTCTTGCCTCTTCCCTTCTTATTTCCTAATCAGAGTTGGAACAAGACATAGGATTATTTCTAAGGCTTTGGGTTTGCCATTTTTCAGTGAAATCTGTGTGCTGTTTCAATAGAGGCAGTTTGGTGGAAGAGAGTTCCAGATGAGGACTCAGCAAAGGTTCTGGTTTAGTCACAGATTAGTGCTGGATGTTGAGTATGTTATCTAATTGTTTTGAGCCTTGTTTTCCTAATTTTATATGAGGGAAGGCTTCCCATGGGATATGTCACTGCTCCCCACCCTAAACATGCCTGCATCTGTTTTTAGAATCTTCTTTCTCTATTTCCGCATCAGAAAATGGGCTCCAGCATACCTGCCCCACCTGGTGATGTCAAGTGCCTTCAGTCTTATCAAAGGCAAGATAGGTCCAGAATGTGGTCCTTTGCATTGAGGCCTCCTCAAGCCCCTCTGCAGGGCTGGCCCACCCAGAAATTATCCTTTGGAGAAGAGAGAGTCCAAGGTACGTGAGATGCCACAGCATTAGAATCACACCCTGGCTGCTGCTTGAAGTGCAGTCACAGAGCTGCGGGCATACACATATCCCAGGGTGCATTTTAGGATGTAGACTCTTGGGCCCCAGCTCAGCTCCTGTGCATTACCACCTTGTGGGTGGACCCTCACTGGCATGCTTTTAAACAAGCACCCCTCAAGTTTGCCAAACGGAACAAAAGTATGCAAAGGGAATGCTCCACTCCTAAAATGGTGTTTCTCCTGAAGTTTCAAATGGCTATGCACCAGGAAGCACCTTTAATTGCTAATTGCTTGCTGGGTGCTTGGCCTAGAGTATGAGGATGAATAGGAGGAAAAAGAAGACAAACAAGAATTAATAGTTTTTTCCAACTTTTCACACAAAATTCTTCTTTAAATGTTTTGCTTCTGCAATTCCACACAGTGAATTTGGGTCCTTGCTTTTCTTCCTAGAATGTCCTTTCCTATGCATATTCTCACTCATCCTAAAGCTTATGTCACCACTGGCACAGACTAATCCCAGGTCCTGACCCTCAGAAATTGTCCAGCCCCAATGCCTGTCATAAGGACAGGACAGTAGATTTCAAAAGGACAAGAAAAACAGCTATAATTGTGCGGGGGTGCACCTAAACTGATTGCTTAGTTGAAGTGGATGTTACTCAGGTCCTGTGAGGAAGATTTTGCAAATCTGTGTGGTCTGAATGGACAAGTTCATGTAGATTACATTGGGTTTATCTTGGCTCTGCCCAGAGTCGATTTGGCTCTGATAAGGAGACCTCTAGCAGAGTCTTTTTGGCTTTGGGAAGTGGAAGAACTGTCAACCTGATCCTCCAAGAGAAAGGGCCATGTCTTACACAGCTCTATTATTTCCTTAAGATCTTGGACTAGGGCTTTCAATTGTCCAATAACGTTTATTTACTAATGAAACATCTGTTAAACACTGGATAGCTGCCAGACACCGTAGTAGGTGGTCACATGTTAGAATGAAGAAGTGATGGGCTCATTGTGGGTGACCTTTATCATTCTTCAGAGAATTAAAAATCTGATTCAAAATCGTTCAAATGAAATGTCATAAACTTATATATACCGTGTTAATACATAATTAAATATACAGAATGATTGTTATTCATTACTCACTGAAGATCAGTTCTTCCTAAGTCTGTTTTCCATTTAAATCAAACTTTCCCATTTATATAAAAGCTATGCTCATGGAAAACTTTCATGAACAAATTGCACAGTACTGTTTCCTTAATCAAGATGTTCTTGCTTGGATTTTAATTTAATTGTAGTTGTTTTGTATTGTGCTGTATTGGGTCAAATGAACCATGTAGCTCCTGCCCCCTTGGTGACACTGGCCAATGAAGTTCAAGGCTCTGCCTTTGGGCTGAGTCATGGTTTCCACTGTGCCCATCTGCCAGCAGTTGACAGGTGCTTGACCACACACAGGCACACACACACACATACACAGCGTACCTGCTTCCTTCTTGCTAGCATTCTTCCTCTGGGTCACATTCTTTCACTCACTCTATCTTGACTCTGACCCTAGTCTCCACTGTTGTCACTTCCTGGCCTCTAGCATCTTCTTCTTGCAACCTCTCCCCAGGCCCAGCCCAAGGGGTGCCTGCAGAGGACTGGGCTGCTTACCGACAGGAGCAGACCTGGAAGCTGGGGATTTGGGTTGTGTGGGCAACATTTATCTGTCCTAAGGTCTTAATTCTTTCCATCTAGCCAGCAGGGCATCCCTGGAAGCAGGAGGAGAGCTGGGTTACTTACTGTAAGGAGCTGCGGCCTTCTACCTGGCACTGGCCCACTTCCTGGCCCCCATTGACACAATGCTTGGGGACCCTGTCACAGCAGCCTTGACCCAGAGTCTCAGGGAAAGGATGCATGGCAGCGATTCTAAGGCAAAGTGATTTTAGCACACTGGGGTCTCCTTGGAGCCTCAGCCAGGCTAGGGTGAGCACTGGATCTCCAAGCCCATATACTATATACTTCCCAAAACTTCTTGGGCCAAGAAACATTTTGTTTCCCCCTGAGCATCTCAAATGACTTTGGTTCTATAGAGCAAACCTCAATGTCACTGTGCATTGGGAGCACATCTTGTGCTTAGGCCTGAGGATATGCCGCCTTGGTATGGTCCCACTCACCCACCCTTTTTGCTGAAACTGAGCATCTAAGCCTTGAGGAAGAGGGCAGATGCTTCAAATCCAGGAAGACAACAGCTCCACTCCCTGCCTATAGGCCTGCAGCAACAGTCTGTTCCCAGAGTGAGTAGATCTGACACTCAAGCCTCTGACATCCAGGACATAGATTCTTACGGTTCTGGGGAGAGATGGCTTTTTAGACAGATCGCGTGTGTGAGTCAAAGGCACACCTCTGTGTGAGGCAGAGCATCTTGTCTGGGTATTTACATGGCTGAATCACTGCATCTCTCAAGGTAAGTTCCTACAAAACTGCACCCAGACATGCAGGGCATCCTCAGGGTGAGGAGGCTAGGAATCTGATGGACATCGTGTGAGAAAGTAGGAGAGATCAGTCTGTCAGAAGTCGGACATGAACCTGTCAATTCTTCTGTCAGCCTTTCAGCCAGAGCCTGTTCCCAAGCTGGGAAGAAGGGCAGTGGGTATGATTCAGACAGGAGAGGAAGCTGGCACCAAATTAGGACAGCATCTCAAAGATGCACACATACATGCACACACATATACATATGCATATATGCATGTATGCTAAGTATGTATACACATGCATCTAAGTGTATATGTACACTTGCATTCACAAACATACACAGGTACACACATGTGTGCACAGATGTATACATATATATATATACAGATATACACACATACACAATCACACATATATGTATTCTTTTCTCCTTTCTCTCTTCTCCCCCTCTCTCCCTCTCTTCAAAGTGGAATTTCCACTAGTTATTACTAGCTTCTAAGAATCCAAAACCTCTTAGAATTTTATTGTCTAGTAGACTGTCAGTTTGGATGGAATCATTCCTTTTCCCCATAAATCATGGACATTCTATAAACATTTACAATTTGCACAATATCAGACTTGCTTCTGCAGCTCATAAGGGAAAATATATTATACATGCAAAGATACAGATTTTTATTTGTCATTTTACTAGGTAATATAATCCTAAGGACAATTGAAACTTTCTGATGATTCAAAATGGTTTTATTTCAAGACACCAATTTAAGGTTTCCCATAAAACACTGTGAGTTCCTGGTGATAACTCCCATCCAAACATGTTTTTTGTCTGGACTCCTGAATCCTTCCTGGGAAAATGCTCAGCCACATCATCCCTGACACTAGCTGATAGCCTGTGTCAGCACATGCAGGATGGTAAGCAGGCCAGCTTAATCTGCTGCAGCATGGCAGAAAGTCTGGTTTTGGTGGTTCTAAGTCATCTGAGGTTTTCCCCATCGTTCCACATAGAACTGACTACTTTTCCTGCTTTGGGAATTTGCGTTATGAAAATCAAGAGCATTAGTATTTAGGAAAAGAGCTTCTTCTTGAAATGATACATGCTGTAATAAATATCACAAATAGTATGGAAAAGTACACACTGCCAAGGTAAGATATTAGACATTCAGCCGTGCAGGAGGGAGATGTTGTTTAACAAGAGACAAGAGATTGGGAGTTTATAATCAGTGCAACTGAAGTGAAGTAGGTCCAATTACCTTCAGAGTGGTAACATTTTATTGGCTCAATTTGTTACCAGAAGCCAGCAAAAGTTACCACCATATACAATGTTCAGCTGACATAGACTTTACCTCTTACTAACATGTGTGCCCTGATGAAGGGAATAAATGCTACTAGGAGAAAAGAGAAAAACTTTACAGACACTTGTCCAGTAAACATTTATTGGGCCCATTTATGTCATGTCGGGCCATGGGGACAGGCCCATCCCTGCTCCTGGAGCACCTCCTAGGCTTGTTGGAGCGTACCTGGGAAAATCTGGGGCTGAAAAGTCTTTGGGCTGGGGCTGGTGGGCTGTTTTTGCTGGGCTGGACACCGCCCCTCAGGGTCTGGAGCCTATTTGGCATTAGTGTTCTAGGGTGTTCCCTGGACTGGCATCGGTTGACCTTGACCCCTCCTCAGGTGTCTTCACATCTGGCCTACTCTTTCTCTGTGACCACTTTCTGCCTTGGGAAGCCAGATATTTCACAGAACTTGATTTGAAGAACCTAGGACTTAGTCCTTTTGGAAAATTTTGTTACTTACTCTAAGAAGTCATATTGGGGCCTCTTTCTAAGGCTGGCCAGTCAAGCCCACTCTATCACTTCTGGACACCTGGAGACCAAACACCTCTTCTCAGGCCTTCTCTGACCCAAAACATCAGCACCCATCCCTCTTGAGCCTCGTGCCCTTTTGCATGTCTGTTCATAGTATGTGCTGACCTGCTTCTGTACCCATGTCTAATTGCATGCTGGCCGCTGTCCCACAGGAGAGCGAACCTGCACTGGCATCGGTTCAGCCAGGGAGTGGTCCAGCCTGTTCATGGCTAATCCTTAGCACTTCACAGTGAGCACTGGGCTGTGCATTGTGAATGAATGGGTGCATAAATGGATGCATCAGTCCTATGGGGGGCCTCTCCCTTTGCTTCCAGTCCTGAGCTGTATTTCCCAGTTTGTTGACTTTGAGGAAAGGAGCATCTAAATCCTCATCAGCTGATTGAGCTAGCCAAAGCCATGCAAATACTTTTATCTAGTGCCCAGTTTCAAAGGGTTTCAACTGGAAAGTGGTCTGGAAAGTGGGAAATCTATGGTCCTGGGACTCAGGGAGGGGCAGGAGGCCCAGGAGCCCTACCCCTACCTGGACTTCCTGGCCATCTGTCTACTTGGCCCTTAGGCCTCAGCTCAGATTCCAGCTCTTCCCCTGAAAGTAGAGTTAAATCTTGTCACTGTCGCCACCCTGCCCCCAATGCTGCCTTTTTGCATTATAGTCACTCACTTAGGTGTTCTCTCAAAATATTGTGAGTTCTGAGAAGGCAGGGGCATTTGTCATTTGTTTTTGTGACCATGAGGCCCAGGACATGGAAACTCAGTGAGCGTCTGCAGTTTGTATTGACCTTGGACAAGAGCTGCTGGTTGACACCTAGGAGGCAAGATATGGGGGAAGGAGGGGTTCTCTCCAGGACTATTTTTCCCATGAGCACTGGAAACATGGGCGTCATTTATTGAGACAGAACAGAACCTTGGTCTAATTCATTGTTCCTGAATTTTTCCCCTCTGTTGCTCTGAGGACCACTGGACAGCTCTGTGATGAAGCTGTCTCCAGCTGATTCACAGCCACCAGGCTGGTTGTCGAGCAGTCAGGGAGTTCAGTGGGTGGACATGCCCAGAGTACCTGGTTGTGGCCAGGTTCACCCACGGTGATATGCAGCTTGGGCTTACCCAAAACCCCCGAGTGATCACCCTGCAAGGTGGGGGGAGGCCAGGCTGGCTCTGCTTCCTGAAAAACCGCACCCCGAGGCCACCTCCCAGCTTGAGCTAATAACATTAGGTCATTCGGTTTATGCCATAATGCCTCATGTCTCTAAGATTAACCATGTTTAAAGTATGTTTTTTTGGATTTTCCTTTTAAATAAACAAGCTTGTGAACTCTTGGTTTTAAGTTGAACACCCCAGACATCACAGAGCTGAATCTTCATTTCAAAAGAAACCATTAAAAGCTGAGAGAATCAAGTTATAGTGAAGGGCAGAAGTAAACACCCGAAGAACTTTTAAAAATATCCTAATAAACTAAAATTGGATAATGGAGAGAAGTAAAAAAAGTGGCAGTGCTCAGAGAGGAGTAATCAATTCTGTCTAAATGGAAGATATGTTACCTCGTGGAGCAATACAGTCATGAAAGTGAGAGCAAGAAGAACTAGAAAAAAATTCACAGCTTTGAAATAATCAGAAGGACACATGTACCCAAAGCAACACAAGACACAATTTAAAAAATTTTTTTAAATTTATTTTTGAGGGAGAGATAGAGACAGCATGAGCAGAAGAGGGTCAGAGAGAGAGGGAGACACAGAATCTTAAGCAGGCTCCAGGCTCTGAGCTGTCAGCACAGAGCTTGACACGGGGCTCAAACCCATGAACCGTGAGATCGTGACCCAAGCAGAAGTTGGACGCTTAACCGACTGAACCACCCAGGTGCCCCAACACAAGACACAAATTGGGCAGTAAGAGAGAAAGGTCACAGAGTGGGAAGGCAGAAGTAAGACCTAGTAGTTCTGAGATTTAATGGGGAAGAATTAAGCATTTAGATGTAAAACACAAATCCCCTAAAGTTGAACCATGAAACTTGTAGAAGGAAATATAGGGGAGTTGGAAAACTACAGAATAAGTAATCTTGGTGTGGAGAAGAGATGAATGACCACGGCACTGAAGGCCATGAAGCAAGTAGTTGATATACTAACTATATGTAGATGGAAATAATCTTGTGTTAAGGAAGAAAAGACAAATATGATTTAAAAAGAATGACCAAGTATGAAATATATTTGCATCACATATCAGATTCCAAGGGGGGTACTTTATTTCATATTGAATGATTACACGTCAGTGGGGAGAAGACCAGAAAATTCCTACCTGGAGGTGCAGGGGATAGAGTCAGAGGTGGAGAAATAACTGCTTCATGCACAGGAAGAGTGGGCCGAACAGCACAAACCAGCATGACCTTTACCCAGGGCAATCAGCAGCATCTGTCAAAACTTAAAAATGCTGGGGGTGCCTGGGTGGTGCAGTTGGTTGAGCATCCAACTCTTGATTTTGGCTCAGGTCATGATCCCAGGGTCATGACTAAGCTCCGCATCAGGCTCTGTGCTGAGTGTGGAGCCTGCTTAAGATTCTTTCTCTCTCTTCCTCTGCCATGCTTCCCTCTCTCTCTCTCTAAAATAAAAAAAATAATAATAATTAAAGAAACTCTTGGAAATGTTAATGCCACTTGCCTGACAGGACCACATGTAAGAATATTTGCTGTAACTTTCCATGCATGTACATGGATTTGTGCATTTATAACAGCAAACATACAACATAATGACATATTTATCAGCCAGAGCTAAATAAATCATGGTATTGCTGCACAAAGCCCTCTTCACTCTGCAGTGTTAAAGGCATGGGGCAGCCATTTTTGCTCAGAGAGAAAAGAGAAAAGCTGAGAGTAGAGTGGTGTTTACAGTAGACCAATGTCAGTGTAATTAATAGTCACAGAGAGAAATTGTTTCATGTCTATGTGCATACACAAGAGACCAGGAGGCTCCACTGTGGCTGAGGAGAGGGTGCCTGGAAATTCTAAAACACCACATAATTAACCCTTGTTACAAGCACCCTTCAGGGAGTAGGGTGAGAGTGATTATGTACCCGACAGTCATCTGTTCTAGCTCCTTCCCAATTCCAAACATTCTGCCAGATGTTATGCAAATATTACATTACTCATAGGTGACCAAACAGGTGTCTTGGTTTCTGGTTTGTAGGATAAGGTCAGATAGAAAGAGAATGAATCTATAAGAATAAAGTGTCTGCATTTCTATTATTTGGGAAGCCACCTGGCTGATAGGCACACAGGGAGCACACTCTAGCCTCCCATGAGAGTATCCTCTCTCCTTTGCTGAACTTAGGTTTCCATGCATTGGGAAACCCTTAATCAGACATGATTTGAGCAGTATTTGGAGATTGAGCAATGTTGTGGCAGCCAGGACTTCATCTCATTCAGGCAAGTGTACGCTTGCCAGGATATAGAAATAGGCTAGTCTATAGATGTCACAACTGCCGCGTCACCCTCGCAGCCCAGCCCTTCCCTCTCTCACCAGCAGGGGTGGTGCTGGGCTTCAGTCTCAACTGGGTGGTCCTGATGAACTTGAGACGATTAGAAACTAGATTCTGGACAAATTGGAAACTTGAAGTGAGCCAGGTGAGGTTGGGGTGTCTGCAGCAGCTGGAAGACTCTGGCAGGTCAGCGGGGGTGCAGGAAATAGTCCTAATGCGAGTTCTGCAAACCGGTTCTGACATTTTATGCATTGATACTGCAAATTTGCCTGTCTGGATTCCTAAGTTTTTGTGGTTGTTGTTGTTGTTTTGCAAATTCTTATTATTTGGTCAGATCATACAGAATGGGAGCAGTTCTCCTCAGTCTAACTCTGATGATATGGGCTTCTACAGAAAGAATTATCTGTCTGAAAATCCAAACTCGACTTCTGATGCAGGACATGGCCAGAGCCCCTGAGCCAGGATGGGCATAGGATGAGTGCGGTAGGAGAGAGATGGAGAGCCTGTCTCCCATCTTCCCTGCCACTTTCCTGTCCGGACCATCCTAGAGGACAAAGTGCCACCAGGAGGGGCCTCACCCACTTACACCACCAGCTGTGCAACCTCATAGCCAAAGGCAAATTTTTCTTTTGAAAGACAGAGTGAGGAAAGAATCCCTATGCCTCCCTGGGCCTTCCTGCAGAATGAGGACCAATGGGAGGGCATGAACTGAACCACCAGAGATTTAAAACTCTCCACTGGCTTCAACCTCAAACACTTTCCCTTCCCTTCCTTCCATTTATCCTTTATTTAGTGCTCCCATTGGGAATGTCTTCTCTCCTTCTCCCTGGGACAGACTCTCACTTGGGGCAGCGTCCTTCCCAGCCTTGGCATCTGCTTCCTCTCTCTTTGGACTTTTTGCCAGACTCTTCCTACATATGCTCCTGTGTACTGGTTTCCACTGCTCCTCATCTGGAGGCAGCTGGTGGCACTGGTCCTGCTGGGTGTGCTATGGAACCCGTGCTAGCAGGGTTGGCTCTTCCTGAGAAGCACTGTCAGATATCCATGCAACTGCTGTGCTGTCCTCTGCACCGTGTGGTTCCTCGATGGCCCTTGGACAGTGCCAGGTAGTGAGCAGAGGCATAGATGGCTTTGCAGGTGGGGTTTGCATGCTGCCCATGACCTTGCACAGAGCCCTTGGCTGCTTCCTGGTTGTCTCCTTGTCAGTATCCTGCAGGCCAACCAGAGTAAGTGAGGGTACTGAGGGGGAGCTTCTCTGTTCCCATGGGCCGCAGATGTGGACCCCCACTAGCCTACTGCCTTCGCTGAGGGCTTGGGCATCAGGTGTTGGCTGATGTGGCTCCCCTCCATGAGGCTCAGCATGGTTTGGACTCTGGGCTGGGGCATGCAGAATAGCCAGTATCCAAAGAGGGCTCTTATCCAAAGAGGGCTGTCTCTCTCTCTCAGAAATAAATAAAACGCTGCCCACACTTAATACCCTCTTGCGGCACCTCCCATATGGAATCTGGGCTGGGTTCTGACTCACTCTAACCAAGAGAAAGTGGCAGAAGTGTTGCTCTGCCAGCTCCAGGCCTGCATCCTCCAAGCCAAGCAGCTTGAAATACTCGCTCCTGGGATTTCGAGCCACTGTACTGGAGAGACCACAAACGAGGCTGTGCCAGAGAGGCCACATGAGAAGATGGGCCCCTCTGAAGGGCGGATGGCTCTGCCCCAGCCCCGTGGAACTGTAACTGCATGGGACACCCAGTGAGGTGGCAGGAGAAGGGCCCAGCTGAGCCCAGCCTCCCCCGAAACCCGGAGATGTGATGAAATGGCTGTTGTTCTAAGCCACTTAGGTGTGGGATGGTCTATTAAACAGCAAGAAATAACCTAAATGGAGCTCAATGGCTGCATCCACCTCACCTCTGCTGCTTACTGGGTGTGCAGCCATGGTCAGGTTTCTGTGAAGTCTGTGTATCAGAATAAATGCCAAATAGCTACTGTTGTCATTCATGTCCCCTAATCAAAGGGCATTGGCATGAAGTTAGGAGCACTTCCATCCCAACAAACCAGCTTCCCTTACATGAACCAGGCCTGGGAAGTTACAAGTCCAGTGGTCCCATGTTCTAAGGCCTTACCTGGAGTCTGAGGTGAGTGCATCTTATGAGTGAACCACACCATTACCCTTCTCCTACATGCCGGGAAGAATTTCCTTGTCCTTTAAGGGGAAGTCACAGTTTATGTCACTGCATTGTGGCTCCACAGTCATGACACAGGATCTCCTTCTTCTCATGCTAATGCCCTCAGCCTGTTCTGGGCCCATGGGGGGCATGGCTCACCCAGCTGTGGCAAGCATGGGCTCAGGTCTGACTCACTGCCAATATGGTGTCTTTTCTTAGAAGGCAAGGTTTTCATGTGGACTTTCTTTTTGTATTTATAGTTTTTATTCTTTCCAAATTGTAGCAAAATATACATAACATAAATCTCACCATCTTGGGGCACCTGGGTGGCTCAGTCGGTTAAGCGTCTGACTTTGGCTCAGGTCATGATCTCACAGTTCGTGGGTTCAAACCCCACGTCGGGCTCTGTGCTGACAGCTAGCTCAGAGCCTGGAGACTGTTTCAGATTCTGTGTCTCCCTCTCTCTCTGACTCTCCCCTGCTCACGCTGTCTCTCTCTCTCTCCGAAATAAATAAAACATTTTCAAAAAAATCACCATCTTAACCATATTTGAGTATATAGCTCGGTGAAATCAATATCTAGAACCTCATCCTGCAAGAGTGACATTCTGTCCCTGTTATTAAATAACTGCCTACTCTCCTTCCCTCCAGCTCCCGAAAACCATCATTCTACTTTCTGTCTCTGAATTGGACTACTCTGGATGCTACACGTAAGTCCAATTATACAATATCTGTCATTTTTGACTGGCTTATGTCACTCAGCACAATGTCTTCAAGGTTCACTGCTGTTGTAGCAAGTGTCAGAGTTCCCTTGCTTTTTAAGGCCAAATAATATTCCATTGTATGAATATACCACATTTTGCTTATTTGTTCATGTGTCCGTAGACATTTGGGTTGATTCTACCTTTTAGCTGTTACAAATAATGCTGCTATGAACATGGATGTATAAATAACTCTTAGACCATGATTCAGTTCTTTGGGGTATACTTAAAAGTGAAATTGTTGGAGCATATGGTAATTTCATGTTAATATTTTGAAGTATTGCTATACTGTTTTGTACAGTCTCCGCACCATTTTTTAAAGGATTTTAATACTCCTTTCTTTTTTTTTTTTTTTTGCCTCCCTCCCTCTCCCCCCACATTTCCCCCCTTCTTCTTCCCCACGTTCCTCTGTTAAGTTCCTCTTAATCTTCCTATATGTGCAAACATTGGTAGCTGTCCTTCTCTGCCTGACTTATTTCGCTCAGCATAACACCCTCAAGGTCCATCCATGTTGCTACACATGGCCAGATTTCATTGTTTCTCATTGCCATGTAGTATTCCATCGTATAGATAAACCACATCTTCTTGATCCATTCATCAGTTGATAGACACTTAGGCTCTTTCCATGTTTTGGCTATTGTTGAGAGTGTTGCTATGAACATTGCGGTACATGTGCCCTTATGCATCAGCACTCCTGTATCCCTTGGGTAAATGCCTCTGCACTATTTAAATCCCCACCAGTGATGCACCTATTCTAATTTCTCATAATTTCTCCATTATTGTTGCGTTCTGTTTTTTATTCTGGTTTATTTTTTATAGTAGTCATCCTAGTGGATGTGAGGTAATGTCTCGTAGTTTTTATTTTCATTTGCCTAGTGATTAGTGTTGCCGAATGTCTTTTCATGTGCTTATTATCCAGTTGTATATATTCTTTGGAAAAACTGCAATTCTCATCTTTTGCCCACATTTTAATTGACTTGTCATTGTTGTTATTGAGTTGTTGAAGTTCTTTATATATTTTGGATATTAATCCCTTATCAGATATAAGATTTACAAGTATTCTTTCTCACTCTGTATTTTTTTTTCTTCACTGATTGTTTCCTTTGATGCACAGCTGTGTTTAATTCTGATTTTTCCTTGTTTACTTTTGTTGCTTACCCTTTTCATGTCCTATCCAAAAAATCGTGCCCCAATAGAATGTCATGAAGCATTGCCCCTGTGGTTTCTTCTAACACTTTTATTGATCAATGGTCATTGACCCATTTTGAAAAGATGTTTATATATGGTGTGAGGAAGGGGTCCAACTTCATTCCTCTGCAGGTGGATACCCAGTTTTCCCAATACCATTTATTGAAAAGATTGTCCTCTCCCATTGAACGATCATGGAACTCTTGCTGAAAATCATTTATCCATATGTATGAAGGTTGATTTCTGGACTCTCTGTTCTGTTCTGTTGGTCTACATGTCTGTCTTTCTTCCAGTAACACACTGTTTTGATTACTGTAGCTTTTTAGTAAGTTTTAAAATCAGACAGTCTGAGACCTCCAACTTTGTTCTTTTTCCAATTCTGACTATTTAGAGTCCATTATTCCACATGAAATTGAATATGGACTCTTCTATTTCTGCAAAAAATGCCATTAGGATTTTGATAAGGCAAACATTGAATCTGTAGACCACTTTGGATAGTACTGACATCTTAAGAGTATTATGTTCCAATCCATGAAAACAAGATGTTTTTCTATTTACATCTTCTTTAATTTCTTACAGCAGTGTTTTGTAGTTTTCGATGTACAAGTCTTTCATCTCCTTGGTTAACTATATTCCTAAGTATTTTATTCTCATTGATGCTTTGTAAATTGAATTGTTTTCTTCACTTCCTTTTTGGATAATACATTCTGTGTAGATAGTCCTAGGGATGGGCACAGAGAGTGTGATCTGGCTTTGTCCATAATCTTAGAACCTTGCCTTTGTAGAGCTGGAAGAGCCCCAGACAGCCTTGGTTTAGGGCTCAGAATTTTCCAGATAAGGAACTCGTACCCAGAGAGGTCAATTGCTTACAGAGTGCATTCACTGAACTGAGCCTCGAGAGTAGGGCCCTGGCCTCAGTCCTCTACACACTCTGCTCAGTGTCTGTGCCTTCCAGTCAGGGGTGTGAAAACTTATTGTCCACTTGCCCCACTCATGCCTGCTGACATCAGCAGAATCTGCACTGCGCCAATGATGCCTGTATAAGACAAATACAATAAATGGATTCTGCTGTTACCTAAATCTTGGCCTCAGTTGGAATAAATTGAATTGATATGTAAACAGACATTAAAGAAAATCCTTATCTGAAATCACAGTGAAGCCCCTCAGAAAAGACCCACATTCACTCCTCTATCCCCACAGAAAATGACAGTCATGGAGCTAGTGGCTGCACCTGGCATTCATCCTGGGCTCTGAAGGGCCATGCTTATCTTGTCATTGAAAGTGTTTGGGCTCTTCACACTGCCCGTGTCCTCAGAAGCCTTATCTCCAGGCTCCCACCCTCTATTGTCATCTCCCTACTTCTCTAAACTTTGAGGCCTCAAGCAGAAGCCTTTGAGGACAGGCTGTGTGGGAGTGCAGCTTGGTGAGCTCCTGCCTGAAGGGGCTTTATCTACAGCCACCCTTGACCGCTCATGACCTTCCTACTCATGAACTTCCTAACTAACTTCTCAGTTCCTGGAATTGTCAGAAAAATCCCCATGGAAATCTGAAGACAGCTGAGTTCCTTGGCACCACTGCTGTGCTCTGTGAAGGGGAGCCGTATGGTTTGGCTGTGGGGCTTTGTGACTCCAGAACCCCACCACTCATGGGGCCAATTGGGAAGGGGCCTAAGTTCTGTCTTCTTCTGGTGGTTGTGGTTCCCAGAATGTGGAAGCAAGCCCAGGCCCTGCCAGTATAGACAGTTGTGATGTTGTTGGCCCCCAATCCCCCAAAGGAGAATCTTTAGGGCAGGGACATATACATCTCATTAGAAAACCTACCCACCTTTTCAGTATGAAACCAAGAGATAAAGGAAAGAAAGATAAAGTAAATGTTACAAGTCAGCACTTTTCCAGCTCTTGTTATGTGCCTGACACTGTGCAAAAGACAACATTCAATGGCCTTATTTAACTATTATAATAATTTCTGAGATTGCCATTGTTATTACCCCCATTTTACAGATGAGAAACTCAGGGTCAGGGTGGCTGCACATTCAGGACCAGCCTCACACTCTTCAAGTCTTTGTCATTCATTTGACTAATACTGCCCCCTGAATTTGGGCTAATGGTAGCACAGGCTGGTGTTGGTAAGTGAAAGAACTCTCTCACCCTCTTGGTTTGGCTGCCCCTGTAAGGTCTGTCGGGTCTGAGGCTCCCTGTGAGAGGACTTCTCAGAGTTGCTGCCCAAGCTTCACTCTCCACACTTCTCCTTCTTCTGCTGGAGTGGGTCCAGAGGAGTCTAGGCAGGGTCTGGATGCAGGGCATGGGTACTGCTCTCCACAGTCTCAGAGCTGCTTGTTACTCATGATTTGAAAGAAAAGTTTTGGTCCTCTTGGAAAATGGGTTAGGAAGGACTTTTACTGGCAACTGGGAACAGTCTTTCCTTTCCTGAATATGTGTGGTGGGTACTTGATAAATGCTGTCCCTGAGGTAAGGTGCAAATGGGGACAGGAAGGATGAACTGTGGCTTTAACCTTGTGTCCCTAGGCCAGAGCTCTGGTTCTGCTATTGCTGGAGGAGTAAAGCACCAACCGACTCCAGGCCCACACCTCCACTGGGAAACAAGTTAGGGGCCAGAGCAGTGCTTGAGAAATAAATGGGAGGACTCTGTCTCAGGCTGGACTCAGTTGCAGGATCTGGGTGCAGGACACACATCACCGAGTGAGCTCTGTATAAGTTCATTGGGACCCAACACAGGCAGAATAAATCCATGAGAAAGTTGAGTTGATGTCTAAGCTGTTTCTCTTGGGTGTGGAAAAATAGATAAAAGCCAGGAAATTAAATAGCACATGATCCATACAACCAGAAAATAAACAGTAATCATGCTGACAATATAATGACAAGAAGTAGGGACTTACCAGAGAAAAGGAAAAGGCCATGGTAGCATTATCTGTGCTTGCCTGAGAGGGCAGTCAGTCGCTTATAAGCTCCTTGTGATTCTCAGAAGGCCTGTGATTCTTAGAAGAATCTCATGTGTTGAAGGAATTATTGGCCACATTCAGATTGTCAGACTATCAGAAGGCTCTTAAGGGTTGGCTCTTAAGGCCAATTTAAGCTCATGGGTGCCATGTCAGCCTGATGAATATGACAACTGCCCACCAGAGGAAACACAGGCAGTGGTGGTGTGACTGAATTTTTCAATTATGGAAGAAATGACCAATTTGTGGAAAAATATAAAATTGGGCTATTCTTCTCGGCATTCAAGAGTCTCTCTTGGTTTGCCTCCCTCCCTCTCCCCCACTATTTTTCCCCTTCTTCTCCCCCATGGTCCTTCGTTAAGTTCCTCCTAATCCTCCTATACATGCAAACATACGGGGTGGGGAGAGGGGAAGGGGGGTGATGGGTATGGAGGAGGGCACTTGTGGGGATGAGCACTGGGTGTTATATGGAAACCAACTTGACAATAAACTATTTTTAAGAAAACTGTCAAGGTCATCAAAAACAATGGAAGTCTGAGAAATTGTCACAGCCAGGAGGTGACTAAGGAGGTATGATGCCTAAGTGAGGTGTGCTACGCTAGATGGGATCCTGGAGCAGAAAAAGGGCATTAGGTAAAAAGTAAGGAAACTGATCATGGACTTCTTTAATAAAAGTGTTATCAATATCAAAAAAAATTGGGCTATTCTTAGGAATGCCTAAAAGATATAACTGCACAATCATACAATAGCACAAACATAAGATGCTAGCTTCTCTATGCTGGTCAGGAAGCCAAACATCTGGATTAAGATTCAGGGAATCGAATGTCTTGCAGATGGCTTCAGTTATCCGCAGCGAGACCCAGAACATCACATAAGGCACTCAGCACATGATCTGTTGATTGAATCGACAGCATGACCTGGGAAGCCTAGTGCTCCCCAAACTGCATTTCTTGGAAAACCAGTGTCCTAAAGGACATTAACATTGTTACTTTCTTGAAAATTTTCATCACAAGAAAAAAAATTGTAATTTTTTTTGAGGATGACGGTATAAGACTTATTGAGATGATCAGCGAACAATATACACAAACATTGAATCATTATGCTGTACCCCTGAAACTCATATAATGTTACAAGACAATTACACTTCAGTTTTTAAGAAGTGTTATTGTAAAAAAGGAAAAGATTCCATGCTTCGCTGAGTTTTGAAAACACTAATATGAAACAGTTGTCTTTATTTAGGAATTGTTGGTGACTTTAATACGATAGTATGTATTTAATCAACCAGTTGATCATGCAACTACATGCAAGTTTATTTGATGTAATACTGAAACTTTAATTTTTAAACTGGAATATCTATTGACTTACTGTGGGAAATACACAATTCAGGGACAACATCTTGCCAAATCCTGCTGGGAAAAGTGAAAGACAACTATTTCACACTCAGTTGTAACTGTTTATAGGTCTGGTTTATTTTGTTGCATTAAAACCCTCACCAGGGAAATGGAGTGAAAGGGAATTTTGTCAGGATTCACATCTTCTGACTTGTCTAACACCTTTGCATACTCTTCAGAAAACCAAACCTGGTCTATATTTTTCAAGCCTATAATGTGGGCAGACTGGAATGCTGGACCACCTGAAGATGGTCCTCTGGATTTTGTGCTCTACTCCTCTGCTCTTCTGGGTCTGGGTGGAAAAGCATCTCATAGGAAGCTGAAAACACTGGAGAAGCACAAGTAACCATTTGGGGCTTCTATAAGTTTTGGCAAACCATTTTGCCTTCCTAGTTCTTTCTGCTTTGGCTGATGATACTGTTTGCCCCACCCCTGCATGCCAGCTAGAATGTTTCATTCCCGGGATGGTGAGCGGCTGGGTTCCACATCTGCACCCACTTCTACCCTCTGGGCTGGGTGCAGGCTGGAGGGTGAGCTAGACTCACAGAGGACCTGTGTCTCATGTTGGGATCCCCTAAACTGCTCCTGAGATACAATTGCCTGGGAGTCGAATCACAGAAATGTCTGGTGGGAAGCGAATGAGCTGGGAAGGGATGAGTTGGGAGTATAAGAGAGTTTGGACAGCTGCTTTGGTGAACAGAGTACCCCCTGGGTCTCTGTCCTCCTGAGCCAATTTGCCGTTGCAGTGACAAGGTTGGGGAATTGGTGCCTAGGCCCTCATCTCTCACTGGCTCAGGCTTCCTGGGAAAGATGCAGATGCTGGCCCTAAAGGGCCCAGAGCAGCTGGGTTAGGGAGAGCTGTGGAGCTGTGAATGGGGCCCAGAACAGGGAGGAGAGACTCATCATCTCCAGCGTTTTTAGGTCAGAGCCTCTTTTTTTTCTTAATTTTTAAATGTTTGTTTGTTTGTTTTGACAGGGAGAGACAGAATGTGAGCCTGAGAAGGACAGAGAGAGAGGGAGACACCGAATCTGAAGCAGGCTCCGGGCTCTGAGCTGTCAACACAGAGCCCAATGTGGAGCTTGAAGTCACCAACCACGAGATCATGATCTGAGCTTCTCCAAGCCAAGAAGCCTCATTGTGTATCCAAACTCCTCTGATGCAGAGCATCTGCACCCCATGCTCCATGCCCCAACCCCAGTCCCCAATCCTACCCCAAGATCTCACCCTGCTCAGAAAGACTTTGCCTCATTTCCCCAGCTAAATAGCAGCCTTCCTGCCATGTAGTCTGGAGAAGGATCAAGCAGTGTGTTGTCCCCTGAACTAGGCAGAAATGTCACCAGGGCACAGCCTGAGTGCTTAGCCTCCTTCTGCTTCCCACAGTGCCCTGGGCCAAGAAACGAGGGGAATGACTACCTCAAGATCCTGGACAAGGGAGGGAATAGAGTATGCTGAGGCCTGTGACTCAGACTGTGCACTCATTCCCCTGACACTGAGGTGGGCAGTGTTATCTGCCTTGAGGGACCAGGAAATGGAGGCTCTGAGGTTAGCCCCATCTACCCAGGCCACAGACTGACCACCAATGAACAATGTCTCAGCAACTCTCCCCCTGCCTTGCCATCTGAGCAAGTGTCTTGTCCACAAAGTAACACTGTTGGGAGGGGTTTGTTCTTTCTAACCTTTTTTTCCCCCCAAATCATTAATATAATATTTCTTTAATATTTGCAGAAGCCCACTATAAAAACACACAAACATGACATGGTCTGGTTGGGTTGAGAAGGGGGCCTTGCCCCTCCCTGCTCACCCTCTCCCCTTTTCCAGTTCAGGCCCCACAGGTTCTGAGACACACAGGTGGCGACACAGGACCAGCCAGTCTCTGTCCTTCCTTCTGGTCCTAGAGGTTTAAGCTTGGCTCCTGAGGTGTGGCCTATAGGCACTTAGAGAAAAATCTGGAAGCCTGTTACAAAGACCCCCTTATGGACTCCCTGCTTTACCTTCAGATCAGACTGGATATGGTGACAGGGTTGGGGGGCATAAATCTGAGTTTTTAACTAGAGCCTGTGTCCATTTTTAGGCAAACTACACTTTGAGAACTCCTCATGTCTGACTTTTGGGATGTGTTTTATGAAAGTAGAAAAGAAAAATGTCCTGTGCTGGAGCTCAATGCATGGAGAGACCTGAACTGGGTGGGGTGGCTTATCTGCCGTCAGGGGACATGCCGACTGTGTCTACTTTGGATGGTGAACAGTGGGGACCCTGTGTTTCAAGGTAACCACAGGCAATGACACTTGGCCTCCATGAAGGCCCCTAGCAAGTCTGCCCTCCTCTCTTCTCCTTCTTTGTCCCAGACTCTGTCTTTCAAGCCCTCCTCTCCCATCCAAAGTCACCTGTCCTTCAGGGACACTTCCCAGGCAGTGGCAGCCAGTAGGCTCCTGGAACAGAGATAGTCCTCCATGGACCTGGATATTTGTTTGTGAGGCAGCTTCCTGAACCCCAGGCCTAACAAGTGCTGTAGGAAGGCCTCTGGTCCTCATGTTCACCACTCCATTTCCAAGGCTGGCACCCAGCACACAGTGGGGTTCTTAGTGAGGGTCTTTCTCTGCTGCAAGTGTCAGGCAAGGGTGTCATGCAGGTGCTCTGCACCTTCAGCTTTCAGATTCCCACCAAGGTCACCACATGGGGAAAGGGCAGCACCCCAACATCCCCAGTGAACCCCACCCTTCCCCTGCACTGTGCTGGCTGCACAGTGACAGGTGAGTGTCCTTCCCTCTGTCTTCCTGTCCTGACCAGCTCACTGGAGTAGGAAGGAAGAGAGAAACACCAGCCCTCACCTGTAGCAGGGGGCCTGCTTTTCTCAAGAGTAAACACATCCCAGAGACAATGGCCTGAGTTGATGGGGCCTAAGGCGGAGAAATAGAAGTACATCCAAAGGTGGGGTCTGGCTGGGCTTCTAAGTCTCTAGATTCAATTGCCTGTCTTGTGAGTATTACTGAGCAGTGACAATTCACAGCTTGACTGCTGGTGTTTGAATCCTGGCTCTGGTGCTAATTAGTTGTGGGATCCTGGGTAAGTCACTTGTCTCTGTGCCTCACTTGTCTCATTTACCTAGTCCTTACAACAAGGTTGGTAAGAGAGGCTTCTTCATGGGTTGCTATGAAAATTGGAGGTGACAAGTGCAAGGTGTCTGACACTGTGCCGGGTGCAAAGTAAGCACCAGTTTGCTTTTCACCATTAGAGTATTATTATTACCACTATGATAATTACTAATGTTAGTCCTCTTATGGAACAGGAAATGGCTGCTCTTTCGGTGTCTAGAGCAGAGTTGGGTTTTTTTTTCTTATCAACTTTATTGAGGAGTAATTTATGGCCAATAAACTACATTCACTTAAAGTATACATTTAAAATGCACCATTCACGGGGCGCCTGGGTGGCTTAGTCGGTTAAGCGTCCGACTTTCGCTTAGGTCATAATCTCGCGGTTCGTGGGTTCGAGCCCCGCGTCGGGCTCTGTGCTGACTGCCAGCTCGGAGCCTGGAGCCTGTTTCAGTCTGTGACTCCCTCTCTCTCTGACCCTCCTCTGCTCACGCTGTCTCTCTCTCTGTCCTAGAAATAAATAAAAATAAAATAAAATAAAATGCACCATTCAGGGAATTTGGATGGTTGTTAACACCTGTGGTGCCACTGGCACAGTCAGGGTACTGAACATTTTCATCAGCTCCAGAAGGTTCCTATGTCCCTCTGTAGACCTGACTCTCTCATTCCTGGACCCAGACGACCGCTGACTGGCATGTAGTCCTTAGAGATTAATCTTCATTCTATATAAATGAATCACATGTGCACTATTGTTCTGCTTAGTATAATGATTTTGAGATTTACAGTGTGGTAGTATATATGTCAGTGGTGCACAGACTAAATTACCCTGTTCCCCCCAATTCATATGTTGAAATCCCAATGCCTGGCGTGATGGTTTTAGGTAGGAGGACCTTTGGAAGGTGCTTAGGTCTTCAGGTGGAGCCCTATAATTGGAGCCCTATTAGTGCCTTATAAAAGAGGTTCCAGAGGGATCCTTAGCCCCTTCCACCATATGGGGATACAAGGAGATGCCTGTGACACAGAAGAGGGCCCTCCATCAATTCGGTACCTTCCAGCCTCCAGAATTGTGAGAAATAAGCTTCTGCTGTTTATAAGCCCCACCCCCTAACCATTCCTCCCCCCCAGCCCAGTTTCGTATTTTGCTAGAGCAGCCTGAACAGACTGAAGTTTGTTGAAGATAAGTGGTTTGGTCATATTTATTCCTGAATACAAACTTGAATTTACAATGAGATGCCACCATACCCTCTAGCATGGCTCAGATTGAGAGACTGCCCAGCCCAAGTGTTGCCAAGACTGGGAAACAGGTCTCTCCCCTGTGGCTGTGTGGGTGTACAGACAGATGTCCAGCCTCCTTGGAAAGCCATTTGCAAGTTACACATCCACCTTCAACCCCAGCTGAATCCACCCAGACATCCAAGGAATGAAAGGGTGCTGACTTCATGTTGCACACAACTGGCATTATTTAAATTTTCTTGTGAAACTAACCACATGCGTCTCCAGCACCCCACATAGCTCTTGCCACAGCACAGCCCTTGCCTAATCTTTAACATGCCTTGGCGACTTGCCCATAAGGGTACTGTGTGGATGCTGGACAGCAGTGGTCTCTGGCCACTAGCTAAGAGTGCCAGACCCTGAAACCTAACAAAGGAACCATGTTATACAGTATTTCCTTTTAGAGATGTGCACAGGATACACAACTGAAATCAAGTCCACTGGCTATCTATAAGTATCATAGTCCACCCCCTACCCCACGAGGTTTTCCACAGCTTCATCCCAGCAGACCAATTTTGAAGATAAAGTTAACAAAAATCAAATTAGATAACATTTAAATCTTTGGAATCTATCATAAAAACATAGATGATTTCCCCCCATTGTAGCCTACAATGTCAACAAGTCTTGCTCATAATTTATAATTGGCAATGAACTCTCAATACTGAGACAGCTGTGGGTCATTTGTCCAAGGACCACACTGTGATGGCTGGCAAGCTACCAAAACATATCAGAATACATTGCAGGCTTCTAAGGTCCAGGGAGAGGTTGGGTTCCTGCCTTACCTCCAGGACCTGGTTGCGTGCTTGCTGCAGATCTTGGTCAGGACAGACACTTTCCCTCTCTGGATTTAAGTGGTTTCATCAATAAAATGGTAAAACAAGAGGTGCCTGAATGGGTCAGTCAGTTAAGCATCCAACTCTTGATTTCGGCTCAGGTCATGATCTCCCAGTTTGTGAGATCAAGCCCTACGTTGGTCCTCTGCTTGGGATTCTCTCTCTCCCTCTCTCTCTGCCCCTTCCCTGTTCATGCATTCTCTCTCTTCCCCCCGTCAAAATAAATAAATAAACTTTAAAAAATGGTAAAACAAAACAAGAAACCAAAAGCAAACCAGACCAAAATGAAGTAACACAGGAAAGCCTACTTTGCCAGCAGTCTTGTGAATGCCCAGTGTGAATTAAAGAAAATTATGTGTGGGTCAGCTGTGCTGTCATCACCTCTCAAGAACCATAGCTTCATATATGCGGTGGGTGCATTACTGGTCAAACTCTACACTCCTCCCTGGGCCCCCTCTGCCAGGTGACTTTGCTGGGCCTTTCCACCCTGGGCAGAGTGGTTACCCTGACTCCTGACACCAGGCTTGGCCATGAGATTGGCTCTGCCAGACATGTGGCAGTGAATATATGTCACTAACACAGAAAGGGCATATGTACCTGGGTTTGGTCTCAGCCAGCCTGGAGCAGTGCCCCTGACCCTTCAGAAACACATGTGAGCTCCCAACCCTCAGATATGCAGGCTATAATAAAACACAAGTGTTGTTGGAGTCTTGGGATGGTTTGTTACACATCAATTGCTGACTGATACAACAGGGGTATAAGGCATTGCCATGTGCAGTTGTGTTAGGAGGGAGAAAATGAACAGTGTCCCAAGTTTCTGAAGAGGAACACATTTACCACTGAGTTAAGAAATCATGCAAGAAGGATCTCTGGTGTTGCTCTTGAGGTCATGTAGGAGAGGTCATGGTGGGGAGAGGGCAGGGATGATGACCATTCTGCAGGCACACGGCTGGGGCATCTGTGTGTGAAGATGGGAGAAAGGGGAGGTTTGTCATGATGTATGCAGGCCATGAGAGAGTGGGAGTTTTTACCTCTCCCTGTGTCTGAGTGTATCCCTTTCAAGCCCTGCCTGCATAGCAGCATCCAGCCACACTGGGACCAACATCCAGCACTGCCACCCACTTATGTGGCCCATCCTCGCTCGCTGCACCAATAAGCAGATCAGTGCTTCCTGAAGGAAAGTTTAGCTTCTGGGATTTGGGGAAAAACTGCCCTCACAGCTGTTTCTCTATCAGTTGATCCTTCCCATCAGCTTGAGAGAAGGAGAGGGGGCTCCAGGGAGTTGGGGAAAACCAGGAGCAGATCCTGGAAATCAAGAGAAGGGAGAGATTTCAGTTGTTCACACAAGAACAGTTGTTCACACAAGAACACCGAGTGAAAGAGGACAGAGCGCTAACTATGGCTTGGGTGATATGAGAAAGAAGTGGCCGAGTTGGGGGGTGTTGAGAAGAAGAGCGAGGAGTTAGGAGCAGCATGTATAGGTCATGCCAGAAGGTCATCTGCCACAGTTCCAGGTGGTGGGATTCATGTATTCAACCAGCATATGTTCCTGAGTGCTGCCCCGTGCTGGCCCCCGTGCCTGCTGCCCAGCATGGAGCAGAGAACAAAGTCTACCTGTGCACTCCTAGCCCAGGGACATGCGCTGAAAATGTACAGTTGAGTTGGGCCACTCCTGCATGATTACTCCTCCCTGTTCCATGGGAGGTGCTAGAAGAGCCTTTGAGATTGTCTTCCTTCAACAAGCAGTCACAAAGCATGGCCGCATGGCAGGGACCCTCCTAAGGGAGGCAATGTTGAAACAACCAAATTCCGTCCACAGGAGGCTCAACAGGAGGTTTCTGTTGGAGCTGCCAGGAGCTCTGAGGTCTGAAGGAGTCTGAGGTCTGAAGACTCTGCTCCGGGCATAGTTCAGTGCTGTAAGCTCCTCTTAGTTAGCCCGCATCAACCCACCTCCCCACAAAGCAGACCCTGAGACAAGGGCTTGGGGGCAGGTGGTTTATTTGGGAGGTGGTCCCCAGATGCACAGGTGAGGGAAGCCAGGCTGAGCAGGGAGGAGATGGTGAAGGTCTGTCAATGAGCAGGTTACTGCTGGGCTGGGTGCCACAGGTCCCTCTAAGGAACTTGGGGGGACACATCTCAAGGTCGTCTCAGTGACAGGGGTGTCTCCACTGGTCCCTGGGGTTTGAGAAAAGCCCCAAGCTGATGGCCTCAGAGGAGGTTGGCTCCTGCCTCTTATTACAGTGGTGGGAAGTCTCCCAGTAGGTGGAGGACCTGAGGCCAGCTACACATAGCAGCTGCTCAGGAGTGCACAGGCAGGGAGGCTGCAGGGCAAGCCTGCCCTTGACCTGCTTCCAAGTGGGATGGAGGCATCAGGGAAAGACTGTGACTGCCCTCCATCACTGCTGGTGGGGCATCTGGCAGCAGTCGCAGGAGGTAGCACATCTCTGTGCTCTTAACTCAGATACTTCATTCATGAACAAACTTCTCTGATAGCACTGATCAGTGCCTCCCGGGGACAGTTCTGCCTTCCAGTAGGAAGGCAAAGGACAGTAGGGGAAGGGGAAGGGCTTCTCTGCACAGGTGTTGCAGGCCATGTCAGGAGGGTGGGACAAGCCCTTGTGGGTTCTAGGAACAATGAGGCCTGTGTGCTGTGGGAGTAGAAGGCAGGTAGGGTAGGAAAGGGACTCAGGTGGTCCAGGGAGGCTGTCAGAAGGACTTGGACTCCAACTCAAGTGTGAGAGAAGTGAGGGAATTTGTGTGCAAGACTGTCATCATTGGAGATGTGCACTGAAAGGACCACTCTGCACGCTGCAGGGCAAAACCACGGAGCAAATGGGAGTGGAGTGACCCATCGTGTGTCCACGGCTGTCTGAGCTGGAGTGGAGGCAGCCTGGACAGAGTGAGAACAGGGCTGGTGGAGAAGAGTGGGCATGCAGAGTGGAGACTGGGTTGCCTTTAAGTGAACGTGGGAGAGGGCTGGAGAGAGAGCAGGCTTCAGGTGGGCTGGCAAAGCAAGAGATGAGTGTGACCATGCGGAGACAGGAAAACCTTAAGGTACAGAGGGGGCCCAGAGCTGCTTTGTCCCACATGCTGTGTGTGCTCTGGGGTGGGGGGGTCACGGAGAGCTGGTGGCTGGTTCCTGCATCAGCAGAGTGTGCAAAGGCGTGACCTCGGCTCCTGGGGAAGGGGAACTATGAGGAGAGGCCATCGCACCATCATGCTGGGTGGCCCCCTCTCTCCTGACACGTCCACACTTTGTGTAACTCAGTGCTTTGATGGATGGGCCTTCTGAGGTTGTATATTCAGCGTGGAGACAGCTTTATTATTCCAGGCACAGGAAGGAAGGAGTGTGATCTTATGGAGGAGACTGCCTACTGGCATCTGCCCATATTGTCCCCTCCTGTCTCACACCGCTCCTTTTGGAGCTGGGTGTGACTGACAAGCTGTCTTCCTGTTGCTAACCCTGCCTTCTGCCTGAAATGGTCACATTGACCCCAGAGGCTAGTGGGAGCGGGGTGGGGGCTGGGAAGTGGGGGCTGGTCTGCCTTCTTCCTGGGGCAGTCCAGGACTTGTAGCAATGAGAAAGAGCTGACCATGTGAAAGTTTTCCCTTGCCTGGATGAAATGGCCAGTGCCCTGTGCAGTAGGATGGTCCAGGCTGGCGAGGCACAGAAAGCCTGGATCACAGTGGCTGTGCAAACCAGTGTTGCTTCCTCCTAGCTGTGGTCATCTCCCTCTGCCACCCAGAGCCACCCAGGCCCCACCCAACCCCGCTCCAGGAGCTGATGTCCTCTTTACCCAGAGCACCAATGCTGGAAGTTCTTTAAGCCAGAAGTGACCCTTCCTTCTTTCTTTTGCCCGCTTGTCTGCTTTGGCTCTTCTCAATCTTTCCCTCTGATTCTCAGTCTTGACCCATGGTATCTCCAGGGTGGTCACTGGGTGACTGACTTTTGGCCCCAATCTGGGTTTACCCACTGCTCCCTGGCAATGGTCCCCAAAGACTGGGTGTTTTGCTCTACCTCCAGGACTGTGCACTTTAGAAGAGCCTGCAGATGTTGGTTTTATTTTAAGCTTAAGTGACTGAAAGAGAGCTGTTCTTCTGGGAAGCAGACACCAAGATGAGATTGACATGGTTCTGAGTTAAACAGTGTCTGCCCTCCCCTTGACCTAAAAATTCACATATTCTACCTCCCAGTACATCAGAATGTACCATATTTGGACCTGGGGCTTTTAAAGAGGTAATAAATTAAAATGAGGTCCTTAGGGTGGCCCCTAATCCAATATGATGGGCATCTTCATAAAAAGGGGAAATTTGGACCAAGAGACTGACACACATAGAGAGAACAATGTGAAGACACAAGATAGGGGTAGCCACTGGAAGCCAAGGCAGCCCCTCCTCTTATGACCCTTGGGAGGAACCAACCCTGCCGTCACCTTGACCTCGGGGTAAGTAGACTCCAATGTTGTGAGACAATATCTACTGTATAAGCCGCCCAGTCTGTACGACTTTGCTGGGGCAGCCCCAGCAGGTGAATGCACATGTGCAAGAGTTTTACTGGGAGCAACACCTGTGAGGAATGCAGAGGAGGAAGCAGAGCTGGTGGAAGGACGTTCAGAAGTGACAGGGTCTGACGCTGTGAAGGCCACAGGGGGAGGAACCCCAGGACAGTCAGATTCTTGAGTCTTCATCAGAGGGACACCCAGAAATGAGCAGAGGGCCTGTCATCCAGTCATTGGCTGGGAACTGTCCCTGGGAAGTTTGACTTCAACTCAGGCCTGGCTGTGGGTCCAGAGGGTGGTGGCTGAGCCGTGGGTCAGGCAGGCTGCCACAGCAGAGCTGAGGGGCCAATTCCCCTGATGGCCCCAGCTTCCCTCTGCCATCCTATTACAAGAAGGCAGCCAAGGGTACACCTGCCTACCCAGGGGCAGCGTGATCTCACTCACACCTGGGTCCCTGCCTCTGGTGTCCCCTATGTGTAGGGAAGTAGTGTGCCCTCCTAACCTGGGCACAAGGGAGTCCACAGTCAGCCCTGCTCCCTCCCTGACATATGGACATCCTCTTTCCTGCACGTCTATCCCAGTTGGCTGGCTCCATCCAACTGTCACACCTGCTTGTCCAATGCCTTAGTCCACTCTGCTTGGACTCACTATCACGCTGGCAGCCCAGCATCCGTGCCCCACCCCAGTCCCTCCTAACGGTCCACCACACACTTGAACGTGGCCCTGGCTGCTCACCTCTCAGTTTCCAGAACACCTAGAATGGTGTTCACCACCTAGAGTGGGCCCTGAGTGCTGGCTGTCCTCCGTGGTGCTATTGCATGGCCAGACCACCAGGGTGTGGAGGCAGAGGCATGGGGACTCACCTGGGGGAGTTCTGCACAGGGTCTTGAGTGAGGCTCACGGATGACCTTTCCTGTTCCTGATCCTGAGGCCCTGAAATCAGATTTTGCAAAAAATCTAGAATTGTGTCTCCAGGGTAGCCTAACATTTAACTCATTTTTGTTGTTTAATAAACAACTCTGAAACACAGTGGCTTAACACAGCTGACATTTTGTCATAGGCACAACCTGTGGGTCAGGAATCCAAGCAAGCTTTGCTGGGAGAGTCTTCTATTCCTCAGGGTGCTGTTGGAGCTGTTCATGGTATTCATGGTTCCAGTCAGCCTCACGTAGGCCTAGGGCACTGCAGTGTGTTTACTGAATGGCCTGGGCCAGGGAGCCTGGTGACTGGAGCACCCATGGAGGTTATCCTAGGATGGCCATCTCAGGTGGTCAGTTCCTCCAGGTGCTCAGAGGTCTGAGGGCCAGTGTCCTGTGAGGCACAGGCAGAGCTGCCATCTTCCTAAGACCTCCCTTTGGAAGTCCCCTAACATCACCTCAGCCATTCTCTTGGCCAAGCAAATCACCACAGACAGTGGGGACTCAGTGGGAGAGAAAGAAACCCCAGTGTGCAATGAGAAGTGGGAAGTACTGAGCTCAGCAGATGGCAGAAGTCAGGAAGAACATGCTTACATCCAGAAAGGTGCATCTGGGTGTCAAGAAGAATCTCAGGGCCCCTGGATCCTGGATGTTGGGACCCCAGATGACCCCATGGAGCAGCATTGCCTGCCACCCTGGCCTGCTGGATTGCACTGTCATGTGGGAAAACAATGGACTTCATTTTGTTGTAGATGTTGGACTTTTGAGTCTTGCTCCAGCAGCTGAGCTTGCTGTCCAATTCACATGGCAAGACCCACGAGGAACTGGCGCTTTAGGGAGATGAGCTTGGCAGGGCTATGGAGAGTGAGTTGGAAGAGAATGGGAATAAATAGCAAGAGGAGATGCTATCTGACTTTCCCACCCTGCATCCTGGGGCCTCATCCAAGTGTCTGTCACTTGACATTTGAATCTCAGATTCTCACTTGGGTCATCAAAGTCTGCAGTTTCTCCCACTGGTGGAGGGAGGCTGGATATTCAAATCCATGGAACAGAACTAGATATGGGCCCTGGCACATACACTAAGAGGGTTATTTTGAGAATTTTTGCTTATTATCTCCATAGTTACCGTTAATTAGCTTCAGCTTTCCAGAGACTGTTTCAGCATCCAGAAATTACGGAGAGGAAGCTGCTGATTGAGACCACTGGGTGGAAATTCAGCCTGTAGAGACCCAACCCCTGCTTTCTAGGAGGGGGTTTCCAAGGCATTGGGGCAGTTAATCCAACTTCATGCAGATAACTAGATGGTAATGCCAAGAATCAGGAGGCCTAGCTTTGTTCCACACCATAAGACAAACACCACACATTGAGAGAAAATTCCGCACAGTGGAGTCAATTGAAGCATCTAGAAGAAAATCTGGGGCCAGGACCAAAAGATCTGGGTTGTGGTCTCTCCACTCTCATCACCAGCTCTCTGACAAATTAGGAGGTTGGTTAACTTTTCTGAAGACCCTTGTCCTCTTCCATAGAGTGAAGATATTAATAGCGGCTCTCCCTGTGCCCACCGAGTTGGCTTTTCAAGAAAGCACTTTGCACACAGTAAGGGTGCCATCTGAGTGACAGGTATGGACTGTGTTGTGTTTCTCTGGCCATGCATGCACAGGCCTTCAGTAGTTGCTTAGTCTCCTGAATCACTCAAGACCTCTCCCCTCGCCCTTTCCCTCATGCAGAGCTACACAAGGAAGGATGTGATGGGAAGAATGTGGCTTTGGGTTTGCATACACCAGAGGTCAGATCTTCCCTGGTGGTGTGAACTTCAACAACTTACCTCACTTTTCTGATCTTCAATGGGCTCATCTTTAAAATGGGTTCAGTAATAAATATCTTGCAGGGTTATTGTAGAACCAGGTAATACACGGAGGTACACTGGCTAGGTGTTTGCACATAATAGGCACTCAATAATAAAGCCTTAGGAATGTATGCATCTAGCTCAGTCTCTATATATACTACATCCATATCCATCTTCTCATCTGTTTATGTCTATATCCTTACATCTGTTCTCATGAAAAGGAGAGGAGGGGTGTGGAGCCAGCCCAGTGTGCAGGAAATCCAAGAGAAGGTCTAACTGACTGCCCTAGTCTGCTTGGACCACTATCACAAAATACTAGAGACTGAGTGGCTTACAAATAACAAAAATTTATTTCTTTCAGTTCTGGGCATGGGCAGTCCAAGACCAGGATGCTGACATGGTCAGGTGAGGGTCCCCTTCTGGGCTGCAGAGAGCTGCACCCTCACATGGAGGAACGGGGAATGGAATTCTCTGGGGTCTCTTTTATGAGAACACTAGTCCCATTTCTTTTTTTAAAAATATTTTTCTTTATTTCTGAGAGAGAGAGAGAGCGAGCGCATGAGCAGGGGAGGGTCAGAGAGAGAGGGAGATACAGAATCTGAAGCAGGCTCCAGGCTCTGAGCTAGCTGTCAGCACAGAGCCCGACATGGGGCTCAAACCCACGAACCCTGAGATCATGACCTGAGCCGAAGTCAGACACTTAACAGATTGAGCCATCCAGGTGCCCCCATTAGTCCCATTTCTGAGGGCTTGAGGCTCATGACCTAATCATCTCCTAGAGGCTCTACCTCCTAACACCATCACACCATCACATGGTGGGGAGGGGGAGGTTTCAACATATGAATTTTTGACAAATGCAAACATTTAAGCCATAGCATTTCCTTCTGGAAATGCAGAGAAAGACTGATGGTATTACCCAAAGGTTGGCCCCAACAATATTTCTGGTCCTACATGTTCCTCCCCATACCTCATCACTGCCCATCATAAGCCAGAGCCCATGTCCCTTCTCCTCATCCTCCAAGTGGACCTCTGTGCCTGCTCTACGAACAAACTGTGACGGAGGCAAATGATGCTTCATGACTTGCAAGAGTAGGTTGTAAAAGGGCATGAAAATTCTGTCTGTAATTCTCTAGTCACATACATTTGGGTGTCAGCCATGAATCACAGCCCTGGGTGACAGTAGAAAATCCTACTGCACAGGCCCGCCACATTCCAGTGACCATATGGAGGGATGTCCCAGGAGCCTGTGCTGATTCAGTGCCCACAGCCTAGCCCAGGAAGCAGAAGGATCCTCCTGATGCCTACAGTCTGGCCCCCACCATAGCTGAGTGGAGCAGGCAGAGATTCCCACTGAGTTCCTTGATCTCATACTAAATAAAGTGAATGTTGTTTATGTATCAGACTTGAGGAGGTTTGTCAGTCAGCAACGCCTGACTGGGACAAAGGAATCCCAAAGGCACAATTGTGAATGGGTTTCTAATGTGCCAACATGAAATGTTTCTTCCCTAAGCCAACTTTGTACCTATGTGTGGTGTATGACTTGAAGGACAAGGGAGAAGTTTCTGGCATCAAAATATTATCCCCATTGGCCTTCGTTGATGCATGTATTATAACTTATAGTTTCCTTCACGAGGCTGGGGCATTTTACCATATTCTGGTCCCAGTTCCCCAAAAACTGTAGCAAATCATTTATACTTTGGCATAACTGAGTGTGGGGTGATGTTTCCCAAGCAGAGGCTGTGGGTACCTAGAGGAGAACATGAGGAGTCTGGGGTTGTCTTCAGTGCTAGGGGAGCTCAAGAGGAGTGTAATAAACCTAGACATTGTTTTTGTCTTTCCCAACATTTCCAAGGATGGTCCAGGGAATATTCCTGCTTTGGTCAAAGCTAGAGCCTCTTTGACAGGAGTGCTGTTCTGAAACCTCACTTAGCATACATGTCCACTCAGTGCCAGCTGGGGCTCCGTCCTGCCCAGGGTCAAGCCACCGTTTTTCTGAAAAAGCTTCAAACCTCGCAGGCTCTGAGATCAGCCTTCCTGTGTACCCTGCTCACTGTCCTTCTACACACCTCTTTCTATGGCCTGCTCTCATATGAGTCCCTCCTCTTTACTATACCCCTTCACACTGACAACATATTTGTTTCAGACCTTCTGCTGTTGATTTCTCAAGTAAGCTGCCATTCACACCACACTCAGTACTCATTTGCCCCACCAGCCTATCCACCAAATGTGGCCTCGCGGTGCTAGATGTGGGTCTGTCCCAGGCTCCATGCTGCCTGCTGTGTACTTAGCCTGTGATCCCTCCAGAAGCTGAGTGTCTGTCCCAAAGCAGGCAGGTCCCTTTCCAGGACAACACACATGCTGGTTGTGTTAAGAGACCACACAATGGCACACAGGTGCTGCTGGAGCAAATTCTTAAAATCACAGTCTGAGGGAAGCTCAGGCATGGTTTGAAGATTCTCTCTGGAAATCATGGGCTGCAGGCTGTGGTACAGGCCAGGCTGAGGTGTGCTTGGCAGACATCAATGCTGTCATCCTCATGGACAAACAGCCGGCTATTCAAAATCCCCAGGTGTCCTCTGCCTCCCTCCTGGTCTCCCCTAGAGCTCTCTACAGCTCAGTAAGGGCTCAGACTTCGTCCCAGCCCTTGCTCTGAGGATGATGTTCATGCCCAACAGGTGATTAGTTTTCTTTTTTTCTTTTTTTTTTTTTCTAGGATATAGTTTTATTTATTTATTTATTTTTTACAAATAGTTTATTGTCAAATTAGTTTCCACATAACACCCAGTGCTCATCCCCACAAGTGTCCTCCTCCATGCCCATCCCTCTTCCCCCCCCACATCCATCAGTCCTCAGTTTTTGTCAGCATTCAAGAGTCTCTCATGGTTTGCCTCTCTCCGTTTCCCCCACCATTTCCGCCCTTCTTCTCCCCCATGGTCTTCTGTTAAGTTCCTCCTAAACCTCCTATACGTGCACACATATGATATTTGTCTTTCTCTACCTGACGTATTTCGCTCAGCATAACACCCTCAAGGTCCATCCATGTTGCTACACATGGCCAGATTTCATTGTTTCTCATTGCCATGTAGTATTCCATGGTATAGATAAACCACATCTTCTTGATCCATTCATCTCTTGATGGACACTTAGGCTCTTTCCATGTTTTAGCTATTGTGGAGAGTGCTGCTATGAACATTAGGGTACATGTGCTCCTATGCATCAGCATTTCTGTATCCCTTGGGTAAGTGATTAGTTTTCATTTGGCCTTCTGGATATCAGCAAAGCCATGACCAAAAAATGCCAGATTCCTTAATGGTAAATCCCTTGGACTCACAGCAGCCCACCACCCCCAGCTCAGGCAGTGAAGGCATTTCCACTTTGATCAAGAAAAATGCCTGAATGCAAGCTTTCAGTTGTGGTTTCTACAACATTCCCCAGGACCACCATTAAAATAATGTTGTTCCCTTTAAACACCAACATGTGATGCAGTTATGCCCCCCTTACCTCCCAGGGACTCAGAGAAGCCAAACTTCAAGAGGAAAATGCCTGCAGCAAAATGGTTGAAAACATGAAAAGCATGTCTGCCTGTGGTCAGTTCAATTCAATTCAGTTGTGCACACCCCAGGGCAGGTGCCCCATGGAGTCACATGTCTGCCAACCAGCCAAATGCAACATGATCACAGGACCATCAGCCAAGTTCACCGTACTGCTGGCATGTAGGGCACTCAAGGTCAGCCGTGACCCTTACTGTTGGGGAAAGGAAGCCATAAAAGCACATGAGAAAAGCTATAGAATGTAAGTGGAAGCTTACAGAATAGAATGTAAAGGTGAGCTTTGCAGTTTTCAGGGTCAGAGGATCATCTGAGTGTGCTCCCTTATTTTCCAAGTGGAGAAGTTGTCTCCAGAGAGGAGAAGTTTCCAGTTCCAAGTCACCAAGCTCAGCACCCCTTGTTTGAGTGCCTGGTACACAGTGGGAAAAGGTTCACAAGGTCAACATCCAATGCTAGATCAGGAGACCTGGGACCAGTAAGTGAGTTAATGCATAAATAACAGCAATCGAACTTGGAGTGGTCTGGCTCACTGGACACTCCCAGGCTTGTTTCACATCCTGCAGGGGGGCATCCTTATGTGTTGACTCATACCTGCCCTCTTTCATTTCTCTAGGTGTCCTAATGCTGCCTACTGGAGTCACCTCCATCTAACCTATAGTCACTGGAGTCCACAACAGGGGTAACTGACCCCAAGTCCCTTCCATTAGAGGACAGACAGGGGCCTTCAGAAATAAGGCTGAGGCCCACAAGGCTGGAGGCAGAGTGATTCTCAATGCTTTCCTAGTCTTCATTTTAAGTCACTTGCCTGATGTCACACATATCAAGAGGTAGAGGGAGGGTTTGAAACAGATCATTGAGCCATGGAGATGACACTGTTTTGCCATGCCAGAAAAACCATTTCTCTGGAAGGCACATGCTCATTAACAGCAAAAGTTGCTGAGGATTCACGATGCTAGAGAAAGCAGGAGTGCCTGGCACCAGGTTGTGGAGTTGGTCCCAGGGTGTGGAGTGTGCACTGAATCATCAACTCACCTCTCCTGTGCATGCCCCAGTGACCCAGAAGCATGGCAGGATTTGGGAAAGGATGACAGCCACTTGTGCAAGAAGCTCCTTGCTCCTGTTAACTCCAGCTTCTCAAATAGCCTAGGCAAAAACATTACACTGGAATCAGGAGCCCGGAGCTGGATCCGCATCCAAGCTATCCATTTACTGTGTGATCTTGGGTGGCTTGCTTGACTATGCTGGACTGTAAATGATAGTTACCTTTAAGTATAATCAGAAGTCAAAGAAACCCAGGAATCCTTCATGGAAGATGTCTCTCCTATATTTAAAGTCGTGAGGCTTACATGGGTACCCAAGAATGCTGTGGCCCTAAATAAATATTATCCCATAGCCAAGATCATCACCTCAGGGAACTCAAAAGAACCTTCAGCCAGTTTAGGTTTTTGAGATTTATTCTGAGAAAAAAAAAAACTTTTTGGAGAAATGATTGTAGAAATTGCTCTCACACAACAGCAAAGACATAGCCATTTCTCAAAGAAAACTGAGTTTTCTAATCAAATTTGTAAGACTGCTATAAGTAATCAACTTACTGGAGAAGAATTATTCAGTTTGGATGCCCTTTTATTTTTGTTTGGAAATTAGCAGAGGTAAGCTGATGGATGTTTCTAGTTTGATTTTTTTTCTTGCATTAAATATAATGCTCCAAGGTGACAGAACAGATAAGCAGGGGAGAGTTAGAGGTTAAAACTTCAAAAATACTGAGAAATCTAAAAGTCTAGACCAACATCTCATAGACTTCAGTCTTGGGTTCAGAGGTACTTGATGGAGGAGAGTGAGTTTCCCATAGGAATGCTTCCACTTTGGGCTGGTGCTTGAAAAAAGATAGAAGTAGAAATAGGAGTCAAGCCTATTTGGTCGGGAGGCTACAGTGCAGGTCAGAGGTGCCAGGATCCCTTGGAGCTGCATTTCTTTTGTGAGGCTCACACAGGACTGTTGTCCTTGTGGCAGAGAAACCAGAGCCAATTCTTCATGATGGTCACACAATGTGTCATTGCCAAGGAGGGCCACATGGGGCTGCAGCCACGTGCTGGCAGCGGGGAGTTCTGGTGATTCAAGAAGGGGAGAGGGGCACCCATCTCCAGGTTGACAAGAGCCTACACTGTGAGTCCTCCACGGGCATGCTGCTAGTTGAAGTTTAAGGTTAGCAAGTGATAGTTCCTTGCTTGTCACTGACCTGTAAATGTTTTGGTTTCATAGTCACATGAGGGTTAATGCCTACAGTGATAGCAGAAGCACTTGCTTAAGTACATGGTGGGAAATATGGCTCCCATAGCCCAAGTATTACAGGGTACATTTTAGTGGCTCAAAAAGAGGCTGGACCTTCAGATTAAAAAAAAGAAGAAGTCTTTTTGGTTCAAAGACTGAAGGACCCAGCTCGTGTCAGTGCCCATACTAGGAGCAATCAGCTGGCACTGGAGGAACATGGGAGGTGATGCTCTTTCCAGGGTGCAAAGAAGGGGAGCAGCACCCCAAAGGCATCCCCCTTCCACTGGTTTCTAGCACTCTGGACCAGGAGGCATGGGTGCTTCCTTGGTGTAGGAACCAAGAGAAGGTGTAGACTTTGGGATATTTGCTCAAAGGCAAGAGGTTGTACATGGCTTCCAGAAGAGCTTCTGGAATGGCAGAGGGAGACAAAGACAGTGGTTTGGAGCTGGAAGAAGCTGTGTTCATACTTCAACTCTGCTGCCTACTGAGAATGTGAACGTGAGTAAGGAAGTCTCCTTCACAGCACAAGCCCTATGTTTTTCATTTGTCACATGGGGATTCAAAACGTGGTAATAAAGCCACTCCCCACTTGGTTATAAGGATTCACCAGATGGACGTGGTATGTGGCCCCTGGCACTGATCCATACTTGGCAGATGCTATTTAGTCCCCCGATTCCCAACCTGTTGGTGCACACAGGAAACCACCCGGCTTCTGCACTCAGCCTAAGGCCTTACCCTGAACCCCGGGCATGTCACCTCCTCTTCATGCTTGCCCATAATCAGATTTCACTAGGACGAAAGTGGTTGAGGGAGGTGGAGGTAGGAGAGAGAGGTACTCTGTGAGATGTCCAACTACAGCTATTCTGGATTTTTAGAAAACGAAAGCCCTCCGAAGGCTGTGATGTGTGGACAGTTCTGAAGTTGTTGAAGTGGAACTCTCTGGGTAAACCCCTGCACTTGCGACCTGACATGGTGATAAGTGCTATGGAGGAAGACACAGCAGGGGGCCGGGAGTGGGAATTCAGGGTCCCAAGGCTCTTCTCCATAGTGTGTAGAAGGAGGGCATAGCATGTAGAGGTATGCAGGTGTAAATGCCTGCAGGAGCTGATGGCATTAGTTATGAGGATACCTGGAGAAAGAACATCCCAGGCAGCGGAAATAGCAGGTGCAAAGGCCCTGAGGTGGCATGTGCTTGACGTATTCTAAGAAAATCCAAGAAGCCAGTGGGGCTAGGAAGGAGTGGACAATGAGGTCAGAGAGGTGGTGGGGGCCAGATCATGCCTGAGCCTGGAAACAAACATATGTCAGATGCTGGATAATATATAATTAAGGTTTTAGGGCTACTGAGGCTCTTGTGAGGTTCCGGTAACATAATATGGAGAGAGGTGTGGGTCTCTGCTCCTACCCCTTGGGGGTGCCTTGGGAGCTGACAGCCTGGCTGTGAAGCAGAGCACTCCAAGTTAACCTTCAAATCCAGCCCAGTTCCCGTTCTCCTGGAACAGCAGGCCCGCAGCCGCTCTCACCATGGAGTTCATGGTTTGTGCTGTGCTGAATCTGCTGAGCACTCCCATTGCCACATCCTCCCTTCTTACTCCCTGCACACCTACCTCTTCCTTCCCCTCCTTCCACCTGGAATCTAACTGGAGCCCATGTACCTGGCGGAGCACTGGGCACAGCGTGCTGCTCATGGTGCATCGTGGAGACTTGTCAGTTTTTCTAGAAGCACTAGAAGAGCACATAAAAGATTGTGTGTCCAGAGTTGCCCAGCTGTCCACTGCTACCCGGGGTATGTTTTCCACAATACACAATGGACGCATTTTCCCAGAGTATTTCGGAGTAGTTTGGGTCAAGGTTGGTTCACATAACCTCCCTGGCACTTAAATTAACTTCTTTTCTGTTTCCCCCCACAGTCTGTGCTGTGAGGGCTGGTTTATTATTGCAGAGATTCATGTCTCGGGCTGTGCCATTGGTTTAGCAGAGAGGAGTGTTACAGCTTGCCTCTCAGCAACCGGCCTGAGCCCACCACACAACGTGCTGTGATGAGTAATGAATGACTCGGACCCATCGCCTGCCCTGAGCAAGTTCCTCCAAGTGATGCATGTGAAGAGCAGAGACTGCAGCTTCACTCCGCTTCCCATGGCCCACCCAGACCTCAGGAAATTTGCACTGTTTACTCAGCAGGTGGCCACGGAGTCTGAACTGGCCAGTTTCTACCAACATGTCAAACTCATGTGTCCTAAAGGGAAAAATCATGTCTGTGTAGGGGGAGAAAATTCAGTTTCCCCTGAGTGCCTGAGGCCAAGGGAGGGTGGGGACCTCCTGAGTCAACCCTGTTTCCGCCTCCCTTCTCAAGCAACTGTGCTTTCAAAGTCCATCAGAGGTCACAGCGAGCCTCATGAGACTTGTGAAATCTCAAGATGCTTTAGGGAAATAAACAAAGAGGAATTCAAGGTCAGATGTTTGAGGCATAGGGGAGTTCTATGGTTAGTTTCCTGAGGAACCTCCACACTGTTTTCCAAAGGGGCTGTACCAGTTTACATTCCCACCAACAGCACTGAGTGTTATGTGGAAACTAATTTGACAATAAACTATTTGTAAAAATAAACAAATAAATAAATACATAAATAAAAAAATAGGTCTAACAGATGTTTGAGGCAGCTCCGTTTACTCCTGAGGCATGGGTAGATGTTTGCCTGAGGACCTGTGACCGTGGCCATATGTGGTTGCTGAGGTGTGGCAGAGAGAGCCCACCAGAGGAACTCAGAAAAATGGAGTTTTCTTTTTTTTCTTTTTAATATGTTAACATTTTTTATTTATTTCTGAGAGAGAGAGAGACAGCATGAGAAGGGAAGGGTCAGAGAGAGAGGAAGACAGAATCGGAAACAGGCCCCAGGCTCTGAGCTAGCTGTCAGCACAGAGCTCGATGTGGGGCTTGGACCCAAGAACCGTGAGATCATGACCTGAGCCGAAGTCGGCCACCCAACCGACTGAGCCACCCAGGCGCCCCTGGAAAATGGAATTTTCAACTGCAGTAATGGGGCTTTGAACCCCAGAACCATCCTTGGATGCCAAGCATGTGCTAGAGGCAGAACAAACCCTGGGAACTTTCTAAGCAAGAAGCCCAGGTCAGGCGGGACCCCGTTTCTGCCTCAGTGCAACCAGGAGCACCCGTGGTGCTGACAAGAAGCTGGAATGCAGGCAGTATTGCCCCAAACTGCTCTGGGTCAGGAGGCTGTAGTGCGAGTCTCCAGTTACAAATTCTCACTTTCTTTCCAGTTAAAAAAAAAAAGTACTGTAAAACTTATTACAGAAAGTTTGAAAAGACAGAGAAGTATTTGGGACAAAAATGTCGTCCATATGTCATCACCCTGAGGGGGTCACTGCCGGCAGATTGGTGGATTCCTGTGCAGTTTCAGACATGCTGAGGTCACTCTGCAGAGAGGTTTAAACCTTGAATGTTAAAAGATAAACGTTTCCCTCTATGTGCATAAACTCTCTGTGAACATAATTGAATTTATGTATGATACATCATTATGTGGTTACATGATAGTTTACTTAGCTAGGATATTATTGTTGGTGTTAATACAACACTCTATTTTTTAATTTCTATAATGGTCCACGATATTAACAAATACAAAACACTGGTTTGTAATTCAGATTATTCCCTTAGGACAAATTGCCTTAAAAGTGATGATCTGTAGAAAAGTGTAAATGATTTTAAGCATGTACACATGCATGCCCCTGCACACATGTGCACACACACACAAGTCTTAGATTCTAGTTTGGCTTCTGCCACTAACCAAATGTTTCAGATAGGTCAAGCCACTTCATCTTTCTGGATCTGATTTTTTGCCTTTGTGAAATGAGGGGTCAGAGCAAATGACTTCTAGGTTCCCTCCAGTGAAGCATGAAAATGATTGTTCAGAAAAGGCTTCACATGGACATTTTCATGGTCGACTTAAATCAAGCACCTAAGTGTATGTCTGCATCTATGCTCTTTGAGCATTTCTGAATAAAACCTATCCAAAACATTTTTTCACCTGTACTCACCCACATGCATTCCTATTTGTTTATAAATTACAATTATGCGCTACTGTTAATTCACTATGAAGACTCAGTAAAGCTTTGTTTTTGCCTAATTATTTTTACTAGGAAAACCCAGTCACTGTGCGCTCCTTGCTATGTGATCCCGTTGGTGCAGACATCTCCTGGATTTTCCAAAAGGGTGCTGAGTGTTTCGTGGGTGGAATGCTGAGGGGTGAGGGTACGGGAAAGGCAGTGGCTTTAAAATTATAACTGCAGAGGGGCACCTGGGTGGCTCAGTTGGTTAAGCGTCCAACTTCAGCTCAGGTCATGATCTCACAGTTCATGGGTTTGAGCCCCACGTCAGGTTCTGTGCTGACATCTCAGAGCCTGGAGCCTGTTTTGGATCCTGTGTCTCTCTGCCTCTCGCCCACTCATACTCTGTCTCTCTTTCAAGAATAAATAAACATTTAAAAAATTATAACTGCAGAGTGTACAAACAAAGCCCAATTCTGTCACATATTCTCAAGTGTGAGGACCAGCTCGGGCCTGGTCTGGACTTTGCAAACCTGCCCTCCCACAGATCCCGGGGACTGCCTGGTGTGGCTGGTGTCTATACCAGTGTCCATCCTTGGGAGGCAGGTTACCAGTGGGTGCACTGCTGGCGGGCATGGCAGGAATTCCTGAAGGTCATGTGACAAAGCCTACAGCCTCTTTTCACCTCTTTTGACCCAATGTTTTCACAAGGCCCTGAATGAAGGGTCAGAAATGAAAGAGTTATACAAAATTCCCCACACACCTCGCTTTAAACCTAGAAGAGAAGTTAACAATGAAAGTCACAGATAATGTACAGGAGTTACAAAGTATTATTAGATGTGTATGGTTGTGGATTTGTAGTAATTCGGGGAGGAGGCACCTAGGTGGCTCAGTCGGTTAAGCATCTGACTCTTGACCTCAGCTCAGGTGATAATCTTACGTTTCGTGGGTTTGAGCCCCATATCTGGTTCTGCTCTGACAGTGCAGAGCCTACTTGGGATTCTCTTTCTTTCTCTTTCTTTTTCTTTTTTTTTTTTTTACAAATAGTTTATTGTCAAATTAGTTTCCATATAACACCCAGTGCTCATCCCCACAAGTGCCCTCCTCCATGCCCACCCCTCCTCCCCCACATCCATCAGTCCTCAGTTTTTGTCAGCATTCAAGAGTCTCTCATGGTTTGCCTCTCTCCCTTTCCCCCACCATTTCCGCCCTTCTTCTCCCCCTTGGTCCTCTGTTAAGTTCCTCCTAATCCTCCTATACGTGCACACATATGATATTTGTCCTTCTCTGCCTGACTTATTTCGCTCAGCATAACACCCTCAAGGTCCATCCATGTTGCTACACATGGCCAGATTTCATTGTTTCTCATTGCCATGTAGTATTCCATGGTATAGATAAACCACATCTTCTTGATCCATTCATCTGTTGATGGACACTTAGGCTCTTTCCAGGTTTTAGCTATTGTGGAGAGTGCTGCTATGAACATTGGGGTACATGTGCTCCTATGCATCAGCATTTCTGTATCCCTTGGGTAAATTCCTAGCAGTGCTATTGCTGGGTCATAGGGGAGTTCTATTGTTAGTTTCCTTAGGAACCTCCACACTGTTTTCCAGAGGGGCTGCACCAGTTTACATTCCCACCAACAGTGTAGGAGGGTGCCCGTTTCTCCACATCCTCGCCAGCATCTAGAGTTCTCTGATTGGCTCATTTTAGCCACTCTGACTGGCGTGAGGTGGTATCTCAGTGTGCTTTTGATTTGTATTTCCCTGATGAGGAGCGATGCTGAGCATCGTTTCATGTGTCTATTGGCTATCTGGATGTCCTCTTTGGAGAAGTGTCTGTTCATATCTTCTGCCCATTTCTTCACTGGGTTGTTTGTTTTTCGGGCGTGTAGTTTGGTGAGTTCCTTGTAGATTCTGGATATCAACCCTTTATCTGATATGTCATTTGCAACTATCTTTTCCCATTCCGTTGGTTGCCTATTAATTTTCTGGGTTGTTTCCTTGGCTGTGCAGAAGCTTCTCTCCTTCTCTTTCTGCCCCTCCTTTGCTCACTTGCTCTCTCTGTCTCTCAAAATAAATAAATAAACTTAAAGGAAATTGGGGAGCTTCACTGACTGGCTACAGGGCAGGGAGCCCACATTCTAGTAACATCTGAGAGAGGCGGGGGGTTTCCATTCCCTGGGGATTTGGAGCAATCCCTCTAAATTCTGGACTCTAACTACCATGAAAGGTCCCACAGCCTCCCAGCCCTCTTGTGCCTGACCACCTGCAGCCAGCTCTGTGTGCCAAGGGCCTGTGCAACCTCCTCCCTCTTAAACACAACAGAGTTTAAAGCCTGTTCACACTTCATTACTTTACTTTCATAGCGAATGGAGTTAGATCTAACACCTTACCTGGGTATCATTGAAGACAGGCTCTCAGTGAAAGTAAGCCTCCCCGAAAGTTTCAAAATTGCCACCGGATTTGTGATAACCCAGCATTTCTGCTTCCTAATCTAGTAATCTTTCAGAAAGTAGATTTTTAACAAGTGATGTCTGATGAGAAGATAGTTTTCCAGAGTGAACGCCCTATAGTTTAGGGCCACACAGGTCCCCAGAGGCCAGCGTGGGCCAAAGCACTCGCACTGAGCCACACATCCCCCTGGCTCACATAGCCGCTTCTGCTCTTGAAAGAATGTTGAGGCTCGGAAGCCACAGGACATGTGTGGTTTCCAGTGTATCTGAGGAGCCCTGTCACCACTTGGCGCCACAGCCTCTGTTTGATTGCTTAGGTGGTCCGCAGGCAGAAGAAGACTCAGGGCGCCCCACAAGGTCAAGCTGGCCCCCGCAGACAAGCTGAAAGACATGTATTGGTGTGCCATAAACAATCACTGACAGGCAAGGCCCACACAATTTCCTGGCCCTTGATTCTAATTGAATGAGCAATTTGACAAGCTTCCTGCAATCCCTTTCTTTGTACCAGCAGAACACCCTGCACTTCCATATTAGGCTTTAGCTAGAGGCCATTAGCTGAATGCAGCTGCACTTCCCCACTCTGATCTGCAGGGGCTGAACTAAAGGTGGCCTGGCACTAAGATTCAATCATTCCACACTCATGTGCAACTAACTATTCCGGCAACTGAGCACCAGACAGGCTCAGCCCTTAAAAGGTCCTCTGTCTCACCTGCTACCCCTTCTCTTCCCAACTAGATTTGCAGAGCCCTGTGCCTCATTCACAGGGAGCTGGAGCCTGCACCAGATCCCACTTGCTTCTGAGAGCAGATTGTAATATTTGGGGGAATTGGTCAAGGTGGTTGTTAAATACAGCCATTGTTAAAAATAAATGATGTAAATGTAAGTAAATAAATTACGTTGAAACAAGGTAACACATATTAAAAACTTATGACTTCCTGATGATTTTTAAGACAATCTGTGCTCTTGAGGTTATTTAGTACCAGTATGGTGGAAACACTCTATGATGGTATGTCCTTGCATACATTCTCTGCTCCGTGTTCAGTGATGTCCTTTGGCCCATGGAAACCAGCCACAGTAGAAGTATTTACACCACAGACAGAGGTAAATGCTATAAGTAAGGGCTTTTTTTCCCCCAGAAAGGAGGCAGCTTGTAATTTACCAGGATCCCTCCATGAGGATGTTCCCCCAGGTCATAGCTGTGCCATATAGTATACAGCACAGTGATGGACACATAGGGGCCATGCATTTCCCAACAATTTTCTGCAGAGAAGCTCCTCTGAGGTTTCTCTGAAATTTCTTATCTCTGGAGAACTTACTGGGTGTCTCTCAGGGCAGGACTTGGTCAAGATACTTAGAGATCCATCTCCACCTGTGTGGTGACCCTTTGGCTTATCCACAGTCCTGACTCCCTATCCTGTGCTGCTGGGCTTCCTGCTTGGGGATACAGGAGCCAGGTGGTGTAAGAGCCAAAGGACCTGGAGTTCAAAGCCTGCCTAGGCCATGACCTTGGTACAGGCACTTGGTTGCTAGGTATCCCAGTCTCCCCATCTGTTAAGGGGATAGTGCTAGGGTTCCCTTTCCATGGTTGTTATGAAGCTAAGAAGACATACAAAAGAAATTATCAGAATAGTCATGACAAGTCTTACAGTTGCTCTGAGCTGAGGTCCTGGCTCCCCTCAATGGTGGTGCCTTAACCTGTCTGAGTTGGCCTTGCCTGGCTTCCAAGGGTGTGATGGGGGTGCTGGAGGTGAGCAAGCCTGGGAGTGCAGCCAGGTACAGAACATCCCAAAGGGATCCAGAGTGTATCTTAGCAGGGCTGGATAATATCAGAGTGAACAGTTATTGTTTGATCAGAAAGCTGGAGGGGCAAAGTGTCAATCAAATTGTCCCACATCGGGGCACTTGGGTGGTTCATTTGGTTAAGCTTCTGATTAAGCTTTTGATTTCAGCTCAGGTCATGATCTCACAGTCCGTGTGTTAAAGCCCCAAGTCAGGCTCTGTGCTGATAGCTCAGAGCCTGCTTGTTATTCTCTGCCTCCCCCTCTCTCTGCCCCTCTCCCCTGCTTATGCTCTCTCTCTCTCTCAAAATAAATAAATAAATAAACATTAAAAAATTGTCCTCTGCATACTCTTGATGCAAGCCACAGGCTGGCTGGATCAGCCTCCATCCCTTGTGGGCTCTGGAGCCAAGTCAGCACAGAAACCCTCATTCTGCATTCTTTCTCTGCCCTCCACTCTGGACCCTGATTTCACCTTACAGCTGCCACCTCCTTGGGCATCCAGGCTTCTAGTAGTTTCTACCCACTGGGAGCTGACAAGTAATTGAGCACCTTAAATCAGCACTCTGCTTCTAAAGCAAAGCAAACATAACATTTCCCAAACACCTTGTTATTTCAACAAAAGTGCCCTTCATGCTGAAGTGAGATTCTGCAGAGACTGCTGCTATCTGACAGGCTGTTATCAAAGTCAGAACAGTTAAATAAAGAGGAAACTGAAGAGTTCCCAGCAATCTGGGAAGAAAGAGAAATGTTTCGCTGTCATTACCTAATTCTGCACTACAGTCATCATTCAGCCACTCCTCAGTCTATGTAATAAATGTGTTCCGGTACAGTTGGTCATGTTGATTTGTTTCTTCAGAGCAAATCTGATTTCTCCACTCATTTTCTATGCTGACATGTAGGAGAAAGTTTTCGTGGGAAGGAATGATTTGTCCCTTAAACTCTAGTCTTAAACTGCTGTGCCTTTGCCTATTTTTTCCTTACAATTTTAACTTTTGATTTTGGACATTTTAAATCTACATTTTCATATAGAAGGGAATAAAGAAATAATAATACAATGGCCTTCACGTGTCCATCAACCAGCTTTGTTGTATGGCCATTCCCATCTCATCTGCATCCCACCCATTCCCCTAGCTGATTGTTTGGCATCAAATCCCAGACAGGGGGGCACCTGGGTGGCTTAGTCGGTTAAGCGTCCGACTTTCGCTTAGGTCATGATCTCGCGGTTAGTGGGTTCGAGCCCTGCGTCGGGCTCTGTGCTGACTGCCAGCTCAGAGCCTGGAGCCTGTTTCAGTCTGTGACTCCCTCTCTCTCTGACCCTCCCCTGCTCACGCTGTCTCTCTCTCTCTCTCCTTGAAATAAATAAAAACATTAAAAAAAAAATCCCAGACAGGGTAACAGCTCACCTGAAAATATTTCAGAAAATATCTCTATCAGATAAAGAATCTTTTAAAAATATATGGAATCCAACTTGACAATAAATTATGAAAGAAAAAAATATCATCTAATAGCAATAATATACCTTTTAAAAGGATAATCATTATCAAATATCCAATTAGGGCTGCTATTAGCTTAATTTTCCTATAACCCCTGTCTACAACTTGGATTGGGATCCAAATAAAGTGCAAAATAACAATTGACTGATACATCTCTTAAGCCTCTTTTAATCTATAGGCTCCCCTGTTCTCTCTCTTTCTCTCTCTCTCTCTCTCTCTGTCTGTCTCTCTCTTTCTACCTCCCTCCCTCTCTCCCTCTATTCCCCTACTGGTTAAAGAAGCTAGTTATTTATCTTGTAGGGTTTTCCATAGTGGATTTTGCTGATTGCATCTCCATGGTATTATTACTGTGTCTTCTTATCTTGTGTATTGTCTGCACGTTGATGGTTAGACTTAGAAGCTTGGTCAGCTTCTGGAATGGGTTGGTTTGCAAAGCCATATCATAAGAGGTGTGGAATGCTTCTCTCAGGAGGCACAGATTAACCTACTTGTCTCTTTTTTTGCTCTGTTAACAGCCATTGATGATGATTAGCATTACTTGATGCAGACCCAGGAAAATATTGATATTTTAATTCTATTACTATGATCTAATTTATTAGCTGGAATATTTTCATAAAGAAAAAATGGCTTCATTCACTATTGTGTTGCCCTAAGGCAACCTGCTCCTCTAATATAGGCAGGACAGATGCTTTGTTCTGTCCTTTTCCTTCCCCTCCCCTCCCTCCCCTCCCCTCCCCTCTCCTTTACTTCTCAAAGAGGTATTTCTCTAGAATTCTCCAAAGGTAGAAGTATTGGTGTCTATTGCCAGGTAACAAATGACCACAAACTTAGCAGCTTACAGCAACATACTTTTGTTATCTCCCAGTTTCTGTGGGTCCAGACTCAAAATGTGTCTGAGCAGCAAATCCTCTGCTCAGGGTCTCACCAGGCTGCAGTCAAGGGTTGGTCAGGGCTGCTGTCTCATCAGGGGCTCAGCTGGGGAAGAACCGGCCTCTCAGCTCACTCAGAGTGTTGGCAGAACCCAGTTCCCTGGATTAGGAGACTGAGATCCTGGCTCCAGGAGGAAGCGACTATGGGGTCACCCTAGTGTCTGGCCAGCAATGTCCAATAATTTGGGTTTTAAGTTTGTGTGAACTCAGATATTAGATTAAACATTTTTGATATGCTTCATTCCACGCATACTTTTTAAATGATGAATCTTTGTTATCTGGTCCAAACTTCGTTCTTTCACCTTACTTCAAAAACAGATTTTTCTCCCCAAATCTTGCCCCCACCAGCTCCCTCTGAATGTCACGTAAGTACTGTGGGTGGTTTTGTCTCTGTGTATTTCCCTGGCATGGTTCGTGATCTGCTTCCATCAGAAACACCTAAGGCACTAATTAGAAGACTAGGCATCCCCACTCTGGCCCCCAAGAGTCAGCTCTTGTAAGTCTGGGGAGGAGGCCAGGCATCTGCTTCTGGCAGGACCCACCCAGTCATTCTGATGCATGCTAATATTTGAGAACCTCTGACAAAGAATCCCCAGTGTGAACATGCCTAAAATGTTAGACAAGAGGCTATGAAATAAATGTGATTCTGTTTTGTTGATATTTGTAACTTCAGTTCAGTCAAATAGATGTGACCTCAGCTTGACCTAGTAGAATACTTATATTATCAGGTTTTCCTTTAAGAAGTTCTAATGTGAAGTAGAACTTGTTAACTCTGAAACATCTTGGGGAGAAATGTGTCAACTGTCACCTGCTAGATTTCACTCACACATAAGGAAAGACCTACTGTAAACAGAAGAAAATGTGTTACTTTATGCTAAGATTAGAGGCTGAATTCTACCATCAGAGAAAATTTCTGGTGAAATCATAAAAACAGGAACAACAAAGCCAGAATGAGCCATCCAAAAGAGAAGCACCAGCATCACACTACAGATAGACCAAGTCAAAGACTGATTTATTCCAAGAACCTCGGGGTGTAGGGGTTTGCTACACTCAGTCTGGTCATTCCTTTGGAAGTAACTGGTAAAGCCTCATCATTTAGTTGGGTGCCACAATGGTATATGTTATGATTTCCAGGCATCAAAATCAGCTTCAGCTGATTTGCACAGGAAAAAAAAGCAATGCTACTCACAAAGCAATGCTGTGTCAGAAAGCTTTCAAGTCACAGGAGTGTTCACAAGCCACAGTGACTTACAGAGCTGGGCACATGAACTGGTGGGTAAGCACTGCCAAGGTTGGCAGGTGGGGCACTGGGGCTTCTGAATGCCTTGGAAGCTGCTCTGTGCTCCCTGTACCTCGTCACCCCCACAGCTCCCTCTCCCAGTCTGTTCCTAAGATGTTGGGGCCAGAAGTAAGAGCACAAATGAGAAGCCTATTTACTGGAGATTTAAATATTTAAAATTCCTGAGTCAAGCCAACAAAGTGTTAAATAAAACACAATTTATCTTGCTATCTCGATAAATATACCTTCCTAATGACCTGGAAGCCGTGGAAGTCTGAAGTTAGGGCTCTGGGACTCTTCCACATTCCTGGTGGAACATGGTGGCTGGGGCAAAGCTCCTCTGAACTCTTTGGCCCAAGGCCACTGCCCTGCTCCTCTGCTCCAGCACCTCAAATGGTCTTGTGTGCACATCTGTGATCACCCAACATGCCTATGTGCGTACACCCTCCCCACAAATAGTCGAGGCCATCCTTTGAGGTCAGGGTGCACACACCAAGGGATGTTCTTTCTACATGAGGACAGGCCAACCAGGAAAGAGCCCACTCAGCACTGCAGATGCAAGGTATCCAGAATGTGGTCTTGCGACAGGGATCATAAAGTCTGGGTGGATGCAGCCTTTTTCTCTAGACTCTTTGATCTTTGGGGACAGACAGCAAAAGCAATGCTCCCTAATTCCTGGGGCCCAGGGCATAGAGGTATGAGCATGGTAGTACCTTTCTTTATTAGCCTTAGTTCTCAGAAATGAATCAGGGAACAGTCTCCTATCAGAATGGTCATCACTAAACATGGCTGAGGAGGTCAACCTTGTGAATAAGAAGAGAACATTTTGTTGAGGCAATGTGCCTCCAAGATATGGGTACCATCATTCTTGCATGACCTGGGGCTTTTCTACAATTTCCAGTGCTCAGGTTCTAAGAGTTTCTTTTTCATGCCTGTATACTCTGGGCATAATCCCTCCTTTCATTATTCAGATTAAAAGGATATAATGAGATATGTGACATTTTTGGCTCAATGCTTGGCATTTAGGCTACAAACATTGGTTGCTTAAAAAAAGTAGGAGGTGGGGTTTCCATTGGCACAGAGGGGTAATGTTCTGGAAAGAGTTTGTCCCTGGTGAACCACCACCTGCTGGGAGTGGACGGTTGCAGGGCCAGACATGTCTCCTTGACTTCTCTTTCCCCAGGCATGGGACCACATGTGCAGGTCCCTGAAAAAGGTTTTGCATGTCTTCCTTTGTCAGAGAAAGGAAGCAGCAGAAAGTACAGTTATTAGCAGGTGACGGCTGTGGGAGTTGGAGCCTCATCTTTCTGGGGAACCTGAGAGCAGACTGGTGTACACACCTCAGGGCTTCCCTGCTGGAGGACCAAGCAACCTGAGGTTATCACTGTCTGATGCCTTGGCACTTCCAGCCTGCTCTAAGCACATAGGTGCTGGTGCATACAGTCGTATGTTAGGATAGTATGAGGTGAGGGAAAGTTGGGGGCTGAAGGGGCACTGACAGCATCTACTACTCCCTTGTGCTGTAGCAGAGATCCCGCCAGCTGAGGACAATCCCCTTCTGGTAACAGAAAACACCCTTAACCCTCAGAGGATCTTTTGGTCTGTAAGTGGAACAACTTCTCTGCCCTCTGTGATATTTATTTATTTATTTATTTATTTATTTATTTATTTACAAATAATTTATTGTCAAATTAGTTTCCACATAACACCCAGTGTTCATCCCCACAAGTGCCCTCCTCCATGCCCACCCCTCCTCCCCCCCACATCCATCAGTCCTCAGTTTTTGTCAGCATTCAAGAGTCTCTCATGGTTTGCCTCTCCCCCTTTCCCCCACCATTTCTGTCCTTCTTCTCCCCCTTGGTCCTCTGTTAAGTTCCTCCTAATCCTCCTATACGTGCACACATATGATATTTGTCCTTCTCTGCCTGACTTATTTCGCTCAGCATAACACCCTCAAGGTCCATCCATGTTGCTACACATGGCCAGATTTCATTGTTTCTCATTGCCATGTAGTATTCCATGGTATAGATAAACCACATCTTGATCCATTCATCCGTTGATGGACACTTATGCCCTCTGTGATATTTAGAAGGCAGATAAGAGGCTTGATGAGAGAGGAGAGGAACACTTTCCTGCAACCTCCTCCTGAGTCAAGTCCTTGGGGTATTTCCAGTGTGCCAAGGGAACACGGGGCATGTGAGCTCCAATCTCAGATTCTATTTTTGGCTGGCCTTGAACCTCTCTAATCCTTAGTTCCTAAATCATGAATGTGAGAACAATACAGGTGATCTTTGTATAACATGGATTTGAACTGCATGGGCACTGTTATGAAAGGATTTTTTTTTTAAATAAAAACAATACAGTGTTGAAAATATATTTTCTCAATTTATAATTTTCTTTTTTTTTTAATGTTTTTATTTATTTCTAGGAGAGAGAGAGACAGACAGCGTGAACAGGGGAGGGTCAGAGAGAGAGGGAGTCACAGACTGAAACAGGCTCCAGGCTCTGAGCTGGCAGTCAGCACAGAGCCTGACGCGAGGCTCGAACCCACGAACCGTGAGATCATGACCCAAGCGAAAGTCGGACGCTTAACCGACTAAGCCACCCAGGCGCCCCAGGATCAATTTATAATTTTCTTAATAACATTTTCTTTGTTCTAGCTTACTTAAAAATTTTTAAATGTTTTTATTTATTTCTGAGAAAGAGAGACAGAATGAGCAGGGGAGGGTCAGAGACAGAGGGAGATACAGAATCTGAAACAGGCTCCAAGCCCTGAGCTAGCTGTCAGCACAGAGCCCGACATGGGGCTTGAACCCAAGAACCATGAAATCATGACCCTGAGCCAAAGTTGAACACTCTGCCACCCAGGCACCCTTACTCTAGCTTACTTAAATATAAGAATACAGTATATTTTACATACAACATATAAAATATGTGTTAATCAATTATTTATATTATCAGTAAGGATTGCAGTCAATAGTAGGCTATTATCAGTTATGTTTTGGACAAAGTTAGAGGTGGATTTTTCAACTATGCAGGAAGTCAGTGCCTCCTTACCCCTGTGCTGTTCAAAGGTCAACAGTAATGACTTAATATGTTTGTTGGGGGGCTGAAGAAGATGTGAGCCCAAGACAGAGGGGTTGCCCCTTTGTGTGCAAAAGCTCACACTCAGGAATACCGTTCCCTTCTTTTTATTTTTTTTAATTTTTTTTTAACAAATAGTTTATTGTCAAATTAGTTTCTACATAACACCCAGTGCTCATCCCCACAAGTGTCCTCCTCCATGCCCACCCCTCCTCCCCCCCACATCCACCAGTCCTCAGTTTTTGTCAGCAATCAAGAGTCTCTCATGGTTTGCCTCTCCCTTCTGACTATGTTTTTCTCCCCAGTCCACTTCTCCAAAGGTTCTCTTGTCAAATGCAACTGAGCAAATGCCATGGGACCAAATCCTAGGGGCGTTGGAGTAGTATGTGGGAAATAATGTTTGGGAGTTGTGATCGACAAGAACAAAGAGATCTGCATTTTAACCCCCACAACTCATGAGTATCTTATGCTATATGGCAAGGGGGGACCAAGATAATAGATGGAACTAGGATTGCTGATCAGCTGATCTTGAGATGGGGAGATATTTTGGATTACCTGGATGGCTCAATGTAATCAGAAAGTTACTTGTAAGTGAGAGAAGGAGGTAGGAGGATCAAAATGATACAGTGTGACAAACACCGAAACTGCTAGTCTTGGCTAGGAGGACAGAGGGGGGCCACGAGCCAACAGATAGAGGCAGCCTCGAGAAGCTGGGAGAGGCAAGGAGACAGCTGCTCCAGGAGACACAGCACTACTCCCCACTAGCTTTTACCGTCATGAGCCCCATGTTTTATTTCTGACCTCCAATCCCATAAGATACTATATCTGTGTAAAAGATGGTAGCTACAATTAAAATAGCATGGGTATTATCTGTCTTATGTGGACTGCATATGTCTTATACATATGGATACCTAAACAGATTGTGAAAGGGAGGCCACCAAATTGTTAATAGTGTCATCTCAGAGTGATGGAATTTGTGGCAACTTTTATTTTTTCTTTCTTTCTTTTTTTTTCATTTTTACTTTGTTCTTCATTTTAAGATATTATCTGCAATTTGTACATGCCCCTCCCAAAAAAAAATCTCAACAAAACTATCTTTATAACAAGGGAATAAAAGAGGAAGTCCAAAACACAAAAAGGAGAAATGAGATGAAGCACTAACATACAAAAAATTAGAACAGATGTTATTCCGGAGACAACAATTTCTCAACAACAACAACAAAAACAAAACAAAAAGGAGAGAGAGAGAGAATATTTAAACAGACAACTTACCATGGAACAATTGAGTGTTACTGAAGGTCTGGACCTCCCACCAAGGTCCAGATAATCTTTATGATTTGTGATGAAACCCTCAAATTTAAATAATGGATAATTCCAATGCCATTTTTGTGTTCTAGGTCTATAAAAAGAGAAGGCTGCATAATTATTTTTATTCAGCATATATGATACCAAATCGTGAGAGAACACACACAAAACAACAAACGAATCTTTTTATGATAACTGACGGAAACGTCATAAGTGAAATACTAGCAAATACAACCCAGGAATACGTTAAGAAACAAGAACCCCACCATGTAGGGATCCTCCTCGAAATGCAAGCATGGCCGAGTTAGGAAATCAGTTACCATTCGTCCAACTTTATGTCTGACTCCGTCAGTTCCTGGAGGGAGATCCTGAGGTGGGGACTCTTGTGCAGCTGCTGTATCAGGGGAGCTCTCAGGACAAAGCTGTAAGGGACAGGAGCAGGCGAGGAGGTGCAGGGTGAATAGGAGTTTCTTCTGGACTCATTTTGGTCTGATCTGCAAGGGGGCTTGGAGCATCTTCTGCTCCAGCTGGAGACCAGGGTACTGGCTTTCTGTAACCAGTTCCAGCCCTGGGAGACTGTGGACTGTCCCCACCTCCAAGGGCTCTTTGGGAAAAGGGCCCCTGGGGTCTGAGGGCAATTCTCAGGCGGCAACTGTGAGTCCTCAGCAGACTGCTCTCCCAGCAGCAGGCAGATGAATCCACCCAGCTTGGATGCAGATCTTAAGTGGGAGGCTCGGGAGTGGGGGCATCTCCTACCAAGTCAAGGGAGAAAAGACAATCATTTCTATAGAAGTCAGTGAGGCATTTGGTGAAACTCAACATATTTCCAATTTTAAAAATCAACTGAATAGGAATAGACATTTACTTCCACAACATGATAAAACAATTAGTGATGATGGGGCCCCTGGGTGGCTTAGTCGGTTAAGCGTCTGACTTTCACTTAGGTCGTGATCTCACAGTTCGTGGGTTCGAGCCCCGCGTCTGGCTCTGTGCCGACTGCCAGCGCAGAGACTGGAGCCTGTTTCAGAATCTGTATCTCCCTCTCTGTCTGACCCTCCCTTGCTCACACTGTCTCTCTCTATCTCCTAAAAATAAATAAAAATATAAAAAAAACAAAAACAATTAGTGATAAAAATGAATGCTTAGTGGTAAAATGCTAGTAACATTTCCATATAAGCCTCAAACAAGGATATCAACTAATGCCACACCATAGAACTTATTCTCGAAGTACTATTCAATGCAATTAACTATAGGAAAAATATTGAATTAAAAAATATGAGAGGGGTGAATTATCATGTTTGCAGATGAGATATGAAAGAACAAAGAGAACTGAAAATTTATTTTAAATAATGGGCAGGTCATTGAAGTGTCTGGCTACAGATTTAATTTGCAAGAATCAATGACTTTATAAAAACAAAAATTAGTCAGGCAATAAAATGGGAAAAGTATTCCATTTATGCTAGCAGTTAAAAAAAGATTAAAAAACACCAAAGAATAAAAAATGTTCCTTGTTGCAAAAACTTAAAATACAGAAGAGAAAAAGAAAATTATCAGTATGATTATATAAAAGATATTGTCTCTTTTGGGATTGAAAATCTCATGTTATCAACTTGAAAACTTTCTCTAATTGATCCATATAGTTATGGTTGTCTAAATAAAAATAGAAAGATAGTTTGGTTTCAACTAGGTAAGACAGTTTTTATCTATAGGGTGTTCTTACAAAAAAGGAAGAGTAAGAGAAATAAAAGCCAGAGAGATTCAAATCAAGAGGAGATTCAGGAACAGAAAATTCAGATATAAGCATTATAAACTACAGATGTGTAAAGGATGTGGTGGTTTGGTGTATGAATAGACACACAAGCCAATAGAGATAACTGAGTGAAAAGTATAACTGAATAATATCAGAACTTCATTTACAAAAAAATGGTATTTAAAATAGGGAGACCTAGGTGGCTCAGTCATTTAAGTGTTTGACTTTGGCTCAGGTCATGGCCTCGAGGTTTCTGAATTTGAGCCCTATGTCGGGTTCCATGCTGACAGCTCAGAGCCTGGAGCCTGCTTCTGATTCTGTGTCTCCTTCTCTCTCTGCTCCTCCCCCGCTTGCATCCTCTCTCTCAAAAATAAATAAAGATTTTAAAACCTTAAAATAAATACAGCATGGGACTTCTGGGTGGCTAAGTCAGTTAAACATCTAGCTCTTGATTTCAACTCAGGTCATGATCTCACGGTTTGTGAGTTTGAGTACCTCATCCCTGCTTGGGATTCTCTCTCTCCCTCTCTCCCCGCTCCTCTCCTGCTCATGCTTTCTTTCTTTCTTTCTTTCTTTCTTTCTTTCTTTCTTTCTTTCTTTCTTTCTTTCTTTCTTTCTTTCTCTTTTTCTCTTTCTCAAAATCAATAAATAAACTTAAAAATAAAATAAAATTGGGGCTCCTGGGTGGCTTAGTCGGTTAAGCGTCCGACTTTCTCTTAGGTCATGATCTCGCGGTTCGTGGGTTCGAGCCCCGCTTCAGGCTCTGTGCTGACTGCCAGCTAGGAGCCTGGAGCCTGTTTCAGAGTCTGTGTCTCCCTCTCTCTCTGACCCTCCTCTGCTCTCTCTCTCTCTCTCTCTCCTAGAAATAAATAAAAATATTTTTAAAATAAAATAAATACAGTAGGAAGATTTGGTTTATTAATTGAAATTAATATTAAATTGAATCTCCAACTTCCCCCATCAAGCAAACTATACTCCAGGTGTAATAAAAAACATGAAGTAAAAAAAGTAAAACGAGGACAGCTGGAAACATGTGAGCATTCTTTTATGGGTATAAGATATGAAAAGCTCTGGTCACGCAAAATATAAATTCAGAAGCCATAAAGGACATACGTAAAAAATTTAATTAGATAAAAATTAGAATTTCCTAGAAATAAAAAAACCACGAATGAAGTCAAAAGGCAAATAGCAAACTGAGAAAAAATGCACATACATGTACACACACACACACACACACACACACATACACCACAAAGGGCTAACTTTATAGATATGTATTATATTTCAGTAAGAAAATAAAAAACACCACCAAAATCTTATTTGGAAAATAACCCCCCTCCACCCTTCCTCTCCAAAAAGAAAAGCAGTTTACAGGGTCTAGTTAAAGGCATCTGCTATGACTAAATTATTGAACACAGACTTGAGAAAAAGTGCCAGCATTATAGGAGCTGATATGGACAATCTCTAAGACATATTTCTTTTTTTTTTTTTTAATTAATGTTTATTTATTTCTGAGAAAGAGAGAGAGACAGCATGAGCAGGGGAGGGTCAGAGAGAGAGGGAGACAAAGAGTCCAAAGCGGGCTCCAGGCTCTGAGCTAGTTGTCAGCACAGAGCTGGATGTGGGGCTCAAACCCACAAACTGTGAGACCATGACCTGAGCTGAAGTCAGACGCTTAACTGACTGAGCCACCCAGGCACCCTTCTCTAAGACATATTTCTAAGTGACAAAGTGTGTACATGGCAGTACTACACATAGCTGGCTATATTTCTATTTGAAGAGAAAACTGTGGAAGGAGGTACTAGGAACTCTCCCTACTGGGAGCCTCTGGGAGGAAGCCTGGAGGAGGAAGGGAACTAATTTTGTTGTATTCTGTAAATATGGCTTGAATTTCAAATTACATACATATGTTCATATCCAATTTTTAAAACTTGGTAATTTTTCAGGAAGTCTGTGGGAAACATATGGCCACAAGTTGCCAATAGGACCCGTGTTGTCAGCGGAAGGCGGCCCCGAAGGAGCCCAGCATGAGCTGGCAGGGCCAAAGGAGGCCCTCACATCAAACTGGAGCCATGCTGGCAGACGCCTCTGGAAGGCCCCTCCAGATCTCTGTCTTCAGAGCCATGTCATAGCAAACTCACAGGAAATCGAGTCATTGGTTCCTCTCCACAGACCTGACCTGGGGACGGCTTCTGGAAATCCTGCCATGTGCATTAGCCTTCCTGCTAATGAGAAGACAGACTTCTTGGATCCCAGTGTAGGTGAGCAGCTTCCAGGAAGGAGAGAAAATGACAGGAACTGCCCCCTGGAGGTGAAGGATTCCTGGTGGACACAGGGCAGCCCTCAGTAGGAGGGCCAGCCCCACTCTTGGGACGGAGGTTCGGTGTCTGTTCTTGGGACCTCACTCTGTTCTTCATTCAAAACCCAGAACGGCAGTGTCCTGGTCAGGCACCTGAGTGAAAAGAATGTAATTTGGTCTAACTCATTCCACCCTCATTTTACTCCAAAGATAGGACCTTGCTTCTAGATCTGTAGATATTGTTTCTCATCCGGAAGACAGGTGTCTAGATACACCCTTTTCCCTGGAAGAAACCACATTATCCTTTAAAACCCAGCTCAGATCTAAGGTCCCCAAAACTTTTCCTGACATGCTTCCTCCTCATCTTCCCCAGACTCTATCACATTTTCTTTTATATTGATCAAGCTCTGTCTTGATTTTCTTAACTTCTCTATGAGCCCCTTGAGAACAAAGCTGTCTATTTTATCTCAAATCCCATTGCTTAGCAAGCATTTAGGCTGCCTATGAGTGGGATTGAATTGAGGGGCAGGAGGAAGGCCTCTGGGGAGTTTTAGAGACATCATATGGCTCAGACATAAGTGGATACAGGACTGGTTGAGTGCAAAATGAGGAAGGAGCCGAAAGGTGTTCCACTTACCTGTCTTCTGCCTTTTGCTAGAAGGAAGGACCCTTGGAGTTCAGAGCATCAGGGAACTGGTAAACTCATGGGGGCCCTCCATAGACAGTGTGCCCCTGCTAAGGAAGGCACAGTGAGAAAGAGGAGTACTGATGAGCACGCCTCTATGGTGATGCATTTCAGACCATTCAGAAAGAGGATTTGGAGTAGCAGAGTCCTCATTTCTGTCAAGTCATGAACAAGAAAATCTGGAAATCACCCAAATGCCATCAATAGCTGAATACATTTAAAAATTGTGGCGTATTTCCCCGGGGGGTGGGTGGGACACTTAACAAGGAAATGAAAATATGCCATCCACAACCACATTGCAATGTGGTTGGATCTCACAAACAACTCTGGGAGAAAGAAGCCAGAGGCAAAAGATCATACCCCGAAGTGCTTCCACAGATGATTGAGCAAACTGCACATTCATGCTATGAGGGTCAAGAAAGATCACTGTTGAGGATGACAGTGGTGGGAGGGTGCCAAGGGTTCTGGGGCATGGGGGTATTCTTTTTCTTGACTTGGGAGGTTGTTTGGTAAGTGAGTCCAGCTGGTAAAAACCCATCGGGTTGCCAAGTTATGATATATGTTCTTTCCTATAGGTAAGTTATGCTTCAAGAAGAGATGACAGTGTATGAAGGAAGTTACCTATTCTACCTTTCCAGGAAGCATCTTGCCGGTTCCATCCCCCACCCACTCACCCAGTGCTCCACTGAGTGGGGGCTGGCATCTCAGATAGGAAAAACGGTGCTGATGTCACAAGCTTTCCTTGTTATTTTAGCTCGCCTTTCATTATTTTTTGTTCTTGCTTTAAATGAGCTCTTTTTTTTTTAAACTTCCTTCCTGGCATTTGAGTCATTTCCCAAGGTCTTTGTCTGCTTTAGATAAGGAACTCAATACCCAAGATGGATTGTAAGTTCTACACTTTGTTTCTCCAGGGGCCTTCTAACCAGATATAGGCATGAGCTGGAGAGCAAATACGGGTAGGAAATCAGCGAGTGGAGTTTGCAGCAGGACATGACTCTATGTATGATCAACTTCACTGGATCTCCTGATGGAGACAAAGAATCCTGTTGTGCAAAGATGAAAGCTCACTTTTCAGGACATAAAGGATCCTACAATTCAGCTAAAGTACTTTCAGTGTGCCCCCCATTTCCCAGTAATCCTGAGGGAAATGAGAGGGTTTGAAGTGAGGGGTAGGAGGAGGGCCTCTGGGGAGTTTTTTGGGTTTTTTTTTTTTTTTAGTAAAGCCATCTTAAGCAATTTAATCTTTTTTCATTTTTTTCCTGAAATATATTTTATAATGCAGTAGAAATCATATAGTTGTGCATATCTGAAGGGCATAATACACTCATTTATACAAATTAGTATAACACACATTGAAACAAAACAAACAGTGAAATTAACGCTTGTCAAACTTCCACTGAGCCTGATCTATGCAGCTGATGTTCTCTCTAGCCCCCGCAAAAAAACAATCTACTTTATCCCCCAGAAGTAATGCTTCAGTTACATTTTATGTCCTTCATCATTTTGTGTTCATCCATTTCATTTTTATCATTATGGTTTCCTTCCTATGGATATATCTGTATATAAAACATTATCATTTTAGTTTAGTGGTGTAGAGGGGAGTTTTAAAGACATCATGGCTCAGACGTAAGGGGATGCAGAGCTGGCTAGGGCTCCCACAGCTGGGGAGGGCAGGAGCTGGAAGAAGTCCTGGGTTTCTTGCCCAGTGGTGTCTCACTTTCCGAATTCACAATCCAAGTATTAGCCTGAGTGAGAATCAGCATGAATGAACATCCCCTCAGCTGGCATGATGGTGAGAAGGAGACACTTACTCCTTTATCATTTTTTGCTGATGGACAAAACAACACACCCCATTCCTGGCTTTGCCCCATCCCATTCTAAAGATTCCTGACAGTGTGGGATGTCCATGTTGGCCCTCATTTTCCTTTTCCTGCCCCCCGACCCTTGTCTGGCCCTCTGCTGTCTCAGGTTTCCCTGCCATAAGAAAGATCCACTTCTGAGCATTTTAAGAGTTATCCAGGCCCCCTTGATGCTGGAACTGCAAAAATGTCATATAGATATAAGAGGTGAGTATTAGGGGGTCAACAAACCATGACCTGTGGACCAAATCCTGCCCACTGCTTGCTTTTATAAATAAAGTTTTATTGGAACATAGCCATGCCCATTTGTTTATATATTGCAAACTGCTTCCAAGCTACAAAGACAGAGCTAAACAGTTGTAAAAGAGTCCATATGGCCTGCAAAGCTAAAAGTATTCATCACCTGGCACATTATGAGAAACATTGGTGATCCCTGATATTAAGTTAACATTTTAATAGAACCTTATGGAGATAATATCTGCAGAGGCATGGCTTCTATGCTCACAGTTGAGGCATCTTTTCCAAATAGTGGAGGCAATGTTGCTCACTGGTCTTTCAGTGGCCCTCACAGACATGTTTGATGGCTTCCTCCACCTATGCATTCCTATGCATTGGGCTGATGCCCTCCCTTCTCAGGACTTCTAGCTTTGATCCTACCAAAAACCATGAATCTTTGGGACACCTTGGGAGTAACTGTGGTCTTGGTTGAGATAGCAGTGGATGCTGGAAGGCCTCCATGAATGGGTCTGGCTTCCCTGCAGCTAACAGGTGATGGAGCAACTTCTACCTAGGTTATATGTGTGTGTGAATAAACTTGTGCCCAAGACTCTCTCCTTTTTTAACTTTTCATTTTGAGATCATTGTGTGGTGACATTCAGTTTGTAAGAAAAAGCACAGAGAAAAAACATGTTTCCTTTACTCAGTCTTCCTGACGGTAGCATCTTGCAGAACTACATAACACACTGTCACACCTGGGATTCCAACAGTGATGCCATCAAGACACAGAGCATTTCTGTCACACAAGGACACCTCATTGTCCTTTTATAACCGTGACCAAAATTTGGTGTCTTATTGCTAAAATTTTATCATTTCAAAAATTATTTGAAATTGGAGTGATACAGCATGTGACCTTTGGGACTGACTCCTCTCACTCAGCATTATTCCCTGGAGGTTGATGTGTATGCCTAGTTCTTACCTTGTTATCACTGAATTGTATTCCTGACATTTTATGGACCACAATTTGTTTAACCCTGCACTAATGGAAGGACATTTGGGTTCCTGCTAGATGGGGGCTATTACAAACAAGTCTGATATGGGTATCTGTGTGCAGATGATTGTGTGAGCAAGGAATTAATACAGCAGAGTCTCAAAGGGGCCAGATGCAGACAGAGAGAAGGCTTCTGGCTGTGGATGCCCTTCCTTGATAGTCTCCATAAGCCTGTGCATCATCAGGTTGAAGTAGATAATAAACCACCCAGATGGATACTCACCTGCCTGACATGTTCTGCCACCCTCGGGTCTAGGTCAGAATTCTGCCTTCTCCATCACCCCTGGATCCACCATCACCTATGGACACACCATTACCCCTGATCTCATTATCATTTCTCATCTAAATAATCATTACTTGGCCCTCTGTCATTCTTAGCTCATCTGTCACCCCTAGTTTCATAATTATTCCTGCTTCTATCATCAATCACTCCTGGTCCCTTCATCATTCCTGGGTGCATCATCACACCTGGCTCTATCATCACTTTCACCCCCTTCATTAGTCTTGGATCCTCCATCATTATTCCTGGCTCCTTCATCATTCCTCTAAGTTGGTCTTGGGTACAGCTTTCCAGCTCAAAGAGGATTGTCATTACCCATTTAAGCATGTGCTCTTGGGAGAACCTCACTTGCTGGTGAGTAAAAGGATTAATGAGACAAAGTGTGAGAAAACCCTTTGAACTCCCCGTTATCATAGATGTGCATTCTGCTCAGATGTCTTGTGGTTCAACTTAAGGGCCCTGTACATGACAGTGCACACACATATCCAGACAATTGCTAGCTGCTAGAAAAAAAGTTTCTACTGGAGCGGTAGTTATGTTCTTCTCTGAAGGGGAGGCCATAGGTGTGTTCAGTGAGGGTATGTTGAGTACTTGGACTGTTCCAGGCCTTGTGTTCCTCAATGCTGTGTGTGTGTGTATGTGTGTGTGTGTGTGTGTGTGTGAGAGAGAGAGAGAGAGAGAGAGAGAGAAAGAGAGAGAGAGAGAGAGAGAAACAAGGACACTCAGCCCAGGCCTCACCCACAGTGAGTCTGATTTACTTGTTCCAGGCTGGGGTTCGGCACTGTGGTTTGTCACACTCCCATGATGATTCTCTTGCTACTAAAAATGATCATCATGCCAAGTGCCACCACAGGAGCAGAGAGAAGTAGTGCTTAGCAGATTCCTGGTGCAGATTCACTGGCAACCTTAGGGGTGCACTTTGTCTCTGCCCTGCCCTTCATGCTTTGGAAGGCAAGAATATTCAAGTTGAACGTTTCACATATGAGAGATTTTGCTTGAAATGGAGATACTTTAAAGAATGATGAAAACAAGCATGACCAGATGGCCTTCTTGCAGTTCCTTCCTCTGCACTTGTTCTAATCACCACCTTTGTGTAGATGTTATTCCTTTAAAAGCATTTCTTAGTGTATTTCAGACAGTGGGCCTTAATATTTTACAGAAAGACACACAAGGAGAAGGAAAGTCAAGAAGGAACACTGAGTGGTGGGCCTAGAAAATAATATATCGGTGTCAACCCTGCTTGAGCAAGCTAAGAACTGTGATGTTAACAAAAAACAGGAAAGCACAACATTAAAGGACAGAAATCCTTGGAGTGTCCCCCAGGATGCATGTGCTCATGCTGAAGGAATGGTGGAGATGGAGAAAGGGGGTCTGCTGAGCAAGGGTGAAGGCCAATATAAGGCAGTCATGACTCCTCTTTCACTTACTCCAAGAACGCAGGACCTGAAAGCAACAGGGGTGGGGGCCAGCCTAGCAAACCCTCCTCCATTGCTTTTAAACTTGAACAGACCTCTTTCTGAAATGTAAATGCTTCAGACAAGTTGGCAATGTGCATCCTAAATGTCCATTGGATTTCCCAGCTGACCAGACCTTCCCCTCCTTCCCTCCATGCTCACCTGGAGGATTCATTCATCCAACAAATTGTTCATTCATTCACTCAACAAACTCACTGATTCATTGAACAAATAGTTACTGACCTTGTGCTCTTGTAGCAGCCACCAGAGACCCGTGGTGACAAGACAGACAAGTTTCCAGCTCTGACGGGTTTACAGTTACTGGAGGGAGACACCGTGTTCCACATGCATATATGAGGTTTCAAACGCACAAAGTTCCAGGGAGAAGAGGTGCAATGTGGGGAGGCTTTACTCTGAGAGCGCATAACAGGGAGTTTGGATCTACTCTGGGAAGATGGGCACAGCTTCACCAACACCTAAAGAAGTTAAAAGGGTTAACTAGTTAACTATGTGTGTGTGGCCATGTCTATATATGTGTATATCAGAGTACATGTCAGTGTGTATACGAGTGTGTATAGAAATGTGTGTGTACAGGTTTGTGTGTATATGCATGTGTGTGTTTATAGGCATGTGTGTGTTGTGAGTAGGCATTTGTGCATAGGAGTGTGTGTAAACACGTGTGTATATGTGTTTATGTATATACAGGAGTGCATGTATATGTGTAGGTGTGTGTAGGTACGCGTATAGGAATGTGTGTGTATAAGAGTATATAGGAGTGCATATTTGTGTGTGTATAGATATATGTGTAGGGACATGATATACATGTGTGTGGATATGTGTATATGTGTTTGTAAGCCTGTGTATAAGAGTATATGTATGTGAATATGTATAAGTGTGTATAGGAGGGTGTAGGCATGTGTGTATAAGTGCACATACGTGTGTGTATAGGAGCCGATGTGTAGGTATACATGCATGTATGTGTGTAGATATGTGTAGGTATATGTATTAAGAGTGTGTAGGCATGTGTATAAGCATGTACGTGTGGGGGTATACATGCATGTTTGTGGGTTTGTGTAGGGGTGTGTAAGTGTGTATAGGGGTGATAGGTGTATATATGTGTGCATGCATGTATGTGTGCATGTATGTGTGTATGTGTATGTATGCATGTATGTATACAGGAGCATGTGGGGGCATGTGTGTAAGTGTGGTTAGGTGTATGTTGGTGTGCATGCACGTACGAGTGTGTAGGTATGTGTGTGTAAGCAGACCAGCGTACATAGCTTGTAGATGCCCTGTGGGAGGACCCGAAAGCCCTGGGGCTACAGCTGAAGAAAGCAGAGATGGGAAAAGAAAGGGGAAAAGTAGCAGACCTAACCAAGACATGTTAAGATTTTGGTTTTTCAGGCAGAGAAGGACAAATATCATATGTTTGCACATATAGGAGGATTAGGAGGAACTTGACGGAGGAAAAAGGGGGAGAAGAAGGGCAGAAATGGTGGGGGAAAGGGAGAGAGGCAAACCATGAGAGACTCTTGAATGCTGACAAAAACTGAGGACTGATGGATGTGGGGGGGGGGGGGATGGGCATAGAGGAGGACACTTGTGGGGATGAGCACTGAGTGTTATGTGGAAACTAATTTGACAATAAACTATTTGTAAAAAAAAATATTTTGGTTTTTTTCTTAAAAGCAGTGGGAAGCCTCAGCAGCATTTCATAGAGGAGGTGGAGGATGGGGAGGAAAGGACTAGGTCGACATATTAAGGTGGTTTCACCTTCCAGTGTGAGTGTGAGAGGCAGGAGCTGAAGCAGGCATCCTACCACGCATTCTGCACAGAGGTCCTCATGAATGGTAGTGGAGAAGTGGCGTAGGAGGTGGCTGGGCAGGGGAAAAAAGCCCAATTCTGACTTGATGACAGATTATCTGTAAGATGTTGGGGGAAATGGAAGGTAAGGATGCCCCATGCACGTCCTGTCTAACTGCGTGCTTTGTGGGGCCAGGCAGAAAGTGAGCATGACTTTGGTCTTGGTGACTTAGAGCAGTCCAAGTGAGAAGTAGGGAGCTGGATCAGTCATGGGGGGAGGGTTGGGTAGGTGAGGTCATTCAAGAGAGAGTGAGACATGGGGAGACAGGCCCAGGAGGACAACCACCAGGGGAAGAAACCTGGGGGTATGTGGATTACCTGATGTCCTTGATGGAGATTTCATGAGGAATGTTTGAAGGTTGAGAAGCTGAGGACTGACATGAACCATGTGGTCATCCACAGAGGCCACAGGGGATTTTTGTGAGAGCAGCTTCAGGACATCAAAGAAGTGGTAAAGTGAGAAGTGAGAGACAGGAAAGCAGAGATGACATGCACGATCATGAGGAGCATCTCAGTGGCAGGAAGTGAGAAGGGCATTGGCATGGGCAGGGATGTGCTCTCCTGGAGGCACATTCTTGTAGCACTTTCCAGGCAGTGCAAGGACCTGGTGAAGCTAGTCTTGTTTGCTGTTGACTCAGCCTTTCCAGACAGAGCAGGGCATCCCGTGGAGCCAAAATGTCTACTGCCCTTCTGTGTCTTTATGAATCAGTTTTCTGTGTTACAGGGAGAAGAAATCAACAGTAAACTTCATTCAGAGCAGGTCACTCATGCCCTTTATGACTCTACATATGTTATTGAATGATGGAGTGTCCTAGTAAAACAATCTACCACCTCTAACTTGAATTAGAGTTGAATGGAAGTACATTTCTTTCACTGAATTCTATGGAACCAGCTGGTTTTGCAATGTGACAGCCCAACTTTTGCAACTTGGTCACCATTTAAAATTATAACTTGTTTGGAGGGACACAGAGATGAATCACTAACACACCAAAATCACTGCTGCCTTTCCAGTGTAAGAGATAGAAGAAACAACACACACTGAATCCCTCAGGTGAAGTACTGAAAGCCCCTGGGCGTTCTGACTTTACCTTTTTTAGGAAATCATGGGGAGCTGCCGCTGCTCTGTGTGATGTGACATCATCATGTTTCATCCCAAAAAAGGCTCCAATCCTGCTTCCAGTGGAGTTTGGAAGTGGCTTCCGCACGTTGGAACCTGTAGCAGGCTGGCGTCTCACCTTTCTCTCTGCCACCCACTTCATTCCCATGCGAAACAGGAAGACAATGGCAGGTGTAGATGCCAGGTCTCCAGCCAGCTTAGCCATGTGTGCCACAGCCCCCTTTATGCCATTTACTGCTCCCTGCTGTCACAGGACCCGAAGTTGAGGGCAGGCTATTGGAGCATGGACAAGCAGACAACAGCCATCTTTCCAAACATGGCTTTGCCAAATGTTCCATGGCACTCCATTCAGAATATCTTCAGGTTATAAGCAGCCACCTCCCTTACAATCAGCTTCTGGCAAAGGATGCCTACTCTTCCACTGGAAATAGCCCAACAATAAGACTTTTCTCTCTTCCAATATGGGTGGGGGGAATAGTTTGACCCTTCCAACTGTTTTGTGAGGATTTGATTTAGCAAACAGACCAAAGCTCTACAGACTTGGTAAAAACTTGAAAAGCTTCTCGGTCAAGCCCTTGTCCCACAGGGTAAAATATTTAGGACCAAAGCTCTACAGACTTGGTAAAAACTTGAAAAGCTTCTCGGTCAAGCCCTTGTCCCACAGGGTAAAATATTTAGGACTCAAAAATCTGGAATGACTGCTTTTGGCTGCAAGTAATAGCCAACATATAAATTGTTCACACAATGAAATATGCTAATAATTTCATTTAAGAAGTCTCAGGTAGGATGATTTCAGGCTTAGCTAATGCAGTAATTCAGTGACGGCTTTGAGGTCCCAGGTTCCTTGTTGTCTCTTGTTTTCCACTTTCCCAAGCATGCCTGCTTGTCCTGACCCCCAGTGGCATTCAGAGTATCAGAGGACAGGATGACTGTTTCTTGCTTTTCTGTTTGAAGACAAGCACCAGCACTCTCTCACACCAAGCGGTCAGCCTGGATCACATGTCTGCCCAGATTCAGAGGCCAGAGGGATGGCATGTCATCATCGGCTCAGATTTGTCCAGGTTCACCTGCTGGATAAAGGAATCTCCTAGTATCCCCTGAAGCTTATGGTTAACAGATACACAATTGAGTTCCTCTCTGGAAAAGTAAGAGGGAGCATCTGTAAGACAGGCATCAAGGAATCATAAGCTGTTGTGATTAGAAGGATTGCCCACATCATACTTCATATAGAGAGAGGGACACACAGAATTCTGGATAGACACCTGTAACTTTTAGCTGAAGAATGATCAGGGTTTTAGATGGGAGACAGGTGGGCTACAGGGATGCTATTTAGTGGAGTTGAGCCCCCAGGGCTACTGGAGCCAGCACTGTAGCATGAGCATGGTGTGGCCACCGATGGCCATTTTGGACTGAGACCAGTGTTGCTACATGCTCTGATTTGTCAGGAGAAGCCATAAACCCAGACCTTTATGTAAAACCTTACACTTCTTAAATATTGATAGTTAAGTCAAGTTTTCAAGAGCAAGGTGTGATTCTAATAAAAAATGTGTAAGAGCTGGACCTAGTCTAGGACCAACAGTTCTCATATTGATAATGAGGCTCACATCTAGAAGCTGTTATGAGGCTTTACCATTACTGATTGTCACTGATCAGCAGTGGCACTCTTGGCTTGAGAGACACCAAATATTATAGTAGAGGCCCAAGAGCTCTGTTGTCTTCTCCCAGGACTGGGGATCAGGCCACTTTCCAACTTTTATCTTCTAGAAAGGACTGGAAAAGGGAGATGACATAAACCAGGGTGCTTTTAGGAAATAAGCCAGAATGCATCCTGCCAACAGGAATATTTCCCTTGCCGTGTTGGAGAAAGGTAGGGTGTGGAGTATGTGATTCATAGTTTCAGATGGAAACTAGACACAATCCAGAATGTTTATGGGAAAAGGGTGATGAAACTTAGCCACTGGTGAAATAAAATTAGACAAATGAGCACAAGCATCTGTAGCTAACTCCACTTTATAGGCAGCCTTAGTTCTGGAATCCTCCAGAAATTGAGACACAGGGCCTCTGCATAACATGGGCCATCTCTACTTTGACCCTTGCCAGTTCTAACAAGATTCGATGCTGATACTGGGGGAGAGGGGTGTCAGTCATGCCTTCTTGTCCAGGACAGTCCAGTCATGGTTGGATGCCTGACTCATACGGACTTTTCTTTGTCATTATGTCCTGGGTGCCCATCCATACCCACATTCTCCCCATGTCACAGACCTCAGCTGCCAGCACCTGCCTGCATTAGCTCGAGACACTCTCTGGTCACTGGGGCTGTGGGACAGCTGTATCCCTACCCCATCGTGACTGCTCGGCTTCTTTCTCCTTATATTCCTCTTCCCCAAGTGGATGCTGAGGGAAATAAAGCAGTTCATAAAAAGGTCAGCTATTTATTACTTTTTTAAAAAGGATATTAAAAAAGCAACCTGATTTATTTTCAAAACAACTTAATGAAACTAAATTCAATCTATCATTTTTTATAAGATATGAAAACATATCTTTTTCATTTGTTTGCCCAGTAAATGCTATGACAGAGGCTATGAATGTGGGCTGATCTCCTCCAGAGTCTGCCTTCTCCTGTCCTTATCTCCTCCCACTGTGTGGAAAAGGGTCAAAGTGACAAGAGTGGCCTTCTGTAGATGGAAAATTAAGGGTACAGGAGAGCTGAGTCATTCCCCTGAAGTCACAGAGCTTGGACCAGGCAGCAGAGGAGAATTCACAGGGTACCTCTATTTGGCCGGGGCAGGGGGGGTGGGGGGAGGAGCTCTGAATTCCCACTTCATGCTCTCAGGAGGATGGGGAGGGGTCTAGTTTATGTTTCCATGGAATAGTCTGAGCCAATCAGAAAGACCAGATTCTAAGGAGTCCTCAGGACACTCAGGGAGCCCTGTACACTTTGGCTGCAGAACGGAAAACCCAGTGCTTGGCTTGTGAATCTGAATGCTTTCCAACCACCCGGCAAGCTCCCAGCTCACCTCCAGAAGAGCCCAGCTCTGTTCCAGAAGCCAGGGGTCCATGCAAGAGCCTTCTGATGGCGCTGCTTGAGTGACAGTTACAACCAAGTGCCCCTGCCACCTCCTCTGTCTCCACCCGGCCGGCAGGGCCTGGACCTTTGGAGCGTCAGTACCCTTGCAGAGAAGCAATCCCCAAGCACCCACATGGGGTGGGTCCTAGGTGCCCACAGCAACTTGTGACCTCAATGGCAGGGATGATGGATTGACATAACAATGCATCTCTGAGGGACCATATAGTGTGGAAACTTCTGGATGCTGTGATCTCACAGCAGGCAGGGAAATATCACCGGGCACATGTAGAGCTCTTAGGTCAGGGTACCATCTTTGAACACACACACACTGCCCAATGTGTTACACACATCTGCCTGGGTTCCCAGGTTAGGGACACCTATGGCCATGCCCTCCACAGTGTCTCTAAACTGGCTGGCTCCTCTCCCATGCATCCTCCCAGGCCCTCGCATCAGGCAGTTGGACCTCCTTGGGTCCTATGCAAGGTTATTGGGCATTGCGTTACCCCTCAGTGTTCGTGGTGGCTGTTTCCAGAACCAACTGTAGCAGAAATGATAACCATAACCACAAAACTGTCATGACGTGAATGTGAGACTCTATTCACAGGGCTAATGATGGCAGCTGTTGGTGAAGCACTGACTTCCAAAAGCTTTACTAAGTCATCTCACTTAATCCACATGTTTCTGGCTGTGTGACATCATTTACATATTAGGAAACTGAGGCCAGAGAGGAAAGATATTTTCACATGACTAGGAAGCGTCGTATTTGCTAGCAATCACAACTAAAGAAAGTGAGAATTATCATTCCTGTTTGTAGTTGAAGTGAGTTTGAGGATGCTGACTGAAGCCAGGCAGCAGCCCTGAATTAGGAAGATGAGGCCTGGCTTTTTTGTGCTGCTGGAGCAGGACACTCGTCTCCTCTGCAACCCAGGCTCTCAGCTGCAAAGATGGTCTAGCACCCACTCAGCAGGTCCTGTGCTTGGGCCTGGACCTACCTGGTACCTGGCTGGTTCTCAGTGAATGGCTGAGATGTCTGCTTCTCTATATCTAGTCTATACTTCTCAGGAACCCCCAAGATTGCCCACTCAGCTTCCCTAAGGCAGTAAAATTCTACCTATTCAACCTACGTGATCTCCTTGCAAACAACTGTTTGTGTTACTGTTCCCATTTCACTGAGAATCAAAATTTGGCAAGTGAGGCCAAATAGGTCATTGGTATTTCCATAAAATTATATTGTTTAAATAGGACTAAATTGTTATGACAGCTTATGGGAACCTATGAGAATATTGTAAATGCCAAAGAGATCCTGCAAATCGCCAGTTCAGCTATCATTGCATGATTTACAACCTTTTATTTCAAGCACAGAGCTGTTGCTGGAGGTGAAAAGTAAAAAATCCTGCCGAAAAGCACTATTCCTCTTTGTGATTTATCTCTTTCCAAATCCTGACAAGCGGCCTTTTCTTATCAAAGCCAGTTGTCAGGAGGTGAACACCAGTTAACCTTAAAAACAATATTCAGCCCAGTCAAGTTTTCTATAAATATTGTGCATGATAAATCACTTTAGGAGACTATTTACAAAATGTGGAAAAATCAATAATGCTCTAAGGAAGAATGTTTAATCAGCCAAGGAGCCAAACAAGACTTGAAGGCAGAGAAGTCTTTGAATAGGAAGAACTCCATGTCTCCACCAAATGTAGTCCTTTCATCTTTTCTTCAGTGGGGACTGGCCAGAGGTGTGGAGCCTGCCTTTTCTCTGTTTCCTTGCATTCACAGTAACAGGACTCTTGTCTCCTGAAGGTCTGCTCTGCCACAGTCCCCACAGGAAGTGCTTACAGCTATTGTCTTCTTGAACTTAATGCTCACAACATGATGGTATCTTGACTCTTAATTCCCTGCTTCACAGATGAGGAAATCAACATCTGTGGAGGTGAAGAGGCTGGGTCCAATCCCAAACCCAGAAAATGGCCACATTGAGGCTCCAGCCCTTGTAGAGGGAAAGTCTGAGCCCTCTCAGCATCTCGGCCTCCTGCTGTGATGGTAGCTGACCTCCTGCCAGGCACTGTTCTGAGTGCTTGAGGTCTGAGCTCATTTAATCCTCACAAAATCCTAGGACAATGAAACTGCATTGTCTCCCATTGCATTTGAGAAAAGGATTACAGATTGTTGTGCTATGCAATGAGGAACAGTGTGGTTCAGCAGCTTTCCTAAGGTCACACAGCTAAGTGACTGGGCAGGATATGAACCTAAGGGTGGATGTGTTTTATCTCTTCAATCCAAAAAAGTTGCAGGATCCACAAACTGCCCCCTGGGACACCTGGGCATACTTACACCCTGTGTAGGTCAGTCTTCTGTCTAATAAATTTACTTCCAAAAATCATGTCACGATCAGTATTAGTGAGTTTTCGTTATCTATTCTGTTCTTATTTTTTTAATAGTTTATTGTCAAGTTGGTTTCCATATAACACTCAGTGCTCATCCCCACTAGTGCCTTCCTCCATGCCCATCAACCCCCTTCTCCTTCCCCCAACACCCATCAGTCCTCAGTTTGTTCTCAGCATTTAAGAGTATTTTAAAAGGTGAAGTTTCAATTGAACAGAAAAAAAAAAATACACAGATTAGGTTAACTATCTCTGCTCCCCTGACTTAAGCTTTCAACCACAAATAACCCAAGTGGCCACAAACAGTGATGGAATACAAATGACTTGAGTTCTGTCTCTCTACAGACTCTGTGCTGTTACTGTTTGCTGGGAGTCTACTGTAGAAACTAGAGACCAAGCTGGCCGTGCTATTCCCCACCACCTTGAATTTGTTCCAAAGGTCTGTGTAAGGTGGGTTTATGTGGGCTGGAGTCCTGCTTTGTCACTAGGAATTTCCCAAATTCCCAAATATCCACAGAAAATACAATATTTATTAAAGGATATGTAATTACAAGGTGCTGCCCTGAAACTTGCATATATATTATTAAAACAGGGGGGCCTAGATGGCTCTGTCAGTTAAGCATCTGGTTCTTGGTTTTGGCTCAGGTCATGATCTCGCAGTTTGTGAGTTCAAGCCCTGTGTGGGGCTCTGTGCTGACAGCACGGAGATTGGAATCCTCTCTCTCCCTCTCCCTCTGCCCTTCCCCCACTCATACTCTATTGCTCTCTCTCTCTCTCTCTCAAAATAAGTACATAGCCTTAAAAAATAAAACAACAGTAACCACCACAATTGTTTAGAATGCAGAGCAATAGAGGGGTGTGTGTCTGTGTGTGTGTGTGTGTGTGTGTGTGTGTTTGGGGAGCAGAATTTTATCACCGACCTTGTTTAGAATTGGTGAGACTTGGCAGAAGTAAAGGCAATAAAAACAAGACTATCATTGAATCAGTTTTAGTACTATACTATTTGAAATTCCTTGCAGGCCCTGTAGAATGCGCGGCTCCTTGGCAGCCACCTCAGGTCTCTCACTTATCTGGGCCACCTCTGGAAGGTGTTCTTCACTCACCAGGAGAATTGCTGATGAGAGCCTGTGGCTGGCTAACCTGCCCTCTCTGCCAAGGACTGTCTTCTTGGTCTCCATCCTACCTGTTTTGTGCAAAATCAGAAAGCACCAAAACCCCTTTCCCCTTCCCTTCCCTGTGCAGAAAACAGAACCTGGCACATAGTAGGTGCTAACATGCATTTCCTGAGTGAAGAGACAAAAGGGGGACAATGAACTGACATATATATTGGGGATACCCTGCTGTGTATGTCAGGAAAAATGCAGTGTGCCTTTCAGATATGCCTTCACGCAATTGTTAGTTTAGAGAATAAAGAAAAAGAGACTTCAGATACCTAAATGACCTACAAATCAATCACTGTGCTCCAGAATAATTGAGAGATTAAACTATCCTCATATTAGAGACCAGAATGGATCCATTCCCAACATTGTATGAAGTAATTTTAGGACAATTTAAAAAGACCACGCAGAGTACTCATTAAGTGTCCAGAATAAAAGCAGATGGTTTGGGGTCATGGCTCAGGGCTTACTATTAGGCTTATGATCATTCTAGAACATGTAAAGTGGCTTATATTCAAAGATCTGCCAAGGAAAGCTCTCTGGTCTCCCAGCTGCTGATTCTTGTTTTTTAACTATCAATCTTCAGAGAGGTTTGAAAGATCTACATTTTAAGTAAAGCATGATAAATTGTCATCCATAGAGAAATTCAGTATGTGAGGTACAGAATTTCCTCCAAGTCAGCATCCAAACTACCCTCAATATTTTGTGAACTCAGCTAAGTTCTATCTGATAAAAGTAAGCTCTTTCTTCTGCAGGACTCACAGGCACAAGCATCATGCCCCAACCCCCACCCCGGTGATGCTCCTGCCACCTCCTTATGGTTTTGAAAGGACAACAGGAACCTGGAGCTAGAGACCTTGGGTCATGGGGTGCCAGGAGAGATAACTCAGTCAAGCTCAGCAGGCAGAAACTGAAGGATCAAGGATCAGAGGGCAAGTCAGAAGGTGTGAGGTACAAGGGGAGGGGAGGGAACAGAGAAACTGCTCTGTATTTAACATTTAGTGGGTCAGTATGAGGCCAGTTGTACCCTTGTGGCTTAGACAGATCATTTGGTTCCTTGTGCCACACAGTGAGGGCTCAGCAGTGGACACTGTCCCTGCTTTCTTGCTGGTCTACTTTCTCTCCAGTTCCGGAGGAGGGAAGGATACATAACTATATGAGTTTACTGTTGTTGACACTACAATAAGAAAGACATCCAGAGGCCCTATTCCCATGTCCTTATTTGCAGATGAGGGGGAGCAAGAGAAAGGCTTAGATAACCAGGTTACTGGAGATAATGAAGTAGAATCCACAAGCTTAAGAGCAGGCTGCTTCCTACACTGAATATGGTCTTTCTCACAGTTGGTGCTTTATAATACTCCCTGGGTTAATGAATAGATAAACTGAGCACATGACCTTTCTTTATTTTCTTCTTTATGATGTCAACACTTGGCTAACTGAAGAGTAGTTGATTTGAAAGTTCCCATGTGAAAGATGAACAACTGCTAGCAAAAGGATACCCTGACAAAGATCTGAAGGTCTAACTGGTTAATAAGCTGTAAAGTCACTCATTCAACCCATGTCCTTAAGCACCAACCAAGCAGTGTGCTGGGTGAATCCTGCAGGATCACAACAGTTAGCTGAGGAATCTAGTCCTGCGCTACACAGACAGTAAGTAGTCTGAACCTGGCTACTTCCCAATTTTCCCAAGAGGGTCAATGCAGAGTCCTGAGGAGGCAGAGAGACTCTCAGCCCCAAGAGGTAGCCTCCTTCCAATTGTTCTCTGCCCCAAGTCCCATTTCTCTGCCTCCAGTACACATAGCCTTCTAGGACCCCCAACACTTGATAGTATAAGCAGAGAGCCATAAAATCCTACTGGGTACCTACCATGCCCTCCATTTTTACTCCATCCACTGCCAAGAACAGCCTGTTCTGAACCCTTGTCACTTCCTAAATCTGCTATCCCTAATCTAAGGGAACCAGCCCCATTCAAGCGACTGTCATATGTGCCTGGAAATCTGCAGTTGCCTACTGAGTGGTTCCCCTACACCGCTGGCATCCATCAGCCTGTTCCCCAATCTTCTACATGCAAGTCTTACTTAACATGTTGGCCCCTGGATGTTTCCCCATGGGCTTCAGAACAAAACTCCAAATCTTCATTGTTTGGGCATAGAGCTTCTCCCTACCTGGATCTTCCTCTCATTTTTCATGCTCCAGACTCACAACCCTTCCTTCACTCCCTTGTAAAGGTCATAATCCTAACACCACAGGGCATTTGTTCTTGCTGTTACCCCAGATGGAAATCATTCCCCCTCTTAGCTATTTATTTATCCTTTTGATTCCGGCTTCATTGCCATTCTCCATCAGAGGAGACTGTCCCACTTCCCACTTCCCAACCAGATCAGTACCTCTGCTGACACCCTCATCTTCTCCCTGTAGTACCTGTCATAGCTACAACTATTCAACATGTTTACATGTGTCTGATCTAACAGACTTCAAAGGTCATGAAGGTAGGATTTCCCTCCTTTAATCCCTGTGCCCAACCCAGTGCTTGGTATAGGCTTAAATAACATTGTCTGGGTGGCTGGATAGGTGAGTGGGTGGATAGATGGATGGGTGGATGAATAGATGGATGGATAGATGGCACCAAAGAGCACAGGAGGATCCAATAGGTTCTGAGAGAGAGTCTCTGGACTATCTCAAATATCTTATTAAAATAAGAGCATAAAGAACACCTCTGAAGAGTCTCCAAGAGTCTGAGATGGGCACCTCATGCCTTGGGGAGGCTGAAAGTCAGTGAGCTCATTACCTTCACACCACCCTAAACTCAGATCTCTGTGGGGGACCGATGTAGCAGACACCAGTGCCATGCCCATAGCTCTTTGGCAGCTCCCTGCAATTCTTCCCCTCAGTGTTGCCTCTGGTCAAACTAGGTTCTCCCTGTCAACCCAGAGTGCCAAGAACTTGCCACCTCCAGTGAGGAAGGGGGCTGGAGAAGAGCTGCCATAGCCTCCTCTCCTTCACTCAGAAAACTGATTCAGGTCTCCCAGAGTATCCCCAGGGTCCATGCTCCAGAAGCCTCGGTGTCACTTGTGCACCGAGGCACCATGTGTTGGTGCCCCCCATTCCCTGTCTGACTTACCCTCTCAAATGAATGACTTGTCCCAAATCTTTGAGTCAGGGTCTACTTCTGGGGGAAGTGTCCCAACGAAAGACAGCCCCAGTGAGTAACACATCTGCAACTGGATGAAAGAGGAATACCCTTGGCTTCAAGGGCCTTTGATGAGGTGCTGAGCTGAAGGAGCCTGCAAGGACCAAGATTCTCAGAACTCCAGCCCCTCCTGTTAACCCTGAGCTGGAGGAGGCAGAAGTGCAAGTCCAGGGCTGTGAGGCCAGAAGCATTTTCTTTTTTCTTTCTGATGTTTTTTTGTGACACTGCCACCTCACAGCACAATATTTGCACTGCAAAATCCTGAAAACTGCCAAATTTCACTCGATTTGTTTTAATGATCTTTAGGAGCTTGGCATTGTGTTAGACACTCAGTGATTCCCACGGTCCGGTTCCTATTTAAAAACTGCCCATCTATTTAAAGTTCACGATGGGGGGATAAAAGAAAAAAGACTTTCAAAGCCAAAGGGAACATGAGATAGGCAGAAGAAAAATCCAGTTTGCTTCTAAAAAAGGCTGAAAATTATAACCATCCGTGGCCTCATGTCTTAAGTCTGAGAATTTTTTTTTTCCTCTTCTGGTTGTTTGCAAACCAAAGTGAAATTTTATTATGGGTTACTAAGTGAGGTTTTTCAAGTTCCTAGTCCCTAAAAGTCTCCACTCACTCTGTAGCGTGCTATTCAACTTCCTCCCGCAGATGGGCAAGACAAGGGAGACCAAATAAAACAGAAGGGTGTCTCCCAGCTGTAACCGTCTGCCCCCATGCCGCTGGATTTCCCCAGCGATTAGCCGGGACCCAACACAGTCGCCTGACCTCTTTTACCAACAACAAAACTGTGATGAAGGCAACAGGAGTCAGAAAACTATTCACTGCAGGAAGTCCCAGTATCCGGTGAGAAATAAGAAGTACAGCAGTACAGGATGCGCCTTGGATCAGGGGGATGTGAAAAGCCCGCGGTCTTTGTGTTCTTCCCTGTGCCAGAGCGTCTGTGTCGGAGCCCTCAGTTCTCCTCAGCTCAGCTGCTGTCACTGCACCGCCGCCAGCCTCCCGCAGAAGGAGACACGGGGCCATGATGGCCACCTCTGCCGGCCTGCTGCTGCCACTGCTGCTTCTGGGCCAGCCCTGGGCGGGGGCCGGAGCTCCCAGGGAAGCCGTGGTGTGCTCGGGGAATGCCTGCTACACGGCCCACTGGGGCAAGCTGAGTGCGGCTGAGGCCCAGAGTTACTGCAGCAAGAATGGGGGCAACCTGGCCACAGTGAAGAGTGAGGAGGAGGCCTGGCATGTCCAGCGAGCCCTGACCCAACTCTTGGAGTCGGAGGAGGCCCTAGAAGCTCGGATGGGCAAGTTCTGGATCGGGCTCCAGCGGGAAAAGGGTAAATGCTTAGACCCCAAACTGCCGCTGAAAGGCTTCAGCTGGGTGAGCGGTGGGGAAGATACGCTTTACACCAACTGGAACAAGGAGGTCAGGAACTCCTGCATCTCTAGGCGCTGTGTGTCCCTGCTGCTGTACCTGTCTCTGCCATCCCATGCCAGCCACCTCCCCAAATGGTCGGAGGGCCCCTGTGGGAGCCCGAACTCTCCCGGAAGCAACATCGAGGGCTTTGTGTGCAAGTTCAGTTTCAAAGGCATGTGCCAGCCTCTGGCTCTGGGTGGCCCAGGCCAGGTGGAATACAGGACCCCATTCCAGGCCACCAGCTCCTCCTTGGACGCCGTGCCCTTTGCCTCTGTGGCTAACGTGGCCTGTGAAGAGGGGGACGAGCGTCGGGAGCATTACTTCCTGTGCAAGGAGAAAGCCCCTGATGTGTTCAACTGGGGCAGCTCAGGCCCCCTCTGTGTCAGCTCCAAGTACGGCTGCAGCTTCAACAATGGGGGCTGCCAGCAAGACTGCTTCGAGGGTGGCGATGGCTCCTTCCGCTGTGGCTGTCGGCCGGGGTTCCGGCTGCTGGACGACCTGGTGACCTGTGCCTCCCGGAACCCATGCAGCTCCAACCCGTGCAGAGGGGTAGCCACCTGCGTCCTGGGACCTGACAGGAAGAACTACACGTGCCTCTGCCCCCAAGGCTACCAGCTGGACTCAAGTCAGCAAGACTGCGTGGATGTGGATGAGTGCCTGGACTCCCCCTGCCCGCAAGAGTGTGTCAACACCCCCGGGGGCTTCCACTGTGAGTGCTGGGTGGGCTACGAGCCCCGCAGCCCTGGGGAGGGGACCTGTCAGGACGTGGATGAGTGCTCCCCAGGCCGCTCGCCCTGCGCTCAGGGCTGCACTAACACGGTCGGCTCGTTCTCCTGCTTCTGCGAGGAGGGTTATGTCCTGACTGGGGAGGATGGCACCCAGTGCCTGGATGTGGATGAGTGTGAGGGCCTGGAGCATGGCCTTTGTGAAGGCTTGTGCCTCAACACGCAGGGGTCCTTCCGCTGCAGCTGCCTGCCAGGCTGGGAGCTGGGCCCAGATGGGGTCTCCTGCACCATGGGCTCCACGTCCCTGGCACCATGGACTGGGCCTTCCCATGAGGAGGATACCGGAGATGGAGAGAGGAAGCTTATGTATTCTCCCATAATATCCAACCCCACCGGGGACCCTGAGGGCACCTCCAAGGAGGCACTCACCACAAAGACACCCTCCTTCCCACCCAAGGCCCCCATCACCCTGGCCACACCTGACATGCTGGCTCCCAGTGGACCCCTTGGCAAATGGATGGAGCCCAGCACCCATCACCCCAAGGCTACCACAGATCATGGGGAGAATATGGATAAGGATTTCATGGACAAACAAAGCGACGATGGCACTGACGGGCAAAAGCTGCTTTTGTTCTACATCCTAGGCACTGTGGTGGCCATCTTACTCTTACTGGCTCTGGCTCTCGGGCTTCTGATCTATCGCAAGCGGAAAGCAAAGAGGGAGGAGGAGAAGGAGAAAAAGCCCCAGAACGCAGCTGACACCTACACCTGGGCTCAAGAGCGGGCTGAGAACAGGGCCTTGGAGAATCAGTACAGGTAAAGGAGGCCTCAGGTCACCCGAAGGGGGTGGGAGGGTGGGTAGGTGGGGGGAGGAGGGAGGGCAGGGACCACCACACAAAGCAAGAGGAACACAAGGGGCAGACGCTGTCCACACTTGTTGGCCCAGAGGCACTCACGGAGGCCCTCGCTCTGCCTTGCGCGAGGAACACTCAGGTCTCTCCCAGGGTCTAGATGTGCACGGCGGGTCTCAGCGACTTCCAATGCTGTCATCATTGTTTCCCATAGTCTGACGCCAGGGATGGACTGCTGAAGGTGAGGCGGCCCCAGGGACACTGCCTTTTGGCCATCACCGTCCTCAGAGCTTTCCACACCCCATCGGAAGGGGAGGCCCACATCCTTCCCAAAGACTGGACTGGAATCTTAGCAGACAGTTGTAAACATTCTTAAAAGCCTGGAAACTTGGAATATACAGGTATTTTCGACTTGTGCGTGGTATTCCTGAAGTGGAAGCAATGGGTTGGGATGTCATTTTGGGAATTTTGTGGATATTAACAATTCTCACTCACTTTCCCTTTGCAAACTCAAATGTGACTGATTTTTTGGTTCCCACTGATTCTGGATCAGGGTGTTAAAAATCAGGTGCTAATGGGGCTCCTTTTGAACTGCTTCTTTGCTCACTTGAATCATGTGAGAAGACAAAGTGGTCTGCTCATGCCAATTAGGCTGGAAATGATTTGTTCCTCTTGGTATAACAGACTAAATCATTGTTTAATGATGTAAAAAGCTTTTTTTTTCTCCTTTTCTTTTTTTGTCAAAAGGAACATACTGAGGACTGGAAATATTTCTTTACATTTGTGTTCATGTATTTTCTCATCACAAGCCCTGCTATGCCTGACCTTGTAGAAATCCTCCGGAAAGACTGTAGTACCGTGGAAAGCTCAGGTAGCAAGAATGCTGGAAATTTACAAATTCCATTTCCTAGTTCTTAACATTTCTAATAGTTTTGAGTGTCTTTGCAAGTGAATCTGGAAAGTGTGGGAGAAGGAGGAAGTAAGTTGAAAGTGTTTTTTAAAACAAGTAATCCAAAGAGCTGGAGAGGAAGGCCTGGGGTTTGTTTCACAAATACTTGAATCAGTCTAAGTGCACTTGTGTTAACACACACTATTGATGAGGTGAACACCCATGAAGAAAAAAGTCACAGTCATCTCTCCCATGCCACTGCCTTCCCTACATTCTGCTCTGGATGTAATGCTCTGGTTGTAGATGGACGAAGCCCCCAGAAGTCTCTCATTCTGATTGTTAATGCTATATGAGGGAGATGAGATGCTGAGTTTTGAAAGCTGGCATTATAAGGCTCACGGTTGGTATTGCTTCCTGAGAGCGTGACCCTGACTTGTGGCTGTAGCTTGCAACCAGGTCAGGGACACTGGCCCAGTGCTGCTTAAAGAACACTTGTCACAATTTTCTCTATTTCTTAAAAAAGCGGGGAAGAAGAGAGGGAAAGAGAAAAAGAGAATAATTCAAATCTTTTGCAACCAAAAAAACTGCTTGAACCAATTTTAACTTATATCCGCTTTTTAAGTGCTTGCTTGCAAAGATTTCCCCTCCCGAGGTAGTGGTGGAGAGCACTCTCCCCATGCGGCTCTGCCTGGGTCACTGGGAAGCAGCCCAGGGATTCTCCAATGCTCAGAGCTTTTAAAAACTACCTGATGGGGGACGCATGGGTGGCTCAGTTGGTTAAGCGTCCGACTTCCTCTCAGGTCATGATCTTGCAGTTTGTGAGTTTGAGCCCTATGTCAGGCTCTGTGCTGGCAGCTCAGAGCCTGGAGCTGCTTCAGATTCTGTGTCTCCTACTCTCTCTCTGCCCCTCCCCCACTCATGCTCTGCCTCTCTCTCAAAAATAAATAAAACATTAAAAAACATTAAAAATTTAAAAAAATAAAAATAAAAACTACCTGATAGGGCTGGGGGAGAGGGGAAAAGGGGTGATGGGCATAGAGGAGGGCACTTGTGGGGATGAGCACTGGGTGTTATATGGAAACCACCTTGAAAATAAACTATTTGTAAAAACAAACAAACAAACAAACAATAACTACCTGAGTACCACCGGGAGGTCTCAGGTCACCTGCAGGCTTGTTGCTGTCACCACACATAACAGATTGGGAATGTGTTTCCTTCCAGGGATTCCCAAGTCTGCCTCTTAGAACCAGGTGCCCTATTGTTTTCGGCTTTGTCTTAGAAACCCATCTGCTCCAGAGGCAGATACCTGGAGCAGGAACAACTGCCAAGTGAACAGCCAGCCTTTTTGCCAATATTGAAATGTAGATGCTATAGTTTAGATTTTTTTTTTTAAGAAAAAGATTAACTGAAGGAGTGGGCATAAAGAAAGATGATGGCTTTTAAAGACATCTGATATTATTTATATTTCAGTTGAAATATTGGTGTTTAACACTCAAGGAGACAAAGGCTTGTATCACTGGCCCCAGGACCCTTGGCCATTTGTTGTGTGGGAAACAATCATGCCACTACTCAGAGTTGGCCAGAGCCATTGGGGACAATATGTGCACTTACATTAACTAAATGCAAATTCAGCAGCTTTGCCTCCAGGCTTTTACAGTTCTACTGTTATCACTAGGGGGAAGGAGACATTCCTATTTAGGCTTACTCAAGTCCCCCTGAGGGCCTGAGAGACCTTGCACTGGCTGAGGTCCCCAAATGTGGTCTATCATTTTTACGGAGTCTGACTTCTTCTGCAGTCCAGGCCCTAGTTCTGGCTTCTGTGTTCAAATCCCCCTGTGCATGGGAATGTGAAGCCCTGTCCCTGATGGCAGGGAGACAGTGAACACCCGCTGTGAAACATGCAAGGCGAGAATGGACTGATAAATAAATAATTTCCCCAAATCTCCTCATGGGCAGATGAGCCCTACCTTCTCTCCCTGCTGCTTGAACAAATGGCTAAGATCCCTGAATTGGATGACCTTATCTGATGAAAACTGCTGGCCTTAAACAAATATTGTTCTCCCTTTTGATACTGCTGTCATTTTGTCTGATACATGCAAGCTCTTGTTTGGGGAGATGGGGGCCCAGCAGTGGATGAACAAATGCCTACCAGCCACATAGCCATTGACTGGCCATTGGCAAACTGTCCGTTTATCCAGAAGCTCCCATGTAGCTCATCCATGACACAGCCTGAAAAATGGATGGAGCATGGGAGAGGTAGGCTTTGCTGTGCACAGACTCCTCCAGCTGTGTGCCTGGGCTAGGCAGGGGTAGACTGAGGGCTGTTCTGTCCCTGACCTGTGGAGCAACAGAACAGCCAGGGTGATGGGGAAAGGGTGACAGTTCTACTTGGTAACAGACTCAAAGACAATGGAGACTTTTGCCCTAATAGAATTTCCCATAATTCAATAATTCTAGGTTGCTCTTGGACAATTTATATTAGGAAAAATCTCACCCTTTCCTCTCTCTTCATTTCCCAAGGCAGATAATTTAAAGGGAGAATGACTCCTAAAACATGCAGCCCACTATGTTCATTCCTGAAGTTCAGAGATAATCACTGCTCTTTTTCTCTTGTTCATTTGAACACATGATGCAGGATAAGCCTCACTCCAGAATCTGAGGAGTGTAAAAAGCAGACGTGGAGCAATTATCTGAAAATGCCCTTGAAAGAGGTGGACCCTGTGAGGTCTTTTGTAGGATGGCACCCACTGCTGCTCAACACCGTGACCTCAAGGCAAAAGCTGGCCTTGTAGATGTCCCTTCAGTTCATCCATATGCCTGATTATCATAATTGTGGCATCTGGTGCCACATATCTGCATGGTGTTTTCCCAGCAGCATCAAGTGGGTGACGTAAGTGGGTTCTGCCTTAAGGACAGGAGGGATGCAGACTAACATCCTGTCCATGATTAGGCAAAAAGGTGGAATAAAAAGTTAAACATGTTGTGAACATTGTATGTGCACAGTACAGGAAGAACTAAGTTAGAAAATGAATCTCTGTTCCTGAAACACATACATGTGTGTTGCCATTCATACATTCCAGTCAGAAGACTCCGAGCTCATCCCGGTGGCACCTGGAGTGTTATCTCTGAAGGACCTTTGGAAAATAGGATTGTGATCATTAGCTAATTTTATTCCAACACTCTTTCCCATAAACATTTCTGCGAAAACTGAGAACAGAGGCAAGTTTTGATCCCCCAAAAAGTACTACATTCAAAGTATCGCATTTTTAAAAGCAAGTATAGGGCAGCCTTTTCCTATTATTTTTCTCCTTAGCTTCTCCATTGTCTAAATCAGGAAAACAGGAAAGCATGGCTTTTTAGCAGCTGCAAAATGGTGTAATGTCCCCTCCATATTTCCATCACCTTAAACAATAGATTTAGCATGGGAATCTGAGATATGATCCTTGAAAACATCTGTCCCTGTCAGGCTACAAAACATACTGCTTATAGCCATGTGGTTTGTGGCGTTTGTTAACCAAAACAAACAAACAAAAGAAAAAGCCGATAATCAAAATTCTCCACATATTCTGTAATCAAATACCATATTCTGTTCCAGATTCCTGAAGCTAATACTCACTGAAGTGCCTTTTTAAAAAAAATGAATTATATTTTGACCTGTTCTTAGGGATCATGCAAATCAACTTTAAGAAGAAACTCTAGAGTATCTTTCTCACATGTTCCTCTTTATCTGCAAGGGGTCAAGTGTTTCCTTTATGAAGATCTTCTGGGCTGGGTTCTTGCTACACATTTGGCTAAAGTTGAATTAGGTCATTTGCAAGGCTTTGTCCTACGACACTCAATGCGACTATAAATGTCAGACATCACTTCACAAATGCTGGATGAGAAGGAAGTATTTTTAAATCTGTGTATTTGACATTTGTTCTGCTAATTCTGCCATCGTGGGATTTCTGTGCAGGGCGTCTTTCTATCCTGGGCCCGACTGTTTCCCAGGCGGGAGGAGGCAGGCTTGGCCGATGTGCCAGGCCTCAGAACTCTGAGAAACCAAGGGCCATCTTGAGCCCGCTTGCCATTCTTTGTGTTTTGTGTCACATGTCATACCTAATAAACTCTGGACTGCAGTTGTTGTCACCTCATTTCAGTTTATTTCACAACAACTCAGGATACACGGCAGACCTTGCATCGTGTCCATTAAGCATGTCCATTTCCCTTCTCAAAGAGTTACTAAAAAAGTACTTTCCCTGCTCCACTTCTGCATTGCTACCTACTGGTTGTGAAACTGACCCAGAGCAGCTAGGTTGGGGCAAGGCCCTGTCCATGGGAATAGGGACATTCAGAGGGATGGGGCCACAGTGTGTCCTGGGTCCCAGCTGCTGAACCCCACCAGGCCGGACTCCATGTTTCCAGATATTTTCTTATGACCTGAAGTCTACTGCCCCACACCTCTCTGCCTGTTTAATTCCCTGCATTGCTTTAACTGCACAGGGGACTCGTGGTACAGGATTAAACATGTCCAACTAGTGTGATGTGAGCACATCGTTCTGTAATCAGCATAGGAACATTTGTCACCACTTGGTCAGCAGAGGCTTTTCAGTTTGTTTAACTCACTGGACAGGCAGACCAGATCCCTCCCAGCTTAGCTGCATGAATCTCACTGTGGCTGGATACTGGGGCAGCAGGTGTTGGGATCTGAGTATGCCTGTCTCTCAGATGGTGCTGGGTAAGAACAGGGCTTGGGTAGGATCCAGCTGTCCAGCAGAGGGACAGGACACATGTGATGAGCATTCATTTCTTAGAGTTAAATAAAGCTGATCCTTTTAGCAGTCCAGTAAGTGACAAAATACATTTGGAAATTATATCTTAATATGAACAACCATGGCTGCCCCCCAACACACACAAGTACACACACACACACACACACATACACACACACACCACAATTTCAACATCCTTCTCTTTTATACGGAAAAACTCAAGGCCCATGTTTCCTAATTTAAGAAAAGCCCATGAACAAAAATGCCAAATTTAAGCTCCTCTTGGTGACTTTTGCTATCTGCTAACTAAAACAAATATTAGATAAATCTTTCAAATATGAATCATTTATAAGGAAATTAAATTTTTACAGTTATATTTATTGCACAATACAAAGTCCATTTGTAACAGATGACATGTAGATTAAAATACAAGATTCACATATGTAACATGCACATGCCAGGGAGTTTAACACCGATTGATGAATATATAAAGTTCTCAGCTGACCCTTATATTTATTCAGGAAGAACAGACAGAGCACAGTCAATAAGCCCGCAAACTCTAAGTCTCCATTAGCCCTTCACAGCTTTCTTATACCCCCATACCATCCTTTGTGGAGGAAATAATGGACAGGTAAGTGGTGGAAAGTGAGGAAAGGAGAGCAAAGAAATGGACGAGCCAGGATAAACCATGAGGCCAGCAACCCTCCTGACTTGAGAGGATGCTTTTCACAGGGCTGCACACGCATGTCCTCACCTGAGCCTCTGAGTACCCACAACTGCAGAACTTTGTGTTGCTGCCTAATGCTGAATTCTATTTTTTAGATTTTTATTTGAAACCTGTCACCTTTGACTTAGATATTGATCTTGAGGTTGAAACCGGTACATAGAATTCAACTGCATGGTTGGAAAGAAGAAGAAAGGAGGGAAGGAAAGAAGGAAGGAAGGAAAGAAAGTAGGGAGGGAAGGAAGGATGGAAGGAAGGATGGAGGGAAGGAATGAAGAAGAGACAGGAAGGAATGGAAGAAAGAAAGGAAGAAATAGAAGAAACAGAGATTTTAAAAAAAAAGAGAGAGAGGAGAGAGAAGGGAGGGAAGAGAGGGAAAGAGAGAAGAGCAGGGTCGAGGATGACTCAGGTGTGGTCAAGGTCATTTGGTTACCATTTACACATCTCCACTGCAGATTAGGATCTTAGGGGCCATTTATCCTCATTGCCATCTGTAACCTCCTGGACCACACTTGCAGAAGTCAGAGCTCTGTGTTGCTGAGTTTGGCTGACGACCAACACCCTTTGTATCATGCTCCTGCCAGCACTTCCTTCGAAATACTGTTTATCTCTCCCACTTCACGATCCATGCCTGTCCACATAATTCATATCATAACGTCTTAAGCGGGGTCAAAGACTTGTGTGCTGTAGAAATCCTTTTATGTTCAAAAACACAAGACAATAATGATATTTGTGAAATAGAGAGAATAATTATGCCTTTTATCCTGTTTTGCCCAGGCTTTTCTTTCCCAAAAAAGATTATGTCACAAGTCAAGTATTTCACTTCCTTCTTAAAATGATCATCTGCCCTCCCAAGCAGATGACCCCTGGGCAACCAAATCTGCCTTCCCTGGTCACAGCGTGGGCACCCCAAGCAGATGACCCCTGGACATCCTAGCCCGCCTTCTCTAGTCACGGTATGGGAACTGTATGCAGGGTGTGCACATTGATCACATAAGGATCATCCATGAAATTTGTCTCTGTCATCTCATCTCATGGTGGTGTGGCTTTGCTGATCTTTCCACCAGTTTTGCTTTCCACTTAAAACTTTGTGGTTAAGGGGCACCTGGGTGGCTTAGTCGGTTAAGAGTCCGACTTTCACTTAGGTCATGATCTCGCGGTTCGTGGGTTCGAGCCCCGCGTCGGGCTCTGTGCTGACTGCCAGCTCAGAGCCTGGAGCCTGTTTCAGTCTGTGACTCCCTCTATCTCTGACCCTCCCCTGCTCACGCTGTCTCTCTCTCTCTCTCCTCAAAAAAAAAAAAACAATAAAAAAAACAATAAAAACCTTTGTGGTTAAGTAATTGTTATGTATTTGGCATATCCTTTACCAATATGAAGTGTACCTTTCTTAACATGTTCTTATTAATTATATTTTGTTTATGACAACGGATATACTTGATTAATCCATTACATTTGATGAATACTTTTTCATTTTTAAAAAACTAAAAAATTTTTCAGTCTCTTTGTGTCTTCCCTTTGTCTCATAAGAACAAAGCTGGATTTCACTATCTTTCTCCCCCATTTTATCCAATCAAAAGTCTTTGTCTTTTAATGGGAGATTTAACCTATTCAGTTACGGAGATTACTAGTAAATTTGCAGTAGCTTATTTTGTTCATTCTATTTTTAATGTGTTTTTGGTGCTTCTATTCTCTGTCTTTCTCTTTTTTAAATCAATTATTGGCTTGATTGACATTTCTTTTTCTACCTTCTGCCTTAATAGTATGGAATTTTGTAAGGACCACTTATATTCTTCAAATGATTCATCTTAGTTTTTACCTCACATACTTAAACCTGTACTTCCCCATTAATATCTAATGTTAATTAATCGCTATCTTCTTCTCCCTGAAAAAAATGATGACAAGAATCATAGCAATCTGTGATTTCTTCTTTCTTCATCTCAAAGTACACCAGCCCCCAACACTATCATCCACATTCACTGGACCTGAATTTTACTGTTTGATGTCTATACATTTTAATGATCAATACCTATTTAGATGCTACATATTTTACATGATCTCCTCTTCTACCTTCCCCTAATTCCCAGTATTGTTGGATTTCACAAGCTTAATATCAAATGTTCTGGGTTGTTTTTGTTTGTTTGTTTGTTTGTTTTACAAATGTTTTATTAATTTTTTTGAGAGAGACAGCATGAGCAAGGGAGGATCAGAGAGAAAGGGAGACACAGGATCAGAAGCAGGCTCCAGGCTCTGAGCTAGCTGTTAGCACAGAGCTTGTTGCAGGGCTCGAACCCATGAACCATGAGATCTATGACCTGAGCCGAAGTCGGACACTCAACCGACTGAGCCACCCAGGTGCCCTTAGAGTTTTTTGTCTTTTACTGAAGGGGGCCATCAAAGACTATATTTGCTGCAACCTTATATGACTGGAAATATTTTTCCCCAAACTTAATGATGGCCCTGGATAACGATTTCTGTAATATACAGATCTTCCTTGACTTACAGTGGGGTTGCATCCCAGTAAAGCCATTGTAAGTTGAAAATACTGTAAGTTAAAAATGCATTTAATATGCCTGACCCCCCCCCACACATCATTACTTAGCCTAGCCTACTTTAACTATACTTGGAATACTTACATTAACCTACAGTTGAGCAAAATCATCGAACCCAAAGCTTATGTTATAATAAAGTGTTGACTATCGCATATAATTTATGGAATACTGTACTAAAGGTAAAAAGCAGAATGGTTGTCAGAGGACAATTTGTTGACTCTGGTGATGGCGTGGCTGAATGGGAGTTACCTCTGCCCAGCATGGGAGAGGATCATGCCACGTATCACTAACCTGGGAAAATCAAAATGTAAAATTCAAAGTGTAGTTTCTACTGACTATGTATTACTTTCACACGGTCATAAAGCCCAAAGCCGAGCTGGAGCGATAGTAAGTTGGAGACCACCTGTAAACTATCTTCCTTGGGAATGCTGTAGATATAGAACCCTTGTGTTCTCGAAGGCTGCTCCTGATGTGAAGGCTGATGTCAAATGATTATCTTCCTTCTCAAGCAATGTGTTTTCTTTTCTGTTCTGCTCCTGAATGCTTTTATTATTTTCTCATTTCCTTTTGTCTTCTGAGGTTTCACATCAGGTGTACAGATGTGGTCCTTCTTTCCATCCTACCTGTGCTAGAACATTCCCATCTCCGGAGGGTGCTTTATTCTGGCACTTTGTGAACTTGAGCATGTGTGTGTTGGGGTCTCTTGGAGTCCCTGTAGGGAGTGCTGAAGCCCACAGAGTTGGGCTTCAGCCCAGAGTTTCTGAGTCAGTATGTTGAGGATGAAGCCCGAGAATTTACATTTCCAACAGGTTTCCAGGTGAAGCTGCTGCTGTTGCTGCCTGGAGAACCTCTGCTTTATTCAGTTTTGGGTAAATTTTTTCTCTTATTATTGTGAGTATGCCTCTTGTCCATTCTCTTGACTTTCTTATTCTGAAAACAATTTGTAGGTTGTTCTCTTTTCTGTGTCTCCTGACTTTTCTTTCATACTTCCCATCTTTTTGTTCTGTCTTAGTGGGTTATGGGATTGTTCCTTTTCTCCAGCCTCCCAGGGATGCTTGCTCTGCCCTACTTTTTTCCAATGCACTAGATGCCTTCTAAATAGCATATCATTTCCTTTCATAGTTACGATGCATTACTTATCATCTATATTTATATATATGTAAGCTCCACAAGGCCAGTGGTCTTTGATATGCCCCAGGCATCTGGACTAGGGCCTGGCATACAGTGGTGCTCAGTAAGTGTTGAATAGTGGGAGATCAGGGGATTGGAGCAGTATAACAGGCATGGCAAGCTAATGCCGCCCATAGGTGTTCCTCTTTGCACCCTTGACCTCTGACCCATCTCTCCCCCACCAGCAGCCAGGGACCATCAACCACTGCTCTAGACAGTCTTTTCAGCCTTCCCCGGTTTGTCTAAGGGCGCTGCCCATTCTCAGGCCTTCACTACAGCTTCCCTGGACTGTTGCCTTCATGTCCATCTGGCCTCCAGGCTCCTTCACTCCAATTCCCAGAAGCAGATCTGGAGACAAGGATTCCAAAACAAGTTCTTTACTGGGAAGTATGGGGAATGTTGGTAGAATCATGTAACCATGGAAGTTCTAGGAAATGTTGCAAAACCCAGTGGGGTCATTCCAGCTGCAGGACAAGGAAACCAGAGTATTTATACACCAACTCTCATCCGTAATGGGGAGGGGGCTACTCTCAGGGGTGGTGGTGAGTAATGCTGGTGCTTCCAGACAACCAAACATGTAGACAGAGGGCCTAGGGAAGCCATCAGGTATAGGGACAGGGACACAGGCAGATAGGATTTGACCCACACAGTGGGTCACACAGTGAAAAGTCTAAGGACTACGGGTTGAGCACTGACAGCGTCCTCACCTGTCCCTTACACCTGGAAGAGACACCCCTTCCTTCTTCCACAACCCACGGCCTGATTTCCTTAGGAGGAAGTGGGGCCCCTGAGGAAGGGGTTCTCCTTCTGGAATGTTCTATCTAATGGCTCTTATCACTTAATTTCTCGAGTGCTGGCTCAATGGCCATACATCTATCTCTTCCTCACAGATTATAAGGTGCTAGAGGAAAGGGACTACATCGTTATTGTGCCTTGCACAGTACTTTAAACATAGTCAAGTCACAAATATTCTTTAAAGACCAACTGTATATATTATTTCATGTGACATGTTATTAAAACCATGTAAGGGAAACCATTCATTTAACTTTTACTATTTACTGGATATGAAAATAGTATTTATTGTTTGAGAAGCAGGCCCTATTACTATTCCCAATTTGTAGATAAAGAAGTGAGAACCTTGCCCGTGGTTATACAGCTGACAGCTGATGAAGTAGGGATGGAAGCTGATGGTGTCAGTCTTGATCACTAGGTTTCACTTCCTTCAATTAACATGAATAGGAGCTACAATTGAAAAAGCATCAACCAGCAGAAAGCTAAACTGGTTATCCTCTCAACCTATTCAAGGAAAGAAAGGTGGAGCATGAAGCAATTGTGGGTAGTTTTAATAGTATCTTATGTCCAAATGAGCATACTTAAGCTTGTATATACCCTTGACACACACATGCAGAGAAACACAGAGTCACACTCCAACACACTCACAAGTACTGGGACTGGAATCCTTCCAAAGCTGCATGCCATCCCCAGAGAAATTGCACCACTCACAGCCCACTATGATCTGAGGGTAGGTAGCACGACTGCACCCTCACTGATCCCTGGAGTGGTCGCCCTTCATCTGTCTGGATCAAAATGATGTGTTTGTGTATGGTAGAGGAGGAGAGGGGAACAAGGCATGTGCAAATTGCCCTGTAGTTGTGTCTTTCCCTCAAAGGCTACTTCTCCACTGAGGCTCTCATGAAAGTCCATGGGAATGTAAAAGGAGCAATCTCCTCAAAACAGTGGACTAGTTTCTTAAAAATCTGAATATACATGTATGATGTAGTGGTTCTGCTCTTAGATATCTACTCAAGGGAAATGAAATCACGTTATATACAAACCCTTGACCACAGATTCTCACAAGTACTTTATTTATGGAGACTCAACCTGGAAACTACGTAAATATTTATCAGCAGATGAATGGATAAAGATCGAGGTTTTTACCATGTAGTGAAATATTCCAAAGAGGAAGAGGAATAAGAAGAGGAAGAAGTAGAAGAGAAGGAAGAGAAAGAAGGAAGAGGAGAAGGAGGTGAAGGAAAAGAAGAGGAAGACTTGTTTTACACAACAATGACATGGGTGAATTTCAAAAGCATATTTTGCAAAATAAAGCAGACACATGAGACTATATCTCACATAATTCCATTTCTATGAAATTCTAGTCTGGGTATCACTATTCTATCATGTGAGAAAGTAGGTTGGTGGTTATATGAGAGTAGGAATTAGGATTGACCACAAAGGACCTTGAGGGAACTTAATGGAAAAAAAAATTCTGTCTTGATTGGGTGGTGGTTACATGAGTGTTTGTATTTATCAAAACTCATCAAACCGGGACACCTGGGTGGCTCAGTTGGCTGAGCAACTGACTTCGGCTCAGGTCATGATCTCAGTTTGTGAGTTCGAGCCCTGCATTGGGCTCTGTGCTGGCAGCTCAGAGCTTGCAGTCTGCTTCCAATTCTGTGTCTTCCTCCTTCTCTGCCCCTTCCCTTGCTCGCAGTCTTCCTCTCTCTCAAAAATAAATAAACATCAAAAAGAATTTTAAAACCTTCATCAAACCATACCTGTAAGATGGGTGCATTTTATTGTATGTAAATTACACTTCATTAAGTTTATTTTACTTTTTATATTTCTTAAGTTTTTTATTTTAACTCAAGTATAGTTAACATACAGTGTTATATTAGTTTCAGGTGCACAATATAGTGGTCCACCAATTCTAGACATTAGTCAGTGCTCATCATAATAAGTGTACTCTTAATTGCCTTCCTCTATGTCATCCCTCCCACTTCCTCCCCTCTGGAAACCATCATTAAGTTGATTTTAAACTCCTGCTTAGTGATGTTATAGATAAAATAAAGGTTTATAAGTTATGATCTGTATTTTTTTATGTAATAGGGAAGCATGATTGAGTTGGACTTCATTATTGCAGAGGTAATAAAAACAGAATGACTCTGAAGTTAGCCTTGTACTGTATGAATTTTATCCGTTGCTGGTTGCTTGTCTGTACCTTGTGCTCAGTTTTAATGATTGTGGAGGTACCCTTTTTGTGACCAATCATCTCCCTACCTCCTGCCAAGGTAGCATAAGAAATACTAATCCCCTTCATTTTGCTGACCTCTATCAAAACTTTCAATAACACCTTGAAGAAAACATCTCCCAGTCTGTTCCATGCCCACTTTCTTCTCCCCCATAAGAAGTATGGACTTTAAAAATTCACATTATTTGAGGAGGGGCAAGATGGTGGAGAAGTAAGGAGCTCCGTACTTGCACCTGCATCCATACATCACACAGAAAAGATTGGACGCCATTGGAAACCTTATGAAACCTGAGAGATTGGGAGAAAAAGGACGCAAAATCCACTGAGAAAGCCTTCTAACGTGAGTGCGAACTGGGGAAGATAAAATCGGGTGGGGATCGGAGACTCCAGGGTCGGAGGCGATCCCCCTCTACCCTCTATGGGCAGTGAAAGGGGAAAAGGAGAGAGTCCGAAACAGAAAAACGTCCACTCGGGGGGAAAAACCTCCGCTCGGGGCATAGAAAGAGCGTGCTTGCCAAATACCTGCATGCCAGGTCCCCTCACGCCAACTGGTCCCGGGGGTGGGGGGGAGCTGAGCACACAGACTGCTTCTTTGTGCTGGCTCCTGGTGGGCTGGACTTCAGAGTAGCGGCCCGCTTGCCGCCATTGTCCTCCTGGTGGGCTTGGGCCCCTGAAAGAGCCGCGCGTGTACACACTCGCGCGTCCGCGCTCCTGGCTGATTAGAACTCTAGAGGGAAAGCAAAGAGCTAAAAACTGGGAGATTTTGCCTGTGTTGTTCGTGTCTCGGGTGAAGAGACATAGAGGGACCTGGTTTTCCTCACTCCAGCGGGCTCTGGGCACCCAGCAGGCAAGCCCCCGCCCATGCTCACCAGTGCAACCCAGAGAAGGAAGCAGCAATTCTGACTCCATCCCCAGAGATCGGCAGGGGGCCTGGAATTGCCCCTACGGGGTTGCCTGGGAAGCTGTGTCTAAGGCAATTTCAGTGGGGCACGCAGACTGGGATTTGGAGACTGGGACTGGCCTGGGTTGAAGAGTGCAACCAACATCGGCTACGCCCCCGGTACGGGAAGTTTAAACGCCCAAAAAAGTGAGGTGCAGCGCTTGGTTCAAGAGGGACTGGAGCACTGCCACTCTTCTCCACACAACCGCCAAGGCTGAACTCCCGCCTGAGGCATTGGATCGCGCCACGCCCATCCCTGCTTGAGAGCTGCCCTCCTCCCCTTTTTTTTTTCTTCTTTCTCTTTTCTCTCTTTTTTCCCCAGAACACTGACCAGATTAACTCTGGTCGCCGGCTTGCTTAAACAATCACAACTAGTCCATTCTGTGGATGTAAATTCTACACCTACCTACATTTTCATCTCTTTCTCTCAGGAGTAATTAGACTATATAGTTTCTCTGGATAACACCAGCATCCTTCTCTCACCTATCCAACGATATTCTACCCTTTAGCTCTTTGAAAAAAGCTTCTTATCCCTTCCGCCTGTTCATTCTATTTCCAATTTTGCCTCATCCCCACCCTGTCTTCTTTCTCTTTCCTTATGCTCTTCAACCAGCATACTCATGGCTATTTAACTGTAGCTGGGAAATCCGGTTATATGCTTTAGCCCGATCTTTGTCCATCGGTTTTCTTCTTTTTTCCTTTTCTTTTCTCCTTTTTAACCCTTTTATATATTTTATACTCTCTATTGTTCGCCCTCCCACCTCCATCTTTTTTCCTAACTTTTTGGTTTTCCCTCTCGGTTTGCATCTTAGTTGAATTAGTCTGTGCGTTTGTGTGCTCCTGCTCCCTGTGTGTTTATCTGTCTGTTTTCTTTTCCAGGGCTACCTCAAGAAACAAGCCAGAGTACACAAGGTGGAGAGTCCCAAATATCACTACAAATAGGAAAATAAAATAACCAAGGCCCGAACAAGAGAGACCAAAAGATACCATTCAAAAAACACTCTCTGAAAGGGTAGGCCCTAGACAGTCAAAGAGTCTTCATGGATACAGCAGCGCTCATAGGTACAGAGAGCACAACAGGTCTTTAAAACCAACAATCCCTGGAAAGCTAGCTAAAATGACGAAACGAAAGAGCTCTCCTCCAAAGAAACTCCAAGAAGAAATGACAGCTAATGAACTACTCAAAACAGATATCAGCAGCATAACTGAACAAGATTTTAGAATAATAATGGTAAAATTAATAGCTGGGCTTGAATAAAAACATAGGGGATATCAAAGAAACTATAGCTACAGACTGAATGGAAAATAAAAATAGGCATGAAGAATTTAAAAATGCGATAAATGAGATCCATAATAAATTAGAGGCCTCCAATTCACGAATTGAAAAGGCAGAAAGGAGAATAAGTGATTTAGAAGACACCATTATAGAAAAAACAGAAGCTGACAAAAAAAAAGAGACAAACTAATCCAGAACATGAAAGAAGAGTTCGAGAACTCAGCAATATGGTCAAACGCAACAATATCCGTATCATAGGAATCCCAGAAGAGGAAGAGAGAGGGAAAGGTGCTGAAGGAGTCCTGGAACATATTATAGCAGAGAACTTCCCCGACCTGGGGAAGGAAGTAAATGTGGAAATACAAGAGGCTCAGAGGACTCCCCTCAGACGTAACTTGAATCGATCTTCTGCACGGCATATCATAGTAAAAATGGCAAAATACAAGGACAAAGAGAGAATTTTGAAAGCAGCTAGGGAGAAAAGGGCCCTAACATACAAAGGGAAACCTATCAGAGTGGTGACAGACCTATCTACTGAAACTTGGCAGGCCAGAAAGGAATGGCATGAGATCTTCAATGTGATGAACAGTAAAAATATGCAGCCAAGAATCCTCTATCCAGCAAGCCTGTCATTCAAAATAGAAGGAGAGATTTAAAAAAAAACCTTTCCAAATAAACAGAAAATGAAGGAATTTGTCACCACTAAGCCAGCCCTACAAGAAATCCTGAGGGGAACGCTCTGAAGGAAAGGTTGCAAGCAACAAAGATACCAGAGACACCACCACAAACATGAACCCTACAGAAGATACAAGGACTCTAAACCCACATATTTCAATAATAACACTGAATGTAAATGGGCTGAATGCTCAAATCAAAAGACACAGGGGAGCAGAATGAATAAAAAACCAAAATCCATCTATATGCTGTCTACAAGAAACTCATTTTAGACGGGAAGATACCTTCAGATTAAAAGTAAGGGGATGGAGAAATATATATCATGCTACAGGAAATCAAAAGAAAGCCGGAGTAGCGATACTTATATCAGACAAACTGGACTTTAAATTAAAGACAATAGAAAGAGATGAAGAAGGGCATTACATAATAATTACAGGGTCCAGCCATCAGGAAGAACTAACTATCATAAATGTCTACCCACCGAATATGGGAGCACCTAAATATTTCAAACAATTAATCACAAACAGAAACAAGCTTATAGACAAGAATGTGCTAATAGCAGGGGACTTTAATACTCCGCTTACAGCAATGGATAGGTCAACCAGACAGAAAAATCACTAAAGAAATAATGGACTTGAAAGACACATTAGACCAGATGGATCTGACAGATATATGTAGAACTCTACATCCTGAGACCAGGGAATTTACTTTCTTCTCAAGTGCGCATGGCACATTCTCCAAGATAGATCACATACTGGGACATAAAGCAGCCCTCAATAAATATAAAAGAATTGAGATCATACCATGCACACTCTCAGATCATAATGCTTTGAAACTTGAAATCAATCACAGGAAGAAGTCTGGAAAACCTCCAAAAACATGGAGGTTAAAGAACACCCTTCTAAAGAATGAATGGGCCAATCAGACAATTAGAGATGAAATTAAAAAATATAAGGAAACAAATGAAAATGAAAACACAACATCCGAAATCTATGGGATGCGGCAAAGGCAGTCCTAAGAGGAAACTACATTACTCTCCAGGCGTATTTCAAGAGATTAGAAAAAGCGCAAGTCCAAAATCTAACAGCTCACCTAAAGGAACTAGAGGCAGAGCAACAAGAACGCCCTAAACCCAGTAGAAGAAGAGAGATAGTAAAAATTAGAGCAGAAATAAACAACATAGAGACCAAAGAAACCATTGAGCAGATCCATGAAACCAAGAGTTGGTTTTTTGAAAAAATAAACAAAATTGACAAGCCTCTAGCGAGGCTTCTCAAAAAGAAAAGAGAGAGCACCCAAATAGACAAAATTATGAATGAAAATGGACTTATTACAACCAACCCTCAGAAATACAAGCAATTATCAGGGAATACTATGAGAAAATAGATGCCAACAAATTGGACAACTTAGAAGAAATGGGCACATTCCTAAACACACACTCACTACCAAATTTCACACGGGAAGAAATAGAAAATCTGAACAGACACATAACGAGTGAAGAAATCGACTCAGTTATCAAAAATCTCCCAACAAAGAGCCCTGGACCTGATGGCTTCCCTGGGGAATTCTACCACACATTTGAAACAGAATTAATCCCAATTCTTTTCAAGCTATTTCAAAAAATAGAAATCGAAAGAAAACTCCCGGACTCATTTTATGAAGCCAGCATCACCCTGATTCCCAAGCCAGACAGAGATCCAGCAAAAAAAGAGAACTACAGGTCAATATCCTTGATGAATACGGATGCAAAAATCCTCAACAAGATCCTTGCAAATCGAATCCAGCAGCACATAAAAAGAATCATCCACCAAGATCAAGTGGGATTCATTCCTGGGTTACAGGGCTGGTTCAACATTCGCAAATCAATCAATGTGATACATCACATCAATAAAAGAAAAGATAAAAACCATATGATCCTGTCAATAGATGCAGAAAAAGCATTTGACAAAATACAGCTTCCCTTCTTAATAAAGACTCTCGAGAAAGTTGGGATAGAAGGAACCTACTTAAACATCATCAAAGCCATCTATGAGAAGCCTTCAGCTAACATCATCCTCAACAGGGGAAAAACTCAGAGCTTTCCCCCTGAGATCAGGAACACGACAGGGATGTCCACTCTCACCACTGTTGTTTAACATAGTGCTGGAAGTCCTAGCATCCGCCATCAGACAACAAAAGGAAATCAAAGGCATCAGAATTGGCCAAGAGGAAGTCAAACTTTCACTCTTCGCAGATGACATGATACTCTACATAGAAAACCCGACAGACTCCACCAGAAGCCTACTAGAACTGATCCAAGAATTCAGCCAAATTGCAGGGTACAAAATCAACGTACAGAAATCGGTGGCATTTTTATACACCAACAATGAAGCAACAGAAAGAGAAATCAAGAAACTGATCCCATTCACAATTGCACAAAAAAAACATAAAATACCTCTGAATAAACCTAACCAAGGATACAAGAGATCTGTATGATGAAAACTATAGAAAACTTATGAAGGAAATTGAAGAAGACACAAAGAAATGGAAAAACATTCCATGCTCATGGATAGGAAGAATAAATATAGTTAAGATGTCATTACTACCTAAGGCACTCTACACATTCAATGCAATTCCAATCCAAATTGCACCAGCATACTTCTCAAAACTAGAACAAACTATCCAAAAATTTGTATGGAACCACAAAAGACCCCGAATAGCCAAAGTAATCCTGAAAAATAAAACCAAAACGGGAGGGATCACCATCCCAGACTTTAGCCTCTACTACAAAGCTGTCATCATCAAGACAGTATGGTATTGGCACAAAAACAGACACATAGACCAATGGAACAGAATTGAGAACTCAGAAGTGGACCCAAAAGTATACAGCCAATTGATCTTTGACAAAGCAGGAAAGAATATCCAATGGAAAAAAGACAGCCTTTTTAACAGATGGTGTTGGGAGAACTGGACAGCAACATGCAGAAGAATGAAACTAGATCCTTTTCTCACACCATGCACAAAAATAAACTCAAAATGGATAACGGACCTGAACATGAGACAGAAAACTATCAACACCCTAGAGGAGAAAGCAGGAAACAACCTCCTTGACCTCCACCGCAGCAACTTCTTACTTGACACATCCCCAAAAGCAAGAGAATCAAGAGCAAAAATAAACTGATTGGGACCTCATCAAGATTAAAAGCTTCTGCACAGCCAAGGAAACAACCCAGAAAATTAATAGGCAACCAACGGAATGGGAAAAGATAGTTGCAAATGACATATCAGATAAAGGGTTAATATCCAGAATATATAAGGAACTCACCAAACTACACGCCCGAAAAACAAAAACCCAGTGAAGAAATGGGCAGAAGATATGAACAGACACTTCTCCAAAGAGGACATCCAGATGGCCAACAGACACATGAAACGATGCTCAGCATCCCTCCTCATCAGGGAAATACAAATCAAAACCACACTGAGATACCACCTCACGCCAGTCAGAGTGGCTAAAATGAGCAAATCAGAGGACTCTAGATGCTGGCGAGGATGTGGAGAAACGGGCACCCTCCTACACTGTTGGTGGGAATGCAAACTGGTACAGCCCTCTGGAAAACAGTGTGGAGGTTCCTCAGGAAGCTAACAATAGAACTCCCCTATGACCCAGCAATAGCACTGCTAGGAATTTACCCAAGGGATACAGAAATGCTGATGCATAAGAGCACATGTACCCCAATGTGTATAGCAGCACTCTCCACAATAGCTAAAACATGGAAAGAGCCTAAGTGTCCATCAACAAATGAATGGATCGAGAAGATGTGGTTTATCTATACCATGGAATACTACATGACAATGAGAAAGAATGAAATCTGCCCATGTGTAGCAACATGGATGGACCTTGAGGGTGTTATACTGAGCGAAATAAGTCAGGCAGAGAAGGACATATATCATGTGTTTGCACGTATAGGAGGATTAGGAGGAACTTAACTGAGGACCATGGGGGAGAAAAAGGGGGTAAATGGTGGGGGAAAGGGAGAGAGGCAAACCATGAGAGACTCTTGAATGCTGACAAAAACTGAAGACTGATGGATGTGGGGGGGGGAGGGGGGATGGACATGCAGGAGGGCACTTGTGGGTATGAGCGCTGGGTGTTACGTGGAAACTAATTTGACAATAAACTATTTGTGAAAAAAAAAGTTAAAAAAATACAATTAGAAGGAGTATGATATGCACAAAACAAAACAAAATAAAATAGAATAAATAAAATTTACATTATTAGATTATTTCTTTTATCACCACCATGCCTTCCAAAAATCATCTAACTACACATTTCCTTCTTTGAGATGGCCAGTCAAACCTTACCCTTTGGCTTTAAAGAATGCACTTTTTGATAAGCAGCTTTTTACTATGTAAACAACCTTTCATGTTATTAAAATTCGTAAGTAGAAACAACTTTAGGGAAACTCTTGGTTACTGCCGATGCCAAGTTGGATGCAAAACCAGTGTCAGCAGAAAAGTCATGGCCTTTCATTAAGAGACTTTTTTCCATTGCACAGAGGAGACCAGATGCCCAGAATGACTTCTTTAAAGCTCACAGAGACTGGCTTTGATGCTTAATGGTCTGTGGCTGAAATTAAGTGTTGTTTATTAACTTCAGCTACATGTTGATTGGTCTTCACCATGAGGCAGTTATCCTTTTTGAGCATAGGAAAAGATGATTCATTTGGGCCTTGTTATTTCTAATTTTGGAATCAGAAGTTCTAGAATCAACCCATGCATTAGTTGAACAAACAAGAAAACAAACCAAAAACAAACAAACAAACAAACAAAGTTTATTAGGGAAATGAGTTTCATGAGAGATTTTCAGCTGAGTTAACTTACTAAAAATTCACCTTCTGAGGCACTTATATCAAAGCTTATGTTATTTTATAAAACAGACATGAATTATAAGTAATTCTTACCTGCATGGAAATGAATTAATGTCTGTTCTGGGTGTCTTATTCTAGTTCCACTGTGTGTGAGGCAAACTCACAATATTTAGCAATGAATTTGCCTGCACATAATAAAGCCTGGCTGACATGATGCTTATTTCTCCCACTTAACCAAAAGTTCAGAGATGGGGACTCTAGGGCCCCTGCTCTCAGGGGTCTTCCAGTCTTTTTGGTCCTTTATCATCAGCCTGTAGCTTTCATCCTCATGCATATAGTGTGGTCTACCAAGACAGTCTCTTTTTCTTTTTTTCTTCTTCTTTTTTTTTTTTAAATTTGAAATAAGATCTACATGCAGACAAAGGTACCAATCTGGACTATACAGTCTGATGAGTTTTGATAAATGTGTGCACTCTATAACCATCTCTCCAATCAAGATGCAGAGCATGCCATTACCTGGCATGCTTCCCAAGCTCCCTCCGGTAGATTCTTACCCCATTCTATCACAATGGATTACTTTTGCCTGTTCTAGAAATTCATATTGATGGAATCAGAGTTTCCTGGGTCTAGGCCTATCATTTTGTTATTTGTTTTCTGCCTCTCTTAACTGTGGAGTTTTTTTCTTTTCCTGTTTTGTTTGTGGTTAATCAAGTATTCTTTTTATAATTATTAGACATTTTTGAGCAGTTTTAGGGTTATGGAAGAATTGAGCTGAAAATATAGAGAGTTCCCATATAATCTCTCAACACTTAACCCAACACTTTCCCTGTTATTAACATTCTGCATTGGTGTGGTACATTTGGTACTCTTGATATGCCAATATTGACACATTACTGTTATCCAGAGTCCACAGTTTACATTAGAATTCACTTTTTTGTTGTATATACTATTGGCTTTGAAAAATGTGTGATGGCATGTATTCATCATTACAGTATCACAGAGAGTATTCACTGCCCTAACCCTCCCCCCCACCCACGCCTTGCTACACCTCTTCACCTCTCCCTCTTCTATCCCTTCTGAGCCCCCAGCAACCACTGATCTTTTACTGTCTTCATAGTTTGGCTTTTCCTAGAATGTCATATAGATAGAATCATATAGTACATAGATTTTTAAGATTGGCTTAGCAATACTCATTTAAAGGTCCTCCATATCTTTTCATGGCTTGATAGCTCATTTCTTTTTAGACTAGAATAATATTCTACTGTCAGGATGTACGACAGTTTATTTATCCATTCACCTTAGGACATCTTGGTTGTTTCCAAGTTTTGGCAATTTTCAATAAAATATAAACTTTTGTGTGCAGGTGTTTGTGTGGACATGAGTCTTCAACCCATTTGGGTAAAAACCTAGGAGTGTGCTTACTGGGTCAGATGATAAGAGTATGTTTAGTTTTATAAGAAACAGCCCAACTGGTTTCCAAAGTGACTGTGTCATTTTGCCTTCCCACTAGCAATGAATGAGAGCTCCTGTTGCTCCACATTCTTGCCAACACTTGGTGTTGTTAGTGCTCTGGATTTTGGCTAATCTAATAAGTGTGTAGTGATATCTAATTGTTGTTTTAGTTCACATGTCTTTGATGACATGATGTGGAATGTCTTTTCAGACACTTAGTTTCTATCTGTGTATCTTCTCTGATGAAGTGTCTATTCAGGTCTTTTGCCCATTTTTAGACATTGGATTATTTGTAGTCTTATTGTTGAGTTTTAAAATTTCTCTGTATATTTTGGGTAACATTCCTTTATCAGATATTTGATTTGCTGATATTTCCTAGGCTGTAGCTTGTTTTTCCATTCCCTTAACAGAAGTTTTAATTTTTCAGTATATTTTACTAGTGAATTTTAATTTTTCTGTTGGGTGTCAGGAGTTCAGCTGAACTAGAGAAAGAGAGAGAGAGAGACAGAAAGAGAGAGAGAGAGAGAGACTCTCAGGTGTTGGAGTAGCTAATTAAAACAATAAGCCAGAATGAAAGAATGGCCCCTGGGTGCCTCAGTTGGTAAGCATCGACTCTTGATTTCAGTTCAGGTCATGATCTTAATGATCTTAGTTTGTGGATTTGAGCCCCACATGGGACTCGTGCTGGCAACGTGGAACCTGCTTGGGATTCTCTCTCTGTGCCCCTCCCCTGCTTGAACCTTTTTTTTCTCTCTCTCTCTCAACATAAATAAGCATTAAAACATTTTTTAGTGAAAGAAACAATGGAGCCTTTAATCACTTACTCAGACAGTATAGGCAAGAACCTAAAACCAGATAAAATGTTGAGCCCCTGTTCCATTTACCCCCAAGGATTGTGCATGGGTAGAGGGTCAGCTAGATCAGCACAAGCATGGGAGTAGTCTCACTATAGAGGAAGCCCTGAACAAAAGGCTCCAGCAGTTTTATGGGTTCTGAGAGGGGAGAGACAGAGAAGGGGAAGGCAAGGAATGGACCGAGTCAGAGTGGGGAAAAGTCTTCAAGGTTCCCCTTTGGCTCCCAGCCCTGCCCAAAATAAGACCTCAGCAGAGGTGCAAGAAAAAGACCTGTGTCCAGGGCTTCAGATAAACAGACCTATGAATAAAGGCACCCAGGGCTAAGAGTGCAAATATGTAGGGAGCAGCTCCATCCAGGGGGCTCTGAGTCCTTACTGCACCTCCATTCAGAGACTGCAGTGCACACTGGCTGTGCCCCAAGTCCACTGTGGGACAGTAGCTTACCCCATGATACCTTTAGCTTATGTCTTTGCAATTACCTGTGGGGAAGCCTGAAAATTTCAGCCAGGGGTTGGACCTCCCATTGGGTGTTTACTGATATCCTTTAATATATTTTTTTTCCTTTTTAAATAGTTTATTGTCAAGTTGGTTTCCATATAACACCCAGTGCTCATCCCCACAAGTGCCCTCCTCCATGCCCATCTCTCCCCTCCTCCCCACATCCATCAGTCCTCAGTTTGTTTCTCAGCATTCAAGAGTCTCTCATGGTTTGCCTCCCTCACTTTCCCCCACCATTTCCGCCCTTCTTCTCCCCCTTGTTCCTCTGTCAAGTTCCTCCTAATCCTTCTATACGTGCACACATATGATATTTGTCTTTCTCTGCCTGACTTATTTCGCTCAGCATAACCCCCTCAAGGTCCATCCATGTTGCTACACATGGCCAGATCTCATTGTTTCGCATTGCCATGTAGTATTCCATGGTATAGATAAACCACATCTTCTTGATCCATTCATCTGTTGATGGACACTTAGGCTCTTTCCATGTTTTAGCTATTGTGGAGAGTGCTGCTATGAACATTGGGGTCCATGTGCTCCTATGCATCAGCATTTCTGTATCCCTTGGGTAAATTCCTAGCAGTGCTATTGCTGGGTCATAGGGGAGTTCTATTGTTATTTTCCTGAGGAACCTCCACACTGTTTTCCAGAGGGGCTGCACCAGTTTGCATTCCCACCAACAGTGTAGGAGGGTGCCCGTTTCTCAACATCCTCGCCAGCATCTAGAGTTCTCTGATTTGAAGAGCTAATTTAGAACAGAGGAGTAGATGCAAGGCTCTGTGGGAAGGGCCTGGAGGAGGTGAGAGTGGGGGGTACATGTGGGGTGTGTGTGTGTGTGTGTGTGTGTGTGTGTGTGCAGACACACGCACATCTCAGGACACTGGCTGCAAACAAGTCTTACATATTGAAACATACCAATCAATGGATCTTTAAATTTGTGCCAGTTGCTAATTGAAATGGAATCTTGCATCCAAGGCAGCTATTGAGAGCTCAGTAAGCTCATTGGTCCCCCTTTGCCAATGTGGCTATCTGTCTGATTGAATGGGACTTCTAATGCTGTCTCTTCCTTGCACATCCCCTTCCTCTGCTTTGGCCTTTTCAGCACCATCTCCCTCTTCCACCTGGATCCCTCTGAGAATCTCCCAGTATCCATTCGTATCCAAGACCTCAAGCCCTTCTCGTCTCTGGAAAGGTCCTAGGGCTTGGATGATTGGTAAGTGGTTGCCAAAGGATGGAAGGGTAAGCAGTTTATAAACACTGTACGATGTAGCTGAGAAAGTCATTAAGAATCTTCTCCTAGACAGGTTCTGAGACACATCACTGATGGTGGTTTTCATTGTCCCTGCACATAGGAGGAACCTGTAAACAGAGAGGGGTCTTGCTCCAAGAGTCAGATCTAGGAAGGGGCTGGGGAGGGTCCGGTCTGCACCAGACCTCACTGAGGCCCAGGCCTGGCTCTGTTCCTGCACCTGCCCACAATGAAGACACCAGGCAGCTCGCCTCCAGAGTTTACTTGTTTAATCTGCTCATTTGCCTGCATCAAATAAAGGAGTGTTGGGGAGGGCAGTGAGAGGACTCAGGAATATTCTAAGAATTCAATAAAACAGAAGTCCTCAGAGCTCTAGATTCTGTACTTCTTTAAATCCTTCCTGCATGTGTGGCTCCTGTGGGCACTATATTCTGAAATTTACTAAGACCATGATGTATTTCATTTCTGAAAAAATCAGAGAAGGTGTTGCAGTGGTATAAGGCATTGACTAGCAAAACCAGTCCCAAGCTAATCCTCACACACTGTTGGTGGGAAGGCAAACTGGTGCAGCCACTGTGGAAACAGTATGGAGGTTCCTCTAAAACTTAAAAATAGAATTGCCATATGATCCAGTAATTCCACTACTTGGTATTTACGCAAAGAGATTGCCCCTGTGTTTATTGCAACATTATTTATAATAGTCCAGATATAGAAGCAACTCAATTGTCCACTGATAGATGAATGGATAAGGAAGACGTGATATAAACAGATGGAATTTTAGTCAGTCATAAGAAATAATGAGGCCTTACCATTTCTGAAAACACGGAAAGACCCAGAGGGTATTATGCTAAATGAAATAAGTCAGATAAATGCTATATGATATCACTTATATGTGTAATCTAAAAACAAAATGAAGAAGTGAACAAAAATCAGAAACAGACCCATAAATATGGAGAATTATATGATGATTGCTGGAAGGGAGGAGGTTGGTGGGTGACATTGGTGAAGGGAGGTGAGAGATACAAGCTTCCAGTTATAGAATGGAAAGTCCCACAGGGTATATACTTAATGGTGATGTAATAGTGCTGTATGGTGACAGGTGGTAGCTACACTGTGGTGAGCACAGCATGACATATAGAATTGTCAAATCATCATTTTATATACCTAAAACTAATGTAATTTTGTGTGTCAACTATTTTTCAATAAAAACAAAAAAAAACCAAAAATCTTCTAGACAGAAAATAATTACTTGATACATGGTTAAGATTTCTACTGTGTATAAAATATTGTAATAGGGATATTAGACTGAGTTGTAGCCTTCAGAGAGCTTACAATACAGTTGAGAAGCAGATGTGCCAAGAAGAGCAACAAAAGTAATTTTTTTCCCTTTTTTTGAATTGTTTATTGTCAAGTTGATTTCCATATAACACCCAGTACTCATCCCTACAAGTGCCCTCCTCCATGCCCATCACCCCCCTCCCGCTCCCCCCACCCCATCTGCTCTCAGTTTGTTCTCATCATTCAAGAGTGTCTCATGGTTTGCCTCCCTCCCTCTCCCCCACCATTTCCCCCCTTCTTCTCCCCCATGGTCCATTGTTAGGTTCCTCCAAATCTCCTATATGTGCAAACATATGGTATTTGTCCTTCTCTGCCTGACTAATTTCACTCAGCATAACACCCATCCATGTTGCTACACATGACCAGATTTCATTCTTTCTCATTGCCCTGTAGTATTCCATAGTATAGATAAACCACATCTCCTGGATTCATTCATCAGATGATGGACACACTGAGATACCACCTCACGCCAGTCACAGTGGCTAAAATGAGCAAATCAGAGAACTCTAGATGCTGGTGAGGATGTGGAGAAACGGGCACCCTCCTACACTATTGGTGGGAGTGTAAACTGGTGCAGCACCTCTGGAAAACAGTGTGGAGATTCCTCAAAAAATTAACAATAGAACTATGACCCAGCAAAAGTAATTATTAAGAGCAACAAAAATTATTATTTCTTTAAATCTTGGAGCTTGAGCTAGGTTTTTAAGCTCAAGTATTTGAATAGGTAAGGGGCAAGACTGGTTGAGATGAACAGAAGTAATTATTCATTCAAACAAGCGATATCTATTGTAAGCATAAAATATGTGATGGCCATCGCGTTCTACGTGTAAGCGTAAGTAAATAACATGGACATGATTCCCACCCTATGGAGCAGATAGAGGGAAGATAAGTAAACTAAATATGTGATTACCACTTATGTGTGTGTGCATGTACATGTGTGTACACATGTATGTGTATGCATGCTTACAAGCTTACAAACATTAAGTGAGGAATAAAATAAATATATGTGATGGATGAGATAAGGGGAAGGGGCAGGGTCATGGAAAAGAAGAGGGTGAAACGGTGGTGGCTTGGGCACACTGCTGAGAAGGAATAAGAAAGGCACAGACATGCAAATTGGAAGATGGAAGACAGCTGCAATGAGAAGAAGCTGGCACAGCCACCCTGGGCAACAGTGGAAGGAAGTGGCTGAGGTGTAGACATGGTGGGTGGGAGGAAAAAGCTTCCAGGAAGTCCCTCAGGAATGTTAAAGAAAGAGTTTGGATAGATGGAGGGCTCATGAAGGGGAAAAGTGAAACAGCTTTGGAAGAACACATAGGAGCTAATTAGAAGGAACCTCAGAGCTGCTGCAGCTGCCCAGAAGGATGACAGTATGGGTGTCAGCCTGCTGGGCAGACAGACCGGAGCCCTCACAAGGCTCTACCCACGGCTGTCCTTAAACTATTCCCTGACTTGGACAAGAATGAAGTCACAAAACAGCAGCTGTGATTGCTATTATAGGTGTCACAGAGATGGACATCCACTTAGTGCCTAAAGCAAATGCTTATTGCAGATCAAGATCATCCTTTGTCTCTAATGGAGTAAAGTGAGCTTCCCTTAAGTTAGTGAAAAATGCTTAATGGAAAGAGGGTATACTCCTCTAGCAATGCCATTTTTCTGATATTTTGTTATGAAAACATTCAAACATGTAAGTGAGCATCTATACACCCACCCAGATGCTACCACTAATATTGCACTGTAATTATTTTATCATATGTCTACCCATCAATTCACTCACTCATACATCTTATTTTGGGTGCATGTCAAAGTAAATTGCAGACATCAGTACACTTCCTCCTAGACACTTTAGCACATGCCATTTACTAGAGTCCAATAATTGTTTATGACTATGTTTTACTTTTGAGGTAAAATTTACACACAATTAAACGTATACATTTTAGGTGTACCATTCTGTCACTTTTGACAACTTTGTAACTCACCTTTATCCAAGTAAGGAACATGACCATCACCCCAGTAAGTTTCCTCATCCCGTTTCTCAATCAGTTGTGACCACACCCTCAGTTCCAGGATCTCACTAGAGGCAACTGCTACTCTACTTTTTTCCCCCACCATTGATTACTTTTTTAGAAAACTTTATGAAAAATGGAATCAGATAGACCTACTATTTTATGTAAATGTGTTTTCATTCAGTGCAATGCTTTTGAGATTCATCCCTACTGTTGTGTGTTTATTCCTCCTAATTGCTCAATAGAATTCCACTGAATGGGCACACTACAGTTCACATCTGTGTGCCCTTTTATTTACTGAGGAACACCTGGGCTGTTTCTAGTTTGATGCTACATTTTACAAGACTGTCTCAACAGAGCCTTGACACATGTCAGAGGCAAACCTACCGTATGGATAAGTGTATACTGCACCTCCTTTTAAAGGGATAGAAAATGTGAGTCACAAAATATATTCAAAAAACATTTTCTTACAACAACATAGTTGATGGTGACATTTTTATTACCAGGCACCCTGCTGGGTGACATTCCTGTTAACAGAAATTTTCTTCCCATCTATTAGATTGCTAAAGCAAATAAAATCTCTCCATAAATGAAGGTCTGTTATTCTTTGCAGTGCTTTCCTGCTTCTGATCACTTCTTTTTGCAATAAACATTGCTCAAGTTCAACAGCACTGCTCTGTGCCTCTGAAACTGGAGGAAAAACTGACATAGGCTTTTACATTTTCTGTTTCAGGTTTTCCCAGTGTCTAAGATATGTGGCTTCTTAGAAGATGGTATTTCCATCTTTCAATGGTTTGGCTAGGGGAGGGGAGGTGACTGTCTTAAAAAGTAAAATTAATTGCCGAAAGAAGGGAATTGAAAGTGAGCAATAAAGAATGCGCTGGTCACATTGGGAGCCAAAGACAACTATGTGGGGTCAGACCACCCACGTTGATGTCTTTGAATCAGTAGACATGGAAGCATTTGATCTTGAATCTAGCTCTGGCTTCTGGAAAGGCACAGGACAAACCAACTCTGTGAAGGGAACAACTCACAGAACCTTTTTGTTTCCATTTGTTTTTCTTCTCCTACTTCAAATCCTCCTGCTCATGATTAAATTAAGAAAACAAGAAGAACATGTGGCATTATAAGTAAACTGAGCCTTTTAAACTCAGGTTTGGCAGTCCTGCCAGCCTACTCAAGACACAGATTTGAGGTTCTTACGGTTTTCACTGCTAAATCCAAGTACATTTGATTCAGATGACAGACAAAAGATGTGTGGATGTGGATCTCTGACCCTCTGCTGTGGTGGCGTGCCACAATTACACCTGGCCAAGAAATCCTCTTTGAGGATATAACATCATCCATATCATTCATCTGCCCCAGGATGAAATTCAGAAATGAAGGGTTTTTTTGAAATAGTACTTTTAAGAAGAAATAAAGTTCAGGTCAGAAAAATAAATGATGTTTTTAACTCATGTCATTTATAAGCCCCTGAAGATTTCATGAAACATGGTCCAAATACTATCTTTGCCATATTTGACCTATCTCTAAATCAGAAATGTTAGGGTTAGGGGTGCCTGGGTGGGTGAGTTGGTTGAGCGTCTGACTTCGGATCAGGTCATGATCTCACAGTCCATGGGTTTGAGCCCTGCATCGGGCTCTGTGCGTAGCCTGCTTCAGATTCTGTGTTTTGCTTTCTCTCTGCCCCTCCCCTGCTTGCTCTCTGTCTCTCAAAATAAAATAAAGACAATAAAAATTTAAAAAAAAAAGAAATGTTAGGGTTATTATGTCATTTCAGCAAAATGATTTTTTCCTTGTTTTACTATTAACCCTTTATTTTTTTTGGATCTACAACCTCAGTCTGGTGGGCCCAATTGTAATCACAAATTCCTTAAAAAATGGAAAAGGAAGACAGAAAAGTCAGAGAAGAGATACAACAACCAAAGCAAAGATTAAAGAGTGAGAGAGATTGGCAGGTGCTAAGCTGTTGGCTTTGAATATGGAGTGGACCATGGGACAGGAAATATAGACAACCTCCAAAAGCTGGAATGTTCTCCCCTAGATTCTCCAGAAGGAACCTGGCCCTACTATACCTTGATTTTGAACTTTCTACCTCCAGAAGGAACTGTTAAGATAATAAATGTATATTGTTTTAAACTACTAATTCATGGCAGTTGGCTATAGCAGCAATGGGAAACTAGCATATTCCCTCACATGCTATGATTATAACCAAATTATAGGTATTTCCAAGTTTTTTAAATGTAGCCTTGTTCTGTAATGTAACAGTGACATTCACCAAAAAGTGATTCATAAAAGGAATGAAAAGCAGTCTCTGAACTAATACACGTCTGCAGGACAGTGACCTTAGCTCCCATTTGCCAGCCTTGTATGAACTAATTTATGGTACAGAAGCACCTGTGCAGCAGACCAGATTGAGCTAATTAAGTAACCAAAGATGGAAAGAGTTTGTTCTTGCCTTGGATGTGGTGAGTTCAGAACATGGAGGGGGATGTTAAGCCGAGGCTCACAACTTACTGGAAACCACATGACTGAGGGTTCCAAGTACCTGATGTGGATCAGCCTTGGCAAGGCCAACTCTGAGATCTGTGGTTCTGTCTGGGAGTCATGAGGAAGCTTTGTGGCCTTGAACTGAAAGAACTGGAACAGTATTCTCTTTGCAGTTCAAAGTCCCCAGTCATTTTAATTCATCCTTCCCCAATTCCAACATCTTAAAACTCTGGCTTCTCCTTTCTCCCCTCTTCCTTCTGAATCTGCAAGCCCTCTTTCACCACCACCCCCCAGTTTTGTGCAACAGTGATAAATACCTCCACAATGGGGCAAAATTTAGAGCTGGGGTCCCCTTCCTGCCACTGCCCCTTACATTTGAATAAGTGCTGCTTTAGTTGCTGGGTTTTTACCTTTCCGTCTGCATATCTTCTTTGAATCAAGGAAAACTCTTATAAGCAAGGTCTATGTCATCTGTGATTTTTCTTTCTTAATGTGTTTAAGGCAGGGATCAGCAAACTATGACCTGTAGGCCCAATCTGGCCTGCTGCCTATTTTCATAAGCCCATGAGCTAAAAATGGCTTTTACATGTTTTAATAGTGAGGCAAAAATTAAAAGAAAAATATTTCATGACATGAGAACATTGTAAAAAACATTCAAGGTCCACAAATAAAGTTTTCTTGGGACACAGTACTTTCATTCATTTACATATTGTCTATGGCTGCTCTTATCTATGATGGCATAGACCAAATGGCCTGCAACGCCTAAAATGTTGACTATCTGTCCTTTTTTGTTGACACCTGGTTTAAGGGATATGACCTAATGAAATATATAGAAGATAGCATTAAATGATTAATTTGACTAAAAATAAGGGTCAGGCCTTGAAGTTTAAAGAAATTAGATCACACTGGGTGTTATATGGAAACCAACTTGACAATAAACTATTTAATAAAAAAAGAAAGAAAGAAAGAAATTAGATCAGATAAATGGCAAACCAGGAGGCTATTCTTTAATTTATTCAGATTTGTACCAACTAGGCATGTGACTGGTTGCATGTAATAGAAATCCAATATAGTGGTGGAACAAGAAGAAGATTGATTTATCTCCCCTAACAGGAAGTCTGGAGGTTGATTGTCCTTGGGTGAGGCTATGAGTTATTAATGATTTTAGCATCTTGGATTCCCTCAATCTTTCTGCTTTTAACCCAATGCATGACTTTTAGCCTCATGATTGTGATGCCTGCTACACTTTCTGTCTTTGTGGCAAAATTCTACCAATTCCAACTTGCTTGGCTTAAAAGTATATCTCTACTCTTTAATTACAATAAGATTTGGATTATATGTGGTCTTGGAGCCAAGAACTGTGGTTGCAGAGTCCATTGAAGTGTTGACAGAGCCAGGACCCAGAGTGGAAAGCACAGGAGATGAGGTAGGGGTGGTGAGGATATGATCAGAGCAATGGAAGCCACTTAATTAATATCTCATATACCATGAGCCATTGATTCCCATGAGTGTGCATCAAAATCCCCAGAAATGCATTCTCAAGCCCAGAAGGTTGGGCTCAGCCTCTGGAGTTTCCAATTCAAGAGCACTGGGCTGGGCCCAGAATCTGCTTTGCAGACAAGTCCCATGGTAATGAATGGTGTTTACAGAGAGAAGACATAACTCTGATATTGATGGTCTTGGGAGCACCTTACTCCACACCTAGAGAGGATCACTGAAACTCTAATGGAGGGCAAGACAAGAAGCTTTCATCTCAATGAGGTCATTCAGTTGCCCTGCTGGTTCCTCCTCGGGCACAAGCATGCTAGGGAACTGTGTGTGTACCAAACCTCCAGGATCTTGTCAAAGGCAGATTATGATTCAGAAGGCAGAGAAGGAGTCAGAGATGCTGCATTCTAATGAGCTTCCAGGTGAGAATGCTGGCCTGGGGATCACATGTTGAAGGACAAGCCTGCAGGGGTCTTCCTTGGTTGGCAGTCTCCCTCCTCTTCTGCAGCCTGTATTGCAGCAGGGCCACTGTGTTTCCAACCCAAGCTGCCTCCCACTCTGCTAGAGGCAGTAATGCCCAAATATTCTGGGGTAGGGTCCACACCTTTCTCAATTCTACTGAGCCTGGGGGACTAACTCGTTTGAATGATGTTCTCAACTGCTTGGAAAGATGCTGAGCCATTTTCTGGGAATTAGGAAGCCAAATATTTTTTTCAATCATTATTTCCCCCCAGATTGCTTCATTCCCAATGAAATAAGAACTTTTAGATTACAAGATAAAATGTGAAAATAATGTCCAAGCTCAACACTACAGGAAAAAGGGCAGAAAGTGCATACACTGTGAGAAGATAGAGAGTTACAGAGTGTTTCTGTGGCATATTTCAAGTTCTGAATTTACTTTATTTTCAGCTGTGTGTATTTATCTGCTTGCCATAAAACCAGCTGGAGTTTTAAATTTACACTATGAATAATGCTTCCAGAACTCTCCCATGCCTCTGTTGGCTCTAAGGTTTGTCAGTGACCAGCTGACCACCAGAAGTGACCATAAAAGCAACAACCAGTTCCAAGGAAAATCATTCTTCTGTGGAATAAGACAAGGAAGGGTGTCATTGTCCCTCCTTTCCCAGAGAGCCCTTTAAGAGACTCTGGAAAGCTGGATCTTATTAAATGTCTCAGAAGTCCCTTCTGAAGAAGAAGAAACCCTGATGAGAAGTTTTTGCCCGTGCTTCTCTGGAATCTGGCTTCAGAATTATTCACAGTTTGGAAAGTATTTCTCAAGGATTTGGGTGTGGACTGAATGCTTCCCCATGTCCCCATGGGTGAGCTAGCTCTGGATGCAGGTAAGCAGGATCTGAAGCTCCTTCATTGGGGCTCCACTCCTTTTTCTCTCTGCCAAAAGCTTGATGAAGCCTAAAACACCTGAAGGCCTGTGGATAGAAGTGGAATTTCTGAGTGACAGACTCAAATGTAGGCAACCTTGACCCCAGAGTAAAGCTCCATTCTTACAGCTGCTCTCTCAGATTCCTTTACTCCCCAAAAGGCCTGTGTTCCCAAGTTCAAGATGTTCCCAGTCAAATCACCAGAAGTTGTCAAACCATCCTGCAGGACTACAGCCACCAAAGGTGTGCAATAGCTAGTCTGCAACTCTGATTGACCAGATATTGATGGAAATAAGCTATCTAACTAGTATCTAGGAGTTACTAAAAGAAGTTATGTCTGTATCACTCAATAACAATCTGACTAGATAATGGGAGGGTTCAAATATTGGTTGTTCCCATCACTAAATTTTGGGAAGATTTATTGCATAAAAGTAGATAGTGGATTGATTGTATTGGACATGGCATAGCTTTGCTTTTGCTACAATGGCAGTGTTGAGTAGTTATAACAGAGACAAAAGGACCAGCAAAGTCTGAAAGATTTACTAGCTGGTCTTTTACAGAGCAAGTTTGCCTTCCACAAAATTCTTCCCATACCTGGGTCTTAACTTCTGCTCTGATTGTCTTGCCTGCCACAACTCAAAGCAAGAAATCACAAGATGTAGCAACTAAAGTAAATTGGTAGTTATGTTGCAAGTGAGTTAGGATAGGGCTCTACTACATAGCCTGGTTGAATCTCTGTGGTAGAAATCTGTTCTCTTCTGAAATCAATGTTTGGGGAGGCATGTGTGCTGAGCTCTGGGGTGCAAAACCTAAGTTCTTCCTAAGTCCACAAGGGTAGTTCTCCCATGATGCTGATAAAAACACTTTCATTAAATGCTTCAAAAGCAGTGAGCTAAGAGTGACTCAAAATACATTATATTTTGCATAAGACTTTAAAAACTGGGTGTCATATTATTGACAAATTGCTTTCAAAGTCACTAGCTTTCAATTGCCAAAGAGTAATTTTGCCTTCTCTATAAAGAATTAGAGGGGCGTAAAGGTGGTTCAGTTGGTCAAGCATCCGACTTTGGCTGAGGTCATGATCTCACAGTTCATGAGTTCAAGTGCCGCATTGGGCTCTGTGCTGACAGCTCAGAGCCTGGAGCCTGCTTCAGATTCTCTCTCTGGCTCTGCCCCTTTCCCACTTGTGCTCTGTCTATCTCTCTCTCTCTCTCAAGAATAAATAAACATTAAAAGAAAAGAAAAAAAATTGGAACCTGTTACTTATGAAGCACATGTTTGGTGTCAAAAATATAGAGAAAAGTGAAAAAAACATTTGTTATGCTTCACACAGACCATTTTATTAATACATATACATATAAAATATTTACAATTTGTAGTTTTTTCTAAATCAGATCATCTATTTCCATAACCTCCTATCCAATGGATATATCCATTATAAGTCATTAACTGTACTTTTTTAAAAATTTTTTTAATGTTTTATTTATTTCTGAGAGATAGAGACAGCGTGAGCAGGGGAGGGTCAGAGAGAGAAGGAGATACAGAATGTGAAGCAGGCTCCAGGCTCCGAGCTAGTTGTCAGCACAGACCCCAATGCGGGGCCTGAACCCACGAACCATGAGATCATGACCTGAGCCGAAGTCGGTCGCTTAACCGACTGAGCCACCCAGGCACCCCAGTCATTTACTGTACTTTGTGTGTTAATGAAATATTCAGTTTTCTAATTTTCAAAAAAGATTATCAGTTAGTTTTATGACAGATTAGTATTTTGTTGGTGGATTTCTTATATTTAATGCATTTAAATTATATAGTAAAACATAATTTTGTTACATAGTATTAAAAATATATAAGTCCTCTTTTCTTAATTTCATAAGTAAGGTATGTTCTCCACACATGCTTCACTTTTAAGCCTCTCATCCTGCATGTAGCTAAGCCAAGAACGTATCCCCCAGGAAATGTTTGCCAGACGTCAAAGCATATTTGACGTTTTTCAAATAACGTTTTTGGATTTCTTGGCTCCCTTGTGAAGAGTATCTTCAAGGACAGAGCATTCCTTTCAAATATGTATTATGTTTTCAATAAAAACATAATCTGCTGTGAATAAATATTACATTAAAAAATAAAGGGAGAGTCTAAAATGGCATACATACACCTTGACAAAACATAGTTCTGGAGATCTCTATTTGACTAGCTGAGATACTTATATATATATATATATATATAAACTCAGTAGTTCTTAATTCAGGGGTTCCATAAATTTAATGAAAAAAATTGCATCCTTATTTTTGTTACTCTCTACCTGAAACTTAACATATCCTTTCATTCTTGGGGGGTGGGGAAGTATCGATACTGAAATCATAGATACTTCACACTACAACATGGTTATTATTACACATCTCTCAACATCTTATTTGCAGTGATCACCACTTTGAGATTATGGTATTGATGTGATGCACCATAAAGGTCTTGCAATTTTAAAATCCATTAAGAAGCATGTATATTTAATTCCATACATTTATATGATTCTTTTTGATATTCTTCTAACTGTATTTTAATATGATTGGGACCTTTGGTAATTCTATGTATCACTCCCATAAAAAAATAACTCAAAGTGGATAAGAGAGCTAAATGTAAGAACTAAACTAGAAAAACAGTTAGGATAAAACACAGGTGTAAATCTGATTCATAACTAAAGGATGACTTTTCATTTATTTAGGTCTTAGCCTTTTTTTCCCCCAACGTTTTGTCGTTTTCAGAGTAGCATTGACACCTCAAGAAGTCGGGTTTGAACTACATGGGTCCACCTATATGGGGCTTTAGTGCAAGACTGCGAATGTATTTTCCTTATGATTTTGTTAATAATTTTTTTCCTCCGTCTTACTTTATTGTGGGAATACACTATATATTACAGGTAACATACAAAATATGAGTTGATCAACTATTTGTTACCAGTAAGGCTTATCTTCAACAGTATTATTAATAAGTATTAACATATTAGCAGTTAAGGCTTTGGGGAGTCGAAAGTTAGATGCAAATTTTTGGCTGTGTGATGCGGGGGAGTGGCAGACCTAACCCCTGCATTGTTCAAGGATCAACAATATACATTTTGCACTTCTTTTGCTAACTGTATTCCTAAGTATTTTATTCTCTTTGATGGTATTGTAAATAGAATTGATTTATTGCTTATGTTTTCAGTTTGCACATTGTTACTATATAGTAATACAATTGATATTGTATCCTGCAACTCCTAAACTCATTTATTAGTGCTTACAGTTTTTAAATATTTTCTTTAGGACTTTCTATGTACAAATAAGATAATGTCATTAATGAATAGAGATAATATTATTCTTTCTTTTTCTGATCTGGATCCTTTTATTTCATTTCCAGCCTTAACTGCAATAGCAGTGGCAAGAGCGGGTATCTTTGTCTTATTTCTGATCTTAGGGGGAAAGTTTTCAGTCTTTGATGATTAAGTATGATATCTCCTGTGGGATTTTTTGTAGATGCAACATAATTTCACTAACAAAAAAATGAGCCAATAAAGGATTGTCCATTTTTACCTTGCTTCTTGAAGAAAGCCTGGGTGAGAGCCAAATTTAGTAAAATATTTGCTCTGCTATACTGACATGCTATCGTTTATTGAATAACATTTGCTCATCAGGCATTTATTTTCCAAGCTTAGCTCATATATTGCTGCTTAGCCACAGAGCCTTAATTTTTATGTCTCTATTTTAGTATTGCTGTGGCTTATAAATTTATGTTTTTATCTTTATAATTTCTTTCTTCCTAATATCTAAATTATTATAATTAACCTCAAGGTTAAAAATAAGATTGATGTGTTTATTAGTCAAATACTAATAATGGTTAAATAATTTTAAAACTCCTAGTTTTCAATTTTTTTAATGTTTTTATTTATTTTTGACAGGGAGAGCACAAGTGAGTAAGGGTTGGAGTCACAGAATCCAAAGCAGGCCCCAAGTTCTGATTTGTCAGCTCAGAGCCTGACACGGGACTCAAACCAATGAACTGTGAGATCATGACTTGAGCTGACCGAACTACTCAGGCCACCCTTAACACTCTTATTAATGTTCCCCTTATAAATTCTGATTGCAGTTTTGACAACCATTACATTGAAAACAATTGTGAAACAGCATCCTTTGAACCTAAGAAAGGAACACTCATGGCTCCCTTCAGGTCACATTATCTGACTGTCTATATATAGCAGCACCATCTAATAGAAATTTTGCTAAAGATCAGATATTCTTTCTATGTACTGCCCAATCTGGTAGTCACTAGCCCATGGTCCACTTGATATGGGACTAGTGAAACTGAAGAAATAAATTTTTAACTTTAATTTTAATGAGTTTAAGTTAACTAACCAGAGGCGATTAGTGCCTATCATATTGGATGGTGTATGCAATTTTTATCTGCCTTGTCCCCAGTTCCTCCCACATCAATTTCCATCCAAAGGGCCTGGAACTTTCATTACCAGCAACAATTAGTAGTCAGTCATGTATCTCCAGAGTCTTGATATTCTTAACACCTGGACTTGTGTTCGCTAGCAGGTGGTTTTTCAGTAAGTGATCATGTTGGAACTAGAAAGTTATTTTCAAGTTTTTTAAGAAAAAATCTGCCTCTCCCTTTTGAAAAAGATCTTTGGCTAAGGTATGTCTGGGGTAACACATTGCTCTTGGGCCCCCTCCTGCATCTGGACTCCTCTCCACTTCTGTTCTTTTTTTTTTTTTTTTTAATTTATTTTTTTTAATGATTTTTTTTTTTATTTTTAGGAGAGAGAGAGAGACAGCGTGAGCAGGGGAGGGTCAGAGAGAGAGGGAGTCACAGACTGAAACAGGCTCCAGGCTCTGAGCTGGCAGTCAGCACAGAGCCCGACGCGGGGCTCGAACCCACGAACCGCGAGATCATGACCCAAGCGAAAGTCGGACGCTTAACCGACTAAGCCACCCAGGCGCCCCACCACTTCTGTTCTAACAACATTCACTAGTAGTAACAGCTGTACTTGTTGAATAGTTGCTATGTTACAAGGAAGGTAACACTCCCTGTGCGTAAATTTTCTAATTTCCATGACATCCCTGTAAATTAGAGGTTATATCTCCAGTTGTGGGGGAGAAAACCAGATATTTAAGTAACTTAAACAAATTCCAACAATAAGTAAGTTGCAAAATCAGGGTTCTGATGTACTGCACATTCTAATGCATTCATCCTTAAGTGAACTGGAGAATCTTAGTTTCACCACTGACTAGCTATGTGGCCTTGGGAAGTCACTTATTCCCCTGACCTTCAGTTTCCACATCTGGAAAATGAGGCATTGATAATGGACGTCTCCAGCCAGATGAGGAGTAAGCCTGAGGCTTATTAGGAGCCCTCTTGGTGCACTGGTGTGTGGGGCATGCTTGCTGGGCTATCTTCAATTCCTTCCTTATTCCTCCTGGCCCACGAACTTATTTTTGTCCTTGATTTTTTCACAATTGCTTATTGTTATTATTGGTAAAAATGCTCAGCTGAACTGCATTTCACCCAATAGACATTTAGTGAGTCTCTGCTAAGGTCAGGAGCCATGCAAGGTGTTGAACACAATCAGTGGCTGAATTTAAATTGTAGAAACCCAAGTATACCTTTTCTAGCTAAAATTTGTTGAGAGTTTACCATGGTTCAGCCATTCTGACTGGTTTACATGCATAACTCATTCAATCCTCAGAATAACACATTGAAGGAATGACTATTAGTATTCCTCATCATACAGTTGAGGAAATGGAGGCACAAAGAGGCTGGACTACTTGCTAAATATGACACAACTTATAAATTATGGAGCTGGGACTCAAATACAGCCATGTGGCTGCACAGCTCACACCCTTACCCTGAGGCTCTGAGGTCCCCAATCTTGCATTTGCAGGTAACCATGAGAAAGTCACACTGGAGTGGGGGCACAGAGGAACATCTATAACAGGTGCTCAAAAAATTCCTAAGTACTGTTAGCAAACAAAACATGCTGTAAGTGGATGGGGATACAAAGATGTGTAAGAGCTATGCTCCACTCCTAAGAAACTAGATAATAAATCTAGCAAAGAGCATGATTAAAAGCAGATGATTCTTTATAAAGCAGGGAAGGTATGGTAAGTGGTAAATTGCCAACAGAAAGTCCTATGAACTTCACAAAGAGATCAGTTCTGGTTTGGTTACTCAGAAACACTTGTGATGGGGGCAGTGTGTCACCTGTGTCTTAAAAGAAGGGTCAGATTTCAGTAGATGGAGAAGAGACAAAGATAAGAGGATTCCTGGTAGACAAAAAGACAAGAGCCATGGATTGGAGATTAGACAGGATGAGGCACTTCTATGACAGTCAGTCGGAGTTCCTCTTCCTAGAACCTTTAGCATCCATGAGAACCACTGAACTCAACAAAAGAGTGGGTTGTAAAGAGATAGGTAAAGGCCATGGGCAGAATTGTGAGGACTGACCACCCTCCTGGGGCAGGAAGGGTAAAGGAGCCACTCTTCTGGCAGGCACAGGAGAGGAGAAGCAGGAGGGAAGGTGTCTCAGAAATCATGGGAGAGGGAGACTTAAAAACAGCCAGGGCTCAGGAGTGCAAACAACATAGAGACATCAAGAAAAAGTGAAGAGGGAAAATAAGTTTTTGGCTTCTGTATTTAGGAGATGATGGGTATTCTTCAAGGGAGCTATTCCAATGAAACAGTAAAATGGGCCTGGGCTAATGAGACCGCAGTGAGGATGACAGGGTCAGGGGTCAGCAGAGCAGAGGGAACTGAGTGAGTCATTCCCATGGAGACATAGGCAGTGGTCCATCCCCTTGCACAGGAGGTACAGAGAGGAAGGGCAGAAGTTTAAAACATGCACAAAAGCCTCAAAGTGATGGCTCGAGGACACTTGAATAGGACTCCCCGTTGGAGATGGCTGTGGTGAATCATCTAGAACCCGTCCAAGAAGTGAACCAGCCTGCTTAGTGACAGGGCCTGATCCTTGTACATCCCTCAATTCCAATGAGGGCTGGTGGGCTTGAAAATCTTAGTAAAGTTTGAGCAAAGTATGTAACTGATCTTGTTCCTTCACTAGCCTCATGCACCCACGCAGTTGCTGCCACTTTCTGAGATCTTTCAGCTGTGACCTCCGCAGCTGTGACCACCCCATTGGAAAAGGCCAAAGGGGTCTGCCCAGATGTGAAGGCCCCACTCCCAGTATCGGCTGTCCCTGAGGTCGCCCTACTCCAGCTCAGGCAGGGGGAGGGAGGACGCTGTGCTGGTGCGTTCAGACACCAGGCTCAGCCCAGGCAGCCAGTGGGATGTCAGGCCAGCACCTGCCTGCTCTCAGTAGGAGACAACCCAACTCTCCAAATCTGCTGGTGTTTTCTTCTTCCCAGAGGAGCAGAGGAGTGGATCCTGGGACCTTCAGACCTCAGTCTCCAAGCTGTGCTCCCCAACCCAGCTTTCAGAAGGCACTGCTTGTGGGAGCTCTCTTGTGTCAGGGAGTGTAGGGAAGGACCACTTTACCTCATCCCTTTCACACTGGGAGTATCCATGCCTCACCCCCTCAGGTCACTATGGGTCAGTGGAGTCTGGGAGTGGGGGTGGGCAGGTGCTTGCCTTTGCTAATGAAGACATCACACTGCCCTGCTCTCTTACAAGGTCTGGGCTCTGCCGGATCCAGGAGGCAAGATACCCATCTAAGCGATGCAATTCGCTTGGGGCTTCCTGGGAGCCAAGTTTCCTGCCCCAGGGCGAGGCCCGCTCGTTCCTCACACTCTTAACACTTTTTGGCCCAAGTTTAGAGAGATCCAACTTTGGGGGCTTTGTTTAGAGTTCAACAGCGCCGCCCCCTGGTGTTTTGTTGTGAGTGACCGTAACGGAGATGGCACAGGGTTAAAAAAAAAAAAAAGTTTGTCACTCCGTTAGTTTTGGAACCACCCCCCGGCATTCTTGGTAAGTGAATAAGCGGAAAAGGTCGCGAAAGTGACAGATTCTCATCTCTTCCTCGCTGCTCTCCCCACCCTGTCCGTCCGCACGACCGCTCTTCTGCAACGCAAGTGGCATTTATATGCACCTTTATGTCACTCCGACCTCTCAGCCAAGTGCAAAAACCCTTAACAGTCCCGAGTGGGATCGGCTTGGAGATCGCAGCGCCTTCCCACGAGGGCCCTCGTGTGCCCCTTTTGGGGTGCGAGACGGACTATCCCTCTGTGAAGCCGGACTGAAACAGGCCAAGCAGGCTAGCGCGCTCCCCGACTCGCCCACCCCTACAGAGCTCTGTAGGAATTCGCGGACGCTGTTTCCGAAGGGTGACAAGACCTTGGAGCCCTGACAGTATCCTTGCGACTTTCCCACGCGACGAGAGGAGATCCAGCCGGACAGCTCGCGCTCAGGCACCCGGAGGTCCTGGCTTGTGCGCGGGGGGGGCGCTGATGTTAGGCCAGTCTTCCCCCTCTGCCCATCCTCGCGCCAGCCACACCCTCTGTCCGCTGGGGTGGTGCGCACCCGTCTCCTGCGCTAGGCGCCCCGGGCAGGGTCCAGCTCTCTTCTAGCGATCGTTTCTTCAGAGAAGTCCAAGCTCTTGGTAGCTCCTCCCCAGATCCCCTTCTTGGCGGGCACCTCCCTCTAAGAGCCCGACAGGTTCTGGGCTTTACTCCCCCCCACCCCTCGTTCAAAACCCTCCTCCTCTGTCTCCATTTCCCAGGGTTCTGCAATCCAGACTTCTTCCCTTGATACCGGTGGTAACAATACATTTATAAGAAAAAGAAACAGGACCAAGAGATTAGGAGGGGCGGCGGATTAAGACCCGTTTAGGACTGCAAGCCTAAGGGCCCTAGTGGCAGGGGCGGACACTTGTGTAACTGACGGAGGTGCTGTCTTCCCGCGGCGCCTGCGCCTAGCGGTCTAGCCCAGGGACCTCCCAGCGCCCCGGCCGGGTTTACTCATCCCCGAGAGGTGATCCCAGGCGCGAGGGCGGGCACAAGGCGTCCGGAGAACCCAGTAATCCGAGAATGCAGCATCAGCCCTTCCCACCAGGCACTTCCTTCCTTTTCCCGAACGTTCAGGAGGGAGGGCCGCGCACTTATAAACCCGGGCCCTAGCCCGCCGGCATGTCAGAGGCCGCCTCTGCAGGGCTGCGCGCCGCGGCTGGGCGCGTCTGGGCTGGAACCCACGCAAGCGGCTGTCGCCCGCGGCGCCCTGCGCCTCTGAGCCGCTACCGGACTTGGGCCCCGTCGCGGCGCTTGCGCTCTCCCAGGCGCTTGCACGCGGCGTGCCGGGACAGCATGCTCCGAGTACTGCTCCTCGGCGTTCTGGCCCCCGCTGGCCTGGGGCTCCCCGCGCCCCCAGGGCCGCAGCCACGCGGCAGCCAGTGCGTGGAGCACGACTGCTTCGCTCTCTTCTCGGGCCCTGCCACCTTCTTCGCCGCTAGCCAGGCCTGCGAGCAGCTGGGGGGCCACCTGATGACCGTGCGCTCTTCGGTGGCGGCTGATGTCATTTCCCTGCTACTGAGCGGCGACAGCGGCGGCAGCCCGCGCCTCTGGATCGGCCTGCAACTCCAGCACGGCTGCGACGACCCCGGGCGACTCGGGCCCTTGCGCGGCTTCCAGTGGGTTACCGGCGACAACCGCACCAGCTACAGCAGGTGGGCGCGGCTCCAAGCCGACGGGACGACTCTCTGCGGTCCCCTGTGCGTCGCTGTCTCCGAAGCCGGGGCCCTAGCACCCGGCGAGCCGGCCTGGGAGGAGCAGCGGTGTGACGCGGAGGCCGATGGTTTCCTCTGCGAGTTCCACTTCGCAGCCTCCTGCAGGCCCCTACTCGTGGACTCTGGCTCGGTGGCGGCCCCCGGCGTAGCGATCACCTACAGCACCCCGTTCCGGGCCCTTGGCGCGGACTTCCAGGCGCTGCCGGTGGGTAGCTCCGCTGCTGTAGAGCCCTTCGGGGTGGAGCTGGAGTGCGCGGCGCCGGGGGGAGAGTCCGAGGCGCGCTGGGGCCGGGAAGCGCCCGGCGCCTGGGACTGCAGCGTCGAGAACGGCGGCTGCGAGCACACTTGCAACCGGAGCGCCGGGACTTCGCGCTGCCTCTGCCCCGCGGACGCCGCCCTGCAGGCGGACGGGCGCTCCTGCGCTGCTGCGTCCGCGGAGCAGTCCTGCCACGACCTCTGCGAGCATTTCTGCGTTCCCAACCCAGGCGTGCCTGGTTCCTACTTGTGCATGTGTGAGACCGGCTACCAGCTGGCTGCAGACCAGCACCGGTGCGAGGACGTGGACGACTGCATCCAGGTGCCCAGTCCCTGCCCACAGGAATGTGTTAATACGCAGGGCGCCTTCACCTGCCTCTGCTACCCGGGCTACGACATGGTGGACGGCGAATGCGTGGAGCCAGTGGACCCGTGCTTCGGGAGTAACTGCGAGTACCAGTGCCAGTCCGTGGGCCAAACTGACTATCGCTGCATCTGCGCGGAGGGCTTCGTACCCAGCCCTCAGGACCCGCACAGGTGCCAGATGTTCTGCAACCAGACTACATGCCCAGCTGACTGCGATCCCAACAACCCGGATTCCTGCCAGTGCCCGGATGGCTACATCCTGGACGATGGCTACATGTGCACGGACATCGATGAGTGCGAGAATGGAGACTGCCCCGATGAGTGCCGCAATCTCCCTGGCACTTACGAGTGCATCTGCGGGCCTGACTCGCTCTTTGCCGGCCAGGTTGCCATTGACTGTGACCCCATCAAGTTGAACGGTGACAATGAGAGTGACAGTGACAGCGGCTCTGGGGAGCCCCCGGTCAGCCCGACTCCTGGCGCCACCTCCATCCCCTCGCCGGTAGGGCCTCTGCATTCTGGAGTGCTCATCGGCATCTCCATCGCCAGCCTGTCTCTGGTTGTAGCTCTTTTGGCGCTCCTGTGCCACCTGCGCAAGAAGCAAGGCGCCATGCAGGCCGAGCTGGAGTACAAGTGTGGGTCCCCAGCCAAAGAGGTGGTGCTGCAGCAAGTCCAAACCGAGCAGACGCCTCAGAAACTCTGAGGGGCCGCCTCTCTGGCCCCGGGTGTTGGATTGGCCTTCCCCTCCCTCAGTGCCTCTCCCCTTTCCCCCAGCCTTACTCCTTGGCCACCTACCCCAAAGCACTTTAGCTGGCATAGGAACTGGAGAAGACCCTCCTGCCTCTTGCTGATTCTGCACACGGCTAGGGAGCGGCGGGGGTTGGAAGGAGTATGTGCCCCAGCCACTTCCACGTGTCATGGGACAACTGGGCAGAGATGGCAACTTACAATGAAGATACAGACTATAGCGTGTCCAATGCCCTTGCCAAGGGACACAGGAGGGGTGAGAGTCATTGGCTGACAGTCTTTGGGGCAGACTGTGATCCTGTGGACTAGTGCGTGTAATCAAGGTGTCAATAATGACCAAGATATTTATTTTTTAAGTATTTAGGATGGTCTTGTTATTTTTTTATTTTGATTTTTAGTTTTTTGCTTTTGCATTTTTCCCTACCTGTATGTCTCCAGTACCTACTTTATATCCCTTCCTCCTTCCTCCCTCCCTTGCTTCCCCCTTCCCTTTTTGTATATTTATATACTTCCACTTTTCAAGTGGCAGTAAAACTATCTTGGTGGGTGTTTGGTTGGCTCACCTTGATGAAGCCAAGCCCCAGTTCCTTATTCATTTTCTCCCAATTTCCCCTTACCTGGCACTCAGCCAACCCACCTGTGGTCTCCCACCCTACTCTAGACCCTGCTTCTGCCCCTCTGCTTCTGTCTAGGCAAAACTCCTCCATGAAACAGAAACAAAAACACTACAAACAAGGATGGTTGATAATCCATTTGCTCTTGAACCAGATTTGCTAATTTATCCTGAAATTTCAGACTTCCAGAACAATTCCATTTTAATGAAAGATGGGAGAGGCGCTCATTTAACTAATGTTTGCTGCACTGTCATAGAAATTCAAGCCAAGGAGTGTTGTTTGTTTGTTTGTTTGTTTGTTTTTAAAGTTTTATACAGTGAGCCTGGGTTTTATTGTTAACACTTTTCATTTGAACCAAAAGATCTTCATTGCTTCTTATGCCATTTCTTTTTCCCATTATTATAATTGCTGTTGTTACCAGTTATTTTTGACAATGTTGGAAATGCTCTCGTGATAGCTCTAGATTGAGATGGGAATGAAGGATCTCCCAGGAGACAGCTTAAGAAAGTTATGAGCTGCACAGTTCATGCCAGTTACCATTTTGAGTCTTACTCTTCAAGTAATTTGTGCTCCGAAATAAAACCAGTTCTGCTGGTTTGGGGGGCGGGATTCAGGAGCTTGGGAATAGAACATGGAAGATGCTCAATTAGAACTTCACCTTAATCAGGCCCTTAAGAATTTCTCCAACTTCCAAGAAGCCTTCTCATCCTGGCCACTTAGAACACGGTCACTGGATGAGAAGTGGGAGCTGCCTGCCCGTGGTAGCTGGTTAGAAATGCAGAAACTTGGACTGCATGAGAATCTATATTTTAACAAGATCTGCAGGGGTCTGCCCAGTATAGCTTGAGAAGAACTGTTTTAGACAGCTTCCAACTTTCTGGAATAGATTAAATATGGATCAGAGGGGTGCCTGGGTGGCTTAGTCGGTTAAGCGTCCGACTTTCGCTTAGGTCATGATCTCATGGTTCGTGGGTTCGAGCCCCGCGTCGGGCTCTGTGCTGACTGCCAGCTCAGAGCTTGGAGCCTGTTTCAGTCTGTGACTCCCTCTCTCTCTGACCCTCCCCTGCTCATGCTCTCTCTCTCTCCTAGAAATAAATTAAAATATTTAAAAAATTAAAAAAATATATGGATCAGTAATAAGTAGCAGGCCAAGTCAGGTCCTATGTTCTCAAGAAACTGAGGAATTTTCCATTTATAGCTTTGCTTTCTGATAGAAAAGACTAGGTACACACCTTTAGATATTGCTACACAGGGTTGTTGGTTCAACTAAGCTAGGAATGAAATCGTGTTTCACTGTATGGGGAAAATGTATCATGCGAGTGTATCTTTTGTAATGCAAAGGTTTTCCTCTATTTTGTAAACTTGGCACATTTGTACATAGTTATTTATTTATTGGAGACAAACTAGAACACAGGCAAAACTCTTGCTTATGATATCACATGTAGAAAATAAACAAATAACAGGGTGCTCTTGGGTTTTGTTTCTGTTCACCTAGCTTTCACCAACCCCCTCATTTTATGTCATTGAACAGGGCTCACAAACAATGCAAATGCCATGACATGCATTTAAAGGCTGCTCTATACCCCATCACTAACTCCATATCCTCATGTCACCATCTCTGACTTTAAAGGTCTTTCCAGAGGAGATTGTTTTCACTGTAGGAGGACTTCATGTTATGTCTGTGTGCACAAATATTTATGCTTCTCTCTGTAACCATAACAACATACACAGGACTTGAGTCTATGTGTTTTGAAACACATTATAGGATTATTTGTGGGGATGAGTTAAAGAAACAGTTCTTCTTGGGTGCATTTCTAGAATCCCAGCTGTGTATCCTTCCTATGAATGGTTTGGCATTATCTGCCCTCTGAGATATCCAAACACAACTCTCATGAGGGGTCTCAGTCTGTGACTCAAATTCACAATCATTTCCACATACCAAGGTCTCATGTAGTATTAAATCATTCTTATTTCTATTAGAGATTAGAAATACTGTCTTTTTAAGACAAACATTTCCTGGTCCCCTTTTCCTCAGATGATGGCACTGACTGAATTTTATATGCAGTGCTCTGAAAATTTTCATAAGCAGATGTTGGAAGTGAATGGAGTTTGACCAAATATTCACATATATTTATACATCTGGATAATGCTGAATTTTCTATCTCTCATCTGAATAGTTACTGTTGTGACAATGAAGTTGGAGATTTCAACATCCATCTTGGATGAGGCTGACAGCTTCAGGGTGTGGCTACTACGCACGGTGTCTCCCCCCCCACCTCCAAGATAACACATCTGAACAATGCTGCCTGCCCTTGGAGTTTGGTAGGCTAGCAGAAAACCAAATTCAGTAGGAGGCACATATGAAGAAAAAACTTGATGTGTGCAGGCAAAGCCGGTACACATGAATTGTGCTGGGGTTCCAGAGGAGAGAGTGATACCTTACAAATTTGTTCTTAGACTTCCATTTTTCAAAAGGGTCTCTTTCCAAGTAGCCAGCAAATTTACTTAATAGGGCTTATTGCTTTAGTGTTTCCTCCTCCAAAGGAGAGGGATTTTCTTAAGGAATATAAGAACACCAAAATGCACTTTTAAGAGTCAGAGCCAAAAACCCTTACTGGGGCATCTTGGACCCCAGGACACTTATAAGGAGGGGTCCCAGTTCTTCCCTATCCTCCCCGGTTCCTGTCCAATAGGAGATCAGCATCCATGCTTATAGTACTCATCTGAACTCAAGATTCTCAAAACAACTAGGAAACCACAGCCTCACTCTGAGAAAGATGCTAAGGTCATAAACAAATCGGTCATCTATAAGAACCATCCCCCAGCATTTAGAATCAGAGTAAACCTTATGAAACAAGGATTGTGGGTCAACATCCATGGTCCCACTCTGTGTTCTCGTTATTGGATATCCAGGTCTGAGGGAGAATTCCAAATCTCAGCAAGGGGCATATGGTTGCTGACAATCTTCCACAGCTTGCAGGACCTGGGGAAGAAGACCAATGTCATACTTCTGGATAAATCAGAATTTGATTTTATGAGCTAAATCGCATTTGTCCTCTCCTTATATCTAGCCCTTTTTGTTGGGCTACTTCAGCAAATATTTGTTGAGCATGTACTCTATGCCTGATTTGGTGATTGGCACGGTAACAAGTCTCTGCCCTAAGTTTACACTCCACGGGAGAGACGCATATAAAACATATTATTGCTCCCAAACTGTATTTAACTTAGAGACAGTAGTATGAGCTGGGGAGGAGAAGTTCAGCACAACAGGGCAGTGGGATTTAGGTGCAGGAGTAAAGAAGTTGTCTTTGATGAGCTGACCCTTAACACTAGATGTGAAGGAGGAGCAGGAGGTTGGGCAAATGAAGAGTGGAGAAGAAAGCAGCCTGTGTGAAGGAACAGCATGTGCAAAGTCCCTGTGCAGGGAAAAGTCTTAGCAGAGCAGGGCATGTAGCATGGTGAACAAGGGGAAAGGTTACTAAAATGGAGCTGAAGAGGTAGAATGGAGATGTAAGGGAGGAGGAGGATGGGGAGAGAGAGCCTTAGGTCAGCTTACAGACAGGGAATTCTATCCCAGAAGCAAGTATACCACTCAAGGTTTGTTTTTCTTTTTTAAGTTTATTTACTTATTTTGAGAGCAGAAGAGAGAGAGGGAGAGAAAGAGAGAGAGAAAGCATGAGTGGAGGAGGGGCAGAGAGAGGGGGAGAGTTCAAAATGCTATCGGCGCAGAGCCCAACGCAGGGCTGGACCCCATGAATCATGAGACATAAACTGAGCCAAAACCAAAAGCCAAATGCTTAACTGACTGAGCCACCCAGGCATGTCATGTCACTTGAATTTTATTAAGAGCACACTGGTATTCAATTTCTGTACTAAAATTGGTTGGGACAATAATAGCCACTTGTAGACTTACTTACATGCCCGCATAAGCACACACCTGCACAATTTCCCTTATAAGCATCCAGCAGGCCAAACACGGGGTATGGGTGTCATATACACCTGGGTTTGAATCCCAGCCTGACACATGGTGGTCACATGACCATGGATGCCATGAAACCCATATAAGGTGGTAAAATGGGGTACTAGCCACTCCACAGGATTTCCATGAGCATTAGATGAAGTGAGTTAGCCCAGGTTCTGACACACAGCAGGTGCCCAATAAATGTTTGTATATGTGCCAATAAATTAGTAGATGCATAAGTGGATTAAAAATGATTGTGTTGAGATCTCAAATGTCTTGAAAGCAAATTCAAGGTGGTGCAGAGTGGAAAGTACTCTTTCTGGGCAAGGTGCAGTCATTTGGAAGGGTTTCCGCCCTCTACAGGGAAGCAACATGGTGGGAAGTGGGAGTTCCTTAAGGGGGGAGATGTTTGCACGAGGTGAGAAGCAGCTCCTTGGGAGCTGTAAAATCCTGCTTCCAAGTTCTATTCTCCCTACTCACAAAGCCCATCGAAGTGTAGGGGCACAGACATTCCCTCTGTTGCACTCCTGGGGAGTCCACAGAGAAGGAACACACCCCAAATCTTGTTTTCTCAGAGCCTGAAATAGAAAAGTGGCTCCGCCCCAGGCAGCCCCTGGAGCTGTGAGAAAGACAGTACTACCCACACCTTTATGCTCAATTGCCACAGGAGACCCTCAAGTGTAGCAACACCAAAGAGGAGGGACTTGCAAAAGAGAAAGGAATCATGAGTTGAAAGTGATAGACCAGATGTCCACAGGTCCTTGAAGGGTGAGTCTGGGCAAATCTCTTAACTCTGTCAAACATCTGCCCCACTGGGGCACTGCAAGGGGGCTGGTGGGTGTGGACACCTAAACAAAGTCTTCGCTGATTCCTCTCCCTGACTGAGTTCCCCAGGGCCAGCACCTATGGGAGACCTTAGACTCAGAAACACTGACAGCTGCCACCTGCGTCTGAGGGAAGAAGGTCTCATCCACCCAAGTGAGAGGACTTTAGGTACTCTCCATCAGGAAAATACGTGCATGTTTGTTCATCTTTGTCTTTCTCTGTGGGCAGAAAGAGGAGCCTAAGCTCCTATGGACCTACATGGTATTTGATCACTGATTAGTGGGGCACAAGAATTAAAATCTGGGGGCCTAGAAAGTTCTGGTCTTTAAGACCACGGGTCCCAGCAAGAGCAGGCTAAGCCCAAATGGTGACCAGTGCATTTTATTTTACTCTTTTTTTTTAAGGAAAAGAAAATCAGAATATAATTGACATACATTAAAATTCCCCCTTTTTGGTGACCAAATCTGTAAGTCCTGAAGAATATGCATATTCTGGGAAATACCACTATCATCAATACATAGATCATTCTGGTCACACCAGAGAGGTGGCTCAGGCCACTCCCCTTCACTGCCACTAGAGTGGTCTACACACACCAGATAAGGACTCTTTCCTCTCTGACACTCATTATCCTTCCCTCGACCTCTTCAGGGTCTCCCCACACCAAGGATACTGTGTTTTCATGATTAAATCACAAGGATGAACTTTTCTGAGCTTTGACCAGATAGCCCGATGTCCTAACCTTCAGCAAACAAGTTTCAGTGAAATCTGGCTCCTAGGTCTCCCGGCACCCTGCTCATTTGCCCCGTGTCCTGGACTTGTGCTCCCCAAATTTCTGGCAGCCCACCAGGAATGTGCAAAGAAAAAAAAGGCAAGATGGCAAATCTCATGCCACACAATTTCAGGGGTGGGGCTTGAGAGTACAGTAAAGAAGGTAGGAAGGTGTGTGTGCAAAGGGAAACCAGGGCACTGCTGCCTCCTTCCCCTTGCGCCAACCCTCTACTGTGTCACACTCCTTCCTGAGGCCCCTTGGTCTGCCATTCTGGGTGTGGACAGGGCCAGGTGACAGAAGAAGGGCCAAGTTCTCTTTGGGCTTCTGTTAATCTTGTGTTAAATAGGAGTTATTATTTCATATCTTCAGGGAAAACTAATGTTATAAAGAACATATGAGAGCACATTTTTCCTTATCATGGTCAAGACTTGGTGGGGGGTACTCAAGTTCATTTGAAAACACATCCTCTGGCCTTCTTCATAAAATAATACAAGCAATGCCTGTCTCTTCCTTTCGTTTTCAGAATGTGTGCCCGGATTCAGCACTATCTCTTTTTGTTTTGAGAGTCCTCCACAACCACCATGCCGCCCCCCACCTTTTTTTTTTTTTTTGGTCAGCAGGTTCAGATGTAGGCAAACAACCAATTTCCTCTCACAAAAGAAAGAAAATATTTTTTTTTAACATCAGATTCTAACAGAATCAAAATCCTTTTCAGCTTGTTTTGAAAGTGTTATTACGAAAGACAAAAGAACCCCGGGTATGCATTAGTTCAAAGTCACACCCACTGGAAACAGGGGAGCTGGCCACACAGAAAGGTTTCAGGATCCAGTGACAAACACTGAGATGCCAAACTAGGGTCCCTGATGATAATGCTCCCCACATCCGGGCCATAAGCCAGATTTTTTTCTGACTTTCTGCCTGAAAAAAATCTTTTCTTTTTTTTTTTTTAAATGGAACATATGATTTTATCCTGAGATGAACCTTCTTTCCCTTCTGTATATTGGACATGTGGCAACTTCTCTCTGTTATCATTTTGGAATCTTCCTTCTGGCTTCTCACTGAGGCTGGCCCCGACTGCATATTCATGGGCTGTCGGACCCCAGCAGACCTTCCTTCAGCCACCCATTGAGGAAGAGGGGCTTTGCAACAGTATCCTGGGTCCTCTCCTCTTCCTTCTGCCTCCCACCTCAATTCCATTTAATTCCTTGAGAACAGGGGCCCCTGACTCCCATGGACTATGGGGATCTTGAGCCTTGCACACCATCATGCCTGTAATGGGGGCATGCATTGTTAACGTTGTCTTGAGATAGTGATTGAATCCAAAAGTGACACTTCTGGGGATTGATTCTTTGCCAGAATGTGATTCCTGTCTTTCTTCAAACATTTTTGCCCTTCTCCTAAAGGTGGGGCTTCAGAAATCTAACAGTAACGTGATGAGAAAGGAAACTCTGAGGAGGGCACAGAGTAAGTCGTGGCTTCCCTATTTTACTTGTCTGAATCTCCAGAGCTCAGGACAAGGCCTCTGTAAACAGAGAGCTACCCAGCAGCAAGCCCGCGGGCCTGAGATCAATGGACATGAACCCTTTGTGGGGTCTTGAGGGGTATCCCCTCTGCAAGGCTGTGGAGGGAGTCTGAACCCCTGGCTTGGAGGGGAAGCCATGCTCTCTTTCCAGAGCTCAGAGTAAAATCCTATGAGGTCATCAAGAAGCTGGCTTCTTGCCCCAGGACATACTCAAGCCCTGGTTTGTGGGTGAGGGATTTCTGGAGCCCAGGGTGGTTCTTTTCAGATATAGAAGGTGAAAAGGGCAGCATTTCCTGAGTAACATTTCCTGAGGGATTCCCTACCTGGGTAAAGGAGCTCAGGAAATGGTAATGGGCGAGGCAGCTCCCTTAATTTAGAGATCTCATTGCCCTTAGTTCTGGTCCCCTCATGTCCTCCATGCTATTGGCAATCTGACCCCTCAAGGCATGGGTCACAACCACCACGAGGAAAATGCTCAGTAACAAAAACAGTCCCCATCTTGACTTGGGGTGGCATGGCAGTTAAACAATGCAACAGTGTTAGTTTGTCAAAATTCATAGCACTGAGCACCTAGAAGGACTGAATTTTGCCTTACGTAAATTATACTTCAATAAAAATAGATTGAAAAGAAATCACAGCCTCCTCAGAATGGCTAAAGAAACCCTGATTTTAAAAAATAATGGGGCACCTGGCTAGCTCAGTCAGTTGATCCTCTGACTCTTGATTTTACCTCAGGTCACCATCCCAGGGTTGTGGGATTGAGCCCTGAGTTGGGCTCCATGCTGAGCAGGAAGCCTGCGTGAGATTCTCTCTCTCCCTCTGCCCCTCTGCCCCACTCACACTCTCTCACTTTCTCTCTCTCTCTCTCTCATTCAAATAAATAATAATTAAAATAATAATAAAATAAATTTTTTAAGTTATTAAAAATACCAAAAAATATAATAAAACATTCTAATTATCTGCATCGACCTTGCTGTTTTCCTTCTCTGCCATTTGGTCACTGTCTGAATGCTGAGCCTTCCTCTGGGCCAGTCCCCTGCACACTCAGGGGTAGATACGATAGTTCTGGCCTTTCTCCAGGGGCCACGGAGCTTTACCTGCAGTCCCACTGCGTTGGTAGGTGGCTTCTCTGTCCCTGGTCTGTGTGTCCCCAAGCCTGTTCTCCCTAGGCCGCTGCATATCTGCACTGTGCCAGCACTGAGCTCAGGCAGCCCCATCTAGACCCCATGTGGCATTAGTGGGTGCCCACAGTGTCTTTCATTAATAGAAAGCCACAGGTTTTATTTTGACCAAGTCAGTACTTCCATCTTGAGTGATTCAGTCAATGATCTTGGATTTTTTTTTTTTTTTACAAATAGTTTATTGTCAAATTAGTTTCCACATAACACCCAGTGCTCACCCGCACAAGTGCCCTCCTCCATGCCCACCCCTCCTCCCCCCCAATCCACCAGTCCTCAGTTTTTGTCAGCATTCAAGAGTCTCTCATGGTTTGCCTCTCCCCCTTTCCCCCACCATTTCCGCCCCTCTTCTCCCCCTTGGTCCTCTGTTAAGCTCCTCCTAATCCTCCTATACGTGCACACATATGATATTTGTCTTTCTCTGCCTGACTTATTTCGCTCAGCATAACACCCTCAAGGTCCATCCATGTTGCTACACATGGCCAGATTTCATTGTTTCTCATTGCCATGTAGTATTCCATGGTATAGATAAACCACATCTTCTTGATCCATTCATCTGTTGACGGACACTTAGGCTCTTTCCATGTTTTAGCTATTGTGGAGAGTGCTGCTATGAACATTGGGGTACATGTGCTCCTATGCCTCAGCATTTCTGTATCCCTTGGGTAAATTCCTAGCAGTGCTATTGCTGGGTCATAGGGGAGTTCTATTGTTAGTTTCCTTAGGAACCTCCACACTGTTTTCCAGAGGGGCTGTACCAGTTTACATTCCCACCAACAGTGTAGGAGGGTGCCCGTTTCTCCACATTGGATTTTTTAAATATTAGTACTCCTCCACTTTCAAAAGTGTCTCTCCTGGTTAGATACTAGACCAATCCATTCATATGATTGGGAATTGTGCCTTCCTGTTGAAAATAATTGATGACTGTTGAAATGGAAAGAACATGTTCCATCTGCCAACCTCCCACTGAAAAATGGAGGGCACGAGTGCCCCGACTTTACAAGGACTCAAGACCCCTGATGGGTTTCTTTGCCAGGTAGACCTGACCCTCTCATTAAAGCCTGTCATTGCTGTGTCATGGCATGGTCCTAAATCCTTAAGGGGACCTATGACACACTGATGTTCTGTCTCCTAATGCATGTTGCTGACTGGGCATCATCTGTCCTCTGTTCCAGTCATCTTGGGCATCTTCAGTGCTTACCATCACAGGTTCTTTGCACATGCTATCCCCTCTGCATTGAGTCCTTTGCACTTTCCACTCTACCCCTTCTTCTCCTGGCTGATCCCCACTCATCCTTACGAGGAGGTCATCTCCAGGCTTCCTGGGGAAACCTGCCCTATGATGATGTCAGGTTCTCTTAGTACATCATCTCATAGAAACCAGAGTCCATTTCTGGGTGTTCCTTTTTCAGCTTAAAATTGTACTCTCATTTCTGTGATTCTCTGATGAAGACTCATCTTTTGCCTCTGAGCTCCAAGCTTCGTGAGGACAGGGGTGCTGTCTCTGGAGGCTCCCCATCTTACCTCAAAGCTGCCAGAAATAACACTCAGTGTGCTGTCTGATGAACACCCCCAGCACACACCTCCACAGAGCAGAGCTTTGAGGACAGTGCCTTACCACTCTTACACTTGTGCTTAAGGAACCTGAGGCTTTTCTGCCACCTGCTTCAGGTAAGGGGTGGTGAGAGACAGGGATGTTTCATGACCTACAGCCTGTCATAGAAGAGCTTCGAAGCCCAAATTTACAGAAATTTGCCCGGCCACTACACAGGCTTCCATATCTGGTTTTTGAATAGCACAGCAGAAACATATATTTGTTTTTGTTTTTGTTTTTGTTTTTGTTTTTGTTTTTCCCTTGCTATCAGCCTTTGGCACCTAAGGAGTGTTAAGTATGCTGTTTTTGATGAAAGTGAAGCCAAGAATTTAAAGAGGAAAATGAAAATAGTATGCATCTTTGTTCAGTAACATAGTGCTGACAGATTGGGCAAGAATTCCAATGAGTGATCACCTGTCATATTCAAATACCATCTTACAACTATCTGGAAAAAATAAACACCTGACTTGTCACTGAGCAGTAAGTTAAAGACAACTTTAAAATGCAAAGCAAGTTCACTGATGGAGGGAATGCCTGAAGACTGTTTCTACCTAGGTAAAAAATGTTTTCATTCACTTTGAAGCCAAAAGCTGTTATGGTCAGCAGAAGCAGGGCTCAGGTCAGAGCCTGCTTGCCTGTCTGCAGGGCTGACCCCTGAGGCAGGTGAAATGGGTAAAGGCTCTCAGGACCCCAGATGCCTTCATTTCTGACTTTAATTCACAAATTCTGCAAACTTGCTGCTCAGAAACCTTTGGTGTTCATGCAATCAGCTGTTAACAAAGGCCTCAGGGTTGATCCTAACTACCACTGTTGATGGACTCTAAATGTGTCCCCCAACAAATGCTTGGGATACTTTGCAGGTGCTGAGTTGTTAATCCCCAAGAAAGCTTTACAGCTGAGGAAGACACTGGTCAGCAACACGCTCTCTACCCCCAACCCGGCCCCTCTACTGCACAATTTATGACTCCCGGGTCAGGGGCAGTATTAATGCTCATTTTTAACAAGGGATAGAGAAAGTACTAAGCATAGAAGAATGCTGTCTTTCACCCTCCCACTGCCTGAGTTAGCATGCCTCTTCCAGTGTTTTTGAGAAGGCGGTTTACAGCTTAGAAGAACTCAGAACCCACACCCTGCTTTTGTGCATATTTCGTGTGAGAAACTAAGGCTCAGAGAAATTACAGCACTCACTGCTTGATGGTCTGGTTGTTGGAGGACCCCTGCCTCTCAGGGACTTTTCCTTTCATCACCTAAGGCTATCTCTGCTTCAACCATCACCAACTAAGTTAAAAAGGTTGCATTTTCAGGGCGCCTGGGTGGCTTAGTCGGTTAAGCGTCCGACTTTCGCTTGGGTCATGATCTCGCGGTTCGTGGGTTCGAGCCCCGCGTCGGGCTCTGTGCTGACTGCCAGCTCAGAGCCTGGAGCCTGTTTCAGTCTGTGACTCCCTCTCTCTCTGACCCTCCCTGCTCACGCTGTCTCTCTCTCTCCTAGAAATTAAAAAAAAAAAAAAAAAAAAGATTGCATTTTCAAATTCTCAGCCCAGCCCAGGGTTGCCAGAACTCCTGGTCCATGTTCTGTATTGCTCATCAGAGAATTGACCTGATGTGAATCACTGTTGGACACTAAAGACAAGGACTGCAGCCCCCACCTAACAGGGGGCAAAGGCCCAGCAGCCCATGTTCATGTCAGATCATTGCCAGTGACCCCTGTAGCTCAGGTCCACCACATTTACTGAGTGGCCATGCTGCTGCACTCTGCCAAGCACTGGGGAATAAAGAAATAGTAAAGTTTTAAATACTGCCAAGAAATTATAGTTACACAAGGCCAGCTGACACCAGCACTGGCTTACTCCAGATGCCCAAGGCAATTCTAGTGGGTACAACAGGTTCAGGACAGTCAATATCTGTGTGTTTACATGCATGTGTATGTACATGTATGCATGCATGTTTGTGAGTTCAAGGGGTTCTTGCACCTTAGTTAGGAGCTCCCAACCCACAGCCATGTCTACAGAACGTAATACAGATTGGCTACACATTTTCTTTGTCAGGCAGATGTAGACCACCCCAGTGTGCTGACCCTAATGACCTTCATCTCTACCTCGCCCACCCAGCCTTAGGAGACACACTTGGATCAACACTGATTGCCGCCTACAGATCATACTGCTGCTGGTCATGTAGAGGAATATGGAGCTGATGGTTATATATATATGCCCACACACAGTGAAGATAAGGCCATTTTTGCTTTTCATTCAGTAGGGAAGTAGCTGGAATCAATAGCCACATGGAAAAGAGCATACAGTTAGTTCTCTGTCACAGTGTGGCAGTAATGGAAGACCTCTTGATGTTACAGGCAGAATTCTGAGGACCCTAGGGTTCAGTCAGTTGCCTGGATCATACAATATTTATATCTAGGACCAGAAATCAGCTCTCTTGCCTGGTTCTCATACATCAGGCACCTGCTAATATCAAGTAAAGCTCTGGTTTTGGCCCAAACAGTTCAGGGAAGAGCCCTGTTCTGTTACCTCCTCAGAGAGGAGCCCCTACCCATGGTAGAAGCAGATAATCTCCCTAGGCCTTGCTCTGCCCTCCTGGCCCAGCCTCAATCTTCTTTAGCCTCCTAGAAGCCCCTTGTGCCCACCTTTGGATGCCTGCTGGCTGCCTCAAAAGGCTCAAGTCAGGCAAGGTCAGTTAGGCTGGCAGGTCCTACCTGTTTTCTCTTGAAGCCCTCTGGCCAGGAAGCTGTGAGCTCTGGGAGGCTGACCCCTCTGAAGAGCAGAGAGACTCTCTCTACAGCTGTCCTCACCTCCTTCCTCAAGTATCTTCCTCTCTGTACCCAACGGGGCTGGCCAAACCCAGAAGGGCCTTTTGCTTTGCTCAGCCAGGTGGAGTCTCCCACACAGCTGTTCATACATGTTTAATAGCATGTTTCCACTCCAGGCCCCTAAAGAAGCATTGAAAGCATTTCTTCACAGAAAACAGGATTAAAGCTCCTCATAAGCTGACTTTTTTTTGGGAAAAGCTAATTTATCCTTGGGTTAACATCAGGCAAGAAGTTACAGCTGTTTACCGTGTTCAGCCTAGATATGTTTATTATGTATATCTGGCTGGTGTTTTACTGAATTACAATTTTTTTTTCTTCAACAGTGGGTGACAGAGCTGCCTCCTTTATCCAAAATCTGAGCTGATTTCCATCTGTATTCTCTGATCTCTCCCCCCACCTCCAGTTCCTTCCCACTCACCACCGTGGTGTAAACTGGCCAAGTTAATGAGGTCTCATGCTCTTATGACAAAGGGTTGAGGCAAAAAATCACAACATAGGAGTTAGATGAGATTCATCCTTTCTGCTTTTATTACTGACCTGGTTTTGTGCCTCATGACTTTCCAAACCTTTCCTACTCACAGGAAGCCTGCTGCTAGTCCCAGAAAACTGGAGTGACATTTCTGACTGCAAGTAGGCACTGGGCCTGGAGGGTAACAAAGCTGGTTCCCCAGGTTGTCATGCATCAATTTTAGTTAGAAAAGAGCCCAGGAATGAAAGTCAACAGTGAGCTTGGAGGCATCTTCCTTCCTCCCTTCTCTTTTTGGACATGCTGTGTCCCCACCACAGGCAGAATCTGCAGAGAGCAATGGCACAGGCTACCTCCACCCTCTGGACAGTCCTCTCCAAGGCAGAGATTCTGTACTACGTCACATGCAGACTGCCATTCCTGTCTGGCATTCCCTGGCTTCCCATCCCTCGGAAACTAGTCAGAGGGATGATTAACATCAAGACTAGTGGTCAGAGGAGTCCTACCCCTATGGAGGCGTCCTCCCAGAAACCAGAGTCTTGGGGACAAGACAAAGAAAAGGAACTTTGATGCTGTTGGGGCTGGCACATAGGCTGCTGGGAAGAGGTGGCTGTGACTGTGGCTGTGGTGGGAACAGGTAGGTGGTGGCTCTTCAGCGAGTATCTAGGACAGGCAGTCTGCTGGGGTGTCAGGGTGGTGCAGACTCCCTTACAGGTGACCAGGCTAGGGAAGAGGTGAAAGGGCCCTTTAGAAGGTGGTGGTCCTGGTGAGAGGGACCTGCTTGCGGCTGGGTTCTGGTCGAATGGGCTCCTGCTGGCAGGGGAGTGGTGGACATATCCATCCTGCCCCACCTCTGCTCTTGACAGCAGTGGCATAGTAGTCCAGGGGCTCTTCCTCAGCACCACCAGTGACATCCAGGAGGCAGCAGCGTAGGCAGAGAACCCGCTGAAAGGAACGGCGGAAGTTGTCGGAGAGGAAGCCATAGAGGATAGGGTTGGCACAACTGTTGGCATAGCTGAGGATGAGGGACACATGGTTGACTGTGGCATCAAGGCTGGTCACAAACAGGTTCAACAGCTGCACCACGTAGAAAGGCATCCAGCAGAGCACAAAGACGGCTACCACCATCAGCACCAGTCGCGTGATCTTCTTTTCCGAGCGCTTCCGCTGCTGCCAGCCAGCCCGCAGTGCCACCGCCCGCATCTTGCCCACGATGAGCAGGTAGCACAGGCCGATGGCCAGAACGGGCAGCAGGAAGCCCAGCAGGAAAGTATAGATTACAAAGACCGCCGACCAGGCCGGGTGCGGCCAGTGCAGGTTGCAGGCTATGGCCTGGCCGCCCCGAGCCGGCCTGGTGTCAGCAAAGATGGCGATGGGCAGGGTGACCAGCAAGGACGCCAGCCACACGCCCAAGTTGATGAGCTTGGCCACGCTGGGCCTCCGGTAGGTGGCGGCGCGCAGAGGGTGCACCACAGCGATATAGCGGTCCACGCTGAGCACCGTCAGACAGAAGACACTGGTGAACATGTTGAGGCCGTCCACACTGAGCACCGCGCGGCAAAGCACAGACCCGAAGGGCCAGTGGCGCAGGGCGGCCGACGAGGCCACGAAGGGCACGCTCAGCATGAAGAGCTCATCTGCGATGGCCAAGTTAAGCAGGTAGATGTTGGTGGCCGTCTTCATCTTGGCATAGCGGAGGATCACGAAGATGACCAGGGCGTTGCCCACCAGGCCAACCAGGCACACCAGTGCATAGATGCACTGGATGGCGACCATGCCCGCTGCCCCCGTGTCCCTGGTCCCCACCGCCGCGTCCTCCTCGGCAGGGGCGCAACTGGCGTTGACTGCAGGGGACCAGGCCATCTCGAGCTCTTCCTCGCCCCCTGGGGGCAGCGTCGGGGGGGCGCTCATGCCCAAGGTGCCCACCTGGGGCGGCGGGAGCGCGTCGGAGCGGACTTGCCCTGGGACTCCGGTGCAGACGAGCGCACCTCTGCCTGCTCCGCCTGAAGAGCTGGCGGCTGGCCCGGCTGGGGGCGCCCGCCAATCCAGCGCAGCGCGCGCTCAGCGCCCCAGTCCCGGGGCCTAGCGCCCACGCGCCCCGCCCCTCAGGTCTACCTCCGCGCCCCGCCGGCGATCCAGCCCAGCCCCAGGTCCTTCCGAGTCCCCGAGGGGCCTCCCGCCTCCTCCGCTGCTCACCTCAGATGCTGTCCGGTCTGGTCTTTGGCCGCCCACTCCCCTGCTCTGCCCTCTGCAGCTGCGGGGCTGGGGGTCCCCGAGTCCTCCGTTTGGGTGACGCGGCCTTCAGGGTGGCAGCGACTTAGCTGAGCGCGCAGACTTCTTAGCCGGGCGCTTGACATTGTCCCCCTGGCCCTGTGGTCCTCTCAAAGACCTGCACGTTCTATCCCATCGTTAAACTCGTTTCATAGAATCAGAGCCTGAGGCTCCCAAAGGCGTCGCTGTGAGTTCCCGGGCTGCCCGGGTCCCAGTCGCCCCCTCCCTGCACTCCGCGCAATCGCAAATCCCTGGACCTTTTCAGTGAGATTTCCGTGGGGTGGAGGTGGGGTGGGCGCCAGGAACGGAGATGCACACATAGAGGAAGAGATGCCACAAAAGAAGGCCAGCCTCTGCCTCCGTGCTCATTGAGCGGGGCAGCACCGACATAGGCAGCTTAGCCCCAGAGCCAGACGCTGCGAAAACCTATGTCAGGCTGACTACCTTCTGAGGCGCCTCCACTGAGGTCTCTGAAATGCGCCTGGGGAAGGGTGATCCAAGCTGGATTCCCTCCTCCCACCCACCCCCAAACTCCAGAGAGTGCGAATTGACACCCCTGGGCTGCATGACTCTGGTCTGAGCTAGACAGTCCAGACCTGGGGACCCAGCAGGCAGCCCCACAACCCTGGCCCTACTCGTCAGGCACAGGGCACAGCAGAATTAGTGAAGTGGGGATTTGTCTTGGAAGATTATTAGCAGGGAAATGCTGGCCCTTTGCAACCCCACCTCTGCAGGGCAGTGGCCTCCTTGGGCCTCCCGTTGGTACACTCTGAAAAGTCTTTGATGCATCTGCAAGTGGCTACCTGGACACCAGAGGTGGAGTCCCATCTCCTATGCTGGATGGCAGCAGCAGAAGGGAAGGTGTCAGGATGATTAAGGCCAGCTGGAGGTGACTTTCAGAGGGCCTGGAGGCTTCTGACTGCTATTCATCCAGGATTTGGGGTGGAGGGAGGGACAGGTGATCAGCCCCTGTGTAACATAGTGGCTGAGTCTAATCTCTGTCCCTAGTTTCTGCCGCCCAAATGGTTCCTTTAAAAATTTGTCTTAAAAAATAGCAAAAGTAAAAGATTTGCCTTAGCAACCCTCCTCACCTTTATGGACACTCCTTAAATTGCTCTATCTTTTCCTCTGCTCTCATTTTCCTCATTGTCTCTAAGAGAGAGATTCTTATGGGGAAAGTAATGGTGCCTTTGTTATTCTAGATGGTGTAGGTGTTTGCGGGGGATGAGGGAAACCCCAGATTTGGGTGGGGGAGAAGTCTAGGGGCTTTTCTTTTTAGTCCTGGACTCTGGGGGAAATCTTTAAATGACTCCCCTCAAGGCCTAATAGGGAAGGTGTCTCAGAGCTGTTCTGCATGCCTGGACACCCCCCCTCCACGGCCATTCTCTCTATCCACTTAATGCCCAGCCCCCTCCCAACTCTGAAAATGTATTTCCTGTTGTCTTGCCTAACATGTGAGCCTTTGGGATCTTTCCCACCTCTACTTTAGAGAGTTTTTCTCCTAACCTTTCCTGACTCTGCCCTCTCTCCCCTCATGCAGACATGTGGCTCACAGCAAATAAAGCTAGCATTTAATAAAGTAAATATGTATTGCTATTTTCTGTGGTTTTAGAAAACAGTCCACATTATGAGTGTGATGCATTTAGCATTGAGGATACCCAAACCCAGCATTTCTGGAGTCTGGAAATCAGAGAGACTGAACATTCATTCATTCATTCAACAAATGCTAGTGAAGGGTATGGGTCCACTGCCAAGCATGATTGCATATGTTGTCTTAGTATGGGCTGATGGCCTACTGTGTGCAGGGCCTCAGAAGGCTTATCTTTTCACCACCGCCCTACACTGGAAACACATTGGAAAGTGTCTGGGATCATAAGGGAAGGGCGGTGGCAGAGAAGGTGACAAAGAGCATGATAATGAGGATGAAGGTGGACTTCAGAGAGAGAAGCTGGCAAAGCAGATGTGGCAGCATCACTGGGTGCATGGCAGGGGAGCAGAATGTAGTGAGTGATGTGTGGGTGCCGTGGGTGCCTGTCTGAGGTCTAGGGCCTTCATCTGAGGCTGTGGAGAGGCAGGGAATGTGTCAAGTCTCAAGGCCAGAGTTGGGATCTGCGTGGCTCCCTGACCACAGGCGGAGGATGGCCTGGGGGTTCCAGGTTTGTGGGACTTATACAAGGAGCCTTTGGAGCATTTGGAACAGCACAAGCAAGAGCTGCATGTTTGTGACAGGACTGTTGCAGCAGCAAGCAGAGAGGGCACACTGGTACATTCCAGGTACACACAGGGCAGGTAGGCTCAGCATTGTGGCATCTTAACCTTGAAACTAAGCTGCCTGGTTTAAATCCAGCTTCACCTCCTCCCAGATATGCAGCCTTGGGCAAGATCTTCCCTCTCTTTCTGCCTCAGTTTCCACGTCTGGAAAGTGGGTTTAATGGTGGTAATTATTTAGTAAGGCGCCATGAGGATCCATTACCTTGGCATACCTACAGTAACTGGGGGAGTCTTTGGCTGTCATCAGCACTCAGTGAGTGTCAGCTGTCCAGGATATTTATTTTCAACTCCTCTCTGTGTGATGAGACTAAAGAGGAGGTCTACCTGCTCCCACTTGGCCCCACGTTGTTGTCTGATGTTCCACTGGTTAGCTCCCTTCAGAGGGTAAAAGGTGAAGGGTGTGGTGGAAGCCACTAACACCCTCCCCCATTAATTATTATTATAGCTTTTGTTGTCAGATGTAGTGGTTTCTACTGACAGTGTTTTTATGTCTAACCTATATTGAAAACAACCCTAAGACACATGGGGAGAACATTATTTCTTTCTCTTTTTTCTTTTTTTTTTAATATTTATATATATTTTTTGTTTTTTTTACAAATAGTTTATTGTCAAGTTGGTTTACATATAACACCCAGTGCTCATACCCACAAGTGCCCTCCTCTATGCCCATCTCCCCCATCCCCCCACACCCATCAGTCCTCAGTTTGTTCTCAGCATTCAAGAGTCTTTCATGGTTTGCCTCTCTCCTTCTCCCCCACTATTTCCCCCCTTCTTCTCCCCCACGGTCCTCCGTTAACTTCCTCCTAATCCTCCTATACATGCAAACATATGGTAGCTGTCCTTCTCTGCCTGACTTATTTCGCTCAGCATAACACCCTCAAGGTCCATCCATGTTGTTACACATGGCCAGATTTCATTCTTTCTCATTGCCATGTAGTATTCCATTGTATAGATAAACCACATCTTCTTCTTTTTTTTTTTTTTACAAATAGTTTTGGTTTTCATATAACACCTAGTGCTCATTCCCACAATTGCTCTCCTCCATGCCCATCTCCCCCCTCTCCCCCACACCCATCAGTCCTCAGTTTGTTCTCAGCATTCAAGAGTCTCTCATGGTTTGCCTCTCTCCCTCTCCCCCACTATTTTTCCCCTTCTTCTCCCCCATGGTCCTCCATTAAGTTCCTCCTAATCCTCCTAGATGTGCAAACATATGATATTTGTCCTTCTCTGCCTGACTTATTTCGCTCAGCATAACACCCTCAAGATCAATCCATGTTGCTACACATGGCCAGATTTCATTCTTTCTCATTGCCATGTAGTATTCCATCGTATAGATAAACAACATCTTCTTGATCCATTCGTCCATTGATGGACACTTAGGCTCTTTCCATGTTTTGGCTATTGTTGAGAGTGCTGCTATGAACATTGTGGTACATGTGCTCCTATGCATCAGCACTCCTATATATCTTGGGTAAATTCCTAGTAGTGCTAATTGCTGGGTCATAGGGGAGTTCCATTGTTAATTATTTGAGGAACCTCCACACTGTTTTCCAGAGGGGCTGTACCAGTTTACATTCCCACCAACAGTGTAGGAGGGTGCCTGTTTCTCCACATCCTCGCAAGCATCTAGAGTCCTCTGATTTGGGGAGAGCATTATTTCTATCTTAACTTTGTACAAATGACCCGAACAGAGCAAGCTTTGCAGACAGCCTCACCTTTATTCTGCTTTGACTCACACCTTGATGATGGGTTATGCTCAAACCAGATTCTCCTGGGAGTGAATCTCTATTAGCTCTATAAGCAGTTATGCTGAGCAATAGCATGACACCTGACTCTTCCAGGCAAACCAGGTCATGGATCCCCTAATTATGGGGGACTCTCTAGTTTAATTTTTGAACTGCCACATTAAGTGGCAGAAAATGTTTGTGAAGCACCAGATTAACTTCTAAGGGGCTGTCACACCTCTCCCCAGAGCATCATCAGGAAAGGGATTTGCAGTTATAAAGATGAGGTGTGCATTTCACTGACAACACCAGAAGATATTGAAGATTAAATTGAAATGTCTGTGTCCAAGGCCAAGAGCAGGGAGTCATACCATTTCGAAAAATAGTCTCACCAGACTTTTATACTTAGAGAAGGATCAGAGAAACATTTGAGGCGTGGACCACTCATGCAATAATGAATTCTCCAGAGAATGAGTACTCACAGTTCTGAATCCCCTCCTGCGATGGACCTGGGGGACATGTGCCCCTAGGTCACATTCAGCTTGCCCTGAGGTGAAAACTCTCCTGCCCATCCCATTTCGCTACTTTGCTCTCAAGTTTCATCTGGCCTCAAACCCTAGGCCCAGGTTGGGAGTGGGATACAAGGATTGGAGAGAGTATCAGCTTTTGAACAATTGCCATAATGATGAACACAAGATTGAGTTGATACCAAGAAACATTGCCTTCCCTGCAGCAGCATCATAATGGTAAAACCTCATGGACTAGAAGAACAGGAGGTTGGGAAATTCAGGTGTGATATGGAGGTTCTTCCTCCAAGTCAAGAAAGTCATGAGGCTGAGTTACTATGACTTCTGTTTGAGCTGACAGTGTGGGGTGGAGGAGTAATTCTTGAACAGCAGACATGGGAGACAACATAACATAATGTGACTGCTTTGATCTGAGTCCCAGCTCATTGCTTGTCAGGTATGTGACCTTGGGCAAGTTATTCAACCTCTCTGTTTCTCTACTTCCTCCCCTGTAAAGTAGCCTTAATCCTAGTCCTACCACAGATGGGCTGTTGTGGGGACTGAACAGGTTGCCATATGTGAAGCAGTTTCAAGTCAGTCAGGGTCTGACTCCAACAAACACTACATGTTTATTATTATTAATATTTCATCTGAAGTCTCTGGTGCTTGGTAGCTCAAAGCTCCTCATCATGTCTGGTTTTGCTGACACTAAGCAGAGGCCCCCCTCTGTCAGCATCAGTGAGCTGGAAGGTACAGGAACATGGAACATATGTGCTGCTGGGGTGTCAAAAGCCAGGCACAGACCCTCCTAAGGTAAGGTTGGCAGAGAAGAGAAGGTCCCATCCATTGTTGAAGCCCAAGACACAGGATCTGACACAGCCTCAGCTTCTGGAAGCTCACTTCCCTGACAGCCAGGCACCCTTTGCTGTAGGTTGGCACCCCTGGGAAAATTCACAACCACAGATGGCTGGGGGTCATTTGGTTTGGAGGGGGACTCAGGCATCTGAATATTTTGAAGGCTCCCAGATAATTCTAAAGTGTATTGATGCATGGCTTAAATGAAATCATAAGAGGCAGGCAGCCTGGGAGCCACAGTGTGTGGAAATCACCGGGGCTCCAGGAAGGCTGAAGGGGTAGTCCAAAAGAAACATCCAGGAAACCAAAGAAAGGCCCCTCTGCACAGAGAAACAAAGAACTCAAGAAGGGTGAGAGGTAACTGCTGGACCCCAGGTGGGAAGAGGTTGGGGAGGTTGGATCCCCATATCTGTTCTCTCCCAAGGCACTAAATATGCCACTGAAGGGGACCGACCACATTTCTACATGGAGAGAGAAAACAGAGTGCAACATTCATGCTGAGTATAAGCAGAGGGAACGAAGTGCATTTATAAGTTGTTTTTCAGCTCACCTGTCCCTTTGCTGTAGGATGTATATATGAGGAGCCTATTTTGGGTCTGTTGATTCAATATCTGGAACCAGGCCCAAATTGCTCACCTGTACATAGTTATAAACAGTGAAGTGCTAGGTCTAGGCTGGGACTGAGGGTCCTTCTCTCTCTCCTCCAGGTGGCAACAGCTGGCTTCAGCTGCTGGAGGGCACCTATGGTTTCCCAGGTGAATGACAGTGAGAGGGTGGAGTGGGGACCTCACAGCCCCTCCTCAAGCCAGGGGAAAGTCTCCTTTGTGGGCAATGTGAATGCCTCGGCTATTTCCACACTTCAGATGTGCTCCCCTGGCCAGGAGCATCTGGCTTCCAAGCATCTGGGTGGCAGGTCTGTGAGAACAGTTTCTTCTGCAAATAGCAGCGCACCTCAAAGAGACTTGACCTTTGGCAGCGTGAGGTCTATTGTCCCAAGAGCCACTTCTGTCACCTGCTGATTAGAAAATCATCTGAAGAGCTCTCAGCATCTCCGCTGGGCTTTGATAGCTTCTGCTGAGTATATTGAAGCATAATTTACCAGGGGCTGAGTGCATGGCATTGTCAGAAGGGATTTACATAATCACGTCTTCTTCAGATTGCCATCTGAACTCTAGTGACATGTGGACAATGTAATGATAGTGCATCCCCACTCCACCCCAAAGACATTAAATATGAGGACAAGGAATTCCTTTAAGAATTTATTACTTATTAAATGACTTTCTCAAAAGAAAGTGAGCCTGAAATCATATGAGCTAAGCAGAAAGTTGGCCTGAGAAGGGCACAAGTCTGGGATAGGAACAGTGTTTATTCAATATCCAGATATGTCCAGACCCTGCTGTCAATCATTTGGATCGAGGAAACTGAGCGCCTTGAGCACTGTTCTGTTGTCTGGGAGTTGTTTCTGACTGTCCCAGTATCCTGGCCTCATCTGTATGCATGTAGAAGAGAATGAGCTGGAAGACAAAACATGTGTTTCATTCTGGATGCTTTGCTCATGACAGGTGTGAGTGCGGTAACTGGTTTAGAGCATTGTTGCTTCAAGAGGGCCTGGGACAAGCGGCACCCACACTACCTTTTAGAAGTGTACATCCTGGACCTGTGGCATCACAAACACAGAAGGTGGGGACCAGCCATAGTGCTCACCAGTCCCACTGGCATAGCCTTTCTGAGCCTCACTTTTGTATCTTCCCAGAGTGGTGAACCAGTATCAGGAAATATCATTTGTCATGAGTGCTCTGAAATCTCTAGACTACCTTGGCCATATGGCTCCTGAACACTGGAAATGTAGAGGTATGCTAAGTGTAAAACACAGCATATCTCAAAGACTGAGCATGAACAAAATAATGTAAAACATTATGTTAATACTTTTATGTTGATTAAGTATTGAAATGATAATATTTTGGATATAGAGGTAAAGTCAAGCATACTATAAAATGAATTTTACCTGTTTCTTTTTACCTTTTCTAATATACTATTGGGAAATGTAAGTTACCTTTGTGTCTCACATTATATTTCTCCAGTGTTAGAACCCTATTGGATGCCCCAGAAATCCTGTTGATGTGCTTTTCCTGCATGGTCACTCAACCAATGTGGCTTTTTGAATTAAACTTGGAAAAAAATTCAATTCAATACCTTACTCCTATTAACTGTATTTCAAGTGTTCAATAGTCACATGTGACCACAATACAGAACAGGGGAAATCTAACCATTCCATTGTCATGGAAAGTATAGCATTAGAATTTAAGGGTAGTGCCTTTAGGCCCCAGAATTCCAGTCTGGCTTTGACAAAGTTTCAGCCATTGTTGTATGCCTCCCAAACACCACTGCCTCCTCTTCCTTGTGGGTAGATCTCTGATTTTGCTTAGGACTCCAACTTTAAATGCACTCAGGTGCTCAAGTTGGCTTCCTTCCCAGAATCTGTGATTTGTTTCGAGGTGGGCATATGCTCTAACTCTGGCCAAAGAGATATAAGGGTACATTATTGAAGTTTCAGGGGCAACTTCTGGGAAAGTTTTTGTTATTGTCTGTTAGGAATATAATGCTTGGAGGGGCTACAGCCACTTTGTGACTATGAGGTGAAAAGCTTATCCAATATGAGAGTCAGTATGTTGAAGATGGTAGGGCAGGAAACAGGAAGGAACTAGGGTGCTTGGTAGTAGTGAGAGCTCATGAGACAGCCAACTCTGGACGTGCTCCCACTGAACTTCTTTTTATGCTAAGTAATTCACATTCTTGTTGTTTTGTTGCTTTCAAATGCTTCTTCTGCTACTTGCAACCAGAAGCTTTCTAGCCCATTATCCTTGGGCCAGTCACTGGCCTTTATAAGCTTACATTTCTCATATCTAGGATACTAACACAAGAGTTCTTACCTCATTATATGAGATAATGGGATAATCATGTTAGCAGGCATTTATGTCACACTTACAAGGTCCCAGACTCTATACAAAACATGTAACATACATAAAATGCTTAGCATGGCATCTTGTACCTAATATACCCTCAGCAATCACCATGAAGTGTCACTGTCATAGGAACCAGGTGATTAATTCAGATCTTCTTTTCCTAGACATGTTATTTACTGTGGGAAGAAGTAGCCTTTCTGGTTCTTCTCCCACCTTTCCAGGAGGATTGGAGAAACATATGAAAAATCTTCTTGCTCCTAGGCCATTTTTGGAAATTCAAATTCTTTCCCATTGATTGACACAGGAATCAATACATGGAAAACTGCCTTTCTGGTGTTCAGGTTATAATAGTGTATATTTAAAAATAGACTCACAATAAAAGTTTCTGCAAATCTATTTCCAAGCTAAAGAACTCATTATAAGAATGATCCTAGATGGGAATGTGGTTTTGTTTTTTTTGGTGCACCCCATATTGTCTTGTGCAGAATTAGCATCTCAATCAGTCATTTGGTTTTAAATGCTTTGTCAAGAACTGTGAAGGGTTGAAGATTTACCCTACCTGGAAGCTAACCAGTTAGCCTATCACAGTCTCATGGAAGTTGGCTCAAGTCCTAGGTCAGAGACAAGGGCTTTATCTCTCAGGGCTCAGCAGGGGCATGAGTTTCCTGTTTATATCACTCTGCTTTGTCCCCTGTAGCCCCCTCTAGTCCCCAGTTCATGAAGATGACAGGGAAGTGAGCCCAGAGGGATACTGCACACACAGTGAGTTTACATCAGAGCTGAAGAGTTCTGAGTTCAAGCAATCTTTTTTTTTTTTTAATATTTTTATTTATTTCTAGGAGAGAGAGAGAGACAGCGTGAGCAGGGGAGGATCAGAGAGAGAGGAAGTCACAGACTGAAACAGGCTCCAGGCTCTGAGCTGGCAGTCAGCACAGAGCCCGACACGGCGGGCCCGAACCCACGAACCGCGAGATCATGACCTAAGCGAAAGTCGGACGCTTAACCGACTAAGCCACCCAGGCGTCCCTGAGTTCAAGCAATCTTAATCTTGTAGAATAGTCACAAACCTGCCTCACCATTATACCAGCAAGAAATACAGTCTTTATTATCCTGATAAGGAAACATCTGCCCTCTGCTCCCAAGGAGACATTATCCTTGTCTTCTAAGGCTTTTGCTGTACAAAATGCTTGGGAAAATAGTTCAATGCAAAGGCCTGGGTGCACAAGACGTGCAGAGATGAGAGGGGCTGTGATGAATTATCTCCCAACACCTTGCTCATCGTATGGGGCAGAGTGGAGACCCCATATTGTCTCACTTCTAAAACCTTCTTTATGTATACTCTATTGGCATCTAGCAGAGATGCTTGCTGTTTGCGTGTGGCTCCAAACTGCCCTCCACCTACAAATTTTATGTTTTGGAGACCCGTCACTTTCTAAATAAACTACTTTCTCAGTGGTCTCCATTCAGATTACCAGAGAAGTGAATTTGATTGGTCTAGCTTGGGTCCTGTACCCTGTTGGGGTTGCTGAGCTGTGGCCAGTGGGCAAGGTCAGTTGGCAACAACACTTTGCCCCCCACTTTCTGGATGGGCAGAAGGGGCAGATCCACCTAGAGTGAGGGCAGGGAGGTAGCCTTAGGAAAGACTCATCCAATGAACATTTATTGCATAACTGGTGTTATCATCATTAGCAGCACCCTCTATAAAAAGCCTTATAAATCACTTACATTAAAGAGTCATCAAACATGACTCAAATAACTTTCAGCAGAAAACAGTCACCATAATAAAGCCATTTAATTACACAGTCAGAATAGTCTGGATATTTATAAAAAACTGGATTGTGTCACCCTGCTGTGTGTGTTCAGAGCAATGCTTGACAGCTCTTTTTATTGCTAATGACTTGCTGGGTTTATGATCTTTAGAAGGTGCCAGAATCATTTGTATTGCTACTCAAATGTGCTGTTTATGTAAATCTTACTTCAAAAAGCAAAAAAAGCATTGCAAAAGCCAATCAAACAGCCAGAGAAAAGGTAGCCCATTGAAAAGGGATTACCTAGGAAAAGCAGTGGAATTCTGGAAAGCAAAGTCAGTCTCAACAGGAAGAGGATTGGCAAGAAGCTGTCCTAACAGGGCTCTCTGTGTCCTGTTTTGCTGAATGTGGATGGAGGGGTCAGAATGAGCAACTGGGTTCTCCTCTTCACAGCCTTTCTTCTTTGTATCTTCATCAGTGGACCCCTTTCAGTTTCCTCATTACTGGCTTCTCAAAAAACAAAGTTCTGAGCTTCTGAATGAGTACTTAAGTGTTGAATGAATTTTTCATCTTGCATTATCCTCCGTGGGCTTCTCTACATTTTAATTATTCTCTGATAATGAAATGAAAGAGCTATCCAAAGAGAGAAGCCCAATTGAAGGTTGTTCAAGACAAGTCAGAGGGCAAGAAAGAGTCAATTGTGCACACTCAGTCAGCACTAGTCTCTAATTTAGAAAATGTCAATGACCAACATTTAATGGGCAAGTTTGAGGTGAGGGGAGCCGGCTGATTTCCTCTGCCCTTGGAAGTACTTGAACGCATCTGCTTCCCTGCCTTGTGCCCCATAATTGTAATTGGAAAGGCTTCACCCCTACACATTTGTTAACCGCTTCCTAAGCTTTGGGAATACTTGTCCCCACACAGTCCTGCATCAGACACTGAGCATTGAGTCAGGCTCCCTCCAAACACATGTGAGAGGAATTTCCTTCCTCCTCCTTGTCCTTGTCCTTGCACTGAAGACTCTTATGATACCCCTGCCTGTGGCTTTTCTCTCTTCCTTGACATGTTGCTCTGGGCTCTACAGCTTGACTGTCAGACAGCAGCTTTTCCCCTCCAATGCCCATTGTCTTTCTAGGGCTTGAGTATTCATCCCTCCCTCCCTCCCTCCATCCATGTTTATTTTTGCATGCTCCAGACATTGGGCTAAATATTTTGAGAGTTACAGGGAGGAAGGCAAAAGCCTGGGGTCTTCTCTTGTGAGCTCACAATCCACTGTGGGAGAGAGATGGGCAAGTAAACAAGGTGTTCTTCAAATGCATGCAGGCCAGACTGGGGACCGCATTAGGATTTAGGTAGCATGGGCTCCCCCTTCAGCTTGGTGGCCCTGGGGCAGATTTCATAATGAGAAAGAATTTGAAGACTTGCTCAGACTTCTGTAGATTGGAGAAGAAGTAGCCGACATGGAGCCAGGAGGGTAGGGGTGGGGAGTCAATCTAGAGACCACAAGTCTAGAGAAAAGGGCTTCCCTCTCCTGTTTGTTCCAGGCCCTGATGGCACTCTGGTTGGTTTTACCTTGCAGGAGATCATTTCTCTCTTTTTTAAAAATATAATTTATTGTCAATTTTTTTTCCATACAACACCCAGTGCTCATCCCAATAAGTATCCTCCTCAATGCCAATCACTCACTTTCCCCTCTCCCCCACCCCTCATCAACCCTCAGAGAACATTTTTCTTTGTCAGCTTTGGCAGCTAAGTTACATTCTGGGCAACATCTGCCCTGAAGGGCCTTTGAATGTTGACACTGTCTGAACAGTTTAATATGACTAGAAAAGTGTGCATGGATCATGTTCGAAGTAAGCAAACATGTATTTAAAGTTGACATGTGCACTCTCTTCTTTTTTTCTGTCAGCCCTCTAGAAGTTGGGTGGAGGTAGTCTTCAAAGGCAGCATCTGGAACAGCCCGGGAGATGTGTTTTTATACTATTAGGAACAATTACACTAGCAAGTTCCAACTCCTCTGTTTTGCTAACACAATTCATGCTGAAAATCAATATTTGCTGAGTTATGAGCTGACTCTCATTGTGCAGAGCCCCAAGACAGAAGCTATCACTTTCCTGGGGAACAGTGCTTTTCAGAATCAGCTGGAGCATGTGGTCAAGTGCAGGCTCAGGGCCCACAGCTGACTTGAGACCATTGAGATGAGGTGAGGAGCTGTTGTCCAGGATCTGCATTTTTAACACACTCCCCAGATGATTCTAATGAATGCCAAAATTTGAGAACCTTGTTCTAGAAACTGGATACAAGGACCTAATAAAGAAGACTGGGAATTGCTATAGCTGATCTGTGTGGGGACCATGAGTAGGGTTTATGTAATGCACCTCTGAGATTTTCTGGTTAAAGGCTGGATCCTTGAGCTCCTGATTAGATGAATCAGAATCTGTGGAGATGGAGCTCCAGAGTCTACATATTTTATAAGCACTTCGGTTACTTATAACTAAGGAAGGAATGACTTTGGAGTAGAGCAGCTGGAATGGATTTTCAATTTTCCTAAGGTCACAATTTTTTTTGTCAGAACTTGTGATTCAAGTGAGGTAATTTTCATAGCCAGTAGCCAACTGAAGTGACATGAAATGCTGAAGTTCAATAGACCTTGAGATGGTAGCCAAGGACTTCTCAGAGAGGTGGGTCCCCTGTTTGGGCAGGGCACTACTCATTGTTGTCATTTTAAAGAAGTCTAGACTAATGGTTCTCAAAGTGGGATGATTGCCTGAAACAGCAGTGCCAGCATCACCATGAGCATTGCTAAAAATGCAAACTCTGCACCCCAAAATCTGAATCATAAACTCTGGCTCCTAGGAAGCTATGTTTTCATGAGCCCTCCAGAGGGTTTCAATCATGTTCAAGTTTGAGAACCAACACTTTTGACTTTGGTTGCCAGCTAGAGATCACCTGGTGAGCATCTCCATGACCTCAGATGTGTCCTCTCTCTTACTGCCTCTTGATAGGATGGGAAATGGAGAACAGATCTCCTCACTTTCTACTGCACTACAGAGACACTGGAGCAAATTCCCAGTTGCGATGTCCCCATATTTTTTACAGCCACCTTTTACCATCTTTGTCAGATTCAAGTGAACTGCTTTGTCTGTTTTGAAATAAAAGTGTTGTATAAAGTCCTAGTAATGTTGCTTAATGTAAGATTAAAAAAAAAACAACTAAGACTTTTGCTTTTAAAAATTGTTGGGTGAAAGAGGCACCTGGCTTAGTCAGTAGAGCATGGGATTCTTGATCTCAGAGTTGTGAGTTCAACCTCCACATTGGGTATAAAGCTTACTTTAAAAAATTGGCATGTGAAAGGGGAAACTAGGAATTGTTGAGGGGAGAGAGCTAGTGAACACCACCTTCAACCAAGGATGGAAGCTCAAATCAACAAGATGGGCACAAGCTGATATCATGTAAAACCCAAGATGATACCTTGACAGGAACACCAAGCATGTCTGTGGCATTACTGCCCAGAATGTATAACTTGAATCAGTCCATTAGGAAACATCAGGCAAGCCCACTGGAAGGACATTCTTCAAAATAACTGACCTATACTTTTTAAAGCATCAAGGTCAAGAATACCATGTAAGGCTGAGGGGCTGTTTCAAATCAAGGAAGCTCAAGAGAACTGACAAATATGGTTCCTAATTGGATGTTGGGTGAGGGCCAACGTACTAGCAACAGGCATCACTGGGCAACTGACAACATTCAACGTGGCCTGTAGATTTGATAATAGTATTGCTCAATGTTAAATAATTTGATATTGATTATTGTGCTGTGGCTATAAGAGAGTGTCCTTATTCTTAAGAAAAAACAAGTAGAATACTTAGGGAGTGAATATGCAGGATATCTATAACCTACCCTTGAATGGCTTAGACAGAAGAAGAGAGCATGAGAGAATGATAATAAAGCAAAATGTAAGCAATTGATAAATCTCCATAACGACTATATGGGAGTTTTCTGAACAATTCTTACAACTTCTCTGTGGACATTTAATTATTTTTTTTAAAAAGTGTGTATAAATAAATAGAGGGAGTATTCAACTTGCTATCATTGTTTTTCAGTAGTGGGATTATAGGTGGTGTTTCTTTTTATTTTTAAAAATCTGTCTTCTCCCAAATATACTATCTTAAGTGTTAACTTTCCTTGAAATCAGAGAAGAACAAATGAAGTGAAAAAGATGATTCTTTCTTTTCATACATACTCACCTGAGGCTTTCTTTTCTTTCTGATGGCTAAAGGTGTCCATGTCCACTTCTCTAAAGGATTTGCGGTAGCGTAGAGCCAGACACACAGGCAAGCCCTCACCACATAGGGCCCAAATCGTAGACAAAAGTGGGTGGGGAAGAGAACTCATGCAACTGTAGATGAAAACATTTGTTTCTTTTGCCCCTCTTATTCCTGGAAGCTGGAATTTTTCCCCAACCTATGTCTATTGCACATGCACAATTAACATGTTTCTAGGAGAGCTTCATCAACACAAGAACACTCTTTCTACTTCCCTCAGCATGCTCCTCAGTCCTGTCATGTGAGGCTTCCAGGTCTTTGAGGAGGCACTAAAGTACCTTCCTTTTGCTTTTCCTTCCTTGCTAAGTATTTCTGTGATATTATGGAGATAATTATCTTTTCTGGTATTTTTAGCATTGTTACCATGTGAAGATCTAGACAATACTTGGCAGATGCCAAATCCCCGAGATAATGACTGTTATTTTAAGGATCTTCCTCCTCTTCAAACATGGTTACCAAGATAACACATGCAGATCACAGAGTCCTCACTACAATGAGCTTGGTTTCTGAATGTATAAACAGTGTGATGTGCAAGTCTCTGGATTAGTTTAAGAGCTGAGGGGTGAAGTCAGAAAGGCAAAACTCTGCCTCTGCGAATGTGCTGGGGTTTTCCTTCCAAACAATGGGTGGTGAGCCTGGAGGAAATGTCTCCAGCAAAGCCCACTGCTGAGCTGAGCCGCCCAGTCTTCCTCTTAAAGGGCCACCTCAAGGCTAATGCCAGCCCACGCCTAACTTCTTTTATATATGCTTCTTTGTTTTTTGACATATGTTTATTCCTACTTGACCAGTTGTTAGAAATAACACAATTTATTTTTATGTGTTTGTGATACCTTTCCAGATCTCTGCACCCTGCTCAAGGGAAGGCTCCAAATAATGATGGCTGCAAAGCACTCTCTCCTTAATAGGCTGACCATAAAATAAGGCCTTTGTATCATAAAAGAGCTTTGGCTATGCTTTGTCTATAGCATATCTGTTCAATAAATACCTGTTGAATTGACAAATAATTGAATGTCTGACCAGCTACTAAGAACTATTCCTAGCTAAATTTCTTTTGTGGAGTGGGGGTTCCTGGATTACCCAGAGTAGCAGGGACCCCTGAATCCTTCTAGGTCAAACAGAAGGGGTCCATAGAGCCACAGCCTTGCCATTGGCAGGGAGCTTGTCAGGAATGCAGAACCTTAGACCCCAGACTAGAACTTCTGAGTCAGAATTGGATCCCCAGGGCATTTGAGCTCCATCTAGGGAAGGTTGCTGGTGTTGCCTGCCAACTCCCACCTTCAGGGGTGAGGGGAGATGGCGGCAGGGCTTATGAAAAAGCTGGGTGAGGAGCAGGTTGGACAGAGGGTGGGCAGACCCTCCTCCAAAAGGTATTTTAAAAGTGCTGTCCATCTTAAATATATTTTAGAAGGATGTTATTTAAAGGGGGCTTGTGGTGAGTTTTGTTTTCTAGTAGAAGGAAGAGAAATGTGCACTGCAGCCTGAATTCTTTTTTTTCTTAAATAGCTTATTGTCAAGTTGGTTTCCATATAACACCCAGTGCTCATCCCCACAAGTGCCCTCCTCCATGCCCGTCACCCCCTTCCCTCCCCCGACCCCCATCAGCCCTCAGTTTGCTCCCAGCATTCAGGAGTCTCTCATGGTGTGCCTCCCTCCCTCTCCCCAACTATTTTTCCCCTTCTTCTCCTCCATGGTCTTCTGTTAAGGTCCTCCTAATCCACCTATACGTGCAAACATATGGTATCTGTCCTTCTCTGCCTGACTTATTTCTCTCAGCATAACACCCTCAAGTTCAATCCATGTTATTACACATGGCCAGATTTCATTCTTTCTCAATCTGAATCTGTTCTGAATACCCCACTAGGTATACATGTGTGTATATGACATACATGTGTGTACATGTGTGTATGTGTGTGTATGTGTGGGTACAAATACACAAAGCTATGCATATACAGTTGACCCTTGAACAACATGAGTCTGAACCACATGGTCCATTTACATGTGGATATTTTCCAATAAATACAGTCCAGTTTTGTAAGTGGATCTTCTCTTCCTATGGCTTTCTTGATGACATTTTATTTTTTCTTATTGACTCTGTTGTAAGAATACAGTATATAATGCATATAACATACAAAATATGTGTTGATCAAATGTTTTGTTATTATTGAGACTTCTGGCCAACAGTAGTTAAATTTCGAAGGGAATCAAAAGTTACACTTGGATTTTTTACTATGCTCAGGGTCAGCACCCCTAACCTCCATGTTGTTCAAGAGTCAGCCATACATACATGTGAATCCGTGTGTATACATATATGTATGTGTATGTATACATGTGTATGTATATATGGATCTCTTTTCTTCTCAGAACCTGGGCATTTGGCTACTAATCCCACCTTACAGGTTAAGCAGGTGATGCTTGGGTTGTGGGGAGTCAGCAAGTGCACATGAGGAGTGAGGGAAGGACTTGTAGGGAAGTCTGATTTTTTGCAAACCCATACCCTTCTAGCTCTACCTTACTTCCTTCTTTTTGCATTTTAAAATAAAGAATCCTTTTCTGATCCCAAGCTCCTCCTAATTTGTTCTGATCATTGGATTCTGTGTATGGGTATTTATACCAATACACATAATGTGTACCTCTGCTGTGTAATAAAACACCTGACTGACAAATGTCACATTTACTGGAAAAATCAAACCACACCAGGTTCACTCTGGGTTCCCTGAGAAGGATCCAAGCAGAGGCCAACCCAAGGAATGGCAAGGCATGGCAAGACCTAGTCATTGGTCCTTCCTCCCCATCTTCCCTGTGTTCTGCAAGCTCGCCATTCACTCTCTCTGCCTCATTTTCCACATTTGTAAAGTGAGCTAATAGTAGAAATGGCTCCTATTATTATTATCAAATAGTATCAATACCAAATATGGTAAATATCAATGGAGATAATACATATATTCCTTCTAATATGATACCTGAAACAGAATAAATGCTCCAGAACTAGGTGCTATTACTGTGAGTGGTAATAATAATGCTTACTGAAGAAGTTCCAAGGTTGACCAATTAATGTGAAAAAGAGGTGCTGGAGGGTATTTGCCCAGAGCTCTGCATGACCCAGACTCTAGGTTATCTGAGTCCCAATGTAGGAGTCGGGAAGAAGCTTTAAAGTCGTGTGTGTGTGTTTACCACAAACTTTTAAATATGACATTCTTTTTTCTAAAATAGTGTATTCGATTGAAACAAACTTTCCTTAAAAAGTACCAGGTGTCTTTTCACAAAGAAGTTTCTAGTTGTTGCAATGTTAAGGGCTTGAGAAATGAGGACTTGAACATATTTGAATAAATTTTTGTTTTGTGTTTCTTCTTTTGAAATATGACAACCAAGATGCCCAGACAATTTTTTAAAAACAAACAATCCATGTTTATGACTTGCTGGATGCATAGGGGCACAATTACCCCAATGTTCATAACAGCACTCTCAGCAATAGCCAAAACATGGAAAGAGCCTAAGTGTCCATCAATGGATGAATGGATCAAGAAGATGTGGTTTATCTATACCATGGAATACTACATGGCAATGAGAAAGAATGAAATCTGACCATGTGTAGCAACATGGATGAACTTTGAGGATGTTATGCTGAGCGAAATAAGTCAGGCAGAGAAGGACAGATACCATATGTTTGCACGTATAGGAGGATTAGGAGGAACTTGTCGGAGGAACAAGGGGGAGAAGAAGGGCGGAAATGGGGGAGAGGGAGGGAGGCAAACCATGAGAGACTCTTGAATGCTGAGAACAAACTGAGGACTGATGGGTGTGTTGGGGGAGGGGAAGGGAGGTGATGGGCATGGAGGAGGGCACTTGTGGGGATGAGCACTGGGTGTTATATGGAAACCAACTTAACATAAACTATTTGTAAAAAAAAACATTAAAATACAATTTATTAGTATAAAAAAAATAAATAAAAAGATGCAGTGATTTTTTTCTCAGAGTTCTTGAATCAAACCAAATTCTTGCATCCCTAAGACTGTATTGCATTCCTCAAACACCTGCATAGGAAGAAGGTTGCAGCCCGCTCAGTGGGGCCCTTTGGCTGCTTCTCTGCCCCAGTGGGGAAGCAGGCATGGCGAGAGCAGCTGTGTTGTCTGAGATGAGACTTGGGCGAGCTGCTGTGAGCGTCTTCACTGGCAGTCTTTGAGTGGCACTCTCCTCAAGGCACCCAGATCCTTGCACAGCAGTTCTGTTTAAATATGACTATGGTAGCTGGGGACAAGCCTATAGGTGCCAGGACACTTCAGACCGGAGGTGACTTAGATTCTTTCACAGCCCATGGCCAGTGACTTATGGAGGTGGGTACAAAAGGTTGGCTTCCTCTGCCTCCAGGAGAGACCTGATTAGCATACCAGACATGGTCCAGAGCTTTCGGTGGGATCAGGCTGAAGCCAGTCCCCTGCTGCTCCCATATGCTCACTTAACTTTCTGCTTCTCCAACCTTCTTCCATTGCTGACTTTCTCCTCATCCTAGAGAAACCAGAATCCCCTTCCAGCCTCTGCTTCTAGAAATCCAGCCACCAGAGCTTACAAAAACTGGACACAAGAAGAGTGCTCCTACCATGCTGTGTGTGAGCACAGTGCACTGAACCCAAGGAGCAAACCACCAACCACCTTCCATATATGCTGCCAGACAAAATACAGGGCATCCTGTTCAGTTTGGATTACCAGTAAGCAACGAACAATGTTTCAGTATAAGTAAGCCTCAAGCATTGCATGGGATGTACTTACACTAAAAAAAGGATTTCTTATTTATTTGAAATTCTAATTTAACAGGGCATCTTGTATTTTTATTCGTTAAATCTGACAAGTCCCTTTTAGGTCTGTTTTTAATTGATGGAGAACTTGAGTATGAATGTATTTGTCACAAGCCAGCTTCATCCCATGATTAAAAATTGCAATGGTAGCTCAGATAATATACAGGTAAGGAAACAGGCACTCAGAGGAGAAGCAACTTGTCCAAGGCCACACAGTAAGTAAGTAAGGTAAGTACAGTGGGGTGAGCTCCAGACTCAGACCATCCAGGGCTGATGCTTTTAACCACTGCACCAGTTAAGCTAATCAGCAGACTCTTAGAAAACCAATGGATAGCACAAGTTTTCTTGAAATGTAGAATAATTTTTTTTACCAAGGCCTAAGAAGCTTTTTTGGAACAAGTGGGAACAGACAGAGAAAGAATGGAGGATTCATACTTTTCCTAACATGGCCTGTTTCCCCTCCTGGTCTTGCCCACACTCAAAACCCAAAAACCTGGAGCTCCTAGATGGCTCAGTCATTTGAGCGTCCCCATCTTGATTTTGGCTCCAGTTATGCTCTCACGGTTATGAGATCAAACCCTACATCGGGCTCTGCACTGAGTATGGAATTTACTTGGGAATTCTCTCTCCCTCTATTTGCCCCTCCCCCACTCACATGCATACTAACTCTATCTCACAAAATAAATAAGCATTTTTAATTTTTTAATGTTTATTAATTATTTATTTATGGAGACAGCGTGAGCTGGAGAGAGGGAGACACAGAATCTGAACTAGGCTCCAGGCTCTGAGCTGTCAACACAGACCCTGACGTGGGGCTCAAACCCACAATTAGAGCATGACCTGAGCTGAAGTTGGACACTTAATGGAGGGAACCACCCAGGTGTCCCAATAAATAGCTGACTATATGGGTAAGGATTCTGACTAAAATGGAATATACTGGTATTCATAACAAGCTTAGGTTGCAGAATTAACTGAGAGGCATCAGCAAGGCACCAGGCTACATGATAAATACCTAAGACTGCTCTGTCTAATACAGGAACCACCGACCCGTGTGGCATTGAGCCCTTGAAGTGTGGCCAGTTGGATCTGAGATGTGCTATATATATAAAATGCAATCTGTATTTCAAACCCTAGGTATACATTTACAAAATATAAATTGTAACCTTAAATTTTTTCATAGCCACTGTATGCTATAACAATATTTGGGATATATTGGTAAACTTGTATACATATATATATTAAAAATCAAGTGTACCTGTTTCCTTTTACCTTTTAAAATACAACTACTGAAATATTTAAAATCATGCTTGGATCTGTTGAAAGGAGATGAATAAAATGGAAAAGAAATAACGTCTGGCTTTGGGGAAAATGATCCTACAAATGGGATCTACCTGTCAGTGGGGTCTTTCTTGTCATATGTCTGGGTTTTACTGTCTGCTTTTCATTTCTCCTAACAAGAAGCAAGAAGCATGGTGTCAGGAAGAAAATGATGTGTGTGGACTGACCTGGGGAAGCGAAGGTTTCCATGAGGCCTGCCTCAGGCAGGAAAGGACATCGGTCCCTTAGGGCACAATGTTGTGCCATCAGGGCATTGGGGGAGGGGAGCCCCATCCACTGAGCAGAAGGCAGGGGAAAATCTCATCATTTATGGAAGATGCCAGGTTGCAGGACCTTCAGGATTAGGATTGCCCCTCAGTGGACATCATTCCTGAATGTCAGGACCATGATGTCAGTAGCCCTCCTACCTCCTGGGTCTGGTTCATCTCTCCTGCCTCACACTCTTTACTGGCATTTGAGACTCTGCTTCTCTCTGCCAACTTTCACTTCAACTCATGCTCTTCCTGTAAATATGGCTCTGACTTGTTTTTTCTCTCCTCTTTTAAAACAGGACTACCACTGTCATATCATCTTCATCCCCCAGTGAGTCATGGATGATACCACTGTCATATCATCTTCATCCCCCAGTGAGTCATGGATGATCATCTTCCAGAACAGTGACAAATCAGCAGTAGTTGGACTAAATTCTGTCTCTTTGCATGGGAGCCAGGAGTTCATGTCCAAGTCTCTATCTGTTTCTTATGTTTTGTCACCCCTCAAACCCTACACTGGTTGCAAATGATTAGTACTGCCCTGATCACTTAGTGTTTCAAACCATCTTTTAGGATGCTGTTCCTACCAGCAGGAATGGCCTTCCCTCTCTGATAAATTCTGCTCATCATCCCTGAAGACCTAAATCAAAGCCCAGGTGCTTCTGCTTCTGTGACTGTCCCAAACTCTGTCTCCTCCAGCAGATAATTTCCTTTTAGTGGTAATGCCCCTGCCCCTGCCATACACCTGTATGCAGCTATTTGATTGCAACTAGATTCCTCATTCTTTAACATGCATATGAACCCTTGGGGCACCTGGGTGGCTCAGTGGGCTAAGCGCCTGACTTCAGCTTAGGTCATAATCTCATGGCTTGTGGTTTGAGCCCCATGTTGGGCTCTGCACTGAGAGCTCAGAGCCTGGAGCCTGCTTCAGATTCTGTATGTCACTCTCTTTGCCCCCCCACTCATTCTCCCTCTCTCTCAAAAATAAATAATCATAAAAAATGTTTTCATGGTTCAGCAACTCTGAGGTGGAGCCTTAGATTCTGCATTTCTCATAAGCTCTGGGGGAACTGATGCTGCTGGTCCATGCACTGTGTCAGGATTAGTGGTAGTTTCTGTTTATTCCTTGTCTCCTATATGAGATATCTAGAAGGAGACGTGTCTGTCTGTTTTAACTTCATAGCCTCTCTCCTGCCTGAACCAGTACACATCTCACAGACTCACATGTTGGTGGGTTTAGTTAGACTAGTGCAATCCTGTGTTCCTTTAAGACTCTCTACTAGGATGTTATTGGCATGTAGATGGAGGGAGAGTTTGCCTTCATGTTTTGGATTTGGTAGTGCAGAGCTCCATGCAAGGTGCTTCAAATTACTCTGTCTCCTTTCTCCTCAGTGCTACCCAGTAACAACACACTGCTTCTCAGACAATGAAATGGGGAGGCATTAAGCAACACAGGGAGGAGCTGGTTAGTAAGCAGAGGAGTTCCAGTGTGGTCTTGCAGATCAGATGCCAGTTACCACTGCGGTGCCATAAGGAAGAGCCTCACTCTTGCCCAGGGACCTGTAGGAATCCATAGCACCAGGTTTTATCAACGACTGTCCAGTTAAGGAGGTTTTACATCTCTCCTGTAAGTACTCTATAGAATGTTCTCTGCACATCTTGAGAAAGGCATAGTTTGCCTTTCCCTGTCAACTCAGCTTAGTTCAGCCCCTGCGATGACTCGCTGTTTTTGCTTCTACTTGGAACTAAAGGGGAGGAACCACAGCCCCATGTCCCTGAGCTCTGTTCCCAGGGGCCTTGCTGACACTCTCTGCCCTGTACCCATCCCTAAGCACCTCCCTTCACTTTGTGACCCTCTGCCACATACAACTCAGCTTGTACTGATGGCTGTCTTGCAACCACTGCTGAGCCAAGGCAATGGTGCCAACCAGAGATGGTGCCACAGCCTGAGGAGTAAGGATTGGGGCTTCAGAGCCCAACTGAATGAGGCTTAATTCCTGGCTGTGACATTTACTAGCTGTGTGACCTTGATCTTGAAGCCATAACTTACTCTCTTTGAGCCTGGGTTTCTTATTCGGTAAAATGGGGGTGATTACTAAGCCACCACTCTCCTCAGGGGTGGCTATAAGGTTGAAATGAGGGATACATTTATGTTTTCAGCAGAGTCCCACAGAAAGTTCTGGGAGGGAATCAATACTTGAAAGAAGGGAATGGAACAGTATTGTTCAGGTTTCTAGCTGTGGGCAGGCCCCAGTCTGTGCCATTCTGGGAGGCTAACAAACACTCCATTAGATGATTTGCCTCTTTACTGGCTTAAAGAGCCAGGGTTAGAGTTCAAGGTCACTGCAGCTGCTAGAGCATGAGAGTCTTGAGAAGGAGCATCAGAGTAGGTGGGAGAATCTGCATTCGTGTCTGGCTCTGCCTACCTCTCAGCTGATGCCTGAACCGCAAGCTCAATCAGCCCAGCTAAGGGTCAAAATGCTGAGCTAACATCTCTTCTCCTGTCGGGGAAAGGAGGTTTTCAATTAGAGCACAACTCAGTTATCTTTTTGAAAAAGCAAACAAACATTAGCAATCTTGACTCTAAAGCATATAGTCCCAGTGCCCAGAAGAGAATCCAGAATCACTCAATATATTAAGAACCAGGAAAATGACAACGGAAACCAACCTGGAGATGACTCATATATTAGCATCAGTAGGGTTTTAAAACAACTGTCCTAACTATTCACTGTGAGGTAAAATAAAACATGCTCATAATAAATGAAAAGAGACTTTTTTGGCAAACAAATGGAAACTATAAAAAAATGGAAATTAGAGAAACAAAAAATATAATATCTGAAATAAATTGCTTATTATAAAGGCAGGTACTTAATAAATAGGTAGATATTAAAGCAACACAGAATGAAAGATATCTTCAGTTTATTTTCATTTTTTTAATGTTTATTTACTTTTGAGAAAGAAAGAGAGACCGAGCACAAGCAGGGGAGGGTCAGAGAAAGAGGGAGATACAGAATCTGAAGCAGGCTCCAGGCTCTGAGCTAGCCGTCAGCACAGAACCTGACGCAGGGCTTGAACCCACAAACTGTGAGATTATGACCTGAGCCAAAGTGGGACCCTTACCTGACTGAGCCACCCAGGCGCCCCAAGAGATCCTCAGTTTATTCAGAACTGAACTATAGATGATATAGCATAGTTTTAGACAAAGACTGTTGTTCGGATTGATTATGGGGACTGTCTTCTTTGTGAAATTAAATTCCTTCCTGAATTATTATTATTATTTTAAGATTTTATTTTATTTTTTATATAACCTCTACACCCAACGTGGAGCTTGAACTTACAACCCTGAGACCAAGATAGTCCCACATTCCACCAACTGAGCCAGCCAGGCTCCCCATGAATTATTTTTTGAAGGGAGGTCTGCTAGCAACTGCGCCGCATTAAGCTTCCCTCGAGGCCTACTGCATCACCTAACAGTGCCGGCGCAGGTGAGTAGCTGGGGGCTTGTGATTTCGCCCACAGTCCCTGGGTTTTTGAGGCAGGATGGTGGAGGGAGGTGCTGGTTCAAATCCCACTATTGTCTTTTACTTGCTCTGTGACTCTGACATTTTGTATTTTCGTTGTTGTCCGTTTTTCAGCTATAAAGTAGGTATTTGTGCAGTTGTGCTTATAAACTTGTTATAAGGATTTAATACAAATGCCCATTCCGGGTATGAGCCTGGAACCTAATATTTCCTCTGCTTCTGTAGAGGTGAAAACGAGAGACTTAGTTGGGTCCCATAGGAGCTCAGGAATATTGCTGTGGGGTTGATGGGATGGGTGAACTTCATGCCTCGTTGCAAAATCAGTTTGCTTGAGCACAAGGGCCAGCCCAGGCCCTGGAGCAGAAGGCCTACTGTGAGTAGTCTCAGATTGATGGCCATATTATATCAGAGGCCTGTGCAAAGAGCCTAAAGATTCTGTAGGGGTCACCTTAGGGACGGACTCTGTCAGATACAGGTATGAGGGCAAGAGCACATCCTGTAGGCCTGGGTAATAAAGTGTGTCACAGAGGGGCTGTGGCCTTCCGGAAGGCGGTGTCTCCCTGGTACCTCCAGAATTCACAGCTTTAACAAGCATCTGCTGTGCTAAGGGCACCCCTGGAGTGATGGCCATAGTGAAGTGCTGCCCCCATGTGGCAGGTAAGGGCAAGGACCATAGATGTGATCACTGCTTCTGTTCTCCAGAGCTCCAGATACAGGGGTTAATAATGGATGCAAACTAAGCATTCTTTTTTTTTTTTTTTAAGTTTTATTTATTTTTGAGAGACAGAGTGTGAGCAGGGGAGGGGAAGAGAGGGAGACAGATGATCCGAAGCAGGCTCTGTACTGACAGCAACAAACCCATGTGGGGCTCAAACTCACCAACCACAAGATCATGACCTGAGCTGAAGGTGGATGCTCAACCGACTGAGCCACCCAGGGACCCCAACATTATCTTAAAAATATTTTTTACTCTAACTTCAGAAGAATCATAATTCAATGTTGAAGACAAAATATCAAGGTGGTAATATTTATTTTCTAGCTCCATCTTCTTTTAAAAATAGATTGGAAAATGCCACCTCTGAGCTCAGAACCCTCAGGGTCTATCATGGTTCTGAGAATATCATCCTAACTCCTCACTTTTACCTGTAAGACCTTGCCTATCTCTTAAGCCTTATCTTTTACCTCTTGATTCCTTGGTAGCTCTGTCTCAGACTCACTGATAAGTGTCAGCTGTGTCCAACCAAGCCAGCACTTTCCTGCCACAGGGCCTTTGTACATGCAACTTCCTACACCTGACACTTTGTTGACTTCATATCCAAAGCTTCCAATGCCCACCTTTTATCTGCCAATTCCTACTGATATCACAAGCATCTATGTAAGTATTTGTTAGTCTGAAAAGCTTTCCCCACTCCCCAGGCTAGGCTGGACCCACATTTTATCCTATTTTATTAGAATAACTCAGCACTAGATAATTAGTTATGTAATTCTATGTTTATTGACTCTCTCCCTGGCTCTGTGACAGCAGAAACTTTGTCTGCTTGTCCATTCCTCTGTCCCTGGTGATGGGCACACAGTGGGCAGTCAAATATGTGCCAAACAAGGGAACAACTATTAGTTCTCTCAGTGTTCTAGTTATTTTCTTAATTTCTATCTCCTTCCTCAAAATCATTTCTAAAAAGAAGTTGATGAATCCAGATATGTTAATTGAGGACCAAATAACTCCTTTTCAGCTAAATCATTTTGCAAATTGAACAAAATTGTATACATTTGTTAAACTCAGATTTTGTTTATATACAGTTTTCTTATATGGGTCCAACTGTGCCCCTCGATCTGGAATTCTCAATTAATTACATGCTGGCCACTTCAAGAGCAGCACTGTTCAGTCCAAGAGCGATGGGTGATGGGAAGAGAGGCCAGTATGCTGTGTGGCCTTGGGCATTCCAGCTTCTCTTGCCTTGGTTCAACTCTTAGAAGAAGAGGGACCACAGCACCTGCCCTGTGATGCTCAAATGGTTATGTGGAAGAAGTAGTGTGAACATAGAAGTGCAATATGAAATGGGCAGGTTATGAAGTTTTAAATTTCTAGAATATGTTTTTCTATAAATACAGTGTTTACTATCCTCACTACACATTCAAATATCGTTATGGATGGATTGTTGGGGTGTTTCATACTCTTTTTATGTCATCCAGATTTTTCTTACACAAACAAGACTTCTGTTTACTTCCTTCATCAAGAGTCCCAATTTTTATTTTTCCTGGAAATGAACTCAGTCAATATACCTGGCTCTGGCCCTTCTCCCCTTCCATAAGTCAGGGAAGGATACTTTCATGCCTGCTAGCTTGCTCTCTGTCTCTGTGTTGTATGTTTATTACAGGAAAAGAGACAATACTGATAGGGAAAGAGAAGAAAACAATACCATAAGCCCACCACTCAGAGAGAGAATTCGGAATATTCTTTACGTCAATGTACATATCTACATTTATTTGTTTGTTTAAAATTAGTAGCATTTATTATTTTATTCACTTTTTTTACAGTTTCTGGTGTACAGATAAAGGGACAGAAAGTTCTGAGAATTCCCACATATTCTCTCCTCCTCTACACCCTGGCTTCACCTGTCATGAATATCTTGCAGTAGTGTAATACACTTGTTACAACTGATGAGCCAATATTAATAAATTATTATTAAATGAAGTCCATAGTTTTCTTTAGGATTAACTCTTGATCTTCTCATTCTATGGGTTTTGACAAATATATAATGATGTGTTTCCATCATTACAGTATCACACAGAATAGTTTCAGTGCCATAAAATATCCCTGGTGCTCCACGTGTTTGTCCCCATCCCTGTCCTGATAAATCCCTGGCAACTACTGATAATTTTTTACTGTCTCCATAGTTTTGTCTTTTCTGGAATGTCATGTGGTATGTAAAACTTTACAGATTGGCTTCTTTGAATTAGCAATATTCATTTAAGTTTGCTTCATGTCTTTTCATGCCTTGATAAGTCATTTTTTAAATCACTGAATGGGGCACCTGGGTGGCTCAGTAGATTAAGCATTTGACTTCTTCTTAGGTCATGATCTCATGGTAGGTGAGTTCAAGCCCAGCATCAGGCTCTCTATTGTCAGCACAGAGCCTGTTTCAGCACCTCTGTCCCACTCTCTCTCTGCCCCTACCTTGTTTGTGCTCTCCCTCTCTTTCTCAAAAATAAATCAACATCGAAAAAAGTAAAATAAATAAAATCACTGAATAATATTACATTGTCTACATGTACCACATTTTGTTTGTCCATTAACTTATTGAAAGACATCTTGGTTCATTCCAAGTTTTGACAATTACAAATCAAACATTCATGTACAGGTTTTTATGCGGACAAACATTTTAAAGTCCTTTGTATAAATATCAAGAAGTGGGATTGCTGAATTTTAAAAGTATGCTTGACTTCGTAAGAAACCACCAAACTGTTTCCCAAAGCAGCGGGTCATTTGCATTCCTGCCAGCCATGAAGAGGGCTCCTGTGGCTCCACATTCTTGTCAGCACGTGGTGGTGTTGGTGTTTGGACTTGCGGCCACTTCATCGGTGTGCGGTGGTGTCTGTGCAACCCCCCAAGGGCACAGGGAGCACCTTCTTCGTATCTTTATGTATCATCTGTGTTTCAGATCTGGTGATGTGTCTGCTCAGATCTTCTGGTCATTTTTAATAAGGTTGTTTCTTTCTCTTTATTGTTAAGTAGTAAGAGATTTTTGTGTGTGTGTATTTTGGACACCAGTCCTCTATCAGGTAATTGTTTTACAAATATATTCTCCTAGTCCATGACTTATCTTTTCATTCCTTTACCAGTGTCTCTCCCAAACCAGAAGTTTTTAATATGAATGAAGTCCACCTTATTATTTTATTTTTTTATCTTTCATGGATCATACTTTGGGTGTATCAAAAAGGCCCGGCCAAATGCAAGGTCATCTGGATTTTCTCATGTGTTATCTTCTAAGAGTTTTATACATTTGTGTTTTAGATTTAGGCCTATGATCCATTTTGAGTTAATTTCTGTGAAGAGTGTTAAGGTCTGTGCTTAGATTCCTTACTCCCCACCCCCCACCTCCACATGTAGATGTCTAGTTTTTCTGGTACTATTTACTTGTAGAAAAGACTGTCCTTTCTCAACATTTGCTCTTGTTAAGGGTCAGTTGACATAAATGTGGGTCTATCTCTGGTCTCTCCATTCTTTTCCATGGGTCTATTTGTTTACATGGTTGTTGTTTTGTTTTTTTTTTTTTTCAATACTGCACTGCACATTTACTAAAACTTGAAGTCTGGCAGTGTCATTTCTCCAACCTTGTTCTTCTCGAGCCCCCTAATTTTGGTCGCATGAGTTTTATCTTTCCAGCTAGGCTGTCAGCTCCTTGAGGACAGGGTTTTGCTTCCTTCTCCCCTGGACCTCTCACCTCCCCTAGTGCCCTGAGAGCCACTGCTGGGGCAGCTCACTGACTGTGACTCTGTCTTGGAAAGCATAGTCACAGCTGTCTTCAGCCACAATAGGCTAGTTATCAGCATCTTTGGCCTTCAGTTACCCAGTATGTTAATGATGGGAAGGGACCTTGAGCAAATAGGCTTGAAGTTTCTTCTCTGGAGCTTGATAAACCATTTTCAAATAGAAACAGAGCAAGACAAACCCACCACCAAAGGTACACTGATGAGCCAGCCTGGACTCAGAGTGGGGCAGCCTTGGGTCTGCGAATTCTGCTGTGTTCTCATTTGTGAAGTCATTGCACATGGTTGCCACCTGTTCTATAGCTATAGTGCCCTAGGAATGGCTTCAAAATTGCATGATGCCTGAGAGAAACTTAAGATTTTCCTATCAAATCCTTTTTATTTAATTGGGTGTTTTTTATATCTTAAAAGTGATTCTACTTACCTAAGTTATATACAAGTAGACAGTGGTTATGGGAAAAATGGCATTATTCAGTTAATAAACCATGCCAAAATGTTGTGGCTTAAAACAGTAATGGTTTCTTTTCATTGTGCTGTGTGTTGACTTGGCTTAACTGGGTGGTTCTGGTCCTCATAGCACTTGTTGATGGCACTCATTTTGTACGTGCTTCTGGCCTCTGGGCTGGGCTGGAAGGCCTGGGACGTACTCACTGGCATGACTGGTGTCTTGGTGCTGCTCCATTTCTCCATGAAGCTAAATCAAGCTTCCTCACAGCATGGTGGTCTCCATGTGGCCCACCTTCTTCATAATGGAAGCTGTGAACCATATAAGACCTAGTCCCAGGACTGTTACAGCTATTACGGTGTTACCCTGCCATGTTGTTTTGGTCAAAGCAGTCACAGGCCAGAACAAATTCAGGGTGGTGGTGGACACAGACCACATGTCTTGATGAATGAAACAGCATATGCTTATAGGGAGGGAATTGGTGGTGGCCATTCCTGAGGACCATGACCTAGAGCATCAGATGTAAGAGTCAATCCCTGGTCCTGTTGATGACCAGCTGCATATCCAGAGCATGGTCCTTAAACTCCCAATGCTCCAGTCATCTTGTTCTCATATAGGGAGAGCACTAACAGTGTAGATTTGCTGGGGGAAGCAAATGAAGTGTTATATGCTGTGGGCACGTTGTGGACGCTCTGCTAGTTACAGTGGAAAAAGTTACCTTAGTTCTCAGTAGCAGATGAAGTCAATGTCCAGCCCATATCCCCTGGGTACTCTGCTGAGGTTACCTGCCATTTCTGACCAGCCTGTGGGGGGTTGATGTCTTCTGTCCTTGCCCTTCCACAGCAGCTCTGAACATGTTTGCCCACCGTCTCTCAGTTCACCAGGGACTGACCTCCATGGGCTTCCAGTGGTCGCCCTCCTAAGCCCACCTTTTGATAGCCTTTCCATCTCGCTTCTGCAAGTCCTCAGTGTGCTTCTCAGGATCACTTCCCTAATAAAACACTTGTATCCAAGCCCTTGTCTTAGGGTCTGTGTGGGGGTGACCAAAACTAAGATACAGACCATTAAAATTCTCAAAATATGAGAATATTTTATCTAATAGAACAAATTACCCAATGTTTGTGAAAATTTTACATAGTCTACCTCTTGGTTTCAGGTTTCAGACAGAACCTAGCAGTACCCATAGGTAGAAGAGGAAGACTTAATTTTCATGGGCAAAATAGTAATTTCAGGTCTTTCTCTGTTCTGAAAGCCAAAATGTATAACAACCAGCAGCAGCTCCCAAAGAGTAAGATTAAGAAGTAGAAAGGAGATTTTTTTTTCTTTCTTTTTTCTTCTTCTTTCTCTTTTCTCTTTTTTCCCCAGAACACTGACCTGATTAACTCTGGTCGCCAACTTGCTTAAACAATCACAACAAGTCCATTCTGCAAATGTAAATTCTACACCTACCGACATTTTCTTCTCTTTCTCTCAGGAGTAATTAGACTACATAGTTTCTCTGGATAATTCCAGCATCCTTCTCTCACCTATCCAACCATATTCTACCCGTTACCTCTTTGAAAAAAGCTTCTTATCCCTTCTGTCTGTTCATTCTATTTCCAATTTTGCCTCATCCTGCCCTGCCTTCTCTCTCTTTCTCTATGCTCTTCAACCAGCACTGCATACACACGGCTATTTAACTATAGCAGAGAAATCCAGGTATATGCTTTAAACGGTTCTTTGTCCATCGGTTTTCTTCTTTTTTCCTTTTCTTTTCCCCTTTTTGACCCTTTTATGTATTTTATACTCCTTATTATTCGCCCTCCCTCCTCCGTCTTTTCTCTTAACTTTTTCGTTTTCCCTCTCGCTTTGCATTTTAGTTGAATCAGCCTGTGCGTTTGTGTGCTCCTGCTCCCTGTGTGTTTGTCTGTCTGTTTTCTTTTCCAGGGATACCTCAAGAAACAAGCCAGAGTACACAAGGTGGAGAGTCCCAAATATCACTACGAATAGGAAAATAAAATAACCAAGGTCCCAAAAAGAGAGACCAAGAAATACCATTCAAAAAACACCCTCTGAAAGGATAGGCCCTGGAAAGTCAAAGAGTCTTCTTGGATATAGCAGCACTCATAGAAACAGAGAGCATAACAGGTCTTTAAAACCAACAAGAGCCGGAAAGCTAACCAAAATGACGAAACGAAAGACCTCTCCTCCAAAGAAGCTCCAAGAAGAAATGACAGCTAATGAACTGCTCAAAACAGATATCAACAGCATAACTGAACAAGATTTTAGAATAATAATGGTAAAATTAATACCTGAGCTTGAAAAAAACATAGGGGACATCAAAGAAACTGTGGCTACAGACAGAATGGAAAACAAAAATAAGCATGAAGAATTAAAAAATGCGATAAATGAGATACATAATAAATTAGAGGCCTCCAAAGCACGGATAGAAAAGACAGAAAGGAGAATAAGTGATTTAGAAGACACCATGATAGAAAAACAAGAAGCTGACAAAAAAAGAGACAAACTGATCCAGGAACAGGAAAGAAGAATTCGAGAGCTCAGCGATACAGTCAAACGCAACAATATCCATATCATAGGAATCCCAGAAGAGGAAGAGAGAGGGAAAGGTGCTGAAGGAGTCCTGGAACATATTATAGCAGAGAACTTCCCCGACCTGGGGAAGGAAGTAAATGTGGAAATACAAGAGGCTCAGAGGACTCCCCTCAGACGTAACTTGAATCGATCTTCTGCACGACATATCATAGTAAAAATGGCAAAATACAAGGACAAAGAGAGAATTTTGAAAGCAGCTAGGGAGAAAAGGGCCCTCACATACAAAGGGAAACCTATCAGAGTGGTGACAGACCTATCTACTGAAACTTGGCAGGCCAGAAAGGAATGGCAGGAGATCTTCAATGTGATGAACACTAAAAACATGAAGCCAAGAATCCTGTATCCAGCAAGCCTGTCATTCAAAATAGAAGGAGACATAAAAACCTTTCCAAATAAACAGAAATTGAAAGATTTTGTCACCACTAAGCCAGCCCTACAAGAAATCCTGAGGGGGACGCTCTGAAGGAAAGGTTGCAAGGAACAAAGATTCGAGACACACCACAACAAACATGAACCTTACAAAAGAAACAAAGACCCTAAACCCACATATTTCAATAATAACACTGAATGTAAATGAGCTGAATGCTCCAATCAAAAGACATAGGGTAGCAGAATGGATTAAAAGACAAAATCCATCTATATGCTGTCTGCAAGAAACTCATTTTAGACGGGAAGATACCTTCAGATTAAAAGTAAGGGGATGGAGAAATATATATCATGCTACAGGAAATCAAAAGAAAGCCGGAGTAGCGATACTTATATCAGACAAACGAGTTTATCTTTTATTTTATTTTTTTTTTACAAATAGTTTATTGTTAAAGACAATAACAAGAGATGAAGAAGGGCATTACATAATAATTACAGGGTCCATCCATCAGGAAGAACTAACTATCATAAATGTCTACGCACCGAATATGGGAGCACCTAAATATCTAAAACAATTAATCACAAACAGAAACAAGCTTCTAGATAAGAATGTGCTAATAGCAGGGGACTTTAATACTCCACTTACAGCAATGGATAGGTCAACCAGACAGAAAATCACTAAAGAAATAATGGACTTGAAAGACACATTGGACCAGATGGACCTGACAGATATATTTAGAACTTTACATCCTGAGGCCAGGGAATATACTTTCTTCTCAAGTGCGCATGGCACATTCTCCAAGATAGATCACATACTGGGACATAAAGCAGCCCTCAATAAATATAAAAGAATAGAGATCATACCATGCACACTGTCAGATCACAATGCTTTGAAACTTGAAATCAATTACAGGAAGAAGTCTGGAAAACTTCCAAAAACATGGAGGTTAAAGAACCCCCTTCTAAAGAATGAATGGGCCAATCAGGCAATTAGAGATGAAATTTAAAAATATATGGAAACAAATGAAAATGAAAAAACAACAATTCAAAATCTATGCGATGCGGCAAAGGCAGTCCTAAGAGGAAAGTACATTGCTCCTCAGGCCTATTTCAAGAGATTAGAAAAAGCCAAGTCCAAAATCTAACAGCTCACCTAAAGGAACTAGAGGCAGAGCAACAAGAACGCCCTAAATCCAGTAGAAGAAGAGAGATAGTAAAAATTAGAGCAGAAATAAACAACACAGAGACCAAAGAAACAATTGAACAGATCAATGAAACCAAGAGTTGGTTTTTTGAAAAAGTAAACAAAATTGACAAACCACTAGCCACACTTCTCAAAAGAAAAGAGAGAGCACCCAAATAGACAAAATTATGAATGAAAATGGACTTATTACAACCAACCCCTCAGAAATACAAGCAATTATCAGGGAATACTATGAAAAAATAGATGCCAACAAATTGGACAACTTAGAAGAAATGGACAAATTCCTAAACACACACTCACTACCAAAATTCACACGGGAAGAAATAGAAAACCTGAACAGACCCATAACGAGTGAAGAAATTGAATCAGTGATCAAAAATCTCCCAACAAATAAGAGCCCTGGACCTGATGGCTTCCCTGGGGAATTCTATCACACATTTGAAACAGAATTAATCCCAATTTCTCTCAAGCTATTCCAAAAAATAGAAATCCAAGGAAAACTCCCGGACTCATTTCATGAAGCCAGCATCACTCTGATTCCCAAGCCAGACAGAGATCCAGCAAAAAAAGAGAACTACAGGCCAATATCCTTGATGAATACGGATGCAAAAATTCTCAACAAGATCCTTGCAAATCGAATCCAGCAGCATATCAAAAGAATCATCCACCAAGATCAAGTGGGATTCATTCCTGGGTTACAGGGCTGGTTCAATTATCACAAATCAATCAATGTGATACATCATATCAATGAAAGAAAAGATAAAAACCATATGATCCTGTCAATAGATGCAGAAAAAGCATTTGACAAAATACAGCATCCCTTCTTAATAAAGACTCTCGAGAAAGTTGGGATAGAAGGAACCTACTTAAACATCATCAAAGCCATCTATGAGAAGCCTTCAGCTAACATCATCCTCAACGGGGAAAAACTCAGAGCTTTCCCCCTGAGATCAGGAACACGACAGGGATGCCCACTCTCACCACTGCTGTTTAACATAGTGCTGGAAGTCCTAGCATCAGCCATCAGACACCAAAAGGAAATCAAAGGCATCAGAATTGGCAAAGAGGAAGTCAAACTTTCACTCTTCGCAGATGACATGATACTCTACATCGAAAACCCGACAGAGTCCACCAGAAGCCTCCTAGAACTGATCCAAGAATTCAGCCAAGTTGCAGGGTACAAAATCAACGTACAGAAATCGGTTGCATTTTTATACACCAATAATGAAGCAACAGAAAGAGAAATCCAGAAACTGATCCCATTCACAATTGCACAAAAAAGCATAAAATACCTCGGAATAAACCTAACCAAGGATACAAGAGATATGTATGATGAAAACTATAGAAAACTTATGAAGGAAATTGAAGAAGACACAAAGAAATGGAAAAACATTCCATGCTCATGGATAGGAAGAATAAATATAGTTAAGATGTCATTACTACCTAAGGCACTCTACACATTCAATGCAATTCCAATCAAAATTGCACCAGCATACTTCTCAAAACTAGAACAAACTATCCAAAAATTTGTATGGAACCACAAAAGACCCCGAATAGCCAAAGTAATCCTGAAAAATAAAACCAAAACGGGAGGGATCACCATCCCAGACTTTAGCCTCTACTACAAAGCTGTCACCATCAAGACAGTATGGTATTGGCACAAAAACAGACACATAGACCAATGGAACAGAATTGAGAACTCAGAAGTGGACCCAAAAGTATACAGCCAACTGATCTTTGACAAAGCAGGAAAAAATATCCAATGGAAAAAAGACAGCCTATTTAACAGATGGTGTTGGGAGAATTGGACAGCAACATGCAGAAGAATGAAATTAGATCATTTTCTCACACCATGCACAAAAATAAACTCAAAATGGATAAAGGACCTGAACGTGAGACAGGAAACTATCAACACCCTAGAGGAGAAAGCAGGAAACAACCTCCTTGACCTCCACCGCAGCAACTTCTTACTTGACACATCCCCAAAAGCAAGGGAATCAAGAGCAAAAATAAACTGTTGGGACCTCATCAAGATTAAAAGCTTCTGCACAGCCAAGGAAACAACCCAGAAAATTAATAGGCAACCAACGGAATGGGAAAAGATAGTTGCAAATGACATATCAGGTAAAGGGTTAATATCCAGAATCTATAAGGAACTCACCAAACTACACGCCCGAAAAACAAACAACCCAGTGAAGAAATGGGCAGAAGATATGAACAGACACTTCTCCAAAGAGGACATCCAGATGGCCAACAGACACATGAAACGATGCTCAGCATCCCTCCTCATCAGGGAAATACAAATCAAAACCACACTAAGATACCACCTCATGCCAGTCAGAGTGGCTAAAATGAGCCAATCAGAGAACTCTAGATGCTGGCAAGGATATGGAGAAACGGGCACCTTCCTCCACTGTTGGTGGGAATGTAAACTGGTACAGCCCCTCTGGAAAACAGTATGGAGGTTTCTCAGGAAACTAACAATAGAACTCCCCTATGACCCAGCAATAGCACTGCTAGGAATTTACCCAAGGGATACAGAAATGCTGATGCATAGGAGCACATGTACCCCAATGTTCATAGCAGCACTCTCCACAATAGCTAAAACATGGAAAGAGCCTAAGTGTCCATCAACAGATGAATGGATCAAGAAGATGTGGTTTATCTATACCATGGAATACTACATGGCAATGAGAAACAATGAAATCTGGCCATGTGTAGCAACATGGATGGACCTTGAGGGTGTTATGCTGAGCGAAATAAGTCAGGCAGAGAGGGACAAATATCATATGTGTGCACATATAGGAGGATTAGGAGGAACTTAACAGAGGACCAAGGGGGAGAAGAAGGGCGGAAATGGTGGGGGAAAGGGAGAGGCAAACCATGAGAGACTCTTGAATGCTGACAAAAACTGAGGACTGATGGATGTGGGGGGGAAGAGGGATGGGCATGGAGGAGGACACTTGTGGGGATGAGCACTGGGTGTTATGTGGAAACTAATTTGACAATAAACTATTTGTAAAAAAGAAAAAATAAGTAGAAAGGAGAGCCCTCATGGAGGAGTAAACACCCTGGTTATTCTTAGAGCCAGAACCATAATTCCTGATGAGGAGGGAACTACTCTTGTTAAGAGAGAATCTTGGTGTGCTCCTTGGGACACAAAGAGAGTGAATGGGCTGGCCAGAGCCACAGCATCAGTGGTTGGCTTAACTTGCTTTCCATTAGAAACAGAATGGACCCTGGAGAAATGGAAGAGGTGAATGGAAAGAGAATGGACAGAGAAAGCACAAAGGAAGCTTCCGAGGCATGGATGGTCAGCAAATTGTTCAGGTGACGGAAGGGATCTGAAGAGCAGAATCATCTGATATTGAATTGTAAGTTGTTTGTAATTTGTAGTTCTTTGTGCAAGTCTTTTTATCTGCAAAATATTTATTTAAGTGCCCCCCAATGTAAACCTGTGCATATGTGTGCATGTGTGTATTGGTGAAATTAGGCTATCCTAATCAAGTATATATAGGCTTGAGTTCCCCGAGGAACAATGAAATGGAGACCAAAACAAAACAAAAGAGTGAAAAATAATGTCCCAAAATAGAAGTGCTTGAGAGACCACTGATTCACAGAAATTTGCAAAAAGCCTCGATGAAGACTTTCCACAAATCAGGGGAGGGAAGGTTGAATGAAGTCTTTCTGGATGCCAAGGGACAGCAATAGTTCACATCTGACCTGGAGATGTATCTGAATGCCTGACTCAACATTTGCACAGGTATTAAGTACATATTCTAGTGTATCTGTTGCTAGAGATCATGCTATCTACATAGAGATTGCTATACAGAGCTTCCCAGGGTAGGTTTAAAAGTGCGTAGTTGATCTTACCATCCTCAAGGAGCATGAAGCGCTAGTGACCAAACCTCTCTCCACTTAAGATATCCCCACTAACTGCTGGAACCTACTACCTTCTCTACTAGTTTCAGCTAAAGAAACATGATCAGCTGTCATCTCACTCCTACTTCTTTTGACCTTTCCCCTGTCCCAGGGTGGGAGTCAGGGAAAGGGCTGTTACACATTCATTTCTCACAGTGTTTATCTTGTGGCAATCAAATGGCAGGGTTGGACATCTATGTTTATGTGACATGAAGCTGAAAGGCGGACAGCTGGCGTGGGTGCAGATGCTTGCCAGCCCCTGTCACTATCGGCCTATCATTGTTCCGGCTTGAGAAATTCAGAGTCCCCTCCATGGGAGCTTCAGCATTTTCCTTTGAGAAAACAAATTTGCAAAGATTCTTCAGAATCCTGGTGGGTTCCAGGCTAGCCTTCAAGGAGCCTGACATAAGAGAGTCATAGTCTATAAACCCAAACAGCAAAGGAAATTATAGATTTGACAGTCAGCTTCTTCAAATGATCACATTTCATTGTTTAAACTGTGGCAATTGGCATGAAGGTGGGGAGAGGAAGGAGGAAGAATTGTAGCTAGGATACCCAGCAAGGTGCTTCCTTGTTCTTTCTGTTCCAGCATCTCCTGAAGACTTGAGCTTTGCCTTGCCCACCTGGGTATGTTCCAAGCCACTGTGTGTACAGACACAGACAAAGAAGATGTCATTTTATTGGGAGAAAAGACTCTGGTTGAACTCACCTGTAGGAACACTTAATAGAAGGTAATGGAAGGTGGTTGGCCCCCTACTCCAGGTTTATCTTCTATTTGTAAACTTATAAAAAGCATTTCAAGTACCTTCTCAGTTAGTTCCACCACTGCTCTGTGAAGTACAAGTAGAAGATATCATGACTTGTTTTGGAGACAAGGAGCCCGCAGTTCAGAGTGGTTACATGCATGCTGGAGGAAGCATCCAGCCAGGCGAAAGCAAAGTCTGGTCTTCACAGGCCTTTTGATTCTATTGTCCCAGAGATCACAGCCCCCCAAACCCACATGGGCCAGGTAATAATACATGTGAGTGAAGTGGACCAAACTAGCAGTACAATAGAGAGCGGTAGAGGACTGTGGCCAACTGGGGAACTCGTCCACATCTAGAAAGGGAGCTGCACTTTAGCCCAGAGTATTGTGGGCATGTGGGGATATGAGCCTCATTTGCTAGATTCTCCAACTTTAGCATGGTTTCTGTTTTACAAGAAATCTGGCAATTTACTGAAAACATCCAACTGTGTGCAAACTAAACAAGACAAGTTTTTTGGAGGCATTTGGCCCACAAGATGTGATTTGTCCACCCTGTGCCTTGGTAATAAGAATCTGCATGGTGGGTGTGGGTGACCAGGACAGTGGGAGGGCAGGTGCTGCATCCTCAGCAGCCCATCCCCCAGGTTCTGCATGTTGGGTCTGCAGAAGAGGAGCTGTGGGGCCAGGGCTCTCAGCCACAGGTCTTTAGGAGGGAAAGTGAAAAATGGTGGTTGTTGCCCTCATTAGCCTGGAAGATAGACATATAGAGGTACTTGTTCCTGAGTCTACCTCCCTTCCCAATCCCTGCTCCCAGCAGAATCTTGCATAGGGTAGTGTTCACTTCTGTACAGGCATTCTTGGGGCTGGCAGTAAAGCTTCTATTTTCATTAGTAAGGGATGCAGTTCATATCTAAGCTCTGCCTTTCTCAGCAAGTCTGTTTTTTGTCACATTACTTCTGCAAAGATGGGATGACAATGACACCACTTGACCTTATCTGCAACTGTTATCTTGAGGTGGTTTATGGTTTTTCTTGAACACTCTAGCCTTGTGGGTGGGACCTCCCTGCTCCCTGAACATCACTCTCTGTGATCTTATACAGATCTTTCCTCATGCGCAGTGAGAGCCACCTGCTTTAGTTGGTCCCACTGGGAAACACGGGCTTTCCTCTTCATATAGGTATACTTCGAAAGACTCCTGGTGTGTCCACAGCTTCCTCCGGCAGCTGGACTTATCTGGAAGACTCATGGTTTCTTCCATGGGGACTGATGTAGTCCCTGCAGATAAAATGTGTCAGAAGAACGCCAGCAAGCATGCAGCCCTCTATTCTCCAAACCTGGGTCCATGCCAAGCAGGGGGCATTAGGCAGGGGATTTACTCTTAATGGAATCTTTTCCAGCCCTGCTTTGGAGCCTCTCCTATTTTCAAAGACAAAACCAAAACAAAATATAAAACAATGGAGAGTGGAGGCAGCCCTCTAGTAAAAGCAGGAATGAGGGGTTCAGGCAGAATGTGAACTTGTCCCATTTCTGCCTTTTTCATAGTGAAAACATGCCATGAAGCAAAAGAAGACTCACTTTCAAAATTTCTCTCTCTCTCTTTCCCTTTGATTCTACTTAGTCAGAGTCTTGAACTTATCAGGCTTGATCTGGAACAGTTCTTAAAAATTATGAGTAGCTGGCAGAATTTCAGCCCACACACTCAGGTATGCAAGAAGTAAAATTACGTCTAGTCCCTCAAATCACTTCATTCTGACTTAAAACATTGACCCCTGCTAAATTCCTGAGAAATACCACCCTGGCATTACTGGTGACCCCTTCCCTCAGATCTTCTTGGGGAGCTTAAATGGGTCAGGGGCAGCTGGGGCATGGGTGCCTGACTTCTCAGTCTGGAGCCCAGCGATTGGATGTCTGGACTGCTCTGATCCTACCACTTTCTTGAGTGTCCCATCGCTGAACATTGTCAGCCTTTCACCTGAGGCTACACTTCCCATTGTCCTCCTGGCTCACCTGGACACAGTCTCCACTGCTCCTTTCCTGTGTCCCTGGTGCTGGGTGCAGTCTCCAACCAGCATAAACCTTGGGGAAACAAAATCAGGCAACTGAAGTCTTTTGCAGACAAATTCTTCTTTTTCCAACCAGAAACCTCTTTCAATGTAAGAAAGCATGGGAGCTTGTCCATTAGCTTAAGTGGTGACAGTAAAGGGGAGAGGCATCAGGGAAACACAGAAATCAACATCCCCCAAATTAGCACAACACTCATGTGCACTGAACAGACCCAAGGGGGAGATGCAAGACTTTGATTATTTGGTACAATTCAAGGAGTCACTGTTGGAAGTTTCTATCAGTTTAGAATCTTTCAAAGTGTTATTCTGCCTAAAATTTCCAACACTGAAAATGCAAACAGTATTTTGTCTCCAGGAAAGGGCTCATACATCAAGTCAGCATTGTCTGTAGTCAGCATTATCACAGCATGTGACCACCACAGGAGATGAGATAGTCTCTTCATCAAGTAGCAAAGCTTAGAAGGAGGTGAGCTTTGTGGTGTGGGGCTGTGTGGGGTCTTGCCCTAAGAGATATGTCTGGGTGGGCCTGGCTGGGCCCAGATATGGGCTCCACGAAGACTCAGGCTCTTGGTTTGAAGGAAAGTACCCCAAGTAGGAGGTCACACCAGCACTGTGGGTTCTGGCTGATCTGGGGACAATGGTTGCTGCCCACACCATCTGACAGTGTCCATTCTTGCCTGAGAAACCCAGACCCAGGCTAGGAAAGTCATTACTTCATGTTAAAGGGGCTTTTTGTAAGTTCATCTCTTCCCTTCTCCTTTTCTTCACAGGTCAGGAGACAGCTTTAAAATACTGTATTCAAAACTTCATATTTCTAAGTAACTTGGGTTTTTCCTTTCCTTAATCTTGAACTCCAATTTCTCCAAAAATTATGTACTTCTTTTAAATGATAGTATTAGTAGTGTTCCATTAGTTTTTTGTTTTTTGGGGTTTTTTTGGGGGGGAGGACGGAATGTGTATAGTACAAAAGATCCCAGTAGATCAAAAAGTCTATTATGAATGTCAACTCCCCACTGTCCCACCCATCCTGAAACCACCCCCCCCAAGCAGCCCCTGCTTCTGGCATCGCCTCTTCTGGAGGGGGTATCAGGTTCTGTATTCTGGTCTGAACTTCTAGTATTTTCAGCTTAATCTTAGAAATTCCTCCATATCATAACATAGAGAGTCACTTCATTTTTAATCATATTGACCTTTTATTATTTAATTAAACCCCTTAATAAATATTTAGGTATTACATTTCTTCAGTATCAAGCATCCACAAATAATGCCTCATTATTCACTCAATGTTTCTGTGTACGCATTTTGTCCTTAAAAATGTTTTCCTGTTCCTGATTCATTATCTCTTTCGATTTCATCACATCGTCTTTCCTAAAGTATTGTTTGTAAATGTGTGTGTGTATCCTGGTTTAAGCCATCCTGACTTTTTTTTTTTTTTTTTTTTTGTAGACCGGGAAGAGGCAAAACAAAACAAAACAAAACAAAACAATGAATATTCTCCTTCCTTGTGCCATCTTCAGTGGAGTGGGATAGAGTTGAATTTCTTTCACATGACTCATGCACTCTCCCTGACTTTATTGCTGGATATTTAGATCTGGTATAAATTTATCTTTTAATCTATGGCCCTTTCTGGGCAAGTGACAACCCACCAGTCTCCTAAGAAGTTGCAAAGCAAAAAGATGAATTTCATTGGTGTTCTTTATTTTTTTTTAATGTTTATGTTTGAAAGAGAGGGGAACAGATGATTCAAAGCAGGCTCCATGTTGACAACGGATAGCCTTATGTGGGGCTGGAATTTGCAAACCACAAGATCAGGACCTGAGCCAAAGTTGAAATTGGATTCTTGACCAATGGAGCCACCCAGGTGCTCCCAATGGTATTCTTTATCAATCACTTAGAGCAGAGCTATGGAGTTCTCTGGAGTAGTGAAAATGCTGACCTGGTTAACTCATCCTTCCTAGATTCCTTCTAAAGGACTTACCCATGTTTTGTTGGAGTCCCTGAGTTCTCCTAGCTTCTCCTATAGTCAGGGAAGTTTGGAGTACCTCTGTGTTCTCAACCTGTATCAAAGTTAGAATCACCTGGGAAACTTTATAAAGAGCATAATGCCTAGTTCCGGCATCTGCCTCTGCTGTACCCGCAGGGCTGACAAACCTGGATGGCATGATCATTGAAACCCTTCCTACCGCTGACTTGTTGACAATTGTTATAACTTGCCATAGAACTAGAGGTCTTGTAAACTTAGCCAATTTATCAGAGTTTTCATGTTCACAGTTTAATTTTCTCATTAGAGTTTTCCCTGTATATTTCTCATTGCTTGAAGTAGAAAAGTCAAAGTTGGGGTTTCAAACCCTTCTTAAGGGGATAATAAGAACACAATTTTCTCAAGGTGAAACATTGAGGATCCATACAGCTAAGAAGCCAGTTGGGTATATTCTGGCAGCTTGGAGTGGAGGAGGGAACGCACAGGTTAGACCTTCCGCCCAAGCCCAACTCATGATCTTTCCATGTCAATCTTTCAATTTTTTCTCTCCTAGTTTCACCAAATGTCAAGACAGCACATAATATTGGACAATCATTCAAAATCTTACACTACCTTGGATTAACAGAAGGAAAGAAGGAAGAACAGATAGACGGATGAACACATGGATGGAAGGAATAGAAAGGGGAGAAAAAGATGGATAGTTGGATGCACTGGTTCAGAGTTTCACAGAGGCTAGGGGTTGTTTGGCTCCTGACCCTGCCTTTTACTACCTGGGTGAGATTAGGGTGTTACTTAACCTAACACAGCCCTCTCCCCTATCTTGTGAAACATGAACTTAGTGACATATATCATCTGGGGTTTTCATGGGGATTAAAGTAGATCATGGTGGGTAAATTCTTTAGTCCAGTGCCAAAAAATGTATGCTCACTAAATCGTATTTATTCTTTATTTTACTTCATTATATTCGGAAGGTGTTTTGAACTGGCTTTAAAAATACACATATTATCACCCTAGAGGAGAAAGCAGGAAACAACCTCCTTGACCTCCACCGCAGCAACTTCTTACTTGACACATCCCCAAAAGCAAGGGAATCAAGAGCAAAAATGAACTGTTGGGACCTCATCAAGATTAAAAGCTTCTGCACAGCCAAGGAAACAACCCAGAAAATTAATAGGCAACCAACGGAATAGGAAAAGATAGTTGCAAATGACATATCAGGTAAAGGGTTGATATCCAGAATCTACAAGGAACTCACCAAACTACACGCCCGAAAAACAAACAACCCAGTGAAGAAATGGGCAGAAGATATGAACAGACACTTCTCCAAAGAGGACATCCAGATGGCCAACAGACACATGAAACGATGCTCAGCATCCTCCTCATCAGGGAAATACAAATCAAAACCACACTGAGATACCACCTCACGCCAGTCAGAGTGGCTAAAATGAGCCAATCAGAGAACTCTAGATGCTGGCGAGGATGTGGAGAAACGGGCACCCTCCTACACTGTTGGTGGGAATGTAAACTGGTACAGCCCCTCTGGAAAACAGTATGGAGGTTTCTCAGGAAATTAACAATAGAACTCCCCTATGACCCAGCAATAGCACTGCTAGGCATTTACCCAAGGGATACAGAAATGCTGATGCATAGGAGCACATGTACCCCAATGTGTATAGCAGCACTCTCCACAATAGCTAAAACATGGAAAGAGCCTAAGTGTCCATCAACAGATGAATGGATCAAGAAGATGTGGTTTATCTATACCATGGAATACTACATGGGAATGAGAAACAATGAAATCTGGCCATGTGTAGCAACATGGATGGACCTTGAGGGTGTTATGCTGAGCGAAATAAGTCAGGCAGAGAAGGACAAATATCATATGTATGCACGTATAGGAGGATTAGGAGGAACTTAACAGAGGACCAAGGGGGAGAAGAAGGGCGGAAATGGTGGGGGAAAGGGGGAGAGGCAAACCATGAGAGACTCTTGAATGCTGACAAAAACTGAGGACTGGTGGATGTGGGGGGGAGGAGGGGTGGGCATGGAGGAGGACACTTGTGGGGATGAGCACTGGGTGTTATGTGGAAAGTAATTTGACAATAAACTATTTGTAAAAAAATAAATAAATAAATAAAATAAATGATCTTGATGGTCTAAAAAATACACATATTACATGCATTGCAAGCTTTTTTCCAAATCTGTGTATTAATATGTTTTGATGACACGTTTTTATTTTTAAGATTGATTATTTTAGTAATGTTTTGTTTTGAAGTCCTTGCTTTTTATATACTGGTTTTGAAAATTGCCCACCTCAAGGTCATGAAAATATTCCCATTTGCTTCTAAAATCCATATCATGTTACCTTTTACATTTCAGTGTACAACCTGTCTGATGTTGATTTCGGTGCACAGTGTGAAGTAGGGGTCAAAGTTAAATGTTTTTTTCTCATGGCAGACCAAGTGACTCAGCGGTTTATGAGGAGGTCACTTGTAGGGATGAGCACTGGGTGTTTCATGGAAACCAACTTGACAATAAACTATTTGTAAAACAAATAATAATAAATAAATAAATAATAAAAAATAAAAAAAAATTTAAAAGAATAAAGTATGTAAGTATAAACTACATACTGGATTTCTAAGATTTGTATAAAAATGTATACTATCTCAATTTTTATATTGATTACATGTTGAAATTATATTTTGGATATATTATGTTAAACAAAATATGTCACAAATCAAAAAAGAAAAAAGAAAGAAAGAAAGAAACCATCCTTCCTCACCATGTCTCACAGGCCCCTTTTTCATAAATCAGGTGGGTCTGGTTCTGGGTTCTCTAATCTTGTTCACTTTCTTGTCTATCCTAGTGCCACCTGCTCACTGTTGTAAGAACACATATCCAGAAAATACAAAGAACGTAGTCAAATAAAAGACATAGTCAAATAAAAATGTGCTAATGAATTGAATAGGCATTCAGGTCCATTCTAGTTCTTTGATTGTTATCAAAGATTTAACATGCATTTTTTGAGTGCCTACATTATTCTGAAATGGCAAAACTTGTTGCATCTGTGTATGTATGTACTTCTTTACTTATTCAGCTTTACCTGTGTTTACCTACATATATATAAATATATGTAATATAATATATATCTTACAAATTATATATATATTTACTTTCGTTGTTAATGATATGTGACCAGAGAGACAAGTGTCCAAGGATTTTGAAAGTTCCAGGGCTGAATAATGATAGAAATGCAAACAGAAGCTATGGCTTAGGTGATGGGGCCAAGTGTGGCTCACATGGATAAGCTGGTGTTGCCCAGGTGACAGGTCTTATTCCTGTTACAAGTTGGAAAAAATCCAATTAGAATGCATACTGATTCTTATGTATGGGAACCAAATATAACAGGCATTCCAGAAAGCTGGGCTTGTCCTCTCCTGGAAAGAATAGGCGGTAACAAAGAAAACTGGGAAAATGGATGAAGTGTCAAGGATGCAAATGGTTAATGGTTGGCTCTCAATCTTAATAAAAATTTTAAGGATTAGGACTCAAGCGTAGCACTCATTGTAAACATCCTGGATATGCAAGAAAAGTTATATTTCCCATTTCAATATTGTTATGGTAGCCATTTACTATGGATACTTGTTATCTTTTTTCAAAAGACTTAAATATCAGGGATACCACGAAATTACATTTAAGCTTGGCCTGCAATTGCTTGTTTACACATGTAGTATGCAACTGCCAGAAAATGCAAGTTGGAGATAAGGAGCAGAGAAAGGAAAGAAGTGGCAGTGCTTGGGTTTATTGCTCAGCTGGTGGGAATCCAAAGTTTGAAAAGAGCTATTAGAATTATTTCTCAAAGCTCCCAATTCAGAGCTAAAATGTGCTTGTTATTGTGATGTGACATATTTAGCAACTTTAATAGGAAAACTTCACTTTGATCACAAGCCTCTTGGTTTATATAAACTAAGTTCCTGGCAAGATCTTGAAACAGAATCTTATGACCCTGAGAAATGGGTTCTCTCTCACTCTAAGTGGAGAGAAGCCTCCTTCTTTCTTTTCAGTTTTGAATATGAGTCCCCAAGGGCTTGGGCAACACAGAATTTTCTGAGAGGTGGCAAACAGAGCCAACTTCAACACTCAAGTGTCTCGAGTTACAGTGCATGTGGTGGGTGTGGCTTCTGGGAGTGTTGAATTCTGCTCCATCTCCTCAGTGTGCTCAGCCAAAGTAGGGCTGAATTGCAACACAGCACAAGCTACTCTTTATTTATTCTTTAACAAAGAAGAATATTGCCAAAGTTACTATGGGGGCTGGAATCAAGGGTTGAAAGCCTCCCCACTCAGTATGTTGGGAAGAATCCCTCCTCTCTCAGAGCCTGGCCATATCAACTGGTGGACAAACAATGTAAAAATGCCTTACAAACTATAAAATGTAATAGCACATGGAATTTCCATTTTGTGGTGAAATAGTTGACTTGCAGCAATTAAGGGTGTTTCTAGTCAATAGGATGACATTGTTAGAATATAATAAATCCACTGTCCTTGTCTGTCATTGATTCATTTGAATATGTCACTTGTTCATTCACCAAAAGCATTTATTAAATGCCAGCTGAGCAGCAAGCACCACATTAAGTATCATGGATGGAAAATATTAAACAAAAGTAGAGGTCAAGAGAGAAGGACATACTATGCCGAATAACTGATGAGTCTATATGTTGCAAGAGACTTACAAATAGCTCCCCAATTAATAGAAATAGCTCCCCAGCATATAGTAAGATGTAAATGTGTTTACAAGTAATAGAAACAACGTGGGTTGAATTAAGCATTTCCACACACAGAGAAAGCAACTGACCCCATGGTTTCTGGGGGAACTCAGGGCAGTGACTCTCAAAGGTGGGACTATTACTACACATTGGAACAGGTCAGAAACCAGATGAAAATTGTTGATGACCATACAACAGTACTTCCATCTCTTGGGCCTCCCTCTCTCTGTTTCTGTTTCCTTTTTTTAGGCTTCAGAGATTCACTTCTCTGCTAATCACATTGCAGGAGGAAGCAGCTCTCCTACCTACAACCAAATTTGCATATTTGGTGTCCTGTCATCTAAGAACACCCAGTTCCCTGAATCCCAGGAGAATGACTGCTTGCATCAGCTGTCCTCCTCAACACTCTCACAGCTAATTGCTATCAGCATTTTGGTGACTTTACCCTCATATACGCGCATACCCATACCCACATGCAATACTTAGTTGTCTGTTTGTGGATCTATCAGATCAAATGATTTGTCTTGAAAGACTATCATATAAAATGTATCATTCTACACTTCCTGTTTTCACTTAATTAATCTGAATTCCTTCCATTGTGGTGCATATGCGATTACATCAATTTTTATTAGCTGCATAGTATTCTATAAAATATGTTCTGTGGGCTTTTTATTCCTTTATTGATGATTATTTCCAAATATTTTATGTTATTTACAGAGTCACATTCACAACTCACTTCTCTATAAGTATTTCTGGACTCTATAAATCTCACAGTGGAATATCTGCATCAAAGGGTATCTGCATTTTAGATTTTAATAGCTGTTACCAAACTGCTCTCCAAAATGTCTTTAACAGTGAACACTTCTGCCAATATGGTATGAGAGTGAATGCTTCTTATCCCCTTGCTAACCTTGAATATTACCAGTCTTATTAATGGACTGGTCAAAAATCCTGACAAAAAGTCACGTTGTAGCTTTGCTTTGAAAAGTCTGGCTCTCAACTTGCAGTTGCCTCCCCTAGCATCAGCGGTTTCACAGCTTCAAGACCTGCCTTGCTCCCAGAGGAGCTGAACCTCTAGGCTACTGGCCCCCACAAGGGTTTCGGCAAGCATGGTTCCTTGCAAGACACTGACATCTTCTCAGTTATGACTTTAGAAAGCAGAAGTAAGAAACAGCTGAGTTTAAAAGTTTCAAAATTCTAACCTACAAACAATCAATTCATTGGAATAAACACTTTAAACATTAAAGAGGAACTTATGAGTAAATTCATTTTCATTTGTAACTAATATGAGGCTCTACTCCATTGTTTATATTTCTTTCAGAAGAACCAAACACAGAGTCATCACCCATCTCCCTGCCTTTTCCTGAATCAGAAGGAGGGCCTGTGCTGGCCATGTTCCCTGTGGACCCTGGAGAAGGCCTAAGTGTGGGATTCCTTCCTTTTTCTGTTTATATGACATTGGGGAGGAGAGATGTGAGATATAGCTGGGAGGCTAGGAAGGAAAGAGATTTATTATTATTTGTGTTTCTTTCCTATTCTCATTTAGTTCAACTATTAAATTTAGGTTTCCAGAGAACCCAAGCAGTCAGATCTTGAGGTTTAAAGGTCACCAAGCTGCTGTTTCCATTACAAATTGGAAATAGCGCATGGTATTTGGTGACCAGAAGTGGCTATGATTTATGCTGTGATGCTTTGTGTACAAGGGGCCCCACCGAAATGCCTTCTGACTCAAGATAGAACCCAATGACTTTGCTCAAGGATATATTGGTGTTCATTTTTCATAAAGCCACGGGCAATATTCCTGATCACTCTTTAAAATGATGTATAATATGAAAGTATTTTATAGGAACCTGGGTGGCTCAGGTGGTTAAGTGTTTGATTCTTGATTTTGACTCAGTTCATGATCTCACAGTTCATGGACTCTGCACTGACTTTGCAGAGCCTACTTGGGATTCTCAATTTCTCTGCTCCTCCCCTGAACTCTCTCTCAAAATAAATACATAAACTTTTTTTTTTTTAAGAAAGTATTTAATTGAACTTTTTTAAAAGTGGAAGTTGTAGAGTGTTGGAATGAAGCCAGAAATCAGGTCCTCTGACAATCCCTGGCTTACACTTCAGATGCCCAACCGTGGACTTATCCCATAACCACCTCCATCTGTTGCCTTACCTGCAAAGGGTTGTGAGGTTATTCAGTTAAATAACACAATATGTCTCTAAAGTGTTTGCTACAACATCTGACTCAATATCTGTGCTCAAATATCAGGGGAGAGGAATGAAACTTAAAATGCTCAGACATGCTCATAAATGATCTGTTTATAAATAGTACACTGAGCTGTGGGGAGCCTTCAGATCCACAAAGGCAACCTTGCAGGTACCCACAATGAACACATAGACAAAGGCGTGAGTGCAGTGGATCTGAGTCTTGGCGGACACTTTGTGGTCCTCCCAGAATATGAGGCCACACACACACACACACACACACACACACACACACACACACCTGGCCTCCCCATGCCCCCTGAGGCTGTCAGGAGACAATTTCTCATGGATGTTTGGGTCCGGATGAGACTAAAGCTTCCAGCTTCTGTCTTTAGGTACAGCATGGTGCAGGCCCTCCAGTGATGCCCAGCCACTGTCGCTCTATTATCCTGTTTGACATGTGGGATGAGGACCTGGGAGCTGGCACCTACGTTTCCTCTCTTTGCTCCATCTGTGTGAGTTTCCCAAACTGTCTATATTTAAAAGTGGCGTCTAGATCTTAGCTGAGCAAATCAGTCTAACTGTGGTTTTGGCCTTGCCTTCTTTTGGGGATGGACACAGACATGCTTGAGGTGACTTCTCTGCATGTGGCACCAAGGACCCTGTGATAAACAAGGTGTTCCCCAGGTGGTCTCAACCTTATCCTGTGTCAACAGCGATGATGACCACATGGGGGTGGCCCACAGGGACATGCCTCTTCAAAGAAGGGGGCACCACTGGCCCTTCTAGGGCACTCAGTTTGACTTTGATCTCTCCTGACTATGGAGATCCTCAGAACAACTCTCCAGGCTGTCACCCTACCCCCATGTGCCTGGGGGCCAGGCTTGGGATAATCAGTCAGCTGGTGAATGCTTCTGGGCTCAGATGGAGCTTGGAGTGATCATCACAGAGAAATCCCCACAGCCCTCCCTCCTCCAGACTCTGATCACATGCTATCCACCCCAGGCTCAAGGTTAGGTTCACCAACAGTGATTTAAGGGCAGTGAGGCACTAAATGACTATGTGTCAGTGAGTCCTAGGAGAGAAAATGGCTCTAGCAGTTGTTTCAATACTTTCCCCAAAACTTTGTTTCTGTCTCATTGAAAAGACTTTCCCAAGAGAGCCTGCAGCATAAGGTTCTGTCTTAAAGTGGGCTCCTCAGACATAGGTCTGGGAGGAGGAGGATTTAAGGGAAAGGGGTGTGTTTGCTTGGAAAGTGAACCCAGGATGCATCCTTGGGGAGAGTGGGCCAGGGAAGGGAAGAACCAATGCAGAGGATGATGAACAGATATGCATCATGAGTGCTTCAGATGTGCCAGCTCCAGGAGGTCATATTGAGCATGCAGCATAGTGGCCTGCTGCCCACTGCCAGGCCTGAAGAAGCTGGAGGATCCACTAGGACTAGGGTTTCCAGGACCTGCCGCTAAGTCCTGTCCTTTGTTGCCCAGGACAATTCTTGGGACATGGTTTCCCTGGGGGGCAGAAAGCAGGAGTACAGGTCCTTGCAAAGGGACACCACGAACATACACTGGACCAGCGAAGGGGTAGGGGATGCGGGTAGGTAGCCAGTGCACCAATGTCGACCCACTAACTCATACAAAGGTTTGCCCCTTTTGGAGCCAGCTCAAAGCAAACATAGGTAGACACAATTGGCCTGGAAAACTCCAAATGCCAAAATACCAGTCCAGAGCACATGATCCACTCAGGAACCCTACACGGCTTCTCAGGATGGTGACTGGTCAAGAGCAGCTCTAAATACAGTGTCTCATTTCAAAACGGGTCCAGGTTCCTATGAAACTAGTTTATCCTGTGAGGAGTTTATTGAGAACACATGTGGGGAGAAAAGGTGTGAGTGTGACATGGAGGCTTCCCAAGTACGCATGGAGAGAGGCAGGTCTCCATCTCACAGAGCTATCTTTATGAAGTGTCCTGCCTGCCATCTTCAGAGTGTTTGTAAATCTGCTTTTAATTTTTAAGTATCATCAGGCAGCATGAAAAGTTAAACTGCCTGGGTTTGATTTGTGGAAGGGATGGAGAGAGGGGTTAGCTCTACTAATCATTTAATGGGCACTGTTACATGCCTTGTTGGAATCAGTTCTGTGGTGAGCTTGGATCCAGGGCAGAGGAACACAATTCAGAATACTCACAATCCCCTGCACAGCCTGTGGCTGAATTTGCCTTTACGGAAAAGACCAGTAATTCCTTCCATGTGTATGCCATTGTATGGTCTGCTGAGCACTTCACACATCATTTCACTCCATCTTATCAATAGGCAAGGGGTTTGAGTTACTTTATTCCCATTTCATGGAAGAGGCAAGCAGGTCAGAGCAGGACAGGACCCTCCCACTTGGCCCAGAAGAAATTGGGCCCAAATCATCTCTTGATTGTCAGCAACCAGACACTGCCTGGCGTGTAATCTGTGCCAAGTAAATGTCTGAGTGACTGTTGGGCTGGGTTGTTGTTTAATCTGGGTCTTTCCATGACAGGAAGATCATGGGTTGACATTAGCAGAGACAGCCTAGACAGGCTGCAGGAGGTTCCCTTTGAAAATTCAACATGTGCACTTTTAGGGTTTGTTTGGGTGTTTCTGCATATGAATTTATTCAGGTGACAAAGCCGTTCACAGCAGCTGCTTCCCTCTCTGGTGGACTTGTCTCCCTTAGTCCACTGGACATGTCCCCATTCATGAATTTGCTGCATGCAGGTCAGGGACACCTCTCTCAAAAGTGTGCACATGACAGTAAGGCACTGAAGAGAAAACATCTTCCAGATCCAGCTGAATGAATTTCTAGTACTGGGATGTCTGGTTCTGTGGCAGACATATTAGGATGGCCATGTTCTGGGGCACCTGGGTGGCTCAGTCAGTTAAGCATCTGACTTCGGCTCAGGTCATGATCTCACGGTTCGTGGGTTCGAGCCCCGCATTGGGCTATGTGCTGACAGCCAGCTCAGAGCCTGGAGCCTGTTTCAGATTCTGTTTCCCTCTCTCTCTGACCCTCCCCTGCTCACTCTCTCTCTCTCTCACACAAATAAATAAAAAACATTAAAAAAAAAAAAAAGGATGGCCATGTTCTTTGTGGAGAGGGAGACAGACTGCCTGGAGTGATTATATGTCTGTAGGCGTCCACACTGTTCATTCCATGTCCAGCCCTACTCGACCCAACCACTTCCACAGTAGTAGTGGAATAGAGAAGGAACATAAAAACCCTGTGGGGAGGAATAGTTACTAGACACTAGTGTTGTTGCTTGTTAAGGAAATTCAAATAAGGCAACAAGACTCCTAAAATGCCTTTGGTGATTTCAATGCTTACAGCGATTTCTCAGCATGTGGAGACACACTGTTTCAGGACTACCACACACACTAGAAGCTGCTTCCGATTTGCGTTTCTGCTGCTGGATATTTAGGATTTTCTTTCTTAATTATTAAGGATATCTTAGGAAAAGCTTTCAGTGGAAGTTGGGCAAAAGCAGATCATATTGTTCTGTGCCTTCCTATAAATGCTGACAAGCCCTTTCTTAGTGAAGTAGTAGTATGTTGAAATAATCATTCTTATGTGAACCAATCAGTAACTCACCCCAGGACTGCACAACAAGTTTGAGCTACCAAGCTAGGGGTTAAGTCCCGTCCCCTGAAACTCCAGGACATTTTTTTATTTTATTTTATTTATTTTATTACTTGCTCCAGAGCCATTTAATTGCTTAAAACTTTGGCTAATCCTTTTCTGCCTTAGGTGACCATTAGGGGCTTTTGAAGCAATGAAATTTTGTAAAGGAGAACTCTTGGCACATATTTTTGTGTAAATTCTCATCAATTTCCACAGCTACAGAGTTGTCTCTTGGACACTGTGGACTCAAAATCCTCCACCCTCCTTTCTCCAGTGCTGGGCCAAGGAACCCAGGGGAGGGTGCAGGCACTGTCTATGGTGTGAAAAGCAATAGAGCTTCTCCTGTATCTCCATCCACACCAGACTCCATTCTCCATATTCTGTGATGCTTTTAATGGCAGGATGAGTGTAGGATCAGGATATCCAGGTCTCACGTAAACTCTATCCTCAGCTCTGATTCTGTGGAGGATCCTTCTGGTCCAGCTGGACCACAGCACACTATCTGGCAGTCCCCATACCACATGACACCTGTCCTTGGTTGCGGGTGTTCCTACTCAGTACCTCAACACCCTACTGTGGTGTATCTCATAGAACAGGCACACACTGATTATCACTGAAACGAACAAAACTCCTTCATCCGGAACCAGTGCACATGGCTGATGACTTCTAGGCAAGAGACACTCAGTGATGACTTGGGCTGAGCTCTCAGTCCAGTGGGCTCCTGTGGTGATTTATTCATGAGTGGCAGGAACTGTGTCCATCCCATGGTCCAGGCTTCTGACCCTATGTTAGGCTCAAAGAGACCAGGAATCTGCAATACTGGCTTGGCTGCGCCCGAGATGCATATAGGAAAATCCATAGTTTTCCCTCTAAACCTTAAACAGTACTCACACATGTCCATCCCCCATTATTAAGACAAACTCATTTTTTCAGTTAAGTGACCAGTAGATCTTTGAGGGGAGGAAGAATTGAGAATGGCTAACCCAGTAGTTCTCAAACTTGAGTGGACATCAGAATCCCCTTGAGGTTTGTCTGCACATACGTTGTTGGGCACACCCTTCAGGTAGCTCTGGAGCCACCACCAAAGACTTGCACTTCTGGTAAGTTGCCAGATGCTAATGGGGCAGTTCTAGGCAGCATATCGGAGGACCGCTGGAGCAAACCCACAGCACCATACCTTACAGTTTCAACCATCCTTCGCTACAACATCAAAGGCCCATTGGAGAGAAGCCAGCTCCTTAGGATACATCAAATAGGAAAAATTTTACTATCAGCATGAGTTTGAGACAAGAATTAATAAACACTTATGTTTCTACAGGCATAGCTAGTGAAGCAGGTACTCAGAACACTGCAGGGTCAGCAATGAAAGTAGGCACAAGTCTCGTGTTGAAGTCCCGACCCCCCAAAAAACAGACAAAAAGGGGAGAAGAAACCTAGAATACAGGGAGGACTGAAGGTGGAGTTGGGATTTTTTATTAATTCTAAGTTTTGTGTTTCTAGAAACATCTGACCAAATAACATCTTTCATAACCAAATGGAATTTTGACTTATCTTCACTATCGTGGTCATCAAGCCAACCCACAGTAAGATGAGTCTTGGCTTTCCCACTTTGGAAACTGCCAGAAATGCTATTTGGATTAATTTCTATTTGGGAGTTGGCTAAAACTGGCCACATTCTCTCATACCTCAGGATAAACATCATAGCATTGTCATATAAATTTATATTCCCCAAATTAAGTTAAAGTAGGCCTTTTTAGGGAGGTGGAAGCTGTTTTTTTCTTTTTTGGAAAATTACTCCTCAAATATGTTCAGACACAAAGTTTAAGGTTTTTATTCTTCCATATTCCATGTAAATCAAACTAAATATCTATATTTCTGGAATCATATTAAATGATAGTATATTCTTCAGTTACATATAAAATTCAATTAGTATTTCTTTGTGGAAACTTTAATATTATATAAAAGATAAACAAAAGAAGATTTAAAATAACATTTTTATACTTTGTAAGAAGCAACAGAAATCAACTTTTCAAATCACAGCCCAATCATGCCATTGGAGTTCATCTATAATATTTTCCCTTAACAGAGCATGTTCCAAAATAAACATAAGTAAACCTTATTCTCTACAATAAACTGACTTTCAAAAACTGTGTATACAATGTCTATAAAGTAAATTATCATACACTTGAAATAGAAGATTACAACAGCATCAAAATCTGGAAAAAGAAATCACCCTAATTGCTGACCCTGAAACTATCTTATGAATTAAAAAGTATTTTTAATTCTGGGCCTTTTTATTCAAGCCATTGAACTTTTGTGTTTTTCAGAAACAAGAACTCGATCACTGAAATAACTTCCTGATCAGACTCTTAATTTTGTTCAGGTATCTGCTCCTTCACTATTCACCCAGAGGCGATGATGACTCTGCCATCGTCAGGGGGAAACACATGCATGGTCCCAGCTATGGAAGGCAAGCTGATGCCTTGGCCATGACTAGGTTAGGAGTGGACACTGGCCCAGTCTGACCAACGAGTCAATGAGATGATTGCTGGAGCTTCTGGAAAAGTTGTCCTCATTTTTAAGGACTCATATGAAGATATGGTCCTTTTGTGTTTCTGGACAGTGGATACTAAGGTCTGGTTTTTAATATCCAGAATTCCTGGAGCCATCTTACAACCACAAGGAGGAGCCAGGTGGGGGCAATTCCAGCCCACAGAAAATGGCAGAGCAGAAATAGGAAAGAGCATGAGTTCTTGATGGCTGTTGAGTCGACCAGCCCAGAACCCCATCAGACGCCCAAATAGCTCTCACTTAATGTAAGAAATTACCTCATTGTCTGTGTCTGTGAGACGAGTCTTTTTTAGCCTATAGCAAATATATCCTAGATAATACAAATGAAATCTGAAAATTAGAGATTTCATGGAAACAGTATTCTGTCTGTTCCTGTTCGTTTTCATTGCACACCTTTTATTACATTTTTAAAAACATTTATAGTTTTTGTTTATTTTTGAAACAGAGAGAGACAGAGCACAAGCAGAGGAGGATCAGAGAGAGAGGGAGACATGGAATCCGAAACAGGCTCCAGGCTCTGAGCTGCCTGCAAAGAACCCGACGTGGGGCTCAAACCCACAAACGTGAGGTCATGACCTGAGATGAAGTCGGACGCTTAACTGACTGAGCCACCCAGGCGCTGCCATTGCATACTTTTTAAATGAGCTCTATGTTGAACCATTTTTAAGGTCTCCCCTATTGTTAAAGTTTTCCTCTGAACTATGAGTTTTTCTAAACTGAAAGGTATTTGTGTATCGGATTTTCCGAAAATGGTTCACATTTGTATTTGCTCAATTGGCTATTCAACATGGACCACATTTCTTTGCAATTTAACTCAGTTTTCCCATAGTGTTCTTTAAAGTATGAAGTAAAGGGGGCAATAAAAAATATAAGTGAATTTATTATTTATTCTTACATATAACTGGATTATTTGTGGTAATTGAGGTCTAGTGCACCACAAGCTCTGTTAACAATTTGTGACATAATCATCCTATCATCCTGCCAGAAACATTTCCTGGATTCGAACCCAGGGACATGACTTTTTTCCTAAACTGTAAATATGTCTTCCTCTTGTTCATGAGTCTACTTTCTCCCTGTTCAAACAGTGCATGAAGAATGGATTTTTTTTTTCTCAGATGTTTTCTCCAATTGCTCACATCTTTTCAACCATACTGCAAGGGAGCACAGGGTAATCAATCTGAGATGTGGAAAAGGCAATCCTAGGTCTGAACTCTCTGTAACGATTATAACTTTTCAGTCTTTTGACTGCCAAATTTTGACCCCCAAATTTTGTTTAGCTTTGTGTTTAGAAACTATGGTCATGGCAGCACCTTGTCTCATATTTACACTTGATCATGTTCATAATGTGTAATATAATTTGGCAATGTTGGCAACTTCTTGGGGGAGGGAATGGGTCAGAAGTTTCTGATCGCTCTTTGCCTTCACTTATGTTTCCTCCTTTCAAAGAATAAAACAAGACCCCTCTACCACTCCCCTTAAGCAGGACTCAAGTCCTTACTACCAAAGAAATTATATCAATTACGGGGCCGTAGATTTGATATTGATACTCACTTGAATATTAATCAATAATATTTCATGACAGTATCAAGCAGGACTAGAAAGAAACAGGCTGCTTGGGGTAAACATGTAACAAAAACAATAATCTCTAACTCTAGGGGCACCTGGGTGGCTCAGTCGGTTAAGTGTTGGACTTCAGGTCAGGTCATGATCTCACAGTTCATGGGTTTGAGCCCCGTGTTGGGCTTTGTGCTGACAGCTAGCTCAAAGCCTGGAGCCTGCTTCAGACTTTTGTCTCCCTCCCCTGCTCATGCTGTCTCTTTTCTCAGCAATAAATAAAACATTAAAATTTTTTTAATAATAATCTCTAACTCTAAAGTGCTTAGTGTATACCTGGCCTTCTATTCAATGCTGGTGTGGGCCAACTGGGGTAACAGACTCACCCCCTTTGCCCCAGTGATTGTGTCAGTGTATATCTGTCAATTGGCCTTTTCTCTCCCATAAGCATGGCTCATGGGTGGACATTGGCCTCATTGAGAGTGAGTGGGACTCAAAAGGAATTTTGCTGGTGCCCCCTCTAAAAATTACCCCAAGTTGTTCAGCTAATAAGTGGAGAAGCCAAGATCTGTCCAGGGCAATCTACCTATGGAGGCCGTGTTATTGATTGTTGAGGTGGAGATACAGGAAGGGAGTGAAAAGGGGGCAGGCTAAAGGATGGGCTGCATTGGTGAGAGAGCCCAAATACATAATCTTTTCTGGGATCATCTTTGGTCTTACCCCTAAATCATTTCATTTCACACCTTTTTGAAAGTTGGGATTTCAATAGAGCCTCTAAATTATATCATTTGGGGAAAATAATTGCATTTGTGATTTATCTATGAAAACTGTAGATTCTGAATTTTCCATGAAGATCCCAGTTCTTTCTTGATATTTCTTTTTTTAAACTTATTTATGTAAATTCAAGTCAGTTAACATACAGTGTAGTATTGGTTTCAGGAGTAGAACCCAGTGATTCATCACTTACATGTAACACCCAAGGCTCAGTCTTCTTATGCCCATCTGCCCACCCATCTCCCTTCCAGCAATCCTGTTTGTTCTCTGTATTTAAGAGTCTATTATGATTTGCTTCCCTTTCTGTTTTTTTCCTTAAATAGTTTATTGTCAAGTTGGTTTCCATATAACACCCAGTGATCATTCCCACAGTGCCCTCATCCATGCCCATCACCCCCCTTCCCCTCTCCCCCACACCCCCTCAGCCTTCAGTTTGTTCTCAGCATTCAAGAATCTCTCATGGTTTCCCTCCCTCCCTCCCTTTCTGTTTTTATCTTTTTTTCTTTCCCTTCCCTTATGTTCATCTGTCTTGTTTCTTAAATTCCATATATGAGTGAAATCATATGATATCTGTCTTTCTCTGAATGATTTATTTCATTTAGCATAATACATTCTAGTTCCCTCCAGGTTGTTGCAAATGGCAAAATTTCATTCCTTTTGATTGCCAAGTAATATTCCACTGTATATTTATACCACATCTCCTTTTTTTTAAATTTTTTAATGTTTTATTTATTTCTGAGAGAGAGAGAGAGACAGCATGAGCAAGGGAGGGTCAGAGAGAGAGTGAGACACAGAATCTGAAGCAGGCTCCAGGCTCTGAGCTAGCTGTCAGTACAGAGCCCGACACAGGGCTCGAACCCACGAACTGTGAGATCATGACCTTAGCCAAAGTCGGACGCCCAACCATTTAACCGACTAAGCCACCCAGGCGCTCCTATACCACATCTTCTTTATCCATTCATCAGGCAGTGGATATTTGGGCTCTTTCCATAATTTGGCTATTGTTGATAGCGTTGCTATAAACGTTGGGGTGCATGTTATTTCTCCAATACGTTATTATCCATATTGTGACTTACAAATATATAACCCCTAAAGGAACCAGTCTTGAAACCAGTTTATTTTCTGTGTAAGTGACAGAAAGTTCAATGCAAACAGGTTTGAACAATAAAAGGCATTTATTGGCCCCCACACCTAGAAAGCTCAGGGACTAGAGGCTCTTCCATGATGCTGAGACTTACTAGCTGACTCAACAACAGCATCTGTCCTGCATTCTCCCCACCTTCTATGCTGCCAGTTTCATCCCAGGGAGCTCCGCTTCATTTATGGTGTGGCTACTACAGTTCTCAGCCTCACACTCACAAACCACCTTTTAAAGGGACTTTGCCAGGAGATATGCTCTTGTTTTTCATTGGCCCAGACTGAATTGTAGGTCTTAAGCCAGGTCTTGAACAGGACTTACAAGGGACCACCAAAGCCAGGGAGGGTAGATGACAATTCCCCTTGACTGAGAGCAGTCAGTTTCCCCTCTCCCACAGCTGCTCCCCAATGGAAGAGTGTGGAATGGATGCTGAGGGCAGGAACAAAAGTGACTTTTCCAATGACTGTATCCAGATCTGTGTCACATGGTGCCATGCTCTGTAACAGAGCTTAATACAATGCAATATTCTCTTTTTGATTTTTAAGATAAGTCACTTTTGAATTTCCCCATTCCTAAGAGTTAGCCATTAACTGGGTCTGCATAAACCTTCCTTTGGGCCCCCGCACTCACAGAGCTTAGGCCTCTGCTCCATGCTTTGACAATTCCCAGGCTCAAAGACGTCATGGGATGCCTCAGAGCAAGCACACAAATCTACAAGTGCACTTTGCATACATCAAGCCATGAGAACAATCAAGAAATGTGAAGGTGCAGGAGGAGGCAACAGCTAGAATAACATTCAACCATTAAGGATATAAGGGAACTTTGAACACACAAGGATACAAAGCCAACACGTGGGAGATATACACTCTACTTAAATAATTCTGGGGTGCTGGCCTGGCTTCTAGATCCTTCTCCCAGCCACCTATATGTACTGCAGCTTCATAACCAATGCCAGCCCACATGCTGGAGCACCAGACACAATTTAGCTGTCCTTGCACAAAGGCCTGACACTTTCCCTCCCTGAAACCTTCTTTCTACCTAAACATCACTACCTCCCATTGCTAGGCAGTGTCCTCAGTTGGCTGGTAAATCCCAGGGCATCTGAATCACATTCTCCACAGGGTCAGTTGTGAAGCCAGTGCTGACAAAGTCCCTGCACGAGAACTCTGAGGGCTCCGCCCATAGCTCCCCACAGGCACACACCATCACAGGGATGCCGTGCGCCCTGTCTGCATTACAACCATCCACAGCGCTTTTCTGCATGTGCTTGTTTTGCTTTTAAAATAAATTTTATTTCTAATTTTTGAAAGTAACACATATTCATTGTGGAAGGCAATGAAAATCCAAAATAAATAAATAAATAAATAAATAAATAAATAAATAAATAATAAATAACTCAACACACACACACAAGCTCTGTCGACACTTTGGTCCATTTCCTTCCATTTCTGTTTGTCCAATTTGATAACAATTCATGCAGGTTTTTTCATTTCCTACCCGGTTTTTCATGCACTATATAATTTATACTTTTTAAAATCATTTCATAACCATGTTTCTCTCTTCTGTTTGCCAATTTCCTTTAGTCTAAATGATGGAAAACCTTCATAAACATTGCTGTACTGATTGCATGTTATTTTATTGTGTAAATGGACCATAACCGACTAGGGCATCCTATAGGATGACATTTAGGTATTTGCAGTTGTTTTCAATTTATAAATATTGCAGAGAATTTTATAAACCATGCATTCACATAATGCAGCTAACACATTTTAGATTATATTTTTAGAATTATTTCCCCAGAGGTGGCATTAATGAAGTGAGGTTTATAATTTGAAGGTTTATAATTTAAAACCATTCTTCATACATGCAATAAGAGAGGGAGTAATGTGTCAAGAATGTTGGGTCTCAGGGAAAAGCCCATCAGAGTCACTCCCTAAGTTGGAAGTTCACTGGACCGGATGTTTCCCAACATGGACATTTTTTATCAAAGTCACAAAAAATCTCAAAAAATGTATACTTTCAATTTGTATGAAACCTTTTGGAAATGGTTGCGATTTGCAATTTATGCTTTGTGATGGGTATTGTAGCCTCTTGGAGGGTGGATGGAATGAAGACTGGCAGTAGGTGATTTCTTTCAGATTGGTGTGGCACTGTCACCCATGTTCCTCACATATACCTTCCTCCCCCACCTGGCCCTACTATGCTCATGTGCATGTGCACACAGACACACACTCACAACACACATGCTGACATAACTCTGCAGAGTCACACTCACTAGGATTGCAAGATAAATACAGGAAAGAACAAGATACTCAGTTTAAATTTATTTTCAGGGGCATCTGGGTTGCTCTGTTGGTTAAGTGTCTGACTCTGGATTCTGGCTTAGGTCATGATTTCACAGTTTGTGAGTTTGAGCCCCCACATCAGGCTCTGTGCTGACAGTGCGGAGCCTGCTTGGTATTCTCTCTCTCGCACTCTCTCTCTCCCCTTCTCTTTCTGCCCCTCCCCAGCTTGCTCTCTCTCTCTGTCTCTCTCTAAGTAAATAAACAAAAACATAAAAATAAGGGCACCTGAGTAGCTTAGTCGGTTAAGTATCTGACTTTGGCTCAGGTCATGATCTCAGTTTGTGGGTTTGAGCCCCGTGTTGAGCTCTATGCTGACAGCTCAGAGCCTGGAGCCTGTTTCAGATTCTGTGTCTCCCTCTCTCTCTGACCCTCCCCTGATCATGCTGTCTCTCTCTGTCTCTCAGAAATAAATGAAACATTAAAAAACATAAAAGTAATTTTAAAAATAAAATAAAGTGAGTAAGTTTTTAGTGTAGATATGTTCCATGCAGTATTTGCACATGCAGTGTTTACAATATTGCCAGCCAGTATTTGGGACATAGTTAGACTAAAACATTAATAAAATTCAAATTTAAGCTATGTCTAATATTCTTATTTGCTAAACTTGGTAAATCTACCATTTGTACACCATACATACATACCCACTCACCTATGCTCATGTGCACTCACACACATTGGTACACACACACACATGCGCACACTCTTCCTTTGCATTGCACATTCAATTTAATTGCTTATTATAGTATAAATGGGTACCAGAAACCTTCAAATAGAAAGAAAAATAATGAAATTACAAAAAAATTTCTTTTCATGCAGGAGACCATCCTAGAGTGTCAGAAATCGATTCCATTGTGGGTAGGATTCTAGCATCCATATTGAGTTCCACCTTCTGGCAGCCAGGCAATTTTCACAAAGGCAGCCGCCTTCAGATAGCCCACGTCTGTGGCCCTGGCTGGGCAGCTCTTAGATCTCCTGTAAACATTTCCCCTTGCACTTCCTAAGTTCAGGGCATGTTTATTTTACAGAAAGGGGTCTTGGCCCATCTGGGATTTGTTTGGAAGGGATTGCCTCTTTTCTTTCTTTATAAAAATAACCCAGTGTCTTTATGTAACTGGGCTGGACCGTCAATTTAACGAGTGGGCCTCACCTTTTCCTGGGTGTGTTCCTGGAAACAGTGTGCAAGGTTGGCCGGGTTAACCATTCCTGTGTACTGACTCCAGCTTGGCCTCCTTTAAAATACACTCGGCTGGGCTCCATGGTTCTGCACCATCCCCCATCCCCCAACGTGCCCAACCCCTCCCCCACCCCCGCCCCTCCACAGCCTCCACAGGGCCTTTCTGTCTTTCTGTTGTCATCACAGGCTGCAGGGGTGCAGGGCGAGTGCACAGGTGTGGTTTACCTTTGATGAGCACATAAGTGATTAAAAGAACTGGAGACTGGATTCCAGCTGCTTTTGACCTATTTGTAGCTTATAATTCTCACCCCTGGAGCAGCAGACTCCTATAGTCAGTGATCATTTCATCCCCAGTATAGGGATAGCTCGGAGATATTGCGGATTTGGTGGCAGACCACCACAAACAAAGGATTAGCACAGGGGTGCCTGGGTGGCCCAGTTGGTTAAACCTGGGACTTTGGCTCAGGTCATGATTTAGGGTGTTTGGGTTCAAGCCCCACAAGGAGCTCTGTGCTGACAGCTCAGAGTCTGGAGCCTGCTTTCGGATTCTGGTCTCCCTTTCTCTCTGCCCTCTCCTGATCGAATTAAAAAAATAAATAGCATAGTTAAGTGAGCCACATGACATTTCTGTTTTCCCAATGCATATAAAAGTTATGTGTACACTACCCTGTAGTCTATTAAGTGTGTAATAGCATTATGTTTAAAATAACAATGTACCTACCTTAGTTAAAAAATACTTTACTGCTAAAAAATGCTAAATATCCTCAGAGCTTTCAGTGGATTGTCACTGGTCACAGATCACCAGAGCAAATATAATACTAATAGAATATTTGGAATTTTGCAAGAAGTACCAGAATGTGACACAGAGACATGAGGGAGCAAATGCCATGGGAAAAATGGCACCTATAGACTCGCTCCACGCAGGGATGCCACAGACCCTCAATTCGTAAAAGAGCTATATCTGCTAAGTGCAGTAAAGGAAGCACAATAAAATGATGTGTGCCTGTAATGTCTACCATGTCCAAGACATTTAAAAAATCTTAATTTTGTCTATAATTCCAAGAACAACTTGAGAAAGATGCCAGATGCCTTCATTGGTAAAACTAAAGTTATGTGTTTTAAGGCAAAAAGCCAAAGGACTCCTACCCCAAATACTTACATGCAACCACTTGCTCCAGTGACACTTAAGAAGTGGAAAGAGAGGAGCCACGCCTGTGAAAGCTGAGGACAGTTAGAGAACAAGGACTCTAGGGGATGCCGTTGAGAGGTGACGGCTCTTTTGGGAGTTGCTGAGTGGGTAAAGCATAGGGTTAGGGTTTGTTTTCAGACTTTTTACACTCAGGCAGGTTTGTGCTACAGGGAAATTAACTCCCTCCCATAAATCTGGAGAAATTGAAGATCTGTGCATATGCCACACAGCAGAGAAGTCGGCCTCACACAGACAATACTCATTCAACACAGGGCTTTCCCTTTCCTCCAGGGAGCACAAAGAACTTTTTAAATGCTTATTTCATTAGCCCCCAGAAGCGCCTGGTGAGATGGGGAAGTGCCAAGAAATGCAATCTGTGTCCTTCACAATGGAAGACAGAGATCTTCCCTAGGACAAAGGAAACTGTGGAATGAGAGAAAAGCCTGGAAACTTAGTCCCCACACACACAGTTCTGGGTTTCCAATCACTCTTCTTAGGCTCCTCATTGCCAGAATATACAACTTTGTTCAAACAAACACACCCAAGAACCTAATAATTTTCTGAAATCCACATCTAAGTATAAATTTGGCCCTTTGGACCCCCAGGAGACCTCCTTACATGTGGCTGCTTGCTTGTAGAAAAACCCATTGCAGTGATGTCATGGACATGGACTTTGTTTCTGAGAAAAGACGATTGTTTTATCTCAGGAGGAAGGATGTTGGGGGCAGCGGAGGACAATTTGGCTTTTGTCTTTAATGAATGATGTTTAGAGTGACTTCTACTCATCCACGGACAGTCCTAGGCAAATTCAAGCCATCTAAATCATTTGTGGTTTTGTAAAATCAAAACTTTGTGGGGGAGGGGCTCAAGAAGGTGTCATCCAACTTTCCACTCCCAAATGTGGACTGCACTTAGTGACTTCTTTCCAAAAAGTAGAATACGGAGAGGTGCCTGGGTGGCTTAGTTGGTTAAGTGTCTGATTTCAGCTCAGATCATGATTTCATGGTTCATGGGTTCAAGCTCTGCTTCGGGCTCTGTGCCCACAGTTCAGAGCCTGGAACCTGCTTGGGATTCTGTGTCTCTCTCGCTCTCTGCCCCTTCCCCACTCATGCTCTGTCTCTCTGTCTCTCAAAAATAAACATTAACTTTTTTAAAAAAAAGCATAACTTTGAAAAGAGAGAATCTTTAGAGTGACCACCTGCATAAAGCTTAATACCACCAGATACGTTGATGGCATGTTTCTGTGATATGATGTGCTGAGAATGGCACTCTTCCTGCCTACATGCCCATAACCCCCATCTAACCATGAGAAAAACACTGGGTAGACCCACACTGAGGAACATCTACGAAATGCCAGTCCAACAGTCTTCAAGGTCATCAATAAAGGAAAATCTGAGAAACAGTCATCAGCCACAGAAGACTTGTTATGGAGACACGATAACTAAATGTAATTTCATCTCTTGAGAAAAATCCTAGAACAGAAAAAGGACTTTAGAAGAAAAAAAAAAACTAGTGAAATCTGAATGAAATGTGAATTTCATTAATAGTAACATGTTGATGTTGGTCATTTCCTTAGTTGTGATCAATATCTCTCCTAATATAAGCTGATAGTCTGAAAAACTGGATGAGGTGGAGTACACAGGTGCTTTCTAGAAACAGAAAACTATTATAAAATGTAAAAAATATTTAAATAAAAGTAATCATATAAAAGGGTTGGTCCTAACATAGGTGTTGTGTAAGTCTAGTCCTTCTGAAGTGTTTTTCTATAATATGATATAAAATTAAAGCTCTTGGATTCTTTCTAGGTTAGAGTAGGCAAGAGGGTTTTGAGGAAAGCTAGTAATAAAATGGTGACATTTTTCAGGGAAAAAAGGCTAGTTATATAATGCTAAGAATACAAATAGAAATATCTAATACTGAAAAAAATTCTGAAATCCAGCTCCTTTGTTATACTCTATTAGGTTTGGGTACTAGTGGTCAAGGACACTCCTAATACTTGGCCAAAGTGACTGTAAGACTATGTGGGCCTAACTCCAAAGGGTCAGCACGGACCTCTTGTTAAATGTGATGGATCAGTCTTTATCTTTACTACCTCCCCAAAATTACTACAATGATAAAAGGTGAGAAAAAGTATAATAAACCTACTAGGACAAAGAAAACAAAGAAGGAGATATCCCTGGAATGTTTAGACAAGAAAATAGCTAACACTGACTGAACATGCATCATTGTAGATTTCTTCTATATGATAATCACAGATGAACTGGATATGGTAACATATCCAGAAAAGTACAAAAATAAATAAACAAACAAATAAATAAATAAATAAACCAAGTGCCTGTGGAAAGTAGGAGCAGCAAGGAGTTAATTGATTCTGCAGGAACTTGAAACAGCCAATGTGTCAAAGGTGCCCAACACCCCAAAGGATAAGGCTGAGGAACAGGGTAGAAAGGGGAGGATGGTGCTGCCTCCCTGGATCCACCTTGCTGAGAGATGACTTCCCTGGTCCCAAGGCAGATCAGTTTATTCTCTGAACACACAAAACAGGCTGGGAAATGATTCTGGACACACATTGAGGAGACTCAGTCCGAGGACTAACTTCTGGAAGAGTTGAAAATTCCCACTGTAAACAGGAAAGTCATTTCCTAGGACCTGTTTCAAAAGGCCCATAGCCTGGCATGTGCTCCCTAAACCATGAATTAGAGGATTCTTCTGAGGAAATAGACCCCAGTGCACTTAACTTATCCAGAGAGACACCTCCAGATATAGATTTTTATGGGCTGAATTGTGTCTCCCCCAAATTCCCATGTTGAATTCCTTAACCCCAGTGCCTCAGAATGTGGTGATATTTGGAAACAGGGCCCTAAAAGATATGATTAATGGGTGCCTGGTTTCCTCAGTGGGGTAAGTGCTAACTCTTATTTTAGACTCAGTCAACATCTCACAGTTCATGGCTTTGAGCCCCATATGGGGCTCCACGCTGACAATGAGGACCCTGCTTGGAATTCTCTATCTCCCTCGCTCTCTGGCACTCTCCTGCTCTCTCTTTATCTCTCTCAAAATAAAAAAATAAACATTTTTTAAAGAGATGATTAAGTTAAAATGAGGCCATCAGGGTTGGCCTTAATCCAATCTGACAGGTGTTCTTATAAGAAGAGGAAATTTGGTTCTGCGAAGAGACACCAGGGATTTGCATACACAGAGGAAAGGCCATGTGAGGACACAGGAAGCAATTGGCCATCTACAAGCCAAGGAGAGAGGCCTATGGAAGAAGCCAGCACTGCTGGCACCTTAATCTTGGACTTAGGATCTCCAGAACTCTGAGAAAATACATAGCTGTTGTTTAAATTGCCCCACGTGTGGTAGTTTGTTATGGCAGCCTGAGCAAACTGAGGCATGGATGCTTGGATGTCTTCCAGTGAAAAGGCCAATCATGAAACCATGAACTCTACCAGGTCACAGGTCTTGCCCAACTGCATGGAGCTTCTGTATTGATCAGGGTCTTGGTAAGAAATATTGATGGCACTCTTAAAAGGGGAGGTAGAGCCAAGTTTAATAAAGGAGCTACTTACAGCACTGAGGGTATGGTTAAGGGAAACCAAGACGGGGTAGTGCAGGCCCTGGGAGGAGCAACGGAGGTGGCTATTATCACTTCTGTGTCTGAAAGTCAGGATGGGAGTGTTTCCTAGAACCCAAAGACGGTTGAGGCTGTCAGAGAAGGTCAACTGACAGATGTCTATCACCTTCAGCAGAGGAATGCAGTCCTTCTGCAGAGTTCAGCAGAAGACTCGGGACATCAGTTTCCCAAACATTCTCTCATCCTGATGTCTGAACCCCTGCCAGTTCTCTGGTGGCCAAATCTCATCAGAATCCAGAGTGTAAAGGAAGACAGGTGATCCAAGTAGGTCAGCCTGCAGGGCACAGAGCAGGGTGGAAGGAGTTCAGTCTGGAGTAGCCAGTAAAAAATATACAGCTCACCTTCCAATCAGCTCTCAGTTCCTCTGTTTTAAGTCTGAAATGGCTTCCAGGAGCAACAGATAAGTGAACCCCTTCAACATGGAAGAGAGACCAAAGCCAAATAAGCACACAAATCTACAAATAAACAAACAGAGGGAAACTAAGAGAAGTGGGCATGCAGTGAAGAGGATAAACTTCTTTTTTTTAAAGAAACTCAGAGGAAGTAATGTAGTGGACATTGGAACATATATACACCAAGAATCCAAAGTCAAGTCATTCCGTTTTCAGAAATATCATATTATGAAAAATGGTAAAATCAGATAATGTGAGGAAAGCCTTCTAAATTAAAAAGTACAATCACCAAAATTAGTAATAAGATAGAAGAATTTGTTCAGAAAGTAAAACAAGCATAAAGAAGATATAAGATTGGTGAGAAAAGATAAGAAACTTAGAGAAGCAATCCAAAAGATACAATACCTGATTCTTTAGAAACTCAGAATAGTGACAAGAAAAGGTAAAGAAGCCTCCCCCATCACATAAGTAGTGGGGGACATTTCTCCATCCCCAAGTCCATGAATCTCCAGACAGAGCGAGCCCTAGGAGTACCTAACCAAAGAGATGAAAACATATACACCAAAGCACAGGGACCTGAGGTTTTAGAATTCTAGACAGAAGGCAGTATCCAGAGAGAGAGAGAGAGAGACTGGGGGTGGACAAAGGAGAGGAAGAAGACTAGAGATAAGGAGAGAGAGGGAGAGGGTAGAGAATGGGAAAGAGACAAAGAGAGGAAGACAGAGAGAGAAAGGGAGAGAGAGAAAGAAGAACCCATTCAAAGGGAATGAAATCAGAAGGCAACACTGGAAGAGTAAAAGTTACTGCAGCTCCACTTAAGTTCTGAGAACTACCTAGAATTCTATATTCAGACAAATAAAGTATAAGAGAGAATAAAAACATTTCAAAAATATCAGGACTTCTGCTGGATATTCTAGGAAGATCGAATATATGTACTTTCCCTCTTCCTCCTGCCAAGAACAACCAACATCCAAGATATCCTATGTAAAGCAAGCATAAGAAGACTCTGGAAGGTGGAGAGAAAGCTGACTGGCCAGGAACCTCAGGATCCAAAGAAGACTATAGCAGGGGAGTTGCAAGCTTTTATCTCGCCTCATATATCCCAGATTTGGAGCTGAAGAAGCCAAGAACTCAGAAATGCTAACAGGCACAGATAAGAAAGGCCCTAAAAAAAACCTGTTTTCTCTAGCCAAAACACTAGGCAGGTGGTTGGCCGCCTAGGAAGACAGAACATTTTTTGACAAGAACCACTATACTCCAGCCAAACTCCACAGAAAAAACGGGGTCCTATCCTTTTGCACCCCAGCCAAGGCTGCGTGAGGAACTTGGAATTTCTCCCTCACTAGGCTGTAGCAGGGAGGCTCACCCCCACAACAGGGTAGTATCAGAGGAGCCCCTTAGGGAGCCAAGACTTCCATCTCTGTCAGCTATAAGAACTCCCACACTCATGCAGTCAAGAGAGACCTTGTAGGGAAGCCAGACTTGTAATAGATGTTCCTCATCAAGCTGAGAAGTTCTAACCTCTTCTATTTTTCTGAGAATTTTCTCATGAATGGGTGATGAATTTTGTGAAATGTTTTTCTCTTTTATCAACTGATATGATCATGTGACTTTTTTCTTAACCTGTTAATATGGTGGATTACATCGATTTGTTTTAAGATATTGAACCAGCCTTGCCTTGCACTCTAGGAGAAACACCCACTTAGTCATGATATATAATTATCTTTATTAAGAATCACTACTTCTTGGGGCATCTGGGTGGCTTAGTCAGTTAAGCGTCCAACTTTCACTTAGGTCATGATCTCACAGTTCGTGGGTTCGAGCCCCATGTCAGGCTCTGTGCTGACTGCCAGCTCAGAGCCTGGAGCCTGTTTCAGAGTCTGTGACTCCCTCTCTCTCTGACCCTCCCCTGCTCACGCTGTCTCTCTCTCTCTCTCTCTTTCCTAGAAATAAATAAAACATTAAAAAATAAAAAAAATAAAAAAAAAGAATCACTGCATCTTTAGGGTGCGTGGGTGGTTCAGTCGGTTGGGTGTCTGACTTTGGCTCAAGTCATGATCTTACAGTTTGTGACTTCGAGCCCTGTGTGGGGTTCTCTGCTGACAGCTTGGAGCCTGGAGCCTGCTTCAGATCCTGTGTCTCCCTCTCTCTACCCTCCCTCACTCTCACTCTCTCTCTCTCTCAAAATAAATAAAAACATTTAAAAATGTTTAAAGAATCATTGCATCTGTATTTAGTAAGGATACGGGTATCTTTTTTTTCTTTTCTTTTCTTTTTTTTTTTTGTATTGTCTTTGTCTGGTTTGCATGTCAGGATAAAACTATCTTCATAAAATAAAACTGGCACAGCATCCTTTCTGCAATATTCTTTTGGTCAAGTAGTCACAGAGGCCAGATTCGGGGGGAGTGGTACATAGACTCACCTCAATGGGAAAAATACAAAGAATTTTGAGGCCATGGTTTAAAATTACCAGGACTTCCTAGAAAAGTATTAGACAACTAAATTTCAACTCAGTATACACTTTTTTTTTTTTTTTTGGAAACAATTAGCTTGTGAGATAGTAGTGTGTTTTCAAAATATCATAAGCTAAATCCTTTTTTGCTGAGTGGAAAGATAGCTATCCCATGTTGGTGCCTTATCTCCTTTATTTCTAGGGGAATGTGTTCTGAGTTACTGAAGCAATGTGCAAACAAACTTTTGTAACCCAACCCTTTCTTTGCTATATTGTATTTCTTAATTCTGCAGTTTAAAAAGTCAGTGGGGACAAGTTGTGTAAGGAGACTGGCAGAATCCACTGGAGGCTGACAAGGAGATGGATAAGAAACAGTGGTGATCATGACACAGGATATTAACAGTGCCCAAAATGTGCTCTCCTGAAAGCCAAGGGTGAGCTATGTCTGCTCTGTGTCTCATTCTTAGATAAGGGATAGACAGCCAAGAGTGTGTGCTTCCTCCCGGGTCCTGGGCCAGTACCTTGGGGGTAATGTGGTTTCCTGGTGAGTCTTGGTTCTTATATTACTTTGTTTTGATTCAAGTGTAATTAATATATGATGTCATATTAGTTTCTGTTATACAATATAATGATTCACTGATGCTATGCAGTTCCCAGTGCTCATTCAGATAAATGTACTCTTAACTGAATCCCCTTTATCTGTTTCACCCAGCTCCCCACCCAGATCCCCTCTGGCAACCATCATTTTGTTCTCTGTATTTAAATGTCTGGTTTTTCGTCTGTCTCTTTTTTCTTTGTTTTTAAATTCCACATATGAGTGAAGTCATATGGCATTTACCTTCTTCTGACGTATTTCACTTGCATTGTACCTGCTAGGTCCATTCATGTTGTTGCAAACAGCAAGATTTCATCACTTTTTATATCCCAGTGAGTATATATACCCCATCTTCTTTATCTGTTCTTCTATGGATGGACACTTGGACTACTTCCAAAGTTTGACTATTGTAAGTAACACTGCAATAAACATAGAAGTGCGTGTATCTTTTCAAATGAGTGTTTTTCATATTCCTTGGATAGTGGAATTCCCAGTAGTGGAATTTCTGCATCATGTGGTATTTCTATTTTTAATATTTTAAAGAGCCTCCATACTGTTTACCACAGTGGCTGCACCAGCTTGCATTCTCACTAACAGTGAATGAGGGTTCCTTTTTCCCTGCAGCTTCACCTTGGTTCTTTATAGCTTTTGGTCAACAGAAAAGCAGCCCCATGCTTTCCTACAAGCTAGGTGAGGATTGGAGAACTCCCCATTGCTGTACAAATACAATTTTTTGGTGGTGTCTCTCATTTAGAATTGCCAAGTGTCAGTTACAGAGTAATGGAAATAAAGATGTATTTTCTCCCCACCCAGAGTCCCATTCTGAGTCTATCCAGGGATCCCAAGGTAAACACTTCTGTTTCTAACAGCAGAATTCTTTTCCAGAGTTAGAACTGCACACTGATTTGGTGAATGGATCTTTGGTTTGCAGAGGAGGCCCCTGGGCTGTGCAAGGAGCAGAGCAGCACTGCTAATCAGCATAATAAATACAGACAGTTTTTTTCTTGCCCCCTGAAGCCTGGATTCCAGCATTTCTGGTGATTTGAGATAGGAAAAAAGTTGCAACAGAGAGCCTATGAGAGTGATTTGGACCAGGGCAATGCCTTGGACTTGTCCAAGGCTTGCAGAGGAGTGACCAAGACCAGGGAAACAATTTTTCTGCTCAGTTAATAATTTCTCCATTTTTTCCTGAAGTTCTCTATTCTCTGCATTCAGGTCCCCTGTGGGGTATCTAAGGATGACAGAGTGGGGGCTATGCCAGTACCCAGAAGAAATGAGAACTACAGAAGCCAATGGGAAAAAAGAAAAGACATTTACCCTTCCTTTCAAATTTCTCTTTTAAAATTCATGTGGGGGGCGCCTGGGTGGCTCAGTCGGTTAAGCGTCTGACTTCAGCTCAGGTCATGATCTCAAAGTCTGTGTGTTCGAGCCCCCCGTCAGGCTCTGTGCTGACGGCTAGCTCAGAACCTGGAGTCTGCTTCAGATTCTGTGTCTCCCTCTCTCTGCCCCTCTCCCATTCACTCTCTGTCTCTGTCTCTCAAAATAAAACAAAGACATAAAAAAATTAAAAAATAAATTTAAAAAAACTCATGCGGGAGTTCAGAGCACTATATGGAGTTTAGTCACAAGGAGTCTGTGAACTCCAGGCCCCACTGCCTGTGGAAACATTTGGGTCAGTGGGCTTCTCTCAGCTTTATGGAGTGAGCAAAACAGATGAAGCCAAAAAGATAGGGGATTTGTTTTTCAAAGGGTTCAACTTCCATCCCCAGGTCAGCTTTTTATTTGGAGTCCTGGACAAAGCAGACAATGGAATTGCTCTGACTCAGCTGAGCAGAGCTGGTACAATGGCTTCGGGTCGCCAGAACCCTCATAGCAACCTGGGCCCCACAGACACAGCTTGAGAACCTTCCCAATCCATGCACCACTTCCTGAAACTCCAAAGAACGGAACCGTAATAACAAATGAGCTGTGCATCAATGTCTAGCACATTCTGTGACCCAGGACCAGCCCTGCCGCCCCGTCCAGGCTTCCCTTTTTCCTTTCTCATTATCCAGGACTTGGAGGATGCATTCCTGGACATGTTCCTGCAGTGCTCCTCAAGGCTGGGTCACTTGGCTCCCAGGCCAACCTGGCTGCCTTCCCCCAGCTTGAAGAGTGAATTCTTGGTACCTAAAAATTTCCCTAGAAATATCTTGGACTATTTGTCACAGTTTCTCTAAGACCTTCAGATTGGAGTCTTTTAGATGGGTTTTTAAAAAATTCTCCAAAGCAGACCCCCTTTGGGGATCTGTGGGATAATTCACAACATAAGGAAAAGGTAGTAAGTCAGCTTCTTCAAACTTCCCAATGGTTATTGTTCTTTCAGTTTAGAATTTGGCCTAGGGTGCTATCTTTCTATAATATTTGTTTCTTTCTGTATCTCTCACTTAAAAAAAAATGTTTACTTATTTATTTGGGGAGAGAGAGAAAGAGAGAGAGAGAGAGAGAGAGAGAATCCCAAGTAGGCTTCACACTCAACACAGACCCCAACATGGGGCTTGATCACATGTCCATGAGATCATGACCTGAGCTAAACTCAAGGGTCAGACACCTCACTAACTGAGACACTCGGGTACCACCATACTTTTCATTTTATGTCAAGGAAGATTTGAGATGGCATATGTATATATATATATTTTTCAATGTTATACTAATTATGATAGAATAAATTGGAGAAGGTAATAAATCAATAGGAAAGACTGTCAGGAGTAAAGTTGGTCAAAATACATCATATGCTGTAAGTATTTAAAAATTAAATTCATGGGGCACCTGGGTGGCTTAGTCGGTTAAGCATCCGACTTTCGCTTAGGTCATGATCTCATGGACATGTGATTAAGCCCCATATTGGGGTCTGTGCTGACTGCCAGCTCAGAGCCTGGAGCCCATTTCAGAGTCTGTGTCTCCTTCTCTTTCTGACCCTCCCCTGCTCACACACTCTCTCTCTCTCCTAGAAATAAATAAAACATTTAAAAATAAATAAATAAATAAATAAATAAAAATTAAATTCATGGGGCACCTAGGTGGCTCACTCAGCTAAGCATCCGACTCAGGTCATGATCTCATGGTTCGTTGGTTCAGGCACTGCATTGGGCTCTGTGCTAACAGCTCAGATCTGAAGCTGGAGCCTGCTTCAGATTCTGTATTTCCCGCTCTCTTTGCCCATCCCCCATTGGCAATCTGTCTCTCAAAAATAAACATAAAAAATAATTTTTAAAATGAAAATTTTGGGGGCACTTGGGTGGCTTAGTCGGTTAAGCGTCCGACTTTCGCTTAGGTCATGATCTCACTGTTCATGGGTTCGAGCCCCGCGTCGGGCTCTGTGCTGACTGCCAGCTAGGAGCCTGGAGCCTGTTTCGGGGTCTGTGTCTCCCTCTCTCTCTCTGACCCTCCCTTGCTCACGCTGTCTCTCTCTCTCTCTCTGTCCTGGAAATAAATAAAACATTTTTAAAAATGAAAATTTTGGGGCTCCTGGGTGGCTTAGTCGGTTAAGCGTTTGACTTTCGCTTAGGTCATCATATTGCGGTTCGTGGGTTCGAGCCCCGCGTCGGGCGCTGTGCTGACTGCCTGCCTGCTCAGAGCCTGGAGCCTGTTTCAGTCTGTGACTCCCTCTCTCTCTGACCCTCCCCTGATCATGCTGTCTCTCTCTCTCTCTCTCTCTCTCTCTCCTAGAAATAAATAAAACATTAAACATTTTTTTAAAAAATTTAAAAAAGAAAATTTTAATTAAAAACTTTCAAAAGAAATCTCCAGGCTCGTAATAGTTTCACCGGAAAATTTTACCAAACATTCACAGTGAAGTAACGCCAATTTTACATATTTCTTCTAAAAGGTAAAAAGTGAGAAAACACTTTCCAACTCATTTTAGCATGCCAATATTGCCTGGAGGCTAAAACCAGAAAAAGGGAGGGAGGAGAAGAAAACAATGAAAGAGAAAGAATACTGCACACCAAAATCTCTCATGATGATAAACACAAACAAACCAAAACAAACCAAAAATCCTCAACAAAACACTAGCAATTCCACCCTAACAGGGTATAAGAGAAATGAATCATGACCAAGGGCGATTTTTTCCAGTTATGAAAGGTTTCAGCATTTGAAAATCAGTCGATGGAATCTGCCATATCAAAAGGCTAAAGAAAAATGATCATATCAAATGACAAAGGAAGTATATTTGACAAAATTCAATGCTAATTCATGACAAAATTTCTCAGTACACCAGGAATAAGGAAAACCTTTCTCAGACTCCTAAAGAACAGCTCAGAGGTCAAGAGCTAACAGCGAGCTCTGCTATGCTCTCCTCAAGGCCCTCCCAGTGCTCATGTGGTATGGACACCACTCAGGTGCTGGGCTGTGCTCCCTTGTGCCCACGGGCACTGTGGCATCTTGCAGGGGTGGTTGCAATGGCATTTCCTTTCCATATAGATAGTCTGGGACAGGAAAAACATTCTAACGATGGACTGATAATTGTTCTCATAACTTGGGAAATCCCATGAAGTTTTAAATATTTGTTTTTCTTAATTGACTATAGAAAAGAAATGGCTAAAGCTAGAAGGTTCCCTTTGTCAGCTTTCCTTTATTGAAAACTGCCTGTGGGGTTGTGCTTTGGGCTGTTTTTACTTAGGGAGCTAGCTAATAAGAAGGAAATATGTATGGTGGGTGCAGTGGGGCAGTGCTCACTTTGGTGCAGAGACCCACCCACCTGAGAGATTCCTGGACACAACACCAACATCAAACACAGAGGATGCTCTAAGTCTCCTGCTATCTTTGCAAATACCATGGAGTCAACAGAGAACAGTAATGAGAGTCTGAAGATACAGACCTACCCACTCAACTAGTGGATTTAGCAGGATCTGAAAACAAAAGGAACCCATGCAGAAGGTATGAAAGTAAAACAAGTAGCTAAGAAAAATTGATCAATCATGATCATGGAGCTGCCTGGGCCCATTACCACTGCCCTTATCCATGGTAATGGAAAAAAAAAATCAGTGCTTCAGAAACCCTAAACTCACCTTCTTTCTTCAGAATTTTCTTGGAGGTAATACTGTATGTAAAAAAAAAACAAAAAACAAAAAAAAAAAAACAACCTGTTCCCTCCTTTGTAAGGAAAACCTCAGTTTTTCATCCAGTGTGTTTCCTTTACTACTTATACAGAACACTGCTTCTGGTCACCAAATGAGAGACAGAGTGAGAGAGAGAGAGAGAGAGAGAGAGATTTTCTCACACCACCAAGAAATTAACTGAGACCATTTGGGTGTCCTACATTTTAACTCAATTCTGACACTATCTACCTAGAGACAATCTCATATCCCACAGGTCAAGGGTTCAACCCTGCATATCTGCCCTCCCAATTCAGGTGCCAATTGTAAGGAGTAGGTCCACAGGTTATCCACAGCTTCTGTCTGATTTGGCTTTATAGATCAGAAGTTCCCATGACTCCCCTCCTTGGGTTTAATTAGTTTGCTGGAAGATCTCACAGGACTCAGGGAAATACTTATGTTTTCCAGTTTATTAAAGAGTATGATAAAGGATGTGGATGATTAGCCAGATGAAGAGGTAGATAAGGGCAAGGTTGAAGAAGTCCTCAGTACCAAAGCTTCTGTACCCCCTGCAGTTGGGGTGTGTCCTGGAAGCTCTCTGAACCTTGTACTATTGGGATATACCACGTGGAAGCTTCCTCATGTAAGTGCCATGGATCATTAACTCCATTTCTAGCCCTTCTTCCTTTTCAAGAGAATGGTGGGTGGGGCTGAAAATTCCAAGCTTCTAAACAGGATGTGTTCTTTCTAATGGCCTGCCCCCATTCAGGAGCCATCCAGGAGCCCACCCAGAGTCACCTTAATAGAACAAAAGATACTCCCAGTGCTCTAATCACTTCAGAATTTCTAAAGGTTTTAGGAACTTTGTGTCAGGAATGTGGGACAGAGGTGTACTGGGGGAACTCTTTTCTTGCTTAATTTTGCTGTAAACTGACTAAAAGCAAGGTAGTGGGAAATGAGGGTAGCTAGAGACATGTGCGCCACCAAAAGCTGGAGTGAAGAGGCTCAAGGAGCACCAGGTACAGGTCAGGGCCACTGAACAGAGATAAAGAGAAGGCTATACCAGGTAAACTTTTCTTGAGAAGCAATACCATTCTTTAAGAAATATGAATAGGTGGGGCACCTGGGTGGCTCAGTCGGTTAAGAGTCTGACTTCAGCTCAGGTCATGACCTCACGGTTTGTGGATTCAAGACCTGCATCAGGCTCTGTGCTGACAGCTAGCTCAGAGCCTGGAACCTGCTTCAGACTCTGTGTCTCCCTCTCTCTCTGACCCTCCCCTGCTCAAGCTGTCTCTCTTTCAGAAATAAATAAAACATTAATTTTTTTTTAAGAAATATGAATAGGAAAAAAAGTCTCCGGTAGAGAGGATTACCCATATGGAAGGCCTTATCCTCAAAAAGGAAAATCTAATCAGTCCACTATAATACTTAAATTCCAAGAGGATCAAGTAATGCACCTGGGGAAGCTACAGGAGGCATTCCAGGGAAGCCTGTCTGAGGGAGTCTAACAGATAGGTTACTGTCAGAATTAAGAAGATGGAAAGACTGCAAGAATCAAAGATCAGCACACCAGACTTATAAAGTATGCTATGGAAAGTCATTCCTTCAGAGAAGGGAACAGAGAATGCATACTGATATAGCCAGAGTAAAGAAGCCCCCAAAAAAAAAAACAGGTATTCGGATCATTGCAAAACTACAAGCTTCTTCTGAAATACCTGGTACAGAGAAAAAAAATGTCAGCAAGGATTCTCCCTTAAAGCTCCACAACAGCCAGGTTTACTAGCAAACACTGAGTACAGTTACAAGCAAAAATAGTACAAAGTCAAAGCCTTGTTTGGCTTTGCATCCAAAGCAAGCATGTGAGAATTCAAAGTACATACTAGGAAATGGGAGTTAGAGCTTAAGTCTTTGCAAAAAAAAAAAGCAAACATTAATTATGACAACTTTTTGATGCAACCAAAGCCTACAAGTGGCAAGAAGTTTCTCAGCTGGATAAAATTCATGCAGAAACACCAACACAGGCTCACTGACTTCAGGTTGGTTATGCCCAAGACCTGAGGTGGGATGGCTGCCAGTGCACTGAGAATCCCAGCACACTAGGTCATGAGCCTAATGGTCAGCTCTTTCTGGGATGAATGAACAGGATATTGAGGGACTCAATATGGTGCAGCAACACTGTGTGTTTTTCAGATAAAGTGGGATGAAGAGGAACAAGAGCACCAAGGTCAAGGGCAGATTGGCAAACCACTGTATAGTTTTACATGGATGCAGGCATTTCTCTTAGCAGGAAGAACTAATTGTGCCAAGTTGTAGTAAGAGTGTCCTCTTATAGCTGAGTACCCCAGGGATGTAGCTCTGCATTAGGAATTCACCAACTCAGAACACCTTTGTGCAAAGTGGGATCTTTGACTTGAGTGTGGCTCTTTGCTCTGCAAACAAGAAGCTATCTTCCCTGAAATGGGAGTGTAAGTCATCCAAAGAGAGTCAGGACAAAGAACTCAACTCATTTTCTGAAAGACACCTGCATGTACAGCTTCAACTAGGTAATGTCAGATCAGAGAATAAAACTCCTGGAGCAAAAAGCTCCCTACAGAGTTCCTGTGACTACTTACAAGAAATGATTTAGGGTGAAATGGACCAACTTTCCAAAAACCAACACAACCACAGAGAAGAATGATATTCTGAAATCTGATCTTGTAATTGAACCAACCTGAGTTTGCTCCTTGGAATGTCACATAAACTGCACCAGTTGTCACACCAAGAAAACTTTATCTGCAGAAAATAAGGAGCTCACAGGGAATGGCCTCCAGAGCCATGATTCCCCAAGCAAAGGTGTATGTTCCTTTTGATTAGGGTTAGAATGAATATTTCGATAGGGAAGCCCTGTCATATGCAGAGGGGGAATAAGGTTGTGCATGTGGCTTAAAGAAACATAGTTATACATACATGGTATGTTATGTGAATGTTCTGTAAATGAGCCTCAGCCCCTCCTTGGGCAGAGATTTTAGTTTTGTAATAAGGTAAAGGTACTCTTCAGTAATTTTACAGGTCACTCCAGGGGCCATATGCATAGACTTGAGTTAGGAGCTAAGCTCAAACTGATCTGGGGGGTCTGTCCCATCTTTGCATTTACTTGCAGCACACAGGACAGTTCTCATACACCCTAAGCCTCTGCCCAAGACTTTCTCCAATACCTATGCAGGAGAGGAGCAATACCATCAGGAGCCACCCTGGGCCCGTATTGAATGGGAGTCAGTGACAAATATCCTAACCTCCCAATCCTTGGTGGAGTAACACTGAGGCACCCACACATCAGAGGGTCTAGGTGGAGTGGCACCCAGCTGTCCCTAGTGATATCCTCCCTCTCTTCCTTCTGTGTCCCACCTTCCCCCACTGGCTCCCAAAGTTCCCTGGGGTTATCTCCCAATGGAACCTGCAGCTAATCTACCTCCCAACTGAATTACTGTATCAGCATCCAAGTCCTTAACTCAAGAGTCTACATTTAGGGAAACTCCAATAAGATAATCGGGGTGCTCACGGCAAAGGAAATAATCCATAAAACTAATAGACAACTGACAGAATGGGAAAAGATAGTTGCAAATGACATATCAGAAAAAGGGCTAATATCCAAAATCTATAAGGAACTCATCAAACTCCACACCCAAAAACCAAACAATCCAGTGAAGAAATGGGCAGAAAACATGAACAGACACTTCTCCAAAGAGGACATCCAGATGGCAACAGACACATGAAACGACGCTCAGCATCCCTTCTCATCAGGGAAATACAAATCAAAACCACACTGAGATACCACCTCATGCCAGTCAAAGTGGCTAAAATGAGCAAATCAGAGAACTCTAGATGCTGGCGAGGATGTGGAGAAACGGGCAACCTCCTACACTGTTGGTGGGAATATAAACTGGTGCAGCCCCTCTGGAAAACAGTGTGGAGATTCCTCAAAAAATTAACAATAGAACTCCCCTATGACCCAGCAATAACACTGCTAGGAATTTACCCAAGGATTACAGGAGTGATGGTGCACAGGGGCACATGGACCCCAATGTTCATTGCAGCACTTTCAATAATAGCCACAACATGGAAAGAGCCTAAGTGTCCATCCACTGATGAATAGATCAAGAAGATGTGGTTTATCTATGCAATGGAACACTACATGGCAATGAGAAAGAATGAAATCTAGCCATGTGTAGCAACATGGATGGACCTTGAGGGTGTTATGCTGAGCGAAATAAGTCGGGCAGAGAAGGACAGTTATCATATGTTTGCACGTATAGAAGGATTAGGAGGAACTTAATGGAGGACCATGGGGGAGAAGAAGGGCGGAAATGGGGGGGAGAGGGAGGGAGGCAAACCATGAGAGACTCTTGAATGCCGAGAACAAACTGAGGGCAGATGGGGTGGGGGGAGGAGAAGGGGGTGATGGGCATGGAGGAGGGCACTTGTGGGGATGAGCACTGGGTATTATATGGAAACCAACTTGACAATAAACTATTTAAATAAATAAATAAATAAATAAATAAATAAATAAATAAATAAATAAATAAAAGGACTCATAGCCAAGTACCTGCAAAGTTTCTCAAATTTGGGGCTCTCTTTCATTTACTTCATTTTGAACAGTTAAGTGGTTTTTGAGGGAAGGCACATGGCCCAAACGATCTCAATCAATGCTATTTTTTGGATTCTGGAAATCATTTGGTGAAGTCTAAGACAAAAGCAAAAACAAAAACATTTAATATAAATTTAGTTGTTTGTTTTTGGAATATCAGTTCATAATTGCAGTTGGTAGTGTCTAAAGAACATCTTTTATAGATCTTTATACATCTTTTATAAATCTTTAAATAGATACTTATAGATGTTTAAAAAGCCAAACAGTACATGTTTATGTCATAGAGATAAAACATAAACACCAACAAGATGAATACAAATAAAAACAAGAGATCTAATAGTACACAAATGGGTACTTGTTCCTGGAGGTAACATTACCAGTGATGGCTTCATACATGGAATCGAAATGCACTGATTCTCCAGCATATTAGATGGAAATAAAAGTGCTGCACTCTGCAATACTGTGGGGAATGATTCTAAAAGTGTCTTTAAATACATTTTTCGTGATTTTTCTTATAGGGGAAAATAGTGATTTTCTTTATAACTGTGGTTGTTTTACTTGGGGACATAGAACCAAATGTTTATTTCTTTTGTGCCTTTCTGCTGTCTCTTTCCACTGACACCACACATCACTGAGCCACCCTGTGTTCCAGTTATTTTCGGGTTTCACAATATATTCCTTAAGTCCTACCTAAATAATACAGATAAAAGTTGCTCTTTTAAGTTTCATATATGTTTCAAGAAAAAAATGGAATCTTTGTTATCCCCCAAAGCTTGCTTTTGCATTTCTTGATGGGGGTGCTCATTTTCTAAAGTAGGGTGTCAAATTCTCTGATGATCCAGGGTGGATCATTGATTCTGTTGCTTCTAGGAAACTTGGAGATTTGGGTCGGTAACGAACATTTCTGTTTACCCCTCTCATTTCTGTTAGTTGTTTGGCAAGTTCTTGCCCTCACTCCTGATGTATTTTTTTTTTTAATCCAGCTCATTTATTTAGAAAATGGGTTTCTAAAACAAGTCTCAGGACCCAAACTGCATGAAGCCACCAACTGATGAAAGGCTAGTCTTCCAAATTGTAATTTTAAATTTTTTTGTATGTTTAAATTTAATTTTAAAATATTTCAAATATTTATTGAGTGTTGTACCTGTTTTCTGAGCCTCTCCTTACCTTTGATTGAAGATACTCTCATTCCCATCACATATCAGGAGTATGGGAGCTGGCTCTCTTTTTTGTTCTTAATCGCTGTTTACAGACAAGACCACTTCTCCTCCCTTCTCTTACAAAAAACCAGCTTATCTGAACTATATATCTTGAGATCATACCAACCTGGCCTCGTTTTTAGGATTATTTTAGTACCTGACTCCTTTTTTGTCTTCACCAATACATGTTTTCACTCTTGAAAGGTTTCAAAAATACAAGGAGATGATCTGTCCATTGGCCTGGTTTCTCAGTTCCTTAACTTCCTCATGACCAGGTCTCTTTCTCCACTGCATTTCAGCAATTCCCTTCCATAATCAAGTCTCATCCAAAGTCTCGACTGAGCATACTGCTCTCAGAATTTCATCCTCTCTTTCCAACTCACTTATTTTTCTACCCTGCTTCAAACAGTGGGACCCAATGGACTAACTCTCTTTCTTTACTATTCAACACTTCCACCTGCCCTCCAGTTCTACTTCCCTGCTCCCCTAGTTATGATTCCAGGCCCCCCTCATCTCTGCTCCCTGCATACATCCTCATCTCCCTTTGTGGCTCTCACCTTGCAAATCCCAACTCAGTTGGGTTAAACCTTATTCTTCCCCTAATACACATCCACATCTGAGGACTTTATTCTAATCCACATAGATATCTGAGGACTGATGGTTGAGACAAAGTCCACATCATTGCCACCTGGTCACATTTGTTTTAATTAAAATCGTTTATTTTGAGATAATTGTAGGTTCACATGTGATCATATGAAATAATACAAAGAGATCCCCTGTACACTCTGCTCAGTTTCCTCCAAAAGTAACACCTTATAATAGTACAAGGTGGGTTAGGTAGTAGAATATCCCAACCAGGGTATTGAATTCAATACAATCAGGATGCAGAACATTTCTAGCACAATGATACCTCTGGTTGCCATTTTATGGGCACACCCACTTTCCCCCACTTCTACCTTTTCCTAATGCCTAGAAACCACTAATGTGATTTTTATTTATTTAAATGTATTATTTCAAGAATGTTATGTAAGTTATATACATTGAACCACAGAATACATGGATTTTTGAGATTGGAATTTTTCACTCAGCATCATTCTCTATAGATCATCCAAATTGTTGTATCAGTAATATGTTCCTTTAAATTGCTAAGTAGTGTTCCATGGTACAGCTATGTCACAGTTTGCTTAACCCTTCTCTCACTGAAGAGCATCTAAGTTATTTCCAATTTGGGGCTATTATGAAAGTTGCCATAAACATTCATATATAAGTATTTGTGTGAACATCTCTTCATTTCTCTGGAGTAAATACCAAGAATATAATGGCTGGATTCTACAATAGTTACATGTTTAAACTTTTCAGACAGTGCTAAACAGTTTTCTGGAGAGACTCTACTATTTTACATCTCCACCCACAATGTATAAGTAGTTCTGTTTCTCTGTATTCTCACCAGCGTTGGTGTTGTTACTACTGTATGACGAAAACGACGATGACGACTACTACTACTTAATGTTGTTGTTGTTATTGTTGTAGTTATTATTATTATTATTATTATTATTATTGCTATTCTGATAAAAGTGTGGTAGTCTTTCATTGCGGTTTTAATTTGTATTTCCTTTTTTGAAAATTTTAAAGTTTATTTTTGAGAGAGAGAGAGCAGGAAAGGGGCAGAGAGAGAGGGAGACACAGAATCTGAAGCAGGCTCCAGGTTGTGGGCTGTCAGCATGGAGCCCGCTGTGGGGCTCAAACCCACAAACCATGAGATCATGAACTGAATCAAAGTCAGATGCTCAACAGACTGAGCCACCCAAGCACCCCTTAATTTGTATTTCCTTAACAGATAGTGATAGACAACTTTTCTTGTCTTAACTTGCTGTCAATTCATCCTCTTTGGTGAAATGTCTTTTCCCCACTTTCTGATTTTATTTATTTACTTATTGTTGATGTTAAGAGTTCTTTGTCTATTCTAGATAAGAGAGCTTTGTTGGGTATGTGGTTTTCAAATATTTTATCCCAGTCTGTAGCTTTCCTTATCCTTTTAATAAGGTCTTTCACAGAGGAAATGTTTTTAATTTTGATGAAATTCAACTTATTAAAATGTTACGGACCATTCATGGTGTCAAGTCTAAAAACTTATTTGCCTTGTCTTTGAGCCTAAAGATAGTCTCCTATTTTTTTTCCTAAAAGTTTTATAATTGTATACTTTACACTTAAGTCCATGAACCATTTTGGGCTAATTTTTATATAAGATGTGAGATTTAGGTTGAGGTTTACTTTTTTCTGCCTGTGGCCATCCAATGGGACCATCTCTGTTGAATGGGCTGCCTTTCTTCCATTGAATGGGAGGAACAAAAGCAGTTCCTTTGTGGGGAAAAATCAATTAGACATATCTGTGTGGGTCTGTTTATGAGCTATCTATTCTGTACCATTGATCAATGTCTGTCCCTCTGCCAATAACTCTGGCCATGTTGTAAAAATTCACATATATCTCAGCTAGTCTTTATCAATGCCCATCTACCCACCATAACTAACTGCTTGTTCTCGGTCTCATAAGGATGACCATTTAACATCTCTTGCTAAGTGTCTATCACCCCTCACCCACTTCACCCTCAGTCTATTTTCTCACTTCTTATTTCCCTGAGAAAATAGATGGCATTGAGGGAGTTACCTCACTTCCCCACCACCATGTCTACCAATAGGATGCAACTAGCTCCCATGTTCTTTCTTCTCTCCTGTGGCACCTGTGAAGGTTCCATGCACCTGTCTAAAGCTGGACCTGCAGCTTGTGGCTCTGATATTATATCCTTCTCATGTACTCGGGAGCTTCTTCTTGCAGTTGTCCCCACTCCCTCCTGAATCTACAAACTTTCCCCATCATTCGCATCAGCATAGAATGTGTCATATCTCCCCATAAATGACAACTACAAATACCTCTATAGGGAAAATTGTGAAAGACTGTAAAATAGACCAAAAGTTCACTATGTATCTTTCCAGGTCTCTTTTATGGAAAGCAAGACATTGTCTAAATACATTTCTCTTGGTGATCTGGTTCTCAGAGGGTCTGCACCTTTCACTGTCTTTGAGCTGTTTTATAACTTTTGAAGTTATAGACCTGACAACAATGAAAATGATAGTTATCCTTAGATAGACAAATGCTGTCTTGTGGAAAGGCAGTTAATTTCCTTTCTCTCCCAGGGAAAAATCTAATTTTGAATCTGCTTGTTTTTTGTTTTTATTTATTTAATTTTACTTAATTTAATTTTATTTTTTTAATGTTTTATTTATTTCTAGGAGAGAGAGAGCGACAGCGCGAGGAGGGGAGGGTCAGAGAGAGAGGGAGACACAGAATCTGAAGCAGACTCCAGGCTCTGAGCTGGCAGTCAGCACAGAGCCCGACGCGGGGCTCGGACCCACGAACCACGAGATCATGACCTAAGCGAAAGTCGGACACTTAACCGACTAAGCCACGTAGGCGCCCCTACTTAATTTTATTTTAGAGAGAGATAATGCATGCATGAGCTGGGGAGAGGGAGAGAGGGAGAGAGAGTGATTCCTAAGCAGGCTCCATGCTCAGCAAAGAGCCCAATGCCAGGCTTAATCCCAAGACCCTGGGATCATGACCTGAGCTGAAATCAAGAGTCAGATGCTCAACTGACTAAGCTACTCAGGTGCCCCTAATTTTGTATTAATTTCAGCATTCCTGACTTCGCTATGCATGTGTGGTGCAGTAATTTCCATTTTCTTTGGAACCAGAGAAAACATTTTACTAGTTCCCTCATTAATTAATGACTTACATAAAATTTTTGACACATCTTAATTCTCTATTCATTTGAGTAATTATTTTGAAATTTAAAAATTACTATTCCTTAATATATTCTTAAACCCATGTCTCCCTGTGGGCACAGCTCTATTTATTGGCCTCCCTTTTACCAAAAACTGACTTGAAAGAGTTATCTGTAGGTGTTGTCTCCATGTCCACAATCAAGTATGACTTCTTAAGTGCCTGAATTGTGGACTGAGATTTGAACTAATCCCATGTGCAAGCATCTGTCTCTAGATGATGTCATGACTTGTTATAATCAATAACAATGTAGAATCCTCTATATCAGGCCTTTTGGGAGAGGGTACAGGAGATGGTGGAAAACTGAACAGGGATTTTTAAGCCACCTATGACTTTAACAGATGGAGTAAGAATTTGTGCTATATTTCACATAACAGAGAATGCCATCATATGAATTTGAATTTTATTCACCCATATCACTTTGGAGTAGAGTTTCTCAACCTGGACATTATTGACTTTTGGGGAAGGATCATTCTTTGAGAAAAGGGGGCTGTATTGTGCATCACAGAATGTTTAGCAGCACCCTTGACCCTTACTCATTAGATGCCAGTAGCACCACACTGCCACCCAATCACGAAATCCGAAAGTGTCTCTGAGCTTTGTCAGAAGTCCCCTGGAGTGGGGTAAGGGATTAAAATGACCTCAGTTGAGGACCATGATTCTGGAGTTCTCGATCCAAATGATTCTTATGGTAGCTTTGCCTATTTCATTTTCACAGAGAGCCAAGGAAGTCCCCGAGGAGCATTTATCTCCCCAATGGCATCACTCAGTATTCCTACAAAAGCCTGAACAGTGGGGCAAAACAATGAGCAGCCTCAGCTCTCTGGTGCCAGGAGTCCTAGGGCATCTGCAGTTAGAATAGCCTCCTGGGAGGCTCAGTCAGTTAAGCCTCTGTTCCTTGATTTCAGCTCTGGTCATCATCTCGTGGTTTGTGAGACTGAGCCCCACACCAGGCTCTGTGCTGACAACATGGAGCCTGCTTGGGATTCTCTGTCCTCTCTCTCTGCCCTTTTCCTGCTCTTGCACATGCACACATTCTCTCTCTCTCTCTCTCTTTCTCTCTCTCTCAAAATAAACATTTTTTTAAAAGGCCTCCTTTTTATTAGTTCATCATTAACAATTTAAATTGCTCTCCCTCATTCTCTCCCAAGGTGGCAGAGAACAATTGTGGATGATCTGAATTGAAATCAGGAGATAAACCTTGTAGGAGCAGCTCAAACTTTGACTGGCTAATCCCACCAGGCAAAGAGAATTTACTATCTAGGAATTGACTCCTTCATTTCTAAAATGGGAGGAATTGATAAAAAACAGCTGGGGCCCTGTTGTCTCTGATGTGTATCTTCCTTTGCCTTGGCATATTACATGAGCTCAAATTTCAACCACCAGTCTTTGTCTTCATAGATTTCATTCCTTCCCCACCATCCTTTCAAGACTTTTTAAAGCCTCAACGTTTACAAGCCTGGCTACCCAGGCTGCTACCTTAATCATCTTATCTGTGTACTTTTTTTTCTGGGAAAAGAATTGCAGATTATTGTGCTGCCCAGTAGTTGTCACTAGCCACAGGCAGTTATTTAAAGTTATAATTAAATGACATTTAAAAGTCAGTTTCTTCATTGCATGAGTCAAGTGCTCAGTAGCCACACAGAGCTGGAAACTGCTGAATTGGACATTGTTCATATGGAATACTCCCATTATCAGAACAACTTCTAAGCATTTGAAACACTTTGTCCTCATAGATTTGGATATATTTTACTGTTTTCTTGCATCTCCCATATTTTTAATTTCTCTTCCTCCCACCTATACATCACTCAATGTTGAATTATTCTTGGATTTTTGACATGTCATTTCAGCTTTTATCCCAATTCTGGGATAATTGCTAAATTTAATCCACTAAATAGAAGCAGAAATGTAATGGGCTGAAGCCACACTTGTTTTTCAGCTGAGGTAGTGCTGGAGTCGCCTTCCTGCACATAAAAAAGAGCATGGAGGTGATGGTGGTGCTACTTTCTTCCAACTTCTCAATAGAGCATACAGTGTGGTCCATTGTGGAGCCCTCCTGGGAGTATGGCTGGGGGAATTCTCTCTTTAAGCACTTCTACCACTGCTAGGTGCCTCCTTGATTGAAACAACAACAACAACAAAGAATGCTCTATTTCCCAGATTCAAGATACTGCAGTAAAGGTTGATTCAGCACTTGAGTTTCTCATGTGAAAGCAAGTATACCCAAGATCCCAAATCATCATCCCAAGGTCCTACCTGTGTCTCCTTATAAAACAAAAACAGTAAAAAATTAGTATTGCTCTGCCAAAATAACCAGAATAGGCCCAAGATGGAGTCATGCTAAGCCAAACATCAGCAAACCAAAACTAAACCGAGTTTCTATGCTCAACTATCCCAGAAAAGGAAGGCGAAGTCAACCAATAAGTGCTTGTCTGCTCAGTTTAAGTCCCCTCACCCAGCTCCCAGACTCCCCTTTGCTGCATATAAAGAAAGTGACCTTGCTTCAGCCAATCAACAAATGTCCAGTGTAACTTCCTTGTTCCTGCTCACTTTTGTCTACAAAAATCTCTTGAATTGTAGAACTCTTTGGAGTTCTTTTCTATCTGCTGTATTGGATGCTGCTTGATTGCTGAATAAAAGCCTACTAGGTCAGTAAAACATCTGTGGAAAATTTTCTTTTACTATGTTCGACCCTAGTTCAAGCCTTCTTTATTTATGGAACCTTAATTTCCTATCTGTTAAGGGCAGAAATAATACTCACAAGATAGTTGTGGGAGTCTATTAACTAAGGATATTTGTAGCTTTCATAGCAAAGTCAAATTCTGAACCAATGTTTAGGAAAGAGCTTTTTCTTCTTGAAGCAAGGGCTCCCTCTTCATTCTAGAGGTACAGATGTTTATGCTCTGTGTGGTGGTGGCTTTTTCATGGGATGATTTTTATTCCTGTCTATGTTATGAGTTCCTTATGAAAGGGGCACATCTCATGTGATTTGATGGTCTTCATATATTTAGAACTTGGTTTTTAGGCAAATATTTACTGATAGGCAGATGATTACATAGTTAATTTCTGGCATCAATTGTGTTCTTACTGAATAGGAAGGCTGCCTAATAGTCTCAGGACTATTGGGAGATAATTTATTTGATTAATATTTAATTTACATGTATTGCACAACTACATGGGCATTGTGGAAGAAAGAGAAATATAGCTTCATCTCTGTCAGTTGAAAGAATAAACTTTTGGGTAAAAATACTCTTTAATCTTGGTTTCTCAATAATTAAGTGTGGTCAGATTTCACAAAATCCTTTTGTGGGACCAAGAACTTGGAGAAGCTCAGGGCCAGTGGTGAGTGTCTGGGGTCTGTTCCCAGACTGTGGTTTGGATGGGCATTGGCTGTAGGGCTTGTGGTGATTGAGCCATAGGTCACTTTGGCTCTAAGTTGCAGTTGATAAAATAACTGTTATAGTTACATTTGGTTTTGCTTATAGCATAAAATAGGAGAGAGAATGTTGGGCTAGGAGTCATGATAGTTATGTTCTAATCCAGATTTGCCACTTATATATGGCAGGCCCTTGCTGGTCATTCAGTTAAGAGGCTTTCTTCATTCAAGAAGTGGGGACACCAACTCTTTCTATTCCTATCCAGGAAAAAAATCACATGGGAAAATGGATATAGTATGTGAACATAGTGTATATACATACCATTATATGTGCACATGTATACATGTACATTTACACATACATGTATACATATAATTTGGGGGGTGAAAATAGCACAACTTATCTTCCTTTCTGTGTGCAAAGTGAGAATGATAATATTTACTCATTCCTAAATACCTTTTTAAGAATACAAGTAATATTTTTAGGAGAAATGGAAATAAACTGGTTCAATGCCTGTTAGTATGGAGTGTAGTCACATTTCTAACCCACATGTGGCCAACACTAAAATCATAATCTCTACAAATAGAAGCACTGTCATTCCCCGTTATCTGTCTCTTGAGATGGGAAAATGGACCAAGAGCATCTGTCACTTAAAAAGAAAGACAACACTGAGGATGTAGGGATCCTAAATAATACTATTCTGATTCAAAATAATTGGGCACTTTGGGAAAAATTAATATTTTCTTCAGTTCAGAGCTTATTTTTCAAGATTCTTTAGTTGATAACTACCTAGTGGCTATGAAGCATCTTCTTCATAAAGATAATTTGTGTGCTTTGTTACTGTTTTGTGAACTAACTCTGGCTAGCCAATAAATATATGAAAAAGTTGTTTAATCTGTTTGCATCAAATAGCTCTAACAAAAACAATAAGAAGTTTGAATGATCATATTGGTAAAGATAACAAAGATTAATAAACCTATAGCTGACATGAGTGTGGGGAAATAGGTACCCCTTCACTGGGTTGGTGGGAGAGAAAGTGTCTATGGAGGCTGTCCATCACAGCGGGATGGACAAATTAGTTTACAGATATGCCACGGGTTATTATGACAACTATAATGATGCATGTCTGTATTTGGTGATGAGGAAAAATTTGGAGTTTAAATAGCAACATAAAACAAGGTGAAGATTATGTTTAATGAATATCTTTTAAGTAAAATCTTGTGGGTAGACACATATGGACATACATGTCTGTTTATCAAATGGTAATGATGGTTATCCCTAAACCAAGGGCTTTCAAGTGACTTTTACCTTCCCCCTTTGTGAACTTTTTAAAAATAATTTATATTATCCAAAATGAATTAAATTTCTTTCATTTGAAAAATGATGGAAATATATTTGGTATTTTGTAGAATAAATTAGACTGAAAGATAGCTTTCTCATTAAAACTTGTTTCACAGTTAGTGTATATTGGTGAAATGTATGATTTAATAGATCTTTTATGAAGATCTTTAAAGATATGCAGTTGGTATGGACTGAATCTTTATGCTCCCCCTCCCAGATCCATACATTGAATTCCCAATCCCAAATGTTACAGTATTTGAAGGTAAGGTCTTTGGGAGGTAATTAGATCTAAATGAGGCCATGAGTGTGGAGCCCCCATAATGGAATTTGACTTCTTTATAAAAGAGAGACCAGATCTTATTCATTCTTTGCCATATGAGGGCACAGCAAGAAGGCCACATGTAAACCACAAAGAGAGCCTTCACCAAGAACTCGACTATTCTGGCACCCTGATCTCAGACTTCCAGCTTCCAGAACAGTGAGAAATAGATGTTTGTTGTTTAAGACACACAATTTACAGTATGTTGTTATAATAGCTCAACTGACTAAGGTAGTGACCCATGCTTCCTTCCCAGCTCCAAGCTTCTGGGTGATTGAAGTACCATTTGGCTTGGAGGTTTGGGATGAACCAGATTTAGGAGCAAGTTCTGTGAATTTTGCATGCAGGATCTCTCCAGTCCCAGTATTGATTTTCCTCTTGGAAGGAGGTAAGTGTTCAGAAACATTCTTAATGGGAAAGATGTGTTCTTTCATCCAGGCTGGACCTGACTCATAAATTACACTGCCCCACTTCCAGTCATCCTTGATGAGGGAACCAGAGTAATAATGTCATAAAACAATTTGAAGTTCTGTTCTGGATCAGAAAATGTCACCAGGACCCAGACTGTGCTGCTCAAGTTTTACAAAAAAGCTGACGTGCTTCCTCTATGTAAGGAAAAGTGAAAGACAGTTGAAATGCTCATTTTATTTTCAAATTCAGTGCCTTAAAGAAATGAGGGCTGGAATTGGAAAAATACATTTAAAAAATACTATTTCCTTTAGTCATATGTATGCATATGAATGCAAGATTCTCAGAGAAACTTTCTCAGTCACTTAGTGTCTGTGTGTGAGTGGTCTGATGTGAACAAACTATTAGATTTCTACTCCTTGCTTAAACAAACAAAAATATTCTTTGTGTCTCAGGGATTCCACTCTCTAGGGCACTCACACTCTAAGCCCAAGTGAAAGGAACACAAACAAGCATGTTGTCATCTGCCTTCTCCCTTGGGAGGAGACAGGTATGACATTATTAAAAATGAAAACCACAAATACAGTATGAGCTGTAAATAATGCAAGCTCTTCCTTGATATGCTGCATATCTTTTTCTAAACTTTACATTCAAACATTTTCTTATAAATTTATCTATACTGCTTCTTCCTAAAGAATAGTGGTCCATAAACATGGGTGGGGAGTGAGACTTATGCCTCTTTAACTTACTGTGTGTTTGCATCATCAAATGTAGACAGCAAACCATGTCAGTTACTAGCAAAACCTTTGCTTGATCACTCCTAAAGATCACAGGTATTTTCATATCACATTACAGTCACCACAGATATCTGAGATCATTCTTTATACTCATCAGTAATTTGAAATCATGGTCACTATGAGACTCACTGGTAGATTATTTTTCACTTTGTTAAAAAAGAAGATGATTATTATACCACAATTTAAAATATTTTGTTAAGTACATTTTAACTGGTTTCCTTTGTGATCTTTTGTGGATTTTTTAAAATTTTTTCTTGATGTTTGTTTATTTTTGAGAGAGAAAGAGAGACAGAATATGAGCAGGGAAGGGGGAGAGAGGGGACACAGAATCTGAAGCAGACTCCAGGCTCTGAACTGTCAGCACAGAGTCTGATGTGAGGCTCAAACCCATGAACCACGAGATTGTGACCTGAGTTGAAGTTGCAGGCTTAACCGACTGAGGCACCCAAGTGCCCCTGATCTTTTGTGTTTTGTGCATTGAAAAGTATTATTATGAGAAGGGGTTTGCAGGCCTACCTACAATCAGAAGGGTCTTTGGCACAAAAGAGAGCAAAGATCTGAATAGAGGCCATCATGGATTCTAGAATGTTTGGGGATGGTGAGTGAGTCTCACTCCCAAATGAAAGCTATTTTATGGAGAGAAGTGTGAGCACACAGTGGGTGCACACTAGATATTTGCTGATGAGTGAGCACTGCTTTAACTGCTTTGCTTAACTCTCTCTTTAAATCAACTGCTCCCAGTCTCAAATTTGGACAGTACGATGGCCATTTGGCAGCAGAACCACAGGGCACATGGTAACAGGTAACTAATATACTGATGTACACATTGGGAGTTCTTGTGCAAGTAGAGCCTCAGAGCTAGAGAGGAAACTCAGAGCCCATCCGGATGGCCTCCTCCTTCTGGGACTACTCTCTAAAGTCTGTTTGTTTCATGAGGCCCTATTTCCTCATCTCTTTTCTGTTAGTTTCCACCTCACCACTGTATCAGGTGTCTTAAGTCAAGAGGATTTAGGGTTGGAGTGTATAGTGATATGATTTTAGAGCGCTTTCTTAGTACCCATTTTCCTATCTCTTCCCAGCCATGTCCCTGTGTCCCTCTATCAAGCCCTGAAATAAGTTGTGGGTGAAGTTGGTCACCTTGGGATAAAATTGGTTTAGCTAGTGATTGGTTCCGGTGTTGGTATGTGATCTTGTCTGGACCAATGAGAGGGTTTCTATGACTCTTCTGGATATACTAGCAGAAAAGTTTCTTTCTCCTTTGGACAAGAGGGTTGGGAGAGATTTTGGTTGGGCTAGCTACTTTCATTAGCCTCACTCAAGTTGTAGAGAACAGAGGCAAGACCTAAAGGAACCCAGCCCCTTGGTGATGATTAAGAGTATGCTGGGCTTCTACTTAGTGTCATCTGTATATTTCATCTATTGTTCAAACTATTAAAAAATAATTTATCATAAATTAAGACAGAGACAATGCACAACTCAATGAGTATTATAAAGTAAACACATTTGTAACCACCCAGGTTAGGAAATAAACTTTGAGAATCACCTAAGAAGAACCTGCAATCTGAACATATTCCTCTCTCCAAAACCTAACCACTATGAACTTTATAGTAATCACTTGCTTGTTTCTTCATAGCTTTATCACAACCTATGCTTTCCTGGACACTGTAGTTTCATATTGTCCATGGTTATAAATCTGCTGTTATTTTAGTCCCCTTTAGTCTATTCATTGCCTTGCCACTCCTTTGCTTTCTTTGCAATTTATCATTAAACACAGAAGGCCTAGGACACTTGCCCTGTCACACAGGCAATGCCAATTGCACAGACGTCCAGGGTATTTCCCAGAAGTTGACAGCTAAATCCAGTGGTTGACCTGGACACAGGCTCAGTCACCTTAGCAGGACTCTAGGTGATATGGTGACCTTCCATCAGGAAGCCCATGATGTCGGGTTGTCTATCTTTTTGTGAAGTCATGACCGTTAGTGTGAAGGCAGTGTCTGTAAGGAATATGAAAACAGTATCAGTCGCTGAAAGTTGTTCTGCTCTCTATTATAGCCACAAACAACCATCCTAACCACTATCAGCGACACTCCTGTCCCCTAGTCCCCACCTTAGTCCATTCACCCCCACTGGGGACTGTGGGATTCCTCTATCAGATTCCTCATTGCTTTCTGGTTCTGTTCTCTATTCCACTCATGTTAATAGGGTTCATGATTTGTGCTTGCTGGTTGGTTGTCTTCATCTGCTTATGTTTTGAAGCTTATAGGAGTCTTCTCTACTTTAATGTGAGAATGTGAAGAGATTCAAAGGCTATGTCCCATTTCCCCAGAATCCCCTTTGATTCAAGTCAGTTTCAGTGGGTTCTCTGATGCAAAGAATTAAAGATGCCTTAAATGAAATAAAGGCATCAGATCTTTTCGAATTGTCATGATATGAAGATGAGAAAAATGATGCCCAAGGACACTGTGGCTTGAGCTTGTGCCTGTGATGTGTTATTACCTGAGCTGGGATGTCTGAGTCCTGGATCACTGTGTTTCCTAAGCATGATCTCCCAAAGTCAAGAGGCAGTAAACTAGTGAGTTATCCGGCAAGTGAGCTGCCAAACTCCCAGCCACTGAGCAGCATCTCCAGGCTCAGATAAGCCATCTTCCTCCCTTTATATTTCACAATTTGATGACATCTTCCCAGAGCTGTTGACACATCCTTTTATTGTTTCTGCATGATCTGAAATATAAGCTTTCTTTTGTGTGTGTGCGGCTTTTAGAACTTTCTCTTAAATAATGTGTTGGACATCAAAAAGAGAAGGATGATTTAGAAACAGCCATACATGTGAGAATCCTGGTCCTCAACAGAAGAATATGGTAAATAGTTTGATTTAAGCAACTCAATGTACGAAATGCACATTGCCTAAAAGTGTTAAGGAGGATTCCATTTCCAAAAGCATTTCCAACCTTGATTCTCTGGTGGACAACTTTCAAACTGGGTTCCCAGGAGCACACAGAGCTCATCAAGATGTCAGAGGCTTCCCTAAGTATAAGAGGAAGTAGGGAGTAGACCCTATCAGGCTTCAGGCTTGGATTAATTTTATGTGAAGACAAGCTGCATAAAATGTCATTTGCAAGTGAAGTTCTTTTGCCAAAAGACAGAACAATGAAAAAAACCCACAGCCTAATGAACTTAATATGAATGAAAAGATTTATACATTCTCAGGAAAACATTTATTAAGTACTGGGTTTTCCTTTCTGGTTATTTTAAGGATTTAAATATGCCTTCAATATAGCATTTATTGGCACAGAGTCATAAACTGGAATACATTAGAGAACTGAAGAACTTTGGAAATTCCCAAAATTTCTGGAAAGAGTTTTTATGAATTAAAAAGTGCTTTTATGTTTTGAAACAATTTTAAACTCACAGAAAATTTGCAAGGAAAGTATGAGGACTCCCTGTATATCTTTCAGCCATATTCCACAAACTTTATGTTTTCTCACATTTTCACTACCATTCTCTCTGTATATACATATTTTTAGTATTTATTCTGAATGATTTGGGAGTCACTGCAAACATGACCTCTAATTTTCTTTTCTTATAGTCTTAAATACTTCAAGGCATTTTTCCTAAAAACAAGGGCATCCTTTTAACCCAGTACTATAATCAAAATCAGGAAATTAACACTGATGTAATATCATTCCTAACCTAGACACCTAATTTAGATTTTGTCAGTTGACATGATAATGTCCTTTAAGGCAAAAGAATGATTCATGATCTTACCAAGAAACTTCAGTCTCCTTTCATCAGAGAGTTTTTGGTTTTGTTTGTTTGTTTTTTTCCTTTTTGAGTACAAGCCAGATATTTTGTACAAAGCCCTTGAACTTGGGTTTGTCTGATGAGTCTTAATGTTTAGATTCAGGTTATGAGTTTGGCAAGGTTAACAACTGAGATACCATTGTGTCCTTCTCAGCGCTTTATGTCACTGAGGCACACAATGTCTAGTTATCCCTTTAGAGGTGAAGTTAACTCAGATCACTTGGTGACTGTGGTGTCTGTCTGCCAGATTTCCCCTGATTTTGTAATTAAAAATTATGGAGACATATCTGAAATAAGTATCCTGTTCCTCATCAATTTTCACCAGTTGTTTTAGAATCTATTCATCTAAATCAGTGACTATTAGGACAAGAATTAGTTCTGTTTTTCTCCTATTGCCTCTGTTGTCGCCATCATATGCACAGAACCCCGCCGCCCCCCCACCCCCCGGCCCATCCCACTTCTCTTTATTTCTTACCACACTGGTCACAGGCTCATCACTGTGCTTGGGCAATGGCTTCTGTTTAATCTCCCTGCTTCTACCCTCAGCCCCTCCAGACTCCCCACCAGGGACAATCACTCCTTTGTTTAACCATTAGGGAATCCCCTCTCTCATACTAGTGGCTTTCTCCTCAAGGAGACTCCCCCTCCTCACAGCGATGCCTCCTCCTCACAGTGTCTCCCCCTCCCTTACAGTGACTCCCCCTCCTCACAGTGGTTCCCCCCTCACAGTGGCTCTCCCTCATAGTGACTCCTTACTTCCCCCCGCCCCCCAATAGTGGCTCTGTCCCCTCACTCTTGTTCTCCCACTTCACAGTGTCTTCTCCTTCCTCACAATGACTCTTCCTCCCCACACTAGCTCCTCCCCTCACTGTGTACTCTTCACAGTGACTTCTCTTCCTCCTCTCCTCACAGTAGCTCCCTCTTTCACCCTGACTACCCCCATCAAAGTGGCTTCTCCTTCCTGACACTGGCTCCTCCCTCCTACTGGCTCCCCCTCCTCACAATGACTCTTCCTCTTACCCCCCTCACAATGGCTCTCCTTTTTCACCCTGCCTCCCCCCACACACACACACACAGTGGCACCTATTTCTCACAGTGGCTCCTTTCCCTCACCTTGTCTCCCCTGACAATAGTGGTGCCTCCTCCTTCATAATGGCTTCCCCTCCCCACAGTGGCTCCCTCCTTCACAGTAGCTCCTCCTTCTCACAATATCTGCCCCTCAGTTTCCTCACTTTCCTCAAAAAGGCTTCCTCGGCCTTCACAATGGTTCTTAATGGCTTCTAAGGCCCAAATAATATGGTTGCTGTGTCTAACATAATCTCCTCTTCTGGCTACCTCACTCTCTCCTGCCCAGCATTGTTGACCTTGCTTGTCTTTGGCCATGCCAAGACTAGCTTGTTACCCTTTTAAGGCCCTTGATGCTACTTCTGCCATAATCTTTCCAGATATCATCATGATTAGCCACCTTGCCTCCTTCAAGACTTTATCAAATGCAACCTTTCTGTGAGGCCTACATCACATGTATTTTTTCCTTTATGTCATCATCATCTACTGAACTTCTATGATGCTTACTTATTATGGTTTATATTTATTTTCCACATCCCCCTTCTAGAATGCAAGCCCTATGAGGCAAGAAGTTTGTGCCTTTTTTGACCACTGAGGTACCATACATATCTAGAACAATGCCTGTCACAAAGTAGTTGCTTAAAACATATTTGTGAAGTGAATGAAAAGAGAGAGAAAATCTCTATTATAAAAATGATTGCAACTTGAGAAAATATTTAGATGTTTTTGTGAATCTATTAAGTCTACATTCCTCCTAAAGTATTTCTAAAATGTCCTGCTTCTCTCACTCAAACCCATGCTTGCCATATCTGTGTTTCTAGTTCAGGATATAAGCCCCTGGTTTTCATATCTCATGGGCATTTCTCTCTGTTCCACAGGATCCTCAGATTCTGCTTTTCTGATCCAAACCTCTTGTTTGATTTTTAAACCAAGTCTTTATCTGACTTTTCTACCTGGGCTATTGTCACAGCCATCCTCCCACGACCAAGCATAGACCAAGAAGTCATGTGAATTCTCTTCTCTACCCATCACATCCTAGGTCCTTGGGATAATATCCCAGATACACTTGTCCTCTACCATGTTTTCTCTGTTCCTGTGTCTTAACTATGGGCCTCAGCATCCCTCATCAAGACCACAGCAATGTTCTTCCAACCCTAATGCACAGTCTAACCCTAGCAGAAAACAAAGGACAGAAACAAACTGAGTACCTGAAGACAAATTAATAAGGGGGCTATTTGCAACATTGTAGGCAATGGGTAAGAAAACCACAAAGAATATGCCTTGGATCTAGAAACAAAGGAAATTGTCATCACTTGAGGCCTGGAGAGGCAAGAGAAGGGGTGGTGATGGAATCTGGAGACATAGCTGGGTGATGAGGGTCCTACTCTTGGTCAAAGGATTCCAGCCCATCAAAAAGAACCCACAGGAGGTGTTCAGAAAGCATAGATATCCCAACCTCTCTCTCCTCCTGTTGTCTTATCTGCTGAAATGTTCACCACTGCTTGAACTTAGCTGGACCCAAGAGAAAGGGGGTCTTTTGGTCACTTGAGATCAGCCTCCCAGGACACAGAACAGGGGGAAGGGGTGGAGAATGGAGAGTGGATGGGGAGAAGGGTAGAAGGTACTTCAGCGAAATATAAGGCCTTTCCTTGCCCATCTCTCCAACCTACATGTGGCACCCAAAACAAGAACACGTGGTTTTGCCACTGCCCACCTTTGTACAGGGTGTTCTTCTTCCTAGAATGCTCTTTAGTCTTGATCTTCCTGGAAACTTCTCACATTCCCAGTCTCAGCTTAGCAGCTATTCCCTGAAGAAGACTTCCTCGATTTCCTTTACTAATTAACGTCACTCCTTCTGAGCAGACTTTAGAATAGCATTTGTTAAATTTACATCATATACTTAAAAACATGCTTGTATCAAGAGATCGTAAGATGACCCTCAGTTACTTCTGCCTCCTGCTATTTATACCCTTGAGTTATCACCTCCTTTTGAGTGTGTCTGAGACCTGTGATTTGCTTCTAACCACTACAATATAACAACAGTGATAGGATGTCACTTCTGTGACTCCATTGGAAATGATTGAGCTTGATCCTTTGCTATCAATGTCTTCTTGCTGCACACCAGGATGAAGCTTGTTCCCATGTTGGGGATACCTACATGGCAAGGAAATGACGGTGACCTCCAATCAATAGCTGGACAGCAGCTGATGCCCCCAGTTTGACCCTCAAGGAATAGTCCACAGGCTTGGGAGCAGAATCTTCCTTAGTTAAGTCTTCATTTGGAACCCCAGTCCTGGATGGTGCTCTGATAGTAGTCTGTGAAAGACGGTGAAAGACAGGAACCAGTTAAGGTGTACCTGGACTTTTTTTTTTTAATTTTTTTTTAATTTATTATTTCTAGGAGAGAGAAAGAGTGAGCAGGGGAGGGTCAGAGAGAGAGGGAGTCACAGACTGAAACAGGCTCCAGGCTGTGAGCTGGTAGTCAGCACAGAGCCCGACGCGGGGCTCGAACCCACGAACCGCGAGATCATGACCTAAGTGAAAGTCGGACGCTTAACCGACTAAGCCACCCAGGCGCCCCAAGGTGTGCCTGGACTTTTGATCCACAATACGTGTTCTGCTTTAAGCTGACAAATTTGTGGTAGTTTTTGTGCAATAACTGATAGGTAACCCATTTTTCTTTCTGCATTAATGGAAGCTAACATTTACTACGTATTGAGTGACTGGCATTTTGCTTAGTCTTCATGGTCCTACGTATCTGGTAGATAATATTATTTCCACATTGTAGATGAGAACAACTGAGGAATAAAGAGGCTAACAAATTTCCTAGGGACAAATAGTGATAGAGGCAGGGTTTGAGGGGAGACAGTCTGGCTCTAGGGTGCACACTCATGACTACTCCACTCTCTGACATTCTTCATGTGCCTATCTTCCTCCCCACTATATTTTTCTCTTCCCTCCTAATGGATCCTTGGGGGCAAGGGTTGTGGGCATTTATCACTTATCCATTGTACCTGGCACATATCTAACACACAGTAAGGTTAGTACATAGGGTTAGTAAGCTCTTCATAAGTATTTCCTTAGTAGAGTCAGCCGAGTTATGTAAAAACATTTTTCCAATGCCCCTGTGATAAATGCAGTCAGCCAAGTTCATTTCATAAGCAAGCAAGGTGCAAATTTGTATTTCTGGACAATAAGACCATTTTAATTGACATGGATATCAGTGCTTTTGGCTGTGCACTTTTATTTGTTAATCCAGGATAGGAAAGGCTAAGTAGGCCTTATTTTGAGGGTCTACATCACTCTTTAAGAAGAGTTCTGAACCAACACCAAGATTTGTTGAGAGCCAAGATCAATCACTGATGTCTGCTATGGAACCAGGCAGAGGAGCAGTGGTGGAACACCACACACATATGTCATTTTCTCTCCAGGAGCTGGTAATCATCTTCTTACTAACATGTAAATAACTAGAGGCAATACACCACTGGCATTTTTCACTGCAACCAAACTTAGAATCAAAGATCTCTGGCTCTGCTCTGTGCAGAGACCTCAAGAGAAAGAGGAGGCACCATAATGTCAGGGATACAGAATTGGAAAGAAGTTAGAACTTGGTTTGGCTCTATGATGCCAAAATCTGCCAAGAAGCAATGAGAAAATTATTTCTTTATTAAGAAGCAAATGTTCTGTTTAATATACTACACTCATGCCTTTAATGGCATGTTTTCATAACGTCTGTAAATTACAACCAGTTTTGAACTGAAAATATCTTTCCAACCTCACTGCTCAGATCAAACATTTTATTTTGCCACAAAAATCAGATACCACTGAAAGGCTGCTATTGTGTTTAAAGAAATGATTATTTGAACGCAACTCATTTTGTGACTTATACTTCTCTTCCTTCTTCTCATACAAATAAGTTAAAGGGGAGATGTATTTCTAGTTAATGGAAGTACATGCCAATATCACAACTGTTCCTAGGGCTAGGCAAAAAAGTTAAGAAGGAAGTCAAGTTATTAGATTTCCAAATATCTTTAAATGAAAAATACATTTCTCCAAATGCTAATTGGTGGTTCAAATGTGTGTGTGTGTGTGTGTGTGTGTGTGTGTGTGTGTGTGTGTGTGGAACATAGTTGCCAGAAAACAAATTGATTTTGTGATATAAAAAGATCCCTCCTCTGGTTGTTGCTGCTTCAGTAATATTAGCATGCTTAAAAGTAGTTTATGCAGATCACATCATCAAGAATGGTATTTTTCTGAGATTTTCCTTTTTATTTTACATTAACAAGAAATTAATGAATTTGTATACAGAGCCACACCTTAAGGTTAGCATAAAATTGACTTTTCTCTGTAAATAACAATTATTCACTTAAAAATGCCTTTGACTAACAGAAAATGTCACATATTGGAAGATTTTTTTAATTGCCCAAATCATGATCTCCTTTGCTCCTAGGACCTCTCAGAGTATATTTGTAGAGAATTGTAAAGGTTGGAATTTTGCCATTATTTTTTGTGAATAGAAGGAAGTAGAGAGGGAGCATGGCAGATGTGGTGGGTCCCCCATCCATACCCTCTCACATTCATCATCCTACATTGTGCAGACCAGATGCTGAGAATACCAACTGCATATACTTGAGCCTCCTGGCCAGTGAACCATTTCTAGCTGACTAAGTCTGCTGCCCCTCATAGGAGAGGACACAAATACTGGCAAGTTAATATTTCTCAGGAGATGTCACTGATAGTGACAGAGAAGTTGGTGGACAGCACCCACCCTCCTTGCATTTTGGATATGATGCCTCCTATCTATTCTCCCAGATAACCTCAGGGGATTGAGCTCCAGTTGCTCAGAGCAGTAACCTGCTCAATAAGGCACCCTTTTGTTGACTTCTTCCCCTTCCCTGGTTCAATTTCTCTGACCTCTACTGGCGTTTCCCAGGGTCACCCCCTCCCCAATTAACTTCTTGCTCTGAGTTCTAGACTGGGGGAACCAACTTGAAGACAGTGAAAAAAATCCTCCAGTTAGTGCTAATGTCCCAAACTGTTTTATGAGGCAGAGAAATAAGCAGGCAAAGAGAGACAGACAGACAGACATACTACATTCTAAATTCTCATTGCAATTGTATGAAAACCTGCAGAAGCTAAAGAGTTATGAAGCATTTATCGAGCAGAGGACAAAGACAGTCCCTCTCAGGCAGTCTGACTAGAATATGCCTGGGCTTCTTCTGGGTGATCTAACAAATTGGACCTCCTACAAAAGTTTTATATGAATGAATAGAGAGATAAAAACCTCTAAAAAATATCTGCCTTCAAGAAGTAGGAGGAATGTAAAGAATAAAACAGACCCACTGTACCCCAGAGAGATTTCTGTTGATATTCTTTGAGATATCATTACAAGCAAAAATTTTTCTGAGAAACACAAATTGCTATAAATTTAAAAGTACTCAGGAGTATAGGGAACATTGTGTCTGTTAAGATGCCTGTCCAGCTCAACAACAGCAAAAAATTCTCAAGATTTTTAGAAATGTCTCCATCAACTCTGTATCTGAATCAGACAACTCCTACACATTGGCTTTGATAAAAATCAATATGCTTGAAAATCTTGGTTGATTTCACATATTTGTGACATCAGAATCCTGACTATTAAAGTGAGGTAAGGTTCTATCCAGTTTAGAAATATTTCTGTTTGGAAATTTGTGTAGGCCTCAACTATATCTGATGAGAATAATTGAGAAACTCATCAATTGTGGATTTTACATATCTAAAATATTACCTCAGAGTGACAACAGTAGCATATCAGATCAGAAAGGTCTACCCCCTCATTTTCACATGGAAACACTTAATAAACACGACATATGGGGGGGGAAATGTCTTTGTGAGAACTCTAGAAACCAGTTAATCTGCAATGCAGCAGCAAAGCAAAAGCATAACCAAGAAAAAGCCACGTTTATAATGGTAGGAAATTTTGTGGCATTTCGTTTGACCTTACCCTACCTCCTCCCCGGTACAGTTCTATGAGGAGGAAGCTGCCCAATTCCCACCCCTTCCTTGGAGTGGAGGAAAAGAGTATAACTTGATTGCAACGTTCTATCTTGTTTGGGGGTTGTTCAACGGATTTGTTTCAGTCTGTCTTGACTCGGAGCACTGAGGGGACTGTAGCATATATTTGATATTAAGTTGAAAGTTGTTGAAAGCAATGGAAAGTGCCATGGAATAAAAGGACTTCAGACTCATGAGCACCTGAGAACATTAAATTACAGGCAGAAGAATTCTAGCTAATTACCTAGGAAGCAGGGATGAGACTATTACAGAAATTAAGTGATTTAAACACAGCTATATATGAGAGGAGGTGAACAGGAGCAAAAGCATGTATAGAAGCCCAGGGAAGACCTTGAAGGCCTTTATATTTGAGAGGACTCTGACCTTCTACACTGGACTGATTAGTTATGATCTTCTTCTGCATGGAACCAAGTCAATAAGACTGAGAAATGTGGTTGTTTTTCAAATGCCCATTAAAAAAAAATCACCCACGTTGCTGAGTGAAATAAGTCAGTCAGAGAAGGACAGATATCATACGTTTTCATCATATGTGGATCTTGAGAAAACTATTCGGGGACTCTTGTGGTTCCATACAAATTTTTGGATAGTTTGTTCTAGTTTTGAGAAGCATACTGGTGCAATTTTGATCGGGATTGCATTGAATACGTAGATTGCTTTGGGTAGTAATGACATCTTAACTATATTTATTCTTCCAATCCATGAGCATGGAATATTTTTCCATTTCTTTGTGTCTTCTTCAATTTCCTTCATGAGTTTTCTATAGTTTTCATCATACAGATCTCTTATATCCTTGGTTAGGTTTATTCCTAGGTATTTTATGTTTTTTTTTGTGTGCAATTGTGAATGGGATCAGTTTCTTGATTTCTCTTTCTGTTGTTTCATTGTTGGTGTATAAAAATGCAACCAGTTTCTGTACGTTGATTTTGTACCCTGCAACTTTGCTGAATTCTTGGATCAGTTCTAGTAGGCTTCTGGTGGAGTCTGTCGGGTTTTCTATGTAGAGTATCGTGTCGTCTCAAAAAGTGAAAGTTTGTCCTTCTCTGCCTGACTTGCACGTATAGGAGGATTAGGAGGAACTTGACGGAGGAACAAGGGGGGAGAAGAAGGGCGGAAATGGTGGGGGAAAGGGAGAGAGGCAAACCATGAGAGACTCTTGAATGCTGACAAAAACTGAGGACTGGTGGATGTGGGGGGAGATGGGCATAGAGGAGGACACTTATGGGGATGAGCACTGAGTGTTATGTGGAAACTAATTTGACAATAAACTATTTGTAAAAATATATATATATATATAAAGATTTAGATACACACGCAAAGAGTTTTATTTGACGTAAATTTATAGATTAACTTCAATACAAATACAATTCTCTACTGAAAATAAACTATTAAAACATGAAAAAAAAGTGAAAGTTTGACTTTTTCTCTGCCAATTCTGATGAGTTCTAAATATATCTGTGAAACCCATCTGGTCCAATGTGTCGTTTAAGTCAATTGTGTCTTTATTGATTTTCTGTCTAGTTGATCTGTCCATTGCTGTAAGTGGAGTATTAAAGTCCCCTGCTATTAGCACGTTATTATCGATAAGAGTGTTTCTGTTTGTGATTAATTGCTTTATGTATTTAGGTGCTCCCATATTTGGTATGTAGACATTTATAATTGCTAGCTTTTCCTGATGGATAGACCATTTAATTATTATATAATGCCCTTCTTTATCCCTTGTTACTGTCTTTACTTTAAAGTCCAATTTGTCTGATACAAGTATAGCAACTCCAGCTTTTTTTTTTTACTTCCAGTAGCATGATAGATATTTCTCCATCCCTTTACTTTCAATCTGAAGATGTCCTCCAGTCTAAAATGAGTTTCTTGTAGACAGCATATAGATGGATTGTGTTTTTTATCCATTCTGCTACCCTGTGACTTTTCATTTGGGGCATTTAGTCCATTTACATTCAGTGTTATTACTGAAACATATGGGTTTAGTCTTTGTGTCATTTGTGGGGTTCATACTTGTGGTGGTGTCTCTAGCATCTTGCATTTCTTGCAACATTTCCCTCAGAGAGTCCCCCTCAGAACTTCTTGTAGGGCTGGTTTAGTAGTGACAAATTCTTTCAATTTTTGTTTATTTGGAAAGGCTTTTGTCTCTCCTTCCATTCTGAATGACAGGCTTGCTGGATAGAGGATTCTTGGCTGCATATTTTTTCTGTTCATCACACTGAAGATCTCCTGCCATTCCTTTCTGGCCTGCCAAGTTTCAGTAGATAGGTCTGTCACCACTCTGATAGGTTTCCCTTTGTATGTTATGGCCCTTTTCTCCCTAGCTGCTTTCAAAATTCTCTCTTTGTCATATTTTGCCAGTTTCACTATGATATGTTGTGCAGAAGATCAATTCAAGTTACGTCTGAGGGGAGTTCTCTGTACCTCTTGAATTTCAACATCTACTTCCCTCCCCAAATTGGGGAAGTTCTCTGCTATAATTTGTTCCAGGACTCCTTCAGCACCTTTTTCTCTCTCTTCCTCTTCTGGGATTCCTATGATACGGATATTGTTCCATTTGATTGTATCGCTGAGCTCTCAAACTCTTCTTTCCTGTTCCTGGATCAGTTTATCTCTCTTTTTCTCAGTATCTTACTTTTCTATAATGGTGTCTTCTAAATCACTTATACTCCTTTCTGCCTCTTCAATCCGTGCACTGGATGCCTCCAGTTTATTATGTATCTCATTTATAGCATTTTTAAATTCATCATAACTATTTTTAAGTTCCATAGTGTTTGTAGCCACAGTTTCTCTGATGTCCTCCATGCTGTTTTCAAGCCCAGCAATTAATTTTATGATTATGTTCTAAATTCTTGTTCAGTTATGTTGCTTATATCTGTTTTGAGCAGTTCTTTAGCTGTCAATTCTTCCTGGAATTTCTTTGGAGGAGAGCTCTTTCGTTTTGTCATTTGGTTAGCTTTCTATCTCTTGTTAGTTTTAAAAGCTTGTTATGCACTCTACACCTGTGACAGTTGCTGTATTAAAGAAGGCTCTTTGACTGTCCAGGGCTTGTCCATTCAGAAAGAATTCTTTGAATAGTATGTCTTGGTCTTTCTTGTTGAGACCTTGGTTATTTTATTTTCCTACTCGTAGTGGTATTTGGGACTCGCCACCATGTGTGCTCTGGCTTGTTTCTTGAGGTAGCCGCTAGAAAGTTTTCTCAACAGACTCTGTCTCCTTTTCCTCCCAAACTCTTGGATTCTGTAAGGGTTCCTATGGCTTCAGGCCTTCTCCGTGTGGGATATGGGGGCGAGTGAAATATACGGAGCTCCCTACTTCTCCGTCATCTTGCCCTCCCTAAAAAAATATTTTTAAAGAAACTATAAAGTTTTTCAACTCTATCCTTTCAAAAGGCCCCATACCCAAATGCTGTTATAGAATAATTTCACCTTATTTTAAGGAATAAATAATGTGTTTATGAAATAAACTCCCTCAGAAAAATACATTTTAAGAGAATACGAACTGATTGCAAAACCATTCTGAATAAGCCAACCCAAAAAGTAGAAGGAGTAGGAGGAGGAAGAGGAAGAGAAAGAGGAGGAGGAGAGGGAGGAGGAGAAGGAGGAAAATTGGAGCCAATTTCACAGATGAATACAAAGGCAAAAATAATAAATCAAACATTATTACATCTAACATTATATCAAAAGAATTAATACTCTTACCAAATAGAATTTCATTCAAGAAAAAAATATGGTCAACATTTTTCAATCCATCACTGTCAGAAACCAAAGAGAAATACCCTCAACATGGTCATGGTTATTGATAATAAGCATAGAAACAGCATATTTCCTGGCAAAGTGAGGTGGATGTTCCAAGCACCGTCACGGCAGTGGCCAAATTCTCCACAAGCATGTATTTGTTTAACATGATATGGCTAATTTGAAGTATATTATTATTTATTATGCACAGACACACACACTCACAAAAAAAACACCTTTATTTCCCAGAGAATATATCTGAAAAAAATATGGAGGAAAATGAAACTGAACTGTTCAGTATTTTATAGGCTTAAGCTATTACTTTGTAGAAGTGTTTTTATATTATCACTAGGTAAGCTTTTATGATTATATTATTAAATTTCATCAGCAGTCTTCAACATGGAGTGGGGTACATTTTAGCACCTGAATAGGTGTAAACATACACAAACATTCCACCTCAGATGAGGACTCAGGGATGTGAGGCCCCTATAAGTTTCTATATCGATTTGGAGTGTCTGTGGATCTCAAGTTAGAATATAAATGCGTTGCTTGTGAATAACTGGAAGACCATTTCTGAAAGAACTGGATATCTGAAAGTTTTCTGACTTCTCCAGAAAGCAAAGCCTCTTAGGGGCTCTGATTTCATCAGAAGTTAGACAAAGTGGAAACTTCTTAGTTTATAAACATGTACATTCTGGGGCACCTGGGTGGCTCAGTCGGTTAAGCCTCTGACTTCAGCTCAGGTCATGATCTCAAATTCATGGGTTCAAGCCCTGCATCAGGCTTTGTGCTGACAGCTCAGTGCCTAGAGGCTGCTTCAGATTCTGTATCTCCTTGTCTCTCTGCCCCTCCCCCTCTCATGCTCTGTCTCTCTCTGTCTCTAAAATAAACAAAACATGTAAAACAATTTTTAAACAATAAACATGCACATTCTTTTATGGCCTATTTTTCACCTGGATTTGATATGCATGAGTGTAAAGCAAAACTGTCATCAGTTTGTGCCCCTGAAGAGTCCTTCTATCTCTTTGGCAGCACGATTCTGCTATTCCTGGAAGCTTCTTTGTATAAATTATAAATTTATTAGTTAGGATATTTCTTCAGCTAAATCTTTTCCACAGTCCTTCAGAGAAGAATGTCTCGACTTGGAAACCTGGATCATAATTCAAAAGCTTTCTTCCAGTTGTTTTTTTGTTTGTTTTGTTTTGTTTTAGCAAATTAAAGTTCACAGAGTAATTCTCATCTGAGTTCAGAGCATGATAGTTTGCTAACATTTTTTAAAAATGTTTATTTATTTTTAAGAGACAGCGAGAGAACAAGTGGGAGAGGGGCAGAGAGAGAGAGGGAGACTCAGAATCTGAAGCAGGCTCCAGGCTCTGAGCTGTCAGCACGAGCTCGATGTGGGACTCAAACTCACAGACTGCGAGATCATGACCTGAGCTGAAGACAGCCACTTAACCAACTGAGCCACTCAGACGCCCTTTGCTAACATATTTTAGAAATAGATTTTCAAAATATTTTCTGTGTTCTGCCAACAAAAGTAACTATATGACTGATTCTTCCTATCTTTATAACTAATTAGATCTCTCTATCAGTCATCGTCATAATTTACCATTTTTTCTATTTATGCATACTACTTACTCCCAGAAAAGACTAGAAGCAACATAACAGCAACAGCAAAAAAAAATAATACTATTAAAATAAATTTTTAAAATTTAGTCTTTTATTTTAGGTGATGGTAATTAGGAAGGAGGCAAAGGTGAAGATAAACTTTGCCCTCAAAATAGATGTCTCTGATCAGTTATTCTATTCAAGCATGAGATGTAACTCCAAATTTCATTGTATCCAATGAAAGCAGAAAAAGTAAAATGGGTTGCAAAATTTTTCTTATAATAAATAAGTCTGTTTTGTTAGGAGAGACACGCTATTCTGCAAGTATTTTAGCTCTTTGAAGAGCCATTTCCTTGAATTTTTAAAAGAAATGAATGGCCTAATGGACAGTATGGTCAATAGAAATCTCTAATGACAAACTCCATATAAGGCAAGAGCACTTCTATGTAAATCTGAATTCCATGGACATGCTCATGGAGAGGTTTAAAATAATAGAGCTCTGGGTGAGCTCTCTCCTGAGCTAATTAAGCATGAGATAAAGGCTGGGGAATCTGAGTTAACGGAAAGGGAAGTGTGTGTTAGACTAGTCGTGTAAATCATGGGCAGTTTGGGACTGAACCATAACCCCCGAGAATTAGAGTGTTCTGGGAATCATATTTCCCCAAAAAAACACAGAGTACAGAAACACATGATATCCACAATTTCCTGGTGGCTCTTTGTCCCTTCCACAACCATCTTGCACATGTAGGCAATCAACAACTATTTATTAAATAGATATCTCACATTCTATAAATAGGTCATCCTAAGAATGACTTGTTTCGCTCAACACTTTCCTCCATAAAATCTTGCCTGAAAAATAAAAAAAATAAAATAAGCACAATAGCTTTGAGTGAGAGAGGTTCTTTTCTGAATGACATTTATATATTTGGAGTTGAAGTGAAGAGTTTACACTTTTTGTTGTTTATGTCTGTATATTACCAGTCTTTTGCATGTCACATGCACAGTTAGCAGTCAGCTGAGATGCTTTCTATAAGACTTACTTCCTCAGAGAAACAAAAATTTAGCAGGACACAGTGTCCCATCTGTACTGTGAGGAAGCATATTGGTAGATGCTCAAGTGGTAGAACTAAAGACACTAAAGCATTTGAGCTAAGAATGTACTCCGGCTCTTAGAGAAGAGCAGTCTAAGTCCTTGGACATCCATTTATTTCCATTCACAGAAGCCCTCTCCTCTTGAAATTTCATTTTCCTGAGAGATGTCAGTAAAGGTAACTACTATTGTGGCTTTCTGTGAGACTACTACCCATTCCCCTCTTAAATAACTATAAATTTTCTATTGAAAAGTTTCTGGTTTCTTGTTTTGTTTGCTTTTTGCTCATCATTCATTTACTCATTCACTCAGTGGTTTGACTGGCACATCAAACTGACTATCAATATGATATGTGTCAGGGAGAGCCAATAAAAAAACAGTCATTCTCCTCAGTGGTACTGAAGTAGACAAGCAATCAGTCCATTTGTGAGGAGTATCTGAGTGCTAGAAGAGTACAGAGGATAAATAATTATATCAAATGTGGGAAAATCACAGGTAGCTTTGTAAAATTTCAGACAATCCAAACATTCATCAACATAATGGATGAGTGTTCATTACAGATATCAAGGACATGAAAAGAAAGACTAAGAAACCACCACAGTTTTCAGAAGATTAAAGAAACACAACAATTACATGTAAAGTGGGATCTTGGATTGGATCTCAAAAACAAGGAAAAAAAAGGACACCTGTGGGAAGACTAGTAATCTAGTGAAATTCAAATGCATTCTTAGTTCATTAAATGGTATTGAACCAATGTGAATATCTTGTTTTTGATACCTGTACTATGGTTAGGTAAGATTTTTGGCATTAGGGAAAGATAGGGAAATAGTACAGGGATTCTGTATTAGTTTTGCATGGGTCCTATAAATCTAAAATTATTTTTAAATATAAGTTTAAAAACTGGATAGCTTCACAGAAGAGGTGTTATTTAAATGGATCTTTAGAGAATAGAATTTCAGAGACAGTGGTGAGGGAAGAAGAGATCAAGAAAAAGAATAAAATAGCATGTTTTTATAAAGGCCAGGTTAGTTATGGCTGCTATGTTGGTGTGTGGAAGGAGGTATTAGAATTAGCAGTGTAGGCATAGAGAGGCAAGATGGCGGAGAAGTAAGGAGCTCCGTACTTGCACTCGCACCCATACATCACACAGAAAAGATCTGAAGCCATTGGAAACCTTACAAAACCTGAGAGACTGGGAGAAAAAGGACGCAGAATCCACTGAGAAGCCTTCTAACGTGAGTGCGAACTGGGGAAGGTAAAATCGGGCCGGGATCGGAGACTCCAGGGTGGGAGGCGATCCCCATCCCCCTCTACCCTCTACGGGGAGTGAGAGGGGAAAAGGAGAGAGTCCGAAACAGAAAAACCTCCGCTCGGGGGGGAAAAACCTCCGCTAGGTGCATAGAAAGACCGTACTTGCCAAATACCTGCACACCAGGTCCCCTCGCGCCAACTGGTCCTTGGGGGGTGGGGGGGGAGCTGAGCACACAAAGTGCTTCTTTGTGCCGCTCCTGGAGGTTGGATTTCAGAGCAGCGGCGCGCCTGCCGCCATTGTAGCTCCCGGGCGGCTGGGGCGCCTGAAAGAGCCACGCTGACACCGGGCGTCCGCGCTTCTGGCTGGCTGGAACTCGAGAGGGAAGGCAAAGAGCTAAAATCTGGGAAATTTGCCTGTGAGTTCCTATTTCGGGTGACGAGCCATAGAGAGACCCGGTTTTCCTCACTCCAGCGGGCTCGGGCTACGTGGACCCGGCAGGCAAGCCCCCGCCCATGTGCGCCAGCCCAACCCAGAGAAGGAAGCAGCGATCCTGACGCCGCCCCCAGAGGTCCGCAGGGGGCCTGGAATTGCCCGAGTGGTTTGGCTGGGAAGCTGTGTCTAAGGCAATTTCAGCGGGGCGCGCGGACTGGGATTTGGAGATTGGAACTGGCCTGGGTTGAAGAGTACAACCAATTTCGTCTGCGTCCCCGGAACGGGGAGTTGACACGCCAGAAAAAGCGAGCTGCAGCGCGGGGTTCAAGAAGGGACTGGAGCACCGTCACTCTCCTCCCCACAACCGCCAAGGCAGAACCCCCGTCTGAGGCATTGGATCACGCCACGCCCATCCCTGCCTGAGAGGTGCCCTCCTCCGTTTTTTTTTTCTCTTTCTTTTTTCCTTTTTTTTTTCCTTTTTTTTCTTCTTACTTTTCTTTCTCCCTTTCTTTTCTCTTTCTTTTTTTCTTCTTCTTTCTCTTTTCTCGCTTTTTTCCCCAAAACACTGACATGATTAACTCTGGTCGCCAGCTTGCTTAAACAATCACAACAAGTCCATTCTGTAAATGTAAATTCGACACCTACCGACATTTTCAGCTCTTTCTCTCAGGAGTAATTAGACTATATAGTTTCTCTGGATAATTCCAGCATCCTTCTCTCACCTATCCAACCATATTCTACCCTTTACCTCTTTGAAAAAAGCTTCTTATCCCCTCTGTCTGTTCATTCTATTTCCAATTCTGCCTCGTCTCGCCCTGCCTTCTCTCTTTTCTCTATGCTCTTCAACCAGCACTGCATACACACGGCTATTTAACTGTAGCTGGGAAATCCAGGTATATGCTTTAAACCGTTCTTTCTTCATCGGTTTTCTTCTTTTTTCCTTTTCTTTTTCCCTTTTTGACCCTTTTTTGTATTTTATGTACCCTATTATTCGCCCTCCCTCCTCCGTCTTTTCTCTTAACTTTTTCGTTTTCCCTCTCGCTTTGCATGTTAGTTGAATTAGCCTGTGCGTTTGTGTGCTCCTGCTCCCTGTGTGTTTGTGTCTGTTTTCTTTTCCAGGGCTACCTCAAGAAACAACCCAGAGTAAACAAGGTGGAGAGTCCCAAATATCACTACGAATAGGAAAATAAAATAACCAAGATCCCAAAAAGAGAGACCGAGGGATACCATTCAAAAAACAATCTCTGAAAGGATACACCCTGGAAAGTCAAAGAGTCTTCTTGGACATATCAGTGCTCATAGAAACAGAGAGCATAACAGGTCTTTAAAACCAACAAGAGCCGGAAACCTAACTAAAATGATGAAACGAAAGAGCTCTCCTCCAAAGAAACTCCAAGAAGAAATGACAGCTAATGAACTGCTCAAAACAGATATCAGCAGCATAAGTGAACAAGATTTTAGAATAATAATGGTAAAATTAATAGCAGGGCTTGAAAAAAACATAGGGGACATCAAAGAAACTATGGCTACAGACAGAATGGAAAATAAAAATAGGCATGAAGAATTAAAAAATGAGATAAATGAGATACATAATAAATTAGAGGCCTCCAATGCACGGATTGAAGAGGCAGAAAGGAGAAGAAGTGATTTAGAAGACACCATTCTAGAAAAACAAGAAGCTGACAAAAAAAGAGACAAACTGATCCAGGAACAGGAAAGAAGAATTCGAGAGCTCAGCGACACAGTCAAACGCAACAATATCCGTATCATAGGAATCTCAGAAGAGGAAGAGAGAGGGAAAGGTGCTGAAGGAGTCCTGGAACAAATTATAGCAGAGAACTTCCCCGACCTGGGGAAGGAAGTCAATGTGGAAATACAAGAGGCTCAGAGGACTCCCCTCAGACGTAACTTGAATCGATCTTCTGCACGACATATCATCGTAAAAATGGCAAAATACAAGGACAAACAGAGAATTTTGAAAGCAGCTAGGGAGAAAAGGGCCCTCACATACAAAGGGAAACCTATCAGAGTGGTGACAGACCTATCTACTGAAACGTGGCAGGCCAGAAAGGAATGGCAGGAGATCTTCAATGTGATGAACAGTAAAAATATGCAGCCAAGAATCCTCTATCCAGCAAGCCTGCCATTCAAAATAGAAGGAGAGATAAAAACCTTTCCAAATAAACAGAAACTGAAAGAATTTGTCACCACGAAGCCAGCCCTACAAGAAATCCTGAGGGGGATGCTCTGAAGGAAAGGTTGCAAGGAACAAAGATTCCAGAAACACCACCACAAACATGAACCCTACAAAAGATACAAAGACTCTAAACCCACATATTTCAATAATAACACTGAATGTAAATGGGCTGAATGCTCCAATCAAAAGACATAGGGTAGCAGAATGGATTAAAAAACAAAATCCATCTATATGCTGTCTACAAGAAACTCATTTTAGATGGGAAGATACCTTCAGATTAAAAGTAAGGCGATGGAGAAATATATATCATGCTACAGGAAATCAAAAGAAAGCCGGAGTAGCGATACTTATATCAGAAAAACTGGACTTTAAATTAAAGACAATCACAAGAGATGAAGAAGGGCACTACATAATAATAACAGGGTCCATCCATCAGGAAGAACTAACAATCATAAATGTCTACGCACCGAATATGGGAGCACCTAAATATCTAAAACAATTAATCACAAACAGAAACAAGCTTCTAGATAAGAATGTGCTAAAGGCAGGGGACTTTAATACTCTGCTTACAGCAATGGATAGGTCAACCAGACAGAAAATCACTAAAGAAATAATGGACTTGAAAGACACATTGGACCAGATGGACCTGACAGATATATTTAGAACTTTACATCCTGAGGCCAGGGAATTTACTTTCTTCTCAAGTGCGCATGGCACATGCTCCAAGATAGATCACATACTGGGACATAAAGCAGCCCTCAATAAATATAAAAGAATAGAGATCATACCATGCACACTGTCAGATCACAATGCTTTGAAACTTGAAATCAATTACAGGAAGAAGTCTGGAAAACTTCCAAAAACATGGAGGTTAAAGAACACCCTTCTAAAGAATGAATGGGCCAATCAGGCAATTAGAGATGAAATTAAAAAATACATGGAAACAAATGAAAATGAAAACACAACAATTCAAAATCTATGGGATGCGGCAAAGGCAGTCCTAAGAGGAAAGTACATTGCTCTCCAGGCCTATTTCAAGAGATTAGAAAAAGCGCAAGTCCAAAATCTAACAGTTCACCTAAAGGAACTTGAGGCAGAGCAACAAGAACGCCCTAAACCCAGTAGAGGAAGAGAAACAGTAAAAATTAGAGCAGAAATAAACAACACAGAGACCAAAGAAACAATTGAACAGATCAATGAAACCAAGAGTTGGTTTTTTGAAAAAGTAAACAAAGTTGACAAACCTCTAGCGAGACTTATCCAAAAGAAAAGAGAGAGCACCCAAATAGACAAAATTATGAATGGAAATGGACTTATTACAACCAACCCCTCAGAAATACAAGCAATTATCAGGGAATACTATGAAAAATTATATGCCAACAAATTGGACAACTTAGAAGAAATGGACAAATTCCTAAACACACACTCACTACCAAAATTCACATGAGAAGAAATAGAAAACCTGAACAGACCCATAATGAGTGAAGAAATTGAATCAGTGATCAAAAATCTCCCAACAAATAACAGCCCTGGACCTGATGGCTTCCCTGGGGAATTCTACCAGACATTTAAAACAGAATTAATCCCAATTCTTCTCAAGCTATTCCAAGAAATAGAAAGCGAAGGAAAACTCCCGGACTCATTTTATGAAGCCAGCATCACTCTGATTCCCAAGCCAGACAGAGATCCAGCAAAAAAAGAGAACTACAGGCCAATATCCTTGATGAATACGGATGCAAAAATTCTCAACAAGATCCTTGCAAATCGAATCCAGCAGCATATAAAAAGAACCATCCACCAAGATCAAGTGGGATTCATTCCTGGGTTACAGGGCTGGTTCAACATTCACAAAACAATCAATGTGATACATCATATCAATAAAAGAAAAGATAAAAACCATATGATCCTGTCAATAGATGCAGAAAAAGCATTTGACAAAATACAGCATCCCTTCTTAATAAAGACTCTCGAGAAAGTTGGGATAGAAGGAACCTACTTAAACATCATCAAAGCCATCTATGAGAAGCCTTCAGCTAACATCATCCTCAACGGGGAAAAACTCAGAGCTTTCCCCTGAGATCAGGAACACGACAGGGATGCCCACTCTCACCACTGTGTTTAACATAGTGCTGGAAGTCCTAGCATCAGCCATCAGACACCAAAAGGAAATCAAAGGCATCAGAATTGGCAAAGAGGAAGTCAAACTTTCACTCTTCGCAGATGACATGATACTCTACATAGAAAACCCGACAGACTCCACCAGAAGCCTCCTAGAACTGATCCAAGAATTCAGCCAAGTTGCAGGGTACAAAATCAACGTACAGAAATCGGTTGCATTTTTATACACCAATAATGAAGCAACAGAAAGAGAAATCCAGAAACTGATCCCATTCACAATTGCACAAAATACATAAAATACCTCGGAATAAACCTAACCAAGGATACAAGAGATCTGTATGATGAAAGCTATAGAAAACTTATGAACGAAATTGAAGAAGACACCAAGAAATGGAAAAACATTCCATGCTCATGGATAGGAAGAATAAATATAGTTAAGATGTCATTACTACCTAAGGCACTCTACACATTCAATGCAATTCCAATCCAAATTGCACCAGCATACTTCTCAAAACTAGAACAAACTATCCAAAAATTTGTATGGAACCACAAAAGACCCCGAATAGCCAAAGTAATCCTGAAAAATAAAACCAAAACGGAAGGGATCACCATCCCAGACTTTAGCCTCTACTACAAAGCTGTCATCATCAAGACAGTATGGTATTGGCACAAAAACAGACACATAGACCAATGGAACAGAATGGAGAACTCAGAAGTGGACCCAAAAGTATACAGCCAACTGATCTTTGACAAAGCAGGAAAGAATATCCAATGGAAAAAAGACAGCCTATTTAACAGATGGTGTTGGGAGAATTGGACAGCAACATGCAGAAGAATGAAACTAGATCATTTTCTCACACCATGCACAAAATAAACTCAAAATGGATAAAGGACCTGAACGTGAGACAGGAAACTATCAACACCCTAGAGGAGAAAGCAGGAAACAACCTCCTTGACCTCCACCGCAGCAACTTCTTACTTGACACATCCCCAAAAGCAAGGGAATCAAGAGCAAAAATAAATGTTGGGACCTCATCAAGATTAAAAGCTTCTGCACAGCCAAGGAAACAACCCAGAAAATTAATAGGCAACCAATGGAATAGGAAAAGATAGTTGCAAATGACATATCAGATAAAGGGTTAATATCAGGAATCTATAAGGAACTCACCAAACTACACGCCCGAAAAACAAACAACCCAGTGATGAAATGGGCAAAAGATATGAACAGACACTTCTCCAAAGAGGACATCCAGATGGCCAACAGACACATGAAACGATGCTCAGCATCGCTCCTCATCAGGGAAACACAAATCAAAACCACACTGAGATACCACCTCACGCCAGTCAGAGTGGCTAAAATGAGCCAATCAGAGAACTCTAGATGCTGGCGAGGATGTGGAGAAACGGGCACCCTCCTACACTGTTGGTGGGAATGTAAACTGGTACAGCCCCTCTGGAAAACAGTGTGGAGGTTCCTCAGGAAGCTAACAAAAGAATTCCCCTATGGCCCAGCAATAGCACTGCTAGGCATTTACCCAAGGGATACAGAAATGCTGATGCATACGAGCACATGTACCCCAATGTTCATAGCAGCACTCTCCACAATAGCTAAAACATGGAAAGAGCCTAAGTGTCCATCAACAGATGAATGGATCAAGAAGATGTGGTTTATCTATACCATGGAATACTACATGGCAATGAGAAAGAATGAAATCTGGCCATGTGTAGCAACATGGATGGACCTTGAGGGTGTTATGCTGAGCGAAATAAGTCAGGCAGAGAAGGACAAATATCATATGTGTGCACGTATAGGAGGATTAGGAGGAACTTAACAGAGGACCAAGGGGGAGAAGAAGGGCGGAAATGGTGGGGGAAAGGGAGAGAGGCAAACCATGAGAGACTCTTGAATGCTGACAAAAACTGAGGACTGATGGATGTGTGGGGAGGGGTGATGGGCATGGAGGAGGACACTTGTGGGGATGAGCACTGGGTGTTATGTGGAAACTAATTTGACAATAAACTATTAGAAAAAATGAATTAGCAGTGTAAAATAACAGAGCCTATAAAGATTGCTTGTGAGAAAGAGGTCAGAAGTTATTCCTGAGCAGAGCAGTAACATTATTAACAATATTATTTAGAAACAGATGGATAGTAGGAAGGCGTGGGTTAAATAGGGGCAGAAGGGAACTCATAAGACCAGAAAGTCAGCTGCTGAGAAGATTACGAAAGAAAAGTTCATGTCAGGATCATGGTTGGAGGCAAGGCAAATATTTGAAAGCCATTCCTTAAGGGTGTGGTTGATGGGTAAGGGAACTTCTGGGACCCAATTTTCATCCTATTCACAGCCACTGTCTTCTGGTCATTATGTATGCTTTATTGATGATGGAAAGGGGCAAGAGCCTAGCCAATGGAAGATATTAATTCATGTGGGGAGTCTACTGTCCAATCTTTTCATTCTCCTTCTTTTGGTGGACAATCTGGAGCAAAAGAAGAAGTTTCAGGCCACCAAAAGAGGTTTCTTGACCATCAATATGCTCTTTGCCAAGCTTCACATTAGTTAAGAATGAATGAATCAAATTAACATGTAGATGATTTCTCTTAGTTTAGTACATGGATTTAACATTTTTAAAGGTGAAAGGCTTTACGAAATGTGGTTGGGGTTTTACTCAGCTGAAAACATTTTGGAAATTGTTGGAAAATAAGGGAGTGTCCTTAGGCTCTTCAATCCTGTTTGTTTCGCTATCTCAATTTTTGGAGCATGACTATCTCCTTAAAGTCTATAGTTTTCAAGACTTTAAGATTGAGTCCAACATTGTGTTCCCAGAGGGCACTGGTAAACTATCAGAATGTCTCGCAAGGGAGGGCTCCTGGAGACCACCCTCACTTGGCTGCTCTGACAGTACTGAAATCAGGGTCTGGATTAGATTTCCGGTCTGATACAACTCTCTTGAAGTTGCCTTCTAATCATCAAGATAGGTAGACAAAGATGGTAGCACAGTGTCTTCAAAATTCTGGAAGTTATGTTATCAAGCCAATATGGAAAGTTCAAAAACACCTTAAAGACAAATGATTTCTAGGTTAAAGAATTAGGAAGAACTAGTGAGCCTTGTTTCTAGCCTAAGATGTTGCCATTTTGGGAGACTTTCATAGTTGAGCATCAGGCCCTGGGGCATGGCAGGCCATGTGAGGACAGCATGTGGGATATCATGGCTGTCAATAGCTGACTATTCTCTGATGACAGCCTCTGCCCCCCATCCAGAGCAAAATGTCAAGAGGAAAGAACAGTTTAAGCAGATAGTGGAATATGACCATGGCAGGGTGCTTTGACTAAGACTTGTATGGACTTGACTGTTTCCTGGGAAAGAATTAGGAAAAAAAGAAAAATAAAAAAAGCTGACTAGACCCACTCTTCCTTGCTAAGAGAAGGAGGAAAATGGCAAAAATGAAAGGATGTCAGTAGACAAGAAGGAAAATGAGAGAGGAAGAGGGAAGTATAATGAGCCCTGAAATATACTAGCGTTGGATCAAATTAGATGGGGATTCAAGCCCTTCATCAGCACTGTGTCAAGTTAATTGACCTCACTGACCTCAGATCCCTCATCCATAAAATGGGGATAATAGAAGATGTGCCTTGCAGGGCTCTTCTGTAGAATTCATGTAAAGTACTTGGCATATGGTCAGATACCAAGTTTAAAAAAAAAATTAATAAGGACAGAAACAGAACATACGTTTCAAAATTTCACCACTTCAGAAGGTGAGGAGTTGTAAAACCAAGATAAGATGTAGAACTCTACCTTCTTATCTCCCAAGTGGGATGAAATATGCCTAAATTTTAAAAATAGACAGACTTGGGACGCCTGGGTGTCTTAGTCGGTTGAGCTTCCGACTTTCGCTTAGGTTATGATCTCGCGGTTCGTGGGTTCAAGTCCCGCGTCGGGCAGTGTGCTGACTGCCAGCTCAGAGCCTGGAGCCTGTTTCAGAGTCTGTGACTCCCTCTCTCTCTGACCCTCCCCTGCTCACGCTGTCTCTCTCTCTCTCTCTTAGAAATAAATTTTTAAAAAACATTAAAAAAAATAGACAGACTTGGGAGCCGAATTTCCCCTCTGTGCTAAGGGGAATCATACGCAGACCTAAGCGAGTTATGTCACTTCTCTGAACCCCCAGAGCTTGTTGTTTTCACATTGGACTCTACAATAATGCTCTTTGGGCTCTCTTAGAAGAATTCTGATTGGGGGAACCACCAGCCTAAAACTTGTTCCTTCCTAGAGATTTCTGCTACCAGTTGTTAATTGAATCACCCTTGTCTTCATGATTCCACACCTTTCAGTGGAGCTATTTCTTTTCAGATATATACATACGTATGCATGTATTTATTTATTTTTACTGAATTTCCATTGGGCAGAATACCAGAGACTACCCAGACCAACTGAAGCAGAAAGTTTGGGGTGGGGCCCAGTGGTTTGTATTTGAACAAGCTCACCTGGGCATGCTGAGCTAGCTCAGAACGACTGCTCTACCTCTTTAATTAACTGCAAATTCATATCCACTTGATAAATCATGATATAATAAGGATAAATTAATTTCTTACTACTTCTGTTTTTTTTGTTGTTGTTGTTTTGCTCTAGAAGTCTCTAGTTCTAGGCTTTATTGTTTTGCTTTGTTTTTGTCAATGGGTACATAAATTGCAGTTACATATCACTGTGGGTAGTACCATACATAAACATTTGCTATCCCTTTTGTTCTAGATTATCACTTTCTGTGTTAACTCCATGCTTGTCTTATATTATTATTGTCTAGCTTTCTTGTCATCAGCATTGGCCTGGTAAGTCGTTGCCCATTTTGTTTCTATTTGTTCCTCTTATTTGTACCTCATTCTGCAAGTCTTTCTTCAAATAGATATGCTTATCTTACATGCATTTATTAGTGTTACTTCATCTAAATGTACTGATTGAACATTACATTTTATCTTTTATATGTCATTGAATATGTCATTGAAAACTTAATTTTCAATATACTCTCCAATTCCCTTATTTACTCTAGGAATTGCCTTATCTTTCTTTACTCTCCTTCCCTCCCTTCTCCCGCTCCCCTTCCTCTCTTCTTCTATCCTTGTCTGTCTCCCTGTCTCTTTCCCTCTCTTTCTCCCTTTCCCTTCTTCTCTCTCCTTCTCTCTCTCTCTCTCTCTCTCTCTCTCTCTCACATGTGTTTGTCTTCTGGTAATTTGGAGGATTTATAGTATATTTTTACTTTGTCTAGCTGTCATTATGATTTATATGATGTAGTTGCAAATAATATGTATATTTATGTCTTCATTTAAGAAATACAGTGTCTATAGATTTTATGTCCCTATTTTTGTCCACTATAATATTTTTTTAAAATTTCCTTTTGTGGTCCCTTTTACTATAACAATACACTTAAAACTTTCTGTAACTTAGAGAGTATAAGGAGAGGTCCTTTCTTATTTTTCTGCTTTGGTGGTGATAGAAGAACTGGAAGGGTGTCCTCCAGTCTACCCCACCAACCCAAAAACACTGACTTCCAGCTGGAGTCAGCCTAGTCTGTGTTTTAAAATATCAACACACAGCTTCTCTATGGAGATAAAGACTCAGTGAAATGATAAAATGCCTTTATTTGACAAGTAAATTGCACTTGTTAATTTTAGAATTTTCTTTATCAGTTTAATCTATTCTTTGGAATACATAGTAAGTAAACTGTTTATATTTCTGAATGATAAATATGGGGAGAAATGAGAGGCTCTTGCTCTGACATAATTAAGTCCTTTGAGAAAGGAGTGATTCATGATTGTGCCGACTGAAAAATGTCACTGTGGCTAGACTCATTTTACTAGTTTCAGATAAAAAAAAAAGTCACTGTAGTTTTTTCAAGGTTTGTTGCAGGGAGAAGAATGTATCTTAAAACAACCCAGAATGAACTACTTCCTTATATAGCCATCTAACGTTTATGGGTTTTTTTCCCTCTCTTAAAAATTTAAATTTAATTTAATTTAACTTCTCATAGTTAAAAATCACCATTTCCCCCAATTTTCTCACTACTCCATTCCCTTCCCAGCTCATAGTTAATTAGTTAGAACTTTATTTCCTTTTGGCTGCTGTACTCCACTTTCCCAGTCCTCTGTGTTTAAAAATGGAGGTCCCTCCCCAGATGTTTGGAGACACCAAAAAGTTACTCACCTAATGAAAGGCATCCTAGGAGGTTTACACCTAACAGATCACATTTATAGATAAAAGGAAAATCTTTCCCATTCAGCTAGTGCCCTGAGTTTAGGAACCCTGATGCTACCACCTTCATAAGGGACTATGAATTCCTGAAAGTTTCTGTATTTCTGAGTGAAAAAGAGAGTAGGTTTTGTTCTCAGAATAGTATTGTTGTCTTTATTGCCTTAGCCTTCATGAAGACACCTCCAGAGAATGCAAGAGCACTCTGAGGGTGGAGGTCATTCTTCTAAGTTTCAAGGAATAAGAATGGTGCGGGTGGACCTTGACTGAGGAATTCCGTTGACTCCACACTTCTTCAGTCTTCTGTGAGTAACAGCTCCTCAGATACTTGCATGACTGGAAGGCTGGGCAGCTGGTGGTAGCATGAACACCCTTTGAAGAAAGAAAACAAGATGGAAGGGATTCTTCTCTAGATTTTCTGGCTATGTTACTTGGGTTGCCTCGGCTATGAGTAAGGCCATTCCAAAGACAGCATAGAAACAGCTAGAGTTGTCTTGGCAACATATGATTTAAAAAAAAAAATCTTCTACTCTGCTATCTGCACTATTTTTGTAGATTATAGACTATTCACTGTGTTTCCTTAAAGGAAATACTGTAAAATAAATTTATCTATCTATCTATCTATCATCTATCTATCTATCTATCTATCTATCATCTATCTATTTTGCTATTTCAGCTTTCCAGTGGCCAAGGTCTTCATTTTGACAAGCACACTTGAATGCACACTCTCCCCGCTCCTCCTGCTCTGTAGCAGATATTGTAGCATATATAGCAGACTCTTGCTCATACCTTGTCAGTACTTATTTCTACATTCAAAGGCTCTCTACTCTGCACTTATTCTGATTGTAGAACACACTCATTTTGCCTATAGGGCAAGCCAGAAACACCAGAGAATCAATATGCCACCTAAAAACAGCCTTTGACCAATGTCGTATGGGTTATGGAGGATATCTGAATTTCCTTGCCCCTCAGGTGGACTGACTCTGTGGCATGTTGTTCAGAGGTCCTAAATGGGATAAAGCTCCACTTCCCTTCAGCATTAACCTCTTGATGAAGAATCCTAGATGGGTTAGTCATATAAGGTATGCCAGCTGGGAAGTAGTGAGTAGGAAGTACATGAGGATTACTCAAGGCAATAGGACTATCCAGGGAGCTAAAAAGAGGCACAGATAAACTTATCAATTCAATCAATAAAGAGGAAGTCAGCTCTCAGAGCTAACTGATAATGTCATGGATTGCTTATGGGTGTGGGAAGTTTTGACTATGGCAGCATTTAAATAAAGAATGGGAAGTCAGGTGGCAGGGGTTCTGAAAAGGAGAATCAAACAACAGGTTAGGAGCTATAACTGCAAAAAAATTTTCCAAGAATGAAATCCTCAGGGTATAGTCCCAGCTGGTTGGTGATTGAGTAATATTATCATTAACTCCACACTTTTGTTTTTTCTGTTTTGAATTTATATACGTGAATGGTGACCTTGAATATATATAGTCATGTCACTGTGGAGCCCTGGGACACATCTGTGGTCAACGAATGTTTATCTGCTCCTCAAAGTTCCAACACTTGGGGCTCAGATTACTTGGCAAGACCATCATTAAAGTATCTGTCTCTCTTTGATGGACATCATCATCATGCCCATTCTGTAAATGGGAATCGCACCAATGACATCCACTTCACCTTGTGCCTGACTGGTCTATCACAAGTGCTCAGTAGCTATTTATGGGATGAAAGAAAGTGATCTCTGAGGATACAAGTGAGCTGAGAGAATGCAAAGATGAACATGACACACCTTTTTTTCTATTGACAAATAATTACAACACAACATTGAAGTAGGTAGAGAGCAGGGAGACAGGCACCTTACAAAGGTGAAGGGTATATCAGGAAAAAGACTTCGTTTGGAAGCTGATAATTGAGATGTCTTAGTGTAGCTTTCCCCTATCTTCAGCTTGCATGAGAATCACCTGGGGGTCCCATTAAAATTCTGATTCTGAATCAATGACCAAAGTGGAGCTCAAACTCTTTATTTCTTTTTTTTAAATAGTTTATTGGCAAGTTAGGTTTCGATATAACACCCAATGTTCATCCCCACAAGTGCCCTCCTCCATGCCCATCACCCCACTAAGTTCCTAGGTGATGTTGATACTGCTGGTTGGCAGGTCATTCTTTGAAGAGCAAGGTCTTAGAAGATAAGTAGGTTTTTCAAAAGGGGTGAGAAATCCAGGAAAGGAAAAGGGCACAAAGGCATGAAGATGTAGATAAGAAGTTTTAAATGATTGTCAAAGCAGAGGGCATTTTGGGGCATGACATTTTTTTTTTTGTTGTTGTTAATCTTATTCTTTTAGGCAGTAGGGAGTCACCATATGTTTCTAAGAACAAATGGCATGATTGGCTTGGGATTTATATGGGACAACCTGTGCAGTGAACCGTGAGTGCAATGGAAAAACACAAGACCTTTGAGCTATAGCCCAATATAGGAGTGGAGATGAAAAGCAGTGAGAGATTCACCTGGACATGCACTCTAGGGATGGAGAAATGGGGATAGATTTGTACAAAGTTTAAGGAATAGAGTCAACAGGAATTCTTGATTCAGAATGGATGAAAGTGCATTGACTAGTAAATAAAAATGACATTAAGATTGCTTGCTTGGGAGCTCAGGTGGACGACTCACATTGACCAAGATAGAGGATACAAGAAGAGGAACAACAAGGTTGTAGGAAGACAGTGAATTCAGTTACTGATTTTGAGAATATTGAGGAACACTCAGAATATATGCACATACACACACATGCATGTGCATGTGGGACCAGGCAACATAAGACACACAGGGAGATTCAGGTACCCTTTTTGAAAGACAAAACAATGAAAGTGTGAATATCAAGATTTAACAATACAGCAGATTTGAGGAGAGGGCAAGATGGCGGAGAAGAAAGGAGCTCCGTACTTGGACTCGCGCCCATACATCACACAGAAAAGACCTGAAGCCATTGGAAACCTTACAAAACCTGAGAGACTGGGAGAAAAAGGACGCAGAATCCACTGAGAAAGCTTCTAACGTGAGTGCGAACCAGGGAAGATAAAATCGGGCCGGGATCGGAGACTCCAGGGTGGGAGGCGATCCCCCTCTACCCTCTATGGGGAGTGAGAGGAGAAAAGGAGAGAGTCCAAAACAGAAAAACCTCCTCTCAGGGTTGGGGGGGGGACCTCCGGTCGGTACATAGAAAGACCGTACTTGCCAAATACCTGCACACCAGGTCCCCTCGCGCCAACTGGTCCTAAGGGGAGGCTGAGCACACAAACTGCTTCTTTGTGCCGCTCCTGGAGGTTGGATTTCAGAGTGGCGGCGCGCCTGCCGCCATCGTAGCTCCAGGGCGTCTGGGACCCCTGACACCGGGCGTCCGCGCTCCTGGCTGGCTGGAACTCGAGAGGGAAGGCAAAGAGCTAAAAACTGGGAAATTTGCCTGTGAGTTCGTGTTTCGGGTGACGAGCCATAGAGAGACCCGGTTTTCCTCACTCCAGCAGGCGCAGGCTACGCGGACCCGGCAGGCAAGCCCCCGCACATGTGCGCCAGCCTGACCCAGAGAAGGAAGCAGCAATTCTGACTCCGCCCCCAGAGCTCAGCAGGGGGCCTGGAATAGCCCGAGGGGTTTGCCTGGGAAGCTGTGTCTAAGGAAATTTCAGCGGGGCGTGCGGACTGGGATTTGGAGATTGGAACTGGCCTGGGATGAAGAGTGCAACCAACTTCGGCTGCGTCCCCGGAACGGGGAGTTGACACGCCAAAAAAAAAAGCGAGCTGCAGCGCGGGGTTCAAGAAGGGACAGGAGCACCCTCACTCTCCTTCCCACAATCGCCAAGGCAGAACCCCCGTCTGAGGCATCGGATCACGCCACGCCCATCCCTGCCTGAGAGGTGCCCTCCTCCCTTTTTTTTTTCTCTTTCTTTTTTCCTTTTTTTTCCTTTTTTTCTTCTTTCTTTTTTTTCTCCCTTTCTTTTCTCTTTCTTTTTTTCTTCTTCTTTCTCTTTTCTCGCTTTTTTCCCCAAAACACTGACCTGATTAACTTTGGTCGCCAGCTTGCTTAAACAATCACAACAAATCCATTCTGTAAATGTAAATTCTACACCTACCGACATTTTCAGCTCTTTCTCTCAGGAGTAATTAGACTATATAGTTTCTCTGGATAATTCCAGCATCCTTCTCTCACCTATCCAACCATATTCTACCCTTTACCTCTTTGAAAAAAGCTTCTTAACCCTTCTGCCTGTTCATTCTATTTCCAAATCTGCCTCGTCTCGCCCTGCCTTCTCTCCTTTTCTCTATGCTCTTCAACCAGCACTGCATACACACGGCTATTTAACTGTAGCTGGGAAATCCAGGTATATGCTTTAAACCGCTCTTTGTCCATCGGTTTTCTCCTTTTATCCTTTTCTTTTTCCCTTTTTGACCCTTTTATGTATTTTATGTACCCTATTATTCGCCCTCCCTCCTCCGTCTTTTCTCTTAACTTTTTCGTTTTCCCTCTCGCTTTGCATGTTAGTTGAATTAGCCTGTGCGTTTGTGTGCTCCTGCTCCCTGTGTGTTTGTCTGTCTGTTTTCTTTTCCAGGGCTACCTCAAGAAACAAGCTAGAGTACACAAGGTGAAGAGTCCCAAATATCACTACGAATAGGAAAATAAAATAACTAAGGTCCGAACAAGAGAGACCGAGGGATACCATTCAAAAAACAATCTCTGAAAGGATAGGCCCTGGAAAGTCAAAGAGTCTTCTTGGATATAGCAGTGCTCATAGAAACAGAGAGCATAACAGGTCTTTAAAACCAACAAGAGCCGGAAACCTAACTAAAATGACGAAACAAAAGAGCTCTCCTCCAAAGAAACTCCAAGAAGAAATGACAGCTAATGAACTGCTCAAAACAGATATCAGCAGCATAAGTGAACAAGATTTTAGAATAATAATGGTGAAATTAATAGCAGGGCTTGAAAAAAACATAGGGGACATCAAAGAAACTATGGCTACAGACAGAATGGAAAATAAAAATAGGCATGAAGAATTAAAAAATGCGATCAATGAGATACAAAATAAATTAGAGGCCTCCAATGCACGGACTGAAGAGGCAGAAAGGAGAATAAGTGATTTAGAAGACACCATTATAGAAAAACAAGAAGCTGACAAAAAAAAGAGACAAACTGATCCAGGAACAGGAAAGAAGAATTCGAGAGCTCGGCGATACAGTCAAACGCAACAATATCCGTATCATAGGAATCCCAGAAGAGGAAGAGAGATGGAAAGGTGCTGAAGGAGTCCTGGAACAAATAATAGCAGAGAACTTCCCCGACCTGGGGAAGGAAGTAAATGTAGAAACACAAGAGGCTCAGAGGACTCCCCTCAGACGTAACTTGAATCGATCTTCTGCACGACATATCATAAAAATGGCAAAATACAAGGACAAAGAGAGAAATTTGAAAACAGCTAGGGAGAAAAGGGCCATAACATACAAAGGAAAACCTTTCAGAGTGGTGACAGACCTATCTACTGAAACGTGGCAGGCCAGAAAGGAATGGCAAGAGATCTTCAATGCGATGAACAGTAAAAATATGCAGCCAAGAATCCTCTATCCAGCAAGCCTGCCATTCAAAATAGAAGGAGAGATAAAAACCTTTCCAAATAAACAGAAACTGAAAGAATTTGTCACCACGAACCCTGCCCTACAAGAAATCCTGAGGGGGATGCTCTGAAGGAAAAGTTGCAAGGAACAAAGATTTCAGAGACACCACCACAAACATGAACCCTACAAAAGATACAAAGACTCTAAACCCACATATTTCAATAATAACACTGAATGTAAATGGGCTGAATGCTCCAATCAAAAGACATAGGGTAGCAGAATGGATTAACAAACAAAATCCATCTATATGCTGTCTACAAGAAACTCATTTTAGACGGGAAGATACCTTCAGATTAAAAGTAAGGCGATGGAGAAATATATATCACGCTATAGGAAATCAAAAGAAAGCTGGAGTAGCGATACTTATATCAGACAAACTGGACTTTAAATTAAAGACAATCACAAGAGATGAAGAAGGGCACTACATAATAATAACAGGGTCCATCCATCAGGAAGAACTAACAATCATAAATGTCTACGCACCGAATATGGGAGCACCTAAATATCTAAAGCAATTAATCACAAACAGAAACAAGCTTCTAGATAAGAATGTGCTAATAGCAGGGGACTTTAATACTCCGCTTACAGCAATGGATAGGTCAACCAGACAGAAAATCACTAAAGAAATAATGGACTTGAAAGATACATTGGACCAGATGGACCTGACGGATATATTTAGAACTTTACATCCTGAGGCCAGGGAATTTACTTTCTTCTCAAGTGCGCATGGCACATTCTCCAAGATAGATCACATACTGGGACATAAAGCAGCCCTCAATAAATATAAAAGAATAGAGATCATACCATGCACACTGTCAGATCACAATGCTTTGAAACTTGAAATCAATTACAGGAAGAAGTCTGGAAAACCTCCAAAAACATGGAGGTTAAAGAACACCCTTCTAAAGAATGAATGGGCCAATCAGGCAATTAGAGATGAAATTTAAAAATACATGGAAACAAATGAAAATGAAAACACAACAATTCAAAATCTATGGGATGCGGCAAAGGCAGTCCTAAGAGGAAAGTACATTGCTCTCCAGGCCTATTTCAAGAGATTAGAAAAAGCGCAAGTCCAAAATCTAACAGCTCACCTAAAGGAACTAGAGGCAGAGCAACAAGAACGCCCTAAACCCAGTAGAGGAAGAGAAACAGTAAAAATTAGAGCAGAAATAAACAACACAGAGACCAAAGAAACAATTGAACAGATCAATGAAACCAAGAGTTGGTTTTTTGAAAAAGTAAACAAAGTTGACAAACCTCTAGCGAGACTTATCCAAAAGAAAAGAGAGAGCACCCAAATAGACAAAATTATGAATGGAAATGGACTTATTACAACCAACCCCTCAGAAATACAAGCAATTATCAGGGAATACTATGAAAAATTATATGCCAACAAATTGGACAACTTAGAAGAAATGGACAAATTCCTAAACACACACTCACTACCAAAATTCACATGAGAAGAAATAGAAAACCTGAACAGACCCATAATGAGTGAAGAAATTGAATCAGTGATCAAAAATCTCCCAACAAATAACAGCCCTGGACCTGATGGCTTCCCTGGGGAATTCTACCAGACATTTAAAACAGAATTAATCCCAATTCTTCTCAAGCTATTCCAAGAAATAGAAAGCGGAGGAAAACTCCCGGACTCATTTTATGAAGCCAGCATCACTCTGATTCCCAAGCCAGACAGAGATCCAGCAAAAAAAGAGAACTACAGGCCAATATCCTTGATGAATACGGATGCAAAAATTCTCAACAAGATCCTTGCAAATCGAATCCAGCAGCATATAAAAAGAACCATCCACCAAGATCAAGTGGGATTCATTCCTGGGTTACAGGGCTGGTTCAACATTCACAAAACAATCAATGTGATACATCATATCAATAAAAGAAAAGATAAAAACCATATGATCCTGTCAATAGATGCAGAAAAAGCATTTGACAAAATACAGCATCCCTTCTTAATAAAGACTCTCGAGAAAGTTGGGATAGAAGGAACCTACTTAAACATCATCAAAGCCATCTATGACAAGCCTTCAGCTAACATCATCCTCAACGGGGAAAAACTCAGAGTTTTCCCCATGAGATCAGGAACACGACAGGGATATCCACTCTCACTACTGCTGTTTAACATAGTGCTGGAAGTCCTAGCATCAGCCATCAGACACCAAAAGGAAATCAAAGGCATCAGAATTGGCCAAGAGGAAGTCAAACTTTCACTCTTCGCAGATGACATGATACTCTACATCGAAAACCCGACAGAGTCCACCAGAAACCTCCTAGAACTGATCGAAGAATTCAGCCCAGTTGCAGGGTACAAAATCAACGTACAGAAATCGGCTGCATTTTTATACACCAACAATGAAGCAACAGAAAGAGAAATCAAGAAACTGATCCCATTCACAATTGCACAAAAAAACATAAAATTCCTCGGAATAAACCTAACCAAGGATCCAAGAGATCTGTATGATGAAAACTATAGAAAACTTATGAAGGAAATTGAAGAAGACACCAAGAAATGGAAAAACATTCCATGCTCATGGATAGGAAGAATAAATATAGTTAAGATGTCATTACTACCTAAGGCACTCTACACATTCAATGCAATTCCAATCCAAATTGCACCAGCATACTTCTCAAAACTAGAACAAACTATCCAAAAATTTGTATGGAACCACAAAAGACCCCGAATAGCCAAAGTAATCCTGAAAAATAAAACCAAAACGGGAGGGATCACCATCCCAGACTTTAGCCTCTACTACAAAGCTGTCACCATCAAGACAGTATGGTATTGGCACAAAAACAGACACATAGACCAATGGAACAGAATGGAGAACTCAGAAGTGGACCCAAAAGTATACAGCCAACTGATCTTTGACAAAGCAGGAAAGAATATCCAATGGAAAAAAGACAGCCTATTTAACAGATGGTGTTGGGAGAATTGGACAGCAACATGCAGAAGAATGAAACTAGATCATTTTCTCACACCATGCACAAAAATAAACTCAAAATGGATAAAGGACCTGAACTTGCGACAGGAAACTATCAACACCCTAGAGGAGAAAGCAGGAAACAACCTCCTTGACCTCCACCGCAGCAACTTCTTATTTGACACATCCCCAAAAGCAAGGGAATTAAGAACAAAAATAAACTGTTGGGACCTCATCAAGATTAAAAGCTTCTGCACAGCAAAGGAAACAACCCACAAAACTAATAGGCAACCAACGGAATGGGAAAAGATAGTTGCAAATGACATATCAGATAAAGGGTTGATATCCAGAATCTACAAGGAACTCACCAAACTACACGCCCGAAAAACAAGCAACCCAGTGAAGAAATGGGCAGAAGATATGAACAGACACTTCTCCAAAGAGGACATCCAGATGGCCAACAGACACATGAAACGATGCTCAGCATCCCTCCTCATCAGGGAAATACAAATCAAAACCACACTGAGATACCACCTCACGCCAGTCAGAGTGGCTAAAATGAGCCAATCAGAGAACTCTAGATGCTGGCGAGGATGTGGAGAAACGGGCACCCTCCTACACTGTTGGTGGGAATGTAAACTGGTACAGCCCCTCTGGAAAACAGTGTGGAGGTTCCTCAGGAAACTAACAATAGAACTCCCCTATGACCCAGCAATAGCACTGCTAGGCCTTTACCCAAGGGATACAGAAATGCTGATGCATAGGAGCACATGTACCCTAATGTTCATAGCAGCACTCTCCACAATAGCTAAAACATGGAAAGAGCCCAAGTGTCCATCAACAGATGAATGGATCAAGAAGATGTGGTTTATCTATACCGTGGAATACTACATGGCAATGAGAAAGAATGAAATCTGGCCATGTGTAACAACATGGATGGACCTTGAGGGTGTTATGCTGAGCGAAATAAGTCAGGCAGAGAAGGACAAATATCATATGTGTGCACGTATAGGAGGATTAGGAGGAACTTAACAGAGGACCAAGGGGAGAAGAAGGGCGGAAATGGTGGGGGAAAGGGAGAGAGGCAAACCATGAGAGACTCTTGAATGCTGACAAAAACTGAGGACTGATGGATGTGTGGGGGAGGAGGGATGGGCATGGAGGAGGACACTTATGGGGATGAGCACTGGGTGTTATGTGGAAACTAATTTGACAATAAACTATTTGTAAAAAAATAAAAGAAAAAAGAAAAAGAATACAGCAGATTTGAAGTCGAATTCAAGATGGCTCTCAGAGAGCCCCAGAGTGATGTGCATTAATCTGTCTAGTAAGGTGGCTGTCCTTTAGATCAATGGACAAAAAGACACATCATCTTGATATCCCTTCAGCTCTGTCCCCTATTAGTTAGACCTCAGGTAAGTCATCTAATCTTTCTGGAAGCCACTTTCTCACTTTTCTTAATTCTATTTTATGTAAAGCCCCATTAAATGAAGAACTATATCTAGTTGTATATCATATACTCATTAACAACAGATCAACACTGAAAAGGAAATCCAAGGTCTCAAAAAAGAAAGCAGTCAAAGCAAATCAAAGCAAAAATCAAAAATTATTTCAAATCAATTATTTGAAGTAATGATGCCGAATTTCCTCTTAGCTTGGATTGGTCTTTTTCTTTCCTGCCTTATCTAATAGCACTTTCCTTGAGACTAAGACCTTCCAACTCCCCAAGAGGCCAAGTTCCTGTTTCCAATCTGTGTTCTGATAAAACTTTATAAATAATGTAGCATTGGACTACAATCAAAGCATAAAATAAATATGCTTAAATCCATAAAGATATTTTTAAAAATATGTATATTGAATAAGGAGAAGAAACAAACTTTCCTTATGATTGAGTTTCAAATAATATATGAAGACAGTTTCTCTTCCAGAAGGTGGAACTTCGTCCTTTCCCTTCATTCACATGTGGGCTGAACTTAGTGACTCACCTCCAAAGAGGAGAACAGAAATGAAAAATAGTAACTTTAGTGTGGAAGAAGCTGGCAGACACCACTTTAACAAAATAATCAAGGTTAACGGCATTAGTGATTAGCCATATTTTTATTAGGTACCCCTAATATGATGTGAATAAAAGGATGCCACACTTTTGTAATATTCTTCTTCAAAACCCAGTCTGATGAGCTAACAGTAATGCTATGATGTTTTAGATGTTATGTGATGCTTTACTGTAATGATGAGCAAAACATTAGAAAACCCAAATCAAGTTACAGTCTGGGTAGCCGGAACAGTATACTCAAAATTATCCAGGTCATAAAAAGATAGTCCTGGAGTACAAAAAGAATATTAGTGGGGAAAAATGCCTTGTGAAAATCAACTAAAAACCGTTTTTAATAGTCATATACCAAGGTTAATTTCTTAGTTCTGAAAAACATACCAAAAGAATGTAAGAAGTATCTATGAGGGAAAAGTAGGTAACAAAAGTCTTTGTACAGACTTTACAATTATTTTCTGTAAATCTAAAATTAGTCCATAATAAACAAGTTATTAATTACTGAATACAATGTGAGATCTAAGACTCAGACAACTTTTGATGTTTTTTATATTCCTTTGATTCTTAAACTATTATAGAATCTATTATAGAATCAACTTAAAATATAGTTTATTTTTATAGTGAACTGTTATTTATTATGTGTTTCTTAATGATTAAGATAACTTATTAAATTTTTTATTCCAAAAAGTCAAATATATTTTGCACTTAATATATTCCCAATAATAGAAAAATTAGAAAAACTTATCAAAACAGCTCATTTTTGGGGCACCTGGGTGGCTCAGTTGGTTAAGGATCCAACGTCAGCTCAGTCATGATCTCACAGTTCAGAAGTTTGAGCCTGGCATTGGGCTCTGTGCTGACAGCTCAGAGCCTGGAGCCTGATTCTGATTCTGTATCTCTCTCTCTCTGCCTCTCTCTCTGCCCCTCCTTCATTCATTTTCTCTCTCTCTCTCTCCTCTCTCTCTCTCTCTTCCTCTCAAAATAAATAAATAAACATTGGAAATTTTTTTAAAAAACAGATAATTTTCACACTGAAATGTGTTGCTTACAATCTCTGATGGTTTCTTATCTAAAATATGATATTGATTATTAATAAATGGATAGTATATTAGTACCTTCTCCAAACAAAAGCATATGTAGAGCTTTATTATAGCACAGGTTCTACTGTATTGTGAATATTTAAGTAAATTTCTATCCCTTTTCAGTGGATGAGTTCCTTGAGGATGCAGAGAGATTGTATTCATATTTATCCTTTCCCCCACATCCCTAGACAGAGCATAATATCTGGCACCAAGAGTAATTTTGAATAAATAAATCCTGCTAAGATATTATTCTTTATTCTTTTTTCCCAGAAATGGCAGTTTCTTAGACAATAGAACTACATTTGCATCATGCAGTGCAGAGCTCATCTTAAACTCAGATGTATAATAGCTACACGTGTGATTTAAGGACACATTTTTTGGAGGTCACTTTTCAAATGGTGTACAGTAAAATCCCAATCAAACTCCGACAAATGTAAGTAATCAACTTTTTCAGGAAATCATAGTCGCAAGACCAAGAAACAAGGTGAGGGTCAACTAACATATTTCTCTGTGACAAGAGTTGTCTTTGGAAATATTTCTTGCTGACTTAATAAATGAGAAAGAAACTCCTGGATGCTGGTCACCCTCAAGACACATTCCACTTTTGGGGCACCTGGGTGACTCAGTCAGTTAAGCATCTGACTCTTGATTTCAGCTCAAGTCATGATCACATGGTTTCTCGGTTCAAGTCCTGTGTTCGGCTCTGCACTAACAGTGCAGAACCTGCTTGGGATTCTCTAGCTCGCTTGATCTCTCTCTCTCTCTCTCTCTCTCTCTCTCTCTCTCTCTCTCTCTCTCTCTCAAAAATAAATAAATAAGCTTAGCAAAAAAGACATTTCACTTAGCCTCTCCCTCTTCCCACCTCCTCTCTTGGCGTTAACTGTATGGGCTCAATTGTTTCCATGATGGTCTTAATGTAAAAAGTAGTGATTACTGTAACAGGTTATAATAGCGAGTATTTGTGGTGTTGATGTTTACAGAAACAGGAAGTGGACAATTTAGTTTAGTCCTAACAGATCAGTCTAGAGAGAAAATCAAGGGAATTGTTCTCTGTGAGTTTGTGAGATGATGAGGGTTGCTAAGAGCTCTTGATGGAAAGGTACACGGGAGAGGAATGACGGAGTGCTACCATGCTGATTAATGTGGCCTTGGACACCTGTGCAGACCACAGAATTCAAATTAGTGGTTTCTCTCATGGGTAGAAGTCAGAGGCATAGCATTTGAGGACCAAAATTGAAACAGGAAGCCAAATTGAAAGAAGAAGAGGACTCTGCAGGTAATAAAGATGAGGTCAAGTGGGCAGAAAGGTAGTGAACACATTTGAGTTCTACTCAGAAGACCTAAAAGATGAACATCCTTGAACCCACTTGGCGCCATGAACCATGGCGGTCTCATTTAGACTATGTGAATTTGGACTCAAATGTCTCATTTGGACTATGTGCATTTCTTCCCTACAAGCCTCTTTTAGCATCCCTGGCTCTTCATTCTCGTTTTATGTAGAAATTTCTCTTTCTATTATTTCTTAAGTTACTCCAAACTCAGCACAATGTCTGGCAACAGTGATAATTTTGAATAAACTGGTGTTGACAAGTATATTGTTCTGTATTCTTATACTGTGGGGGACATTTTCTTTCTTTTTTTCTTTTTTCTTTTCTTTCTTTTTCTTTTTTTTTTTTTTTACAAATAGTTTATTGTCAAGTTGGTTTCCATATAACACCCAGTGCTCATCCCCACAAGTGCCCTCCTCCATGCCCATCTCCCCCCTCCCTGTGGTGGACATTTTCTTAAACTTGGGTTTTAAAGGATAGCAGAACATATCACCCCAAAATATGCCAGCTCTGACAAAAAAAGTCACTCTGAACTAAAGGCACATGAGAAACAGCAGATGCTGAAGTAACACCATCACCTCCCCTTTTCTTTCAGAAAGCAGACAATAAACCTTATCATCTTATTCTTATAAGAACATTCTTATCACCAGCAATAGGGAGTCAGGTTGAGAAAACTCTGTAAAAACAACCCATATTAAATAATCCTCATCTTTCTTTAGCTTCCCTACCCAGTTCGGTTTTTTTGTTTGTTTGTGTTTTTACAATTATTACTCTTTGTCCAAACTAGTATAGAAGCCCATAGGCTGAAATACTTTTTGGTTCTTCATTTCCCTGTGAAGTCTCCCAGGCACATGTGAAAAATAAAATGTGTACGTTTTTCTCCTGTTGATCTGTCTTATGTCAACTTAGTTCTCAGGCTCAGCCCGCGATTCTAAGAGTTTAGAAGGAAAAGTTTGCCTCCCATAAAGTTTCTCTTCCCATCCAACTCACTCTCCAGCATCATTACTGTGCTGATGATTCTCATATTAGTCAACAATTCTCTTGTAAGACAGATTCATAATTTTATTTTTTATATATATTTTTTTACCATTTAATTATTTTTGAGAGAGTGAGACAGAGTGTGAGTGGGGGACAAGAAGAGAGAGAGAGGGAGACACTTAATCAGAATCAGGCTCCAGGCTCTGAGCTGTCAGCACAGAGCCTGACATAGGGCTCAAACTCCAAACTGTGAGCTCATGACCTGACCCAAAGTCAGATGCTTAATCAGCTGAGCAACCGTGATGCCCCCAGAATCATAATTTTAGACCTATCTTTTTTATGTGCCTCTATAAATTGAATCCACCAGACTTCACACTTGTCATTACAGCAAATTTCTATGTTCCTGTAATGGTCATTGTCAAACACAGATTTAATTTCTTACTGTTTAAAAGTCAACATCTTCCTCTGGTCTCCATTTCCTTTAGCCTCTTCCCAGTCAGATTTTTAGAATAAGTTGTCTACATCTGCCTCACTCACTTTATATTTTTGTCTTAATTACTTGGCAGCCATCTGGAGTCCCTGATACTCAGTGGAAATCATTCTCCCCAAGTCACAGAAGCCCTATATACTACAAAATACAACAGAAGGCTTTCAGCTCTTAGGTTAACTTCATCCTCTATAGCATGGTTTCTTCTCCTGTCCTTTGTTCCATTTCCCTCATTTTCTGCCCATCTTTCTAGACCATTCCCACTTGGCTTCCTTTGTTGATTGCTGCCTACCTATAAAATGTTGTTCTCATCCATCTCCTGACACTTGTGTCTTCTCACTCTCCATCAAATAAATAATAAGGTTTCCCTTAAACATTTCACCCATTTGGAGGTCTTCATTTAGTACTCTATGCTAATTATTTCCATTCTCATTCCCCTCTCCGAAACCTCAGACCCATATAATCTCATTGTCTAATCAACATTCCTACTTATATGTCAAATAGAAACATTGTTACTTAAGGCTCAAATATGGCAAACCCCAAACCAAACCACCATATTCTTCCCCAACAAATCCCCTGTGCTATCTCCTCATCCAGTGAGTGAAAGCACTGTCCACTTAGTTTCTTTAGTCACAATTCTAGGATCATTTTGGATTCTTCTTCACAACCATCACCTCTCATCAAGTCAAATCCTTTTGTCTCCACTTGCTACATATCCTTCATCCACTTATTTTATTCATCACCTCTTGCCTGAATAACTGTAGCAGCTTCCTAGTTGCCTCTGCCTCCAGTCTTGCCCCCATGCCAATCTGTCAACCAGACTGGAGACAGAAATCCTTCAAAACTGCCAATATTATCATGTCCTTTTCCTGTGTGAACCTCTTCTATGACCTCCCACTTCCCTCCACATAAAGAACACAGCATTTTCCAAGTTCTTGCTCAGCACCTCACCAGACTTTCACTTTTCAATTCTCTGTACCTTGCCTTGGAGCAAAACTGTAGGAGGTTGCCTTCTAGGATTCTTTTAGTTTCCCTCAGATGAGTCACGTTCACTCCTCCCCAGGTCTCTAAAAAAGTTCCTCCAACATCTCTCATTGCTTTAGTGGGCTAACTCCTCCCTACTTTCAGGGTTCATCTTGGCTTTCTTTCCAGGCTTTAGCCATTGGTCCCTTTTACTTCCCACAGACACAGATTCTGAGACAAGACTTTTAAAAAAAATGTTTATTTATTTTTGAAAGAGTGCACAATCAGGGGAGAGGCAGAGACAAAGTGGGACAGTGGATCTAAAGGGGCTCCATGCTGACAGCAGCAGAGCCTGATATGGGCCTTGAACTCACAAACCATGAGATTATGACCTGAGCTGAAGTCAGATGCTCAACCAACTGAGCCATCTAGATGTCCCTTGAGACAATAATTTGAGTGCAAGCTGTTCATCTGAGAGGTGGTTCCAAGAATCACCAACTGGAAAATGGAAAAAAGAAGAGGGGAAGAGAAGGGAATCAGTACAGGGGTGTTTTCATACAGGCTATCACTGCGCGAAAATGTAGTTAGTTCCCACTGGAGACCTTAGAAACAGAAGAATGAGATAGTTAAGGTAAGTTCCACCATCTCCCACACAACACTGGTTGAGAGCTGCTGCCTAAAGCCTTAAGCTCCTGGTGCTTCCTGATTGTCTTGCATCAGGTGGAATATCGTTCTCAACCAGAGATAGCCTCAGACTGAGTCACTGGGGCTCACAGTTGGGAACCATCAACATGGTTGGGTGACATGGGTGGGATACCTACAGGAGCCTCGTTTATTTAGAAATGCCTTTTAACTGTTTAACTCAGTAACTTAGGAACAGCCTTACTTTACAAAAGAAGAATACATAGTGAGGTGCAGGAAAAATCTAGACTAGAAGTGGAATGGACGGTGGGTTGAAGCAAGTAAAGATGGCCACCATGGAGACAAGTTGGGTGACAAGTGAAGTTAAAGCACAAGAATGAGTGAATGTCTAAAAGTAATAGAAGTAGGCCTGAGGAATTGGACGAGACAGAATTAAAAAAAGACAGGATGACAGGACATGAACAACTGTATTTAGGAGAAAAAAGGAACAAAAGTCAGAAGAGTCTGAAATTTTGAGGCTGGCTGGCTGGACTCATGTGGGAAACAGTGGAGCTTGGAAACTTATTTCCACTGTAGTTCCTGCTAATTAGCCTTGTGCTCTTGGGGCAATACCTAACACCTTAGTACCTCTGCTTTCTCATGGTTTTTATAAAGAGATTGGGATACATTCTATTTAATCCCAATTGGAAATTCATTTTACTGAACAGAGGACTGAACCATTCTTACTGAAACACTTGCTCCTGGTGCTGGTTTAGGCCAGGGGGCATGGGTCCCATTACACACCTGCACATTGCAATCAGATGGGAAATGTGTCAAAAGCAATTACAACTAATACAAAAAATGTCAAAACTTGGAAACTATTTCCTTGATAAAGATTAGACCTATTTTTGGATATCACTATAACGACACTATTCTCTGCCCAGCAACCATGTTAATAAGTGCCAAGAATAAGTTCAAAGGACATGGAGATGAAAGACAGTACCTTACATTGCTCATACAGAAAAGAGTTGGACTGTCCTGATGCTTAGAAGAAATATTTTCCAGTGACATATGGAAGCTTAATCTTCTTGTAATCTCACCTTTACAAAAGCCCTCACCAACAAACACACAACTATAGATGAGGGAGATTTCTGAAACTCAACTGCCCCCTCAGACCTTCCATCCACACTGAGGCTAATACAATCCAGGAGGCCATCTTTTCTGATCCCAAGATGCCAGCCACTACACCAGGGCTAGGTGCTCCCCATCAATGGCAGAGCTGGATGAGACACACATGATTACAATTATACAGGTCTCAGTAGACAATCCAAGATCACACAGTGTGACTCAAGGATGCCCCTAAATTCAGTGCTATGGACCTGGTACCAGGGCCACTTACTAGCTTGTCAGAGGGAGTCATGCTAGCATATGCACAGAGAAGTTGTGGATGCTGCCTGACATCTTACCCTTGGACTTTCCTTTAGATATTTGCTTGAGTGGCTGGCAAAGGATAGAATGACCAGAATTGAGAATATAAATATTGACCAGTTTCCTTTCTTGCTGAAGCACTTCTTGAGATATTCTGTACTTTGACCATGAATAAAATGGTGATTACAAATAATTCCAATGTTTTATCAGTCTTCAACATTTGAAAGATCATTGTCAAAATTTGGGCACATCCATGAGAGGGTATCATATTCAGGGCCATTGTCTCTCACTTTTCTATAGGAAAAGATTAAGACTTACCATGTCCTTCATGGTTTTCAAAATGTGGAAGGTTTTCTCCATTAAAAACTAAATGACATTCAGGAATGGAGATGTAGAGCTGGTCACTGCCAAGACACTGCATCCTGTATGCCAGACAGTAAAGAGATGTTCAATCAGTTCACTTCCTCTGGTGCCATCATCTCTCTCCTCCCCAAGTTTCATCCACTACTCACAACACAGATGAGTCACTCTGAAGATTTTACCAGGACTCTCTTTGTAGCAGACACCATTAAAGCTCCATCTTTGTCTACTATGCCAGTGGTTCACAAAAATTGTTTCCTGGATGAGGATCATCATTACCACCTGATGTTAAGAAATATCAGAAGGGCAAACTTTTGGCTCTTCTCCAGAGCCACTAGATCAGAAAATCTGAGGAAAAGGCCCTACAATGTGTGTGTTAATGAGCCTTCTAGATGGTTCTAATTTTTGCTTTGGCACTCATCTTTTGATGCACACTTACTTCTTCCCACTGCAGGACCTGGTATTGTGCCTGAGGGCTTGCTCTTGGGTGTGCTCAGCCCTCAGATGCACACAGACCTCAGACCCATGTGCACAGCATGGGGCAGGTCAGAAGTGCTGGGGAGTTAGTGTTCTAGGGAATATCTCTCAACTAGTTGTAGATAGAACCTTTAAAATAAAAACCCAACTTTCTCAAGTATCAGATGGGACTACTCTGAAGCATGTCCTTCTTAGCTTCTCAGGGGTCCACATCAGGACTGAGCCCAGCTGCCTGCAGATATAACCTGCTCATCAAGTCACCTGAACTGACTTTCTTCCCTGTGTGGTCTCACTTTCCCACTCCCCGTCTTGGGCTTCCTGGGACTACCGCCCATATAGGGCACTTGCCCCATTTTCTTACCTTAAGATATACCTCTGTGGAAGCCAATATAAGACTCTTTACTGTAGAGGAAAGTAATACTGATATTCCAAGGACTGTTCAGATATCATCATACTTAATTCCCACAAAAATCCTTCCAGGGAGAAATGAATGGACAGTGGAGTGATGTGCCCAAGCCACCGAGCCCTCAGGGTGAAGCTGGAATCTCCATCACCTTGTGACCTGAAGGAAACCACATGCAAAGACAGCTTCACTTTGGAACTTGGGCTGAAGAGATTATGTAAAAATAAAGATAGAATCTAATCAAGGACTGAGAAATCTTGAAGGCCTGACTCACTGATTTGGATGGGTCAGGCATCCTATGGGTTTGATAATAATGTCAAGATCAAAGTAATGAACAGTCACTGTGACAGTTAGGGAGGAATTTGACTTACATGGTGTGGAAAACTAAAGAGATATCCTTTGCTTCATCTATCTTTTTCTTTCCAGAGTAGATCATGATAATATAATATTTTTGGTAAATATGAATCAGTCCCTTCACTGATAATTGCTATGGAAAATTAAGAGGAATGATGTTGTGAATTATAAAAAGCATATATAATTAAAGACAACTTATAAATAATGCATAGTCTTTCAGAAGACCAAAATCAGAACATGTTATCTATGGTCTTTTCATTATCCATCAATCAGAAACAACTCATCCAGAATCCAAATCATTATTCAGATAACCAAACACCTAAAAATCCATTTGCATGATGGTTGGTCTTAATTATAAACATTTCTGCCTCATCAAGGAAGAATCGGGGCACCTGGGTGGCTTAGTCGGTTAAGCATCCGACTTTCGCTTAGGTCATAATCTCGCGGTTCGTGGGTTCGAGCCCCACGTCGGGCTTTGTGCTGACTGCCAGCTCAGAGCCTGGAGCCTGTTTCAGTCTGTGACTCCCTCTCTCTCTGGCCCTCCCCTGCTCACTCTGTCTCTCTCTTTCTCTCTCTCTCTCCTAGAAATAAATAAAACATTAAAAAAATTTTTTTAAAAAAGGAAGAATCAAATTTTCTTCAGATAAGTTTTCATCATGAATGACGTTTAATATAATTTCACTTATACTGTGTAAAGTAATCAGAAAAGCCAGTTAACCAGAACTCCATACTCCCCACCATTAAAAAAAAAAAAAAAGAACAAGGTGAATATAGTCAATGTGAAACATGGAGAATAAAGACAATCCCATAACCTGTCCTTCGATTAGAATGTCCTCATCATTTCCATAGAATCCTTTTAGCTAAATATAAGCATTTCTAATTAGAAACAGAAACAGTATTTGATTTTTGCAATGGCTGACAAATCAATACTGTTTATAGCTAATGGCAAAGAGTTTTTTTAGCCACTGTTTCTGACACATCTGGAAGAAATATAAACAACAACAGGCTGTTGGAAGGGGTTTTTGTTTTCCTTCAAACTGTCTAAATGATCTTGGAAGACAGTTTAAAGATGAAATGAGCCCAACATAAAAGCAAACAAAAAAAAGATGAGGATTTTGTGCTGCTTTACTTAAGGCAATTTCAAATTGCCCAACTAAAGCCATGTCTTTTGTACTGGCCTTGCCATTTTCAAAATTTGGAATTTTGCATTAGAGTGAAGAAATTCTTTTCCTTCACATTTCTTTTAGTTCTTGTTCAATTTATATAAGACAACCTATTCTCCTCACTTTCTTTGGGGCTTGGTGGGCAATCTTAGCAATCTTACATTTTAGCAGGATAGCAATCCTAGCATTGCATTAAAAGTTAGGAAAAGAAAAGAAAATTGTACAAAAACTAATAATAATGCAAAAGCATTGTGGTAGGTTAGATGGCTAAGGCAATTAGATTGTGACAGACCAAAATCGTTAACATCCTTTGCAATGATGCAAATAGGATTAGTGTGCCTTCTGCAAGAAATTTTGAGATGTCTTTGAATAAGGGAGGAAGAAAGAAGACGTACCAAGAACCGGGCAAGTATAATCATTTCTGTTCTGAGAAAGATGCAGATATCTGACCCTTGCTATTTAGTAGGTAGTCAGACAATGAGCAGGACACTCATCACTTACTTGCTTTCTCCCTGAAGTGCTGACCTATGACAGGTACCCTTTCATTTCATCCCCACAGTAGCCTATGAACTCAGCTTGTTTTTCAGTGTCTTCCTGATGAAGAAATCTAGACCAGCACATCTGCTTTCCCATTACCAGCATCTGTGTTTGTTTTTGTTTTGTTTTTATTTTTTTGTTTTTGTTTTTTTCTGGGTTTTTTTGTTTTGTTTTGTTTTTTGGTGTTTTTTCTTTTTTTTTCTTTTTCTTTTTTTTCCTTTCTTTCTTTCTTTTCTTTTCTTTTTTTTTTTTTTTGCCTAATTGCCTTATCTGGCCCACCAGAACTTGCTCTGCCCAAGCATGACAGGCTGGAAGTGCTGGAAACATTAGTAGTGCCCAGGAGCTGCCCTTAAGGCAATGACTAGTGGAGATGGTGTATAAATACCTCAGCTCCCTCCCCTCTCAGGTGGGATAGCTCCAAGGTATGGGTGCAACCTGGCTCCCAGATTTCTCCAGCAGGGCCAAGCTTTAGTTTCCCCAGCATGTCGACTCCCTTGAGTGTGAAAGTCTATTGGCTGTTTTCCCTTCCCAGTCTCCTCCCTGCATTCCTATCAGTACTTTCTGTCACCACCTTCCAATAAACTATACTCTAACCAATGTCCCAGAGTTAGCTTCTGGGAAAACTGGAACTAAGAGAATACTCTCTTCCTTCTACAAGGAGCAGAGACTTGTCTTGGCAGACAGAAGACAGACATCTCCAGACCAGCGCTCCTGCTTCCTGCTTTTTACCAGACTGTTGTGTTCAAGTCTTTAGACTCACTGCAGCCATGAAAGCAGAGTGTCTCTTATCTTGGTCTAGAAGAGAAATGTTGCCAAGAGAGAATTAAGGAAGGTGGAGGGGAGTAAGAGAAAATAAAAATGAATTAGCTTGGAGACCCTGACAACTCTGTCTACCCATCTTTCTCTGCTGTGGATACAAGACTGAAATTAGCCCAGGGGCAGAATTGGAGCAGTTGGGGGCAAGGTTTCTTATTTCTGTGAAAGCAATTTTATTCATATGCCCTGAAAAATGTGACTTACAAGTGATTACGAAGTGATTACTAGAGACTGATTTTTATCAAGCTGTGCCCATGCAAGAAGTGATTCTAAACCAAGTGTTGCTATTAAACCCAGAGAACTTCATATTCAAATCTTGAGATACACTATGTGTGGATGTCAGTGTGAAAGCATGCACTCTTTGATATAAATTTCACTTGAAGTACTGATTTGGTCTGTAACGCTGCAGTGAAGTTCAATGGGAAGGAGTCAGCATGGACCCAGGAATAATTGAGGAAGAAGAGTTTTAGAGCATGTGCTGGGGGCTCCTGCAGGGAGTCTTGTTATCTCTTTTACCTGGACACAGATCTGGAAACCCTAGAGGCTCAGATGAGACCAGAAACGCATACAATGTCTGAAGAGGAAATCAAATTCAAGCATGTGTGATTGTGATGTCATAAACTAGGTTGGCAGGTTGTCAAGCAGTGTTTTGAGGAGACACCTGCTCCTTAGTCATACCTAGGGGGCATCAGAGAGCTGGGGTATTGCACCTTTTGAGAGACATCACAAAATAAACTGGTGAACAATCTGAAAAACAATTCCCATAAAGAACGACCAAAGAAACAGAAAATATTTTTCTCAGAAAGGGAAATAGTCATGGGAGTTAAGAAAAACTCAGTGATTGGAAGAGCAGTCTTGTACAAAAGTATGTCCATGGACTCTGTGCCACTTCAGAAGGAAAAAAAAAAAACATGTGAAGTAACCAACAAGTGAAGAAAACAGCAAATATAGATTAAACATAAAAGGGCACTCTAACTCCCAGGAGTGATTCCTAAGGTTTCTGAAGATCCTGGCCATCCCTGCTGCAAACCAATGTCAGTGATTATAAAGATAGGAGTTCAGGCAAAATCAATCCTTTGCCATCTGTGTTTTGTTTCATGGAGGAAGGGGAAACTAGTGACCATCTCTGCAGATAGAAACCACAAACTCCTAGAAATAAACCCCTATACTTAGCGGTAAGTGTATTTCATACTCCATGTCAGCCTTTGCAGATAGCTGTTGTGTTGTATGGCTGGTCACGTGCCCATCACAGTAGAATAAGACTGGAGGATGTGATGATGGCTATCTCAGAGCAGCTTAGCTGAAATGGAAATGGTTTGGTCATTGCTACTGCGTGTCATAGGGTCTCTCCTTCCTAATTTGCCTAATTTGCACTTGTAAAGAACGGTCTACTCTCTCACATCTCCAGTGCCAGGGAGTTCTGGCAAGGTGGCCTGCATAGAAAGCAACTGGGAAATAGTGTCTTAGTTTCTAGTCAAGAATCTTGTGTGTTTCCTTTCTAGAGTGAGTCTAGAGTATGTCTAGTTCTGAAGTTCCGTGTGTATGTGCACATGTGTACATGCGTGTGTGTGTGTGTGTGTGTGTGTAAGCCTATGTGTATTGAGGGTGGTCAGGGGACAGAGAGACCATTGGAATAGAAGATAAGTAAATTGGAGGTCAGGAGTGAGCACACCAATGTCACCTCATATTTCTTTCTTCCTAGTAATTGTTTTTGTGTCCACAAAAGAAACTCTGCAATCTCAGACATCATCATGAAGATGAAGAAGACCAAATTTTACTGTCCAAACCTTTCTCTTGAGGACTATTTGAAATAAGCAAAAAAAAGCAGCAATCATGAGTGGGCATAATCCTCCAGCTCCCCAAGAGCCAGGAGAGGGAGGCTGGCACTGGGTGGGCTCCTCACACTACCACCACCCCACCTGGATCTGGGCATACATCTAAAGTCACTGAGGCATCCCTGCAGAGGAATCCACCCAGGATGGATTATAGACTGACTCTAGTGTCTCATCTGCCCAGAGGAAGTGTCCTCAGCCTTCTGGTTAGGGAAATGTTCAGAGAAAATACTCTTAGGGTGGGTCTTTATGGGTGAGACAGAGAACAAGTCTGGATTTCCAGATTTTAGTGAGCTAAGTTCCTACAGTCCTTGACATTCCACAGGTGACAAGTCACTGAACCAAGAAGTACCTGGACCTTGGTGTGTGCCTTCTGACCCCAGGTTAAGTGTGCTTGTAGACAATGTGTGAAATGAATAATAAACACAGAAGTTACCTGGACCTCAGACTTTAGATTCCAAAAAGAGTAACTCCAGTGGGAAAATTATCCTTGAAAATTATCCTATCTACTTAGGCTGGGCTTCCATTATAATAAAAGATAATTCTCACACTGGGGCTTTACACTTTGACTCTTGGTCCCTCACCCCCCAAAGCCCCCAGTGATGAGCCTGGATTAGATCTTTCTAAATGACTTTTTTAAACTATGAAATGTTTGATACATACGACTATAATATGCACGTATATGTCGTAAAGCCCAGAAATGAGACAGCATACTCACCATCGACTTTAAGAAACAGATCATTAGCCTCCAGGTGTACCACCTGGACCTGACCCGTGCCTCATCCCCAGAGGTAGTTGCCACCCTGAAGGTAGTTGTCCATTCTCCTGTCAATGGATGTTTTGGTTCTTCCCAGGGCTTAGGCCATTAGAAGGGTGCCCCTGAGAGCAAGCTTAAACACGTATCCTGGTGTGTGTGGACAAGAGTTGGACCAGCATAGATGACGCCATCAGAAATTGCTCAGTGGCAGAATATTTGCAGCTTTACTTTACCAGATAATGCCAAACTGTCATAACTTAGAGTCTAGCCAGTAATTTACTGCTGTGCTGTTGTTTTGTTCCATGCTGCTCCTCAGCCCCTGCCAGACATTGGGTATGATCAAGTATCTTAAGTTTGCCAGATAGAATGTGTATAATGCAATGTATTCATGTATTCCCCTGGTAACTAATGATGTTGAGCATTTTCAATGTCTCCTGGCCATGTGTGTTTGTTCATCTGTGAAATGCCAATCCATACCTTTGCCAACTTTTCCCTTGGAGTTGTTTCCTCTTTTTATTATTGATTGAGCCTCTCTCCTCTCTCTCTCTCTCTCTCTCTCTCTCTCCCCTTCCCTTACTCCATTGCTATTTATTTGTATGACACTTTTTCTTTGAGATCTTTTGATGAAGAGCAGCTCTCCATTATAGTGAACATGAATGTTTCACGATATTTTCTTTGGTTCATGTTTTACTTCCTGACCTTGAAGTCCCAAGGATATACATGTACTTCTAAAAATATAACATTTTGCTTTTATATTTAAGTCTTTATTGCACTGAGGTGCATGGAATGAGGGAGGTGTGCCTGCTTGTTCTCCACATGCATATGCCATTGTCCCAAAAGGTTCATTAAATATATGTGTAGGTGTGAGTCTTTGCTCTTCATTCTTCTCCACTGGTTGTTTCTCTCCATGCTGAAACCTCACTCAAATTACTATGGCTTTATATTCCTTCAGTATCTGGAAAGTCAACTTTCCCAGTTTGTTCTCTGTCTCCAAGGAGTGGTTTCCAATGCTTGCAGCTGTTAAAACAGAAGGTCTGGGCTTCCTATGAAAAATAGACTTCCTAAGTCAGCTGAAGGCTTTAGTATCTGCTACTCTCCTGGGACTCCTGATCTCACCTCATTTCTGCCATTATATTATTGCCCTTACTTTCTTATTTTTATTTTGATTTATTTACTTTCAGAGAGAGAGAGAGAGAGAGCACAAGAAAGGGAGGGAGAGAGAGAGAACCCCAAGCAGACTCCATCTGGAGCTCCACATGGGGTTTGATCTTGCAATCATGAGATCATAACCTGAGCCAAATCAAGAGTAAGTGGCTTAATTGACTCAACCACCTGGGTGCCCCTGCCCTTAACTTTGTTGCAAGAGCTGATGTGCATTTATTTATTTTTAAATATAATTTATTGTCAAATTGGCTTCAATACAACACCCAGTGCTCATCCCAGCAAGTGCCCTCTTCAATGCCCATCACCCACTTTCTCCTCTCCCCCACGTTCCATCAACCCTCAGTTTGTTTTCAGGATTTAAGAGTCTCTTGTGGTTTGCCTCACTCCTTCTCTGTAACTATTTTTTCCCCTTCTGCTCACCCATGGTCTTCTGTTAAGTTTCTCAAGATCCACAAATTAGTGGAAACATATAGTATCTATCTTTCTCTGCCTGATTTATTTCACTCAGCATAATACCCTCCAGATCCATCCATGTTGCTACAAATGGCCAGATTTCATTCTTTCTCATTGCAATGCAGTATTCCATTGTATAGATAAACCACATCCTCTTGATCCATTCATCAGTTGATGGACATTAAAGCTCTTTCCATGATTTGGCTATTGTTGAAAGTGCTGCTGTGAACATTGGGGTACATGTGCCCCTATGCATTAGCACTCCTGTATCCCTTGGGTAGTTTCCGCAAGTATTGTTAATTTTTTGAAGAACCTCCACACGGTTCTCCAGAGTGGCTGCACTGGGTTTGCATTCCTACCAACAGTGTAAAAGGGTGCTCGTTTCTCCACATCTTTGCCAGCATCTAGAGTCTCCTGATTTGTTCATTTTAGCCACTCTGACCGGCGTGAGGTGGTATCTCAGTGTGGTTTTGATTTGTAAATCCCTGATGAGGAGGGATGCTGAGCATCGTTTCATATGTCTGTTGTCTTTCTGGATGTCTTCTTTGGAAAAGTGTCTACTCATGCCTTCTGCCCTTTTGTTCACTGGATTATTTGTTTTTTGAGCATGGAGTTTGGTGAGTTACTTATAGATTTTTGGATCCTCCAGCAATTTTGCAAATTTTTTCACAGACAGTTTAGTCCACCATTGAAACCACAGTTGATTCCTCACCATTAGCAGATCACAGTCATCTGTGGAGAATGCTCCTCTGGGAGTGACACAATGGATTCTGCTGCTTGTGTACTGGGCTTGAGGACGTGTGGAACAAGACATGTTCAATGAGTTCTAGTTGGCTCTAATAGTGCAGTGAGATTCTGATGTGCTTGGAGATAATCCTGGACACTTCAACCCAGGAACCCCTGGCCTTTCCTTCTTATTACCTCCCCTAAATCAGGGTCATTCCAAGCTTGAGAAAATGTGGAAGACTCCCCCAGTACTAATGGGGAGCTCCTTGGGGAACTGCCTTAGAGGGAGAAGAGAGTTTAGCTCTTACTTATCCTTGGTTATACCTTCCTCAAGAGCTTGTCCACTTGAGTCCCAAATTGCCCAGACCTGCTATTGGGGTGTATTCTTGGCAGTCTTCCCAAAGACAGGGTGATGCACATTTTGTTTTTGGAAACGAACTTCCAATGACCACTGAATGCAGTCAGCCAATACAGCCACTCACCATCAACCACTGCAGCATGTGCAGCACTAAGGAACGTGTATGTAGTTATTTTGTAACCCAAAAGTCACCTCAAACACAGGCTCTTGGAACTATTCACTGATGCCCAAAACTTCTAAGTTTTGAATATGACACCAAGCCTCATGCTCAGAACAAATCTGGCCGATGCTTACTTTGATCCCACTTATCTTTTTTTTATTTTTTTAATGTTTTATTTATTTCTGAGAGAAAGAGAGGCAGCGTGAGCAGGGAAGGGTCAGAGAGAGAGGGAGACACAGAATCTGAAGCAGGCTCCAGGCTCTGAGCTAGCTGTCAGCACAGAGCCCGATGCAGGGCTCAAACCAACGAATCATGGGATCATGACCTGAACCGAAGTCGGACGCCCAACCGACTGAGCCACACAGGCGCCCCTCCCACTTATATCTTTTGAGACCAATAGAGGTGATTTCCACATAGGTAATGAAAGTCTTGTCAGGGCCATCAAGTGCACAGGCAGGCCTACACTGGACCATTTGCCACAGCTTTGCATATCTGCTCATAAGGACAGAAGCCCCACCTCAAACTCCCTGATGCCCTAGGAACTTGCTCTCTATAGATTTACTCCACCTCGTTGAAAGCTTTTGTAAGAAAACCTGCTTTAAATAGCTGTGTAGATTACCAACCTGAAAATATTCTTTAAAACTCCAATAAAATTTCCTAAGGCACTTTAAAATTCCTTATAATTGAAGAATTGAGGCCAGTTAATGGTAATGGGCATTGCTTGTCCAATGGTCCTTTTCTTTCTTGTTGGATGTATTCAAGCTTCCAAGTGAAACCCTGCTCTAATTTTTGTGAGGCTATTAATCTAAGAATAGTCTTCTGAAAATCTGCAGGAATCCTTAAGACATTTTTGAGTCTCCTATAATTGGTGCCTTGAGGCACTGTTAATAGTAGATATACTTTCAGGCCAAACACTGTCTCCAGGCTGGGACCCTGTGTATCCACTGTATCAACAGGGGTTCAAGAGAACTGATTCTTGTCCAAGGACAACATTAAACTATTCTCTCTGGGACATCAGACATCCAAAGGACCTTGCTTTTATTTTCTGGTACCACAGAAAATAATTATCTCATCTAAATAAGCAAATGCTGCTGTATATTTCATATCCTCATTAACCTTTTCTTTTGCTTCCAGGCCTCTTTGTAAATTGCTAAAACCCAACAGGGAAATGAAGGCAATTTGTGTCTTAGTTCTCATCAGCCAAGGGCACTCCCCAAGTCCTCTACTTAATGCTGACTCCTGACTCCTTAGTAACCAGTGCAAGCTTCTGACTCCTTAGCAACAGCCCAAGATCTCCTGAAGTCAAGTTGAAAAGTACTAACCTACTTTTTTTTATAGTTTATTGTCAAGTTGGTTTCCATATAACACCCCGTGCTCATCCCAACAACTGCCTCCTCCATGCTCATCACCCTCCTTCCCCTCTCCCTCACCCTCCTTCAGCCCTCAGTTTGTTCTCAGCATTCAAGAGTCTCTCATGGTTTGCCTCCCTCCCTCTCCCCAACAATTTTTCCCCTTCTTCTCCTGCTTCATCTTCCATTAACTTCCTCCTAATCCACCTATATGTGCAAACATATGGTATTTGTCCTTCTCTGCCTGACTTATTTTGCTCAGCATAACACACTCTAGTTCCATCCATGTTGCTACAAATGGCCAGATTTCATTCTTTCTCATTGCCATATAGTATTCCATTGTATAAATATACCACATATTCTTGATCCATTCATCAGTTGGTGGACCCTTAGGTTCTTTCCATGTTTTGGCTATTGTTGAGAGTGCTGCTATAAACATTGGAGTACATGTGCCCCTATGCTTCAGCACTCCTGTATCCCTTGGGTAAATTCTTAGCAGTGCTACTGCTGGGTTATAGGGGAGTTCTATTGTCCTAATCTACTTTAGCACATATTGGGAAGTCTATATTAGCCATATTCCTTCTGGACCACAAAAATAGGATTTTAAATGTTATTAAGTGCTGTAGGATTCTGATATTATGCTCTTAATCAACACCTCCTTTAATGTACTCTTGCAAGTCCTTGATTTCAGACAATGAGCTTCTTTTAGACTTCTCTGCAAAAGATCATATTGTTCTCTTCTGCCCTACATTGCTTAGTCTGATGGTAGCTTACATGTCACCCCTGAATGTCCTTCTCCATTTCTTCTTCCAGGGTTCAGTAATGAGGAGTCATTAGCATAAAAACTCTCATCCTGTTTGCATGGGAAGGTTCCATACATACTCTCCCAGGAAATACATGGCAGTGTGCTTCTGTTCAGTCTCTATCTTTATATAGTATCTTCCCAAGGAAGACAAATATAAAGAGCATCTCGGTATTAATATGTGCGTGCCATACTGGGCCAGATCTTTAAAAAGATTTCTAGAGAGAAACCCAAGCCTTTTATCTAGAAACCTTTGTCTATAACACACCTGTAGCCCTGCCTACTTGAGGATTCCTCAAGTAGGAATATGTGTCTCTTCTTTCCTTCCTCTATCCTTAGAGCAGATACTATTGGTCTCTTGCTCTTATTTCTTCAATACTTAGCATTCATGCATATTGCTCCTGCTTCTTTTGGCCAAAGAGGTATGTTCAGCAGGTATAAAGAGCAGACCAAAAGTAAAGAAAAGTAGTGCCCCTGGGAGGAGACTGCAATCAATGATAAATGTCCCTGCTTCCCCACCCTCACATGACATAACTTCCAGATGTTCCCCCTGGATAAAGTCCCCAGTCACACAGGGTGACCTGCTTACTGATGTACACACACTGATGTATACACCCCCCCTTCCATTCTACACTTCCCCCTCTCCTACCAGTGTTTGCTAGAATGACCTCCAACAAAAACTTCTCATACTCAAGTATTTGTTTCAAAGTCTATTTCTGGAGGTATCAACTTAAGACAACAACTGAGGAGATGGGAATTGTCTTGGTTAGCTCTGACATTCCCTGGACCCTGTTTCTGTGTCTATCCCATGTGTTGCTCCATCTTTCTCTTACCATCCCTTAGAAACAACCACCTAGACATAGTTCAGGTGGTTTTAGTCCTTAAGCCAAATTTACCCAATCTATCCTATCTCCACCTTAAATAGTGGTTCAGCTCTCTGTTAGTAATTGACAGAGACACACTGGACACTTGGAACCCACTGTCTAGTACCCTGAGTTTCAGCCTGTTCTATTTTCATAGCCACTCTGGGAAAATACTTACCTGATACCTACCTGATCCTATAGAAAAAGCAAAATGCTGGCAGGCTGCTTGGCATGAGGCTATGGTGATAAGGCTCAGGAAAAACTCAGTTCCCCTGTTACTTCCCCACTTTGTGTTAGGTAGGCTGACTTTTAAGACACCTATATTTTCTTCTTCATTATACCAGATCAAACTAGATCCCTGTTTGGTGGTTACATAGATCCTGTTAGCTCAACTGTTGATTTTTAAAGGGCTTTGTGGAAGGCAGAATAATGAACCCCAGAGATGTCCACACACTAATCTCCAAACTCTGTAAATATGTTACATTACATGGCAAAGAAGAACTCGGGTAGCAGGCAGAATAAAGATTGTTAACTATATGAATATTATCCTGGGTCATCTAGGTGAGCCTAGTGTAAATACAAGAGTCCTTAAATGCAGAAATGAAAGAAAGTCAGAATGATGCAGCCTAAGAAGATTTCAACCCAGTTTTACTGGATTCAAAGATTGGGAAAGAATGCTTTGGGCCAAGAGATGTGGGAAGCCTCTAGAGGCCAGAAATGCCAAGAGAAAGGGTTCTCTTCCAGACCCTTCAAAAAGGAATGCAGGTCTGCTTGACGTCTTCAGTGAAATGCATTTTGTACCCCTGAACCACAAATCTGCAATGTGTGCTGTGTCAAGACATGGTGTGTGGTAATTTGTTAGAACAGACATAAGCATGGAATGTCTGTTGCTATGCTAAGGATCCAGAAGCTTCCATTGCAGCTGCCATCTGACTTGTTATCTCCACAAGTCCCAGCTACTAGGTCCCAGCTACTAGGATCTGGCTAATATCACCACTGTGCTTCCTTCTAAGATTTGCTCTTCTCTGCTATTTCTGTGGTTATTTGTTCTTTTCCTATGCCTACTTATTTGACCACCTTTAAACACAGAAAGAAAGTGGGCAGATAATGGTTAGATGTAGGACTTACATGTAGGACTAAGGGTTTAGACTTAGAATAGTTCCAGATTCTACCTGGTCTAAGTGATGCTGGTATGCATTTCCTCAATTAAACTATCCTTTGGTCAATGTTTTCTCTGCAGAGTAATCTCAGCCTCAGTATATATACATTGGGTAGACATCTTTCCTCCCAGCTTCTGGTGAGAAAATAATTCCCTTATTGCTCCAAAACTACTTGCTTGGAGGGTATTGATAACCAAATGCATAGATCTATCAGGCATTCCACCAACCTGAATTCTGATCCTGGCAATGTGAGCTCTGTGCTTGTCATGTCTCTCCCATGATTCTATACCAGCACATCCTAATGAAGAGGTACAGTCTAACTGAAAGAGCCCGAACTCTGAATAAGATTCTTCCTCTGACTATGCTAGGTCAGCTATGATCCTGAATGAAGCCATTACTAGTCAAAAGGTTATGTCAGGAAACAAGGGTGGTGAGGAAGAAGGGAGAAGAAACCTTTAAAAATAACATTTCAGTCTCCTATTTTTCATTTCAGAATGTAGGGGAAGTGAAATTCTCCCTCTACCCTCTTAGAATTTGGGTGGCTGAGCCTGAAAGTTGAACTGATAAACAGGTTAATTTTAGGAAAGCATACAAATGTATACAGGTTTTATGTGACACAGAAAACTTCATAAGGGTGAAGACTCACAGAAACAGCAAAACCCATGTTTTTACAGTGGATTGAGCAAAGAAAGGCAATTGCAGAAAAATAACTAAGCTATGTGGGGAGGCTAAAGGAAGATAAGAATTATTTTTAATAAGATCTGTTTGTATAGAATTCTCCAGGTTTCAACTTCTCATCCTAGATGATAAGAATGTTACTTTCCTTCTGATACAGGAATGGTATGTTTCACATGGGAATTTTTTAGTTTTTAAGAAAAAGAAGATTAAAGTGCTCTTCTTGCAACTGCTACTTTTTAAGTGCTTTCAGCTCAAAATAGTTTCTATGTCAAAGTGCATATTTTGGGGTTGAATAGTCCGCCACTCTACAAGGATCTCATTTTAGGGTCAATAGACTAGTTCACTTCTTAGAAAGTTTCACCCCATCCCAAATTAAACATGATTCCCATGTCTTAACCTGGTCTGGGGGTGATTGTCTCTGAGTCCTGACCACAAGTGGTGGCTTTTCTCACCTGTGCGGGATGTCCACTATATGTTCCCATGTGTCACTCTTCAGTAGTCCAGGCAAGGTCACCAATTTTAAGCACTTTCACACCAGGCTCCCTTTGGGGACGATTTTGTTTCATGAGATGTTTTGGCATTGTAATAATAAAAAGTAGAAAGGAAGAAAAAGTCCACACCCATTCAAAGATATGTACATACACAAGGACATTTACTAAATGTATGTCTATTGAGGAAGAAGAAAAATAGCAGCAACAAGAATAAAATGCAAAACAATAAATTAATTAATTAATCAAATAGTCAGTGAAAGCAAGCCAGGGGCACTGCATGAACCAGTGGAAGCACTGCTGCTTCTGGGCATTGAACTGAGCACTCTGGTGGACCCAATTCTCTGTACCTATGAGGCAATTGTGCGTGGGGAGGGGAGCAGACCATGGGGGGAATGGCTAGACGAGACGAGCTTAGAGACTTTCATATTGACCCTTCTCCACACCAGTAGTGATAATTCCTTCCTTTGTGCTGTTTTGAACTTTGAGACATAAGTAAATAAAATTGGCGTCAGCTTTGAGTCCTCTTGTACCACCAAAGCCACACTGCTGGATGGACTATAAACTCCACTACAAACCACTTTCTATGGCTATAATTAGACATTCCCATTCCTCATGCTACTGATAGCTGCAGCCTTCTAGAGTGGGTGGAGGAGTGGGTGGAGTGGCAGGAAAGAAGAAAGCAGCATGGGAAGGCATCTGTATGAGAAACTGTTCCTGTTGAACCCAGTATAAAGCAATAAGAAGTAGGTCATCACTTAAAATTCAGTGATTTGTCTCCAAGGAGCATGTTGGCTCATAAAATAAGTCACATTTTCTGTGGGCTTAGAGCTCTAAAGCATATAAGCTTTTGCATAAATGATGCTTACTTACTTTTGTTGTTTTTGTTGCTGTATTGTTTAATTGGAACTGGTCTGAAAAATAAGAGTTGGTCTTTCTATTTTTATGTCTTGTGGTTGTTTTGTTATTGCAATTTATAAAATGAAAACTGATCTTTAAAAAAGTATAACTTACTTTTTTATTTTTTGAGAGAGAAAGAGAGAGCAAGTGGGGGAGAGGGACAGAGAGAGAGAGAGAGATAGAGATATAGAGAGAGAATCTTAAGCAGGCTCCACACTCAGTGCAGAGCCTGACACAGGACTGGATCCCACATTGCTGGGATCATAACCTGAGCCAGAATCAAGAACCAGATGCTCGGGGCGCCTGGGTGGCTTAGTCGGTTAAGCGTCCGACTTTCGCTTGGGTCATGATCTCGCGGTTCGTGGGTTCGAGCCCCGCGTCCGGCTCTGGCTGACTGCCAGCTCAGAGCCTGGAGCCTGTTTCAGTCTGTGACTCTCTTTCTCTCTGACCCTCCCCTGCTCACGCTGTCTCTCTCTCTCTCTCTAGAAATAAATAAAACATTAAAAAAAAAATTAAAAAAAAAAAAAGAACCAGATGCTCAACTGCCTGAGCCACACAGGTACCCCTTATTTATTTATTTATTTATTTATTCATTCATTCATTCATTCATTCATTCATTCATTCATTCATTCAAACACAGAGAGACAAGAAGTGATCTTAGCAAAGAAAGGATTATATAGCAATTGGAGTCCATTTCAAAATTTCATTATTCAAATTTAGTCAAATAAAATTTTGAAATAAACTCCAATTGCTATATAATCCTTTCTTTGCTAAGATCAAATAAAAAATAAGTTTTAGGTTAAACATCCTATTTTTAAATAAAGCTACTAGAAATGATTGGGTGATTTAAAAAATAATATATTTTATTTTTTAAAACAGTTTAGGCTTACAAAAAATTGCACAGAAATTAAAGAGAATTACCATATACTCCCTCCCCGCTCCCGCAGTTTTCTTGTTTATCAACATCTTGCATGAGTGTGACATTTCTCACAATTGATGAGTCAATAATGAGACAATATTGATGTTATTTTTAAAATTTTTTAAGTTTACTTATTTACTTTGAAAGAGAGAGAGATGAGTGGAGAAGGGGCATAGAGAGAGGGAGACAGAGAGAATCCCAAGCACAGTCAGGGCAAAGCCTGAGGCACTGCTTGAACCCATGAACTATGAAATCATGACCTGAGTTGAAATCAAGAGTTGGATACTCTACTTACTGAGCCACCCAGGCATACCCTGACAAACTAAATTTCTATGAAATTAGGAAAAATGGAGCTGTTAACTATTTTTATGACATATTTCTAAAACTATAGTTTTCAATGTTTCTTTCAGAAATGGAGACTTCTAACAACAAAACACTATGAATACATATAATAAAACATGTACAAGATGTATATGAAGAAAACCACAAAAATGTTGATGAAAGAAATCAAAGAAGATCTAAAGAAATGGAAAGGTGTTTCATGTTTATGAGTAGAAAACCTTAACATTGTTATACAAATTGGTTTATAGGTTCAATGCAACCTAAATCAAATTTTCAGAGAGTTGCTTTGTGGATATCAACACAATTATTCTAAAGTTTGTATAGGCTAAAACTTTCTGATTTTAAGAGTTACTATAAAGTTACAGTGATCAAGATAGTATAATATTGGTGACAGAATAGGCAAATAGATCAATAGAATAGGAGAGAGAAGCCAGAAATATATCCTCACAAATAAAGTCGACTGATTTTTGCAAAGGACCAAAGGCAAGTCAATGGAGTCAATAATCTTTTTAAAAAATAATGTTGGGGCGCCTGGGTGGCTTAGTCAGTGAAGCGTCCGACTTTCGCTTGGGTCATGATCTCGCGGTTCGTGGGTTCGAGCCCCGCGTCGGGCTCTGTGCTGACTGCCAGCTCGGAGCCTGGAGCCTGTTTCAGTCTGTGACTCCCTCTCTCTCTGACCCTCCCCTGTTCACGCTGTCTGTCTCTCTCTCTCCTAGAAATAAAACATTAAAAAAAAAAAGTTTAAAAAGAAAACAAAAAAACAATAAGAAAACAAAATATCTCATCAGACACCTTACCAAAAATGATATACAGGTGATACATAAACATATGGAAAGATGCATAAAATATACATTACAGAATTATAAATTAAAATAATTAGATACCACAATAATTCCTATATTACACACTTATTAGATTGGCTAAAATCAAAAACAGTGATAGTGTGAAATGTTGGCAAGATTGTGAAGGAATAGGACCTCTTATTCACAGAAGGTGGGAATGCAAAATTGTAAATTTGAAAGTAGTTTGGTATTTTCTTACAAAACTAAACATAGGCTTACCATACTATCCTTTAATCATACTTCTGAGAAGTTAGGTGATGAGTTGAAAACATGTCTACACAGATACTTGCATTATGAATGTAATATGTCTAAGTGCAAATTTCTTTTTTTGGTGTTATCTATCTTGGTGTTCTCTGGGCTTCCTGGTTCTGTGGCTGGTGTCTATTATTTAACTTAGAAAACTCTCAGCCATTATTACTTCAAATATTTCTCCTCTTCTTGAAAAGAAGTTTTCTTTGATCTTCACCGTGAGAAACTGGTAGAGTTCTTGGAAGTAAAACTCATAAAAGTGTGGGTCCCCTCAAGGTTGGCTCCCCAAGAGCTCACATTCGCTCTTCAGCAATTAGTCAATTACTGATTAAGTTTTCCTACTGATGGTTTCTGCTTCCAATAAGATATGATTCTGTGTTTCCTTGTCTCTACACTTTTGGAGATAGTAGTTTGCCCTATAACATCAATTCTCTGCTGAATCTAAGAAGAGAGTTGACTTTCCATTTGTTTAGCTGTTTTCTTGTTAAGGAAAGGAGTGATAACTTTTTTATAAATTAAGTTTATGTATGTATTTTGAGAATGAGAGAGGCAGAGTGCATACATGCACGGGTGGGTGAGGAGCAGAGAAAGGGAATCCAAAGTAGGTGCCATGCCATAAGCCTGGAACCCAATGTGGGGCTGGAACCCAAAACCCTTGAGATCATTTTTTTAGACAAAACCAAGAGCTGGATGCATAAAGACTGAATCACCCAGGGGCCCCAAGAGTGATAACTTTCAAGTTCTTTCCATTACAGAACAGAAGGCTTACTCTTTTTAGGATAAGAAATAAAGTGGAAAAACAAACAAACAAATCCCAACATTATTCACTAGTATGTAATTATTAGGTCTTCTGTTCATGGAAATTCTTAAATAATAATAATAAATAGAGATAATTACTGGGCTGTAAAAGGCAGGAATTTAAGATAATTGACTATGGATTGTACCAATTCAAAATAAAATTAAATCAAATTTTTGAAATTATTTTTAATTTCATTAATTTATTTAAATAAAAAAAATTCACCCACTTTTTCCACTGCCACTCCCCACACCCTTCCCCTTGCAACCACTAATCTGTTCTATTTCTCAAAGTTTGTGGAGGTTTTTGTAAGGTTCCACATATAAAAGATTATACAATATTTCTCTTTCTCTCACTGATTTATTTCACTTAGCATAAGGCCATTGAAGTCCATCTTTGTTGCTCCAAATTGCAAGATTTTATTTTATTTTATTTATTTATTTTTTTTTTAATATTTTATTTATTTCTAGGAGAGAGAGAGACAGCATGAGCAGGGGAGGGTCAGAGAGTGAGGGAGACACAGACTCTGAAACAGGCTCCAGGCTCTGAACTGGCAGTCAGCACAGAGCCCGATGCGGGGCTCGAAACCACGAACCGCGAGATCATGACCCAAGCGAAAGTCGGACGCTTAACCGACTAAGCCACCCAGGCGCCCCGCAAGATTTTATTTTTTCTTCTGGTAAATAATATTCCATTGTGTGTATACATATATAATAATATATATAATATATATGTATATTGTATTATTATACATATAATTTCTTTACTTATTTATCAATGGACACTTAAGTTGTTTTCATCTTGGCTATTATAAATAATGCTGCCATAAGGATGGATGTGTATGTATATTTTCAAATTGGTGTTTTTGTTTTCTTTGAATACATACCCAGAAGTAGAATTCCTGGATCATGTGGTAGATCTATTTTTAGTATTTTGATAAACCCCCATATTGTTTTCCATAGTGGTTGTATCAATATAATATACATTTCCACCACTAGTGTATAAGGTTTGCCTTTCACTCCTCACCAACACTTGTTATTTGTTGTCTTTTTGTTAATAGCCATTCTAACAAGTGTAAGATGATATTGTGGTTTTGATTTACATTTCTTTGATAATGAGTGATGGTGAACATTTTTTCATGTGCTTATTGGCCATCTGTATATATTCTTTGGGAAACAAATCTGCTCAGATCTTCTACCCTTTTTTTCACTAGATTGTCTTTTTGCTATTGTGTTATATGAATTCTTTATATATTTTGAATATTAGCTTATCATATATAGGATTTGTTATTTTCTCTCATTCAATAGGCTGCCTTTTCATTTTGTTGAATGTTTCCTTTACTGAGTAGAAGCTTTTTAGTTTGGTGTAATTCCACTTTTTTATTTTTGTTTTTGTTTTTGCTTTTGGTGTGAGAGTCAAAAAATTATCATCAATACTTATGTCAAGGATCTTACTGCCTATATTTTCTTCTAGGATTTTTATGGGTTTCATGTATTACTTTCAAGGCTTTAATAGATTTTTCATTAATTTTTATGCACAGTGTAAGATTGCAGTCGAGTTTTCTTTTTTAGTATGTGGCTGTCTAATTGCCCCAATATCACTGATTGAAGAGACCATCTTTTCCACACTGTATATTCTTGGTTCCTTTGTTGTAAATTAATTGACCATAATGCACAGGCTTATTTGTGGGCATTCTATTTTGTTCCATGGATCTATGTATCTGTTTTATGCTAATATCAGACTGTTTTAATTACTATAACTTTGCAATATAGTTTATATTGAGGGACAATGGTGCCTCCAGCTTTTTCCTTCTTTCTTAAGATTTTTTTGGCTAGTCAGAGTCTTTTGTAGTTACACACAAACTTTGGGGTTGTTTGTTCTATATCTATGAAAAATGCCATTAAAATTTTGATAGGAATTGCATTGAATCTGCTTATTGCTTTAGGTAGTATGGACATTTTAACAATATTAATTCTTCTAATACATGAACACAGAATGTCTTTCCATTTGTTTGTGATTTCATTTTTTTTGTGTTTTCTTAAGTTTCCTTTCTTGATACTCATAGTTTCAAGATGATAAAAATTTTCTTTTGCCTCATTATTTAAATTTATTCCTAGATATTGTATTCTCATAGCAGACATCCATTAACTTCTTAATCTTTCAGATATTTCAGGACAAGGGAAAACTGTGGGATAAGGGTAGGTCTGGAAATATAAGAACCTGTGAATTATTAGCAACAAACATATTCAGCAATTATGGGATGAACATATTGTCCTGGTAGAAGGATCTGCATATCTTAGATTCATTTGAGATTCTGTAACAAAGTACCACAAACTGGATAGCAAATAAATAATAGACATTTACTTCTCACAGTGCTGGAGGCTGGAAGTCCAAGATCAATGTGCCTGTATGGTCAGGTTCTGGTGAGGGCCCACTTCCTGGTTCATAGGCAGCTGTCTTTTCACTGTGTCTTTGTATAGTGGAAGGGGCCAGGGTGCTCTGTAGGGTCTCTATCATAAAAAGCACGAATCCAGGGTGCCTGGGTGGCTCAGTAGGTTAAGCATCCGACTCTTGGTCTTGGCTCAAGTCATGATCTCATGATCATGAGATGGAGCCCCATGTAGGGTTCTGTGCTGACTGTGGAACCTGCATGGGATTCTCTCTCCTTCCCCCACTTGTTCTCTCACTCTCTCTTTAAAAAATAAATAAACGTTTCACTGGGTTGTTTGTTTGTCTGGCGTGTAGTTTGGTGGGTTCCTTATAGATTCTGGATATTAACCCTTTATCTGATATGTCATTTGCAACTATCTTTTCCCATTCCGTTGGTTGCCTATTAATTTTCTGGGTTGTTTCCTTGGCTGTGCAGAAACTTTTAATCTTGAGGAGGTCCCAACAGTTTATTTTTGCTCTTGATTCCCTTGCTTTTGGGGATGTGTCAAGTAAGTTGCTGCGGTGGAGGTCAAGGAGGTTGTTTCCTGCTTTCTCCTCTAGGGTGTTGATAGTTTCCTGTCTCACGTTCAGGTCCTTTATCCATTTTGAGTTTATTTTTGTGCATGGTGTGAGAAAAGGATCTAGTTTCATTCTTCTCCATGTTGCTGTCCATTTCTCCCAACACCATCTGTTAAAAAGGCTGTCTGTTTTCCATTGGATATTCTTTCCTGCTTTGTCCAAGATCAGTTGGCTGTATACTTTTGGGTCCACTTCTGAGTTCTCAATTCTGTTCCATTGGTCTATGTGTCTGTTTTTGTGCCAATACCATACTGTCTTGATGATGACAGCTTTGTAGTAGAGGCTAAAGCCTGGGATGGTGATCCCTCCCTTTTTGGTTTTATTTTTCAGGATTACTTTGGCTATTCGGGGTCTTTTGTGGTTCCATACAAATTTTTGGATAGTTTGTTCTAGTTTTGAGAAGTATGCTGGTGCAATTTGGATTGGAATTGCATTGAATGTGTAGAGTGCTTTAGGTAGTAATGACATCTTAACTATATTTATTCTTCCTATCCATGAGTATGGAATGTTTTTCCATTTCTTTGTGTCTTCTTCAATTTCCTACATAAGTTTTCTACAGTTTTCATCATACAGATCTCTTGTATCCTTGGTTAGGTTTATTCCGAGGTATTTTATGGTTTTTTGTGCAATTGTGAATGGGATCAGTTTCTTGATTTCTCTTTCTGTTGCTTCATTATTGGTGTAAAAAAATGCAACCTATTTCTGTTTACGTTGATTTTGTACGCTGCCACTTTGCTGAATTGATGGATGAGTTCTAATAGGCTTCTGGTGGAGTCTGTCGGGTTTTCGATGTAGAGTATCATGTCGTCTGCGAAAAGTGAAAGTTTGACTTCTTCTTTGCCAATTCTGATGCCTTTGATTTCCTTTTGGTGTCTGAATGGCTGATGCTAGGGACTTCCAGCACTATGTTAAACAGCAGTGGTGAGAGTGGACATCCCTGTCGTGTTCCTGATCTCAGCATCCCTCCTCATCAAGGGAAATACAAATCTAAACACTGAGACTACCACCTCCATGCCAGTCAGAGTGGCTAAAATGAGCCAATCAGAGAACTCTAGATGCTACGCGAGGATGTGGAGAAACGGGCACCCTCCTACACTGTGGTGAGTGGTGGTCTCTGGAAAACAGTGTGGAGGTTCTCAGAAACTAACAATAGAACTCCCCTAGGACCCAGCAATAGCACTGCTAGAAATTTACCAAGGGATATATGCTGATGCATAGGAGCACATGGACCCCAATGTTCATAGCAGCACTCTCCACAATAGCTAAAACGTGGAAAGAGCCTAAGTGTCCATCAACAGATGAATGGATCAAGAAGATGTGGTTTATCTACCATGGAATACTACGTGGCAATGAGAAACAATAGGAAATCTGTCCATGTGTAGCAACATGGATGGACCTTGAGGGTGTTATGCTGAAGGAAATAAGTCAGGGGAGAGAAGGACAAATATCATATGTTTTCACGTATAGGAGGATTAGGAGGAACTTGACGGTGGAACAAGGGGGGGAGAAGAAGGGGAAATGGTCAGGGGGGAAAGGGAGAGGCAAATCATGAGGAGACTCTTGAATGCTGACAAAAACTGAGGACTGATGGATGTGGGGGAGGGGGATGGGCATGGAGGAGGACACTTGTGGGGATGAGCACTGAGTGTTATGTGGAAACTAATTTGACAATAAACTATTTGTAAAAAAAAAAAAATTAAAAAATTTAAAAAAATAATAAACGTTTTTTTAAAAATAAAAAATAAATAAAAGCACTAATCCCATTCATGAGGGGTCCTTTCTCATGACTCTGTTCCTCAAAGGCCCTGTATCCTAAGACCATCACATTTAGAATTGCAGCTTGTGAATATTGTGTGGAGGACATAAATATTATTACCATCACATTGGGTTAATAAAAGACCAGGCACCAATTAGTGCTCAGAGAATCATGGGTTTTTTCCCCCTTTGTTTCTCTATGATGCCCTGAGAACCCTTGTACATATTAACATGCCCTTGTGGAATGAATACATAAATGGCCTATGATATCAGAGTCTTTATACTCAAAAACCAGAAAAAAAAAATAAAGCAGAAACAACCTGTGCATCATTTGATATCTTGATGATTCTTATGATGTCCATCAAAAGACAGTTACTTTAATTATATATATATATATATATATATATATTAATATATATATATATATATATATATATATATATATATATATATATATATATATAGTTTATATATTGTTTATATATATATATATATATATATATAGTTTATATAGAGTTATATATAAAATATGTATAATTATATATAATTGAATGGCTAACCCATTTGAGGGAAATTATTCAGTAGCAATGTTTCCAGGACACCTATACTGAAACTGAGTGGGGGGCAGTGGAAAGACGATGGTGAGAAGGTCAATGGTATTACATGGGAAATAGCCAGACACTTACAGTCCTGTGCATTATAAGATTCATTTTCAGCTCAAGATCCACCCACTTTGTCCTCCTCTGCTTCAAAACATATAAAATAACTTCATATATAACAAAGATCATGGCAAATATTGTAGCAAAACTTTAAGCAAGAGTTCAATGGTTTTTAGATTTGGGAGCTGACTTTAGGTTCAAGCAAACCATCTGAAGAAGCCAATTCCAGAAATGTCTACAGGGAGCTGGCATTTTTGAGGATATTAGGCACAATCAGAGAACTGGAAAAATTAGTTAAAATTTGTTTTTTTCAAAGTGAATGTTGAGCATAATCATAGTCAAAGAATAAGATTTTTTTTTTTTTTTACAAATAATAACAAGGGTCTTAAAACAGCAATGTGACAGTCCAGATAAGGTCAGGCTGTGGAGCACCTGGGTGGTGCAGTGGGTTATGTGTTCAATTCTTGATATTGGCTCAAGCCATGATCTCACAGTTCATGAGATCAAGCCCCAAGTCAGGCTCTGTGCTCACAGAGTGGAGCCTGCTCAGGATTCTCTCTTTTCCTCTCTCTCTCTGCCTTTTCCCCTCTTGCTCATGCTTTCTCTCTTCTCACTCTCTCAAACTAAATAATTAAACATTACAAATGTTTTAAAAAGATAAGACAATAAAAAATAAAAGATCAGGTTGGGCCAAGAAAAATAGGTAAGAAAAAGAACTGAATAAGGAAAAGGCAGAATGATTGAGAATGGGAAATTTCCCTTTGTCTAGGAAAAACAGAATGCTTGTGACAGAATCCATTAGTCATTACTTTCAGCTATTGTATATATTTATTTTTAAATTAATTGTACAGCTACAAGTACATGACATACATTTCCCTGACTTGGACCCTGTTAAATGGAAAATAAAGAATCACCTCAGCAGCAGGCCTTTTTTCTTCCCCCCTCCTTTTTTTTAAGGAAAGGAGCATGACGATTACATGTAAACTTTGATTGCATCTCATTTCAAGAACATAAAGATAAATGATGGGAAAAGGGTGTGTATTTGAATCAGAGAGAATACAGTAGTTTCCTTTCCATAGCCCAAGCTCAGTAATGCTCTATTAAATTCAAACTACTTCAAATGAAAGACTATGTGACTTGTTTTTTCCTCTCGGAGTATTATAACCCTAGTGTCCAGACTGGACAGACACAGGTAAGCAGAAGCCCTTGTAGAATCTCATTTTTTCAAAGCCTAATCACATCCGGGATTCTGTCTAATTAGAAGGGGACAATAGTGATTTTCATGTTTGGATTCTTCATGCAGGCGCCAGGAAACTGAATTGTGTAAAGGAGTTCAGAGTCAGAGTCATGAGTCCTGCCCTGGTCATGCATTTCTTGAGGTCTTTGGTTTTCCAGGAAAAGGCACAGCAGAGCCCTGACCTGAGTGTCTGCACCTCCAGCAAGGATCCTTATTATCACCATGTTTGAAGGAAGGAGACTTGCTTCCACATCCCTTCAGCTCAGTGCAGATTTGAGATCTTCAGCACTGAATGTGTATTTCCCTACAAATCCCAAAGATTCAGGTATTGATAGCTATAGCTGGTGCAGTGTTTTCATCTGGAAGAACACAAGTTCCTATAGTAGATTTGAAAACCAAAGTATAAATTGGCCTGTATTGTTGCATTAGATGCAAGTATGCATTGTGGTTAATTTATGCACTGGTTACTGTGCACTAGAATTAGCAGCTCTGAGGGGCTCGGATGCAAACAATGACTGGAAATGTAACTGATGTGTTTGGCCCTTATTAAGGACAAGAAGGCATCAGAGAGTTTAACATTATGAGGAGATGGATACCTGTCACATTATGAAGAAAAACTATTAACTCAACTCTTGTTTGTAAGTACCCTGTTACTCAAGAGTTAACTCTTGCTTTGTAAGTACCCTGTAGATAGGTAGAATGTCCTCAAAGGACATAAATAAACCTTAAATCTTTTAGAAAGGAGAAATGGTGGGGCACCTGACTGGTACTGTCAGTAGAGTATGCAATCCTTGATCTCTGGGTCTTGACTTCTGGCCCCACATCCGGTGTAGAGCTTGCTTAAAAAAATCTTTTCGCTGGTGAGGATGTCGAGAAATGGCCACCCTCCTACACTGTTGGTGGGAATGTAAACTGGTGCAGCCACTCTGGAAAACAGTGTGGAGATTCCTCAAAAAAATTAACAATAGAACTCCCCTATGACCCAGCAATAGCACTGCTTGGAATTTACCCAAGGGAAACAGGAGTGCGGATGCATAGGGGCACATGTACCCCAATGTTCATAGCAACACTCTCAACAATGGCCAAAACATGGAAAGAACCTAAGTGTCCATCAACTGATGAATGGATCAAGAAGATGTGGTTTATCTATACAATGGAATACTACATGGCAATGAGAAAGAATGAAATCTGGCCTTATGTAACAATGTGGATGGAACTTGAGGGTGTTATGTTGAGTGAAATAAGCCAGGCAGAGAAAGACAGATACCATATGTTTTCACTTATAAGTGAGAAACTTAACAGAAGACCATGGGGGAGGAGAAGGAGAAAAAATAGTTGGGTAGAGGGAGGGAGGCAAAACATGAGAGACTCTTGAATACTGAGAACAAACTGAGGGCTGAAGTGGGGTGGGGGAGAGAGGGGAAGGGGGTGATGAGCATGGAGGAGGACACTGGTTGGGATGAGCACTGGGTGTTATATGGAAACCAACTTGACAATAAACTATGAAAGAAAAAAAAATAAAATCTTTTTAAAAAGAAAAGGAAAGGGTGAGTGGTTTGACCAAATGCTGCTGTTCATATGCTTCTTGTTAATTACCATTAGCTCCTAGTGAGCAAATAAACCAAATCCCAGACCTCTTTCAATTCCTAAGTATCTGTTGAACCCAGAAAAATCCTGAACTCACATTCCTTCAATTAAGCATTTGCAGATTATCTAGACCTATGAGAATACATTCGCTGACCATTTTTCTGCCAAGATTCTTCTGTTTTACATTTACTTTGGGTGTGAGAGAATTGAAGAAACTGTCTAAAATTTAGACATTAAAAGTCCCAGAACCAGAGTCAATCTGTCTTAAAATATAATTTTTTACACCTACTTCTGGTGTAAAAGTTCTGGAATTTTTCTTGAAGGTAAAAGGTAAGCTAGTAATGTTTTCCTTCTTGAACACACATGGTGAGCAGAGGCAGGGAGGGCTTGCTCTTTCTTGCTGAGCCCGAAAAAACGAGTATGAGTGCAGGGAAGGGTGCCATTTTCCCATCCTTTTCAAAGAGGATATTGATCACACCCTTTTCCTTTGGGTCATAATGAGGAGGGGTTGTTTCAGGAAACGTGACTCCTCCTTAGTGAAGCTCAGGATACAATTCCACAGCCATACACACACCGACTCAGCCCTTTCCTGTTCATCACCTCAGGATTCAGCACTGCTCCTGAGCTTCCAGAAGATCTGGCCAGAAGCCCCCTGGTCCTGTAAATAAGCCAACTTTTTCTGGCTTTCTGTTCATTGAAAAGGTTACGTTAAATTTTTGTTGTTTTTCTGCAGACAATAAACATCTTTCTCCAATATGCATGCACTCTCCACACCGCTATTAGAAAAATTGTCCTAAGTACCTGTTAACCATTTTTAATACTTTTTTAAAAAATGCTTATTTAGTCTATTTTGGGGAGGGGATTCTTTTTTTTTTTTTTTTTTTTTTTTGCTAGTTCTTTATGTATTTTGGATATTAACCCCCTATCAGAGGTAGGGTTTGCAAAAATTTTCTCCCATGCCATAGGCTCTGTCTTCATTCTCTTGATTGTTTCTCTTGCTGTGCAGAGTCTTCAGTTTGATTTAGTGCCACTTGTTAAATTTTGCTTTTGTTTCTTGTGCTTTTACTATCATGTCCAAAAAAATTTGTTGCCAACACCCATACCAAGGAAGTTTTCCTGATGTTTTCTTCAATGAATTTTAGGGTTTTAGATCTTGTTCGAACCTTTAATCCATTTTGAGTGAATTTTTGGGGCCCAGTGTAAGACAGGGGTCCAATTTCATTCTCTTGCATGTGAATTCCAGTTTTCTCTGCACCATTTATGGAAGAGACTATCCTTTCCCTACCGAGTATTCTTGGATCCCTTATCAAATATTAGTTGACCATATATGTGACAGTTTATTTCTGAGCTTTCAATTTTGTCCCATTGGTCTGGGAGATACAAAATACACATCTATTTTTGTGACAGGATCATACAAAATGCACATCTCTTATGACATCTTGCATTAACCTGTTCAGTGGTTACCTGCTTATGCAGGATCTAGTGTAATACTTGAGGGGCTGTTGTTGGAACAACAGGGGTCATGTGGACAGGTGTAGGACACAGTGCATATGGTGTGACTTTCCCTTCTCCACTGCGGCTTCTTATCTGGCTGCTGCCATGTTGTGACACCACAACTTTATTATTTTTTTTTAATTTTAGGACACGAGAGAGAATACAAGCAGGAAAGGGTGGAAGGAGAGAAAGAGAATCTTAAGCAGGCTGCACTGTCAGTGCAGAGCCAACCACAGGGCTCTATCCCACAACCCTGGGACATGAACTGAGTCAAAATCAAGAGTCAGAATTTAACGGACTGAACTACCCAGGCACTCTAATGACATCACAACTTTAAATTGCTGATAATTAAGACTTCATTTAGATTTCTGGTAACTTGCCCTTGTTTTTCAGGCTTAGGGACTAGTTCTATCTTCAATGAAAAGAGGATGCAGATGACCATGGTCTCTGCTAGGTTCATAAGGTCTAATTTACAGGCAAATAAAATAGGAGGATGGCTGGAGAAGGCTTGCTATTCTCTACTTATTAAAAAAACACAAAAACAAACAAAAATGAAATCAAAAAAACCAAACTCTTACATAAGCTCTTCTCATTTGCCTTACTTCTCCAGATTACAGCATTCCCCAGCAGAGAAGCAAATGGGTTTTCCAACTAGGTTGTACCTTGTTTTGATTACTTGGAGATTACATAAGACATGAAAGATAGCTTCCATACTAGTATCAGTAATGAAAAGGCCATGGTGCTGATGTCATTGTTGCTTATTTTTTAGCTTCAGTAGAATATTCAGTGTTTGTTAGAACACCAGACAATGTAGTTTCTTACCACAGGGACTTCCACGCTTGTACTGTGGATAATGCACCCATGATGTGAGGTGAAATGAGCCAGATGGGATGTAGCAAAAAGGGAGTGTTCCTCATTTTGAGTTTCCTACTCCTCTGAATTCTACTGATCATTTAGTACCAAATTTTCATTCCAAAGATAGAGGTAGTACTGTAGGTATCTCCTGGGATGTTTGTCCAACATGCCACTAGTGCATTGATCCTCCACCAACATCCAGTCGTGTGCTTCAGCAACCCTACATTTCAGTTCATTATAAACTCTCCATGCCATCCATGGTTCATTGGACTCAAAGTACACCTTCATGTGGCTAGACTACTCAGAGTCCTGTTCTGGGAATTCAGGATTGAACTCAGGTCAATCAGTCAAGCTGATTGATCCCCTAAATAATGGAAACAAGGCCATGATCCTATACCCACCAAGATTTCTAAAATCACAGAGAATGTGTAAGATGGCCAGAAGGAAGTGTCTTGCCAGCCATGCATTTGGTTCTCTGATCCATTATCAGGTGTGACCTAGGATTCAGAGACATATGTTCATTTTTACTTAATACTCAAGGTAGTTATTTCTTAAAAACGAAGAGTCCTAACCCAGTCTCTCCCAAAAGGATACCCTCATATAATAAGAAATTTATATTTGGTTCTTATCACTGGTTTCTGGCACAAAAGCTACTAAAATATTTGGAATACACTGGGTGATGGAGGAGAAGAGTATCTTTTGTTATTCAGAATAGCCCCTTTCAACCATGCCCACATTTAACCAACTGAGTCACCTAGGTGCCCCGAGTTTATATTAATGAGGTGGTGACTACTGAAAGATGGTGGTTGTTTGTCAGAAGGTTGAAATTTTCAGCCCTGTCCCCCAGGCTCCTGGTAGGGAAAATGGTCAGGAGATCGAGTGAATCATCAATGGGCAATGATTTAGTCAATCATGCCTGTGTACTGGAACCTCCATAAAAATCCTACACAAAGAGATCAGAGGGTTTCTGGGCTGGTGAACATACCTATGTGCTGGGAGCGAGATATACCCCAAACATACCCCAAACTCGAGAGAGACAGAAAACGTCCTGTGCTCAGGACTCTTCCCAACCTCAATGTATGTGCCTCTTCATCTGGATGTTTATTTTGTTAAACAACAAATAATCAGCCAAATAAAATTTAAAAGATCTAATTGGCTTTATTAACCAATTCATGAATCTGGCAGCATCCTGCCTACCCAGTAGAGAAGAGCTCCAAATGGAGTACAGAAAGGGAAAAGTTTTCAAAGGCAGAACAAATAAGTCACAAACAGGGGGCAAAAGATTATTTCTGGTGATGTTCTCTTCATTTTGGGACAGAAAGTTCTTAGTAGGTGGATTACCTCACCTTCCACTGGGATGTGGAGAAGTCCATGAGATAGTGAAGAGCCTAAATAATGCCATTTCGAGATTAAGGCCCCCATTAAGAGCAACCTCGGGCTGCACGTAGCCCCAGTTCCAGGAAAAACTTCAGCTGAAGTCTCCCTCAGACCATCCTCAGGTCAGCCAATCAAAAGAAGCTAAGAAAGATAGGAGAAACACTCCTGTGGTCTAAGTCAGGGTCTGAGGACTATAGATACCTGCTTTGTACAAACTAGCCAATCACCCACCGCTTGCCAGAACCCCACGTGGGCCCTTTAAACTCACCTCATAATTGGTCATTTTCAAAGGATTCTCAAAGGTCATGATTGGGTCCCGCCAAAAGTAATGAACACCTCACAGATACTGAATGGTCAAAACTGTTGCCATGGGTACTGTACAATCATGACTGGTACTTATGTGATGATGCTATGCGTACAACGTGTGCACTGTAACACCCCCGTCCCTTACTCCATAAAAACCCTGCTCACTATTGTTCGGGGCTTCACTCTGCTGCCGCAGCGCCGGTTAACGGGTGAGCCCCTGCTCGAGCTTGTAATAAAGACCCTTATGTACTTGCATTGGTGTCGGCTCTTTGGAGGTCTCTGGGGACTCGCGATCCAGGCGTAACAATAGATTTATTGGTGTTGACCAGAAAATTCCTGACTGAGCAGTTAAGATTACATTTCTCAGGGAGGTTGAAACTTCAGTCAGGGTAGTTATTAAGTCTTAGTCTACCGACTTGGTGCCTTAACCTGAGTTATGCCATTTTTGGCCTATGGTTTTCTTTTTAACATAATTTGTATGTTTTATAACATCTCTTATCATAAACCAACAACAATAAGTAAAGTTTCCTTGAGTTCTGTGTGCTGTTATAGAATATTATTAAACCAAAACATGAGGTCATGGTGTTACAGAATCTGGTTTCGATCACCTGGCAGAAGAACCAAGTGGCACTTGGAGATCTTGGAAGGCAGGAGGTTTATTTTACACTGGTGGGCTCAGAGGAGATCACTCTCCAGAGTTCTGAATCCCGAGCATAAGCTGAGTAAACAATTTATAGTCTGTTACTTCCACATTACTCATTACTAGTAATTTGGTGCGTGCAGCAAGCAGGGTGGGAAGAAGAACCCAGAAAGGGAGTCTTCGGTCAGGGACAAGAATTTCCCTATCAGTACTGTCAGCCACCTTGTAACAGATTTTTCCCTATCAATGGCAATCCCCCATTTCTAGATAAATTGGACAGAAATATGGGTAATCTGGGGACCCACTACTTGCAATAGGCATCTGAGGTGAGGGACAGTCCTATGGTGTCACCAAGTACACCATAAGACCTGACCTTGGCACATCTTCTTGTATTCATTAACCGTTGTCGTACAGTTTTCCTTAAGCACTTCTTTCTGGCTTATTTCTTAACTCAGGCAAATGAAACCCTGAACCACCCCTCAGGTGACAGTGATTGGCTTGACAAGAACTCCCAACAGCCCAGACCACCCAGACCTTGAGCTAAACTGCCAACACCCACCTGTGCAGATGAATGATGAGGTGACCCCTAGAATGATGGGCAATTACCTTGATCTCATTATAATACTAAAATCTCTGCCTGAAGAGGAGCCTCAGCCTTATTTACATAACATACAATGTATGTATAGGCATGTTGCCTCAAGGCTCATGCATAACCTTATGTCTGCCTCTACATACAATGATAAGGCTTCCCTATGGAAATATTCATGCCAACCCTAAACAAAAGGAATCCATTCACCTTCTTTTGGGGAGTCATAACTTTGGAAGCCATTCCCTGTGATCTCCTTATTTACTGGAAATAAAGTTTTCTTTTTGCAGCAACCAACATGGTGTAGTTTCTCATCCATCAAGGAGCAAACTCACATTGGTTCAATTACAATGAGAATGAAATTTAACCTGTGAGGTCCATGTTAAGTCCAGGTAGTTGGTGTCAGAAATGCATTACATTGTAGGACAGCCCATTGTTATCTGCAGAGAACTGGAGAATTGCTTGTTTGAGAAAACCTACACATTGATGTCAGAAAGATTGTGAGTGGAGAGACAGTTTTCCTTTACTGATCAACTCCACAATTGTGTTTTATATGGGGAAAGACAAATTTGCTGGGTATGACATATAAACCCACCACACTTCCAGGCTGGTCTCAGTCATAGTTTTGCCCACCATGGACCCCTTAAGACAACTACCCAGTTACCACCAGCCTGTCATCTCTTCCTACCAATAATGCCAAGAGCAGACCAGGAAAGTAATCTATCCACATTGCCCAGCAGTGTGGAGATGTTGTCATAGTAACAGATGGCATAGTAACCAACAAAAAGATGAACTCTTTTTTTTTAACGTTTTTATTCTTTTTTTTTTTTTTTGAGACTGAGAGCGGGGAAGGGACAGAGAAAGAGGGAGACACAGAATACAAAGCTGGCTCCAGGCTCTGAGCTGTCAGCACAGAGCCCGATGTGGGGCTCAAACCCACTAACCGTGAGATCATGACCTGAGCCAAAGTCAGATGCTTAACTGACTGAGCCACCCAGGCACCTCAGAGATGAACTTTTTTGTACATGCCACTGATAAAATTTAGATTTCTGTAATGTTCAGATAAGACCCAGGAGCTGTGACCTCTTTCAGCCACCCTGCCTCTACTAGATATTTGTTGGATGTTTTTTCCATGTCTTATAGCTCACAATCCACTCAGTGTGATTTCTAGCCCTTTTAGTTCTTAGTAGTTTTGGTTACCATATTGGTCATTGAGCTCAACAGAGACAGAGAGAGGAGAGAAATGTGTAGTACCCAAGAACCCACACTCCCCAATCCGTTCATTGTTGATTCATTCCACACATATTTTATTGTGTTCCTACCATAGCTTGGTACTATCCCAGGCCCTGGGGGCACAGGAGAAAACAAGACAGAAGAGGCCCTTGTTTTCATGGGGACAAATATCAATCCAATGGCTATGTATATGTGATGGGAATGAAACCAATCTAAACTGGAGTAGAGTGCATGTACTGAACAGTGTTTGAGGAAGTGAATCTCAGAATTGAGCTTCCAAAGTGTGTAAGATTAAGCTGGTCTGAGATGTTTGTCTAGGAGGGGATACAGAAGAGAGAATTCCAGGCAGAAGAAACAGCATGTGTAAAAACCCTGTGACCAGAAACAATGTAGTGTGCTCCAGAGCCTGTGAAGCCAGTATGGCCAGCCACTGAGACAAGAAGGGACAGAGTGAAGGGGACCACACTGATGAAAAAATCTGGTTATATGGGTTATATGCACATTATCATCCACATTGAAGACTTCTGTTTTTAGGTTAGGCACAATCGGAAACCAGGAAACCACTAAACTGAGATTGAGGGCAGAATGTGTTCCTGCTGGAATGTGCTGTGGTCCAAGTAAGGAAGGCCTTCCTTGATGGAGTTGAAAAGTACGGAATGGAGAGTAAGGATTTTGAGTTCTTTGTCACTTTGGAGAGCAGCACCAACACATTTAGGCAGCCACCAAGAGTCGGTTTCTGAACTTAGGAAGTAGATCTTCTAATTTTCAACTGTGAATTGGATCAAAGACAGCTACATACTTCTAGAAGGTTCAGAGTTGAATAAATACTGTCAACAGGTTGGATTCTGAACCTTAAGTTGTTCTTTCATGTTTCTCAAAATTTGGGATGTAGTTCTGAAAATGCGCAGGTAGATATATGAGAATCAATACAGTAGGAGCCACAGAGATGCCTAACTCTTTGACAACTTCTAGATGCTGACAGTGCAATTTTGGGTTCCTCTGTGTCCATTCTACTGACCTAAGCCCTGGCCATCACTCTTCTGCATGCTGCCTTTTGTTGTCTTCCTTAACACACCCAGCTGTTTCCTACCACAGGGCCATTGCACATGTTGCACTCATTGTCTGAAATGCTATTCATCTTTGTGCTGCTTACCCCTTTTCAGTCTTCTGGTCTCAGCCTAAACAGGCCATCCACAAAGAGGCCTTCTCAGACCATCTGACTGCACGTACCCTCCTCCTCACTCCACTCAGCCACTTATCCTTACCTCAATTCTCCCATTTTTTTAATGTTTATTTTTAAGAGACAGAGAGCCAGGGAGGAGAAGAGAGAGAGGGGGGCAGAGGATCAGAAGCAGGCTCTGTGCAGACAGCAGAGTGCTGGGCACAGGACTTGAACTCATGAACCATAAGATCATGATCTGAGTCAAAGTTGGAGGCTTAACTGACTGAACCACTCATGAACCACCCAGGGGGCCCATCCCCCATTTTATTTATTTATTTATTCTGGGAGAGAGGAGAGAGAGAGCGCACATGTGCCAGCAGGGGAGTGGGGCATAGAGCAAGGGAGAGAGAGAATCCTAAGCAGGTTCTGCACTGTCAGCAAAGAGCCCAGCATAGGGATCATCCCATGAAACATGAGATTATGACCTGAGCCAAAATCAAGTCAGATGCTTAACTGACTGAGTTAGTTAAGCTACCTAGGTGCCCCTCAATTCTCCCATTTTTATTTGCAGAGTGCTAATTACAAAGTGCTAAGCTATCTTATTATGCATTAGCTTGTTTACTTTTTGGTTGGTGTTTTTAAGTTCTCACACAGAGATGTCAGCTCCAAAGGGCTTGGATCTTGTCTCCCTGGCTTACTCTTCATACCCTTATCATTCAGCACCTGGGGCTGGGTCATGATGACAGGTCACAGTGTTTGTTGAAAGAATGAGTGAACCAACACATTAATGAATGGATAGATGAGAGCATGGACAAGAGGAAGAGTGAGGGAGGAATGAGCAAACCCAGTTCTGCCTCTGTTTATGTTATGAGTCTGACATTAAAGAACTTTGCAGTTAGTGGGAAGAGATGCTCACAAACAGATATTTTGTCTATGTTGATAAGATCATGCCTAGGCAGGGGTCTGTGGGCACCAATGAGGAGTCCTAACCACTTGTGTCCACATATGAGGCAATCCCAATGTCAGGTGATATCCAGTTTCTAATGGAAAGATATTTCAAAAAAGTCAGTTAAACATCTGACTCTTGATTCCAGCTCAAGCCATGATCTCACGGTTTGTGAGTTCAAGCTCTGCATCAGGCTCTGCACTGGGATTCTGTCTCTTTCTCTCTCTGTCTCACCCTGCTTGCTCTCTACCTCTCAGAAAATAAATAAAAATTAACTTAAAGAAACATTTTTGAGAACTACTTAATTTTTGTAAATGTAGAAAATTCTCAGCCATGATTACGTCAAACAGGTCTTCTGATGTGTTTTTTCTTATTCTGGTATTCCAATTACATATGTTCCATTTTTTTAATTTGCCTCATAGGTCTTGGACATTCTTTTGTTTTGTTTTTCATTCTTTTATATCTGTGCTTTTCAGTTTGGGAAGTTTCTAGTGACATATCTTCAAGCTCACTGATTTTTTTCTCAGCCACATCCAGTCTACTGATAGATACATCAAAAACACTTTTCATTTCTGTTACAATGTTTGTGATTTCTAACATTTTCATTGGACTCTGTCTTAGAGTTTTGACCCTTCTGCTTACTTTACCCATCTGTTTGTGTATGTTGTTGACTTTTTACATTAGAGCCCTTAACATATTAACCATTGTAATTTTAATTTCCCTGGACTAATAAGCTCCAAATCTGTGCCATATCTGAGTTTGGTTCTGATGCTTGCTTTGTCTCTTCAGACTGGCTTTTCTTGCCTTTTACCATGCCTTGTAATTACTCTGTTGAGTGTCAGACATGGTATATTATTAGGCAGTTGGAACTGAGTTAAGTAAAACTTGAGTGTGGCATTTTTTATAAATCTGGCTAAGATGTAGGCTGTGTTTAATGTTTGATGTAAATGTGGAGGTCGTTGGTCTCAAATTGCTATAATTTTATCTCCCTGTTGTCTTTGGGTATATTTAAGAGATTTTTTTTGAGAGAGAGAGAGCATAAGAGTGGGGAGAGGGGTAGGCAGGCTCTATGCTCAGCACAGAGCTTGACATGAGGCTTGATCCCATGATCCTGGTATCAGGACTAAAGCTGAAATCAGGAGTCAGCTACTGAACTAACTAAACTACCCAAGTCCCTCAAGAACTCTTTCTTTTAAAAAAAATTAATGTTTTCTTTATTTCTGGGGCAATGAGAGAGAGAGAGGAAGAGAGAAAGAGAGAGGCAGTATGAGCAGGGGAGGGTCAGAGAGAGAGAGGGAGATACAGAATTCGAAGCAGGATCCAGGCTCTGAGCTAGCTGTCAACACCGAGCCCTATGTGGAGCTTGAACCCACAAACCATGAGATCATGACCTGAGTCAAAGTCAGACATTTAACAAACTGAGCCACCCAGGCACCCCAAGAACTCTTTCTTAAATAGAGTCCATGTAATGCAGTTCTTCTAGATGGAACCCACTATTATTGCACCAGAGCCCTGTTTGTATGGTAATGAAATGTAGGGGGTAGAGGAAGCGCTATGTAACCCTGTGATTAAGGCTCAGACTTTTAGTGGGTCTGTGGCCCTGGGGTGTGACTCCATAATTGTGTCTTAATTTATTCTCTGCCTTAGATGAGACAGGAAGTTTACCAGGGGCTGGAGTTGGGTGATTTCCCTTCTCCTAGATTGGATAATATTTTGGTAAGGTATTCTCCTCTGTTGAGCTGGATTTTGTTATGGGGAAGACTCTGTTGTACAGGCATAATTCGGAGATATTGTGGGTTTGCTTTCAGACCACTGTAATAAAGTGAATATCACAATAGAGTCAAATGGACTTTTTAAATTCCTAGTGCAAGCAAAAGTTATTTTACAGTATAATGTAGTCTATCAAGTGTGCAATAGCTTTATATCTTTAAAAATGTGCATACATTAATTTATAACATACTTAGTGGTGTGGCACCTGGGAGGCTAAGTTGTTTACACATCTGACTCTTGGTTTAGGCTCAGGTCATGATCTCATAGCTCATGAGTTCAAGCCCACTTTGGTCTCCAAGCTGACAGTGTGGATCCTGCTTGGGATTCTCTCTTCCCCTCTCTGTCTCTGCCCTTCTCCTGCTCATGCTTTCTCTCTATGTCTCTCTCAAAATAGATAAATAAACTTCAAAAATTTTTAAAAATACATAGTTGCTAGAAAATGTTAACCTTCATCTGAGCTTTCAGTTAGCCATAATCACTGATCAGAGATCACTGTCAAAATACAATAATAATTAATAAGTATAAGATATTCTAAAAATTATCAAAATATGACACAGAGACATGAAGTCAGCAAATGCTGTTGGACAAAATGGTATGTATAGATAGACTTGCTAAAGGCAAGGTTGTTACAAACATTTAATTTGTAAAAACTGCGGTATCTGTGAAGCACAATAATACAAGGTATTCCTTGTATTTATTTCAAATTGGTCACTTTTTTCTTACTCCCCACCAGAAACAAGAAGGGTTTTTTGTTTGATTGTTTGTTTTGGCTCTTCACTGAAATCGTCTGATGGGGTTTCTGGAGGTAAAACCAGAAAAAGTAAGGGGGCTTCACTAAAACTGCATTCCTCCAGGAGTTTCTCACTCTCATGCTGGCCTGCACTCAGCCTTTGGCAGTTCATCAAAATCATTTAAATGTTCCTACCAGTTAATGGCTCTAGCAGCATCTGCTGCAGATGAAGATCCCCCACTGTGACTTTCTGGATGTGCCTATCTGTCCAGAATTTGGAATGCTGGGTTTACTCTGTGACTTTTGTTCTTTGATGGGTCCAAGAAATGTCACTGATTTTCGGTTTGTTTAGTTTTTTGTTGTTTTTTTTTTTTAATTTCTTTTCCTTGTTGTGAAGGTGGGAGTGACAATTTCTGCGTTCTCCATGTTGGAGCTGAAACCAGAAGTCCTTCACTGGTATTTTGTTTTTGGTCCTTATGGACCACACAGAGAGGGATTTCCCCATTTTCCATTGTCATTACAATAAGGCTCAGTGTCCACAGGTGGTATGAGATTGACAGTGTTTGCTGTGTTGGAAGGCCTAGGGTCCCAGGGGAATAAAGCTAGCTAGGCCCAAGGAGAATTGCTACATTTTGTGTTAGTGTAGGCTGACAAAGGAAAAGGTATCAGGACAGCTGTATAGCCTGAGGATAACTGGGAAAAGAGACCACAGCCCTGGGAATACTCCAAGTTGCCCCCCAACCCTGCTATCGTCTGGATAGTTGCAGAGATCATGAGCCATATATGATTGGTCTTGGCAGGAGGTAGGTCCAGTAGGACTCACTTCAAAGGCATCAGTGATATAGAAGGGGACAAAGGGACTGCCAGTAGTAGTCACCATGACAACCAGACTGAAATGCCCCTTCCAGGACATTGGACTCCTGGGACTCATGAACAATCCTAAGGAAAAAGAGTGGATCTTGGGAAATGAAAATATTGTACAAGAACTGAATTTCATTTGGTTTTGATCAATAAAGAGATGTGATATTCTTGCACTTCAAGTGTGTGGGTCAAATCAGGCTTGTAGACTCAGGTAGTGCTCAGGAAATGTTTCTTCTCTTGCATACACTCCTCTGCTTATAACATCTTTGTCTTGCATTGGTGTCCTTGTTTTAAACATAATTATAAATATCCAGATTGAGATGTACACCTGATATGTTCACAAATCTTAGTCACAAGTCACATGTTGGTCAGAATTGTGTGGAAGGAGAAGTGTGTATGGGGAGGGTTCAGGCACTTAAAGACCCCGTGGTGACCAAACACAACAGATGTTCGGAGCGCCTGGGTGGCTTAGTCGGTTGGGCGTCCGACTTTCGCTTAGGTCATGATCTCGCGGTTCGTGGGTTCGGGCCCCGCGTCGGGCTCTGTGCTGACTGCCAGCTCAGAGCCTGGAGCCTATTTCAGAGTCTGTGTCTCCCTCTCTCTCTGACCCTCCCCTGCTCACGCTGTCTCTCTCTCTCTCCTAGAAATAAACACACACACACACACACACACACACAACAGATGTTAAAGTGTATTTAGGGGAATGACTTTGATACAGTGTGATCTGGGGACATGGCCTAAAAGAAGCAATTAGTCTATTCCTTATTAAAGAATGGACAAAAGAATTCCAAGTGTAGAAATTCTGGAAAGTGTCTAATAAGAAGTAAGAAACAAATGGGGCAGTGATTGAATGTTGACCCACATTTAACTCCCCACAATTCTGGAGCAGAGCACTAAAATCCTACATTCTCAGGGCAAAATCAAAGCATTGTGCTAGGAATATTTGGCACAATTCACATGATACCAGCTAAGACCCAATCATGCTATTTAGGCCTGCCTGAAAAATACACATGGTAACCATGGCTCCATTCATCTATAAAAAGCTCATGTTATTTCATCAGTTGATCCTGAATCCAAGTTCATGGGCTGCAAGATGGTCACTGTCACTGAAGGATGAAAGGAGATTGGAAGATTCTGTAATTGTTAATGTTTGGTTTAAAGCCTAGAATCCCAATAAATGAGCTTCTTTATAAACTTCAGTGTCAAATGTATTGTATTTGATAGGTACTGCATAAACCTGGAGGAAATTAAGGGTCCTGGAAAGAGCAGAGACTGCTAACTGCTTATTAATCTTGATTTAACAGGGAGTTCAATGCTAAACCCAAAATTGAGCTGTGCACTTTTACACATGGTAAAGCAAAAATAAACTGTGAAATTCCAAGAATCACGTCATGTATATTCTCTAGTCCTCCAACTTCCCCAAAATATGCTGTCTTCTCTACCAGTAAGGTATATCTTTTTGCTTTGAAATTGAGTTGCTTGTGAATAAATGTAAATGAAATTGAGAGTACTGCATATGATAATGGTATAGTAACTATCCAGAGACACAGCTCACATACGTTTATATCAGTTTTCAAAGTGCTTTCAGATGTATCTTATGTAATCCTCAAATACTGTTTACCTTTGTTTGAGAAGTGAGGTGATTTTGCTAGCTTGTGCAACTTGCAAGCAACTTGAACCCAGGTCTCTTTACTTCTGATTGGCATCCATCGTATTATGCAGGACGGCTCTCTTAAATTGTATGGCTTGTTTTATATGTGTAATTCCATTTAAATCTCAAACCAAACCCGAGGGGGCATTTCTCCCATTTACAAATGAGGAACCAGCCCAGAGGTGCTAAGTCCCTTCTTTTTGGTAACACAATGTGTTAGGGGCCAGTGCTGGGCCAGAACTGGAGTCAGAGTCTTTGACTCTAACTCAAAAGTTATTTCTACCCCACCATGCTTTCTGTATAAATGTGGGGGTGTGTGTGCACGTGCATGCGTGTGTGTGTGTGTGTGTGTTTGAGAGAGGGAGAGAATGAATTAGTATTATACAATATTTCAAGAAGTCACCCCAAAATGTTATAAGTAATAGAAGACATTAGCCCAAGCCAATGATGCACTGTTGCCACAGTACAGGGAATCAGAATATAGGGCTCACTCTGCAAGCAGCCCACTGACAGAGGGTGATTGTGTTGGCTCGTGCTGAAGAGGCCTGAAGTCTCTCAATCCATAAATTCTGTGTGGTCCCTGAACTGCATGCGTTGTGCTTTCCCAAACTAGAGAGGTACAGCAGAGGCCACATCCTGTGCTGTCTTTGTTCCTTAAGGCTGCTCTGGGTGCTGTTGCTATCCTAGATTTGCCAGCACAGAGCTTCTGGGGTTGGACAGATATCCAGAGAGACCTGGCTTGTTACAAATACCACAAACTAGTAGGCTTAAAACACAACAAATTTATTCTCTCACAGCTCTGGAGGCCAGAAGTCTAAAATCAAGGCTGGGCAGGGCCATCGTCCCTCCAATGGGGAGAATCCTTCCTTGCTTATTCCAGCTTCTGGTGTTCATTAGTGATCCTGGGCTTTCCTCGAGCAGTAGGTACATTGTCCTGATCATGTGGCTACCTTCTCCTTGTGTCTGCATGCTGTCTTTCCTGTCCATGTCTGTCTGTGTCCAAATCTCTCCCTTTTATAGACACTAGTCATATTGAATTGGGCTTATCTGCAAATGATGATCTTATTTCCAAATAAGATGAGACACACAGGATTAGGACTTCCAACATATCATTTGGGGGAACAGAACTCAACCCCACACTGGTGTTCTTTCTAATCTTCCACGCTCTGTCCATCCCTGCAGGGAACCTTGTGGATGCCTCCTTTCAGCCACCGTGGTCCACTAAGAGCATAGAGGACTAGGCTTATACCCAGTCCTTGTTTGGTAGTTCTTTTCAACCTCATTTGTGCACCTGAACTGCCCAGGGGAGTGAGAAAATGAGTGGTGACTCACAACACAAAGGGGAAGAGTGAAATGAGCAGTTATCACAAAGCAAGGTGGCTGCCAGGTCCTCCACAGCATTGTTGCCAGGAGCTCCTTACCCTCTTGATCTACACCATATGTAATGACATGGTTCATAAAATGTTAGAAAAGAAACTGACTCCGGCTCTTATGTGGTCTTCTCACCTGTAAAATTTGGGGAATGAGTAGTTGATTCCTGAGGAAACACTATGAAACCTTGACCCAAGGTCATAGAAGATAACCGAGGCAGAGCCAGAACTAGTAACCTGTACCCATGTCCAATTCTCCTTTTTGTACACTTAATGGCTATCAGGTCACCAGAGATATGTGCCACCCAGGAATGTTAGAGGAGGCATCTATTAGTCATATTAGCTGAGAGCATGTGTGTATGTGGGCATGTGTGTGCATGTGCATTTTTTCCCTGCTTGCATCCAAGAGAGATTCTTCCATCTGTTTCCTCGACTCCTGATCTGTTCTTTGGCCACAGATGCTGGCCTCCTTGCTTCCTCCCAAGCAGCTGGTCCTGTCATTTCCTCATGGAGGTTCCCTTGTGGATTTCACTGCCTGAATGGACGTGGGAATGAGCCTAGCATATCTGATCATACTCCCCTTTATGATAAACTGCATCCCTGGACTCCATGACCCCCTTCTGCCAAGTTACATGAGACGGCACACATGTGCCACAGCTTGCACTTGATAAAAGTCAGCTGTTATTCACTGTTGATGAGGATATGATGGGCCTGTTATCCGGATAATCTTGATATAATCCCACCTTATATATAGCTTGATCAAGAAACTCAGTACAATCGCATATTTTCCTCCATTCAATAGAATCTGTGTACATGTATGGTGCACACGAGGTGCAAGCTGCTACCCTTGCCCTACGGCCCTTCCTGTGTGCCATGGACACACATTAAGCACCTACTTTATGCCATGTGCTGTGCTGAGAGGCTTATCCCTGGTTGGCCCTGCAGGGTCCCACCCCTAGTCACACTGTGACTGATGTCTGTGATTCTTACAAGGCCTCAGCTCCACCATTGACCTTGGCTGCAGCAACAATTTCACAAATGGGCATTACATTTGCATTACATTTTTACTTCTCTGAAATTCTTCCTCAGGATCTCATGTGTCATTTCCTTCTTGTCAATAATGTCTTCAGAGAGGGAGTTAGAGACAGAGCTCCGAACTATCTTCCATTCCTGGGCTCTTTCTGATACCATGTGCCACTTCCTGTCCACCAGACTCTATCTGCACTGCTTGGCTCAGGGTGGCCAGGTTTATGAAACTGGTTTTTCTGGTTGAATCATTAAGAATACCACTTCAAATTCCATGTACACCTCTGACGTCCAGCTCTGCTCAGGTCACAGCTCAGAATCACCACAGAATCCACCAGAAGTTCCTGGCAGTGGTGCTTGGGTTGACCTTATATCCCAGCCCCACTGGCATGTGCCAGGAGAAGAAGTCCTTAGCTCTCAGGTGTTGTCTGCACCTCCCACAGAAGTGGGTTACAGCTGCCCTCTTCCAGGCAGGGAGAGAAAGGGAAGGTAGGAGAGGGACAACAGGAAGGGGCTGGAGGCAACTAAGGGAAGAATCAGAAGTGAAAGGGCCCCAATAAGGGGAAGAATGCTGAGGGTGAGGTGGCTGTGCTGGAGAAAGGGAGGCACCTTCCAACCATTGGTGTATCTTACACTTCAAAAGCCTAGGAAATGCTGCCTGTCAGTGTACCCCTAAGGGAATTATTTTCTAATACAAGAGTTTAGTTATTCAAGGCACATTGCAAGTAAACTTCCAGGTGCAAGGTCCGTAGCTCTACTGTCCATCATGCTGATGGACATTGTCCTGCACTTCATGTATGAACCGAGATACGGACTGAAAAGAATTTTAGTGGAAGCAGACCACATAGTGTATTTAACAAGCAGCATTTTCCATTTCTGGGTCATGGAACAGGACACTGCTCTTTGTCCAAATCCCTTCTATGGGTCTACTTGTCATTTGGTAAACAGAGAAAGCACTGGGATTTACTTTAGAAAAGTCATTTTCTGTCATTTCATGAAGGTTTGGAAGAGTGGGTGATACTGTTGCCATTAAAACAAGACATATTATCCTGGATAAAGCGAGCCCTTTTGATGTCTCCCATTGCTGGCTCCAGGGCATTTTTTACCAAAAACAAAATGCTGGCCCTTCTGGGTGTGGTTTTTCTGACTTTTATAAATGGTTTATTAGATTTTTAAAGATTATTCTTATGAGGAGATTTGGTACTTTAGTTGAGTCTTCTCAAAGAAAATTAATCTCTCAATTTACAATATGTTTTTGCTAACAACAGTTCAGTCTTGTGAGAAAATGAAGCCAAGTACATATGTGGCTTCTCAAAAGTAAGCTGAACAGAGCCCCAGAGACAAACTCACAGCTGCTGGACAAAAGGAAGGGAAAAAGAGCCCCTTGTTTGCATTGTGAAGGTGGGTAAAATGAGGGGTTTAAACCAAATCCTGCTGCTTCTCAGAAGGCAACCCCTGGGCAGAAAGTCAAGTCAAAATAAACACCAACTTTATCAACACCAAAACCTGCTGATTGAGATCTTAAGAATACAACCAACAAAGACATAAATCACATGGAATAAAATTTTGAGCTGCTTCCATCTTGATCTTGATGTTCACAGTAGAATGGGTATCATTTGCTAGTGTTTCAAACCCTGTAAAGTCTGCGGTGATCATGAAATACAATATTTTTGTTTTTTTAGGGAAGCCACATTAGAGGTTCATGTTTGTTTATTTCTTTCCAAGTTGACACTATCTCTTTAGCATTCAGTGCTGAGAGAATAGTCTTAGGTTTCTCTGCTATACAGCCAGAAACAGTGCTAGCTGATAACGAGGTGTTAAGGGCTCAGCTTGTGGAAGAAGATGGTTTAGCCCTTCATTGAAAACCCTGCCATGACTGCTGGGGGCATTTCACCAATAGAAAACCCAGCTCTGCTCTGGGCTGCCTTCACAAAAGCACTAGCAAATCATGATCTGAAGGCTAATGTAAAATAAACACTATTTGCGAAGTATTAACTGAAATATTTGCTATTTTTGCCTTCAAGTAAATTGGATAAAGACACTGGCTTGCTTGTGTTGATTCTCTAAGCTAGATATTTACAAAATCTGAGCTTGGAGAGGACAGATGGTAGCTGAGAGTTGATTTTCTCGGTTATTGTTCTGCTACTGGATTGTTTTGAAATCCCCGTAGCTGGTAAAAGAACACAGCACAGTCATCCCTTCTAAGATATTCATGTGCAGTCATGAATTGTGAGTGATTTCTTTGTCCTAGTTTTCTCTGACACAGATTTCAGGAGAAACTTTAAAAAATATCATATTCTTAGTTTTGGAAGCTGGCAAAAAGAAAAAGAAAAATATTCTTATTGAAGGCAAAAAAAATAGCTCAATTGAGTAATCTAGTGGAACATATGGTTTTAAGATATGAACTATTAAATTATACTCTGACTCTTTAACATTTAACCTATCTTTATAATATCATAGGTGAGGCTGATGTGCTCACCCAGCCTTCTACTAGTTTATTTTCCCTCTTTTAAAAAAAATATTTAAAAAACCTTTCTAGGGCGCCTGGGTGGCTTAGTCGGTTAAGCGTCCGACTTTTGCTTAGGTCATGATCTCGCGGTTCATGGGTTCGTGCCCCGCGTCGGGCTCTGTGCTGACTGCCAGCTCAGAGCCTGGAGCCTGTTTCAGAGTCTTTGATTCCCTCTCTCTCTCTCACCTTCCCCTGCTCACGCTGTCTCTTTCTCTCTCTCTCTCTCTCTCTCTCTCTCTCCTAGAAATAAATAAAAAAATAAAATAAAATAAAAACCTTTCTAATACCCACTAAAACTTCCTTTATGTTTTATTTTTTTCTTCTAATACCAATTTATAGTCTTTTTTTAAGCAGTAAAGCTAATTTTCTTTAACTACTTTTTTTACATTTTGTTGAAGAACTAACATTACAGGGGGTGTCTTCAACAGTTGTTGAAGAGCATAGTAGCAAAGTGAAACAGATAACGCTCATCTAGTCTCAGGGAAGCCCAGCTGTGACCCTTTCAGCAGCAAGGAGAGGTGACTGGTAACCAAACAATCTTGTGTCTGTTGTTAAATGTGTTTGGCAGAATAAACTTTACATTATAAATTTCATATCACATCCTATCTGAACTTTACTTTATTGGGGTAAAATTTTAAATGACCCTACTGTATGCTAGGTAGTGTTGTAAATATTGCAAATGTGCTTTGTTACAATTTTGGTGAGCTTTTCCCCCAGGTGCTAGTATAAAATGAAGGTTGTTAATAAGTATCTAGCAGCTGTGAGCACTTACCGGCAGGCACCATGGGACAGAGGGACTCCCACAGGCATGGCCTGGCTTTGTTAAGTCTTGCCCTCTGGTTGTTTTAAAAGTCACAAGGAGAAAAGATGGACTCATAAAGATATTAAAACACACAGACATCGTCAGGGTGAAGGGGTCACAAGGATGGAAACCAGGTGCAATTCAGAGATAGAAGAGGAGAAAGTGAAGATTTTGTCACTCATATTTTCATACACATTCACAAGCACGCAGATTTCCTGAATTTAACATGCAGATATGTATCCTCAAATCCTCTATTTAATAAGTATTTCCCAACACACTGCAGTAAGCTTCCATAAAACACTAGGTCTGTGTCAGAGAACACTCTATTAACAAAGGCTAAAAGATAGACAAGTAATAGTCTTACTCATTAGCCCACATCTCTTAGAAAGGAGATTACAGGTCCCCATGGGTTCTCCCTCCAGTGCCAACAGAGCCTCCTATCTGAGCAATCTTTGTCTAAACCTAATCCCCATGTCTATCCTGCCTCCATGAAAGGAACAGCTGTTCACCATCTGTACAATACGACTTTTCCTATTGGAAAATGTCATCCGATCAACCGTCAGCCTTCTTTTCTCAGGACTAAATGACCATGGTGTCTTGACCTCCCTCCTAGGTCTAATTTTCAAACCATCTAAGGATGTACATCCAATTTACAGAGCAAGGAAATTCTGACATCAGCAGAAAATAGGAGCCAGGAGCTGACTCTCAACCCTCTGTCCTGCCTGTGTGAATTGTGCTAGCACCGTGGCCAACAAAAACAGTTAGAGACCTGAGACCCAGGGTCCCTCCAGTCTACCCCAGGCAGACCTATCCTTCAGGCAGCCCCCAGCATTTACCAGAGTGTTCTCAGGTTCAGTAGCTGGAATGACACATGCTGGATTTCTTGTGAATACTTTCAAACCCTTTCCCCTCTTGAACCCCTTTCTTGGGCTGCTTACTCAGATGCTCTTTCAAAAAAATTCCAGTTCTGCAAAGTCTGTTCCTTATTTTGTTTTTATTTAGACACATTATACATGCTTTAAACCAATGAGTTCAGTACAAAATTAAGATGCTTCATGGTAAAGGACTAGTATATGCTATCAGATTTTATTATGCATAAGAATGTGGCCATATGTACCTAGTAGCCCATTTTGTACAGATTTGAGGTAGAAATGATGCCCGCCCACCTGGAGTTTATACCTTAGGCAATAAGGTAGTGCAAATAGGAGTCAAGACAGAGGGTGCATTTTGTGTTTTCCCTATGGAAGTGGGAATAATAGTCTGGAGTGACCAACTGACAGTTCATGAAGTGGAAGTCTGTGGATGGAAGGTGGGTGAGACATGCATGGAGACTTCTGGTTTTCTGCATGAATGGGGTCAGATCATCATTTCCAGGCCATGTAAACATGGCAGAGTTGCTAGGGCAGCCTCTGTCTTGTGCTGGGCTCCTCTAGAGGCAGATCTTGGTTTATCTGGGAGTTGATCCCAAGAAGCAGCAGCAGGGTGTGTAGAAGTGAGATAGGGAAGATAATAGAGGGTGGAGGTCAAGTGAGTCTATACTGTGGGCAACTGGAATTTAATTGAACATGGGATCTAGGGTGAGGAGTTCAAAATATGCCACAGAGCTGTCCCACTCAAAGGGCAGAGAACCTTATTATTTAACCATGTTTCCCACCCATAACATTAATTCCTGGTCCCTTCTGGCCTGCCCCTTGCATAGGTGCCTCAGCCTACCTACAGCCAGGGGAAGCCAACAGGTATTCTGGTTGCTGGAGCTGGAAGCCATCCACATGTTTGGGAACAATAACAGCCACAGCATGTGGGCAGAAGCTGCCCATCTCTGTTGTGGTCTCCTGTCCCAAATGCCCTTATATAGCCATCCCTCAAAGTCACGGGGCTTGAGAATATCCATTGAACACCAGTCCCTTCGGGGTGAGCATTGCCCTCTCCTGGGAGCCTCTCTGGACCTTGCTGTGTTGAGGACTTGTTTGCTGGTCATATGCTGGGTCTCAGAACAAGTTGAGAAAAAAGGAAGCTCTCAGCTTAAGAGAAACAAAAAATAAGTTACTCTAATGTGATGATATAGAAGTATGCTATTGCCACAGCATGCACAAAAAACTATAAATTCCCATTTAATGATTATTGGAGGACATGGGTGGGGAGTGGGAGGTGGTCTTTATCAGCTCCTGAAAGAGAAGTATTTCCTGGAAGGTGTTATCCTGAATTAATTGCTTGGAGGAAGGAGATTTTGTACTTTTGGTTCCTGATATACTCTTATCTGCTGACTGTACACTGTCATGTTAAGTTTTCTATTTTTCTAGCATTGCATATATGGCTCTCCTGAAAGTCCAGCACAACATCATGCATGGAGAAGAGGTGAGGTAATGGGTGCCTGGGTCAGGGAGCTGGAGGAGGAGGGCAGGGAGACACCTAAGAAAATAGAAGTTCAGGGCCTGGTAGCTCAACCCATGATCCTATGTCAGATTTTTCTCCAGTTTACAGGGAGAGCACACTGAAAAAAGCCCATCACTTACTAGAAAATTGCTAGAGTTTGTGGCTCATCCATCAGTTGATAAGTAATTCCAAGCAGCTACTTCCAAATGCTGTGGCTCTGTGTTATTCTGGGTTTGCAAACTGTCATCTGGATCCTTTGATCAGAACTGTAATGCATCAGTCACCAAGGAGTTATGGAGTTCCATGGGCTGGATTCCACAGTTCTGCCTAGGAAAGGATCCATAGTCTGAAGGAGAAATAAATTTAAACAGTGGGAGGAGAGGGAAGGCCAACCAATAATTAAATGTTACATGAGAATTTAGTGACCACAGATAAACAAATGGTCAGAAAGGAGACGAGGCTGGTAGATTTATAATGTCAGTGTCTGCGGGGGATGCTGGGATGCACTGGCCAGATTCCCCTGAGAAAGTACAGGACTTATTATCATTGCTGCCGAAGCTGCTGTCAAGCCCTTCCAAACCCATCAGCTGACAGCCACCCCACCCAGAGTCACAACCCCGTGTGCACAGCCTCCATCCAATGACTGATGGGTGGTGTGTGAGAGTCCCCATGCAGAACAACTCTGAAGTCCATTCCATGTCTGGAGCTGTTATGAGGTGGTCCCACAGCCCAGTTCCTCCACCCAATTCTGTGGTCTTCCCTTCCCTTCCTTCTGCAGGTGTTGACTCCAGATCCTAGTATCCAAAACCCAAGATCCTGAAAATCTTCCTGCACATGTTCACCATTTCAGGGTCTACCATTTGAGAACTCAATCCATGGAAACATTTTTAAAAACATAAATCTGATCTTGAAAAGCCCCTACTAAAAACCACAGAATGTCTTTCTACTGTGCTTACTATCAAGACCCCGACCCTTAGCTTGGCCTGTGAGGCCCAGCAAGGTGTGACCCTCTCTCCAGCATCACCATGCACCCATGTAGAGTTCACCAGCTCTGTCTCACCAGCCTCTGGTTGGCTCTCCAATGTTCCTGGCAGGTAGCAAGCATCTCCCTGTGATTAAATGAATATAGTGAATAAGTGAGTAAATGAATTGAGGAAATGAGGAATTGAGGAAATCGTCCATCCTCAAGGCCTCACCTCCCCATTGACTATTTGACCAGTACACATCCTCCAGGACTTTTATTGACCTGTCCCCTCCTCTAGGAAACTCCTGACCCTCAGGTGAATCATGCCCTGTGATTACATATTACCTGGTTCTTTTCCTTCATCCCTCTGTCCACATTTAGCTTCTTGGTGGTGTGATGTGTGTCCTTCACATCTGGCTGGATGTGGCTTCATTTCCAGCTGAGCCACAAGCGCTGCAAGGACAGCACTCGACCATAGCTCTCTGTGTCCAGCACATGCTTGGCCCAACTGAGAGCCCAACAAGTGTTTCCTGAAGGAAGAAGAGAGAGAAAGAAAGAAAACAGATGGAATGAAGGAGTGAAGGAAGGGAAGGAGGGAGGGGTAGCCATGGTTCAAGATTAGCTCTGACATTGTTGGTGTGGACTACATAAGGGAGTGGCCCTGGTTGCAGAGTGGGAAGTGAGGTGGAGCTTTCCAGGCAGAGAAGAATCTTAGAGAAAGGTGTAGACCAGGAAAGCAAAGAAGCCTGGAGGAAGACCAGGAAAGACACAGTTTCTGCAGAGGTGAGTGGGGGAAAGACAGCACCGTCTGGAATTAGCAAATAGAAGGAAAGGACAGGGGCTGGGGTTTGGGGCCAGGCCAGACCTGGCACATTTAAGGAAAACTCTGCTCAGTGTGGCAGCTCTGTCTTCCCTGGACCAGGGAGGGGGTATTCAGCTCTTACAAATGCTTTTCATACCTGGACATGGAAATAGATCTTTTTTTTAGTGGGGGGAGTGGGTGAGAGAATCTTTTTTAAAAATGTTTATTTGTGAAAAAATTAAAATTTTTATTTCTTTATTTCTGAGAAAGCATTAGTAAGAGAGAGTGAGAGACAGAGAGAGAGAGAGAAAGAGAGAGAGAGAATCTGAGGAGGCAGGGCCAACTTGAGGTTCAGTCTTATGAACTTTGAGATCATGACCTGAGCTGAAATCAAGAGGCAGATGCTTAACTGACTGAGACACCCTGGTATGCCAAGCATAGACTTTGTAAAGTGCATTACTACAAAAATGATCTCATGTCATTGTCTATGACAAGTTCCTGTTGTCTCAGAACAAAAGGGAGCAGTTCCTAGACTGTACTGTATCCACACAATACAACTCAGAGATCTGGGGGAAGCATCATATACATGCACACCCTTTGCCAAAAGCACCAGAGTAAGTGCAATGTTGATGAAAGACCTATGGGACCTTTAGAACATTGCTGCACAACTGGGGACCAGGAATCATGCAAAATTTTAAGATTCTATTTTTATTTAGCACCAACATTATAGGGATGTAGGAGGCAGGAATAAGTATCCATGGAAAGAACATAAGCTACATCTAGCGTGACGGAAGTTTTTGAGGGAGATGAGGGAACACAGTTCACACACATTCTCAGGGAATTCTCTGGTGTGTTGGATAAGGTAAGGGCAGCTCTGAGTGCCTGGGGGACCCAGGTAAGCAGGGTCTGGGTGGCACGAGAAAGTACATCACATAGGGCTTCCCTGCTTTTTGTGGGGATCTGCACCTTCTCCGGCAAGCCACGGAGTCACATAGAAAGAGGCTGGCAGAAAGCAACTCTCAGATGTCAGGTTTCTCATCATAAAACCCAGAGGACAGACCCTGGCCCACAGTGGTATGGTGAGAGCTGACCCCAAATTATTCTAGAACTTGGTTTCCACTATGGCAGGCTGAGGTCACTGGCTTGGGGCAGGTGGTTGGTCTTCAGGGATGATAAGGCAGCCCCTGCTACTTCCTTCCCTTGAGAACCCACATGCAGTTTCCCATGGATGGGCTCAAACTGCTGCCTCCCTCCAGGGAAAGGGCTGACTGCGCTCATCCACTTCCCAGCAGGATCACCCAGTCAACACCTCTCCAGAGTCTTCACACGAATGAATGTATCCCATCCTCATAACAGCCCTGCCAGGTCCATGCTACCATTATACCCACTTTACAGAAAGGCAAATTGAGGCAGAATGGCAAGGTTCTGGTACCATGATAAATAGTCCATAATGGCTGCAGTAGGCAGTAGGGATACATAGCATGTCTATATGGCTCTCAGGGCCCGTGCCACTTACAGGGCCATCTCTTTTGAGGCTCTCATGACTCTGAGTAATGAGCATGTCCTTTTTGCACAGCTTTGTCTCCCAGACCTGGAAGCTTCCAATCTCTAGAATGCAGCAGGATCATGCCCTTCTCACAAATAGGATTAAAACTAACATGACCTAGAATATTGGCCCTGTAACCTATACCTACCATAAGGGGTCAACCAGGTCCTTGGAGCGATCACAAGGTACAAATTACCATCATCCCTCTGATGGGGTCCAGTCATTGATTTTAGGGCCGCACGGCTTGTGTGGGGATGCACTCATTGACTTGGTCTGAGTAAGCTGGAAGTCAGGCTCAGAGGTTGTTCTTTGCTCACTGAGCATGAGCACCATGGGTTGGGTCCCTCAGCATCCTTGGTGGGGTCCCTGTGTCACATGTGTGGGGACAGTAACCTCTGTGGGAAGTGTACCCACACCTTCTGGGGTTCACTTGGAAAGAATGGGCCTGTGTCCTTACTGAGTTCAAACAATGGCCCTCCTGCACGCTTGTAGTTTGACCTCTTTGAAGCCCTCATGAGGACATTTCAGAAGGAAGTCGTCTTGGTGGGGAAGAATGCAGTTCTCCTCAGACCCAAGCCACTTTTTGCCTTTGCTCTGGCCTTGGCCTCTGGGAAGGAAATGAGGAAATCCTCCCCAAGTCTGAGTCGGTGTGGGTCCTGGATGAGAGGAAGGCTCTAAGCTGTGCCGACCATTGCGTGGTACTAGGGAGTCCCTCTGGCAGGCCTGTGGGCTTTCAGTAAAGGTTAATAAGGCCCAAAATAAAATGGATTGTTCTCCACCCTGTGCCCACTCATCCCCCCTGTTGCCCGGAGGGCAGGAAACTGTAACATACTCAGCCTGGTGTCAGAAACCCCAGTTGTGGGGTGGAGGGTATATATTTCCCGGGACTCATGGAGCCTATTCATAAGCAATTTAATGAATACAATCCATCTCCCACCACTCCACTGTTGCTGGCGCTTGGGTCCGTTTTTATGCCTTTCAGTGGAGGGTCATTCCTGAGTGTTCCTGGATTCCCCCATGAGGCATGAATGCCTCTCCCTCTCCCTCTCTCTTTGCCTTCCATCCCAAAGCACTTCAGTGTGTGTCCCCCCCTAAAAAGCAAGAACATTCTTTCAATTCAAACATGATTAAAAATCAGCCAATTAAGACAAATACGAGCCTATTGTCTAATCTACAGACTTTTACAGATCTCACCGATTGTGCCAACAATGTCCCTGGGCCTTGCTGCCCCTTGTGGCCATCTCTTTGGCCTCCTTGAACCTGAAACAATTCCCTGTCTTCCTTTATATCTCATGGCCTGAACATTTTGGGCTAGTTTTATAGCATGGCCCTCAGGGCAGAGGGCCACGAGTCTAAGGCCTTGATCAAAAACTCCCCCAGTGCATCCTTCCTGTGAGAATTCTTCCTTATAGATTTGAATACGGAGCTGAGAATCTGAGTAAGAGAAACCCACCTGGTGTCCCAAGTGTCTGGCCATCGTGGTCCAGGAGAGGAAAGCCGGCTTCTCCTCAGATGTCCCCTGAGCACTTGTCCAGTCCCTTTCCTAGCAGTGTCCTGCAGGAGCACGGGCTTGGCAGGTTGCAGCCCAACAGGGCAAAAGATTCAGGAGTGATTCAGCAAACAGCTCATTCTCCTCTGCCTCAGAATCAGCTGTACCCAGCCCCTCTGGAAAACAGTGTGGAGGTTCCTTAAAAATTAGCAATAGAACTCCCCTACGACCCAGCAACAGCACTGCTAGGAATTTACTCAAGGGATAGAGGAGTGCTGATGCACAGGGGCACATGTACCTCAATGTTCATAGCAGCACTCTCAACAATAGCCAAAACATGGGAAGAGCCTAAGTGTCCATCAACAGATGAATGGATCAAGAAGATGTGGTTTATCTATACAATGGAACACTATGTAGCAATGAGAAAGAATGAGATCTGGCCATTTGTAGCAACATGGATGGAATTAGAGGGTGTTATGCTGAGCAAAATAAGTCAGGAAAAGAAGGACAGATACCGTATGTTTTCACTTATAAGTGGAACAGGAGAAACTTAACAGAGGACCATGGGAGAGAAGAAGGGGGAAAATAGTGGGGAGAGGGAGGGAGGCAAACCATGAGAGACTCTTGAATGCCGAGAACAAACTGAAGGCTGATGGGGGTGGGGCAGGGGGAGGGGGGTGATGTGCATGGAGGAGGGCACTTATGGCGATGAGCACTGGGTGTTATATGGAAACCAACTTGACAATAAGCTATTAAGAAATAAATCAGCTGCACCCTCAGAGGAGATCCCAGGGAAGGCCTCGGTGTGCTGTTTGGTTACATCCCAGTTCTGCCTTTGTCCTCAAAATTCCTTCTGACTTCACCCCAGGGGAAATTGAGAGGGGATCCTTGTCATCCACAGTCTTAGTTTGTGTTCCCCCTAAAGAGCAGACTGCAGTTTGCACTGGGTTCAGGCGACATATGTTCCTGGGCAACTGAGGCTCCATCCTGCCCAGGCTCTCAGAAACACCCTGCCAATAACAGCCCTTAGTATTGTCCTGATGGGGGAATAGGGAGCTGGGGTTTTCACCCACCAACTCCCACCTCATGGCAGAGCCAGGTCATCATCACCTTGTCCCATCCTCTCTGGAGAGAACAAACAGCTTGGGGCAAACACATGCTGAGTCCTCCATAGACATGGACATCTCTGAAGGCGACCTCTGGGGGCAGGGGATACGGTAAATCATTTGGTTCTTCTACTCCCAAACATATACCCTGAGGCCTAGTTTTCCCAACAAAGGGGAAAAAAAAGAGCAGAGCTGGCTCTGGGGGTCTCTGGGCAGACCCAAATCAGGTTGCCCACACTAATCTCTTCAAGACATTCTCAGGCTCACCCATTCTTTAATCCCAAAACAGTTTTCCTCTTCCAGGAAGCCTTCCTAGTCTAACACAGCCCACATGGTGCTCTTCTCTGCTCCCAGAGACTTCTGCATGGGCCTCTGCTCCAAGGGATCTGTTCAGAGCTTGAGGCCGCATCCTGGTTCAGTGGGAGATAGTGCAGGCACTGACTCAAAATGTCCTTGACAGGGAGGACAGACGCAGCAGTACATCCAACACTTTCCCTGACTCATTCTCCCTTTCTTGTTTCAGACAGCTGAGTCCTGAGGGGTGGACCTTGACTAAAATGTTTTCCCAGGCTCCAGGAGGGGGAATTGCCTGGAACCAGAAAGCAGGGGTTAGACACACCACTGTCCAGGGCAGGTGAAGTGCAGCCCAGTCCGGCAAGGAAGTGTCTCCACACACGTTTTGTGGACCTGCACTGCGTTGTGTGGGTTTACTTAGGAGGCAGCTGGAGCAGAGGGGAAGACGGTGGGGCTCAGGGGAGGAAAAGTGGATGAGCTCAGACTCGGGCTGCAGCTGCCCCCAAATCAGAAGCTTATGTAAAAAAGCCTGATGACTCAGACTCATGTTTGTATCCACGTACTTCTCCAACCCCCTCAAAGCAATGCAGACCAGATTGTACAGGATTCCTTGTTTGCCATAAAAGCCATGTTATCTTTAATGGAGGGCTCTGAGGGGGTTAACCATGACCTGAGCCCCCCAAGGTGCTGGGGTCCCAACCGTGTGACCCTTCCAGACCTGGGCTCCTCTGGGATTGTCCAACCAGTCATACTGGAGGCCCGAGTCTCACCATATACAAAAATACATCCCCCTTCATCATTCAGAATGTTCCACATTGGAGGGACAGGTAGCGAGGCTCTGGGTCGCTCTATGGCCTGTGACTCAGGCTCCCAGCCCTCGGGGCCTCACTGAAGGGGCACAAGAAAGAAAGTGAAGAATTCCCTGGGAAAGTGGCAGTGGAGAAGACTGCTTCAGCTTTAACACAGATGAATTAGTAGAACTGCCAAAAATACCGTTCCTATTCGTCTATCAAAACAGAACTAGCGTCTTGAGATTTAGATAAGACACATGCTAAATTGGGCAACAGCTACGGGGGAGGATTTGCTTGGGATGCAAGTTTAAAGGCAGCCTGCCCAAGCCGAGGGCCAGTAGTTGCCTAGAGTGTGCGTGTGTGAGATGTGAAAGGGGAGAGGAGAGCTGTGAGTCTCACTTCCTCACAAATGTGTTTATAGACCATTCCTCTGCCCACGTTGTTCACTCCCCTCCTTGGCTGCGGGGCCTGGTCCCGCTCTTGTCGACCAGGGTCTCCCAGACAGGACCTGCTCCAGACTGCACACATATGGTCTTAGAACATGACTTCCCTGGGCTCTGCACACCCCACCCGTGCTCAGTGCTCCTCATCACTGCCCACGTGCACCCTATGAATGGCCTGATGCCCCTTCTGAGGCCATTTCCTCCTGTGGCACAGGCTCCAGGATGCCAGGCCCTGCAGTTAGCATGTCCTGTGTCTCTGCCTCCCACAGAACTTTCTGAGCCATTGCGTGAACTTGATGTGAAGCCACGTGGCTGCCAGATAGAATGGCAAACCTGGGTCCGAGGGCAGGAGACGGAACCACTGTTGTGGTCTGTAACTCCAGTCAGGCTAATTGAATCTCATGCTTGGGGGTTCAGGAAAGCTTTCTCCCATGCAAGGGGCTCCTGGGCTGTCTGCAGCCGGCAGGCCTCTGGCTCCAGTACTGTGGGAGGGTTAACATTTGGATCTACCCATGCCGAAAGGGAAAACTCCAGCCTTAAGAGATCAGTGCAGTCAAGCCCACATTGTCTGTATCATGCGATCTAGTCTGCCCTCTTCCCTCTAAGCAGATGTGGGTCAGCCCAGGGCAGGCGGGAAATACCCTGCCAACATGCCCAGAGTCAGAGTGCCTGAGAACTCTCCCACAGAGTCCCTTGTTGCCATCCCCTGCCTGTCATCTGGTCACAGCAGCTGGAAGCTCACACGGTCCTTTCCTTCACCAGCACAAGGGCCTCTCCCAGGGTCAGGAGAACATCAAGGAGGCTCTGCAGGATGGAGACCTGCTTGGTCCTGCAAGTCACACGTTTTATTAGACTTTATGTATAACCTCCAAATGATGTTATTCAGAGTCACATAAAGAAATCATTGTGTTTTTAAAGAGTTGTTCAAGGCAGGGGTTCCTAGGTGGCTCAGCCAGTTAAGCATCTGACTCTTGATTTTGGCTCAGGTCAAGGTCTCACAGTTTGTGAGATGGAGCCCCAAGTCATGCTCTGTGCTGACAGCATGGAGTCTGCTTGGGATTCTCTGTCTCCCCCTCTCCCTCTGACTCTCCCCCATTTACACTTACACACTCTCTCTCAAAATAAATAGACTTAAAAAATAATAAAGTTGGGGCACCTTGGTGGCTTGAGTGTCTGACTTTGGCTCGGGTCATGATCTCACAGTCTGTGGGTTCAAGCCCTGCATTGAGGTCTGTGCTGACAGCTCAGAGCCTGAAGCCTGGAGATTCCCTGTCTCCTTCTCTCTCTGACCCTTCCCTGCTTGTGTTCTCTCTTTCTCTCTCAAAAATAAATAAACATTAAAAAAATAATAAAGTTTTGCCCAAGGTAAACATGCCACATATTTTATGGCCTTATTTTGGCTTTTGTTCATTTTTAAATTCATTCAGGACCTTATGGAGCATGGGCACCCCCACCCCCACCCCTGCCAGCCCTCCTTGATTACCTTTAGGGTGTTCTTACTCTTTGACTGAAATGTAAAATGATAGCAACTGTTCCCCTCGCTACCTCACTGTTTAGTGAAGAGATTCTTGGAAAGAATGTGCCCTCTATTCCTTGCCTGAAATAAAGCCAAAAAGACCAGGGCACATTTTAAGTATGAACATTCAAATGGCCTTCAGGCAAATATTCTGTCAGCTCCACAAAAGACACCTTTAAAATACATCTGTGTTAGAGCATATGCTTGCTGTAACTTGGAAACCTAAGTTCACTGATGTCATTTCTCCAGTGTGTGAGGCAAGCACTCTAGAAAGGGGCAGAATGTGCCTATATTTGGAACCCCTGGCCTTGTGGCTTATCTGTAACCCCAGGAGAGGTGGGAGGCTTTAGAGCAGCTCCATTGCTGGGACCAGCTTTGGGGGCTTTGGGTCCTCAGGCATTGTGATCAGATGCAGAGGTGCCCTGATCCCTTGCAGGGAAGATGGTGGGGTGTGGTCCACAGGGCCTTCTGGCTGTCAGCTCCTTCAGTCTGGTTCCACAGCAGAGATCTGCCTTGCTGGAGGCAGTCTGCAGCCAATGAAAGGTGACAGCCACTTGGGCTATAAAGGCTTCTACTGGGAGTCCAGGGCCAGTAGATTTGTGGTAAAAATTAAATGTGACAGTGACATTGCTGGTAAGCATGCATTGGTGCGGTCAGGTTACTGATTACAATAACAAAACAGTGATGACAATAATGAAAGTCACTCATAATTCTACTTCCAGTGATAAAAATTATTAGCATATCAATATGTTTTCTTCTAGTTTTCTCATGACTATGTCTACACACATCTGCTTTGTTTGGTTTGGGTTTTTATAGGCTTGAATGGTATGCACCATCCACAGATTCGAATCTTGTTTTTTCTTCTTAACATTCTAATGAGCATTTTCCCATGACAGGACAGAGATTTCTCATCAGAGCTGGATTCTGCCCCAAATAGCAATGGGGAAAAAAGTTTTGCCTTTGCAAATAATTTGATGTATAGCCTTTGTGTCCTGGCCCAGCTCTGCCTCCAGGACATAGCTGGACCTCACGCTGTGTGAGAAGCTGGGATGTGGGGGGAGGAGCAGGGTGCTGGAGAAGGCACCTGGAGTCCTTGTCCTTTCCTGTCAATTTCTAGCTGAGTGACCAAGTCAGCTGGCATTTCTTACTTGGGTAGTTTCCTCTGTGGGACACCAATCATCCGTCATTTCCCCAAGGAGGCCAGGTCACCTGTTCTATTAGGATTCATTCCATCCCTTCATTTACTCTCTCACACAGAGTCTGTTCCAGGAAAATGCTGGGTTACAAGGGAAGACAGATTTAGTCCTTGCCTCTGAGAAACTAGTCTTGTTAAAAGCATGAATCTATCAGTACATAGTGATACGGAAAGAAGGATATGTTCTCTAATCCCTAGGATTAGATGTAATCTGTCCAAATTCTCCCTTATCACAATGAGAAAGCCGAGACCCAAGAAGCTGGGCTCAGGGTCTCAGAATCAGATAGTCAGTTCTTACCCCTGGTGATTCAGTTTTTCTTGTGATAGGCAATGCATTATGTACTGTATATATTGCTTGTTTACCACCCCATTGTTCATTTCTTATCATTGCTTATTTCTTTTTTTTTAAGAAATGTTTAGTTATTTATTTCAAGGGGGTGGGGCAGAGAGAGAAGGAGAGAGAGAATCACAAGCAGGCTCCATGTTGTCAGAGCAGAGCCCGAAGTGGGGATTGAACCCACCAACTGTGAGATATAACCTGAGCCAAAATCAAGAGTCAGATGCTTAATCGACTGAGCTACCCAGGTGCCCCATCATTGCTTATTTCTACCATGCTAGAAAGTGTTTCTCAAAATGTGTCCCATGAAGTGCTAACTGCATAGAAAAGTAAAGAATTCATTGTAATAACGGGCCCAGTGATCAGATAAGTTTAGCATATGTTGGGTTAAGAAAGCGAAGCAGATTCTTTAATGCTGGACTTGTAAGGCTTCAGTGTGCAACACAGTCCATGAAACTGTCAAAGGGTGGAGGTTATGTATCTGTTTTCCAAAATCATTTCACAGGATATAGGTAAAATACAGCTTGGATAAATCTTCTAGATTTGCACTGTCCTTTTAAGCCTCCCCGATTCAAACAAAATTGCTGAAAATGCCATTTGAATGACAGATGGTTTTTCATAGAAATCATCATTATTTTTTAAGCACACACAAAATGTTTTCAAGTTGGAGAGCCTGACAGTCTCACTGGATTAATAAAGATCTTTCATAATCACAAACACCTTTAGTCTATAAGGACCTGAGATAATTTGCTGGTATCTTACAAAGATACTGAAATGGAACTGGCCCTCAACAATAATATTTTATACTATTTGTATTTGAGACTGTAACATGTCTCCCCATATTCATTCTCTCTCTCTTATTCATAGGATCCTCACACACCGCCACCCCCAGACATTTCCCAGCCTCTCTTGCAGCTCAATGTGGCCCTGAGACTATGTTCTGGCAAATGGGATTGACCAGAAATAGCATGAACTTCTTACACGTCTCATCCTTCAAAGGAAATTGCTTGCCATACATGGTCTACTTCCCTTCCCACCAGCTCAAATGCAAATAAGGCAATTCTGGACTAGTTTTGCTCATGCAGTGGAGGGATCACCTTGGGGGTGAGTGGAATGTGACACAGAAAGGAACATGAGTATGAAAACTGCTAATTGTCTCCCAATTTCCATTTCCACCTCTCTTGCAGTGTTAGCACATGGTTTCCCAGCTCAAGACCACATTCCCAGACTCTGATGGCTACATATGACCCTATCACTGAGCTGTGTCCCATGGGCTGTGAGCAGAAGTGATAAGTACAATTCCTTGATATCTGTGTAAAAGAAAGTTGCATGCCCTCCACTTCCTCTGTCTCCTTCCTGCAGCCTGGAGTCAGATATGGTTATGGTGAACCATCTTCAGCCAATAAGATGAAGGCAGAACCCAGAGCACAATGGAGCAACGCCACACAGTGTCTAATTCATTTGGGATAATTTGGGAACCAAAGCCATTCTACTCCACTGAACCACCTACCAATGTGGACTTATATGTGAAAGAGAAATAAACTATTTTTTGAGCTCCTCTAACATATGCTATCTTTTTAAAAAGTTTTTATTTATTTAAATAAACAAAATAAAAGGCATCAGAATTGGCAAAGAATAAGTCAAACTTTCACTTTTCGCAGACGACATGATACTCTATAGAAAACCCAACAGATTCCACCAGAAGCCTACTGGAACTGATCCAAGAATTCAGCAAAGTTGCAGGGTACAAAATCAACATACAGAAATCAGTTGCATTTTTATACACCAACAATGAAGCAACAGAAAGAGAAATTAAGAGGCTGATCCCATTCACAATTGCACAAAAAACCATAAAATACCTAGGAATAAACCTAACCAAGGATACAAGAGATCTGTATGATGAAAACTACAGAAAACTTATGAAGGAAATTGAAGAAGACACAAAGAAATGGAAAAACATTCCATGCTCCTGGATAGGAAGAATAAATATAGTTAAAATGTCATTTTTACCCAAAGCAATCTACACATTCAATGCAATAAAATCAAAATTGCACCAGCATACTTCTCAAGGCTAGAGCAAACTATCCTAAAATTTGTATGGAACCACAAAAGACCCCGAATAGCCAAAGTAATCCTGAAAAATAAAACCAAAACAGGAGGGATCACCATCCCAGACTTTAGCCTCTACTACAAAGCTGTCATCATCAAGACAGTATGGTATTGGCACAAAAACAGACGCATAGACCAATGGAAGAGAATTGAGAACTCAGAGCTGGACCCACAGGTATACAGCCAACTAATCCTTGACAAAGCAGGAAAGAATATCCAATGGAAAACAGACAGCCTTTTTAACAGATGGTGTTGGGAGAACTGGACAGCAACATGCAGAAGAATGAAACTAGATCAATTTCTCACACCATACACAAAAATAAACTCAAAATGGATAAAGGACCTGAATGTGAGACAGGAAACTATCAACACCCTAGAGGAGAAAGCAGGAAACAACCTCCTTGACCTCCACCGCAGCAACTTCTTACTTGACACATCCCCAAAAGCAAGGGAATCAAGAGCAAAAATAAACTGTTGGGACCTCCTCAAGATTAAAAGCTTCTGCATGGCAAAGGAAACAATCCACAAAACTAATAGGCAACCAACGGAATGGGAAAAGATAGTTGCAAATGACATATCAGACAAAGGATTAATATCCAAAATCTATAAGAAACTCACCAAACTACACGCCCGAAAAACAAACAACCCAGTAAAGAAATGGGCAGAAGATATGAACAGACACTTCTCCAAAGAGGACATCCAGATGGCCAACAAACACATGAAATGATGCTCAGCATCCCTCCTCATCAGGGAAATACAAATCAAAACCACACTGAGATACCACCTTCACGCCAGTCAGAGTGGCTAAAATGAGCCAATCAGAGAACTCTAGATGCTGGCGAGGATGTGGAGAAACGGGCACCCTCCTACACTGTTGGTGGGAATGTAAACTGGTGCAGCCCCTCTGGAAAACAGTGTGGAGGTTTCTCAGGAAACTAACAATAGAACTCCCCTATGACTCAGCAATAGCACTACTAGGAATTTACCCAAAGGATACAGAAATGCTGATGCATAGGAGCACATGTACCCCAATGTTCATAGCAGCACTCTCCACAATAGCTAAAACATGGAAAGAGCCTAAGTGTCCATCAACAGAAGAATGGATCAAGAAGATGTGGTTTATCTATACCATGGAATACTACATGGCAATGAGAAACAATGAAATCTGGCCATGTGTAGCAACATGGATGGACCTTGAGGGTGTTATGCTGAGCGAAATAAGTCAGGCAGAGAAGGACAAATATCATATGTTTGCACGTATAGGAAGATTAGGAGGAACTTAACGGAGGACCATGGGAGAGAAGAAGGGGAGAGATGGTGGAGGAAAGGGGGAGAGGCAAACCATGAGAGACTCTTGAATGCTGACAAAAACTGAGAACTGATGGATGTGGGAGGGAGTGGGGGGACAGGCACGGAGGGGGACACTTGGGGATGAGCACTGGGTGTTATGTGGAAACCAACTTGACAATAAACTATTTGTAAAAAAAAAAAAAAGAATGAAAAAAATAAAATTTAGAACTAAAAATAATAAAGTTTTTTTATTTAGTGTGTGTGTGTGTGTGTGTGTGTGAGAGAGAGAGAGAGAGAGAGAGATTGAGAGAGAGAGAGAGAGAGAGAGAGCGAGCGAGCATATGTGCACAAATGGGGAGGGGCGGGGAGAGAGAATCCCAAGCAGGATCCATGCTCTCAGCCAACTGGGCCACCCAGGTGCACCTATTCAGTCTTTTAAAGCAACCAGGTCTATATCTTAACTGATATCTCTTCCCTTAACCTCACACATTTTAGGATTATTTTATGCTGTCCTATATACATCCTTTGTGTCTGGCTTATGCATATTAATAAAGTTACTTGGAACCATGAAAATACACAACATTGTTCCTGAAACTGTGACACTGGTACAGTATTTCTGCACTTTAACTCAAGCACGTACAAAAGATATTTTGAAAATCCTGTTCAGGCCCTTTTTTTTTTTTAATGGAGTGTGCATTTAAATCATCTCAGTAAGCATGATCTCAATTGGATCATGCTCTTCCCCCTTCCTATTTACTTTTCAATTTTTCCCTGTAGGTTTCAAAAGACCTTCGAATGCTATAGACTTGATCCAAGCACTAATGAGAGTCCATTTGAATTTTTATTCCTTTCTGTGTTTTAGCCAACATTTCATTCTTGCTAACTAAAGCTGATGCAGTGTTTTCCTCTAATAACTGGTTCATATTGCTTAAATTCTTTTCTTGGCTCATCAAAGTGAGCTACAGCTGCTGGACAGCTCATAAACTCCCTTGCCTTTTTATTTTATCCTTCCTTTATGTACAATACTTACGCAAAGCCAGATTTTATCCTAATTGGCCCCCTTGGTTTTTTTGGTGTCTTTCAAATTAGAGGCAATTCTATTCCCCTTCTTTTAAAGAACGCACATTGGAAAGCATTATGTAGATGAAAGCATTTTGGAGTCGGGACTGTGTTTCCACAATTCTCAGGAGGACTCAGTGGTGTCCAGAGACCATGGCATCATTCCCAACCCCGTGGAGATCCTGTTTATTAATAGAGAATAAAGCAGTCTAATGCTAGCCCACAGAACTGTTCCCTGCCTCTCTCTGTTTAGTCACGCGCACACAGTCCTAGTGCACACCACTGGACCATCCCTCTTGGAATACCCAGCCAAACTCTCCCATTTTGCCTAGTGAGCTCCTCAACCAGATACCAGTTAGGTTTCTCCATGAGACCTGATCTGCACTCAAATCGTTTTCATAAGCTTTTTGGTTGCTTTGTGCGCAGAACATATTGTTTGAGGCATCAGCATCTGCCTCAAATAAATCTATACACATTTTCTCCACAGAAGAAAGTAGACGGCTTTGTTTTGTTGTTTCAGACAGGATTGCTTTAGTCACAGAGGTCATGATGGTGGGTACTGGGCTGTGCCCCCCAGACGGTGCTACAGGACTGAGGGCTGTTCTTCTGCTGTGCTGCTTGCTGCTCCACTCACCATGCTGCCACCTGGCAACCCCCAGACACCTGTGTGGAAGGAGGAAACTCAGTTTTAGTTTCTTGCTCTGAATGTACTCCTTTGCCATCTCTACTCTGGACAGGCACCCAAAGCACTCCTTTGTGTGTGTGGTGCTTTCCCTTCCCTTCTTCTCAGTGGACCCAAACCAGCAGCACTAGGGAGCCTCCCCAACTCTGGTTGTTCCTCTCTTGGCCCCAGTAAGAGCACTCTTTTTGCAAAGATGGCACAGCTACAAATTTCTCCCCACAGCCCCACTGCCTGCCTCTCTATGGCACCCAACATGCTCTTAGAATTCTCTGCTGCCAGACTCAGATATCCTGGAACTTGTATTGAAGCAAAGGGCTGTCTTGAGGTTTACCTTGATGATGTGTACCTACTTGGGAGAACATTATCTCTGACAAAGAGCTTTTAGTCTACCCTGTTTTCATTTCTACACTTATTTTAAATGCTTATTTGTTTATTCTGGGGGGGGGAGAGAGAGAGAGAGAGAGCATGAGAGCAGAGGAGAGGCAAAGAGAAAGGGAGAGAGAGAATCCCAAGTAGGCTCTGCGACGTAAGGGCAGAGCTCAACCCATGGCCCCATCTCACCAACTGTGAGATCATGATCTGAGCTGAAATCAAAAGTCAGATGCTCAACTGACTGAGCCACCCAGGTGCCCCCATTTCCCCACTTATGTTAAAATGTAGTTTTTATGTTACTATAGAACAGATCAACATATATTCCTTTTTTACCCCCAATGTACATTGCTATTTGCTTATTGGGTCATCATTTTTGGAATTTATAATGATATCACACACTGGGTTGCTGGCAGGCATGCCTGAATTTGCTCTCCTCTGACCACCTTTACAACATTGATGCATTGATCTTTAGGATTGGGTACAAAATCCTCCCTCCCTGTGCACTGCTGAGGTCCTCCCCAGTGGGATTCAGGGAGTTTGTTATTCTCTGGAAATGTATTTATGGTGAAACCTAAATCTGAAGTTCAACTCCTAACCACGAAGTCACCCCTTCCAGAAACCACTCTCTCTGGGCCTCTCACAGCACAGACTCTCATTACAACTAACTGAAAGGAAAAGTAACCAAAATATATTCCATTTCTCTTTGCTCTTTTGCTCTCTCTCCCACCTCTCTATTTCCATTAGTATCCTCCTGAGTTACTTGAAGCCTTGAAAATGCTGTCTTAGTTCTTAGCACAAGACTGCAGCTCCCAAGGCCACAGGAAGGACAGCCCTGCCAACGATGAGTACTAAGGGGCTGTCCCACAGGAGAAATGCAGGAAGACCATATTGGTGAGTGTGCTGGCCCTTGAGGGAGATTCCTGAGCCTGAGTCCAGACTGCTGGGTGTTGCTCTGTGTCTGTCTCCATGCCCTCACCTGCAAAGCAGGAGATTTAAACACAATCTGGCATGTCTGGTATCCCTGTGCATCACTACACGGCTGATGTTGTTTTGCACTTCAAAGTGCTGGCTTCCAATGATAAAAATCACTGAGTTGTCTAAGAAAATAATTAGAAATTAATTAGTTGCAACAAATGGATGGATATAAAGGATAATATCCAGCCTAACTAAAAAGAAGGAACTGGGCTGATGCTAAGTGGACGTTAGTAGCCTGCTGTACCATGCTTTGTCTATCGATTGGGAGGAGGTCATGGTGGGCAGTGAAGGGGAAGGGTTATCATGTGGATAGGGTGGTCTGAGAAGGTCTCAACCTATTTTTTAAATTAAAAAAAGTCTTAAACATCCAGAGAAGTTGCAAGTACAAAATTCAGACCTTTACTCTTGAACCATTTGAGACCATTGCAGAGCTATAAGGTGCCTTATCTACCTGCACTATACTCAGAATCACCATGAAACCATCAGAGTCAGGAAATCACACTGACATGTTATACCTCAATATCTTGAGACCCCACTCAAAGGTCTCCAGCTGTCTCAGTAGCAAATGCATTTAGATCAGAATCATGGGCTTCTTTTAACTGCCTTGTATTGTGAGCTACCTTCCATTTGATCTCCCTTTGGTCTTCCTTGACCTACATGACTGGGACACTTTTGAAGAAGACTGGTCTCTGTCATATGGTAGAATATACCCCAATTTGGATTTGTTTGCTATTTCCTTGGGATTAGATTTAGACTATGCATCATTGGCAGGAATATTCCTAAAGAGATGTGGGTTCTTGCATCCTATCAAGTGGTAAGCAATTTTGACTTGCCCCATTTCTGATTGTATAATATTCTGAGGGCTTGGTGTTCTATCCCTGAGCCATCTATATATCCATCCCATGCTCAAAGCAATAACTCATGTTGCCTATCACATATGTGGTAATACTGCATGCTTCTTCCTTGGAATATGGGGAGGAAATAATGAGGGGAGGTTATATGGTATTTAGACATGTTCTATACTTGATTGTCTAATTCAAAGGCTTTAGGCTTACGAATCACAGAATAAACTCTGTCCACAATTTACCTGATCAGAAATAAGCAGGCTTTCACATATCATGTTCTGTGAGGGGTAAGTTGCAGGGATAGAGTAACTCCACCACAGAATATACCCTCAGTTTGTCAACATTTAGTTTATCCTTATTGATTCTCATTTGAGGTAAAAATGCAGGTATCCATTAGGGTTTTTTTATTATTATTATTATTAAGAAAAAGAAATTTTGTCTTGCTTTTATGGTTTAGAGTTATTTCCAGGAGTGTAAAAGCTGAATCCAACATAATTCCTGAATTCTGATATGGGGTGGGGGGACCAGCAGGAGACTAAACCCATGAATTAACTTTCAAAGAGAAACATTTCCAACAGATCCAATGAAATATTCATTTATTGTCAAATGATAGCCTTTCAGAAAAATATGCCATCCAAAGTCTCCTCAAATAAGATCTCTAAGACTTCTCAGTTTCCAGTATTCAATTACCAAACCAGCAATTTTTTTGGGTGTATTTGGCTAACCTCTTGGAAAACAATACAGTTGAACGAAATGAAATGAGACAGTATCTAAAGTCCAGAGTAAAACATAAGGAATGAATTGTCCTTTAAGGGCTGGACCAAGGCAAGTTCTTCTATTACTAGTACTACACTTGAAGTAAGAAACACTTATTAAATTACAGAGAAGCATAGAAATAAAATTTATATTCACTTCCATGTCAAATAGGTTGGTGTAGATCTACCTCCTATAAAGAACTCCTTTGAGCCTCCACTGTAGTTTGCAGATGAGAGAAACAGGATTCTCGTCTAAGATACTGTCTGGTGCATAGCAGGCATGCAACATGACCCTACATGAATGAATGTATTGATCATCTTCAATTCTGGGAGCTCTAATGATCAGAGAAGTGAAGCACCAGGGGGTAAGGTTCATACATCTTGTAGCATTTAATCTCCTGTTCCTGTTTGCATACAGAAATTATAAGCACACACAGATGGGTGCTTATAATGTCCCAGTCACTTACTTGTAGAGATATAAGGGGGTAGTCGAGCAAGGCCACTGCATTGAGAGATGCTGAGTTGAGGAAGGCACAACAAATATATACATGCTCCACATTCTAAGCATTGGCATAAGTGCCCAAGTGAAGGACAAAATAGTGCTAGGGGAAAGAACCAAAATCACCAGTTGTAGATTCAGGGACCCACCTCATGGAGGAAGTGACATGGAAAGGTATACATAATTGAAACTTTGGCTTTATCTCTCCGTATCCTGTCTTGCTCTCTTGACTATGACCATCACCTTCCTTGGGAGTGAACTTTTGGCCTCTATGCTCATTCTTCCAGACTCCAATCCCTTCGCCATGACAGACCAAGCAGGGGCTGAAGGCAGTGTTCTAGTGAAGCTTTAGAACCCTTCTGCTCATGCCCCAGGCATCCCTTCTGCATATGGTTTTCCAAAGGCTCCTTGGAATCCATGAGACACCCCCAGAATCTTGCTTATAAAATCTTCTCTGCTGTTAAAGCTTGCTTAAAGTTGAGTTCTGTTTCCTGTGAACCAGAATTAAGCCTTGACTAAGTCCAAAAGAAAGGAAAGAAGAGTCAGCAATTTATTTATCCCTTACTGTGTGACAAAGTCTGCACTTCTCATCCATTATTTTATTTATTGCTCCTAAAAATTGTGAGTGCTTCCCATTTTAAAAATGCAAAAACCAAACCTCCACTGGATTAGAATAATCCAGGAAGAGGTAGCAGTGGAATGCAGCCCTTGGCTCAGAACCAGGTGTAGTCATTCTGTCACCATGTCTTCTGGGTAGCAGGGGCAGGGGGCATGAACAGATCACAAATCTCAAAACACAGATGTGATCTTTTTTGTTTTGTTTTGTTTTGTTTTTGTAAATTTGTCTTGATTTTCCTTTCTTCTTCATTCATTCTTTTTTCACTGTACCAAAAATTTTTAAGAATTTGCCTTGAATCAGACAGCATGTCAGTCTTTGGGACTATAATAATGACAAAAATTGTGACCCCCCTCCCCCACAAGAACTTAGTATGATGCATCAGTGTAGAGTGATTAATCATTGCAAGTGCAATGAAAAAGACCAAGAGGGTGCAGAAGGAGACAATAGCAGGGATTGGAGAGTCTTGGGGAAACATTGAATGGGTGGCACAGGCAGGAGCCCATTCATAGATGTCAGCTCTTAGAGTTCTACAGACATTAGATTCCCCAGGCAGCCTGGGCTGAGATGAGCCCTCCTTCCCTGAGCCTGACCTGCCCACTCGGTCTTATGCCCTCTGCACCAGTGAAAAACAATGGAGCTGAGGTTAGGCCAGTGCCATGGCTAACTGTGGTCCACACCATCCTGAGGCTTACAGTGTCCTCTGAGCCATGTGTTCCAACCATATCATTCTCTTGGCTCCCACAGAATTTACCCAGGCTACTTCCTGGGGTTCTACTGATAACTCTTGTTTTTTTGTTAGGCTTTCTTGGCTTTGAGGGTAGGACTCTGAATCCTCTATTACTCCTCACAAACTTTTGAGCTCCTTTCTCCAATGAATGAAGCTGTGTCTCTTCTTCCTTCATGCAATATCATCAAGTGTGTGCCTGGGGACCTGTTCTAATATAGAGAGCCACAGCCTGCCCCTCTGCCCCTTCATGAACCAGATGATTCCACTCACTTGTGTGGAAGAACTGGTCCTGCTTACTCTTAAGCCTACCATAATGGTCACCCAGCTATAGCTCTTTTACCCACCACCCCCAGCTTGAAATGCTTGCCTACAGGCAATCCATCCCCTTTGTCCCTTGTGGCTCTTCCTGGCCTGGGCCCCTGTTCCTGTCACTTTCACAAATCCAAGCACACCTTACAGTTGCAGTGACCTGGTTATGACTCAACTTTGAGCCCACCTCAAAGATGGAGTTGGAAACAGAAATGGGAATCACAAGTCCAACTGGGGGTCAAATGGGAGTTCTGGGTCTGTGTGGCTGGATGAATATGAGGTTATGTAAGGAACGACACCTGATCTCATATCATTTCTTGATGCACTTCTAATTCACATTTTACCAGCTCTACTGAGACTACCCGTCATAGTCTCATGGCATTCATTAAAGGAAAGAAGATTTTAAATCAAAATAAGTGCCATTCTTTATTTCATTTAATGACTAAGTGTCTGATTTATTCCTAGTGTCTGGTGAACACGTGCAGCACCTCTTCTTCTTTTTTTAATGTTTATTTATATTTGAGAGAGAGAGTGAAAGTTGGGGAGCAGGAGAGAGAAAGGGAGACAGAATCTGAAGCAGGCTCCAGGCTCTGAGCTAGCTGTCAGCACAGAGCCTGATGTGGGGTTAGAACCCACGGGCTGTGAGATTATGACATGAGCCGAAGTTGGATGCCCATTCGACTGAGCCACCCAGGCGCCCCAATGCAGCACCTCTTCTTAAGGCAACCACAGTCCAGTGAAGAAAGACTGTTAGTCATGTTTTGCCACAGAACTAAGAACCTCAGAATCTCAGTGACTATAATCACACAGGTTTCTTCTCCTCACTCACAGACCTGTAGGTTGGCTAGGGTTTTGACTCTTCTTGGCTGGGTTTGGTTAAGTTCAGCTGAGTTCACTTGAGGCTGCATATCGGGTTTTAATTTGCTCTATTAGCCAAGCCCAGCATCCTGAGAATAGGAACCAGTACTGTACTCATTCCAGTATGAGGGAGGTGGTGCACAACCCCGTGACTAAAGAACTGAGAATGGGTTTTCCATTTACCACAAACATGCAGACACACAGAGACATCTGCATGTCAGGTGGTGGCCAATGAGGACACCAGGCACAAAGACAACAATGGGGGTGGGGCACCAGTGGCTGTTCCATGGTCACTGGTGTTTCTGAAACTGAGGACTAATTAAGTACCTGATGATGGCAAGTCTGCATAGAGATCTTCTCCTCTAGGTGACATCAATGACATATGAAGGAACTGTTTGTTTGTTGTTGTTGTTGTTTGTTTGTTTTTGCCACTCTGACAAGAATAGAGAAAGGTGAATGTTGGTTGTAGCTAAGAAAGAATTTTAAATGTCAGCAGTGAAGGCTCTCATCTCCTTTTATTTAGTGAGTTTCAACAAAATCTGGTCTGTCATATTCTCTTTTCCATTAAAGAAGAAAACTCCAACTTTGGCACACAAAAGAGGGACAATTAATGTTGCACAGCCTGAGTACAAAAGAAAAGAATCCATGCCTTTTCTGGTTACTTAGCTCAAGCACACCAAAGTTCAATATTTCTCTCAGAGGTCACTTACAAGTTCTGAAAGCAGACTTCCTTCCTTATTTTAGTACCTACTTGGCTTCCAGTGAGAAGGAAAGCATCTTGCATAATCAACTGGATTTGTCTGATTAAATCCAAAGTTATTAAAAGACAAATGTGAGCACAAAAGGAAGTTTCATTGACCTTCCATTTCCCTTCACTTTTGGACCATTGACCAACCAGAGATACTGGCAAGAAATTAGGAATAAATTAAGAAGTTTTTGAAAAGCATAGATTTCCCCCACAGAGTTCCCAGGAGACTTAGCCAACCCTAAGATCAATAATAGTAACTAGCATTCTAAGATGTCTGCATATCCTAGACATGTGGTCCCTGTCATGTAATCCTCATGACCAAGCTAGGTGTTTGGTACTTTTATATTCCTGTTTTATAAATGAGAGAATTGAGGCCTGGAAGACCTGAGATTATTGCCCAATCCCACCCCACTGAGAAGTGGTAAAGAAATCCTGAATAGAACTTTTTCTCATGGAAGCAGGGAGGCTACTCCTGTTGAAGGCCAGGAGAGCTGACTTGTGTCATGTCCATACCTCTGGAAAGAGTGAGGTCATCAGCCACCTGTCTTCCAGTGTGAACAATAACCTTACTAGTAACTGGACCAGCATGCCCAGCCTCAAACAGAGGCCTCCAAAGGCTTGATCAGTGTGTAAGGTGGTCTGAATAAAGATGTCTACTTTCATAACTTGTGCATGCCATATGATATGGCAGAGTCTTTGCAGATGTAAATAAGAATCTTAACATGAGGAGATAATCCTGGATAATCTTGATGGGCCTCCAGTTCAATCACAGGTATTCTTATAAGAGAAAAACAGGGGGAGATTTGAAATACACACAGAAAAGGAGGCATGTGACTACAGAGGCAGAGATTGGTGTGATGTGGCCCTGAGCCAAGGAATGCCAGGAACCACCAGAAGCTGAAAGAGGCAAATTATCTCCAAGAACTTTTGGAGGGAACACGACCTTATTGACATGTTAATTTATTCTCAGTGAAACTGATTTTGAATTTCTGGTCTCCAGAACTGTGAGAGAATAAGAGAGAATAAATTTCTGTTGCTTTAAGTCATAGGACTGGTGGTGATTTCTTAGAACAGCCACCAGAAATGAATACATGTTTGATAACTGGATTCCAGTTTCTTTTTGTTTTGTTAATTTACTCAGCAAACATTCACCAAGAATTTGGTATATGGTCCGGGAATTAGGGATCAGAAATGAGTAAAGCTTAACTTCTACCAGTCTCCCCACTGGGTAGGGCAGATGTCTGGGGAAAGAGCACCAGATAGTAAAGGCAGATCTACGTAGAGAGCAGAGTTTCCACTGAGCACTGTAGTAACCTAGAATTATCACTGGTGTTTACATCAGCAATCTGGGTGTGGAAACTAATTCTGCCATCATGTACCTGTGTGACTTGGGAGAAACCATTTAGTTCCACTGAAATTCATCTGTTTCGTCTCTAAAATAAAGATGAAAATACCTACCTCACAGGGATTAAGATAACTGACTGAAAGAATAGGTCAAAACAGGGCCTGACATAGGGTAGTCATTCAGAAAACATTAGTACTTAAGTGTCCAAATCTACAGCATATGACTGAAGTCTCTATGTGTGCAATGGGAGAGGAATGAAGAAACCTTTTCATGCTCAAGGACCTTTGAACTGGAAAACTCACAATTAGTAATTTATTTCTTCTTCACTTTCCTTTTTGGAATTTAAAGTCCAGTGAGATGTTACACCTTCTGATATTAGCACCTCAGTGTGAACAGCTAATATGCCACCAATCAGCACAAAATCACTAGACACTTCAGATGAAACAGTCAGTTAAAGATCAAGAAATGATTGAAAGAGGGCCATTTTGAAAGTAAACGTGTCTGGTGTGGTGTTGCTGGTTGCTGGTGGTGAAGGCTGGATTAGGGTCTCTGGAATATAATGCAATAGACAGAAGAGATGAGGATGCAGGTCCTCAAGAAGAAATCCTCTCACTTTGGTTGCCTGGAGTAGCCAAGAAATTCAACTGTGTTTGAATACCATGGGCTAAGATTCAAGGTGATGGCAGTAAGGAAAGGAAGGATCCTGGCCCAAACTGGAAATCTTCCCATCTGCATGGAAAAGGGCAACATGAGGACAAAGAGTCCTATGTTCAGCTTATAAATGCTTTTACAGGCTGACAGACTGTGGATGTTTCCATGACAAAGAATTCCACATTTCCCAGGAACAGACTTGCTCTGAGTGTGCTCATGTCACATTTCCACAGCACAGAAGTCTTCATGTGATGTGTGTCAGAGACAAAAACATCATTGCTATAGTTGAGAAAAATACTTCTATGTGTGACATCCCCAACTTGCATGCCCCATGGCTATGACGTCCATGCAGTGTCCTGGAGGTCATAGAAAGGCTTACACAATGGGAAAGGAAATTGTTTAAGCAGAATGGGGTCTTTAAGAGATGGCATTTCTACATGATGGTCATGTGCTGACTATGATCTCTAGCCACAGATGAATAGAAGGCACAGAGTTATCCAGAGCCATAGTCCAGGTTGAGTTCTATAGTTGAGCTCTAGAGTTAGAGTGCCAGGGTTACTCAGTTCCAAACAGCAGTATCTGAAGGTCACTAACTAGGAAAAATAGGGTCAAGACTAACTAAAAGTCCAGCTCTCAGGAACCTTCCCTGACCCCAGGAAGGCATACTCAGGAGAGTAGGACTGGAATTTGGAGGGAAGAGGCTGATGGAAAGAATCATGAGCACACAGGAGAGTACAGCTGTCTATTTCAGAGACCCAAATTGCTCAGGTGCAAATTGGTTGATATGCATGCCGTCTGGTGCATGATGACCAGACTTAATTTAGCAAAGACAAATATGTTGCAAACATTACACCATATCACCTCACTTGTCCATGGCAGACATCGTTAATCAATCATAGTCTTTCCGGCCTGGTCCCATCACAACCTCAGAATCCTTAACATCTTGTTTCAGGCAGCTGTGCCCCCGGGAGCTATCCATGGTGCTACCCCAGTCTCTGAACTCAGATTCTCCCTACTCTGTTACTTTTACTCCCTGGAGTTGTTTGCCAACCTGTAGCAGTTCATGCAGCCGAATTATGTTTTGATCCAGTCCCCTCTGTGTGATTTCAGCAGGTCCTGTCTGTTCACCACTTAGTTCTGGACCCTTATCTGAGTCATGCATCCTCATCTCAGCCTGATCATCTCTCATTAAAATTCTGCATCTGCCCCAGCTCTCTTGGGCTTCTCATGTGAGTGACAGCTGCTTCTCACCCACAAAAGATAAACCCCCTTGTTCACAAAACTCCAGTGTAAATGAGTACACACAGATCTCTCCAGATAGAAGACGCAATTAGTCAGCTACTTGTGTCAGTGTTCTGACTGACTGCCTCACTGACTCACTCCAAATTACAAAAAACAGCTGAATCTGATGACACTCAGCCCTGTTCTGTGTTATGTGTCCCTTTCCCCCATTTGCAGTAGAACTTGGTGAAGATGCATATAGGTCATCCCAACATGGAGCTAAGCAGCCAACTTTGAGGAAACCATTCTTAATTTTCTCCCTCTGCTCCAGTAACTTCTACAGATATGTCTGAACATTCTCTTCACTACTAATCTCTGTCTTGGGTCCTTGGCTCCAAGTGGTGCACGGCTATGCAGGAAATTTCCATGAGTCTATTTAGCTTAAAATTATTCAATCAGTCCTTTTTCCACTCTTGGTGGAGCAGTTGCAGCTCTACATAGCTTTGCAATATTTTCCTATTTCTGAAACTTAACGCCACACTTCTGAGAAACTTTTACTTTCTGGAGAAACTAGAAACTTTGAAAAGATTTGGGACTCAGACACTAGGACCTAAAATTATTTCAGGTGGGTTTCCATGAAATCAAGCTAACAAAGAAACAAGCACACATTACAGAGAAAGAAAATGAAATTATTCTAAGATAAGCTTTAACAGTAAAGGTGTTCTAAACAACTGTTGACTTCAGATTCCATTGCACAAACACTGGGTTTGTGCAACTCATTTGAAATTCACACCTGGAGGGACACCTGGGTGGTTCAGTCAGTTAAGAATCCAACTCTTGACTTAAACTGAGGTCACAATCTCATGGTTTGTGACTTCTAGCCCCACATTGGGTTCAGCACTGACAGTATGGAACCTGCTTGGAATTCTCTCTCTCCCTCTCTGCCCCTCCCCTGCTCATGTTCTTATATATCTTTATATACATATATAAAGATATATATAATCTTTCTACACACACACACATATATGTAAGTAAATAAGTGAAAGAAATTCATACAATATGTATGTGGCAGGTGCAATCTCCAGCCTGCTTTCAGGAGAGGAGAACAGGCAGTCGCAGGGAGGGGGCAGATACCATGGAGGTTACACAGCCCTGGGGAGCAACAGAGGCAGGGTTGGCCTTGCTGTAACCCCCTAATCTACAACGTCACACTAGACAGAAACATTGGGAAGTTTTGGAATTGAGCAGATTTGCCAAACTGGCCATTTGTATCAAACATAATGATTTCCATTTAATGGCAGGAAAGGGACTCCTCCTGACTTTTTGAGACCACAGATCTGAGGCCTGGGTGACCTATCCAGATAAAAATCCTCCCATCAAATTAGACCACAAGGCATAGTGATTTGTCACTTGGAGAAAAGGGGGTGGGCTCTGCCTATGCTTAGGAGCTGTCAATGGTCAGTGATCCTTGCCACCTGCTTCTAGGGACCAGTTTATGATGTCACAAGGACGTTTTGTGTGGAACATACTGAGTTGATCTCACTTTCTCAAAGGTGGCTGAATTCCCTTTTCATCACAAAAGTTGCCCTGGTTTTATTCCATTTTTATTTAAATCTCACCTAGAGTCTTCTAGTGACCCTCTCATTATTGAAGCTCAAATACTCCCATCTGAGCTGGCTCTGAAATCCTCATGTGCCATACTTGACATAAAAAAGGGGCAAGGCCCTGTCTTTCTGTAAGGGAAGACCATGCAACAAAGCACTCTCCCTTCTGATTCTGCTTCCATTTACCTCTACACTCTGGACAAACTCCCTCCTTTCATTTTCTACAGGCATGTCTCACTTGTTTTGAATATTTGTCTTTCAAATTTGCTTACTAGCAATGTCATCAGGAAGAAAGTTATAAGACCTCACATTTCTGTCTTGGAATGAGGCAAGAAACAGGGGTGCCTGGTGGCTCAGTCGGTTAAGTGGCCAACTTCAGCTCAGGTCATGATCTCACCGTTCATGGGTTCGAGCCCCTCGTCGGGCTCTGTGCTGACAGTTAGCTCGGAGGCTGGAGCCTGTTTTGGATTCTGTGTCTCCCTCTCTGACCCTCCCCTGTTCACGCTGTCTCTCCCTCATAAATAAATAAAACATTAAACATTAAAAAAAAGAATGAGGCAAGAAATGAATGTGTATGAATCTGCTGGTTTGTAGATGGCAGGCCCTCCACTAATGTGGGTTCCTTTTCCTTGTAGGCTGAAGAGAATAAGAAACATGGTCTTTGTTTCTGGCTTGAGTCTTCCTTGGTGTTATCCCAAACCAGAATTCTGTATAAAGTCTTATCATATCTGCTTCTATGTCAAGTCTCTCTTCCTCTGTCATCTTACACCCTTGCAGGTCTTCTCCTTCCTTGTCAGCTAGTATATATTCCAGGTACATTCAAACAATTCTAGTATTAATACAAAGTAAGCCGTGGGGAATGTGAATTATTGGGCAGTTGTGAAATTCACATCAGACCAAACACTGAATCATGAGTGTGCTTCTGGGCAGCTGTGTGAGCTTGAGCAAGCCACCAAACCTCTGAGCCCTCAGTGAGAGGATTGGCCAGTCTGCAAAGTCCTTCTGAGTTCAGAATTCTGTGATGTTCTCTTCCCTCTCTTCCCTGCTCCTTTCTTCTCTTCCCCCTTTCTCTTCCTTTTCTCACTTCCTTCCTCCTTCCCTCCTGTTACTTATTCCTCTCTCATTTTCTCTTCTTCCCTCTCTACCTCCTTGTTCTCCCCATTCCCTCCCTTTCTCTTCCCTCTTGTCATCTTCTGCTCCTTCACTTGTGCCTGGAACTACAAAATGAGGTTAGGTTGGCTTCTGTCCAGATTCTTATGGAGTCTGGACATTCTGACTTCTATCAGGAAGTGTCTTCTAGCTAGTGGGTCCTGTTAAGCTGCATGTTTCTCTCTATTTCATGCTGCCACTCAGCTTTCCACCACTACTCTTTCTTCCATGCACTGACTTCCCACTTGGTTTCCTGGCTTCTGCTCTGGTCTGCACCAGTCATTTCATTTACTTACAGGACTCATGGAAGTCAACTTGACTTACAGAATCACAGATAGGATCCCTTCCTTTCCCTAGCACAAAATGACCGTCTCTCCTAGAATAAACCAAACCTCATTTCTCTGTTTGCAACTGGACTTCTGCCTACTTCCAATCTTAAAGTTGAAGTAACTTAGGACCAATGAGGCAGTATTACTTCCAACTTTAACTTATCAATATGAAAGTCAATCAGCTCTTTGATGATGATATCAGGCCACATCAATAAGGAAGAATAGATTTTTAAAGATTTTTTAAAATATATTTTTGAGGGGCGCCTGGGTGGCTTAGTCTGTTAAGTGTCTGACTTTCGCTTAGGTCATGATCTCGCGGTTTGTGGGTTCAAGCCCCGTGTCGGGCTCTGTGCTGACTGCCAGCTCAGAGCCTGGAGCCTGTTTCAGAGTCTGTGTCTCCCTCTCTGACCCTCCCCTGCTCACGCTGTCTCGCTCTATCCTAGAAATAAATAAAAATATTTTAAAAAAATAAATAAAATATATTTTTGAGAGAGAGAGCATGAGCAGGGGAGAGGGCCAGGGGTGGGGAGAAAGAGAGAGGGAAGGAGGGAGGGAGAGAGAGAGAGAGAGAGAGAGAGAGAGAGAGAGAGAGAGAGAGAACCTCAAGCAGGCTCCATTCTCAGGGCAGAGTCCAATGCAGGGCTGGATCCTATGACCATGGATCATGACCTAAGCCAAAATCAAGAATAATATACTCAACAAACTGAACCATCCAGGCACCCCTGGATGAACAGATTTTTAAAAAAGTAATGTTGTATATTAAGTTATAGTCAAACCAGCTGATATGTCAGAATACTTGTAAAGCAGGCTATGAATGATGTGAATAAGAAGATACCTTCCAGGGACAGAAAAAAATAATTTTAGAATATAGCCATTAAATGGCACAGGTCATATTGTTAGAATTCTTAACATTAGCTTTGAGGAAATAAAAGTGAAAAGACTTAGAAGAGATTTAATTCTTATTAGTCAAGGAAGTTTCCTTTTTTTAATCTTGATTATGGGAGGGCACCTGGCTGGCTTAGTCAGGTACAGCATGTGAGTGTTGATATCGGGGTTGTGAGTTTGAACCCCACATTGAGCATGTAACCTTCTTTAAAAAAAGAATAAAATAAATCTTGATAATTAGCTACAGACAATATTTACTGTTGCACTGTCCCTAAGTGCCTCTCCCAATTTGTGAAGGCAGTTATTTCCAGCATCCTTCCTTTGAAAATTTGGTGCCAAGTATGGATCTTGAAGCACAGGATCCATCGATCTGTGGCTTTCTAGAGGCTGGGCATTCAGAGACCACAGCTGGAAACCATTAAGCTCTCAAAAGAGAGCTAACCATGAAATCAGAGGCCACCCAAACTGTTCTAAGATTGTTCTAACATTGACTGCATTGCATGTGAATGTCATTCTTGCACGTGTTCTCAGGCTCAAATCCCTGTTCAGATGAGGCAAAATTGCCAGGCAGGCAGAAAATGGACCCTTGAGCATGGCAGAAGCCAGTCCCGTGGATATGGGTCAATGATCCAGAAATGAGTCCAGCACTGCCTCTCGGCAGCCGTGGGACCTGACACTCCCTCCTTTCTGGGGACCCCATATCCTCAACAACATGCAGGAACAGTAGCTCCTTTTGTTGTGCCATATCCAGGATAAAAAAACAATAAGAAAAGGAATAGAAATATATAAGAAGGAAGGAGAAATAAGCAACAGCTGGAAATGAGATAGAAATATACATGGCATACAGTCAACACTTTGCTAGAAATGAGCCACTAAATTTGGATTTGGGTTGTCCAGCAGCCCATACAAAAAGGAAAATAATAAAAGGTGCTTAGTGCCCCACACTGAGTGCTCTGTGGTTCCCTCAGTATTAAACTCTAGGGCTGCCATCTCTTCCCTGGCTCATTCATACAACCCACCTGTGATGCCATTAACTTTCAGATGGGATTGTGATCAAGAACCAGTAGATGACCACTATTCCCACAGCAGGCTTTTCCTACTGGTGTGCTCTGTCTTTTAGATGTGGTGTTTTAGCCCAAAGTGTTGTGAAAAAAATGTAATATACGAATTCATAGAGCTTTAATAAAATCACAGGATCACTTGTGGATATACTGTATGGTCCTCTAGACTACGTATGGATGACACAATCATATCAAAGATGGGCCCTGCCCTCAAGAACCTGAAAATCTATTTGTGGAGTTGGGATAAGGTATACTTCATTTTGTAGTGTTAGTACATTGTCTTAGGCTGGTGTAAGCAGTATAATTGACTTGTTTGAGTGATTCCAGGAAATACCAGAAGTGGATGGGAAAGTGAATCAGGGAAGGAGGCCAATTAATTATGCATCCCAGGATGGAAAGGAGAGTCACTGCAAAGTATAGTAAACAGAAAAGAAAGGAAGAGAGTTATAACAAGAGAATTATCCCACACCCCCTTCACTTCTCTGGACCAATTATCCAGTCCTGTTATTAATCATATTATCCATAGATAGAGAGAAAGAGAGAAGAAAAATTTAAGACAGTATGGTGCTATAGGGACCACTGAGCAAAAATGTGAAGATAAATGCGTTGGCCAAGAGTGCTGGATAAGGCAAGAGGTTTGAAGAGAATAAATTCCGTGAGTGTCCACTGGCTAGGATACTCAGCTGTTTGTAGTATGTGTGATCAGTGCCAAGGCCCAATTCCTCAGATCCTACTGTCTCAGGCCCTCTAAAAGCTAATGTTTAAAAAATAAATAAATAAAAATAAAAGCTAATGTTTGAATAAGTTCTCTGTAATTTGTATGCTGAAAGCAATCTTTATTGTAATGGGTTGTGATGTTGGCTAATTCTTTTGTTATCATATTAGAGAAGAAAATGAATTTTTCTTTGTAAACATTGGGAGAGAGTCTTGACAGGGTTTATGTAAGTGCTTTCACACATTTTGTGTTTCTCTAAGTACTCTGTCTTTGCTCTGATTCCATGATCACTGACATCTTCTATGAATATTTGTGTACCTTGTGGATGCTCTGGCTTTGAGATATGGATGCCCACTGGGGAAGTAGCAAGTGCTTCTGTTTTGAACATTAGAACAGGCATGGAGACTAGTTGTTGAGAGTTTGATCAGAGGCAGCCTGGCTTTGGACTCTGACATGTTTGCAAATTCCAGAATCTGGGCAATTACTTAAACTTTCAAAGTATTAGTCCCTCCAATGATAAAGTAGGGATAACTATTCTAATCCTCAGCCTGGGTTTGCTTTGACAATTAAGCCAATAAAGCACTTGATTTTGGTATCTGGTCTGTAATAGGGGTTCAATAAATTAAAGAGACATTCTCATGTAAACATAAGGATTTTATAAATATAATTAGTGTGAGTCATTACCTTTGACTATGATTAATGTTGGCATCTTAATTTAAAGTAATAAAAGCACCACAGAGAATTAATCAATCATTATAGTAGAGAAAGAAGAACAAATGAAACCCCAAACAGGAAGGTTTTGCATGGGTTTTTTCATATGCAAGTAGAGATATTTAGCAGCCATTATCCTGGTTCACTCCTTCCTCTTAGCACCTACTGTGTCCCTGCATCAAAGTCTATCAGCGTCTTAGTGCAAGTGGCTTTGACTCATTCCCTGACTGCTCTTTCTGTCCCCAATGCAGGCTCAACTTTATGATCTGGGAAAAAGGAAATTTCAGTATAGAGTTCCTGCCTGACTTCAGTAAGTGGAGCCTGGATAAATGTTTCCTCCTCCTCCTCTTTCAGGTGGGACAAATCTCAGCTGTGTTCTACACTTTCTCCCAGATGTGCCTTCCAGAACTGAGCCCATGTGCCCAGTATGGTCACTGATCTTCAACTCACCATGTGCTGTCTTCTGTCCCTGCCTGTGTCACATTCCCATTCCCACACCAAATTAGAGTTTACTTGGACCTCATCCCAAATTAACCACTTACATCCAAATCCTTGTCTCAGGCTCTGCTTTTATGGGAAACCAAGCTAAGACAGATACTTTATTCAGGAAACATGTCCAGGTGAACACTATACATCTGGATTAAGCTAAAGAATTTTTTTTTCTGGCTCAAATAGAAAAAAAAAAAAGACTTCTTAGGTGATAGTTTTATATAGGATTAAGATCATGACTTGTCTGTAGCTAGCAGCTCTGTTCAAATACATGCTGTGTAATGTAGTAGTTCTGAGATACTAATCAACATAAGGTACTGGGTAGGGTTATTGACATAGAGTAACTTTTATAGATTTAAAAAATTACCTTTATTAAGGTATAATTTGCATACAATAAAAGCATACAATTTAAGTATACAGTTGGATAAGTTTTGACAAATGCATTAGAATCATGTAAATACCATCCCAATAAAACTAATATTTCCATAACCTCAGAAAGTATTTTTGGAGTTGGCAGTCAACCTTCACCCATTGCTGGCCCAGGTGAGCACTAATCTGCTCTTTATCACATAATTCAATAAACTTGATTTAATGTATGATTAAAGGTTAAATTCAGTCAAATTGGTAATAACAGTATGTTGGGGAAAATGCCTTTTAAGCTCTATCCTTTTTCATCAAAATAATTTGTATTCATCATTTCTATGCATGATGAAGAGGAAAAGAAAGCCAATTTCAGAGTTGATGGATTTTCTCCTGACTCTCAGATACATGAAGTGAGAGATGGGATGGGAGGACAAATAAAAAATGGAATCAATTTGATATTTGGAATGACTTCTGCTCAGAAACACAAATCTGAGATTCATTTATTAAATTAGAGAAAATACCTTCAAATGTAACTTGATATCTATTCCAACTTCTTGGAATTTAACAGCCATATTGAATTAAGGCCAAATCTTCAACATTTTATTTGGGTAAGCCTCAAGAATCAGGGTCCATGAGGGATATTGAGTCAATCAGTTATTCAACAAATATTTATAGAGCTATACAATAAGGGCTGTATTATACCCTATAGGAGATAAGGCGCCTCTTCATACAAAGTACAACCCCTTGCAGATAGATCATAGCAACTCAATACATAACTGAACATGGGGAAAATAAGGGTTGGGCAGAGACTGAAACAGAGGGACATGATGGAAGGGACAACTTTAGAAGGTGTTTCTGAGGTAATCTTTAAGCTGATTCTGAGTGACATAGAATGAGCTAGAATAGCACAGACTGAGAAAAAACACAACAAGTAGAGACAACCATTCATGCAAAGACCTTGAGGCTGAAACAAGCCTGGCATGTGGCACATTCCAGGCTTGAAGGCAGGTTAGCATTGCCAGAGTGTAGAATCAAAGGTGAGGAGAGTGGTCTGAGATGAGGTGGGGAGCACAGAGAGGTGCATATCCTAGGGGAATAGTGTTAGAATTTATTTTGCTTTAGGAGAAGTCATTGGTAGATTTCAGACTGATTTCTATTTTCAAGAGTTTACTCTGAGTGCTGCTGCAGGGGACCTTGTATTGTGAAGAATCAAGAAGCAGAAGTTGGAATGTACTTAGTCACCCAAGTGGGAGATGGTTCGGTCCTGGATCAGTGGTACAGATGAAGTGACTGCTTCACAACTATTTGGAGATAAAGTAAACCAGATTTTCTGACATCAAAGATAACATCAACATCCTGATATATAAAGTATGCAAGGTCTAGGAAGAGGTAATGTCTGAGAGATAGGTTGGGAATTTATCAACCATTTATATTGTACTTAAACCAATGAACTGGAGAGGTCAGCCAGGAAGAGTGCTCAGAAGGAAAAGAGGGGGACTATTCTGCATTTAGGAGACGAAGTCAGATAGAGGACAACAAAGGAGATGGGAAGGAGTAACCAGAGAGGGCAGAGCAATGTGAGAAGATCATGAATCATGGAAGCCAAAAGATAAGGTATTTCAAGAAATATTTATTTGGGAAAATAAAATCGAGGAAGAATGTTTGTGTTGATTAATGACCACTATCAATTTGATACAGGACTGTGATTCAGGTTGGTGTATCCTCAAACAGCCTCAACAGGAGAATATACTTTGATGAATCCCCATGGAGTCATCCTGTTCTCAACCTCAGAGATCCTATGGGTCTGCACCCACTCAGTACTATTCTGGTTTTCTGCTTTGTATCACAGAAAAAATAGTTCTACTTCAACATTTGCTTATTTCTTCCATTTTATTCCACCATTGTATCTCAGGAGAAATGAGGAGATTTGACATAGTGATCATACAACACATTTTTAATTGGCTTCATGATCTCATGGTGACTTGGGTTTAGTTAAAGGAGTCTGAAGTCCCAGTGCGTGCACTTGTTGGGAGAAAATTCCTAGGTCAGCCAATAGTCATTCTTGTATAGGAAATCACAGGAGAGTATTTTTTGGAGATGATTCTGGTTTAGACATATGATATTGTTCCAAACCCTGGCATTGTTTTTCTCCTACATTTACATGTCACTTCTCTAGAGTTAATCCCTTTCAGCATTAAAAAATACACTTAGGCAAAAAGATAAATGCTAGTTAATTTTTTCCCTGTACTATTTTATTTTTAAGCCTGCCCTAGGCAGCCACTAACTTAGATTGTCAAGTTTGCCAAAGAGTCTCTAGGTTAGAACTAAATGTATTTCTCCATACTTCATTATTTTTTGAGGAAAAGTATATTTTTCAATATGCATAGAGTTAATCACTTGCTTTATTGGTGATCCTGTAAATGGTGACACAAGCCATATGATGTCATCCCAGCAGAATCCTATCCTTCAGCGAAATACTCAGCTTCTCAATCTATATTTGAGTAACTTGGAAACAATTTTTCCAATTATGATTCAACTACAAAAAAATTAACAACAAAAACATTCCCAAGTCTGCCCTCTAACCTTCTATATAGTTTTGCCTTTGTTCAGGAATGTGGAAGCTGCTTGTTTCCTCCAGAAAGCCAGAGACAATTGCATTACCTTAAAACTGGCAAACAGGCTCAAGAGACAAATTATGTGTTCCTCACATGCTCTTTCTTGCTCTCCCTCTAAAAGGTGATGTGCTAAAGGACTTTGGCTACCCCTTTCACATTGTTTCTGTAACAGATGGCTACTTGCTACCCACAGTCATGGATAGAAAGACAGATCTGAAGAACAAGAATCTGTTAACCTTATCCTACCCAATTTCCACAAAGATCATCACAACCTCTGTATTACTAAACCTAATGACCCCTCTCAGTTTTACCTTCACTGTCCTCTCTGAAGCATTTGGGTTTCTCTGACTCCTGGTTCTCCTCCCCCATCTCTAGCTGCCCCTCTCTCCTTCCTCCCCTTCCTCTGCTGACACCTTCAAAGTCAATCTCTAATCTCCTGTCTATGGTTGCCTTTTCTTTTCACACACACACACACACACACACACACACACACACACACACACACCCTCTCAGTGATATTGATTCCTGAGGCTTCCCACAGCTGACATGCCAGCCTTAGATTTCCCTATGTCCAAACTGTATAAAAATGTCAGCAAACTGTATTGATCTGGATTCATCCATTCATTTACTCATTTAAAATTAATAGCTGTGAATGACTGGTGGCTTGGACAGGGTGTAGGTATTGTGACAAATAAAACAGCACAATCCCTTGTCTTACCCATCGAGTCAGTGTTATTACCCATAGGTACATATAATTTAAAATGGTCATGGCATAGGGGCACATGTACCTCAATGTTCATAGCAGCACTCTCAACAATAGCCAGAACATGGAAAGAGCCTAAGTGTCCATCAACGGACGAATGGATCAAGAAGATGTGGTTTAGCTATACCATGGAATACTACATGGCAATGTGAAAGAATGAAATCTGGCCATGTATAGCAACATGGATGGAACTAGCGGGTGTTATGCTGAGTGAAATAAGTCAGGCAGAGAAGGACAGATACCATATGTTTGCACATATAGGAGGATTAGGAGGAACTTAACGGAGGACCATGGGAGAGAAGAAGGGGAAACTAGTGGGGGAGAGGGAGGGAGGCAAGCCATGAAAGACTCTTGAATACTGAGAACAAACTGAGGGCTGAAGAGGGTGGGGGAGAGGGGAAGGGGGTGATGGGCATGGAAGAGGGCACTTGTGGGAATGAGCACTGGGTGTTCTACGGACACCAACTTGACAATGAACTATTTAAGAAAAAAAATAAAATGGTCATGGCAGAACACAGCATCTTGGATCTTAAAACTGCTCTCTTTCTATGAATGGTCCCCAATACCCAACACATGGATCTGACTAATCCATCCCCAAGGTGTGGCAATTCTATTCTATAGTTCCTAAATCAGCTCGTATTCTCCATATTCATTTCTGCCAAAACTACCCCTATATTGTTATTCCTAACCCTTGTCTGATTTATGGTAACCACATCCTGCTTTAGTCCTCTCTGATTTCTCTTTCTCAGGATACGGTTCAGTCTCTTTAATCTTGCCTTTGAGGCTCCCAGATTCTCTCCCTTCCCACCTCCCATCCACCTGTCTTCACATTCCAAATGAGATCCAAAGTGGCCACACCAATAGCTCCATGCAGTTGCAGGCAAATGCTGGCTTCCCTTTACTCTGGAGCCTTTGCACATCCTGATAAGCCCTGTACCCATTCTACATTTTCCTGGTCCTAATTTCCTCATGAATTCCTGCCTATCCTCCAGATTTTGAGTTCAATATCATTCTCCTTAGCCTTCAGCTCCTCAAGTGACCTTACAATTTTCTCTGCTTTCAAACTTACCTTAGCACAGCACAGCACAGTATGATATCACTACCTGCTGCACTGTCCATTTATATGCTGTCTTGGTTCCCAGTCCAGCATGGTGCTCACAACAGGATGTGCTCTGTAAAAATTTCTGAGTTAATGACTGAGATAATGATTTTTAAGCCAAGTTATTTAGCTGGGTATCAAGGAGTAAAAAAGGAAGGAGAAACTGGAGGAACAAAAATGTTCCCAGTGATGACTCTAAGAAGTGGCATAGAGATGATGCAGAATAAGTTTCCTTGATTCTCCTTCCTATCCCACCTAGAAAAGGTCAAATTTTCCTTAAAGTCATCTGTGAAGCCCCCACATATTAAGTAAATAATCTTACTGAGAGAGTTCAGAGGAAGCTTCAGAAATTCAACCTACCTATTAACTCAAATTCACAAAGTGGGTATCTAAAAATTATTTGATATTATTCAGTTGAGATCTTAAATATACTTGCTGTTAGAAATGCTCAACTTTTCTAGAAACTGGCTGCACCTGAATTAGAATAAAACTTAGAATAATCAAGTTATAAATAATGAGTAGCTGGGAAATTAGTATATTTTAAATACATGTTTGCAAAATAGCTATAGAATGCCTTTAAAATATTGGTAAGTGGTTTTTTGACCCATCTTTGAATCTTAAACTTTTGCTCCATAAGCTCTGCACCAAAACAAGTTCCTGGAATAAGGAAAAATCAGGTATACATCAGAAAAGATATGTAATTTAATCTCCATGATCCAGAGGCCAGAGCAAGATTTTCAAGCAAGTGGGACAAAAAGCAGGATCAAGGGAGTTCTCTCAGATAATGTGTTTCCCTCCTCAAATGGCAACTGTGGGAAGAATACCTTGGAATACTCCAAGAAGTATCTGACAACTGGTCCACCAGTACGGCAATTCTGAGCCTGATACCCAGAGAAATGCACGGCGCTCTACCGAAAAAGATGAAGCTCTTAGCAGAGCTGTCTCAGGTTGCATGTTCTATTGATGGAGTCTCCACATGTTTTCTAGGTTTACCCAAATACAGAGAGCTTCCATGTGGTTACTTTTGTGTCTAATTCTAAACCACACTTATGGTTGGGGTGCCTGGGTGGATCAGTTGGTTAAGTGTCCAACTCTTGTTTTCAGCTCAGGTCACAATCTCACAGTTCATGGGATAAAGCGCTGCATCAGAGTCTGCTTAGGATTCTCTCTTTCCCTCTCTCTCTACCTCTCTTCTGCTTGTGCTCTATCACTCTATCACTCTCTAAATAAATAAATACACTTAATAAGCCAAACATATGGTTAAACTTCATTCAGAGGTTCCAGTTTGCATTAATAAAAATCAGCACCTAGAATAATCAATATTTGTTGCAAGACGGAGCTAGAGTACTATGGCTCTTATAGTTCCCAAAGTGCTTTTTTATACAAATCACCAAACTTCAATCATCTCTAAAATCCCGTGAGGTATTCATATGCTGCCTCTTTTAGAAGTGAGAGAAATGATTCTCAAAGAAGTTAGGCGACTTGTTCAAGATCATGCAGTGGTGAGTAAATCAATATATTTAAAGTTAGCGACATATGAAGTGCTAAATAAAAATAGAAAAGGTATAATAAAAGTGATCCTTTTTCATGGAACTCCATTCAACACGAAAGGTAATGAGTCTCTTAGTCTTTCCCTCCCCCTCCTCCTCAACTCAATCTTTCTTTACTCATATGAGAACACACATCAACCATAAATGCTTCTTGAGGAGAGTTCTGATAACGCCAAGCAAGAGCCCTATAAATCTTAGCCTCTCCTTTGTTCATCAGTTGGACATTCACCTGACTTCACTCCATTCTAAACTCTTTGGGGCTCAAAAGTTGACATTTGATTTCACATGATGTCAATCACAGATCTTTATGAAAACTGTCTAGGAGGTTGTGTATGACTTTGCTGCTTCAAAGGATCTGTGTCCCAACTGAGTACAGAGGACTTAAACTCTTTTCCTGTTTAAGATCAGCACTTTAATTATACACTTAGAAAATGGATATGAACTTGCATTGCCTGGGTTCTGGGTTGTACAGTGATGGTGAAAAACTGACAACCTACTGGGGGAAACTTGGTTAGTTATTATGGGGTGTTTTATTTATTTATAACTGTGTTTTTAGCCACCTAAAAATTAATAAAAACCAAACCCAACAGATTCTACCAGAAGCCTACTATAACTGATCCAAGAATTCAGCAAAGTTGCAGGGTACAAAATCAACGTACAGAAATCAGTTGCATTTTGATACACCAACAATGAAGCAACAGAAAGAGAAATCAAGAAACTGACCCCATTCACAATTGCACAAAAAACCATAAAATACCTAGGAATAAACCTAACCAAGGATACAAGAGATCTGTATGATGAAAACTACAGAAAACTATGAAGGAAATTGAAAAAGACACAAAGAAATGGAAAAACATTCCATGCTCCTGCATAGGAAGAATGAATATAGTTATGATGTCATTACTACCCAAAGCTATCTACACATTCAATGCAATTCCAATCAAAATTGCACCAGCATACTTCTCAAAACCAGAACAAACTATCCTAAAATTTGTGTGGAACCACAAAAGACCCCGAATAGCCAAAGTAATACTGAAAAATAAAACCAAAACAGGAGGTATCACCATCCCAGACTTTAGCCTCTACTACAAAGCTGTCACCATCAAGACAGTATGGTATTGGCACAAAAACAGACACATAGACCAATGGAACAGAATTGAGAACTCAGAGCTGGACTCAAAAGTATACAGCCAACCGATCTTTGACAAAGCAGGAAAGAATATCCAATGGAAAAAAGACAGCCTTTTTAACAGATGGTGTTGGGAGAACTGGACAGCAACATGCAGAAGAATGAAACTAGATCATTTTCTCACACCATGCACAAAAATAAACTCAAAATGGATAAAGGACCTGAACGTGAGATAGGAAACTATCAACACCCTAGAGGCGAAAGCAGAAAACAACCTCCTTGACCTCCACCACAGCAACTTCTTACTTGACACATCCCCAAAAGCAAGGGAGTCAAGAGCAAAAATAAACGATTGGAACCTCATCAAGATTAAAAGCTTCTGCACAGCAGAGGAAACAACCCAAAAAACTAATAGGCAACCAACAGAATGGGAGAAGGTAGTTGTAAATGATATATCAGATAAAGGGTTAATATCCAGAATCTATAAGGAACTCGCCAAACTCCACACCCGAAAAACAAACAACCCAGCAAAGAAATGGGCAGAAGATATGAACAGACACTTCTCCAAAGAGGACATCCAGATGGCCAACAGACACATGAAACGATGCTCAGCATCGCTCCTCATCAGGGAAATACAAATCAAAACCACACTGAGATACCACCTCACGCCAGTCAGAGTGGCTAAAATGAGCCAATCAGAGAACTCTAGATGCTGGCGAGGATGTGGAGAAACGGGCACCCTCCTACACTGTTGGTGGGAATGTAAACTGGTACAGCCCCTCTGGAAAACCGTGTGGAGGTTCCTAAGGAAACTAACAATAGAACTCCCCTATGACCCAGCAATAGCACTGCTAGGCATTTACCCAAGGGATATAGAAATGCTGATGCATAGAAGCACATGTACCCCAATGTTCATAGCAGCACTCTCAACAATAGCCAGAACATGGAAAAAACCTTAAGTGTCCATCAACAGACGAATGGATGAAGAAGATGTGGTTTATCTATACCATGGAATACTACATGGCAATGAGAAACAATGAAATCTGGCCATGTGTACCAACATGGATGGACTTTGAGGGTGTTATGCTGAGCAAAATAAGTAAGGCAGAGAAGGACAAATATCATGTTTGCATGTATCGGAGGATTAGGAGGAACTTAACTGAGGAACAAGGGGGAGAAGAAGGGAGGGAATGGTGGGAGAAAGGGAGAGAGGCAAACCATGAGAGACTCTTGAATGCTGACAAAATTTGAGGACTGATGAATGTGGGGGCAAGCGGGGATGGGCATAGAGGAGGACACTTGTGGGGATGAGCACTGGGTGTTATGTGGAAACTAATTTGACAATAAACTATTTGTAAAGAAAAAAAAAAAGAAAAGAAAGACTGGCTGAAGTAAGAGAGAACTCAAACTTGGAAAATAAACTAGCAACATTATGCAAAATAAAAATTAAGGCTAGATTTAAAAAAAAGAAACAAAGATGCAGAGAAACTAAATGACCTATTTAGGGTTCAGAGTAAGTCAGGAACAGAGCAAAGGTCAGAATTCAGGAAACTGCACTTCTCACTTAGTACACTGACAGGCTCACACTGCCTTGTCTTGTTGAACTTATATTTTTGTCTTATGCCAGTTAGAATGTCTTTGCCTTGGCAATCTGTTAGATTAGAATTTGCTATGGCTATTGGTAGAAGATTTTTAATTTTTCCTCTGCTGAGTCATTCCCAGCATCATGTAAGCATTCTGTCATTTCTCCCATCTGAGAGATCCCTATCTTAGCTCTATTTTCCCCTCCAGGTACCCACCTAATTTCCTTGATATCCTTTGAAATAAATCTCCTTTTCTCCACTCATTTTCTTTTAAGCATGCTCAAGTCAAAAGTCTAAGAGTCAAGTTCAGATGTCCCTGCAATTCAATCAAATATCTCATACCTCTACAGTTCCAGGCACTGCATTAGGTACTAGAGGCAAAACAGGTGATGATGCCCACACTACTAAATCCATGGTCAGGGCCTTTTTGGCCTGTTAGCATTACCAGATGTAGTCAATTTACACTCGCTCCTCAAACACTTCCCACACTTGGCTTCCAGCCTCTTGGTTCCCCTTCTCAGTTTGGCTCATTGGTTTTTCCCTTTTCTCTGCACAGCCATATTTTCTCTTCTAACCATACTCACTCTTCATGTGATCTCATCCAGCATCCTGGCTTTGAAAAACACCTGTATCCTAGCAACTCTGACATTTGCATCACCAAGCTGCACCTCTCCCTTGAGCTCAAGACTTGTATATCTAATATATCTAATTGACTACCCAGACCCCAAATTGGATGTCCACTGGGCACCTAAACTTAACATTTCCAAATCAGAACCACCCCCTCCCTGTCTATCTTCCTCCTTTTCATTGTCACTGTCTCATTCTTCTGGGGTTGACCTAAAAAAAATCCCAGAGTCATATTTGGGTCTTCTTCTCATAACCATATCCAATCTGGCAACAAAATCAGTTGAGTCAGTTGTGAAAATATACCAGAATCAATATGACCATCCAAACTTCCATCATCTCCTGCCTGGCCTCCCTGTCACCCCTTATCTTGTGCATCCTCCACATGGAAGCCAGAACGACCTCAGGGATACAGCCTGCTGCTGTTAACTCCTCTGCTACCATTCCCTTGAGGCATTTGTTTCACTTATGACCAAAGCCAAAGTCTCTCTGTAAGCCCAGGGTCTTGTCCTCTGAGCATAATCTCCTATTCTACATCCCACTCACTGTGCTCCATCCTCACCAGACAAGCTGTCACCTGAGGGTCCTGTGTCAAGAATAGTCTTCCCTTAGATGTCTGTAGAGGTCACAGCCTACCCTCCTCAGGTCTGGATGAAAATATCACCTTCTTGAAACTAATTTAACACTGTATATTAACTATACTGGAATTGTGAGCAGTTCTCATCTAATAGAACTTTATTGCTTATTGAAATCTTGCAGCTGGAGACAACCAGGTCATACCTTCTGATTATGTTAATATATGTCTGAGGACAACTGTATTGCTGTTGTGAGCTTATTACTCTGATCTTTAAAATATGTTACTCCACACTTTTAAGTACTATTCCTAATAAAAACTTTAGAAACTTAAAAAAAAAAAAGAAAATAAAACATCACCTTCTTAGTGACAGTCTTCCTTACCACTTTATTTAAAAAGGTGACTTTTGCATCTGCTTCCACTGGCCTCCAAGTCACTGTGCTTTACTTAATTTTTCTGCACAATGCTTGTCTCCATCTATATCTATCTATCTATCTATCTATCTATCTATCTATCTATCTATATGTATGTATGTATGTATATCACTCTTTTAATGACTTATTGTATATGTACCCCAACCTCACAACTAGAAGGCAAATTTCATGGAGTTCAGACTCTGCTTTAGCACCTGCTGCATCCCAAACACCTGGCAGGGTGCCTATCATAGAATGGGTGTCCAGTAAACAGATGTCAAAATATTATAAAGTACAGAAAAATAAGGAAAACAACAGAAAGGCCATCCTCCATCTCATCATCAAAGACACTTTAGTAATCTATTTTGCTTATTATTATTTACTGCTAATTCTCTTTTAGACTGTTTCTAAACATACTGCAGATATAAGTATGTTTTTACAATTTTACCATGATTTATAACATAACATTTTTGTAACATTTTTTGTAGCAGTATGATAATCCATCACATACATTTATAATAATAGAATTTGATATTTCTTCTGCTATTATAAACAACGCAAACATCTTCCTCTATAAATCTCCCACACTTCTGTATTTATGTCTTTAAGAGAAGTTTCTAGAAGTGGAATTACTATTACTAAGTCAAAAGTTATCAACATTTATTTTCTCAGCAAGACATAAAACCCAATCAATACTATGTATTAGGGGAAATTTAATTCCAGGACATGTCCTCAAAGCAGTGTAGATTCACCCTATATCCATCACTTTCTATGGCTATAATATAATACCATGAAAATCCATGTGTAATATGGTCCTGCATGAGTTCTATAAGGTCATTAATAATTACATTTTCTTCATTCTGATTTAAGACAAGTAAATAAGCCCATCCATTTGAAAATAACTCCTACCTCACAACTGGGAATGAATAGGATTTTCTGATATTCATCACTAAGGAAGCACAAAGTCCTAAGAGTGGGATTGGGTCCTTACTTTGCTATTTATTGGACGTACAGCCTTAAGAGAGAGTCTTGTAACCCCTCAACTTTTAGCTTGAGTGATAAGGTTGGGCTAAATGACCAAGGAATCAAAGTTTCTTTTCACCTTGTATAGGCCCTGAGTCTACTTGAAATTTCAATTTTTAAAATAACTCCATTTAGTTTCTTATAGAGTTAAGCATACATCAATCCAGTGTTTCCTCTGTTAGGGGTTTATCCAAGTAAAATGGAAACATATATCCGTAAGAAGTTTTGTACAAGAATGTTCATAGTAGCCTTATATACAATAGATCCAAAGTGCAAGCCACCCAAATGTCCACGAAAAGTATATATTAACAGACTTTTACTCAACAGTAAAAAAGGAATGAATCGCTGATACACACAACAGGTTGGGTAAATATTAGTGACATGCTAAGTGAAAGAAGACTAACATATATTGTATAACTCTACTTATATGAAATTGTAGAACTGGAAAAATTCATTAGTTGTAGAATTCACACTGGTTGCCTTGGGTTAGGTCAGAGAATCGTTGATAAGGGAGAAGTACAAGGAACCATCTGGGGTGATGTGAATTCTCTGTATCTTGTATCATGTGGTAATTATACACAGGCATATACAGCTGATAAAACTCATCTGATCAATACCAATGTTTTTATTGATGTACATTATACTCTGCTCCAATACTTTTATTAAAACTCCACCCCATTCCTAAGCTATGAATCCAAGTGCAGGATTCAAGAGTGGGCTGGACATCTGAGGGCACACTGCCTTCACTTGGGAGCACATGTTTGGAGTTGAAGGCGGTCACTTCATCATGGAAGCAGAGCTATATGGCCCCATAACTTTGGGCCAAGCTCTGAAGTGGGGCTTACACTCTGGGTGCTTCAGGAAAACCCACTTTCCAGCCCCAGGACCTCCTGACTCACTGTGAATGCATGGGTGAGAAGTAAATATCTCTGCAGGACTGCAAATTGATGGATGGTCCAAAATGCTTTAGAAACCCCAGGTGTGTGGTGTGAAGTCTTTTTAGAGAGACTATCAAATGTAATTACAGAATGGTTGTAGTGGTTTAGCCTTGCCAAAGTCCAGTCTCAGCTGTTGGCTCACAGAAATCTCAAAGCTGCCAATGTGCTTTATCTCAATTTTACAAGTGCTAAGTACTGGAATTCAAAGCCAAGAACAATCCTTCCTGAGGACGAGAAACACATGTTTCCGATGGTGGGACTAAAGCTTATGACCTTTGGGGAGAAGTCTGCACAGCTGCACAATTATCTGGGTAATTCCCTACTGGGAAGGAGATGTGGAGACCGGAGGTATAAATCCTAAATAAATAAATACCAATCTGGGTAATTCAAGTAGCATTGAAAATCCACAGATTGTCTGAATTCTTCTGCCTGGGAAGCAAGAAGTCCACCTGGAAATAGTGCTGCTGTGTTTCCAGTGGTTTTAGGTCAATGAAAATGAGAAGTGCATAAGCACCACCAGCATGTAATGAAAGAAGACAGGTAATCATAATGTGAAAGAGTAGGGCTGGGGATGATCTTAATGTGAGTTTGTCCTCTCCATTAGATCACAAGCAGGGAGAGGTTCCAGTAAGCTCTATCAGTAGAGATTGTTAGTATGCAGTTTTGATGCTTTCTTCTCAAGCTATGTTATGTGACTTGTCTTTGTTTTACAAATTTTTTTCTAACGTTAAGACTAACCCATGTTCAGCAGACTAAACTTGAGAAATAGAATAGCTCAAATTAAAAAAAAATAAAAATCCCTTAAAACTTCATTACTCAGAGATGATTTGTATTAATATTTCAACGTATACATTTTCTATGCATATAAATATATAGCATTACAAAAATGTCACCATGTTGTTATACTGTGTTGTAGCTTACTTTTTTCTCTATCAATATGTCATGAGTGTTGTCCCATGTCAGTAAATGTTCTCCTCTAAGCTGAATTTTTACTGGTTAGCACAGTAATCTTTAACGATGATTACGGATTTCCTAATTAATCACTTACCATGAAACCATAGACTCAGGGAAAATTGATATGGAAAACTAGATTTAATATTTTGAAATAATAGTTTTTGTGAGTCATTGACTAAAAACCAATATAGAGGGGTACCTGAGTGACTCAGTCTGTTAAGTGTCTGACTTTGGCTCAGGTCATAATCTCATGGTTTCTGACTTTGAGCCCTGCATCTGACTCTGTGTTGACAGCTCAGAGCCTGGAGCCTCCTTCAGATTCTGTCTCCCTCTCCCTCTGCCCCTCCCCTGCTCACATTCTGTCTCTGTCTCTGTCTCCATCTCTGTTTCTCTTTCTCAAAAATAAATGAACATTAAAAAGAATTTTTAAAAATACAGAGTGATACTTCCAATATTTTACCAATTAAAAATTGGAACTTCTATGTAAAGTAGGAGGGTAAGACCAGATTTCAAAACCTTCTTTCCTCTAAAGCTTAATGTCAACATCATCATTAAATGGAAGAAAATGATCACAAAAACCCTGCAGGTCCCCAACCAAGGCCTCAATTCTTTTTAAAGGAGGGAACTTTTGCTTCAAGACATATTATTAACAAAATGGTAGTCAGTCAAAGAACAAAAGATTGCAAAAGTCTGCATGGTCAACAGAATTCATATTACTCTTCAGAGAAGTCTTTTGCTGGGAAATAAGATTATTGACAAAATGCTCTCAACAAGGAAATGGAGATTATGCTAAATCATCCCTAAGGCAGAAGTCCCACTCAATAAGCATGTTGAAATTCTTCTGAGGTGCACATTCTTGCTTTTTCTATATTGGGAGGAAAGGGGAAGATCAAACCATAAATAGTTATACATAAGTATCTCCAGTCACAAACAGTACATTAGCAAAACATAATACCAAGAGAAACTCCATCAGACAATGTCCTCTGAAAGAGCAGAAATGCTCAGAATGTAACAATACAGGCTGGTAACCAGTTCCTCCTCTGAGCAGATGAGGTGCTTGCTCAGAGGTCAGTCAGTAGGGTAGCCAAAGTAAATAGCAGATTCATGGACCCCTAATGGATGTGCAGGGTTCACCAGGACTGGAGAAGCAATTTGAGGCACAGGGAACCTCCCATGAAATTAAAATATGCATTCTAATAAATTGAGAGAAAAGAAAGAAAGCAGAGTTCAGGTCTCCCAACCAAGGCTGCTCTCCTGGGGGCAGGTCTTCCTCCAACACTTCAAGGGCCCAGGGCAAACAGCAGACCACAGACTCTATGCCCACAAATTCATAAGATACAAACAAAGTTAAGTAATCAGTAAGTTGTTAAATTTGCTCTATCACCTGCCTTGATTCATATACTTTCATAAAGGCAAATTGAAGTTATCAGCATACTCTTTCCTTATGTAAGACTGAAAGTTGGCAAAATCTTCAAGATGCCTGAATGACTGCAAGCATCTGAATGTTCTGTCAGTGATGATTAGGTAACTAGGCAAATTTAGATCTATGTAACTCATAAACCATTATGGGGAGGAATCGTTATTGACATACAGTGGGTAGAGACCAGGAATCAATCACCAAACTCAACTTTACCAGGGAACACCAACTACAGTCAGGTGAATGGAGATGAGTCAGTGGAATGTATTACTGTTAAATGAAGTAAAGTAGTGGTTCTGACAGGTGCAGATATAAAACATGAGCAAGATGATCATAAAATAGTATGGGAAAATAGTTGATTAAAGAGGATGGGAAAATGACATGCAAAAGTCATGTATCTGTTCTAGGGAAAAACAAAACTTAGAAACAGTTTGTGCCATGGAGCATGTCAATAAGGACCTGCGTTCAGTAACACAAGTGCACAAAGTTATCTGAGTAAACAACAAAATGAGATACCAAGATACATCAGAGTCAAGAAAACACATTTAAGCCATTAAAAAAAAAAACTAACAAAGATATTTAAGCCACTCTGAATAGATTCGACATGGCTGAACACACTATTGCTAACCTAAAAGAATTTATGGAGGTAAGCATAGTGAATAAATATAAATGCTACTAAGTAATCATGATAATAGTCACAGGATGCAAAGATATGGAACACAAGCAGAGGAAACAATAAACAAAATAAAGCAAGTCTCCAAACATACATTAGAAGAAAAATGAACTGGCAGAGGAAAGGATACAATGTTTTCCTAAAAATCTGGTATGGAAAATCACCAAAACTGAATCCTAGGCTGGCAAGTAGAGGTGGAGGAAAGGGACTAGCAGCATCCAGGCAGAGTTATGGAATTAGAAGAAAAATTAGGCTGCCCTGCAACTTCTCCACTTCAACACTCAGCTACAGAAGGTGCCAGTGACAGTTACTATCATCATGTGTTTACAGAGTGTGAGGCTCCATGTTGGGTACCCGATATGTGTTCTCTCACTTAATACTGAGGGGCCTTGTGCCAGTTATCTTTTTTTTGCTCAGCCAGATCCACTATCCACCCCCCCCCCACCTCCACCCTGATTCTGTTCCAGAGGATGTAGAGGGCTGGCAAATGTTTAACAAGAGGATCTCCAATAAAAAGGCCTTGATGTGTCATATTTGCTGGTGCCTGTGGTGTAGACTCTCTGTGGCCAGTTACACACTGCCAACATGATGTTAAGTTGGCTCCTTGAAACTTTCTCTAGGTGTTCCATTGGGATAGCCCAATGGAAAGTACCACATGGAATCATGGACAGAGCGTGGCAAGTTAGCTGCCTCCCAGCTTCCTCCCTGCTGGTTGGCCCCTTGACCCAAGGTTTCGGCCCCTGTGAAGAGGCTCTGCCCACATAGTCATCTTTGCCTCCAGATTTAGTAACTGCTCCTTCCCATCATTCATTCATGTCTGGAGGCAGGGAAAGGAGCCTCGCAATTAGCAGCCACACTTTGTAAGTGTCCCTTATGAAACTTTCCTGGAATTACAAATTTAATTGTGCCATCTCTGTTCTTCTGTGACTCTGCTTGACACTACTATGGTTCCATTACAGGTGAGGAAACTAAGGAATGAAGATACTCATTAGCTTGCCCAAGACTGTTCAGTTAGTAGATTAGAAAGCTATCAAACTAGATAGCCAGACCCAGGATCTGATTTCCAAACCATTACTGAACTGCCTCACAGTGTGGCATATACAGAATGATGAAGGAAAGAAAGTATAACCCAAAAATATTCTTTCTAGCAGTTTCTCGGTTAGGTATAGAAACAACCTGGGCGCCTGGGTGGCTTAGTCGGTTAAGCGTCCGACTTTCGCTTAGGTCATGATCTTGCGGTTCGTGGGTTCGAGCCCCGCGTCGGGCTCTGTGCTGACTGCCAGCTCAGAGCCTGGAGCCTATTTCAGAGTCTGTGACTCCCTCTCTCTCTGACCCTCCCCTGCTCACGCTGTCTCTCTCTCTCTCCTAGAAATAAATAAAAAAATATTAAAAAAAAGAAAGAAAGAAAGAAACAACCAACAGGGGTTCCTGGGTGGTTCAGCCAGTTAAGTATCCAACTCTTGATTTTGGCTCAGGTTATGATCTTCCAATTCATGAGATTGAGCCCCACATAAGGCTCTGCACTGCAGCACAGAGCCTGCTTGAGATTCTCTGTCTCTCCCTCTCTCTATGCCCCTTCCTTGCTTGTGCTCTCTCACCCTCTCTCAAAGTAAATACATAAACTTTAAAAAAAGAAACAACTCACAGATGCTTCAAAAATTAAAAAAAGAAGAAAGTAGAGAATATGGAATCCATAGTCCATTTATAAACTTCTTGTGGGTAAAACGAAGACAACTAGAAGATGAAAGATGAAAGGAAGCATCATAACTGAACCATAAGTGGTGAACTCAAACCCATCTGCATTTTAAGTAAAACTCAATATTCAAAGAAAGTAGAGTAATACCTGGCAAATAGGATAAATGTGGAATACATTCTCCAACAAATAATCGAAGGTATATAAAAAATGTAGAGTGGAAGGATGTACAAGTGGGTTAATTTCCATGCTTTTCTCTGTGGAGAAAATATATATTGACTAATTTTGATATATCAAGAGATAGATTAATTCAGCAAATATGTAGCAAGTGTCCACTAAGTTTTGAGTGTGTGCTAGATGCTGACAGTGCTGGTGAATAGCAGTGGGCCATCTCTGCCCAAGGAGCTTACTATCTAGCAAGGGAGATAAACAGTCACACAGTGCACTTGAAAATATCACTTGAGCTGAGTCTATGATGGAGACACACACAGCACCAAGAGAAGGGATAGCAGAGGGAAATCAGCCCTGTTAGAGAGGTCACTTCCTTAGAGAAGTGACAGATGAACTGATAACTAAAAGGTTACCATGAATTGCTCAGTAAAGTGGGAAAAAAGAAGGTTCCATGCAGAGAAGCATGCTATAAACAGTGCAGTGTCAGTACCAGAACCCAAAAAGCCAGTGGGATCTGCTGGAAATAGAGCAGGAAAGCATGATCAAAGATGAGGCTGGCAGGGTGTGCAGGAGCTATGCATGCAAAGCTGCAGGACACAGAACTGATCTTGATCACTATCCTAAGGCCATCATCCTAAGAACCACTGCAGTAGTTTTAAAAGAATATTTAAATACCTGCATATTCTTTGACACTCTTCACATTAAGGCGGAGTCTAGGTCCTCTCCCCTTGGACTTAGTGACTTACTACTGATTAATAAAGTAGCAGAAATGATATAATCTGGCTTCCTAGACTAGATAATAAAGGCTACATCCTCAGCTTGGTACCCCCACTCTTTATCTATCTATCTATCTATCTATCTATCTATCTATCTATCTATCATCTATCACCTATCTACATATCTATCTCTATTTCTATCTCCATATATCTTCTTTTCTCTCTGTGTCCTGTTCTCACTCCTGGAAACCAGCCACCATGATACAAGGAAGCCCAGACTGCAGGGAGAGGGCATATGGGTGTGTTTCAGCTAACAGCTTCTGTGGGGCCCTCAATAGATATCAGCATCAACCAAGGACATAGGAATGAAGGGGTTTTTGTATGATTCCAGATCCCAGGCTTTGAGTCCTCCAGCTGCGGCTGCAAGTATCATGGAGCAGAAATGAGCTATTCTCACTGTGCTCTGTCTGATTTCTTGACATGAAGAAACTTATCAGAAATAGTAAAAGATTAATGACATTTTAAGCCATTAGTTTTAGGGTGATTTGTTATACAGCCAGAGATAGTAGAACCACTAAATTATTTTAAGTAAATTTAGGTAAGTGATTTAAAGTTAGAAAGGCAAAAACAAATGTGCAAGTGACAGAATCCAGGAGGAGGTACAAAGCTGTGGAAACTAGTGTGATGCCTTCATTTCTTTCACAATGTAGGGTCAGCAGAAAATGTCTCCAGATGATAAGTGAAAAACAAGATTTCAAGTACATTCCATAAAAAATAATCTTGGAGCAAAAGGTAGAAAGCAAATATACAGCATAGAAAAGGAGAGTAGAAACCAAGTCCAGTTATGGTTGTTAATGTAGAAATCACAGTTTGAAGAATAGAAATTTTATATGACAGGCAAATTAAACGAATCACACAGTTTGGACAAGTGTTGTGATAAAGTGTTCAATGTCTGAAACCATGTTAATATATGGCACGTAGCAATAGACCAAGAAAGTAAACTGGTTAAATTTGGGGGGCAGAAGATATGATCATATCCATAGATTCCAACCTCACTCCTTCCAAGGCAAATTCTGGAGAAATCAAAGATTTTGCCATAATAAAAATACAATATCAAAATGTGGATGAATTTGTTATTTTTCTAAGAACACAAATTCCCAAAGTCATTGAAGAAACAATCAGTGCATATGATTACTTAAAATAAAATCATTAACAAATTCAGAAGTGACAAACTGAGAAAAATAATTAAAACACATATTTTGTTGTCTTAATGTATGGAAAGCTCATACAACCTAATAAAAATCCCAAAACCCCTAAGAAAAAAGATAATGGATGTAAAAGCTATGTACAAAAAAATAAATACTAAAATATGAAAATATTTTAAAATGATTAATCTTGCTCAGGATTAAAGGAAAATAAGGAATAGCTATGGAACATCATTTTCTGATGTTCAACTTGGCAGAAGTAATACCCAGTGATAATGAAGAGAGAGATGCTCTTCAAGTGAGTAAATTGATGTGGACTTCATCAGGATGGTTTGGCAGTTATAAAAATTTGAAGCACACATGCTTTCAACCATGTTAATATTCCCACAGCAATCTGCTCTTACTATGGTGCATTTGTTTTGCATGATAGTTTAAGAGAAATCTCTGCCTCAGGGGGATGAGAGTTTCCCAGACTGTTCTTAATTCCTAATCATTCATATGATTTTCAGCACTGGAAGCCAAGGCTTTGTGGAACACAGATCAACTTTCTGGATTTGATCAGTTGTTGCTACTGTCCCATCCAAAAGTCTTTTGCTTTCAAATCTATTTGGCAGAAGTAACTTTAAGGCTATGGTTCAGCTCACTGAAGGTCAGAAATCTTTACAAGATCAAGGTCAAGGTAAGTTTGAATGGACTATGTGAAGAGGTTTTCCAATTAACCATGGTGAAAATTGGCTGACTTTTCCTCCAAAGTTCTGTCTACACAAACAAAGTGAATTAAAAACCTTGGCTCTCACTATATTAGCCCAAAGACTGTTGAGTAGGTGAAGTGTTTGGAGACTTTTTTGGGCTTATTCAGTTCATTTCAGCAGTGTTGCTCTGCAGCAAGAATCAGAATCACAGTGAAGCAAACACCTGCTATGACTTCTTTCAAGACCTTCACTTGTTCTTCTATAGGGATTGATCTCAATGATCTTGTAAAATTTCTCTGGTACTTATTGTATTATGGTCTTCTAAAGGAGAGAGCATCTCTTCGTGACCATTGTTGAAGAGTATCCTCATTTCCGGTTCAATATGTGTGTTTGGACCATAGCCAAACACAAACCAGCTTCCATCTCACAGGCATTAGGGAAAGTCAAATATTAAATGGCCAAATTAGTCAAATGACCTGTAGTCATCCATCAGATAACACAGGTTAAAGCCTGGAAAATAAATGATTACCATGTGTAAGCTTTTGAAGATACATCACTAACATTGGCTGCTCCCCAAGGAAGGTTCTTTTTATTGGTCACATTTTCTAACATAATTTTATTACATATTAATAATGTCCTATAATTCTGAGATGCTGTATGAAGGGTAGGATGAGAAATCTGATTGAGAAGTCTACAGTGGGAAGCTGTCAGCGTCAATATGTTAGTTACACTCCTCACCAATGGCTTCAGGGGCTAACAGATCCACTCTTCACTCCACAGAAGCTCACTGCATTGCAAGGCCCTCTTGAGATTCATCATAGTGCTGGATGGGGTGAGATGATCCCTGCTTGTGGGGATTTTTCAAGATAGAAAGTTCTGCCTTCATTTTAAGCATATTAGCTTGTATAAGGTGTACTAAGACAAGACACAGACCAAGAAAAAGAGAGACCAGGAACATTTAAAAGATTTATTATACTTCCAGTTCCATGGTGAGAAACAACTCAGGGCCACTCAGGGAAGCACCAGTATTGATCATT